>JAJQWJ010000026.1:72500-2472500 GCA_023637945.1 Phaethornis superciliosus
GTGAAGAATGAGGGGGAGGTGGTGCTGCAGGTGCATGAGCAGAGATCCCCCTGCAGCCTGTCGTGAAGACCATGGTGAGGCAGGATGCAGCCCATGGAGATTTGTGGAGCAGGTGGATGTGCCTGTGGGAAGCTATGATCCCCCAGAGCTGGTGCAGGTTTGCTGGCAGGACTGGTGACCCTGAGGGTGAGCCATGCTGGAGCAGTCTGTGGACAACACTCACCAATGTGGACATTGGCTGAAAACTGGTAGATGCCAGACACAGGTGCTGTGAAACGTCCTGTTGCCAGGTTTAATCCTGCCCCCCGGAGAAAAGCTCCTTTGGCCAGTGGCTGGAAGGTAAAAAAAACAGACCCTGAACAAGTCCCCAACACTCTCAACATTTACCTCTGCCCATGATGAAAAACAAGCTTACCTGCAGAAGAAAAAAAGCTGAAAAAATTTGCAAGGGTCCTGCCTTACGTCCCTAGAACACACCTTCCAATTCTGGGTCATCACATCCAGAAATTGACAGCTTTCACAGTGCCGGGGAGGAATAATTTATTTAGCTTTCTCTTTGAAAGGAAGTAAAGCTGCAAATATTTGGGTCTGGTGGTATTTGTTTAGACAGTTAGGGCTGAAGGAGTGAAATGACTTAACTTGCTTTTATTCAGCAAAGCCCAGGTGAAGCTCACAAAAGAGTGACTCCCAGTCCTTATTTACCAAGATCTAGTTTTCAGTTTCACTGAACTTTACTAGTAATGTTTTATGTATGCATATGGTGGTGAAAATATCCCCATGTGCAGCAGTAGTGGTAATCCCTTAAGATTCCACATGGACAATGGGAAAATAGTGACAATGAACTGCAGAATAACTGTTTCATGCCATGAACAACAAAGACAAGGGAAGGATCTTGACTGAGCTCTTACATTGTCACTACGCCACAATTTTTGGTCCTCCTATTTTTGATTTATCTCACTGTAAGAGCAGATCCAAGCCCTCTGTGTGCAAACCAGCACTGCAAAACTGATTCATTCCTTTCTTGTTCCAGCTATTAGCAGAATCAGCAACGTAATTCCAAAACCACTGGCTGAGCACAGAAGGCAAATTTAGGCACCAGTAAATTATCACTGATAAAACATTCCTGTTTCTTCATGCCCTCTGTGGCTTTGTTGTTCTTCTGCTCATAGAAATAGACAATACAGGGAGAGGTTCTCTGGGCAAAATATTTCATTAAATCCCCATGGAAATTAGAGGTCCCTGCTGCATTTGCTGCCCCACAGAAGCACCCTCACCCAGCTGCTTCCAGCACTGCAGGGATTTATGTCTGAGACACTAAGCACTTGCTTGCAGGCAGTTGTTTCAGTAAGCAGGCCAAAAGCAAACAAACAAGTTAGTGGCCATGGAAAACAGAGACCATGCTTGGAGAACTTAGATGCTTAGAACTGCCAGCTTCCCTGTTCAGTGTTAAACCTTGTGGAGAGCAAGGCACTGGCTTGTCTGTTCCTACAGAAAAGGATAACCCAGCCTGCACAGCAACCACAACACATGGGATGCACCAACCTCCTTAAGCAGCAATCAAATTTAATGCCAAAAAAGTAGACATTTAGCTTGACCCCAAGGCACTAGTGACAACAGAACTCCTCCTGGGACCTTTGACCATGAAAAGCATGTGGGCCACTTTGGCCTTAAATGATGCGACTGCTGTCACATTCTTGGGTCCTGGGTAATTCCCACTCCCATGGCCAGTTAGAGGCTGCAGTAATTTTAATTCTTGCTGTGTAAAACACCTTTCTGAAAGCTTTTCCATGAGGTAGCCATAAGAAACCTCAAGAAATGTGGGGAATGCAGTATCACGTGTTTCATTCCAGACACTAAGGAAATTGGGAGACCAAGTGAGGAGAGGAAGGGAATGTTCCTGGAGGAAATTTGGCATGGAAGGATGAGAAAACCACCATGCTCTTTCAAGGTCAGAATGACACCATACAACAGTATAGAAGTGATAGGCCTTCCCTCAACACAGGTTCTTTCCAGTACCTCAAAATGCTTTGGGTAAAGTCCAAATCCAGGAATTAGAGTCAATTCCTATCATCTTCCTGAGAGGCAGCAAAATGTTGGGTTTGTCACACTCTTAAATTGTCAGAACAGAGAGAGGGAAGTTCTTTCTCTCTCCCCCTTGGACTGTTTAAAGACAATGTTTTCATCTTTACAAGAGTATCCACTGTCTCCCTCCCTGCTAAATTCCCCTGTATCAGAGCACAAGCTAAAACCAGACACTTCTTGTCCCAAAGCTGAAATGAAAGGTTGGCATCCAGGGGCCTGCCAGCCCTCCCACATCAGCTGCAGGGCCAGAAACAATTAGAAAGAAGCTCAGCATATGATAACAAAGCATGGGAAGCATCAGCCTACACACTGGTTGCCGAGATGTCTTTATTCACATTTTCCCTCCTAATTAATGAGGCAGCAGATCTCTCTAGCCCTGCCCACACTTCAAGTACAATCTTGCCTTTGTGCCAGCACCCACAGTGCTGTCAAACCAGGCTTCCACAAGTATATTTGGGAAAGATCCAGAAAAGCACCCTCTTTAGAATATAACCGCTGCCTCTAGTCCTGCAGCTGTGAGAAATCCTAGCAGCAAAACTGCTCCATAGGAAAAGATCTGCTGGACAGAAATGGGACTCAGTATAGCCTGGGAAGAAACCTTACTAGCAGAGAGCCACATTCCCTGTTCATGCTCTTCAAACTCCTCTAGTCAAATTAAATTGCAGATTCTGTTTGCTACTGGTTCAGGAGTGGTTTGCAGAAGTTTTAATGTCAAATTCAACAGCTTGCTTGTAACCATGCTGATAATACCCTAGAGCATCTCATGTCATTCTAACAGGACTATAATGACATTATGTAGGTAACTTCTATTAGTCTTCTATAAAACATTATGTGAAGAACTGAAGCATCGTGACTGATCCATCTGACAAAATTATGGGCTCACAAATCTATAGCAAATAGCTTATCTCTATCTCTGACATTGTTCTACATCTGAAGGTTACTCTGGAATTAAATTGGGTGTGCACTGAAAAGAGAACAGAACCTTCAGACTAATGCCAACCATGGACAAGTCTTTCTCCCTCATTAAATGAAATAAAAAGACTGACTGTTGTTTGGGCCTGTGAGACAGCCCTCTCTTGCACAGACCTGTTAGAACTTCAGTAACACTAATGAGATTCAGTTGGGTTACAAGAGAGGAAGAAAGTCTGCCTCTTGGGCTCCTCAGGAAGACTCAAAGCTAAGTGTCTGTCTTACTGCAATTGAGCTTCAGTGCTGAAGTCACAATCACAAACAAGGCAGTGCCATACCATAGCATCCAAGCCTGAGACGAATCCTGGGATTAGTCTGGCCTTCCAGGAAACACCTTTACCTACAGAGCCACCAGCAGCTCTGCAGACTGGGGGAACTACAGCTGATCTATACACAGTGGCTGCTGTGGAGATGCACAGGTTCAGTCTGCAATCCCTTCTCACCGACTGGAAGTTCTGAAGTTCTACCAGGGTCTTCTTATCTACAAGGACCTGGCCTTTTAGCTTGCAGTGGAATGCTTCCTCTACACGTCTGTGGGGTGAAACTTCCTCCAAGGAGAGCAGGAGTGGAGGCAGCTGGCTAGGATGAGCTGAGATAGCCAGGGAAGCTCGACGCTCAATGGCTTCTGAAAAGAAAAAGTATAGGAAAAGAAAGGCTTAGTTTAAGAGCCTTGTCTGTGAAACATGAGTTGTGTGATTAGTCTTGTGCACTCAGCTCTTCAACATGAACTAAACATAACCAGATTTTTTTGGTGCCAGAGAGGGGAATGTTTTAAGGTAATGTTTTTATTACCAGTTCTTTGTTTGCCATGGTGCAGCAGATCACAAAAGCACAAAGCTCTTTGGGTCTTTACCTTTTAATATCTCCTTAAACTCCTGCAGAAGGACTTCCCGGGTGACTTCAGCACCAGGTGCTCCTGGAGGTCCCTGTGGGCCAGGAGGTCCTGGAGGTCCAACAAGGCCACGCTAAGGAAATAACCACAGAAAACCATGTGAGTTTAGAACCAGGCAATTGCACTGAGTTCTCAGTGCTCCGTTCTCAAAAACTCTCTCAGCCATGATCCAGTCCCAGAGGGTAGCCAGTCACACAAGCAGCCCCCTCCACTGCCAGTTCAACTTTTAAGCTTCTTACGCTGTCTGTTTGCTAACTGGAACACCACTACCAGTGGCAATCTAGCCACACATCACATTATTAATTTATATTGCCCAGCCATAATGATCACATACATGAATGGTTGGTGTGACATAAAGCCCTCAGAAAGAAAATGAATCAGTTTATTCAAAACAGTTTAAAGGTTAGCACATACACATGAGAGCTTTAAATGAAGCAGTACAAACATGCAACAATGTTATTAATACTATTTTGATGTGTATTGCTCTCAGGGAGGTCCTGTTTCCTCAACTAAACTGCAGTAAACCTGTGTGGAATGGCTCCTGCCTGCTCACTGGCATCCAGTGATGATGACAAATGAAAGGAAATCATTTGAAGCATTCAGGATGTCTAAGCAGCAGTTTAAAAGTGAACTCATGATCAAAACATCACTAAGAAGATGATCAGTAATTCATTATTTTGAAATAAATTACTTGTCCACACCTTGCTTAATACATATCCTTTGAGATACCTGGACTTTATCTAAGTGGAAGAGAAAAAATGTTATTTTTATTATTATTGAGCAGAAAAGAAAAAAAACAAAAACAAACAGAAAGGGCTCAGTCTAAGAAATGGCTTAAACAAAAAAAAGACTATTGATAGAAGAATGGACATACCTTATCTTACAATGCATTTAGCACCTACTGTCTCAACCTTATTTCTCCAAAATACTTTGAGAAACTAAAATAAAAAAAAAAATGAACATGCAGCACTGTCTGGGGTGGGAAGGCAGAAGCTAGAGCATACAAAACACTTGTCATGTCATCAGTTGGAAGGGGAGGCATGCTGCACAGTTATTAGCTGATGGCAATCTAGCAATAACGTACTAATTTCTTGTCTTTCCCTTTGCATCTCCTTTTGGAGGTATTGCCATCATCTGGGCGGTGAACAAAGGAGATCCAGGTGCGCCGTGGATCTGTGATTCGAGGGTCTGGAGATTCAAGGATCTGAAGAGAAACAAGAACAAAGACTGATACTGCTGTATCTGTTTGGCCACTCTATGGATTCCCAGAATGCAGTTCCCAGAGGACATGGAAGGTGGATAAAATGGTGAGATACACCTATAACAAGCACTTCCATTTGGCTTATCCAGCACCATGCCACATTTTATCTTCATTTACAGGAAAATTGCACATGCAAATGTTCTTTGAGTTCTGACATAACATATGAAAGACACCAGCCCACCAAAGAGTCCCATTTGAATGAGATTTTTTTCTTTGTAACTTACAGGCTAAGCCTGCCAGCAGAAATGTCCCAAAAAACAGAAGGTGCTGCCCTTAAAACATCAAAATGCCTTCTCATAGCTTACTACACTATCACTTGCAGGGTCTCCCAGCTCCCTTGCTTAAGAAATCAGTAAGAGCCAAGAGCTGGGAGCCAATGCACCTCACAGACCTTCCTCAGGCTGCTGAGACTGCCCTTTGACAGTCCTACAACATGCCACAGAAAACCTGCCCACATGCTGGGTATTGTTCACCACTGCCATCTGACACTTATCAGTTGGATCAATCAAGCAATACAGGGAGATTAAAACATACAGAAGACCTTGAAATGCTCCATAACTTTCAAATCAGAGGCTGTAGAGTGACAAATGTGCACACAGAAAAAAAAAACAAACTAAAACAACCCAAACCATGTTTGAACACAGAAAAGATGTCCACTGACAAATTTAACTATCTTGCTCATTCCTGTGTTCCATGAGAATATTGCAGAAATCATCTAGAGAAGCTCTGATATTACAGTGTCAAATTCTGGATCTCTCCCTTCTAAACAAAACCTGGAAAGAAGAGAGAATCTGTCTTTATGAATTTGGTTTCACTTCCTTTTGAACTGTCTGGTTTCCATTACTCACCTCCTAGAGACAACCAGAAGAAAGTGATCAAATAGCCATAGCTGGTGTATGTATGCTGGGAATGGACTTCTAACTTTAAATTAAAACAAGGCACCAGAAATCATTGGTTACTAATACTCTGCCAAGCTCTTGTCAAGAGCAATTAACTGTTAACTATGAAGGTTCCAATCAGCTGACATATCAGCCTCTCAAATGTCCATCACAGACAGAGTAAGAGGCCAAACCTTCAAAAAATGTACTGAACTAAAGTACTCAGAGCCATTATTGAAAAATCCATAGAGCAAAACCAGCAATGAATATTTAAAATCTTTAAAACAAACAAAAAACCCCATGTTTGTTGTAAACTTTGGAAATTCAGGGAAGAAACCTGTTTTATATTTCTTCTGGTGAGACTGAACAGGTACAGCTGAGAATTACACCAGAAAGCAGTACAAGGTTGAATTACCTAATTTTCAATTATTCCATTACAAGTTTAGGTAAATCAGTCTAGATACATCACCATTCAGGAGGAAGAAAATAAGACAGGTGCGGTAAAAGTGGCATTTGCCACTTCTCAGAGAACCATACCAATTTTTAATAACATTTCTAGTACCACTCATAAGCATAGATTCTCTTCCATCAGTCTGCAGAAGTATGTGAAAAAGAACTAACCTTTAGAATGCAGGTAGAGCTGCAATCCCAATAACTGCGATATACAGCACTCTAAGAGTAACAGAAACCAGACAGAGGATTGCCAATTTCAGCTAGAAATATAAAGGGAAGCTCATTTCAGGGAGGAAAGACCAGTTTGTGTGATCTGCTATGAAAAATCCATGCAGCATAAATTGTTTCAAAATTAAATCTTAGAAGTCTGCTGAAGTTCCACCTTGAGGTTAGAAGGAACGTTGGTGCTTCTAAGTTGATGCAGAGCCTAGAAAGCTCTCTCTGGTATACAGCCTGGCAGATGGATGTAGTAAAAGGCACTTGTCCACAGGTTTCAGAGGTGATGTGACCACAACTATTTATTTTTGGGTCAACAGATGATTTGCAAACTAGCAGAATATGAGCAGCTCCCCAGAAATCAGAGGTGTTATGAACTGAGCAAGGGTGTTCGTTCAACACACATCTGAAACTGTGAGAAGCCAACTCCATCTTCTCTTGGGTAAATAAATAATCTCCGATTATTCGTAGTGCACCCTACAGAAAGATCTGCTGCTACTGAATCCCTCTATTCAGTCCGTCCACCTGTCCTCCCCTCCAGACAGATGGCTGTAGAGTTGCCAGCATCTGTGCTCTAAACCAAAGGAAGGATATCCCAAGACATTTCAGCACACTGTTCCTGCATTCTGCTGTAATTAATCAGTTATGGTCATGCACACTCCCCCTAACCCTCACACTTAGCATCTATTGCAAACAAGACAAACTGCTAGTAGCAATGTAGTTCATTGTTTCTGTACCCAAATCAGTCTGTTCAAGACTTTTAATGTTTAGAACCCCATTTAGAGTCAGCTGTAAATTGTATGTTTAGTCGAGCTACATTATTATTTGCCTTTTGCGGTGCAGTTTCCAAGGCAGAAGGAAGCAACTTACTAACAGAAGCACCCAACTCAGGCAGGTTGGAGTATCCCCTCAGTGCTGTAACAGAAGCCAGCAAAAGAACAGCTGGGATGCAGAGAAAAGGAAAATCAGATCGGTTCTTTCCTCCAAAAAGGGCTGGCTTGTGTGGCAGGAACTCAGAAGTGCAGTCTCCAGGACACAAGCCAAGAGCCTTAGAAACTGGGATGCAGCATTTGTTGCAGACTATTCAAATATTCCTGGTTTCCACCAGGCTGCAAGACAGGCATAAGCTCCCCTCTGCTGCACAAATGAGGAAACATGCCAGCTAGATGCAGAAGCCAGCAATCCTGGGCAGATTCTGACCATTAATGGTGAAGACAAACAGATGTCCTCTGCCTTTCTGGAGCTCCAGCTGTGCAGAAACAGGCCAGAGCAGACATTTTGTGAGGGAGGAAAAAAGAAATCCAGATGGCACATCCCAGAAAAAGAAATTAAAAACTCCTGAAGTTTAAAAAAAAAAAAAAAAAGAATAATAAAACAATCCCACACCTCTCAAGTGGCTTGCTTAAATTACAAATCCCTCTACAAGACAGTCATGGCACTCCCTGATTTCTCCAGTACAAGGATGATTGACAGTTAAAATGAATGTTCCATCCTTGTGGTATTATTATTTAATTACTATGGCATGCATGAGCAATCCCAGCAATAAGCATGCAAGCCTCTGTTTTTCTTGGCACCAGCAGCCTCCAGCAGCCATAGAGACCTTGCAGCCAACTCAGGTATTGGGACTGAGGACAGCTTTGGAATCCCAGCAGAGCTAACCTGCAGGAGTCAGGAAGAATCCTCCTGTTTATGACAGTGAAATCAGGCTTACTCCTTTACACTTGAAACACTACCTCCAAAATCAACAGAAGCCTTGCCAGCCATTTTTAATGAACTTTCAATCAAGTATTTGGAACCTGAAGACAACAGCACCTATCACTTCAGAACCAGTTTAGGGCACTGAGGAGGAATTTGCCTGCTCTCTCCCTGACTGCCCTCCCAATAAAAAGCAACTTGAGCTGTAATTTTGATGGCTGCACACAAGCAGAACCCATGATTCTTTGTGGCTCTGAGTCTCAGAACAGCACACACTGCCCAGAGACACACACACAGTCATTGGCCAAGATTTAGCTAGAATGGAAGAAACTGTGAGCAGAAACCTAGAGCTGAGTAGCAGAGCTTGTATCCTGAGAAATTTCTGAACTGTATCTGAACTTTCCTGAAATTCAAGGACATTGGGATCTCCACTCCACATCTCTGCTAAAAAAACCAAAGTGAAACTGACAAACGTAATTACAGAGGCTGGAAAAATAAAAAAGTCAATGTTACCTATGAGCAAGGCTGGATGCCTGGAAGCATCTCCGAGTGTTCTCATGCACACATAAGCATTTCTGAGGGTGGGTCAGGAAAATGGCAAAATGCATGACAAGGTTACAATTCTGGGAGAGCACAGCATCCTTTCCACCTGCAGTTGCTCAGAAATGTGTGTCCAAGAACATACACCTTGGACATCCCAGTCCCCAGTCTTTATGCCTGAAGTTATTGCCCTGCAAGTTTTGTTCTGTTATCTATGTATTTGTCCAGCTGTGATGGGATTAGATTTAGGAATTCTTTGCTCAGGAGTTAAGCAGTTGCCAGACACAAAATGGAGCCGAGCATTTCAATTATCTTAATCCGTAAATTTCTATGCTGTTACCCCTGATTTACACCAGCAAGAGTACTGTCAGCTTCATTACGAAATTAGGAGCAAGTTCTTTATTTCAGTAGGGCATTTTACTTGGAACAGGTTAAAATGTGACAGATCATTTTAAAAAAAATTTTAGCCTGAGAAATGCTGTGTCAGCTGCTAATAACTTAGGGTTATACACACTCCTGGTTATTAATGAGATGTAAAACCAAGGTCCTGACCACTTGTGGTTTTTAAAGATCTATCAAGAATTTTCCCCAGAACAGAGGTGTTAGGTTTGGTATCTTAGCCAAATATGAAATTGAACTCCTACCTAAATTCCCACTATGTTTTCTGATTGAAAAATTATTCTTCACCTCTCTAAATGGCTATTCCAAACAGCTTCTCCCCTCCACTTAGAACACAAAGTGGTCACACCTGTAACAAATTTAATTATTATTTCCCAGATCTGTTTGAAATAAGACCCTTGCACTGAATTATATGATACAGAATGTCACCTGTATGAATCCATCAATATTTCTTCACATGGGCTACAAGGAATTGCTAGGAAGTAAATTGTTACATTCCTTCTCATTCATAATGTGCCAGAGCAAGACTGACAAGGCTGGCAGATACAAAACACCAAAGATGACAACATCTACTACAGATAGGCCAAAATCCAGTCTCTCAAGGCTTTAACACTTGTCAAGCCAAAAATTATTCTCTCAATTACACATGCAGTCACACACAGTTCAGGCTAAGACTGCAATCTCTACAAAGGAGCAATGCAATGTGTGCACTGAACCAGCTGCTGTTTGCAATTGGAAACTGAAGGCCCCACAGAAATAATTCAAAGAGATTTAAGTAATTAACCAGGTGGACCTAGCCTGAGACAGTTGACAGAGACAGAGGGATCACAAAGGAAGTGAAATTTCAAGGACTCCTTGACTACATAGTGGGTAATTAAATTTAAAACACTACGCTATTTCCTGCAGAAATTCCACTTAAGGTAAAATCCTATTGACCTCAAATCATCCCTGAAATGTCAGTGGGACATTGAGTCTGTAATATTCCCTAGGGCAGGATGCTGGTTTTGAGTTGATTCCCTAAACTAACCCCTAAAACAGCTCACAGGAGAGATGAAGTTGGAAGGGACACCCATAGACACCCCCTCCTCTAAGCAGGTACACTACTGAAGGTTACCCTGGGACTGCCTCCAAAGGTGGAGGCTCCACAGCTTCTCTGTCAAGTCTGTGTTTGACTGTCCTCACAAAAAAGAAGCTTTGATAAGACTGGAGGAAAAACTTTAGAAAAAAACCTACAACCCCAAACCAAACTCACTGTTTCCTTGGAAATATCAGGTTTATCAGATTTGAGACTTCTGCACCACTGTTTTCAGTAGAGGTTTCACCACATGACTCATGGACTGTGAATGTTAAAGGGAAGATTTCCTCACTCCTATTTGCAAAGAATTGCCAAGAGAAATCTGACTCAAACTGTTTTGCTTAATGAGAAGGAAAACACCTATGTTTTCAACACTATGAATAAAAATCACTACTCTCAGCTAATATTTCATTCCCTGCTCCTGCTTTGATAAAACTACCAGCTGGCCACAGATTCTTCCAAGTTAAACACAGCCTTAATTTTTACTATACAAGGCCAAAAAATGTCCATCTTCCCTGTTAGGTGCTATGGAGAAATAAAATGGACACTGCTGCCATTTAATTTTCCTCTGCAGGGCATCCTTTCATGAAACAAAACTGCTCACAGAAGCACCTTCAGGGCTCAAAGAGATCACTCTTCCATAGAGAACTGCTTTCATCCTTCCTTTAGCTTGATAGGGTAGGTTAGGAGAGCTGTGCTACTACTTTATTCCTCCCTTAGTGAATTTGCTGTTAATGACAACTGTCCATTAACCCAGAAATGGTGGCAATTCTTAAGCATTTCATTTATAGCATGCATAAAGCAATCCCTTATCTTGGGCAGGTGGTATATAAATATAAAATACAAGAGAGTCACTCATGTTAGAAACAATACAGACCTAGAGCCTGGATTTCAACCTCAAATTGATTCCAAGGAGTAAAGTTCCCATTACAAAATCTGGGAGTGGATACCATCCAGGGCTCATAAGCATTGACATAAAAGATTTAGTTTCATTCTGTCCTTACTAAACAGAACCTGCCTTCACTGAACTCATCAGCTCTTGTCGCAGCCAAACGTTTGCCATGGATATTTTAAAGAAAAGTATTTCAACACAGAAACTGCAGCTTCCAAAAAATGTCTGTTTTAATGGATGCCCACTAGCCTCTGAATGAGTGCTGTGTTTCTTCTAGCAATAATGTACCTATGACTATATCAGAATTAACCAGAACCAGTTTCTGCTTGATTTTGCAATCAGAATATATATCCAATACATTTCACAGCGAGCCAAATGAATTCCAGAACAGACAGGAAATTTAGTTCCACCAGATATGTATCTGGCTTCTTTTGCAAAAGCAGAATGATGCAGTTCTATAGTAGAAGAAAATGACTGATTATAAGCACCTTAAGAATTTAGCATGTATACAACCTGTCCTGACAGAGCCCTGCAATACACAGAAAAATGAGCTGAAGAAATGTTCCTTACAGTCCCCTAATGAGAATTTGAAGTGCAGCAGCCAGTTTTTCTTATATAGAGGACTGTTTCCCAGACTTGCCCAACCTTAACCAATTACTCTCACAACAGCATTGAACAGGATATGTAGAATGTCAGCCCAATTGTTCTTACTTGCCCTCTCTGCCATGCCCCGATTTTTGATAGGTTTGTTCCTCTATTGCTATAGTGACTGCCATCCCTAATGCTTGTGATCAAAGTCATGTTTTAGAGGTCACCTCCATTTGAAACAAGGGACATTTTTGTGTGAGTAGAGAAAGAGAAGAGACTGTGTGATAGGGGAGACTCCCTCCTTTCTCAGTGTTGCAGTCTCCCTTCCATTTCACCCTGCTCCTAATCCTAGGAGCTGCCTTTAATTCCCTAACCCCCTCTCCAGCTCCCAAGGTGTCTGCGCAAGTTTTCATCTTAAAGGATTCTGGGGATTATGATCAATTGACTGGAAATTTTTCTCAGCTTTCAGCCAGGGCTGATTGTCCCAAACATGTAACTGGAAGTATCCTATCCTGCCATAATTCACTCACTAAGTCATCAGCTACAGATATTGAGGTATCATCCACAGTCTTACACTTGCCACTTGTGCACAACTACCACCAGCCTGAACCCTTTTCCTACAAGAGCCACAATCACCTTAAACAGATCATCTGACTACACCAACATTTTTCTAATCTGTGATCTCCAGTCATCACAGCCTCTCTGGTGAACGGTGCAGTGCAGAGAAAGCTCAGGCATGCTCAGGTCTTTATACTGTTGCCTAAGACAGTTTTGAAGTAACATTGCAGGGGTTGCCTGGAAGAGATAAACTGATATTCCAGTGTCATTATTTTACTGCAATAGCCCGCAGCCTTTTTCTAATCAATTGTTTCTGAACAGGATAGTGTTCGTATAGTAGAACTCCAAAATGTCTTTACACTTAATCAGCTACTATAGGACTCGAACTTCCATCATGCATATTCTAAAATAAATTCCAGTGTTTGCTTCAGTAAGCTAGAAAATCAATCATGCAAGGGCAAAAGAGAGAACATTTCTCTTTAAAAACTAAATAGATTTTGGCAAAATTGCTTCAACTGTTGAGAAAAGGAACCGGCATCACATTAGTGCAAGAAAGAAGTTCTACTAAGCCCTGACAAGGCATAAATACCTACCTTGGGATGCCCATGCAGTTCTTCACTGTTTGAGAGGGTAGCATTGAAAGGCTCTGTATACTGATTAGGTTCTTTCTTAATCTTTCTCTCTCGCTTTGCTGCTGTAACTCTGAAGAAGCAAAACTGCTGACAAAGTAAAGTTGCCACAAATACCCAGGTGCACCCCTTCATTTTGAAAAGGGAGGGGCCAAGTCAGGAAGGGCACTCTGTCCAAGCACAAAAACGTTCAACACCAGTAAGAGGAACAGACAGAGACTTCTCTAAAAAAATGAAAAATGGAAAGGTTAGAACTATCAGAGATGATCCTCTGGAGTCTGCAGTGTCAAGCAGCAGGCAGAGATGCGCTGGTTGCTGGAGCGATTGCTGTTCAAGCAGGACACATGGAACTGGTATAGATAAACTTGTTTGAAAATCTGGATTCACTCGAAGAAAGAGGTAAGTCCATTCAGCCTCTTGAAGCTTACATAAATACAAGAGGCCCTGGAAAGTCCTGCCACCCACCTTGAAGTGTTGCTCCCCCCCCCCTACCCCCCCAAATAAGTCTTCAGACTCGTTTAAAATGCACTCAACTATGAAACCTAGAGAAGTCAAATTGCTCAGGGCAACAGTTGCTCAGGACAGAGCTGACAACATGCACTCATTAGGGGGGTTGTTAGGTTGTTTCCCTTCACCAGGAGATTTCACTTTCTGCCATTTGAAGCACTGTGTTAAGTTCAAAGCAGGCTTGAATATGTTCCATCTGTTCTCTCTTGAATGATACTTCCCTTTCCTCGGTGACAAGTCCTCATCCTTTCCTTTCAAGATGCTGGAGAACAGAAACCCAAGGTTGCTACAGCCACTGTCCTTCTGAAGAGGCTGAAAGCATCACAGCTCAGAAAAGAGCTCAGCCTTTGATGGAGAAAATAAATTTCTCATATCACAAGTTAAAACAGAGAGAAGCAAAGAATCTGAGGATGTACCTAGGTCCATTAGGAGCAGATAAAGTTTTCACAAGTCTAGCTTCTCTCACACTCTAGCTGCGTTTATCTTCACTTTTCTTTAATGAGATGACAAACAGCCAAGTCCCAATGCCACAAGCAGCTGTCAGGACGTAGAATCTCATATCTTTTTCATCCTCATCTCTCCTCACACCAGTCAAGGTTTCAGGTACCCCTGAGTGTAGATCACGCCTGTTTTTTCTCACTGCTCCTTTCCTCAGCTGAAGACTGGCAAAATCCTCCTCAGCTTTTGCTTTACCTCAGCAAATAAGTACTTCTTTCCTGAATGAGTTTCCATCAACTTCAAGAAAGGGAAAAAAAAAAAAGAAAAAAAGGAGGAGGGATCACATTCTAATGAGCTGTCAAGCCTATTCTCTTCACATTCTTATTAGACTCACTGATAAGTGGAGCTGGCCCGTGTGCCAGGCAGATTTAAATCAATGCCCATTCCCTGCTCCCTCCCCTCAGCCCTATTCTGTACCTCCCCTTCATTATCTCAGAGAAATCACCATTTTCTGGGAAGTTTGTAAAACTGTACAAAAGTGTGTGGTAGAAGTAAAAATATGTGGCTTGAAATATGCACTCAGCATCACACCACACACTGATCCATCAGAACTCTTGCTTTATATTCTAGCTGTGCTCCAGACAACATTTTCCCCCTGCCTCAGTGGGGGCTTTCTGATTTCTTCACAAGAAAGTGGGCTGTTTAGGAAAAATAACAGAAAAAACAAAGCTTATACATCTCCTAAAAGAATTTCATACGGAAGTTCCTGAGGTACTTGGAGAGTCTGCAAATCTTTTGACAATTCCTCACCACCTAGAACAAACATTCCTATTCTGTCTACAGATATAGAGAGTGATGCAAAAAGTTACCGGAGATTCTACCAGAAGAAAGTCAAGGAATGGCAAAAGGTTGGAGACCACATAATTTAAAGTACCTATGAAGTCGGCAAGCATTAGATTTATTTTCTTTTAGCAATCCCTTTACCATGCCTTTTGTCAGCCAAGTAATAACACTAGCGCAGTTCTTCAACAGACTGAAGGAAGACCGAGTGGATCAGGAGCAACAGCTCAGTTTTCTGTGGCTCAGGGAAACTGAGGCATGACCAATCTGAGTGCAAAAATCAAGCAGAAGAATACAGACCAATTTTTTTATAGCATCTTCTGAAACAAATGGAGTTTGGGAAAGAGAGTAAGAAGGGAAGTTAGACAGAAGCTAAATAGTTAACAGCATATCACCCCTCCCCCAGCTAGCTCACATTCCATCAAAACTACGTGGCAGACTTTATTTGTTAATAATATTTAACTTTCTTTGGCGCCTTCTCATACTTAAGCCTCTTTTTTCAGGTTAGTTGTAGACAAGCCATGAATTTGTAAAAGTGCACTTGATGACACATTAATAGGACAATCTGTCATACTGCAGCTAAACAGCTCCACACACCATAGCAAGAAATGACATTCAAGGCTGGAATGGGGCAATTGTTTTTTTGGACTGCTGATGCAGGCTGTATCTGCCTGCCTGCAACATCTCCTTTCCTATCCCAATAGCCAAATCCCAAAACTATCTCCTCAGATTTGGGGAAGATGAATCCTATGTTTGCAAGCACAAGGTGAAGCTACTCAATGGTTGGGTAGGGCAAACTGAGTGTAGCTAATTCCCTGTATACTGACCACTTTTCTCTATGTTGGGCTGAAACAAATGTCAGCACAGTTTTTACCTCTCCTCCAGCCTTCAATTCAGCATTTGTATTATCTGTAGAAAACCACACCCCTGGCAGGTGCTGTTCTCACATCCCAGCTGCAGCAATTCCAAATCACCTGAGTCTTGCCAATGTGTGAACAATATTCAAACCCTGTTGCTAAAAAAAGAAAAAACCAAACAACAAAAAACCAAACAAGAATGGGCTGATAATAGCATAACAAACCAGAATCTCAAAGGGACTGAAAAGACAAACAGCAGAATTCTTCTCTGAGCTCAGCATCATCACAGCAACCTTTATCCTGGCCCAAACCAGGGCAACCTACTAATTCTGCATGAGTAATAAAGCCCTGAAGAAACTAAAAGAAGCCACATTTAGTCTTCAAAATTGTATGCAAGAACCCAAATACAGTGTTTGCAAACACTTTAAGAAGTGTGTGTAAAGCTGGAGAGGAAACTGAATAGTATGGCAAGAAACCTGTGATTTGATCTTTCAATCGCTACTTACACAACTAATATTTTACTCAAGATAGACCTTACCTAATTAAACTAAGAATAATATCCAAAGGGTAAAATGTCAAAAATTAGGATTTTACAGAGTTGTCCATTGTAGATACACTGAACAACTCTTAAACCTTGGTGCAGTGATTTTTTTAAGCCAAGGCACATTACCAGTCCCTGACACACCCTCCATGCCTGCATCATGGCAGACAAAGTTCTAGAGTTACTCCTAGGATGGATCCCTCAGGTTTAAACCTAGAATTTCCCAATGCTGATCTGCTACAAATTCAGTGGAGTTGATAAACAAAAGCTGTTACACCAAACCGCAACACATCAGCAGGAAAAAAAAAAAAAAAAAAAAAAAGCAGCTTCAGGCAGAGAGACTAAGAGTTGTTGGCCACCTGGGTTGCCTTCAGCCAAGGCAGAGCTGCCCCCGTACCCCAGGTTTGGGAGAGGCTCTGCCCGACATGGGCAGATCACAAATCCCACGCGGGATCACTACGCCATCTCGTGGCAAACACACGGAAAGACCCCGGGGCTGGGCCAAGCAGGGACACAGCTGCGGTGGGCTCTGCACAGGGACACAGGGGTCAAAAAACCTCCTTGAGGCAAAGCTTTTCTCACAGATAAGAAGTTCCTAGCAAACTGCGATACATTATCCACATTCTTTCCCCAAAAGTCTTTTCAATAACATTAATGCTTTGGGTTAAGTGGCTTCCCTGGTGTGCAGGTGATTTTTGTACTGAAAAGATGAATTTTCTGCTTTAAAAAGCAAAATTTGGCCTTTGCTGGTCAGAGAAAAAAGTATCATCTCATGCACAGAGATGGGGTCACAATATAAGCCACTAAGAGCATTAACTTCAGAGACATTAAAGAAACTTTGGAAGCACAGGGTTTAAGCTACTTCCAACTACAAATTATTATCTTGCTCTTCTGAATAAAAGCCAGTTGCTGAGTGCTTACACATTTAAGGAGAACTGGAGAATCCATGAGGTGGGCACCAGCAGCATTTCTTTGGCCTTCCATGTAGAGGAGTTTCCCATGTAGTGCTTTGCTAGATCAAACACTATCAACACCCAGGAGCAGCTTCAAATCCAAGTACTTGTGCAAAAGCAGTAGAAGGGTTTTTACACCCCCTACAGTTTTCTAAGGCAGGGGCAGAACAAGGCTTGTCCTCAGAGTGAGAATCCTGTATGACTACACAGATCCAAAACACAGCCACATGGCTATCCTCATTGGCCTAGATCCTTATCAACAAAAGCACTAAAATACCCCGAATCAGGGCAAGTGACAAAAGGAAAAGCACAGTCTGATCAACAGAGTGCAAAAGAACTTCAGGCACGAGAATGGTTCCGAGTTAAGAGAAAACACTCATAAATCAGGACACGGCTCAGCCCTGGCAGATGTCAGTGAAGCAAAAAAAAAACCAACCAAACTTCATTTCCATCACATGATAAAGACATTGCAATTAGAAACAACTTATGTTTTGGGTTCACACACACAACTGGAATGCCAGCCCAAAATCAAGTTCAGAAAGTCAAAGTGAAGTGAAAACAGCCTCTGAGCAACATTAAGTGCTTTACACTGAACTGCAGCTGTCTAGGGAAGTATTACAGAAGTAGCTATGCAGATGTGAAAGGGAAGAAACCCAAGTCAAACTGTACCCAAACAGCAACTGCTGAGTTAGTAGCAAGGTTCCAATTTGGGTTTTTTTTTTCTTCAGAGACATCCTGTTGGCAAGAACAGCATCTTAAGAGTGGCTCCAACATGTCTTGAGTAGGGACTGAAAACAGATAGTAGAAGTGACTACCTGTAGATGTTTTACCACAGGTGTAAAGAACACCAAACTTGAGCTAGTTTTGCCAGTTTTTGTTTTCTAGTCCATATCCAGTTAGATTTCTTCCCAGTGATTCCTTTCCAGAAAACAGTCCCACAGAAAGTAAAACTTTCATCATGAATGTTTATTATGAACAAACAACTTTACAATGCAGTCATTTCTACTCCTCAGTACATGCTCTGAAGTAATTTCAGTGACCTTGAAATCTTAGGTGGGAAAAAAGTTATGACTACACACAAATCCAGGATTTTAAAAATCAAGAGAGCTTTAAAGGCAACCACTCAACTGTCTTCTGGTCCAAGATGCAAAAAATCCCTACCACCTGTGCATAGCAACCTTACAGAAATTTTTGCAATTGCAGCATGAAAGTGCAGGCCCAGACATTTGCTCCAATATCATCATATACTGAGGGACAGCTTTTGGCTTTATTACACTGAGTAATGCATTGCTTCAGGGCATGGCAATATTTTTGCATGGCAAAGAATGACTTCCTTCTTCATCAAACGAGTTTGGTAACAAAAAGATCAGATACTGCATCCTGTTATAAATGCTTTTTAAAAAACACAAAACAATAAATCCAACACAAAATGGAATAAATCTTCCGTTACCAAAAGCAAGAAGATGTATCAAAATCTTGTAAGCCATAGGGTTAGGGTTCTGTGAGCTACTGCTCCCAGCTTTCAACAAATGGCAGCTGAAATGCCTGTCAAGTCTTACTCTGAGTCCAGGCTATTGGGGAGAAATCCCAATTGGAAGTTTTGTTTTAAATATAACCAAACCCCAGAAAAAATGCAGCATGTTCAGGGTTTAACCAAAGCTTTTGTTTCCAATTGTGGCACTTACTAAAAGCAAGAGAACCAACTTCAAATACTTGGCTGTAGCTTAAGACCAACTTCTTGTCACATAACAAAAATGCCTTTTATTCAACATCTCCAGATTTTACTAATTTACCTTGGTCAGGTGCATTTCAGAAAAGATGAAAACACACCATAGCCAAGATCTCCTTGCCTTTGTCTTCATTTATGTGGGCAAAAGAACTTCCATAAGTTAAAGAAGATAAATATGGGTAACCAATTATAAGCTTCTGTCTGTAGATGATGTCAGTGGTAATAAAAGGCATTGTGAGAACACAAACATGTCTGAATGAGACCAAGATCTAAGAGGCAGAACAGCCTCAGCTACAGGTCCATAAGGTTCGAGACAAAAAGTATCAGTCTGACATGCCTGCCTGAAAATTCTGTCACTGCAGGAAAGACACAAAGCTCCCCTTTCGTTACAGAGCCCTAACAGAATAGTGCTGCTTCTCTCACCACAAGACCTGATTAAAAACATACAAGAGGTAAATTAAAAATAGTAATAAATAAGATTTGGTAAAACAATTAAAAAAAATAAAATCAAAGATTTATAAATACATTCCAAAATTCAGCCTTTACAATAAATTCCATCCCCATTCACCCTCTATCTCCTCCTTCCCTTCCTTACCTCAGTAAGAAATGCCTCTAGATTCCTCTAGTATACAATTGTCCTGCTATTTTTGGTAATTCCTTCCTATTGCGGAGAATTGGTCATATTTACTGATGCTCTAACATGCACGGCTCATGGGTTAACAATACACTTTTGCTTACAGTTCAAGATACCGAGGAGAAGCAGAGAACAAATCTGAAAAGGAAAATAAAATAATTTCAAAAGAATTCTTTTGATACATGAGGAAATATTTATTTGGGCTCTTCACAATAATTAAAATAAGATTATGCAGTTGAATGCAGAGCATGTTCCTCTGCCATCACCTTGGACAGTTTGTTGTCCTATTAACAGTGAGTGTGTTCTTCCCCAGATGATCAGGCATCACTGCTGATTATGAAAGGCACAGAAGTTTGCCTCTGATGAAACAAAGCATTTGGATAAAATTAAGCAGGGAGGGGAGTGAAACCAAGCAAACCCAGTTAAAAAAAGTAATTTCAGACTTCTGAACTATTCTAGTTTTCATGTTTACCCACAGTCCTGTAATCCCATGAACAAACATCAGCACTTCCATCATCCATCAGCTCAAGGGGAACAGTGATGAACTCAGACATAAAAGCAAAAAGCTTCAAGGATCTCAGATGAATTTGAAGGGTCTGGGCTTGTGGTGGTGGTTTTTAAGAGAGTTTATGCAAATTTTCAAGTAAGCAAGGGGAACTAATTTTAAGGATTTACTTTAGTCAGCTAGTGACATTTCAGATTAGTTCAGTTGACTCTGAGAACGTTGGTTTATTATTCACTCATTTGTCTTTTTCTCTTCACAAGGGCTAGGGTTACTGCATTTACCAAAGACCAAGAAATCCAGGGAAGATTTTCTCAACACACAATCAACTCTCCATTGGTGTGTGCAGTTTTATTATTATTTTTTTTCTCCAACAGTGGCACCTTGTGATCAAAATTTAGTATTACAGCTCTCCAGTGTAACATCTCCCAAAATGGAAACTCCTATGTGAACAAATCCATAATAGTACTGGACACTGGTATTTTCACTAAAGGCTGATTAAATGTGTTTCTTGCTAATCATTCCCAAAGGCCAACAACTGCACTTCTTGTAGCCCAAATAAAACTTTCTATTCCATTGTTACAATTTAGACAACACATTGAACACACATGGTGTCATTTTCCCACTCATCTAATCACTACTGACAAGATATGCAATGATGTTCATTCTGTTTTAAAAAACAAAGCCAGCAATCTTCTGTAGCATCAACGTTCTCATTAATCACTCCATTACCAAGTCCACAGGTAAGTTCTAATCAGTTCATTTCCAAATCTGTACAGACTCATCCTTGATGAAAATAAAATCCGATATGCATAAACTGTGAAGTTTTAAAAATTGGTCAATTAAGTAAAAAGCCTTATTTACTCAAGATTTGCAAATTTCAAAGAACAAACAAAGAACTGCTAAAAAAAAAAAAAAAAAAAAAAAAAATCAAAGCACTAGAAATGTTAGTCTCTTATCACTAATGCTTTGACTTGTGAGCCACTACTGGACAGTAGTGAGGACAACAGGACCTGTAAGCAGAATGTCTCTTAGTTTCCTGACTAATCAAACTACTCTACTCCCCAAACATAACCCATGAGCCAGCAAACATTTCACCCATGCCTTCGTAAAACAAAGATTTATCCCAGTGTCAAGATTCAGATGGCCCAAGAAGAGTCCCAACACTCAATCTGCAACTACCCCTAAATTTGGTCGTGAGATTTCTTTTATTATCCTCATTCTTGAGCTATGCTTCTCAAGACATACTTGACTGTGTAGGCAAAGGCTGCAAAACCAACTATAACAAACAAGTTCGCCAAAGCTCCGCCTAAAAGTCCATGGTTGCGGTTGGCCTGGTGGAGCCCGGGGTGATTGGCGGGTGCCAGGGGGACATGCCCATTAAGAAGGGGAATTCCATTCTGACCGTAGTGTGCTTCCCCATCAGGGACAACATCTGGTAAAGGGAGGGATGGAGGTCTGTTACTGAGCTCTTCTTGTGCTTTCTGTTTTTGTTTGATCTCCTGGAGAGAAAAAAACAAAACAAACAAAAAACACAACAAAACTGAACAGGTGGGAGTGAAAGGGGAGAAGGTGCTGGATGGGTTGAGAAATTTTCAAAACTTGAGTTCTTAAGTAACTTCAGAGCAAAGATGTGGTACCCTTCTTTATACTGTAGGGCTTTTAAAATAAATTCATCATGCTCCATACATTTGCACAGTCTCCCTTCCAAAGTGACCTACTACAGTGGTACCACCAGCAACCACTTGGCCCGCTTGATTTTCAGTTCATGAGTGTATTTTATGAGCAGGTTTTTTTCAGAAATGGGAAATTCTTGCACCAAAAACTGTGCATGCTCAGCTTGTTTTGAGCATAAGACATTAAAAAAAATGAAGAATTAGATAACAAGCTTAGAGAGATCAGGATTTCAAGTATATGTTTAAAATCCGCTTGGAATACAACAGCAGTGGTCTATTACTGTCTTCAGTGCATCTTGATGATTTAGGGACTGGCAAAACAGTGCTGCAGAAAGTAACTCCAATTTCCTGGTATTCTTGTAAGTGATGAAAAAAATGCAACTAAAACCTTCAGTTTAGATTTGCATTTGCATGAGGAAGAAAGGAAATTAAGATCACTTTTTTCCCAGAAGGCTGTCTCAAAAGGAGACAAAGATGGAGAATCAAACCCAAATTTCCGTAAGCCCTCACCACTCTGCCCAGAGAAGACATTTCCGTCTGTGCAGAATGTTCACCAACTTCACCATCTGGGCTCATACATTTATAACCTCAGGTTATCTTTAACAGAAACTCTCATCTCTCATGCTTAAAAAAAAAACAGCTGGCAAAACGCTCTTCTTTATCTTTTCCCTACTCTTCTACAATATATGTCCTTTGCACAATAATTAAGAATTGGAGTTTGGAAAAATGTGCACAACACAAAACAGCTTTCCTGGCAGAATAAATTTTATAGCTTTCAAATTACAGTGAGCATCAGTGTTACAGCATTGTGCCTGCAGAGTCATGAAACGGAGTCTGGAACAGAAAACCGTTCCCATTCATATCACATGCAGAAAATTAACTCTTGGTCTCAACAGCAAGCTGAAGGAATGGATTTCCTTAACCAGGAAGTTATAGGGAAGGAGCCAGCTTGAGAGAGGAATGAACACAGGAACAGCCTTCATTCGTAAGAGATGAGACCTTTGAGAACCAAAAACCATCAGCGGAAACTGCTGAGAGAATCCTAGAGGTCTGAACGAAGTGAGAGACTTTTTCTTCCCCCCCTCTTTCTTTCATAAACCTACACCATTTATATAACTGTTGTCTGGCTGAAGAGTAACCATTTTCAGAATCTTACATGAAGCACATTTCTATATCACTCAGTTGTTAGCTGATACAAACTGTGTACCAACACACCTGCAGGGTCAGCATTGTGCAAGGAAGACACACACCCTAAAAAGACACCACCCATTTCCAGAAGCAAGATGAATATACCAGCCTCTGATCATAAAAGGAGTCCAGACCATTGATGGACCAAGTCCAGATATACAAAGATCAGTCCTACTCAAACTCTAGAAAACACAGAATGCAATTATAAAAACCCTGTCTGCTGCATGAGGAGCTCAGCCATGGCTACAATACCAATCCTGAACACACACATTTGGTTTTAAACACCATGAATCTTTCTGCAGCAGAAAAATGGTTCTGTTTCAAGATAAAAGTTTTTAATTTTTAAACATCAAAAAAGACTTTTAGAAACGCTTCCAATTTGACAAAGTTAGCTACTGTCTGGGAGAAGTCCTAAACAATTAGGACTCTTTAGACAACTAGACTAAAGAGAGAAGTTGAAAAACTACAGAAAATCAAATTATTGCAGAGATTAATTCCCTTACCTCCACCACTTCAGGGAAGAGCTCGCAGAAGACTTTATCTTTTAAATTAAATGCTAAGCTTTGGGCAGCAAGCTGTCTTTTCTGTGGAGGAAACAAATTATCAGCACTTGTATATAAATAAGGTTAATATACCTCAAATTCAACATCAGTATTTCCAACAAGAATGGTTCAGAAACTAACTGGCTAGTGGTCTAGTATTTACAACTTCATACTTGTGAATATTATTCACTACAACAGATATTCCTTGACATAAGTTACGTAAGAAATCCTCGCCCCATCCCCACACTACCTAAACTGACTTGCTTCATCTGCCCATCATCTGTAGCAGGCAACACCACCTTAATTTTTGAGGTATCAAAATGCCAGCTGCTCCTGCTGCTGGTTTAACTCTGAGGTCATGTTCAAGACTCCTTAAGCTGACAAAATGTTCAACATCAGACAGTCTGGAGCTTACTGTGAACTCTGAGGTCTCTATGCTGCCCAGTGTGGGGCCCTTTTCCACCATGAAGCTAAGGAGGCCCGTCAAGATGGTTGAGACTGACCAAGCTGGATTCCACGTATCCGGGTGGAAATCGGTGATGGAAAGACACAATCTTCAAAAGGATAAGACAGGCAGTGTGGTTCATTTTTGCCATTAAAATTATTGTATGTTATACATATTGGTAAAATGGTGTCTAAGTATTAGAAGAAAATCCTTACCTTGTATTACACTTAAACCTTCCATTAGGTGTAATCATATAAATACTGGGAGGTTTAAAAGGAAATTCTCTGGGGAATATTAGTTTCCCATGATAATAGCCACCTGCATTACATAAAGAGATGAGTTACATATTTTGCCCAAAAATTATGTCCTAAGCTGCTATGCAACATGGGACAAATAAAACCCTGTACTTGTCGCCTCCCCCTCTCACTAAAGAGATCAAGCTCCTCACATATTGTGCCTCTAAAACACAGGAATAACGACTATGACTTTGGAGGCCATTCTCTCACATTACAAACAGTACTTGCCTGTTGCCAAGCCCATAACACATTTAAAGGAAAACCATCCAAAGTCTATATAACACAATACAATCAGGTTAGGTTTCCAGAAACACAGCTAACTGCAAGTACCTTATGAAGAACTCTATTTCAGAAGACATTGTGAAATATCTGAGTAGAACAAACTAATAAGGCTTTTATGTTTCTCTCTTTCTCCATAGAAATTAACAGAGAACATGTCTGTCACTTCACTGAGACCATATATGTAGTAACAAAATCTTTTAAATGATCTTTGACAGTCAAGATTTAACAACTGCTTTATCTAAAGCAAGTTAACTTCTCCAAAACCTTCTGCAATTGCTTAACAGGAAGTTAATATGCCTTCAGTTTAACCTCCATGTGGCTTTGTTAAGAAAAGTATTCCTAAGCCAGCAGTACCACCGTCTCTTTTCAACAAGCTACTACACAATCCACAGACAGCTTTGAGACTGCACTAAGAGTTTTTAGAGCTATTGAGTTGTATTTTGCCCATTCCAACAGGCACACACACACTTTGCTATGTGCTTTTACCTTCATAGGGAGTCATTTCAGGTCCTCGTACAACATAGTGCCTGTGACAAAGCAGAAAATGTAAATATTGTGAAAGCCATGACACAATCAGACACCAATTTCTCTAGAAAAATAGCATCAGGATCCCTTCAGCACAAGTTCCATACTCCACCTCCCAAACCCCAAGATTCCCATCCAGTCTGCAGGACTGAAGGAGCCTGGCTCGACCACCAGGGAAGTCTTCTCTCAAAAGTGTGAAAAATTGACTTAAATTCTTACCATTCAAGAATGTTAGATGGGAGGGGCTCTGCACAGATATAAGGCACTGGATCTTTCTTAATTCGAAGGTAGTCTTGTTTAAGCCTCTGTGTTGCTGTCGTTGGTGCTCTCTTATTACTGTTGTTGCTCATCTAGTTTTTTTTTTAAAAATACATATTCACAAATCAACACAATTTTGATACAATCTTTAGACAGAGCTACTGTGCTTCATTGAATATAGCTCCACATTTTTGCAAAACCTGCTTTACAGAGCATTTAAAAAAAAAAAAAAGAGAAAAAAAAAAAAAAAAAAAAGAGAAAAAGTACATTAAATGACCAGAACTCATAAGTGGCAAGAACAATGCAAAATCGTAACCAGCTAACATACTCTCATGAGCCTCTGTGCACTGCCAAAATGAGAAAACACTCCTACCAAACCACTGCTGATTAAATACCAAGCAGAACTGCGATGAGGAAAACAGTCCACTTGAATCCTTGATAACCAGACTTGTGTTTAGGCTGATCAAACATCATTATGACACTGTTCTAAGGGGCTTTTAAAGTAATTAATTTCCCTATTCAGCTTGCACGTTTATTATGTAAATTTGTCCATCATTTACATTTGTTTGGTACTCCTACACATCCAGTTACTAGAAATAAATAACAAAACCCCACAATAACCTTGTAACTGACTTTGAGGTGAGAGATTTTAAACGAAATCTGCTGCCTGTTTAAGAGCCAGCTGAATTTACAGAAGGGAGCTGCCGAGACAGATTATTCTCTTCCAGATAAACAAAGACCTCATCCAAAGTGAGACAAGGCAGAGTGGAGAAAGGAAGTCCCATGCTGTTTACAAGACAAAGGTGTTAGCCCTTACAATGCTCCCACAGAACACCTACCTATCAACAACTCCTGTTTAACTCGCTTTCCTCTGAGAAATTCAGTAAGATACTTTTAACATTTGTGCATGCAAACTGAAGCGAAAATGAAAAGGAAAGATTTTGCAAGCATCTTGTATAAAGAGGTAAGACGATGACAGCAGAATTTGCCACCAAAAGTACGTCAAACGCCTATCGCCCTTTCTATTCCTTTACGCCAAACACATAGCCGAGTGCAATTTATTAAAAAGAAGTACTTTTATTTCGACCACGAGCACCAACTTTATACGTGGTCAAATATCCTAACACAATTAAAACCAAAGGGGTTTAACCTGGCTTTTGTTAGAATGTCTGCAAATCGCTGGTTGAAACACAGTATTCTTTCTGTCTCACCTCTTGAAATCGTAGTTCTGTTTTTTTTTTCCTCGAAATAAGTCAGCTTTGGTTTTAAATAGATTAAACCCTCTCTCTTTAAATTTAACACAATTACTTGTTCTGAAGACTAAGGACTGCGAAAGTGCACTGAGCTATCTCACAGCACTGAGTACTGTCACTGGGATGTCCCGGCCCCTCAAAGCCTTACCTGAAAAGCAGCTCTGCATCTTAAGCCGAAAATAAACGGCAACATTGGCAGAAATTACGGCTGCAAACCAGTTTTTCCCAGCCTGGACAACAGTTTACCAAAGCCAAGTTAACAACCCGCCGCTCTCTAGGCGGCCAAGCATCTCACTGGCCGCTCCACTTCCTGAGAAAGGGAAGTGAGGGAAGAAGCCAAAAAGGAGCAAAAGGAGAAGGGAGAACTCAGGGCTTACAGCTAGCAGGCTGCCCGGAACCGGGCCGGCAGAGCCAGAAGGAGGGGACAGAGCCCGACCTGCTCCATCAGAGCTCGCCCCGCCGGCCCAGGCCTCACTCACCTCTCCCTGCTGGCGCAGGCCCCTCCGCCGCCGGGACGCCCCACCTGCCTGCAGCCAGAGGCCAAGCGAAGGAGGAAGGGAAGGAAGACGGACGGGAAGAGAGAAGAGCCACAGGAGAAAGGCGGGCAGGGTCGGGTCGGGTCGAGGAGGAGCCGCCGCCGCCGCCGGGCGCGACCACGGCTCCTAGCCAAGATGGCGGCCCGGGCAGGCGGGGCAGCGCTGCCCTCCGCTTCCGGGAAGGCACCGTCCTACTTCCGGCTGTCCACTTCCGCTACCGGCCCCACCGTGACCGTCGTGGGGATGAGGAGAAGTAGTCAACCCGGGCGCTCTGGGGGCCCGGTGAGATAAAGTTCTCTCGGCTGCGGGTCCTGCACTGGGGCTGGCGGGTCTGTGGCGTGTGGGAGGGCTGTCCCTCAGGAAGGGTGTGAGGGCTGCCACGTCTCTGGGCGGAGAAAAAGAGTGGTACGAGAGCTGCAACTTGAGACACCTCCCGTCATTTTTTCCGTCTTGACAGCAGATTGCGTGTGGGAGGGATCTCTTCTTTCTTTCCTGATTAAAAAAATTGGTAATTTGAGGGAAAGCGGCTCTCAAAATCTCCGGGCTGAGGCGTTTCCTCCTTTGGCACCTTGGGAGCGAAAAGGCAGAAAGGAAGAGGACTGAGTAGCCCCAAAAGACGACAGACGGGATTTTCTTCACTGATTAAAAAAGGTTTTCTGTCAGCAGCTCCCTTTGCCGGTAGCCAACAGAGGGCACTGATTTCTGCCATGGATTTCCTGGGGGCTAATCAACAGCAAGAAGAGAGGAAAAAATTACAGTAGTAATGTCAGGATCGGTGGGAGTAAACCAAATTTGAAAGCATATATATTGTTTTATTAGACTCCAGAGGCAGCCACGGCTGTGCAGCAAACAGGAATGGTGTCAGGACTTGCAGAACCCCACTGAGGTGTTACAATTTTTATTTTAATTTTTTTTTTTAACTTAAGCTTCAAATATGGATGAGGAGTGTTTTCTGTAAGTACAAAAATTATAGAGGCTTTAGGAGAGCCAGTCTGAAATCACAAAGAGAGAAAACAACCAAACAGAAGTTCTCTCACTTCTTCAAACAGAAATCAGCTTGCTGGAAAAAGTCTTGATTTCATGGTAGTTTCATTCCAAATGTCCAGTATTTTCTAAGATTACCTCAGACTGCAATCACAGTAAGAGGATCTTTCATACAGAAAGTGTTCACATCCTATCTGTGGCCACATCAAAATTTCTGAGTTAGTGAAGTCTGTCAAACCATATCCTTTTCTTTGAAGTCTTTCTGATCTTGGTGCCCTGAAATGCTTCAAGGAAGAGTGGTTTCCTTCAGAAAAGACGAACTGATCTGTTTATCTCTTCCACCAGCTCATCCTTGTGGCTCTGCACTCACAGTTTACAAATGCTTGAAGGTTTTTCAGAACCGAAGGAACTCTCTGTAACAAGTTACTATTATACTTCAAGATGAGAAACACTGGATATATACAAAGTATTATTAAAATGCTGTATTAGCCTATATGTATTTCACCTAATAAATTCCCCACAGAAACTCATGCAGCATAATACCTACTTAGTTTTAAACCCTTTGACCTGAGGACAACTATCTTTTTTTTCTCCTCTGTCACACTTTTTTTTTTTTTTAATTTTAATTTTATTTACACTGGAATTCCTACTGTCATCTAAGTCTAGAAATGTGAGAAATACATGAACCTGGAGACTGTAAGAAAGCCCTCAGAATGCTGAAGGGATTCCAGAGCTCATACTTATACCTCTCATTGTCCATATGTTCCCCAACCCAAAGTATTTCATGCGTGTCATCATTAACATTCCATTCATCTCCCTGGTATGTTATTCTTGAACATTAATGATAGATTAGAATGAGACTTCTCTCTCAGGAGCAGTGTCTTTCTTCCCAGTTGTTTTCCAACATGCAAATGAATCACTGTGTAGAACGTAAACTATCTTCGGTGTCCTGCTATCTTGTCTTGAAGGCATATTTGATACCTGGGCTTGGGATGTCACTAGGAGTTTCAAATTTATGTTCTTAAAGAGTACAAAAAATATAAGTACAAACTGCTAAGTTAAAAATTAAATTAAAGTTATTAACTCCAGGATGGAGACAAGTGAGGCAGTTCACTACTTTATGAAGGCTGGACTTGGTTTTTAACATGACATGGGCCCCTCCAGCACGATCACATGGGTGGGCATGAAAAGATCTATCTGTGCTTGGGAACACAGAACTTTTATATTATATTCTCTACAAATAAGCAGCTCCCTGAATTTTCACCTGCAGAAAATCTTCCGTTAATTGTAATTCTAAGCAAAGTATTGCAAATATTCACATCAGGTACAAATAAAAGCAATCAAAATTTGTTCTATTTTTGGTTGCCTTTGGGCAAGTCCTTCGCTTCAGTGTCTCCACCAAACAACATCAGTCCTTTATGCCCTACTTCACACATGGTGGCAAATGAGTATTTTGAGGATGACCTTGGTGGATGAAGAAATAATTCAAGAAGGAAAATGCACCCCGAGGAAGGTAGTGAGGGTTAATTAGTGTTCACAGGCACTCAAATGTAATCTTGCCCAGTAAATGTGGCAACACTGTCGCTGCTGAGCATCTCTATTTAGATTGTCCAGAAAGACAGAGAAGGCTTGGAATAGCAGCTGTGACTCAAGGCTGCCCAGAACTGAGGATGCTGATGAAATTGAAAGTTCTTGTATCCCAGAAAGACATTTGCTGTATCCTTGGGGGAAGGAATTTCTCCAAGTCCTGTTAGCAACAGCTGTGTTAGTGGGAACAAGAGAGGACCTGACTGCACAACTCACATGTGGGCAGATATAACTCACAACTCAGGGGCAGATTTTTTTTCTTTCCTTACCTCATGGGTTGACCATGGACCCATTGCTGTTTCAGATAACCAAGATAGGTCTCTCATCTTAAGTAGAGGAAAAAATAAGGGTAAGAAGGTTGGGTGGAATGCAGAAAGAGGGAACAAATGGGGAAAAAAAGATTCCAAGACCTCAGAACAAAGAGGACTGACAACACTGAATGGTCTGGAAGAAGCAAAGCACAAGGCTCAGCCTTTGCAAAGCTATGGGGAAGATAAAAATGAATCCTTAGGATGTAGTTAAGAAAGAAGGAGCAAGAGAACAATCACCCTGAAGAATTCTTCCCATGAGTAAGTGGTGATTTGGCACAGGAAGCCACAGAGACATCTCTCATGAGCAAGGGAGCACCATTTATTAGCATGGCTGCTGTCAATGTTTGCTAAGGACCAGGCACAGTCCCAAGGGGGTCAGTGATGATGGTAAAGCTATTTTTCATTTATGCTGAGTAAAATGTGTGTTTCAGCTACCTAATAGGCCTTACTTAGAATTGTTGTTTTCTACTGTGTTTGAGCATTAATATTGCTGGATTGTACCCATAACTTGTTTAAGAGTGTTCTTCCATTTTGGGGGGGAATGCAAAAGCTTTATGAGTTGTGGGGTTTTTTTCTGTTTTTTGGGGAAGCTTTCAGGAAAAGGAATTCTGAACTTCCTGAAAGGCAGAAGGACACTTGCTGTTCAAAAACAGTGAATCAGCATCACTGATATCTGAACAATTGTAACTGTGTGCATATGAGAACAGTGACACTGAGAAACTAAAGTACTGTCTCAGCATCATGTTTGTAACCAAGCACTAACTGAGCACTGTCTGCATTCAAACCAAGAGATATCCTTGACCAATAATTCTCTCAAAATCATTTTATAAGAGTACAGGACCATCAGTGCTAATGTCTTGGCCACATTTAGTTCAAGTAATCACATCCTGCTGTCCTGAATTCCCTTCCAATTTCAAGTGCATGTGAGATGCATCACTTCCAGGCCCAAACAATGAGCAATGGCATTTGTATTAACATATCTTGCTGCTTTCCCATCTAAAACTGGCTCCATTTCATTGATGGATGAAACAAGGTAGGGTTTTTTTGTTTGGGTTTTCTCTTAAAGTGCTTCCAAATTAGCTGTTGATCTTTGGTCAAAAGGCTATCTAAGGGGTTTGTGTGTTTCTTATTTTGGCTTCTTTTTCCTTCTGAGGGGTTTTACTGCTGTAACTTCCTTACTGGTTTTTACTGAGTTACTTGGTTTCAGTGGATATTATGACACTATGGTGCATGTCTTAGTACTACATGATAATAATAATAAATTGGTACCTAGTAGAGCTACATTATTTTGTAGAATTCCCCAAACCAGGAAACTGATCCTCATATTTTCTTTTGAATGGAAACCAAGAACTTGTTCATAAGTAGCTTCAACATGGATGATTATTTTGAGTTTCAGAGAAGGGCTGTGAGGGTTCCCGAGTCTCACTTATTAATTGTTGATCATGAGAAAATAATTCAATGGTTCTGAAGCGCCATTTTTATTCTGTATAAAGCAAGGATAATAATATTTATCTAGGTCTAGTAGAAACATGCACACTTAATAATTTGGTGTCACCTAGTTTGAGCTATATGGAGTAAAGGTTCCACATCAGCAAGTGCCAAATGTGAATCATAGTCTTTGTTTTCCATAATCACTGCTGTTACGATAATGATCAATATTGTCCATTTATAGGCCAAATAATGTTTCCAGGCATCATAATTTTTGTGATTTATTTCATTTTCTACTGTCTGAATCAGAGAGGCAGCAGGCAATCAGACAGCTTTAGGTGACTCAAATAACAGGCAATTTAACCTAAGCACAGAGAAATTCCTGATAAACTTGCTGAAACCAGGGTTTTTTTTCCCTTTGATTTCCTCTCCTGCCTGGCTAAGGTTGGGTGTGACCTCCTTTATGATGATTGACAAGGAGATAACATTACTTAGAGAATAATTGTGGCGTGTTTCTGAGTCAGAAAGAAGGAAGGTCACTCACCTTCCTGATTTATTCCACCAGTACTAGGGAAGGAGCTCCATTACCAGCATCCAGCTCCAGTTACCTATCCATCCTATGTTTCCCAAATGCTAATTGGTACACAGCCATCAGTTGCCTTAAGTGGCCTTCTAATGACATCACCTCAAAATGCACAGACAAATAATATGTCATACCAACCTCTCCTTACCCTGCATTGCTTTCACTCAGAGCCTTTCACTGCTTCCACATGCACTTCTTTAGTAGTTGACATTTCTGGAATTGCTTTGCTTTTTCTATCCAAAGCACAGCATGCCTGGAGTTATAAAGTTAGTAAGCTATTACCTTGCAAGATGGTTAGGTGCCTTCAAAAGCCATCATAACTGCTGTCATTTCTTTACTGCTGAATTTCCTTTAAAGCCAGGAAATATTGACACATATATCTATACATTCACTCTTCACAGCGGTCATTTGCAATTTCATAGCAAGTTTTTGTGCCTATTTTTTGTTTTGTTTTGTTTTTTCTTGTGTAAAATATTAATTTTGTCCTATGGGAAGATCCTGGCAGAGCTGACCAGTGGTTTGGTTTCCTCTGGTTAGACATAAAACCAGCCTCATTGAATGGGCTGCCAAAACCTGCTGGAAGACTCCAGTCAAAAATGTGAGAAGTAATGAAGAAAACCAGGCTATTTTATGTTAAGACACTTTTCAAAATTAAGTAATGCAAAATGCCTTGCTTGTGTTGCTGGCCTGACTGTCAGTCCTGGTGTGATGACGGAATGCATTCTCTCAAATGAAGAAAGAGAAAATTTTGGAAAAAATACTAGGAAAAGGAGGCAAGCTCTCATGAGTTATGTTTCCTTCTGGAGGCATATTAAATACCCTTCAAGGCAAATGCAAATTACAAGTGTTATTGATCTATAAACCTCTATGACAAATGAATCTATAAGTGAAAATAATCTCAAGATCTTATCCTCTCATGCTGATGAAGCGAGAAGAAAGTTAAGCAATGGGCATTGCGAGGAGCTCATTTGATGAGACAAAATAGATGGGATCTGAGGTGGGCAGCACCCCTTGTACATTGTTGGAGAGTATCTGCAGAAAAGTTAAACACACAAAGAACTCTGTCATCTGCTTGTTTTATTCAAGAATAAGTACTCATCATCAGAAACTATCAGACAGAATCTAGGAATATATCTTTAAAACATATTTTTAAATACTGCAGCATGACTACAACCTATCCTGTTGCAATTACCAAGCAGTATCAAAGCAGTAGTCATCATCATGCTTACATGGCAGCTTACATCACCAAAGCTTTATGCAAACACCAATTAACCCTCTCAACAATGCTGCAAAGTGTAATTATGTCCATTTCAGAGATGAAGCAACAGAGAGAGGCAGAAAGATTTGCCTGAGATTGTACAGCAAAAGAAGAGAGAAGTTCAAGAGTTTAAGGCTTTCAATCTGGTATTTGTCCATGTTGTGGCAATAACTTGTCTGTAGGTAGTTTTTTATTTATTGCCATCACTTTGGTGGTTCTGGTGGGCAGGGAAAATTAAATGAAGTCTTGCTGCATTTGGTTTTCATTTTAGTTGGGTTTTTTTAAATGTTATCTCCTTGTCAAGCAGGGACCCTCCAGCAAACAACATAGACTTTGAACAAACAGGTATGAAGAGTTTCTAGACTTGTGCCTTTATTTGGGTTTTATATGGTGGTGATGGGGTGAATTCAGTGAGAAAACATCACTAGGGCAAGTTTAACTCCTTTTGGTTACAAACCACCTCCTGGCCTAAATTTTGTGGGTAGCTTGGGGACTTCTGTGGAGGGTTTCTCTTAGCCCTGACCAGATAGGTCAGACCAGGAGTATTTGTGCAGTTCAGGTGGACTGTTCACATTACTCACTGTGAGGTATGGGTTGTGCAAGTCACATGGGAACATTTCTACTCTTTGACTGGCTAGTAAAGCTTTCCGAGGCATGAAAAAAAATTAAAAACAAGTGATTAATAACAGATCTGGGGGCTTACAGACTAACTGCAGTGCTTTCCATGTGAATGAGCGTGCTTCAAACATCAGAGCAAACAGACCCAGAACACAGAGACATTCATGGGTCTCCCAGTTAATCTTCTGCAAGTTTGGATGAATCAGAACTAAGTTATCTAGGCAATCCTTAATTACTCCTATAGTTTTTAAAGTTTTTAGCACTGGCAGCCTGCATGGAGCTGTGCCTGTGTTTACTGCTTGGGCATTGGGTCAGATTTTGCAATTAACTCAGGTGTAGGAGAGAGCTGCTCTCTGAGAAGGTGAAGGAATCCTGCAGAGGTTGCTGATGGAAAATGTAGTGTTGCATCTGAATTGAACCCAAAAAGCATCCATTTATGGAGGTATGACAGGTGGCCCAGCCACTTCTGTAATAGCTAGTTTCATTTACTGATTTGCTAATGACTGTTTTGCCCATGCGCAGTTTGTTCCCAGTTTCTTCATTCCTAGCTGCCATGCTGTAGTACCTCTTCCTCTTGTTGACATCTGTTCTAGTTCCCAATAAGAAGGCCTGAACTTACAGTATTGGGGTGGAATCTCTCTCCTGGGCACCAAGAGGAGCAGGTGTCCCTGGGGAAGATCTGCTTGCCTAGTGCCAGAAGCCAGGCACCTGATTGTGGCTTTCTCCAGGAGCTCGAACAGCTGTTTGGGGAGGTTTGGTCTTCACTTATGCTGGACTTTTGGTATCCGTGATTCAAGGATGGCTGCATCTTGCATGTCCACAGAACAAGCAGCTTTTACTGGTGTTCTCCAACCTCTGTCAGCCTTAACTGCATCAGCATTCCTACGGATACTGTGTCTGAGCTGGAGTAGGATTAAAAAGAAAATAAGGGCAAGGGGGGTTTCACCAGCCTGTGAATATTGAAACTGTCTGTGGAGCTGACAGGTCTGAACAGCATCTATGAAGGCCTGTGACTAAAGAAACAAGAACAGGAAGAGAAACAAATCAGGTGTTATCCATCCCAGAGGGATGACAGAAGCAGCTACAGACACCTTACTCAGAAAGGTGAGTGAGTGGAAATGAATGCTTGGTCATACTAGAAGCAGGCAGGATTTTGCTACTGAGGCTGCGTTTTTCACTCTGTGCGCCTCTGGCGGAGGCTTAATGAAAAGCAGGGGTTATGTGGGGCCTCTTCATCACAAGGGGTGTAATTAAGGAATACTTCAGTGGCTGGTGACTAGCAACAAATGCATGTGCTCATTGCTGGGATTTCTGGGTTTTGTAAGGATGTGCCAGCTAGTTTAGCCTTGCCAATTCAGGCACTGCTGGTGATCAACCCAGAGCACCAGGGAGCTCAGCACTCCTGTTAAGGAGTGTTCACCTACATCCTTGAGCAGGTTTGACAGCCTCGGCAGCAACTTTGGCTTGACCCAAACCAGCGTAAAAGGAACACCAATGATATCCTATTTCGACAGGCATAGCTCACTGTGATTTCAAGACACAGATGCCCTCAGCTATGGCTCAAAGCATCACACCAGGAAATCACTGGCTGGTGGGATTCCCAGAGGAAGTTTTGGTGAACAGAGCTGCAATACAGAGATTCCAGGAGATGAGGAAAACACCTGAAAATTGGAGTTTGTTGCCCCAGCAACATTTGGGGCAGGATCAAAAGAAGACATTATGCAATGTTTGAAAGCTCTCCAGGGCAGGGATTGCCTTTGTTCTGCCTCTTGCAGAGGACTGAACAAGCTGTTAGCACCTTCCACAACACCTCCAAGCACTGCTCCTTTCTCCAGTAGCACAGCAGAGAAATAATTTTGTGTTCCACTTTGAAGAGACAGGAAAGCAGCCCTGGTTAGGAAGGACTGAGAAAAAACCCAGGAGGCAGAGCCTGATGAACGCCAGTTCAAGTCCATACACAGCCCAGATGACCAGCAAATGCAAAGAGAAAACATTGGGAGTTGCCTTTTTCTATAGTTGCCCACAGAAGTATGTCTGTCTTGGAGTGGGAGGAGGAATAGACTGGCTCATCCAGTGGCCATGAAGAAAGCACTGTGAAGGAGTCTCCACAAAACCAGAGGAGACAAGTCACATTGATTTCAGAGAGAGGCAGACTGGGTTGGCATGCTGTATCCTGTGCAAGAAGAGAGAAAATGTGGGAAGATGCTTTGACAGAGTAACCTGGAGCATTCCAGGAGAATAAACACCATTCATGCAGGAACAAGTGACGTGAGTAAAGCAAGATTTCCTAAAAATCAAGATTAAACTGTAGATCAGCAAGGCTTGATGAAGACAGGAGGGTTCAGGATCTGCTCCATATCCCTACCACTGCTGGAGTGGATGTCAAAAGCTGCTTTTCTCAGCTCACAGACTGAAGAACAATAAATATATATTAAAAAAAAAAAAAAAAAAGATAGTGGGGATTCTCTGGAAAACACTGATGAATAATATAAAGTGATGGAACACTTAAGCGTGAGAGAGCGTGATAATATGAAGCAAATGCAGACAGGGAGAAAGTTAACAGCTGAAAGACAGTTTGTGTGGTTAATGGACTGCAAATTACAGTGAAGTCTACAGTATGGTATGGTAGCAGGGAGAGCTGCTGGAAGAAGGGGGATTTTGTTGTATCATTTCAGTTTGCGCATTTGTTTTAGGCTTTTCCACTAATGGGAAAATAAATGAGTAGCTTAAGCGTCCTCTCTTGTTCCTGGGTTAGCCAACAAGAGCGGGATTTTACATGGTTGGGAAAAGCAATCTTATTTGTCTGGTCAGACTCACCCCACTGCAGTTGTGACCAGAAGCCCAGATGGTGTGGCACCTCTTGTTGTGGACATTTAAAATGAAACTTGACAGAATATTAATTTTTGATCTCTAGAGGACCAGCCAGCAACAGCTAGAGGTCATCACTAATCTCCAATTTAATCTGTGACTCTTTCACTCAAGCCTGTAACAGCAGCAAATGTCATAATGGGAAGACACACAGAGTGTTCTACACACTGAACATTGCCTGTGCTGATCATCTGCTTAATGTCTCATAACAGCTAAAGTCAGTGGTATAAGAGAAAAACTTTTTTTTTTTTCCACATGCGTCAGCTGTTAGGAGATACTCAAGGATGAAACAAAAAAAAGTTATTGATTGATAATAGATTTTCTTAAGTGCCTGAGTCCATTCCACAAGCAACATCAATTTACTGAGTATTTCTGCTCAAGTGAAGCAGCTAAAGGCTCTTCTCCCAGCCTGCAGGATACTCTTTGTGCCTTTCTCCTGCTGCTCTGAGCTGGTGCTGATGCTGAGCAGGCACATATTGAAAAGCATGTTTGTACAGTTGGGATTTTCATTTTGGTTTCAGCAGTCTATCAAATGGGTGGGAATTGGGTTATCATCCATGCTGAGAATGTGCAAAAGTCAAAGCTAGGGTATAGCCAAGGGTCAGGGGTGGAGGTTGAACAGTTCCCTCAGTGTGCGACAGCAGTGGAAAGCTTAACAGCAAAGTGACAAGATGCCTTCTCTTTTGTTCCCCTGTATTCTTGGTTAGCTAAATAAGATCTGATTTCATTGAACTCAACTAGGGAGTAAATTGCAACTCAGGGAAAGAGGTTTGAAAACTTAGTGTGAGAGGGATCCTGCTGTGTGCAACTTGTCCAGAGGGTGTATCCAACCACTGACGTCTGCTGCTGCTATTTGGGGCATGCAATAGACTTACTCCTTCCCTCCACTACAAACACTAAAAAACCAAAACCATTTTCTGCCCCACTGAAAATAATTATAGCATAGCCTTTCTGCAACCCTAAACGACTTTCTCATTAGTGTTATCTCCATAATCATCTGCATGTTGAAAGAAACACCAAGTTGGCTTTTTAAGAAGCAAAGGAGTTTTCTGCCCCTCTGCTCCCAGGTTCAAGATGCAGGATGGCAATTGAGCAAGTGCAGACAGAAATGGTATCTTGCTGGAGGGACAGCCTTGTCTGCATACCCAGTTCTTCTCCACTTCCTACAGGAAAAATTCATGGCTAGCTCAGAAAATATTGTTCAGATGTGCTGCCAGAGAATCTCTGCACTGAGGCCTGCAGCCATAATGAAGCAACAGAATTTGTCTTGTCTGTGTTTATTGTGCAATGATTTCATTGTCAAGGATTTATTGTTTCCATGTTCTGTTGCACAATATAAAATGAAGAGAGAAAGAAGGGTGGGGGACAAGTAATGGACGTGACAGAATTAGATTTTCAGTGTTGTGAGTTTTTAAATGAAAATTTAGCTGCTTACATCTTCATTGACCAGTGACAAGTGGCTCTGCTGGAGGTGTTCATTCAAGACTCAATTGGAAAATTTTAATGAGAAGTTTAATTTCTACACTCAAACACTGGCTTTTTAAAGAATTTAGAACTGATTGCAAATATTTTTTGTTACATTGTCTTTTAATTCCCAAGACAGAGAGGGGTAAAACACAGCAGCTAGTTAATAGAATTCTCATCTTTTAGAATAATTTTTTAAAATTTGAGATGAATGCTCTACATGGTTTGGTTTTTAAAAACAAAATCCAGCACAAAGTACTTATTAAAAATACAAACAGGCTTGAAATCAGTCAAAATCAGAAGAGCTTCCTTGATCTTTTTCTTTCCTCCTGTCTTTTTGAATGCAATTTTGCAAGAAATGTCAGCTGTCTTTCAAACAACAGTATTTCACAACTTCCAATATGATAAAAAAATCCAGTTACAGCCAATTTAAAAGGCAGGAGCTCTGCTGGTTTGATTTAGAGCACTAAACATAACCCACATCCAGAATACTAATATTTCCACATAATGTGCTTCTTGCAAAACTACTGCATATCTGCTTTCCAACTGGGCAGCTCTCAGTCCTGATTACCCAAGCCATCCAAGGTGCTTGTATTTTAGCAGTCACAGAAATCTACTTCTGCATTACAGATCCAGACTTTTGCAAGTCTTAACTGAGCAGTAGTACAAAACCAGGATGTTCTGATTTGAGTGCCAAGGTCAATTTAATTCTGCACAAGTCTCAACATCCAAAGAGTTAAATTCTTAATGGGCATGGGATATCCCCCTGGCAGATGAGCAATAGAGAAGCAGGAAGAAATCCACTGCCACGTGTGCCTTAGACTGAGTAGCTGATCATTTCAGATTACACGGAGGTATGCAATTCCTCAAGCACACCTGTGGAAACCTTAATGGCCTCAATTACCAGGGATCCTGCAAGCCTCTGAAAACCACGGAAAGCAGGCAGAAAGGTAGCTCCTTGATGGGAGAGGTCAGGGTGGGAAGAACCTTCCAGGATCCATGGTTACATCCCCAGGCATTTGTAGAGATGATGACTTAAAAACTTTTCTAGCCATTGGGTGGGTGGGGGAATAATAAAAGAACACACCAACACCACTCCAACCAACTCCAACTTAAACTCAAGCATAACCTTAGTGTTAACTAGTTTGTCCAGTTCATTCACTTCCTATTATTCTCTGGATCATGCTTTGAATAATTTCCATGATCTGTTTCCTAAGTCCTGCCCCTTTTGATGTCATTGATTGGATCCATATAGGCTGGACAGTTCCCACGGTGGCTGCAGCTAGGAAAGGAGATTTGAGAGCTTGGGACCAAGGCTTGGCTTCTGCTCAGGATTAACCCAGAGGCTGAGTTTAGCAGCTCCTCTAAACACTAAGAGATTCTGCCAAGGTACGAGGTGTGTGTGTGTGTGTGTGTGTGTGTGTGTGTGTGTGTGTGTGTGTGTGTGAAATTTGCAATTTGGTCTGAGCTGTTTTACTGTGCATTTCTGTCTGTATGAATGTTTGATGGGTAGACACAGATATCTGTACATGTGGTTGAGTATTTGACTCTGTGGTATTCATGTGTAAGTGTGTAGTACATGCTGAGCATGGAGTTGCTGTGAGAATACATGAACAGATGCTTGTTTTTTTCACTGCTGTGGAACTTCCACTGATTTTCTTATAACCTGCAACCTCTCTCCAGGCACAGAGAGGACAGATTCAAAATTATACTTAGAAGTGTGTTTAATAGATTTGATTTAGCATTTGTTTTTGGTAACTATTACCTTTTATTCTGGTTTTTCTGATTAGAGCCAGGCTGACTAGTGAGATTAACAGACCAGTAGGAAATTAAATTTTCTTGGTTTAGTCTCACACAAATAGACTCGTTCAGTATATTTCTTAACTGCAGGCTTGTTTTAATTTATTCTTATCTAGATAAAATGAGAGAAAGGCTGAGCATATGATTTATCATAAAGTTTAATCTCAAAGATGTGTAACAATAGGGGGTAGCCAGACTACCAGACATTCATTTCTGGAGTTTACCACAGATATTCTGACATGACCAGGTACACCGAGGAAACTGCTGTAGCAGCTTGGAACTCTTTTAACAGATCATTTCATACGAAGATACCTATTCCAAGGATCTTTGAGACAAAGCCATGTTTTCAAATGGAGAGGTCTAGCTGAGGACAAAGTCCTGGCAGGTCAGGAACTGGTGGTCACCTCAAATGGAGCCACCACCAAGCTCTTTCGGGCCATAATTCGCTGAGCTTTCATCCCGTTATCACATCCCTGGCAATAATTCTTTCCTTACTTAAGTGCTCCTTGCCTTGCCTTCACGACCTGTTACTGCAGCTCTAAGGTTTTTATTTGAAGTTTAGAGCAAAGTGATGTACTCAGTAAACTTCTCTTAATAGCATAATAGGGAGGGTGATTCACAGAGTGCTGTAATGTTGGAATCTCACCTATTACCGGATTTGATGTCATGTTCACTAAGTGGAAGTATGTCACCATTACTCCAATGTCCCAAACTGGTGTTAAACCCTGGAAAGATGTCCTCAGTCTGTGCTGGCTAAACCATATGAACATGAATAAGGTTCACACCTTCATCAGCATAAAGTCTGTTACTATCCAGAGAAGTGTAATAGATGTTTTACTTACTGTGACAAGGGAGATTTGGGGTTTGATTTCCAGTTTTTCCACTCGGGTGATTTTCAGTTTCTCTGCTTCCTTTTCACTTCTATAAAATACAGAAGAGATCTTTAGATTTTTGGAAAAAGCTAGAGGTCGAATAACATTTCTGTTAATAGAAATAATTGATATTTCTGTGATCTTCAGAAACAACCCAAGTTGTTCTTTTCAGTAGCATCTAGAATGCTTTATCCACATCCTAATTTGACTAATCCCCTCTGTGGTTTCAGCTGAGGTGGTATTTCTCTCTACTTTGCCTAAACACCTGAATCTGCTCATCTGAACAGTGAAATATCTAGTGATATCAAAAGTGTTTCAGGGAGAGCAGAAGGAAATCCTGCTTACCTCCACAACCTGCAGAATAAGAGAGCAGATAGCAAAACTTCAAATCAGATCCTAATTCACCCCTTTCATTCACCTGAAAGTTGGACTTATCCCAACTCCTTAACAGAAGGATGAATCCATATTGCTGCTTCCGAGAACATTTTGTTTCAGGCCTACAGGCCAGCATGTTCACTAACAGTATACTCACTGAGTTACAGGTCTGTAGTAACACAGTTACACAAGGTTTTGGAGCTAAACCTTGGACCTTGGTGTTCTTAGAAAGAACAAAACCACACAGCCCTGTGGCTGCAGACTTCTCACCAGCTTGTGCATTACTCACTTGAACTTTGCATGCACATAGGAACAGAGGAGTCATGGTGTAATGGAACCCTGGCTTTGGCACCAGAACATTGACCTCTTTGCTACTTCCTGGTGTCCAGGTGACTGTCAGCACAGTTATTTTCATCTTTTGCTAATAACAAACTCATTGATGCCCAATTAGGAAGAGTCCATAGAATGGCTCTGGTCTTTCTAGCAAGCTACTAAGATTATTTCCCTTTTTTATTGAACAGAAACAGACTTAGAACATGGAACAGGAAGTGGCAAGAGAAGAGAAGAAAGAAGGCTTGATTGAGTTTTATGATTCCTTTAAGGATATGTTTGAGTTCTTCTGCAAGAACACAACCATCCATGGTACCATTCGCCTGGTATGCTCAGACAGCAACAGGATGAAAACAGCTTTTTGGACACTGCTTTTACTTGCCAGCTTTGGTATGTTATACTGGCAGTTTGCGCTCATGTTCAGCCAGTACTGGGCCTACCCTGTAGTTCTGACGATGTCCATGCATTCAGAACCCAAGATGTTTCCAGCAATTACCATCTGCAACCTGGACCCCTACAGGTAAGCTGTGCTGTCCCCTTGGACATGTCTGCAGAGTCACAGGGGTTCAGGAGGAGTCAGCAACCTCTTGCCTGCAGTCTGAAGGAAACTGAAGCTAGAGGGAAGCCACTCAACCTCACAGAGGTGGAAGGGGACTATTGTTATTTCCAAACTGGTTTGCAGATAAGATCTTGTTGGGAATTGTGCAACAGCATGTAGCAGTTTATTGCATGTTCTGAGTCAGGACAGAGGGAACTCTACCTCATGTCTCTCTTCCAGCTGCTGACTAATGTTGTGCTCTGATATACACAGCCTTTCCCTGGAAAACATGGCTGCTCTGTGTAGTCTTCCCTAACTGTACTACAGATGTCTGGAATGGGGCATCCTACAGCTGATTCTGCTTAGGTTTCCATACCCTAGAATGGATTTAATGAAACATTATCAATTCTTTGGAAGCCTCTGTGAGTCAGCTTGTCCAACAAGGCTCACACCACAATGGCAAGAGGTTATCAAGAGGTGACAAATGCCATAGGAAAGGAATTACGTCATTTCCTCAGAATAATTGGCTGATGGGGTAGCCACTCTGTGCAGCTGATGCTGCATGGCTACAAGTTCTGAGGTTTCCAGTGGAAGGTCGAGCAATGGAAATTCAGCTCCTGAATTTCCTACACCATTACCACTGGCTTTTCTCACAGACTCCAAGGTCTGCAGAGAGCAGGACCCTTTCCAGAGATACTGGGGAGGGCACATTAAAGTAAAAGTGCTTTTGGCCAGCAGAAACGTTCACAAAGAGCTCATATCTCTGTTCCTTGCAGATTTGAAAGGGTCAGTGGGCACTTGGCTCAGTTGGATCGCATGGCAGAGGAATCGATCACTTTTTTGTATGGCATCAACACCTCTGCCAGCCTGTCCCACACCAATGAGAAAAACCTCCATGTCAAAGACTTGTCAAGCATAGGCAACCTCAGCAGATCCAGCTTCAAGCTGAGCCAAAACTTCTCCCTTTTGAGAATGCCTGACCACACTAACATGTCAGGGAAGAAGCCTTCCAGCGTGGGCTTCAGGCTGGTAAGCACACATCCTCTTTGAGATGGTCACCTGGCTACAGGTACAAGCAGCAGGGGCTGCTGCTCCCTAAGGGGTAGGGACTGATGGGGAGACTGCCAGCAGGGTAGGACGGTCACCCATAGAATCACAGGATCATTAAGTTTGGAAAAAGACCTCGAAGATCATTGAAAGTCCACCCACCCCACAGTACCTGAGCAGAGGAAGCTCACAGGTGGTGGCCAGGTCCATCCAGGAGTCCAGTTCATCAGGCAGATTCAAGCTTAAGCCATAGAATCATTCCAGATAGTCAGTAGAACCCACAGTGAGGCAAGAGGATAGCAACAGCTCTACAGCAAATCCTAAAGAGAAAGTGATGCCTCTGGTCTGAGTTTAAATAAGCTCCTGGGCCCATGGGAAGAGGGTGTGGGTGGAGACCCCCAGGTGAGGCTGCTCAGGGTTGTTAAGGCATATCAGTGCACTCAGGACCCTGACAAAGATACATTCAAAAAATACCTGGGCAAAAGCAGATATTTTCAGTGCTGTGCAATGGAGAATGGTTTAGGAGAGTCCATCCCTGCCTCTAACAATTTATGCTGATTGCCAGAGTTCTTGTGAAGTGAAAGAACAGCAACATCTATGATCTTACACAGCCCATCCACTTGTAAAGTCCTTCTGAGAATGACAGATTCAGTAGAGAAGGTCAGCAGCAGGCTGTGGGAATCATTGTACCTCTTTTTAAAAAGTGCATATATAGTTTGATGTATTTTTTGATATAGTTTGATATATTTAAAAATATATCAAACATCTAGACTTAGCAGGTGATAATAATACAAACAACACACTTCCCTTGTATCCAGTACTGCCACTACCCCCTGATCTCTGTTACCCTTCAGCTGGCATGTGCTGGTTGTGCTGAATGGCTCCCTCTCTTCCTCTCTTCCAGTGCAATGCCACAGGTGGGAATTGCTTCTACAAGACCTATTCATCTGGGATGGGTGCCATTCTTGAATGGTACAGGTTTCACTACATGAATATCATGTCCCAGCTACCAGTTATCATCAACATTTCTGAACATGAGGAGCAAATAGAAGACATGGTCTACTCCTGTCAGTACGATGGGGAGCCCTGCAGACCCAGGTGTGTTAGTTCTTGAGACATTGATTGTGATTTCAGCAGAACTTGAGGATCTGGGCGAGTGAAAGTGAGTCTACACTTCCAGGCAGTGCACCTCCCAGCATACTGCCAGGCTTGGTCCTTGCTGGAGATATGACTGAAAGCTAGAACAATCTCTCATGATCAGTTCTTGGGGCTAGGGACCTAAAAATTAACATTTGCCATGCCTGACCTCTGTGATGGTGCATTAGTGTCTTGGGATGTCAAAGAAACCCAAGATGAATCCAGCAGAAATGAAATTTTTCCTGGTACCAAGCTGCCCTGACTGTGTTGAGTGGGAAATTATGAATGTCCATCTGCACAGGAGGGAAGGAGCAGGAATCCTCAGATATCCCATGGCTCTTTTTGCTTATCCTCTACATAGAAGATATTGCTACACTTGTTGTTAAAACCTCTCAAAATCTCTTGATTTCAGTGACTATGTTCACTTTCACCACCCAGTCTTTGGAAGCTGCTATACCTTTAACAGCAAGGGGACAGACCCTTTTTGGACAGCTACCAAACCAGGAATCCCTTATGGTATGTTATTTGGCAAAGGGGGTGGCAGAAAATCTAAATCCGGCTATGGGTTAAGTACACCAGCAGCTTGATCAGAGCTGAGAATTAAGACTTGGTGGTGTTCCTGTATTGCCCCAAGCTAAGTTGGTTTATGCTTCCCTTTTCTTGGGTTTGTAGGACTTTCCCTTATCCTGAAGGCAGAGCAGAAGGACCACATCCCACTCCTGTCTACAGTAGCAGGTGTGAAAGTGATGATCCACAACCACAACCAGACACCATTCCTTGAGCATGAAGGCTTTGACATCAGACCAGGCATTGCAACCACCATAGGCATCCAGCAGGTTGGCCACTTGCTCCAAAGCATGTTTCTTCTCCTTCTGATTGCAGAAAGCTGTGAGGAGCTGAACACTGGGCCTGACTCATACAACTTGTGGTGACTTCTTGACCGTGCCTGTGTGTTCATACAAACACCTTTTGTCTCTTTAATGTCCTCATCTTCCCCTGGGTAAAACAAAACTATTCCCAAGATGCAGATGGCCTTTTGGCATTGCGGGCTGATTTGTTTTAAGCTGAGGCTCTTCCACCATGGTCCAGCTCTACACAGAGGGCTGCTTGTGTCTCTGAGGCTGAGAATAAACATTCAGAAGGGATGTAATTATTTTGAGGAGTTAACTGCTTGTCTGCTTGTCTTCCACCGGGACTGACCACTGAGCCCCCTGCTCTCTCTTTGCTGTTACTGGTTCTGGTGCAGCCATATTGTATTATTATTACTTGGGTATTTCTACACTTCCTCCCCTTTACATGATGCTCCATGCAGTGAAGTGTAGAAGGTGATGGCTGGAGCCAATTAAAGATCCTAATCACTCAGGCCTCTTTTCTGTCTCCACAGGATGAGGTGAATCGCCTGGGTGGCAATTATGGGAAATGTACAACTAATGGTGATGATGTGAATGTTAAGCTCCTCTACAACAACTCCTACACCCTGCAGGTATGCTCAGAGAGGCTGGCTGAGGACCTGGCTTGTTTGGAGTGGATGAATAGCAAACAAGTCCCATCTTCCTCTCCAGAGAGCTTTTACAAATCACCAGGGCTACTGAAGGAGAGAACAGAGAGATTCAGGGTGTTCAGGATTCACAAACAGGGTGTTAGTATCTGACATCTGCTTTAGGGAGTGGAGCACACTCAGTCCCAGCCACTGGGGCTCATTCCTCCATTTAACACAAAAGAGATCAGGCAGACAGCTGGGCTGCTCTGGTAGGACATCTCTGGGCCAAAAAGTCTTTATTTGTGTAAGCAGTTGCTCCTGGCTATAGATGTTTAGGCTGCTTGACTAGGTAGTGGGCATAATGAAAAAGGGAGCTGGGGAGAGTTCTGTCTCTCTGAATTCTATCCTGTTGTCAGAGGTAAAGCTGAGGAACAAAAAAGTGAAAACCTTTCCCATCATCATGCTCCAGGAATGGCTGAGGTCTTTGTGCAGTAACAAAATCTGTACCCTGTCTCCTGACAGCTGCATGCCTCAGCCTGAAGATTTGGGCACTAAGAGAATTTCCAGTTCATTCAACCTTTGGTGTTTTTGGTTTCCAGGCTTGTTTACATTCCTGCTTTCAGCACATCATGGTTCAGAAGTGTGGCTGTGGTTATTACTACTACCCCCTGCCTCCCGGGGCTGAGTACTGTGACTACAACAAGCAGCCTGCCTGGGGTAAGAGCAAAGGACTGCTGTCCTCGCCCTGGGGACATGACTTCTTAGGCTGCTGCTCTTCTACTTCATGCCTGCTTTCTGCTCAGACCCTTTGCTCCCATCCCTGAACCCAGCCAGGTGGCAAACACTTTCCTGTGTCTTTGCACGAACTTCAAATCAGTGCATAAAAAAACTCTCAATGCCATCAAGCATCCCTTTATTGAGGACATTAAGGTAGCTTTCATTCCCTGAGGGACCATCTCTGAGTCTGTTCTTCCCCTTTCTTTCCTCAGGTCACTGCTTTTACCAGCTGTACAACAGGCTCAGAAATCATCACCTGAATTGTTTTGACCAGTGCCCCAAGCCTTGCCGGTAGGTCGCAAAACTAGAGCACAGAAACTAGCAGTTGTAAAGGCAAATTACACCAGGAGAAATGTAGGCAACTTAAATTACAGGGCAACTGAATTTCAGCTTTATCTGAGCCAGAAATTTCAGTTTGATGTTTGAACCCCAATGCTGAGAAAGGCAAAAAACATTAGACAAAATAAATAAGAACTTTATGTGTGCCTGATAGCAGAGAGGGGAAATTTTTTTCATCACACTGCAATGTTTTAGTAAGCCCAAATTAAACTGTGTCCTTTTTCAATCTCTATTACTTTCTGGGTTCATCTTTTTTTTACTGTAGGTCAATTTCAAATTGCAAAGATGTAATTTTAAAGCAAAGTCTTAAATTTTTTTTGCTTTGAATGCATGAAAGGAAAGTTGTCAGGATTTTGTAACTTTTCTGGTTTTCCTCCTGACCTGAGCAGTATTCAGCTTTTACTTTTAAAGCTGGCTTACAAAGTTGTTGCCAAAGTTGTCAAGAGCTGTCCCTGGAACAGTTGTTAGCATTGTTAAACTGCTTCATGTGTTCCCTTTTAAAGGCCAGGAGTCAGGGTGATCATAATCTCCATTTTTATCTTGTCAGGGAATCACTGTACAAGGTGTCTGCTGGGACAGCGAAATGGCCATCAGTGAAGTCCCAGGTAGTCCATGGAGACAGCTGCTGGGTTTCGAGGGGACACTGCCTCTCCCCTGGCTGTGGGAACATTAAAATTAAGGGTGAAAACAATGACTTGGGCAGCAGCAATGAAAGAGGCAAATAAAGCAAACAGGTCCAAAACCTGGGCCCAAGGGAATGACCCTGTAATTAAGATGCCAGACTGAGATGCTGGAGAGGTACATTCAGTTCCAGTTCTAATCCAAACTTCCTTGTGACCTTAAGCAATTCACCTCCTTGCCTAGGTTCCCACCTACAAAGTGGTGTTAATGACTTTCTGCTCCCAGTGGGTGTTGTGGTGTAACTATTCACTCATTACTGTTTGTAATGTTTGTGAGCTGCTGCAGGGCTGCAAACTCTCATGAGTCAACAGCTGACCTCTTGCCATTTCTCATGTTCAATGAGCATTCAGGCTGTATGACCTGTGATTAATTTATGTGAAATAGGTGATCATGAGATGTAAATACAACCAATAACATTTTCAAAGAGGAAATTTTTTAGTGGGGTTTTCATTAAATGTAGAATTTAAGAACCAGGATATCTGAAGTAGCAGTATGTGCTTCCTTGCTACTCTGGCAAATACAGCCTGGTAGTATCACTCTATATCACAAACAAATCCATTACCTCCTTTTTCATGATTCACAATAGTCATGTTATTGCTTATGAAATCTACACCTACAAAAGCTTAAGCACACCAGAACTCAGAAGCCAGGCTTGCCATTAACACCCATATCCTCTGCTGCAGGACTGGATCCGCCAGGCTTTAAGGCATCACAATGGATACAACTCCACCAGCCACAGGTTAGTCACAGCCAGGAAGTACTCCTGAACTCTACATCCTCACAGAATCTGTAGATATTGGACTAGAGAGGGAGGACAAAAGAAAAATGTGCAGGGTCATCCAATAAATGTCCCCTCTTTTCCCACAGCACTCTCAGTCACTTTGTAAGCTTTTTCCAAGCTCATGGTAAACACTCTTAGGAGGAAAGCTTGAATAAGTGATAAAACCTCATACCTGGCAATCAACATGCAAAAATCAAGACCAAAACACCAGCAGTACCTTCCACCAGCTGAATGACCAGATGTGGACACAGTTGGTAACTGCTCCCTTTCTCCCATGCAGGAAGGATATTGCCAAGGTGACCATCTTCTACCAGCAGCTCAACTACCAGGCTGTGAATGAATCTCCTTTACTCTCAGTAGGTTGTACTGCATCAGCCCAGATAGGTGTCACCTGTTATGGTGTGCTCTGGGAGTTGCAGGGAGGATTATTTACAGCCCCTGAGGTGGGATGGGTTTGTAATTCTTAAAGAACTCAATTTTTTTCACGTCTTAGTCCCACAAAATGAGTCTCCAGATGGTCAGCAGCTGGCTGACCTGCTGGTGAGATGCAGTCATTTCATGTGCCCTGAGCTCTGCTGTGTGAGCTAAACACCTCCTCCTCCCTTTGGTTCTTTCTGCAGGAGAACCTGCTTCTGTCCAGCATGGGAAGCCAGTGGAGCCTCTGGTTTGGATCCTCAGTCTTGTCTGTAGTTGAAATGTTTGAACTGCTGATTGATACCCTGGTCTTGTCTCTCCTCTTCTGCTACCAAAGGCTCAGGGCAAAGACCTTGAAAGTTCCTCACACTCCCCCCATCCCCAGTGTCAGCTTAACCCTAGAAAATTACCGAGTTGTGCAAGAAGAAGCTGGAAAAGGTGCTGTTCCTGCTCACACTCACCCTTCTGGAGTGACTATTGCCATGGATAACAGTGATCTGCATCTTCACCCACTCTCCAGCGAAGTGGAAACGTCAGAGCTTTGCCCAGATGTGGTGCTTAATGGATTTAGAAACATGATGGACAGTTCTTTGGTAGGGAACTGACCAACTAAGGATGAGTTTGTGTGCACAGAGAAGTGGGAGGCTTTTGAAACTCCGTTGCTGCTCCCTCAGGTGCTGTCAGGAAGGCTGCAAACTGGAATGTTTCAGATCCACCACCTGTGAGCACCTAAACACCAGGCAGCTGAGCTTGGCCATCCTTCTCCAGCAATTCCAAGTTCATTATTAACCCATCCAGGCATCATGCAATGTTCTTCTGTCCCTGGTGAGTCTGGGGAAGGAACAACTGGCATTCTGCTCCTGGGACTGTCCTCCCTTGTAAAAAAACAGAGTCCTCATAAAAGCCTATTTATAGCTAAAAGCTTTTAAACCCTGGTGAAGAAATCAGCCTGTGGCTTCAGACAGGCCCATCTACATTTCACTACTGTACTCCAGAGGGAAGTCAGCCTGGCTGGCCGTGGAAGTATTCCCAGTGGAGGCTGAGGAGCTCTCCCTTTAGTCTGGAGGGTGACAGAGGATGTGTCAAATAGCAGGAGATGGCTCTGGTCACAGCTTTCTTCCAAGACACCTCAATCCTTGCCCTCTTCCTGTTGCATTTTGAGGACCATGCTCAGAATGCTGCTGCTTAGATGCTTTGAGACTTGGCCCAGTATATTTTAAAGGAGATTTGCTATCCTGGAGGAAAGGTCATGGGGTCAATAACTTCTTGATGGCACAGACAAAGCATCTGATTTATTTAGAAGATTAAAACAATGCTGCGTTTTTGTTGCAGTTCGCTTATAAACAGAGATGGTTTAATGTTAATATTTGACAGTGACTTAGTGTACGGAAGTGTGTACACATTTATTTTTGATGCTGTTTGCACAGGAGCATTTTACTCTGTCAGGATCATGTTTGTGACTTTCTGTAGAAAAGAAGATTTAAGAAGAAATAATTTTTTGTAACTTTTAAAAATAATAAAATGCTCTGAAGGCAGACAATGACTGGGGGGTTTAATTTGGCTTTGTTTTGCCTTTCAAACTTACTTGTGACACTTTTAGTAGAATAAAATAATGGTTTCCTAAGCTAGTGAAGGTGTAAGTAATAGTACCCAGTCTGAAGGTAGCTTAGAGAGACCTCTGAGGGTGGGGACTAAGTTTCAATGTAACAGCTCTGTCACTGAACATTCCTGTAGCCTGCTGCAGTTGTGAAATCAGCCCCACAAATTTTTCCTTGGGGTCATAACTTAGTGCTTGTCATCCCATCACTGAGTTACTTGTCCTTTTTGCAGGTCCTGCCACCTGAGCAGTACATTTCAACTGTGAAGCAAAAAGTGAGGCACAGCTCCCTCTTACACTGAAGCAGACAGGGATGCTATGTAAATCCCAGCTCCCCACTCTAGGGGCCAGGCTGTTTTTATTCCCAGATGGAAAGTTTCGAAGAACCCTCATAGGGAAGTGCTGTGCTGGCTTGGGAATCTAGAATCAAAAAGAATAGAGAAATTTGTGTGGATTTTAATACAACTATAATGCACCTGATTTCCTTTCTACTGAGCACCTCCAGGAGCCTACCTGGATTCATCACCTGGGATGTTTGTCTCTCCAGGGGAAAACAGGTTGTTGCACTGTTTGGTTTTCTTTGTTGGTTTTGTGTGCCAAATAAGACAGAAATCACAAGGGCAGGCTTATCTTTTCTTCTTTTATTTTTCTGCCACAGACACGCAGGATGAGAGAAACCACAGGGGAAGGATTGCACTGTGAGAGGTAGTCCATGTGCAGAAGGTTAATACTTTCATTTAGTGCAAGGTCTCCTGTCACAGGACAGCCAGCAGCAGAACTCAGAACAGCTCAAGCACTAACTGTTCCAGGTAGTCTGACTAAAGATGAACAGGGAGGGGAGCTAGGGCTGGGGGGAGTGATCTGAACCTGTCCCGTCCACCCCAGCCTTCTTCCAAAGCACCCTGAAATTACATTATCACAAGACAGTGTCACAGTTGCCCAAACAAGGAAGGCAGAGTATTTATTTCTATGTCATCCCAGTCTATTCACTGCCTTAAAAATCAAGCTGTGAGTTGCAGAGAAGAGGCTATAAGTGGGATGGTTTTCTACATCCAGTTAATACAGGCAGCAAGGCAAGACACCCTACCTAAATAAATCAAGCCAAAGAAGGAGGAGGTTAGGAGTTTATCTAGATTTTTATTAACAGTGTTTCAAGAGGCAATAGAAGGAAGGGGAAGAAAAAAAAAGGCAGACACCACAGCAACAGTATTAAAATTGTACAAAGATAACACAGAGAGTATCTGGTGCCATAGTTACAGTCAGCACAGGCTGTGTGGGGAAACGGGGGATTAAAAACTGTGTTACAAAGTCAATCTGGAAGCAGGCAACTGCAGGAGGTTAATAGGTTACAGCATATTTACAGCAAGGGCCCGGCCATGCCAGGTGGGACAGAGCCACCTTCACCCACCACCCCTGGCGCCTTGGACCTGGCTAAAGAACCTCTCTGGGTGCTGTTTGGGTAGGAAGGTTGAGGAGCTGTAGACAGGCAGGGCTGCCTCATCTCAAAGGCTTTGCTCAGCCCATGCAGCCCTCCAGAAGTCAGGGCAGGCCTTGGGAGGCCACCCCAACCTTCCTGTGCTGCTGGAGGGAGGTGCTGGATGGAAGTCAACTAGGACAGGGCTACAATCCATCAACAACCTCAGGCAGCTACCTGTCTGTGTCCGTTCCCCCCCCCCCATCACCTGCTGGAGCACAAGGACATCCTGGTGCTCCTTGGTGGCCACTCTGCAAGGAAGCTGCTGAGTGCCAAGGGGGTTTGTGTAGCAAATGTTCTCCTGCTTCAGCCTCTCCGTTTCACCTCAACTGCTGCACGTGTGGTCCTACTCCTGGAAACAACCCTCACCTGTATCTCTGTTCCAAAACTCTTCCCACAAACACAGCGCAGATGTTCAGCTCCAAAGGAATCGACCTACCCCAGCCCAAATTGCCTATGTGGCTGAGGAACCAACCTGAGAAGAAACTTTCCTATGGAAACAGCACTTTTTAGCTTGGAATTCCAAAAACATCTTGTTTCTCCAGCACTCCTGCTCTCGCTTCTCCTGCATGGTCACTTCTTCCCCATGTGCTCTTCTCCAGCTAGCAGCACCCACACTCACACAGATGTACCCCTGGGTTAATATAATTTTATTTAAAAACATTTCATCCCTTCCTCCTGGTTTGTCTTTGGTTGAAAGCAATGATGCTCGGGCAGTGAGGAGAGCACAGTGGGGCCAGGGCCAGAGGAGCAGCCCAAGAGCAGCAGCTCTGACAGCAGCTGTGCCATGGTCACTGGGCAAAAAGTTAATCAGTGCATTTCCTTAGGAGGTCCTGGGTTTCTCTTGCATAAATATTGGATGTTTCTGCTGCTCTGAGATGTTACTGATCTATTTTTATGCTAACTGCAGCCTCAGCTTGTCAGGTCTTTTTCTTTAAAGACATAAATTCTTCCAGTCCCATGGTTTCTGCTCAAAAGAAATTTCACACTGCAGAGACCATCTCAGAGACAACAATATAAAAACAACCTGAGTTTTCCCTGGGTGACACGTGCAAAGGGCACACAGAGGGAATCATTTCAACTTGCCAGCACAACCTGAACTCATCCCATTTGGAATCAGAGGCATGTGTCAGACTCCAAAGATTCAAACCTAGACTATCTGTCCAGGCACTTGGTTAGAGGGGTTGGGTGGAGTCAAATAAAAGCTTGGACTGGTGTATAAACGTTCACCCAGATCTCAGAAACTCTAAAGGTGATAGAACCTGCACTGCTGAGGCACCAGGTCAGGCCCATTTCAGTTTAGGCAAGCCTGGCATGTTGCTTTCTAGACAAAGGCAAAGCTCCTCATGTTAACTGTGGTTGCAACCAAGTTACTGTCATGTAGATAACACATGCACTCTTAGAAAATAAAGGAAGAGTGGAAAAAAGAAAAAAAAAAAAAAGAAGGAAAAAAAAAAAAAAGAGTAATTTTGGCATTAAATATAGCAAAGGAGACAACATGAATGCAGCTGTATTTGAAGAAGGAAAAAAAGCCCCAAACTGTTCACTATCCACTCTTTCCCAGAGCCTGCTTGGCTCTTTGCTAAAAACAAACTTTCTGTACAGCTTCCCCACTCTCCCCTCCAAACCTCTAAGCACACACACACATGCACACCCCAATCAAAAGAAAAGAATAAGAGAGAAAACATCAAGAAGTGCCTCCTCAGCATTTTTTTCCTGAAGAACCTTTTTTGTTTTAGAACCTGCAGGATGCACTAAAGTGTTTCATCAGATCTAAGACCAGAGGCATTTCATGCCTCAGGATCTGTAGAATGAAAACAGAAAAGGAAGAGCGGAGAGAAGAAAGAATTATGTGGGGGGAAGAAGGCAGGTTTTGAAAAATATTCCCTAATAATGCTACAAAAAAAATAATCCTGACAATTAAATACAGACAAACTGTATTGAATAAAAATTGCACTAGTCCTCTGGGCACATCAATAATAAATTAAATACTTAACAAGATCACTGATTAAAAAAGACAGCACATAAAATCCATAACAAAAGAACATAACCCCCCCCCCCAATACTGTATGTAGGAAAAGTGCACAAAGTTGCTTTATACATTGAATCTAAATAAAGTACCAATACATGTTAAATAGATAAAATTGTCTTGCAAGACACTGCTTTTTGCATCAGTATTTACATAGGCTTTAACTTCATGGATTTCAGCAGTGAGGCTGAGCTTCAATGGACCAAACTGTCCTTGGTTTGTGTTCTTCTCATGAGCCACAAATGCCGAGTGTGAAATAAAATGACCCAAGGTAGAAGCCACATTTCCAATTTTCCTCAGCTTAGGCGAAGGAGGGCGTCCTATCTTTAACTTCTCAGAAAGAGATGGAAAACCAACTGGGTTGTTTTAAATTGCTGTACAGGGGGGGAGAAGGGGGGGAGGGGAAGGAAAAAAAAAAGGAAAAAAAAAGGAAAAAAAAAAAGCAAAAAAAAAAGTAAAAAAAAAAGCAAAAAAAAAAGCAAAAAAAAAAGGAAAAAAAAAAGGAAAAAAAAAGGAAAAAAAAAAGGAAAAAAAAAGGAAAAAAAAAAGGAAAAAAAATAGGAAAAAAAAAGGAAAAAAAAAAGGAAAAAAAAAGGAAAAAAAAAAGGAAAAAAAAAAGGAAAAAAAAAAGGAAAAAAAAAAGGAAAAAAAAAGAAAAAGGAAAAAAAAAAGAAAAAAAAAAGGAAAAAAAAAAGAAAAAAAAAAGGAAAAAAAAAGGAAAAAAAAAAAGGAAAAAAAAAGGAAAAAAAAAAGGAAAAAAAAAAGGAAAAAAAAAGGAAAAAAAAAGGGAAAAAAAAAGGAAAAAAAAAGGAAAAAAAAAGGAAAAAAAAAAGGGAAAAAAAAAGGAAAAAAAAAGGAAAAAAAAAGGGAAAAAAAAAGGGAAAAAAAAAGGGAAAAAAAAGGAAAAAAAAAAGGAAAAAAAAAAAAAAAAAAAAAAGGAAAAAAAAAAAAAGGAAAAAAAAAAAGGAAAAAAAAAAAAGGAAAAAAAAAAAAAAAGGAAAAAAAAAGGAAAAAAGAAGGAAAAAAAAAAAAGGAAAAAAGAAGGAAAAAATAAAAAGGAAAAAAAAAAGGGAAAAAAAAAGGAAAAAAAAAGGAAAAAAAAAAAGCAAAAAAAAAAAGAAAAAAAAATTAAAAAAAAAACGAAAAAAAAAATGCAAAAAAAAAGTAAAAAAAAAGTAAAAAAAAAGTTAAAAAAAAATGGGAAAAAAAAGGGAAAAAAAAGGAAAAAAAAAGGAAAAAAAAGGAAAAAAAAAAAGGAAAAAAAAAAAAAGAAAAAAAAAAAGGGAAAAAAAAAGGAAAAAAAAAAAGGGAAAAAAAAAAGGAAAAAAAAAAGGAAAAAAAAAGGAAAAAAAAGGAAAAAAAAGGGGGAAAAAAAAAGGAAAAGGATTGCTAGACAATGACCATGCTGAAATTCACAGCAGAGTAAGACCATGGCAGTGGTGAAATGTCTGTTTCTCTTTCAAGAGCATCCAGGCAGTGAGGTCATTTGTAGGAAAGCACCCCCCTCCTCAGTGGGGAAAAGCCCACTTGAATTTAAGCTGACTTTCAGCAGAAAGAAGACAAAGCCCAATGCAAAGGACTAGAAGATGAAGCTTGGTGAGAAGGTGAAGTGGTGACCTGGTAATCCCACACTGCAGAGCTGAGAAGGGGGAGCTGGAGGTGGCACAGTACACCCACCCCTGCCCCATCAGCACTCTGCTGATGTGTGGAGGGTTGAGGCAATGCCCTGGAAGGCACTGCCAATGATGAAGAGGGACAGGGGAGCCAAAGTCATTAATTTTTGTTTTCCAAGATGGTTTAGTATTTAGGGAAACAGAAATGGCCCCAGGCCCAGATTTTGCATTGTTGGTGATCTGCAGCAGCTCCAGCAACAGTCACTGGGATCAGTTCAGGCTCACAACAGAAAACTGGGACTGAAATCAGGACTCAGCACCTGGTACTGTGCATCCCATAGCTCCAAAGGGAACAGGAATGAGAAAGCTACAAGAGAAAGAGGGACTTCAGGACCCAGACTGTACAGACAGAAAACCGTGGTTTGGCTGCAGCAAAATGTGGGACAGTCCTTTCCTAAGGACTCTCCCTGGAACTGGGAGGACACTTGACAATAAGTGGAGCTTAGAGTTCCACTTTTAGATGTGTGGGTGGACACTGAGTGCTGTTGGTTCAGTCTGAGGGCAGTACCTTGAGTGAAGAGCTGGATCCTTGTTGCTTCAGTATCTGAGGATGCAATTACATTGACAGAAACAAACCTGTGAAGGTTTAATCCATTAAACGGCAGCAGCACAACAGCAAGAGGATAGAAAGAAAAGTCCTCAAGCACCAATTGGATGAAAAAACATTGATTGTGTATCTCTGCTGATGTGATGCAGGAGGACAGGGAACTCTGCCTAGAATTCTTGGGTTCCTTGTGAGGTCTGGATCTCCTTGAGCCCTAGCACTCTGTAAGGCACAATGGCCCAACCCCAGAGCCAGCAGCCTGGGTGCCCAGGCAGACTCAACACCAGCTGTGGACTGCCACCAACCTGAAAAACTCTGCTGTCCATGGCAGCTCGGGGCATTCTGAAGAGGCTCTGCCAGGAGCACATCTCAGCTGGGCATCCAACCTCCCAGCTGGTGTTACGTGCACTCCAGAAGCCCACAGGAGACATGAACCCATCTCTGTAGAGCTGCTGTCGCATGATCCTCCCAGCAGAGACCATAAACACAGCAACAAAAAGTGCTCCGGATAGAAACACATTCCCTCCCTCTAACAAAGAGCAACACAGGAAAAAGGAAAGAAACCAATAGAAGATTCTGCTGGGCATTGGAGTTGAGGAACTCAAAAGCCTCACGGCCAACTGATGAGATGTCCTACTGAGGGTGCAGCATGTGTGGGGAAAGCAGAGAGGAACAACACATGCAGGGAGAAGGTTCCTTTACAGATATGCTGCAGAAACCTGAAGCGAGCAGGAAAGGAACTGACCCAAGGACAGAGTGGGCAGTGCAAGCAGCATGAGGGGCCGGGGCTTTTCTTCCCTGACACAAAGCCCATCGCCTGCGAAGAGCTTCTCCCAGCCTCCAGAAATGAGCACTGCTGCTTCCACAACACCGTGCCGGTTGAATCATGAGGAAGCAGGTGAGCTATGGCTTTGAGCAGCTTAACCACCAGGGAAAAAAAAAAAAAGGGAGAGTGGCTGGTAGAGTCCTGACAGCAACTGGAGTGGCTCTCAATCCCACCCCTTCCCATCTGCCTTCCAGAACAAAATGTCTCTGCCCCATCAAACAGCCTCTTCCTGACTCAGAGATTAACTTTTAGTTTTCCAAGCAGTCCCCCCCAAGGCAGCTCCCAGATGCTGCGGCAGTCTGCTGAGGGGGCATGGTGCTGGTTGGAGGGCTCCACCTCAGAATCCCTGTCAAACTCTTAAGATGAGAACTTGGTGTGTGGTAACCACACTGCAGCAGAGCCAGCTTCATCTGATGGTGGTGTTGCTGAGTTTCTCCAGACAGTTTCTTTTTCTTCTCTTTTTTTTTTTTTTTCCCTCCACAATTTTTTTTTTTTTTAAACATACTAAACTTCTCTCCCATACTTTTCACACACTCAAAGTCCACATGCCATGGTCTGTGGTTATGCCCCAGGAGTCCCCTAAACAAAATCAACCATCCACTAGTCAAGCATGAGAACTTCATGCTAAAAGGAAAGACCCCTTTTCTTTCCCCATGTGCATCTCAACCTTGATGTGCAGGCATCAAAACCAGACCAGTCTGCAAGAAATACCAATAGACCAAGGATGGGGCTTCTCAGGGCTTCTAGAAGTTCAGCCCAACTTCAAGACAGCAAAGGGAGGTGGGGGAGTTGTTACTAACACTCATCTATGTTAAGGCTGATGAACTCCTGGATACACTTCCTGTATTGCAGCTCAGTGGGGCTGTTGCTGGGATATTGACCTGGTTGTCCTAAGGGACCCTCTGCTTCCCTCATCTCCTCGTTCATCCGAGCCAGACGCAGCCTAGAGTGAAACAGAGAAAGCAGAGAAGGTTTGGTTATTCCTTCCCTTGTGGTTGTTTGCAGGCAGTGTTCCTGGATACAGGAACTGGGAAGTCCTGGCTGTACTCACAAGGTCACAATGTCTGCGTTGGCTGCCTGGACAGCAATGCTGAGTGGGTCCTGCCCGTCACCATCCACTGCATGCTGATTTGCTCCTCGCTTGAGGAACAAGCAGACCTGACTGCAGAGGGAAAAAAAAGACCATCAGAGCTAAGATTTCAGCTCCTCACATCCCAGCACAGTGGGTGGAGGGCACTGTCCTTCCCCAAGCAGGCACAGCTTGGCTTCGACTGGTCTTAAATCAGGACACAATGCAGCAGCACAGAGAAAGGAATGGGTATATGGGGGCCCACGTACCCTTCAGCTATCATCACAAGGGGGAAATTATCCTTAAGAAAAGCCTGCTGTGGATGCGATATCAAAAAATGTGTTTTGCCAATAACAAATTCAACCCAACCCAGCTGCCTTGCCCCCCTCACAGAACTCACCCAGTGTGCCCCAGGTACGTGGCGTGATGCAAGGGAGCTCGGCCTTGGCTGTCTCTTTGGTTAACATCTGCCCCATTCTGCAGCAGGAATTCACAGGCTATCAAGGAGCCCTGGCAAGGGAAAAGGGAGTTTCTAAATAAATTCAGCTAGCAGCACCAAGAGAGGATGGATGAGCACCACAAAGATGCCCTTTATCAGTGCACTCTGAACGCACCCCCATCACAGCTTGAATCAGAGGAGTTTTGTTTTCATCTTCATCATTCACCCAGTTGATCTCAGCGCCATGTGCCAGTGCTTCTGCCATAAGGGGCAAGTTTCGGGCTTGTGCTGACTTGTAGATCAAGAGGCCAGGATGCAGCTCCCTCAGGTCCTCCAAATCTGATGCTTCCTGCTCAATCTCTGCCTCACCACTCGACTCCTCTGACACCTCGCACTCTAAGAAGTGGAAAAGGATGGGAGAGATGACCCAAGAGCTTTGTATTTTCCCATTTCTGACATTCCCCTGTTGTTCTTGGCACACCATCCACCCTGCTTTAGCACTACTTGCCTTCCCCACACTTCCACCAAGTTGTGACACCCACCTTCCTCGGTCACACTGTCCACCACCGAGCCGAACACCAGGATGTCAGTGCTGCCATCCGTGCTCCCCCCGAGGCCACTGTCACTGCTCAGACCTGCAGGGCCAACAGAAGACAAACCAAACCCATTTTAATACAAGGGGCATTCCAGCATCAGGCAACAGCTGAGACCACGAGGAGGGAAAGGGGCAAAAAAAGGGCTGGTCCAAACATCACACACCAGCATTGCACCAGGCACTGCTGGCAAGGGACAGGGGGACTGCGAGCCCATTTAGCCCCAAACTCAACAAAACTGCCCCAAGGAAAAATTACAAAGCTTTAACGGTGTCCGTATCCCCACGCTGCCCTTCATGCAGGGATGCCCTGACATTGCCATGGCACTTTGGACTGTTGAAGACAGCCCTGGCTGCAATCCATGAGGGATGCTGTGATGAAGCCTGGAGCAGAGCAGCAGCAGCAGAGGCAGCTTGACAGCAGGTTGTGCAGTGTCACCAGCAAACAGAGACACCCCTCTGCTTTTACCACTCATCCTCTCAGCTTCAACTCTAGTTGTGCACTTCCCAGAGCTTGTCAGTTGTGACTGGGGCACTTGTTCAAGGCCCTTTCTTGTGACATAACCATGATAACCAGATAAGATCAGTGTGGACCTACCTCAAGCCAAGCTCTTAAAGCATTGTCAGCTGTCTCTTTCACAGCCAACCCTTCCCTCTCCCCACAGGACTTCCACCTTCCCTGCTTAGCAGGAAGTGTAACAGGACATCTGGCTATGTACAAGAAATGTAATGAAGAAGAGATGATGCAACTTGTCACACAGCAGGTGTCAGTGTCAGAGTACCTTTGTAGCTTTCCAGCTTGTACCCAAAAACTGTTAAGAAAAAGACAGAAAGGAAGAAGGACCTGCAGGAAGGAAGTGCTTCTGCAGGAACAGGGATGGATCATCACCTTTGTCCTGAAGGATGCCCAGAATCCATGGGAACTCTGGCTGGACTCAGCTTCTTGCTGCTTTTAACATCCCAATGACTCTAAGGGCTGGGAGAGTCTCTCCTCCCAGAACTCAAGAGGTTAAATCCCCATAATCTACCCCACGGCCTACACTCAAGGCACTGTGATTAGAAAGAAAAACAAGCCAGGCTGTAGCTGATAAAATGGTGCTGAAATCTGAGCTGAGCAGTCTTTGTGAGGAGTTCTTCTTGCAGGAAAGCCGGCAAGATTTTATAATCTGAGCCTTGAAACCCACAGCAGAACAAGACACCTTAAGCTTGAAGGCTGTCTGTTGAAGTCTTTACAGCAGAACAGCCTCTAAATCAGTGGTCCTGAAACCTTGGGCTCACAAGTTATCCCTCAGTACTGCTCCACAGCCAAAAGATATGATGAAGCTACAACAAGAAAGGCTTAAAGTGGCACACATCATATCTATCCTATCTTTTTTTTGGATTTGCTGACAGAAAAATCATTGCTGGTTTCTGTAGAAAGCAAACAGTTTGGCAAGACTTAGCTCTCCAGTGAGGAGTGACTCCAGTGAGGCCACACAGCACTAGTCTATATTTACAAAGTAAGAAATGAAAATCTGGTTTATATTGACAATTTCCCAGTTCTGTTCCCACTACATCAGTGATAAAATTCCTATTTGCTTCTAACAGGAGCAAGATAAGACTGCTGAGCAGCTCTGAAGTCCTGCATCTCCCAAGCACTGTTTCTGTTGACTGATTGGGCTGAATTCCTTGAAACTGGAAAAGCCCTTAGGGCACTAAGACTTAAACACTCAGACTAAAGCACCTTCACTGATTTTAAGAAATGACAGACATGGAGGAAATTCTGTGGTGTACTTAAATATTAAGTCTCTTAAGTTCACACTATAACGAGCAATTGAGCTTTTAAGTCTTAAAAGGTTACCACTCCTCAGCTGAGGAGGAGACAGGACCACATAACCAGGCTGGAACAGATGTGGGCATTTGAAGTAAACCTCTCACTCCCTATTTGCTGTGAGATCCCATGTGCATGGGATTACAGAAGGGTTGGAAGGGACCTAAAAGATCATCAAGATCTGTTGGATCCTTTATGTCACATCCTTTAAAATGTAGCAACTTGACCACTGGAAACCCTGGGAAATAAAGGTCAGGGATGGGTTTCCAGTGGTTTGGCTGAAAGAAAACATGTCATTTGCCTTTGAAGCTTGGTTTGGAACAAGTCAAATTTGGGTGTCTCTCTTGCTGCTAGCTGCCAGAGCGTCACCTTACCTCCATCCAGGAGGCCACCTGCGAGCGGATGCTGCATGGAGATGTGGCTGGCACCTAGAGGAAGGTGGATGGAACATGAGGGGAGTTCACTGGCAAACACAAAAATTGTGTAAGACTTGTTAAAAAAAAAATTAAAAGCCAAAATGAAACCCAGAAAAAAAACCAAAAAACAATGTAATGCATTGACTGGAAGGAAAAGATGTTGTGTGGGCAAAAAAACCCCCAAAACCAAAAAAACCAACATCCACCAGAATGCAAACACCTGGTACTGACTGGATAGGATACTGAAATAATAGTAAGTGCAATAAAAGAGCAACAGGCTGGATTTGTGCAACTGACTCCCTAGGGCACTCCTGAAAAGTTTCCCCTCACTCCCCAAGGCTGACACCTTGCCTTAGGTCTGGTGCAATGCACATGGCCTAGAAGAGCTGTGACAAAGTGTACCAGGAGCAAAGACACTTTTCTTTGTACTTACTGCGTGGGCCAGAGCCAGCACCAGTGTCAAAGTAGGAGAAGAGAGAATCCAACTCATCAGGGCAGAAGAGGGAATCTCGACGGAACTTCCTCTCCAGTGTTGCTGCTGTTTGACACAGAGAATTTGAAAGCCATCATTAATTACAAATGAACAAACAGGACAAAGCTCTACAGCTGTATTTACACAGGCTGAGCTTGCAGGTCCTAACACACCCCAGATGTGCCGAGTAGCAGACCAAGTCACCCCAGAGTATTTTGAGCAGGTAGACCCTTCAGGAGCAGGTCCTCTCTTACAGACCAGGCAGGGAAAAATCAAGGGATTATGAAACTTTACAATGCAGAAAGCTGGAACACCAAAGAAAAGGCACAAAGCAACTTTAGAAAATGCTGGCTCACCCTAACGCAGTCATCTCCTCCCCTAGCCACAAAAAAAGGGGTGGAGAATGTTAGGAACTGGCACTGAAGAGTTGTGGACACACCTCCAGCTAGGGGCAGGGAGGGGACAACACAGCTCTGACCGGGGAGAGGGGGGAAGGCTGGTTTCCCACCTGCTGACAGCATGGCTGGCGAGGCATTGCTGGCTTCCTGGCGGTACTTCCTGCGAGCTGTGGGTGCCTTGGTGGTGCTGTTGTTCCTCTGGCACTTCTTCACACACCAGCGCCGAGGCTTCCTCTCGGTCTCTGTTAGAGCCTCCCCGCTGGGCATCTTCTTCAGGAATTTCTTCTCCACATACTTCACCTTGATCCAGGCTTCCTTGTCCTGCCTAAGAGGAGAACAGCACAAAGCTCTGCACAGAGGAATGTGATTTGCCTCACGGAAACAGCCAGAGATTGAGCTGCCCTGGGTCATTTTAACAATCTGGCTTTGAGTGCTTAAAATCCTTGAGGCTGGTATTGAGAAGGGAGACTTTCTCAAACCTAAGAAATATCTGCAATTTCAAAGCAAAACTAGGAAGTCCTGAGAGCAGAATGTGATCTTCATCCCCAGGCTACACCATGTGCTCCAGTTACATGCATCTGTAGGTCTTGGTGCAGGTGTTGGTCCAGAAAGCCCTGGTTCCCAAACACATCTCACCAGGTTTGGTGGCTGGCAATTCCTCCACTGACTTCCCTAAGAGTCAAGCTCAGGCTCACTCCAGAAGTGGGCTGAGGCAGTTTGGGCCTCAGTGAAGGACAAATCACACTCTTAAAATGACTTTGCAGAGAGCTGAGGGTCTTGGTTTGCTTTGCACAAGGAAGAGGACCAGTGTGTGCACTCAGACTCACCTGGAGCTCCCTGCTGTTGGTTTCTTAAGTCCCAACTCTTCACACTGGGCCTCATAAATCTGATTCATAGTACTGTTGCCCAGCTCACACATCAGCTGCAATACAACAGGGAATGAATTAAATCCTCTGGTAAGGAGCTCCTTCCCTCTCATTGAACCTGCCACCAAGCCAGACTCCTTCCATGCCCACCATCTGCCTCTCTCTTGCCATAAAAAGCCAACACTCACTTTCAGTAACTCTGGCTCCCAGGAATCAAGTGTCAGAGATCGGACCTTGGAGCAGTGAACACCCAGACTCCTATTTATTCAAAAAGAAGTAAAAAGAATCAGTTACACACCTCAGAACTGCTCATGCCTCATAAGATGAGCAAGCTGAGTCCAGGCCTTACATATTTATCTATACAGATGAAGCTACAGCAGTGAGGTTTATCCCTATGCACACACTATTACTTCTGGACCTATCTGCACAAACACCACAATCAGTTGGAATTGGGGCTCCACCATTTGCTTGTTTGTTTTTTCCAGGATCAATGTACCTGTGGATACCAGAGCACTCAATGCACAGCAGGATGCCCAGGTTGATGCTGGCCCAGCGGGGGTCGGGCTGCCCGCAGTCGCAGCACTGATCGTTCCCGGGGATGCTCTGCACCCTCTGCAGGATGCTCTCTCCTTTCACACTGCGCTCCCGGGAGTCGGTAGCAGAATCGATGCTGCTGGTTGAAGGGGAAGCAGTCCGGTCCAGTCTCTGCAGGGAAATAAAAGGGTTCTAGGAGTCTGCAAAGTACTGTGGAGCAAACCAGAGCTTTGCATAGCAGAGGCATTGATAGGAAGCACTACCGGAAATAAAAAATAGGAGCTAGACCAAGAAGGGAAGTGGTAAAAGCCTAACTAATGTCTCTTATTGCCAAGAGATGGCACCACGAGGAAAACAACTTCTTTTCCCCCAGAGGAAAAAAAACTCCTAGGGGGATATCAATCCAGAGACTGATGGCAAGAAAGTCAAGATGGCAGGGCTTTGCCTTGATTTTCTCTCAGCCCAGCTTTTAGTGGCTTTGTTTGGTGAACAGTTAGTGCCTTTTGGGTGAACAAATGCTGCCTTGCAATAATTGCTGTTAGCAATTAATTGAGTTAGCACTGACATCAGCTCCCTCCTTGTGGGCAGGAGAGCGTTTCCAAATTCCATTCATGCACCTTGGACCTACCACAGCCCAAAAGCTCACTGCCAGGGCTCTGAGACACAATGATGGATCTTTCATGCCTCCCTTACTCACTTCAATGTAGTAGCCGTCAGGGCTTTCCCTGTAAGCAGAAGCAATGCTAGCCTGGACAGCCTGAATCCAAGCCTGACGCAGCTTCTCCGAGTCAGCCTGCAGCATGCAGCTCCTAGGAAGGAAGGAAAGAAGTCGCAAAGAGCAAAAAAAAACCCAACAGGGTACACATTTTGGTCAAAATTGTTCCACTTCATCCTCAGCATGGCCATTCCAAGGGGGGCAGCACCTTGACTGGACAGGTAAATGGTCAAAAATTAAGCTTACAAGCTTGCACTGCCAGAGGTGCTCCCTCCTCTAAAGAACTCCTGGCAGGTCTGAGAGCTGTTTCGGAAAAGGTGACCACTGCTAGGGTCACTCTAAGTACATCAGCTCTGTGTGGCCTAGATTTGGCTTGTGTCTCATGCGGTTTGTGCTTATGTCTCATGAACTTCATAAGGACTCTGGAACAGAGGCAACAGCACCTGCCAGTCAATATTTAACAGTCCAGGGCAGCAGCTGCTCAAATATAATCTCCTGCAGTTCCACACACAAGAGGATGCTACCAGACTTACTTGGTAGGTGAGACAACCTCAAAGCAAAACCTCCTCTCTATGTCTTCACATGGCTTGACAGTACAGAGCCTCAGGTCTTCCACCACCACTGTGAGGACATCCTGAAAGGGTGAGAAGAGGTAGCTTTGTTGGTTCGCTGGACCTGTGTCATAACCAGGGCTCTCAGAAAGCTCCTTTCCAAACCCTGCTGGTGAGCATGAGTCCAGAAAGAGCAGAGCCAGCCCACCAGCAGCTCACACCTACAGGACCAAAGCATGGGAGAAGACGCAGGAGAAGTGACAGCCTGCCAGGGGACTGTCCCAGTTGCCTTTACTCAACAGAAACATTTAAATCACCACAAACACCATCTTCTGCCACTTAGTTCCCAGCACAGCCCAACTCTGGAGCATAACAGTGCCTGAAAAGTTTTTTCTGTCCCTCTGATCCAATTTCCCTCCTCTCTCCTTCCATCCCACCTCCCTGCCATGGATGTCCCTGGCGAAACAGGACACCAGACAAGTTGGTTAATCTGCTGGTGCCATCTGGGGTAGCCTCACTGACCTTTAGCTTCTTCTGGTACACCAGCTGACTGTTCTGTATGGAGAACCACCTCCTGAGGGCAGACAGACAGACAGACATCAGAACAAGCAAACAGCAGTGTTACTGAGAGGCAGTTTGTCCTGCAGCAGAGCAGGTATCTGCATTTTAAAAGAGTGCCATTTATTCCAAGAAGCTGGAAAGTAATGTCAGCAGAAAAAATACTCAGTACAGAAGGTCCATGTGATGCTGATAGCAAAGCTATTACCCTGTTGTCTTTATCTTTGCTGCTCAATCCAAACACCCAACTCAATTCCTCACCAAGATACAGCCTAAGATTTAGAAACCTGCTCAGCTTTGGAGAGAGCAAGGGAAGCCACAACCACTGTTAAGCTCTGGGAAGGTGGCACTGGAATACCTGAGCATAAAGAGCCAGAGGCTTGCAGCAAGCTGTTATTTAGAGCATGTATCACACACTGTTTGAAGAAGAACCAGGCTCCCTGGGAAAATGAGATGAGACAAGGTTCAGTTGCATTTATCATTGCTGAAATACTGAACAGACAGAAGACAACAAAAGGACTTGGCATGTCTGTGGAAAATGGGAAAATACAGGTAACTGGAGGCCATCCCAGCCATAAAGGAGCCCTTTTTGATGAGTCCTGCATCATTTTGAGCTGCTGTGACAGAAGCAGTCGAGCACAACATCTCAGGTTCTGGTCTCTGCTCCTTGCAGCTGTATTCTCCTGCTCACCAGCCCTGAGCAGACACTTCTGCCCATATGCCTCTCAGCCCACAGCCTGAACGATGGATTTTGCTCTTCTTCAGCCTGTCCCCTCCTCCCACGAGGGGGAGGCACTAACAGGGCATAATTGAGTGACAGCAAACAGGTGATGAGTAGGCTGCAGGAGCTACGAATAGCTAAGGTGTGGATAGATAGAGCTGAGAGTGGGTGGGAGAGAGAAGATGGAGATGGCTGTATGGATGATACAGATTGTGCATGGCTGGGATGGAGGAGGATCCAGGGAAAAAAGCTGGGATTTGGGGGACAGGGAAATTTGAAACCCTAACACTACTTCAGGCATCAGAAAAAGCAGAAAGTCCCTCCAGGCTAAGTGCCCTTTGGAGTGACCTCAGAATTCACAGCCAGGGGGTCTGCCAGGAGAAGGGAGTTGCCTCAAACCCTTCATCTCTATTACAAGAATCAAGCACAGGTCTTCACATTAACCTAACACTTTGGGATGACCTTCTGCTCCACAAAAACATATGGCTTCAGCAAAAGCAGCCACACTATGGACCGAGACCATACTTTGCTTAGGAGACCTCAAGCAGGGAACCCTAAAAAGTTGATAAAAATTTAGCTAAGAAACCTTCCCAGTGCATGAGCTTGTGAGCACCGACATCAGACACTGAGCTGCAATGCTTTGTAGCTGCTGCTGTGGTTTCTGGCTCCTTCAAGTGCAAGCTTAGTACTTAACTGTCAGAGGGACCAGGGAGCCTGAGGGATAACTAAATTTTACTAAATTTGCCTGGAATCTCCACAGTAGTAGAAAAGCTTCAGAGAGAAGGAATCGCTCATCAATTCAGAGATCTCAAATAATTTCAGGTCTTCTTTTCCATGTGAATGGAAAGTTTCTGTGCATAACAAACTGTTATTTGTGCATAACAAACGGCTAACTGAACCATTTAGTGATTATTTATTCCAAAGTCTAACAACAGTCCATTTCAGCATTGCTGTGGTGTATGCTTTGAATGTATTCCATCTCCAAGTAAAAGATCTCTTAATATTGTATGATTTCCCTCTTATGTGAGAGGAGGAAATGTAGGTCAAAAAGGCACTGATCTCATGCATGAGAAACTCACTGGAAGGGTCTGAATCCTTTTGTACAACCATATATGAAACCCCTTGACTATCAAGGGAAACTAAACACACAAATATTGAGCACCGGAAGCTCTCTGGCAGCTGTGGAGACTCCTGCCTAATGCAGGAGACATACGAGCCTGGCATTCCCAGTGATCTGTCAGATGAAATATTTATCAATTATTAAGAGCAGGAGCAGTGCACAGAAAGCCATTTCTCAGCTTCTGCCAGCACGGCTGATATTTCCACTCTCACATAAGTCCCCATCCCAGAATAGTCAGGTTTGTTACTCATGGCATATCCCACTGTGTCTGGCATTCCTCTCAATTGTTATGAATTTACAGCTTTCCCAGAGCAAGACTTCATGCCTGACCATCCCTCACAGTAAAAAAAGCAGTTCCTTGTTATCAGATGAAGTTTCCCAATTTTAATATGCACCCATGTGTCATCTTTGTGGCTCTTCACTCAGTCCCTTCCTGGTAAGTCTGTATCTATCTTGTGAGGATAGATACCTGTATCTGTGGAGCCCAGAACTGGACACAGTACTCGAGATGTGGCCTCACCAGTGCTGAGGAGAAATTAATGATCACCTCCTCCAACCTGTGAGTAAAAACCTCCTAAGAGAAAACTCCCTGTATGCAGAAACTATCAAACCAAGCTCATTTTAGCCAGAATCCTTCCAGGGATGACAACAGTTGTTACAAAATCTCAAGTTGAGGTGTGTACCTGTGCAGGCAATATTGGCTGCTTTCAGAGTTTTAGCTCAAATATCAAATGGAGTCTGAGCTCGTACTCACCGGTTCCATGTTTTAAAAGCATTGCTAGCTCTCTTGAAGAGGTAACCTTCCATCACCACTCCATTTGGGGCATCAACATTAAACTCCACCTTTGAGTCATCGTACGAGAAATCCTGCAAATAAAAAGAGACAGACTGTGACTGCCCTTGTGTCACCAAGATGGAGATGAGCCTTATCAAAGCATCAAGGGAAAAACATCTAAGTCAAGATGCTACTCTTCATGCAGAGCTGCCTGTCACAGCATGTCTAGGAGAGTTAGACTAGATGATCTCTAGAGGTCCCTTCCCACTGCTAATTCTGTGATTCTGTGATGTCCCTGTGCCTCAGTGGGCTGCAGCCATGAATAATCCTGTTCAAGTAAGCTTATCTGTCCCTGTTGATTGGAGGAAAGCACCATCACGCTGTACTTCCCCCCTCTGGTAGCTGATAAGGAGAAAGGCAGGTGGCTTATTATCATGAGGGCTATAAATTCCCCATATTTGGGGCAGCCTGGAATGAGAAATAAAGCAACAGAGGTGCTTTTCACCAGCCACGTAAGCTTGCAATGCTGCTGCCACCTCTCTGTTCTGCAAGGGACAAGGAACAGACCAGACCTCAGCTTTTTCATACAAGGAAAAAAGGCATGATGATTTTTAGAGGGGAAGACTTATAAATTCCATTTCATTAGCTAAAAACGTGTGCCACCTCCAATCTGCACTCACTTGATTCTCTGTGCTAGCAGTCAAAGCTGATTTGTCAGGTTTGGCACTGATTCATCAGAGCTCATGGATTCTGACAGCTGGAAAGCAAGACACAGAGCAGAGAGGAAGGCAGCTGCTCTCACAGAAGATGGGATCCTTCTCCCTGGGCAAGGTTCTGCCTCTTTCCCACGAGAAACTAGGTCAGCAAACCTCACTGCCTTTCCCCTTGAAGCTGGGGCATGAAGGCACATTGTCCCTTCATACACTGATTCCACTCTTACAAGGTGTTCTTCCCACACCTCTTCCTCTCTTGAGCACACATGTTTGCCCCTGTACTACTTGGTGCAAAGACACAACAGTGCAGTGAAAACATCCCCACTAACTGAAGTGCCTTTCCTAGCTCATCATCTGAAGAGCCTTGTGCTGCTGTGTTGCTAGGCAACCTGCACTTCACTCTCATTAAGATGCTTTATTTTCATGTTCAGAGATGCAAGCTTGCCTGGGAGGTGTCATAATAAGAATAATAGTGATACAGAAGGAGGAGATATAATGGGACAGGATTGAGTCATTCCTTGGACAGGCAGCATGATGCCCAATTAAGACACTAGAAACCACTGTAAGACTCCCAATTAAGAGAGGCCTGCTTAGCCCCAAATATATTTTCCCGTCATAAGAGGGGTGAATCCCATGGGGGTCCTCTGCTGCAGATGTCTTTCATGTATGTGTTTCAAACAAAGGCTAGAGGGAATTTTCCTCTAACTCGTATACCTGAACGTGTGTAGAGCTGCTCCAAAGTGACAGTTCTGTAAATTTGATGAGAATCTGCACTGTTTTACAATAAATAATGCAAACATCCAAACATCTGGACCTTGTCAAGAAGTATACAGCAAATGTAGGGCAAAACCCTTCCAAGCAAGTCTTAAAAGCAATGATTTATCTTCATGGAAGAGGTAAAAACAGGAGGGAGGGTTTCAATATAATCACCTGACTTCTTCAGCTGTCCTTATATGCAGGAGAAATCAGAAGGAGATATTGCTGCTGAGTGCAGGAGGAACAGATGAGCCCTATACATCACTGGAGTAAATCCACTAAAAACCAGTGGAGTCAAGCCAGGTGTGAATTTAATCTCATTGATCCTGCACTGTATTGTACATCTCTGCAATCTGAATAGCTAAAGCGGAAGTGTGGAAGGCAGCTCCATGTCAAAGAACTCTAACCTGCACCAAACTTAGTTTTAGAAAGAGAAAATTACACCCAAACCCACCAAGTGCATCTACAACTAAGATGAGAGGAGCCATCTGGATGATGGCCAAACACAGAAAGAGACTGCTGGGAAAAATGACTTGGTTTTGCATTACTTCAGAGATGTTTCTCTTCCTTGGTCCTTTGTTTGGAAACATGCCCAGGCCACAATTCTGCTCATATTTTTGCTGGTGTAACCCCTGAGCCACTCCACTGCTACCACCAGAACTACTGCAGGGCACCTGAAGTCTTTGCTGTGAAGTTACTGAGAGACAAAACCAGGGAAAAGGAGGGTGAAAAAAACCCAAAACAAAACAGAAATTACTCCTTTGATCAGTATCATTTTTCCTTTCACTGCCCGGCAAAGACCAGAAGGGAAATGTAAAGAAATAGCTTAGGGAGCTGGAAGGCAAAATCATGGCAAGTCCAAGTGGGAAATTTCCAGCACACCAGAGTAAAATTAAACTCTTGAGTTTAAACACTGGATTCCAAGGACATCTTCTGGCTGTAGCACAACAGGGAACTTTATTACCACAACCATTGAAAAGGAAGGATGCACTTATGGAAAAAAAGTTAAGAACATGTTGCAACCTGACTCCAGGTTAAAGCCAGCTTAGAAACTGCCTGAGGAGATCCTCTTGCCAGTGGCGTTGAAATACCATGGCAGTGTTGTGGCCACAGCTGGATACACAAAGATGTGTGACAGTGAATCCCCTTAAATGGCAGATGTGCCCTTAATGTGTCCCTGTGTCTGCCCTATTCATTGACACAAAAGGATTTTGACCCTGTTAGCCCTGGAAAATAAATCAGAGCACCCATCAGCTCCCTCCCAGATGATGGACACTGCTGTTTTTTAATAAAATACCTTTTCCTGTATTGTCCCCATCACTGCAATGTACAGAGAGCAAGCAAGTGTGCTCTAAATAAGTTTGGACTGATTTATTAAGTCTGCATTTAGCACTGCATTGTTTCTGTGATACCAAAAAAAATTTAAAAAAATAAAATGCTTGACACAGAAAAGACATCCTAGGACTGGGATCTGAAGGGCTTTGGTTCCAGCTGCAGATGCAACCAGGATGAGCAACAGCAGTGACACGTTGGATCACACATTGGAAACAGGAATTGGACATCTTTCAGAATAAAACAACAGATCTCTGCCCTCATCTGCTTCCCATTCCCATCACACCAGTCTTGCCTCGCAGTCACTCCTAGTTTCCACAGGAGGCTGCCTGATATTCTTTAGCAGTGACATCACAATGGTTTCCATGGGAACTGACTGAATGCTGCTGAAGCAACAATGAAGTAACACATTCCAAGAGCCACATCCAGAGGGACGGGAAAAAAGGATATTAAGGCAGACCCATTCAAACCAGCAAATGGGAAGCAAAAACCTAGCACAGACACAGGTCCCTAAAAGAAAAAAAGGAAAAAAAATCCAGTTTGAAGGTTGCCCCATAGCCCACTCAGAACTCCCTTCTCCATTTCCATGAAGCAGGCAGGGACTGTTTGCATGGCAGGAGCCAGACAAGCTCTTCCCATCATCCCAGCCAGGTTTTAATGCAGATAACACAGTTGATGAAATTAAATAAACCTCCAGTTTCAGTGAACAGACTTAATACAAGGAGTGAAGATGCCCCTATCCAGCCCAAAATCCTTGGTGGGAGGAGAGTCCTCCAAGTAAGGAGCCTTGCTCAAGAACACACTCACTGAAGGAGGAAAGTCTTGTTTATAGGTTCATTTCTCTCCCAAAGAGCTCAAGACTTGACTGTGAACAGGTAGAGCCTTTCTCTAAAATAGTAAGACTTCCTTAAAATTCTTTAAAATGCAGTCACTATGGCAATGACCCTCCCTAAAAAGTTCCCTCTCTGTGATGTGAAAATAATGCTACTGCCCTTTTCTGAAGTGTTTTGATTTCTGTTGATAGAAGCAACCATCAAAACTAGGCGATTGTGACCAGTGAATAATTTCAGTCATTTCTGGATATTCAGAGAAACACCTTACTAGCACACACACACATTGTTTTATTTTCATTCAATACCACTTAGTATAAATGACAACACACACAACACATGCCTCCCCTAGCAGAAGACAAAGGCTTTCTATCCTAAAGTGCCCTCTTTATTTAAACAACCAGTGATGCTCATTATTGAACAGTAAAACTATGTACTCCCCCAACATTCCAGATACATCCATGCATTGAAAAGAATTTCTCCTGAAGGCAATTTAAAAGCTGTATGACTGGTTTGACTATTGGATTCTAAAGAGAGCAGAATTCAGAGGAATATTCACATTCCCTACAGATGCATACACACCCCTTCCACACAAACAGTGCTGCATGTACATTCTGTTCTCTTCTGGTACCCAAATATGTTTTCAACTTTTTCTCTAGCTGGCTATTTTTACCTCTGTGTAGAATATACTGTGCACAATCAAACAGCCTTGGAAGGAGATGGGATTTGGGCTCCCTTGCCTCTGTTCCCATTCTGCACAGACAGCTTTCATTCATTCCAGACAAATTCCAGTCACAGACCTTTTGTTTTTTGAATTTCCTAATGCAAAACAATCTCCCTGCTCTGCAGCTTGCCAGCAGATGATGCACAGAGATCTGTGCCCTGCCTTGGAGCTTTCCCATCCCCAAAACAGAACCAAGCACACTTGCTCTCCTGCAGTAACAGAGCTGCACTTGCTTTTGGGTCACATCAACAAAGTCCTACAAGCACAACTTTGCTTCCCCAGGGAAGAGTGCCCTCTAAACTTGCTCTCCAAGTCAAACCAACCCTGCAGGAGTTTCCTTACCAGGAGGTATTCAAGCCTGCCGAAAATCTTCATGATGCCAGCTGCAAGGGAGGTTCTGCTGCTCTTGCCTAGAGAGCAGGGAGCAGCTCTGTGTCCTCTCTCTCTCTCTCTCTGTTCCCTCTCTAGAGTAGCATCTCTGCTAAGCACCGTGGGCTGGAAGGGAAGGAGGGATTTCTTTTGCAGCCCTTTCTGCTTTACCCCTCCTACTCCTTTTTGGGAAGCTTTAAGCTCTGCCGTTGGCTGCAGTCAAAGCAAGGGACACTAGGGGAAGGAAGCCTGCCCCTGAGGACCACCTGCCTCCCCCTCCTCCTGCCTCCTATTCACAGGCAATCAGCTTAGAGCAAGGGCTAATTACCATACAGCTGCCAGGGAGGACAGAAGGCAGCGGGAGAAGCCAGGCAACACAGAGCTAAATTGACAGGAAGATGCTCACCAAATGCCTCCCTGACCTTAACAGAGCTAGGCTTGTCTGCCCTGAGCAGGGGCTGCTTCCCCAGCTGCTGGGAGCAGAGCCAACCCTCGGGCCAGCAGTCCCACCCCTAGACATGGGGGCTGAGGTGCCATATGGCCCCCAGTTTGTCATCTACCAGCTGGATGAAATGAGGTGGGGAGCTCTGCCCCAGCACTCTTCCAACGACTCCAGGCTGGGAGTAGGCTGCAAAGGAGCTTTTATATAGCCCTGTCTTCTGCTTCCAGAGACTGACCTGTTTTGGTGCAGTGGAAGGATTCAGGTAAGTCAGGATCTGCAAGGGAGGACTGGTTTAAACCTTACCATTTCCCACTTAAAAAAAAAAAATTCCTAGGCCTGTGTCTTCCAGTGCTAACTTCTCCAAAGTTGTTCTCCAACCTGTGCAGGCCCTGTGTGTCTTTGTGCATCCACTTGAAGCATACAAACTCGTTACATGTATGACTTAAGACTGTTCAATTCAGCACATGAGAAAAGTGTGAAGGTCCAAGCCTCCTCAGGCTTTGCAGAAACATATTCTACACTGCAGTCTTTGCACATCTGCATCCCACACACAGCCAGGAGAAAGATATCCCCAGACTTCATGGTTGAACCTCTCTTTGCACACCAGTAGAGTAACTCAAATATTTATTGTAGCCCATAAAACCTGAGACTCTTCCTTTCCTCTTGCTGATTTTATTGGAACTCCTTTTTTTGTATAAGTAAACATTTTCATTTGAAGTGTGAAGCAGCAAATGGAGCTCTTGAAGATTTTGGAGCTAGGAAAGCAGAGAGGGCAGTGGTTAAAATGACAGCTTGAAATGACAGCTGCCCCAGGAATCTGCCTCAGAGGTATCAGATATCCCGTAAGAGATAAGGAAAGCATGGCATAGAAAAAGGCACCTAAATTACAGGATTGAAGAAAATAGTCAAGATGTGTGCTGAGCTTTTCTCTCCTAACAAATTTACTTTAAATGATAATGAAAAAAAAATTCCACAGATCATGAACTTGGGTCTTAGAAGGCTGCCCCCCATGCTTCACAAAGATGGCCAAAGCCAATTCAATTCCCTGTCTTCAGAATCTGCACAGCTCCCCCACCCCAAGAACACTTTAAAATCTGTTATTTAAACTGGATTCCTTCCCTTTCTATCATGCCTTAGCAGGTTGTTTGGGAAGACATTGTATTGAGGGATAAAACCCCAAACTTCTGCTACTCTAATTAAGCACTACTAAATCTCCAATTTTTTCAAGAGATCAGAGGGTATTCTGGGCTCAGCGTGAAGCCATCTATTCAAATGGGTGCTGTGCTCCCTGTGGAGCTGTAAGGATGCTCCCCAACTGCAGAGTGCCATGCTCCATTGGCAAGGAAGGAGCAGCACAGACTGAGAGTATCTGAAAAGCAGACTCATTGCCAGTATGGAAGGTTTAAATCCTAAATTGCAGTAGGGATGTTCAGCTCTCCTACAAGCTTATGCACACAGACAGCCACAGCTCTGTGCATATAGAACCTGACCTCTGCCACATTCCCTGCTAGTCCAGGCAGCAAAGCCACATGAAGAGATTTAACTGAAATGCACTGCTGAAGAGAGATTTTCCATGTTCCCGTGAATGAAGTCATCACTCCAGCAGAGTCCCAGGGGAACTGGGAGCTCTCAAATGGATTTACCCCTCCCCTCAGAACACTTGAACAGAAGCAGCATACACACAGGCTGATTCACAGGGAATGTCTGCCATTAGCTTTCAAACCCAGTTACATTTCCATCTCCTGGGCTGTGACATTTTTGAGAGCATTAGAAAGGAAACACCAGCCACTTAAGATTTCCTCTTGTTAAGAAGTACTGATCCACACAAGTGCCTGCCAAGACTCCTTGGTGATGCCTACACTGGGCTCATCACCAGATAATTCTCAGTGCTCTCTGAAATCCCCTCTTACTATGCTCAGAAGGCAAAAGAATGTGTGTGTGTCTGTGTTCAATGTCCACTCATGACCAGCAGTGTCACAGCATTCACATTACAGTCAGGTTTCTCTGTTTTGCTTTCAAAGGCAGAACTTTGTAAACATCCACAGCAACAAAGTGCTAATTCTGAGACATGAAGGAAATACATGTGTTTACTCACCTGCAGGAGGGTCTGCAGAAGCAGGTCAGCAATCCATGGAAAAGAGAAGGAAAAGAAAAAAACCAATTAGTTTATGTTTCTGTAGGCATTGGATTTGGAATCATTGCCAGATGAGTGGTCTGGAAAACCAGAGTCCATGTCAGAAGGTACACACTAATGCTACCCTAGCTAGAGATTCCAGGGCTTGACAGATAAAAACTGGCCTGCTCAGCTAGAGGAAGGATGTGAGATGAGGGAGAGAAGTATAGAAGTGGGAGAGAAATGCTCTAACTTCTCCCAAAAAACAGCTCTGCTTTGCAATCAAATTGTTTTCACAGGCAATTACAAACTACATCCACTCCTCTACCTCAGAGCCATTTACAGAACATGAACCTTTCAAACTTCCCACATCCTCAGTAGCAAAGAGAGACAAAGAATAGCTGAAGGCTTGGTCAGGGGCAGAGCAGCTCAGTGGCAGAGCTGGGAAAACAGCCTTGGTGCCTGTTCCCTCTCTCTTGTGTACTCAATGTCTTGTCAGCAGCTGAATGTCCTGCATTTGACCAGGATTACCTACTAGCTGGACCTCCCAGCATCCACAAGGTTATTACTCTCATCTTAACAGCTCCTGCTCCTACCGCTCCAGGCTGTGAAGGACTAACACAGCCTCTCACCAGATGGAAGTTACTGCTGTGATTGAGACAACCACACTGATGGAGAGAAATGCACCACGCTGCAGCCCTAGGTAGGACTCACCCTCTGCTGGATCATGGCATGCTTGTGCTCCATCTCCCTCTTCTCCACTGCAGAATCAATCACCAGCTGGTCCAGCTAAGGGCAGGGAGGAGAACACCAAATGTAAGAGTCATGGTGGAGGTTTATGAGCCACAGTGCTTCTCTGCTCTGGGATTACACCCTACCCAACACCATACCCAACACCATAAATCCCCACAGGAGGGGAAAAGGACTGTGTTTGGGTGTGCACTGAAAGTAACCATAGCTCTTGGCTGCAGCTCCACAGTGCTCATCCAACAAGGAGGATGCTCTGACCGCTCCCTGATTACCAAGTATGGTGGCTGGGCAGGGACAGATGCTCACCTCTGTGGCTAGTTTCTTCATGTAAGGGTCCAGTTCATGGAGAAGACTGTAGCCCTGCTGGAAGAAGGTGTACTGGGCATGCATGAAGGATAGCATCTGGGGAGGGAAACAACAGCCAGGTCACAACAGGTTCTGGAACAGAGTGTGAAAAGTCCTTATCCCTTACTAGCAAAAAAAAAAAAAAAAGTCTCTTGGGTCTAACTCTTTCCACTCCCAAAGCAAACAATCTATTAGATGCTTTTCCCTCTTTTCTTTCTCTCAAATCCTTCTACACTGTCAGATAGCCCTTGTTGTGAGCACAAAGCAGCAAAAGCAGTGTCCTTCACCCTGCAACCCCCCTCCAGCTCATCTGTGGAGTATCTCACTGGTCCTTCATTCTCCACTCTTGGAGCATACCTGCAGCCCCCAGAGCAGTCCCAGACAGAATCTCCAGGGCAGACCAAGGAGTCAGTATGTGAACCCATGCAACCTGCAATGGAGAGGGCTGCCTTTCATTGAAGCACTGAGAGCAGCCACAGGAAACACAGAGAGCCCTTACCGCATCCAGGATTTCAAATTTCTTCTTGGCCTGCAGGACATTGATCTGTGAAGGAATGAAGACACTCAGCACCAGCAGCATTAAGCAGTCATGAAGATCTAAGTACAAACTTAGTACTGCAAAACCCCTAGCAGAAAACTACAAGCTATGCAAGGACAGTTCCAGAAACTTAAGTTTCTGAAGAGGCAGTTCTGGTGAGTTCCAGGTGGAATAAAAGGGGCAACAGCATAGATGCACTTTCTGACTTGGGCTGTAAGGTCACTGCTAGTTTGTGTCTGTGCACAGGCTGACCACAAACAGGGACCTCAGAGGGCAGTTTGCCATCATGTGAAGTAAAATAAAGTGATAATTGCTCTCCCTAGATTCTTAATTCAATACCAAAGGATGTCTGGACAAGTTTATATATATGCATGTCAATACTGATGGTTTAGACTGCAACCTTGCAGTGAACCAAGAGAGTGGTCCTGCTGAGAGTGCCTTCCTACTGGGAAGAGAAATTCAGTCCTTTTGCAAATGTGTTCCATTTCTCTTACTGAATAAAATGATTAAGTGTTTCTTTCTCAGGTACATGGCAGCACCAACCTGCAACACATAGTCCAGGGCCAGATGCCGGAAACACTTTCTGGTTATGGTTAAGGTGCCTGTGGCCTCTTCCACTTCATGGGGTTTGTGTCGAGGTGCCTGGGCATTCTTCACCAGAGAAATTTCCATGTCCTCCCTCACCTTATCAAACTGCTTCTTGGTTTCCTTGAACTTCCGGACATCACTGGAACCCAAAGATCATTCAGATGGTGAGAATCTTTGTTACAAAGCAAGCAGAAGACTGCTGATACCAGCAGAGCAGGGAGAGATGCAACCAGGTATACCATGATCACTCTCAAGAGATCCTGCTCCAGGTGCAACTGGGATTCTAACCCACCATGTCCAGCTGGACTGACTCCGGATTAACTGCAGGCAGACTTTCTTTAGAGAGAGCTGGCAAGGAAAGACACAGGAGCTTACATACTGCCTTCAAAGCCTTAAGGCAATTCTCCAAGGACACTGTCCAGAAAGCCAGCCCTAAATATAGCCCTCAGCTGTTCTCAGTGGTGAGCAGAGCATTTCAGAACCTACCTGTGAAAACACATGCTTCCTATTTTGCTTTGTGGTAAGTGTAAAATCAGCTATTTTCAAATTCAGGACAGGGAATTCAACTAGGGCAGCCAGACCCTACCTGAATGTGCACCTCTAGCTGGCTCTGTCTGGTCTAACTGTAAAATCCAGACACTGGACTATTCTTTTCCCCTTTTATAACAGGCATAGTTATTAATATTTTCATTCAGAAATACACAATTTGTAATATGACCTTTCAGTTTTATTTTTACCTAGAGACCTTGCATGGGATCAGGGGCTTTGCAGGGCCAAGGCTATGAAGACAGAGTAACAAACAGGTTGTTGGGATGTTTTTATAGTTACTTTGTTTTGGTTTGGTTTTTTTTGTTTAATTAAATACCAGGTATCATTCAGGCAGGCCTGGATTTGAGTTGTATGACCACACAGAAGTGAGGACAGCCATTCCTGAAAAATCAGCTCTTATAAGCAGCCCTGGTTACTCAGGAGCTGAAAACAACAATGCTGATTTACAGCAGCTGTAACACAAACACTTTCTGTCCAGAGGAGCTCTGTTTACCTCAATTATAAATTTTTATAACTTAACGTAGTTGAGAGCTGTTAGAAATTAAGTAGGGAAGAAGAGCCTCAATTGAAGATGACAGTCAGAGCTCTGCCCTGTGGCAAACTGTTTGAAGTTGCATATACTTATGTATGGATCAGCCTCTGACCAAGAAAATCTCCCATGGGCAGGTTCAGCAAGAATAAATGAGAAGAGAGGTGACTGGATTATTGTTCTGGTGGTTGCAGCTTCTTCACATTGCCCACACTGCTGAGTTCCATGGCCATCCAGCTCCATTCAAAGAAGAACAAGATCACTTCTTGGGTCATCTGCAGTAAAGGGCTGTGGGGATTTTACACAGCTTTTGATCCAGCTTGAAGAATGGTTTCCTCATCCCTGCATATTCCCAGTGGAAAGGGGCAGGAGTTTGGAGACATGTGATAGTGCTGGAAATTCTCAGCTAGCTCCACACCAGGCTGCAGCAGGTGACTGCAACCTCAAGACTCAGCTTAACAAAGCTCTCCTAAAACCCTCCACTCTGCAAGGTTTGTGGCTTGGCAGTCACAGAACACCTGGCTAGTGACAGCAGAGGCAGGGCAAGCCTCTCCTGTGTGTATCACACAAACCAGGCAAAGACCTTCAGGGTTTGGGGACAGGATGGGCAGGTTGAAGGGTAAATATTGCCCTCAGATGTGAAGAGCACAGGTCCCATTGCTCCTGTGTTCCCATGACCAATTGCAGATTGGCCCTAGGTGGAATATTCAGGATGGTTCCGAGCCTAGAGATTATTTGCCAACCAAGGGCAGGAGCAATGCAAAGATCAAAGCAGCAGGGCCTGCAGGTGCAGCGGTTGAGCAGAACAAGTGCAACAGAGGAAGGGGCAAAGATACTGAAAGAATGACAGCCCCTAGACAAAGGTGAAATTCCCCCTTGCAACTGCCAGCCTTAAGCAGATTAAATATCAGCTCAGCAGAGAAAAGATTATAGAGAACAGGGGGGCAGGAAGACAGGGATGAGGAATTGGGGGGGGTCATCCAGGGACCCTTCCTCCATCAGACCACAGAGCTGCTGATGGATTCATAGCCAAATACTGGCTCCCATGGCAACCAGTTTCTGCCTAGCTGAAGGCCTCAGCTGCATCCCTGACCTATATCCAGCTGCCATGGGATCCCAGGCTGCACCAGGCATCCTCCCTGGGGAAAAGAGGCCCTCAGAGGAAACATGTTGGTGCTGCAATGGCAGGGACAGCCTGCTACGAGCCCTTAGGTTGTCCCCATCCAATTCACTTCCCAGGAGCAGTTCTCCTGCACCTCAGGCCTGCCATGTGCAAGTGAAAATCCTTATTCTGCAATATTCTGCACTGCTCATGCCAGGGTGTTGTAAACTTGCTTTCTGTTGCTAGAAAACAACTCTGAACCAGTGGTCAAGCTCCAATTTGAAGGCGCAGTGATAATAAGAACAAAGAAGGGCCCTCCTGTCCTTCATATTCCAGGCAGGTGCTCAGGCTTCTCCAGAAGACCTTTGCAGATGAACTTGACCAGACTGGGATGATGATCTGGTCTCAGAGAGTGCCTCACATCCAGCTTTAGCAATGAGCTGGGAACAGGATGAAAGCATTTGGTTGACAACAGAGCAATCAAATGATAGTGCAGCAAGATGATAGCAACAGCCATCACACAAACCAGAGCACTTCCTCTCTGCTTCAGGTGTCTCTTCTGCTTTAAGCAGAGCCTTCAGGAGTTGTGTGGAGGCTGCAGTTTTGCTTGGAGAGCACAGAGGACAGGTGCAATGGAAGTTCAAGAAGCCAAAAACCAAACTGGTAAGAGAAGTACTCACTCTTTCACAAAATTGTGCAGCTGCTGCCGGACCGATCTCTGAGCCTGGTCAAACAGGATCTGAAAGAAAAGAATATCAAATATTTTTGCAACCTGGAAACACTGAGGTGGAAAATCCACGAATGCTCTAAAGGACCTCCAGTGTGATGGTCTCAGCATTACTCCAGGGCTTAGTGGTGTCCACTACTTGATGACTGTCCTAGTGGATAACAACCTTTTCCTATAGCTTCAGCACTCTTACAAGTGCGGAATTCCTGCACTGCAGGTTCCCCAGCCCAGACAGGGCTCTGAATATCCCGAAGATACCTTTATAAGAGGAGTGTTTGTAGGAGCAATTGCCTTCATGGTTCCTGCTTTGAGCATTCTGAGCGTCGAAATTTCTCCTTTAGCCAGATGAGGGCACTGCCACCTCAGCACTACAGAACAACAGCTGAAGGTACAACACAGCCTATCTATCCCTCACAAAAAATCTGACTTGATACACACTCTGAGGTGGTCACAAAGTTTAACCTTCTTGTACCCCACAGCAATCTATTGCAAAACCACTTTGGTTCATCCTTCCAGTGCCAGATTCAGGTGTCCTCCTCACTTAACTCTTCCCACTAGGAGCTAAGCAAGTCAAGCTCCTGACTCTGCACAGGTATGCTACTCCTATTCAGAGTGCTTTGCTTTCTCTTGGAAGCAGCAGTGTTGGCTGCAGAACCCCAAACACATTTATTCTGGGTATTGCTGCAGCCAAGGACAAAGCAAGAAACATTCCAGGACTAGCTGAGCACAAGCAGCCTCTAAAAATGAACAGATGCAAAGCAAAGAGGAAAGAAAGAAAGAAAACCCCAAGACCACCCAGCTTTGTGTTTTTACCAATGTAAACTATTTACTGCTCTTAGCATCCATTTGTGCTCTTCAAGAGGCACTGGCCTGCAACTTTTCCCATGGAGCAGCTTCCCCAAGCAATGTTTGAGCACTGAGAATGCTTCTCTCCACTCATGATGCCATGCAGAGTAGCAAGAAAGCCATCTGGTTCCCACCTGCACCTACATCTGCTAAGTTTCCATCATTGATTTCTACCAGGACACCAGCATCTCTGCTGAGGAGTATCCTGTGGTATCAGCATCACTTTCATTGCTCCTTCATCATTTTTGCCAGGGAAGATCACCAGGGGAGTATTCTCACATGGGTCCTCCATTAAATTTTCAGCACAAAGTAAATAAGAGTTTTAAAAGATAGAGTTTCAAATACAAACTCATCCCTTGGCTTTTCCTCCTTTCCCAGATATACTTGGAAGAAATAGTTTGTTTTAAGATTTTCCAGACCGAATATCACCCCACCCGCTCTCTTCACTTGCATCAAGACACGAGAAGTCTAGCCCATGATTCACACACATCTGTGCCTGAGGAGGGTCAGCATGAGAGAAGGAAGTGAGCACAGCTCTTATCCAACGGCAGCAAAAGGCTATTTGCTACATTCCACTTTCCCAGCATGGGCTCTTCTGAGGAAACAGGATAAAGTCAAACCTGGGTTTGAACAGGGATGGGTGTCTTAGGAATTTCAAGCATCCAAGAAATAAAAGCAAGTTTAGTGTCCCAGGACGTTATCCCTGGAACTACAAGCCTAAAAATCAAGACGCAGGAGAGAGATCCAAAGAGATGCCACTGCTACAGCACACCCACATGGCTTCCTGTAGAGCTTACAAGAGACGAGGAGATCCAACCAGGCTCCAAAGCAAAGCAGAAGCTAAAAAGAAGTGAGGCTGACTGACTGGACTGCTTCCCTCAACAATTACATGCTGGTAGTTCAGAAGCAGAAGATCACAGCTGCACAGAGGAACAGTGCTTGAGCGGAGACCAAAGGGAGGTGATGGCATTTGTGGTGGGAATTACTCAGGAAGCAGCAGAGGCCACTGGAGCAAGCACTGAGGTAGATAATGCAGTAGCCAGAGCTGCACCACACCAAGACAGCAGGGCAGGTTCAGATTAAACCAAAAGCCCATAAGAGAAGCTTGTGTTGATGAGGCAGGTCCAACGCCAAGCTGGGAAGTCAGTCCATTTATCAGGCCCAGAGGTTACCAGGCAGATCCACAGTGACAAGACAGGCTAAGCATCAAGCTGAACAAATCAGGCTGCAAGTCAGGAGTAGCAGGGTCCAAAGCTGGGTCTGGATGGAGTTGAGCTAGTGACCACTGCTCCTGCAGCAAAGCTGAAACCAAAACTGAAGAAATTGGGCAGAGCCTAAATGGTTTCAGAGGTGGAGGGTGTGGGTGAAGGACCCATGTGAAACTGCTCAGGCCCTTTAAGGTCTACTAGTGCCAAGAGCCATAGCTGAGATTAAGATCACTAACCAAATAAGCCATTCTCCTGCAACAATTGGGCCCAGCTGATGAGCCAGAGGGTGTGGAGCTTCCCCTGCAGCTGCCTGACATACGGACATCTCCCTTCTCCAGTTCTGCCAGTCCCCAGCAGTCCTCCCCCCCCCTCAGTCCTCCAGCCACTGAGGTCCTGAGCTTGATGAGTCCCATCTCTGCCTTTATTTCCCTCACAGCCACCCTGAACACCCCCATAAACAGGATGGGGCTGGTTTAGGTCACATTTAAAGGAGAGATGGTTGTCTGGTGGCATGGGAATCTGAGCTTGATCCTTCTATCCAGTGCTGGGGAACAAAAGAGCCCCCCCTCCCCAGCCTGCAGAAGGTCTGTCAGGTCTGCAGTGGCTTTCGCGGTCTGTCCTGCCCTCTCCACCTCTTCCTCTTCAGCTCCAGAGCCACAAAAAGGTTTTCCAAGACCCAGGTGCCTTCTGTCCCTCCAAGCTGAGGTCAGGGAATTCCTGACCTCTTTGGAGAGGATGGAAAGCTTTGGAAAGAGGATGTAAATACCACTGCAGCTGCTCTAAGAACAAAATAAAATTCACCAATGACAGCACATTTCCCCTGATTTCATATTCCTGCAGTTGACTTCTCTTTCATTGCAGCTTCTAACAGTCAAATATAATAAAGCAAAGGGCAGGAGGGTCAGGCAGAATTCAAGCATTCTTTGTTTGGCAGGGGATGCTTAAATGACTTTTCTTCCTCTCTGGCTGTATAATTTGGTCCTACATCACTTGAGTCCTGGCCCACCAGATAAATGCCACCCATGAACAGCATTCCATCTGCAGTGCCTGTGCAACACAGCCCACTTGAGGATCTGTACTCTGGAAAAGATGCCACTACTTCTATTACACATGTTGTATGTCAACACAGTCTAAGCCTAACTTCTGAACCAAGCTGAAGCTGAGCCTCACACAAAGCCCAAAAGCTCTACTTCATGCTTCAGTCAAAGCCCATTTGTTCCTGCCCCTTAGATATTTAATAAAGCTGCTTCTCTCTCCTAACTAGAAAGCAGACCCCCTACAATACTCTCAAAAATAACAAAAAATTGGTCTTTCTGAAACCAGATGGTGCACTGAGCTTATGTTAACTGCTAGACCAGTATCAAACTCCCAAGAGCAGCAGCTGACTACAGTCTTGTGGACCAGTGTAATGTCATTGCACTAGGACACAATGGCAAAAGCTGTGAAGCCATGAAGTGACAGAAGCCCTCTTTCCTGTCAGATGGTAGTTCTTGCTGCACATGGCCCCTTCCAAAGTGCTGTCAGAAAATGTTGGGTGGGTCCACCCACCCTGTGGAGAAGAAGCAGCTTGGAAGCACTCTCCACTTTCACTTCCTTCCCCCTGAACTCCACTACTACCTTCCACCCATGACATCTGCCATCTGTCTCACTGACTCATCACAGCTTGTGTGTTTTTTCTTCTTTTCAGCAGGAAATGCCTCCTGGCTTGCTCAGCACAGCTAAATCTCCCCTGCAAGCTGCTGCTGCTCCCACTGGAGGATTCCTGTGATGTAGCTACAGTGATCGGTGGCAGACAGGAAAGCTTAGGATTTAATCAAGCTCAACACACAGGGCTGTCAGGAGTGGTACTGATGAGGGCAATGTCAATGTTAATGTTCATCTTCCCAGCTGAAAAATACCTAGTGTTGCTGAAGATGCACTTAAGGTGCTCAGCCACAGCAATCCTATCACAACAGCACTTTCACTTGCACCCTTTCACTTTTATTATCTTTCTGACCACCCAGAGAGAGGGAACTGCATGGGAAAGAGACTTAATAATGCAAGGTTGTGCTGCAGATCCTGGTTATTTCTTTCCAAGGGATGGGTAGGGCAATAAGCTGGTGGAAAACTGCTCCCTGCTTGACAGAGCCTGGGGTTATTGCATCACCACAGTCACTGTCTCTTGCCTTTGTGCAACCTGGAGCCTTCCCTTCTACTTTGATAGCTTAGAACTCTCTCTTTTGGAGCTGACAGTAGAGCAACGGTCTGAGGCCAAGCAAGGAGTATTTCCAGAACAGAGGAGCTTCGCAAGGGCACAGTCAAAATTTATTCACTCCAATGTGAGGAGGAGTCATCACAGGGGAGACTTCAGGCCCTAGAGCAAAATTCCAGTTCATGCCACTCTGGCTCATGTGAAAAGAAAGGGTTCAGGCTGATGAGCCCCGCAAGAAGGTTGCTGCAAGGTTCTGGCATTCCTGACTGCCACCCACTGCTTGCAGGGCTCACAGAAGGAGCTGGAAACTTGTTCCCTGCCATGGATCATGCACCTCTCACCAGCACAGGGAAGCTTGCCTGGTAAGGAGATGTGGTACAGCATCCTTCAGCCAGCACAGCAGTGCCTGTGCTGCAGAAATCAGAACAGGCAAGGGATAGGGCAGAACTGCTCCCTGCATGGTTTGCTAAGCAGCCTGTGGTTGAAATCCTTCACAAATACTGTCCCCACAGAGCGGTGCTGCTCTCTCACAGTACATCTTACTCATATTTCACTATCAGACACAGGTCCAATACTGCTTCCAGTTTTATCAGTGCCATCTCCTAGAAATCTAGAATTTGAAGCCCAGCACCTTTAATCTCAGTGTTAAACCTATCTTCCCTCTGTCTGACTCCTCTTCCTTGTTTTCACCCCTTTCTACAGTTTGGGCAAAAATTCTCTTTACTGAGGTGTTGATTCCTCTTTATGACAATCCTGGTATTTTACCTGGCATGAGTTCCTGTTAGTCTGTGTGTCCTCCCATCACACCTCAGAGAGAAGGAAAGCATTTGAAATGCTTTTTGCAGATAGGGAAGCTGAGACATAAATGTGCCATGGTGCAGATCCATAAAGGTATTGAGGCTTCTAACTTCTAAAACACTGTGACATGTGTAAGGCATTAGCCCAAGTGCACGTGGCTAAGAGCACAGAAAAAGCAGAGGATGCTGACTCCAGCTGTTCTGAACTCAACCCTCTCTTCAGCCATCTGTCCTCTAGGGTTGCTTTGATGTTTTTTTTCCTCGTTGGGCATTAAAAGTGAGGTGGGAATGCTCTGGAGCTCAGTGTGTTCATCTTCTATATTCAAGCAGGTTTTATGCTTGCATTTTGCTGAGCTAGAATCAGGAATCTCCAGGCTTTGTGCTCTAGCAATAAAATCAGAGCACAAGTGTTTTCTGGGGGGGATATTTTCCCTTCTTTTTAACTTGTTCCAGTTGTACATACTGTCCTGGCCACATTCCTAGAGTAAGCACTGACAGCTGTTTCAGAGCTGAGATCCTCAGCCATAGATGAGCCAAGATCCACATCCACACACAGGCAGGGGTGCACACGAAGGAGACAGCAGAAGACACCAAAAATAACTCAGCTAACTGAACAGAGAGGGCCCAAGATGCAGCAAAGCCATTTCCTAGAGAAGGACTCAGTGCTCTGCACCAAGGGAGGATTGAAGCATGTTTTCCCTTGTGCATGCAGCTAGTGGTAGGGAAATCCTGCCTTTTACAGCCCCTGAGTGGGGAGATCACCCCTGCTCAGCAGGGTGGGGTGCATGGGAAGTGTTACACCACATCAGCTGGGGATTTGACAGCTCTGGGAAGGGTCCTTCTGCTCAATAGTTGGCTGAAGCAAGAGCAATCCCAGAAGTGCCACTTTTGGCAGAGACCAGGGATGCAAGGGAAGCTGCACAGCTGGCAGAGTGGAGCTTGCAGACAGCTTTCTGCATCTAGAGGTCACTGGCTGGAACTGCTTCCCCAAGGCTGGGCTGCACACACTCCTCAGCCCAGCCCCTGTCAGTGCAGTTGTGATGCGATCCCTGGGAACACAGGGACTAACATGCTCCTTGGCAGGAAGACTTTTACATTTTCAGAAGGAATTTGAGCAGCATCAGAAAATCAGGGTTTGGCTTTCTCTGCTTTGACACAAACACACTTTTCCTCTGGTGCTCACAATGGTTTGCTCACTCTCTCCCCACCACCAACACTGCTGTACAGCTGTTTGTACCCAGATGCTGACTGTCTTAGGGGAGCTGTGTCTGCAGTACCTCTTTCCCCTGTCATTTTTTCACTAGGAAGCAGTCTTCCCACTTGCTTCATGAAATAATTAAATGGACTTGATGCAACTTCTGCTCCCGCTGCATGTGGTTATTTTCATCCCAAAAGGAAGCACTGTGCCTAATGTATTTTGACAGGGATATAAAAGTGGGTCAGTCCAGTGCTGACACCCTGAAGCTCCCTTCACTTTAAAGCACTTCTGCTATAAGCTCCTACTGAGCTACAGACTTAAAATTGTGTGTCTGGCATGGATCCAGCAGGAATGAAGCACCTTTTTCTGTGAGGCTTACAGATGCCATGGTTTGATGTCTGGGATGGGGAAGGGGCAGATTCTACACACTGTGCAGGGACAAGATCCTGAAAGATATTCCCTTCAAGGACCCCTCCTTTGTGCAGCGTCAAGTAATCCAGAGACAGGAGACCACTACTCAGTGCCTTGAGAAAGAGGCTACAGTCAGCACACAAAACACCTCTTGTCTTTTCACAAGAGGAAGCAGCATCTTACCATGTGATAGTTGATCATTTCCTGCAGACTGTCCCCAAATTTGTCCAGGCACTCCTGCAAAAAAAGGTAAAGTGAAGCGACAGTGAATAGAAGCAGCTTCCCCCTGCATTCCCAGGGGTTCAATGGCTGAGAGAGACCCTCAGTAAGCCACTGAAGAATCACTTTGCCATTTGGCAAGGAGGTGTTTCAGAAATGTCTGGCACTGAAGCCACAGGGTCCTGGGCCTTTCCAGCTTAGTGCTGAATCCAACACGTCAGTTACTGCTTTTGTTGACTGGTTACCTGCCTTTCCTAAAGAACTCAAAATAACTCATGCTTACCGACCTAGATTCCAACAACCTTGCCAGAACTGTGGCTTCTTAGAAGTCCAGTTCATCCTGCAAGCAATAAATCTCACTCTCACCGTCCAGCATTGCACTATCAGATGGTCTCTACGTCCCTCCAAAACTAAAATCTCACACTAAATGGGTATTTAAAACAGTGGTAAGGGTCCATTCACCACATAAGGAAGCTTAGCACTTCCCTGTGCCCCAAGCTCGATCCCGCAGGATGACTTACTGAGATCATTTCATCCTTCTTGCACTGCTGTGACAAGTCCCGGACTCCGGCGACAAAGTGCTTGTTGGTGGTGATGTAGGCTTTGCCTGCCTCGATCATCCCACTGCAGAGCTTCACCAGCTGCACAGGGAGAGAGGGGAGAGCAGAGCTCAGCACAGCCAAAGAAACTGCAACCAGGCTGCTCTGCATCTGCACAAACAGCCCTGCCCAAGACCTTCAGGACAGGATGCCAGTCATGTTCCTGGGGTGGCTACAGGAGCAAGCACAAGGGTGCCAGTTGTCCTTCCCAGGATATGTCATGCTGTCAACATTTCTCTTGTTCCTTAAGAATAACAGTTCCAGGCTATCAGGGCAGTCCATTTTCTTCCAGTGGCATTTGCTTTTCACCCTATCTTAATGCATCAATAATAGGGAACTGATCACACAGACTGAGTTGTTTTTGGTGTTTTGTTTTTTTTTAACTCATCACTCTCCAGGACTTTTTTCCTAACTGAAACACTTTGCTGATAACAAAACACTTGGATCTGAAGTTTTCCAGTCTAAAAATCCAGAAGCTTTGTAAGGATGTAAGTCTTACTAATGAAAAAAAGCTTTGGCAATCTTGACCTGTGAACCAGCCTCACCTACAGGCTGGAGATGAGCAGCTCTCCAGTTTCACTTGATGTCAAAGCCCTGCTGAAGCATGCTGTGCTCTTTTTGGACTTGGTGCTTACTCTACTTATGCAGTCACATGTCTCTGGGGTCTAATTCATATGCATATATTGCAGAACAAGCTTGTTTGCCTCTTTCTGCAGTGCTGTAAAAATATATCTGAGTGTATATGGATGCAGGAATCTGTCTAGTCACAGGTGGTGGATCTGTGCACACACAGTGCACACAGCCTTCACTCTTTCCCAATCACATCCTTTCCTCTCCACACAATCTGACAGACCAGCACTGGATGCTAGTAGACTTATCCTACCCCATCCAAGCCCAGAGAAGAAAAGCAAACAGATGCATTTCCTGTCACATCTGGAGCCCAGACATACACTAGGCGTTTGGACAGATCTTCTGGAAAGGAAATCTAGCCTATTCTGCAACGTGTCTGTTTCTAGCATTTCTCTGTGGAAAATCTTGTGGCCAAGACTGTTACTGGGAGCTGAAGGTCATTCAGCACAAGCACACTCCCAGGGGGAGCAAGGATGGCTCTGCAGATGGAGAGAATGCAGAAAATTTTTTGGAAACTCCTGGAAATCAAGCCCTGGTGTTCCCTTGGATTAATAATTTACACTCCCCTTTACCTCCTTTTCACACAGGTGTTAAAAGGCCAGTCTTTTAGAAACCATGTCCTCAGGGGCACAGTAGAAGGCAGAGAAACAGAGTGAGTCCTTGCCAGATTGCTGCTTTTAAAGGACTAGTTATGTACCCCTGAACAATACTGAAAGAAAAGCTGAGAGCCCTGAACAGCTTGTGTACTTCCAGGTCACCCTCCTCACTCCATGATTGCTCCTGGCACACACCAAGTTGTCTCATTACAGGGGTCAGTGACAGCAGTGGTGCCAGAACCAGGGCAAGTTCCACCCAACGCTTTGTCTTTTGAGCCTTAGCTCAGAGGAGAAGAGAGAACGTAAATCCCTCTGCAGCTTTTACCAGTGAGACTGGTTAGCTTCTGCAGACAACCATTTCAAGTATCTTGACTAGTAAATAGGTTTTATAGGACACAGCTTTGCCTAAAGCTTGTGACTTCAACAAAGCCCATTTCTCCATCAGGCACTGGAATTTTATCCCTTTCTAGCTTTGGGAAATCTCACAGATAAAAAGCCAGCAGTTTTTCTGGATCTTCTTTTCTTTCTGATCTCGTTTAGAAACAACTTGGCTGATGTCTCAGACAGCAGGGGGAGTGGGGGTGGAAAAGCCTCCTTCCACCATAAAGCCTCTGACTTAGATCCAAACTATCCACTGGATGTAAAGAACTACCAGCATAAATGCAAAAATGGCCAAACTGGTACTTCAGAGGGTACTTCCAGTGGCAGATTACAGCTGAAAATCAGACAGCAACCACCATCACCAGTCTGAATCAGGCCCCTTGTTTACCTGCAAGCCTTTCTTTCCATGCCTGAGCTGACACTGTGCTATGTGGATGTGGAACAGCCACTACCCCACACAGCTTAATAGCACAAACAAGATGGTGGAGAGAAGAAATAGCACTAAAGTAACTTGTCACAGCAGAAGAAGCAAGTTCAGACCCCAAGATCAAGGACCAGAACACGAAGGCCACCATTCAGCATGAGGAGCCCACGTCTGAACTTCTTAACTACTTTGGCAGCCACAAACGGGCCTTGACAGGTACCTGTCAGTAGAGGGAGACATGTTCTTGTTGACAAGCCCAGTGTAATTAGACATTAATTTACTGACACCCTAGGACTGTCTCACTTTTTGAAGGAGTCTGGTGGGGCCAAATATCTAAGCAGGAAATACCAGTCCCTCCTCAAACCAATGCACTGTGCTTGCCCATCTTACCTTGTCAAGCTTTGCTTCTATCTCTACCACGTCTGTTTCCACTTCATCAATGGTTGCTCTGCAATGACAACAGCAAAAAGAAATAATTGATTACTTATGATGCCTGGGAAAGAAGACAGGAAGTGTCAGATGAGTAAAGATCAGAGGGACTAAGGTATGTGTGCTGGTGGTGGACAGGAGGGGGGGCTCATGCTTCCCACTTTGGAGCTTCCTGCTGCTACATAAGAACAGGACTGACTTCATCAGAAGGAGGATCACACCTCATCAGGAATGAATGCTACAGGGCTGGAAAAAGAGATGATGCTACCTTCTGCCAGCGTCAGGAGAAATTCAGGTGTGCTGTGGTAGTCACACACAGACTCATTGTGTGGCCTTGTTCTGATTCTGCAGGCAATGCTGTTAATTGGAAGAAATGCCAAGTGACACAGAAATAATCACTCACACCTTAGCCATCCATTCACATCAGGCACATGGCTTGCTTCAGTACAACCAAAACCCATTTTCTAGGCTCTAGCTGTGCCTGAAGTGCAGCCACCTGGCAGATGACATCCTCTGAACCTCAAGAACCACCACTCAAGCAGAAACTCATCTTGGCCCATTGTTGTTGAACACCCTGAGTCTTTTCTGCACACATGGGGCTCTGCTGGCACACAGATAAATCTGCTCCATGACCATCACATCTGTTTCCTTTCCTTGTCACTAGCCAGATGTGATGCTATGAGAATCCAGCTGCAAAGGTCACCAGGCCTCCCTCAGAAAGAGAAATATTGACATGACATGAGTCATTTGCAAGAGGCATTCCCAGGCTGAGGCATGTGGGATGAAAATGACATTTCTGAGCCCAACAGTAAGCACTGCAAACCTGAGTGTCCCCTTGTAAAGCTGCTCACTGCTATCTGGTGTCTCTGCTTGGACAGCTGTTTCTTTAAGCATACACCTAGAAATGTAGCAAGCCTAATGCATCAAGGCTATGCCACCCCAATTTCACTGACAGGAGCTTCTTAAATTTGTGCGCTTGTAATTTTAAAGGTTGGTTTCTGTCACATTACACTCAGGCTTTAAAAACTTCAGCACTGCACATGTGCCAGCTGAAAGAACAGCAGGGAAGATATGAGACTTAGAGCCACAGGAATCAATCCTGCTGTCTCAGCCAAAGGAGTGGACACCCACAACACATAGGGAACAAAGTCCTGAGGGAACCATTAGAGTCTGTAGTGACTCAGTGGCTCTGAGGCTATTGGTGTCTTTGGTGAATTAGGGACATGCTTCTAAGAGGAGGGATACATTTAAGAGCGAAGCCCAAAAGGTCACAAAACTGGGGTCGAAATCTAAATTTCTGCCAAGCTGAGTGTTCAGGCCAACAGCATGGTGTTGTATGTACCATACAAAGCTTACACACAACCAAAGTAGCACAGCATGCTACATAAGCACAGCTGTGTTAAGCACTATTCAATGGGAAATGTGTGTAATACCTTACACAGGAGAGTGCAGTCCCCATCTGCAAGCCAGGAGGCAGCCAACATTTGTTAACAGCCCTGTGTAATCTGGGTGGAGCAAGGAGAGACTGTCTTTACACAGTCCAGGCCTCAGACTGTGGGTCTAGTAACTCGTTGAACATCATGTTGGCTGGATATTCAAGAACTGTGATGTAACAGCTGTAACTTTCCTTCAGAGATTCCTCTCCTCTTCTTCCACAGCTCTCTTGTTCCCAGATGGTATTACTTGCAAGCAGAGGAATGTCTCCTCCATCACCACCCCTTTCCATTGAAAATCACCTCCAGCCTGTGGTTTGACCACTCTTTTCCCAGGCAGAGAGGGCAGAAAAGGGATGCTGGCCATTTACAGGCCACTTGTGACTCCATTGCTGCTCTTTCCTCATCTGGTTTCTTTAAACAAGTAAGTCTGAAGGAGAAAAAGGGGTAGGTCTGGTGTTCCTAGAAGAGCTGTGATGTTCTCCATCTGTGTGAACAGTGAGAAGCATCAAAGTGCTGGGTGAGGAAAGATGTGCCCCTGCTCCCTTCATCCAGGAGGTCCTGGTGTTATCTCAGCAAGCAATACTCCCTACATCTTAATATAAACCAAACCTCAAACCCAGAGGAAACAGGACAGGTGATTAATCACCATTATAGATCATAGAAGACAGCCTGGAATCTGCTTTTATTCAAGAATGCAAGAAAATACATCTCCTGCTTCCAACTGGCTCCTCTGCTTCCTGCCATGCAAGGACAAATACAAGAAGTTTGCTACCTGAAGAGCACTTAAAATGGAGCATATTTGTTCTCAGAGCTTCAGAAGTGTCAGGTTGCAGGTGTTAAGAGAAAGCTGTAGACTTAAGAGCCCACAGAAGTGAACGGGCAGCTTCTAGCAGGGAGGGTGTTCTGTCACTGTCCTGAACACACAAGATTCTCCAGGCTGCTGGTTCCCCAAGTGTCAGCTGAGTCAAATGACACCATCATGAAGACTGCAGTCCCCTGTGCCATAGCTGAAGAACCTGAAAAGGTGCTGGGCAGTCCTTTCTTTGCTTTCCTCCAACCTCTCTGGGAGCCGCCCTCTGGGAGCAGCCTCTAAAACCCCAGCAAATGGATGAGAAACCTCAATTCCTTCACCCTCACATCAGGAAAATGAAACCCTGGTGCCTCATTAGGAAAGGACTGACTCCCCTGTACCCAGGGCTCTGGCCACAATCAATCTGCACCCAGGTCTTTAAAAAGACAGAAAGAAAAAAAAAAAAAAAAAAAAAAAAGACAGCCAAAAAGAAAAAAAAAAAAAATATTCTCCCTCTCTAATAATGCAATGCTGAAGCTTTCCTGCAGTACACAGGACTGGCAGCCTGGCTGTGCCAAGGGCAAAGCTTTTCTAAGAGATGGAATAATTAAAGAGCTTCTTTTTTTTTCCTTCTCACAGCTATTTTTGTACTCTGGGTTTAGGAGTCGTGTGTCTTCATGCATTGCACTCTCATTTTTCCACTTGGTTTCTTTGTGCTTCTGAACACTGCACATAATAGCAGCTGAAAAGAGAGAGCTGGGATTTCTGGGGATGCTTTTCTTTTCAGGAAAGCAAGAGCAGCCATTGTTTAATCTGCAGACATCAGCTAGATGCCAGCGTACAAGGCAGTCTAGCAGCATATCTCCTGCCAGAAGGTGGAGAGAGCATCTATAATTTACTGCCCATTTTCATCATAACCTAACAAAAGGAGTTGATATATTTGGCCTCTGTATGTGGAGGAGGAAGACAATTTGGGTCTGGTATCCACTCAGGTATGAATACAACTGACTATGGCTAGGACAGCATGAAACTTGAGCTTTATATTTGGTGTATGGACCTGATAGAAAAGGTTTCAAGTGTTTCGTTTCAATCCCTGGGCTTCTGGGGTTCAAAATGTCCTTATCCTGCTCATAGATGCAGTTCCAGAGCCCATTGATCACACTTCTCTAGAGAAATAATAGGTTTCAGTGCAAGTGCTTACTGCAGAACACAAACACGGGGCTCAAATCTCTGCCAAATTTATTCCAAAATATCAATCCTCTGACCTCCCCCTTCCTGTGTCATAGACAAAAGGCAAAACCCCTTCAGTTACACAAGCAAGCTGAGAACCTGGAATAACTCCATGGGGATGAGTAATGCCACCTCAGCACTGCTGAGCTCCACTGCTCCATCCTGAAGGGATACAGGAGTGAGAGGAATGGGCATGGCAAGTGTGATCCCCACTGAACCTCCATGCTTGCTGTGTCCTTGTGACACTTGTGACACCCAGAGAGAAGCCCAGGCAGTGGCTGCAGGGCACACTGGGGCTCTCACACTCACCTAGCTGCAAGCAGCTGGAAAGGAAACCAAGAGGGAATGGAATCCCTTCACGCACACCCCCCGAAAAAGCCAGAAAGCAATGTCCCCAGCTGGGCAGCTAAAAGCTGTGCAGCCATGTCCTGGCTGGGTGCCCTTGGTGCTTCCTGATGCTGTGCTCTTCCTGCTAATGCTTTTCCAGGCCCTGGGCTATTTCCGTCATGAGGGGAGAAAAAACAATCCCCAGCCTCATCTGTTCAGTGCAAAGCTGAGTTCTTCCAACCACAGAGATGAGGGGTTTGAGTTTCCTTGCTCAGAGAAATCAGCAACTCCCCACAGTCCTGAGGGTTTTGCAGTGTGAATTTTTCTTAGTCCTGCAAAGAAGCCAATGGGAAGCATGATTTGTATGTGACAAAAATCTACCCAGAAGCATTTTTAAACCCTAGGGACACAGGAATAATAAGCTGTACTGCTACCAGAGGACAGGGTCTGTGGTGAGAAGATATCTCCTTCCCCCTCCTGGGCCTTGGTTCCACTTGGGTGAAGTAGATTGTCCTGGCCAATCCCCAAGAGACAAAAAGGGATCAAAGCAAGAAAGTCCCACTGGAAACTGATGCAGGGATCAAACTGCTGGCATCACTACAAGCTGAGTGTGACTGTGTGGGTGCCTGGAACTGTGTTTTATAAGCTGTGCTCGGACTGCAGTTAGAAGGACAGAGCTGGAAGAGGAGGGTGGGCAGAATGAGAGGGGAAAGGACATCCTGACTGAGGGCACTGGTGTGAGAGCTCAACAACAAAGCCCCTTTTTTAGATAGATCATCATTACTCACAGTTTGCTTCTGACTCTGCTGAGTAACGGTCTTACAGAAGGGATGGTTTGTGATGACTGGAGCAATGACCAGGCTTACCAGAGCTGCTCTGAGCTGCCATATAACTTATCTCTTAGCCTTGACTTCCCCATTGCTAAATTGATAAACATTTGCTGCCCAGTGCTACTATGAGCAGTCAGGGATTCAGCCATGCTTGGCAGGCTCCAGGGGATGCTCAGGTAGCAAGCTGACTGCAGCAAAGAACAGCTAGGGATTTGATGACCAAACCTCAGCATGAAACACCCTTGTATTACCAATCAGCTCAGGCATGAAGGGATGAACAGAGGTTTCTCAGAGAGGTCTGTCTGCATTTTTCACATTTCTTCTTCTTCATGGTGAAACAGTGGTCATTGTTTTCTTGGATTTTTTTGTTGACTGAGTGCCTTTGACACAAACAGACACGTGCTCTACATGAAGGCAAGTACAGAAGAAATCCAATACCAAACTGGGTAGTAAAAAGTAATAAAATGACCTAAAAATGCTTGGTTACCTCTGGCAGCTACACAAAAAAGAGAACCAAGAGAACATTAAATCTAATTCCAAATTATTAGCTGCTATAAAAGCTGCTATACTTATGCTTGCAGCAGTCCAAGATGACTTAATTCCCATCTTTTTCCTCACTTTTCTGGCAGAGAAACTGAGGCACAAGAATACAAAGACTAAGATTTTCTTTTTTCAGTATTGAAGTTCAGAAAAACTCAGGGCTGTGTCGCCAGATTACAGGCTGTTAAACTGGTCAAGTAAAGGGCTGGTTTGTCCCTAAGGCACATTTATAGACATGCTATCTCATTCACCACATACAAATAAAGTTGTATTTTTACATCAAAGCATAAAAAGCTCCTTGGAGGTTCTTGCTTTCAAAAATCTCTGACAAATGTGGGTACATCTCTTTGGGGCCACCCAGCTCTGTACTGCATGAGTTGATCCTGCCCCAGGTGACAGGAGCAGGACACGTGGGGTCTTCCCTCCACTTCCATGGGTGCCAATTCTAACTGGGACTGATTTGTGACTCTCACACATGTGATCTAACTGTTCCACCATGTTACCACTCCCTTACAAACTCTGTATTGCTGTGCATAGAACTCTTCCCCCTTTAGAGAGGAGATGCTGCAGCCCTTGAACTCTGAAACCACCTGCAGAGCAGCTACTCCAAGCTGCTGGCTGGGATGCATGCAGGCTTACTTTCTTCCAGTCTTGCCTTGGATAAGCAGTCCGTGAAAACAGAAGCAACACATCCCAAGCAGTGCTTTTATACCTTGTGCTATACCTGAGGAGGTTGGTGAGTGGGTTGGGTAACTCTTAAGAACCCCATCTTGAACCAGAAATAATTGCATAAAACCCACCTTGCCAGCAACAACAAAAAAAATCACTTGTCAAATCCAGGAAAATAGTTAATCCATGCCTTGCAGTGACAACTCCTACACAGAAATATCTTCTGTGGCCAGGAAAAGGACTGCCTCATGAGCCTGATGTCTTTGGAAGTGAGCCACTTGCATATTCACATCAAAGACAGTATCATTTAGCCACCCAGAGCATTCAGATCTCTGTTTAGTAGTTTCAAATTAGGCTGCTAAGGGCCCCACAAATCCTTACGGGGATGTTCAGGGACTCCCTTAGTTTAATGCTGTGGGACAGAATGAGCCACGGACCTTCCAAAGCCTAGGGCAGGACACAGGAGCTCTGGGATCCCATCCCTGACAGCCACAGTATCCATGGGAGGCCACTTACCACAGACCTTGTGCCCCACTATTGCTGCCAAGAGCCTGAGAAAAACAAACCCTCCCCTCTCTCACAGGAGTGGTTGGAGGATTTCACAAATAGTAGTGGCAATAGTAGCGTGAGTGTGCAAAGCAGTTATTATTTCTGAAATCTGATATTGTTCGATAGGAAATGGAGTGAATGCAGCACTTGGCTTGGTGAGATGAGCTCTGCCCCTAACCAGATAGGGATGTTTGGCACAGATATGGCTCATGTCTCATTCAACTCCTTCTTCCAAAGCCATCAGCAGACTGACAAGGTCACCACAGCTGCCAAGCTACCTGCCAAAGAAGTACAGATGTTCCTGAGAAATAAAAATAAGATCAATATGTTTCTTCAAGGAAAAGGGGTCAGCAGGGGAAGATGGGACTTTAAGTTCCATCTCCATATCCTTGTCTCCTGCAAGATAATGTATTTGTGGCGATTTGCATTGAGATGAGGCAAAAGCCAAGCACTGATCACTCATGATCTCTATTTGGATTTATTATTTTTTTTCCTCAAGAGAAAAAAAAGTGTGGCTTTTATTGCAGAGTGAAACACTGCTGTGGATGACCCTGTAAGTGCATCAGTCTCTCTTCCTTCTGCTGGCTCTTACTGTAAGGTACAAAAAAGGAAACTGACACAAACAGACAGCAGAATCGGCAAAACTCTAAAACAAGACACTTATCAACCTCTCTAAATACCTATCTGAAAGCTTCTGTGCCCTCTAGTACCCACTGTTCTTCCTCCTTCCCTCAAGAGAACAAGTATACTTTGCATCTCGCAGTCAATGGGAGCAGGCAGCACCATGGCAACAGCTCCATGGTGACAATATCCATGACAACTAGATCCTGCACTTGCTATGTTTTCCCATGCAAAATGAGACTTCCATTTGTGTGGCTTTTTTGCATTTGCTCATGGAAATAGCACTGCAATTGTGAACCAGTGTAGCACAGCCAAGGGTTTCTGAGGATAGCAAGCAGAGCACGCAGGCCAGTGCTGGAGAGGTGAAGTTCTAAGGAGTAATGAAATTCGAAAGTGACATTTAATACCAGCTCAGCATCCCTCCTCTCTTGGAGCATGGGCTGCAAAGCAAACAGAGTCCAGGTGAGATGCTTTCTTGTGGCTACAGCCACTGCAGGTTTGTAGTTCTCCTGGAGGAGGCAGAAGCTCCTCATCATGCTGTAGATCTGCACTGCTTTCTCCATGCTGGTTCTGTCCTAAGAATTACCTCCCTGAGGGATCTGAGAACATCTCCCTCCATTAATGCCAGACAGTCATGAAAACAAAAGCTCTCCAGCCCATGAATGGAGCCTTACATCCCCACATGCTCCACCCATGTTGCGGAGCTTAGGTGAGAAATCTGAGGCATGAAACTCCTCTTGCTGAACTCCAAAAAGCAAATAGCACCAAGTCCTCTGAGTCCTGATCCCTGTCAACTCCTGGTGGAAAAGTCAACCTAAAACTGGGAAGAGGGATGGCTGGGAGTGAAAACAACCAGGAGCCAGGAAGAATATATGGGAAACACACTCCATCTACAGGGAACCTTCCCATCCCCAACCCACTCCATTCCAGTACTCTATCAACTATCTGTCTCTCATTATATCCAGCACTAGCAATGATCTTGCCCTTCCACACCTCCATTCAGCTTCTTCAGAACATCTGGTTCTCCACACGGTGGGAGGAGCACAAAAAAAAAAAAAAAGAAGAAAAAAGTAAAAAAAAACAAGAACAACCTGGATAATTTAGAAGTCTGCATCCAACTGAGGCGAAACAGCTCCAGTGTGTCACTCCCAGCTCCCTGCTTGTGTTCAGAAGGGGAGGGAGCTACTGCAGTCCCTGCTGGCTGCAGCACTCTCACACAAAGGAAAAGTAAATGTTTATCTGCTTCTTTGGTATGTACATTGCTGATCAGCAGAGAAGTCAATCTGCATCTGGAGTTACATGCCTTGGAACAGCATATTCCAAGGGTGGGTCTAGCTAGGAAGAGTGTCTAGTGACTTGGAGCAGGAGTCTGGGAGCCACTGCTCCTGGGTTGTCTCCTTACCTCTGGCAATGACTCAATCATGTCATCAAAAATAACTCCTAATTGTTCCCTGCCTTGGCTTTCCCATCTGTAACATGGAGCTGCTTGCAGAAAGCTGTGCTGTGAACTCCAAGGAATGACAACTGCACTGCATTTAAAGACCTTCAGATCAAAGATACTGTGAACAGATGAATGTTAATATTGCCAGAGATTTACTAACACACCCCCAGTGCTGACAAGTCAACAGCCTTCCCAAGTATAAATGCTTGACACAGTGCAAAAAAACACTGACCTAGATTTTGAGTAATTATGCTAGAAACTGGCACAAAGTATGCTTCTGCTCTCTGGCTTTCAAGGCAGCAGTAGTCACCGAGTAGAGAATATATAGCTACCTTAGCTTCAGAGATCTTTCCTTCTGCCACTCAGAATTCCAAAGCATTAACAAGACCAGACCAAAGATTATTCTCTCCTTTTCCATCACCAGACTGTGGTCTTTGCTACTTGAGTGGAAGCAGAGTGTTTGCTAGGTGCTCAAACACCCCCTGACAGTTCAACTTCCACCCAGGAAAGAGCAGTACTGCTTTCATAGCCTGGACCACTCACTGCAGAACATGGTGAGCTACACAAGGTGGCAAAGAGCAGGCTTGTGATGCCAACAGAGACCTGTCTGCAAGTGGAAGGAATTCCCAGAACAAATCCATTCAGTTGTCAGTGGAGAGGAAAGGAGAGGAGAAGGAAAAGGAAAAGGAAAAGGAAGAGGAAGAGAGCTCCTTCCTGAGCCTTGCAGTGGTGGTGGGAGCTGGTTTTAGCTCTGAGTGCAGGGACACTCACACATGGATCATCTTGACAATGAGCATTTTTACCCATTTTCTGTTGCCTCATTAAATCAGGATTTGTTAACACATCCACCATTCCTGCTACGTGTGTAAACTTCCAGATTCTCATCTTTGTGGAGCAACAGCTGCAGACAGCAGTGCACAGGGCAGCAAGTGGGAGCTCACCCTTCCCCAAGAGTGAAAGGATGGAGTCACAGCTCAGTTCCAAAGGGATGGCAGATGTGTGAACAACAAAAGGGAGCAGCTTCAGCATGGTCTGCAGGCTGCATTGCTCTGTTGTGCTGACTGGGACAAGGCTGCTGGCTTGAAAAGTACAGAAAAAAATTAAAAATCACAAGGCATGGGCAAGCAAACAGGTTAGCTGGAGAGTTAGTTTAAGTTTCCATGGCACTGCATGAGCCTTCCTGTTCCTTTTCCATGTGTGAATTTAGACCAGTAACACTGAAGTTCAGCAGTCAAGTCAGTTTTAAGCTGGCACCTTGAACATGTAAGCCTCAGGGAACTTGAGTTTATCAAAGGGAGTGGTGAGAAATAAAAAGGAAAATTCCACTAATCACTGTGGGAGTTTTCCCATGGAAAAGAGCACTCCTGAACAGGAAAGACAACAACTCCTAAGCAGGCATTTGATGCCAGGTCAGTTCTTCATATATCAATATATGATCCTCACAGCAAAAGCCAACCAGAAGAGAGAGGATCTGGTCTGCAGTGACAGATAAATTGTGTCTGCTAAAGAAAATAATCTGTGGCTCTGTGCACAAACTGTATTTATGGGTTATTCTCTCCAGATTCAAAGATCACAAGACAGGAACAAAATTACACACTTTGCTGCCCAGAATAGGTTGCAATGGAGCAAGTCTGACTAAACAAGGAGGATATCTTAGCAGCTTCTCCCACCTGCCCTGCCTTGGGTGGCTTGTCCTATGCAGCATTGCACGGTGAGACAACTGGAAGGCCAAAGCTGAACAGAGATGGATGGAGACATGAAAACAGACAGTAGACAGAGATGTTTCTAAGGACTCATTTCTGTGCTGCCCAGCAAACATCTCCTGCCCAGCATCATGTAGGACCTACCAAAAAGCATGCAGGTGTGCATGAACCTGCCTGGAGCCCACTCGGGTTTGGCTGAGTGTTGCAACACAAAGCACCCCAGCAAACAGCAGTAATGCTATTTATTAAATGAACGGTTGGCACAGCAATATGGGAGTTGGAGGAGAGAGGCTTGCCGAAATGAAGGTTTGTTTTTGACACCTGAGGTCTCCCCACATGGCTTCACTGCAGGTGAGGAAAGGGCTGAGAGCCTCATGCTGCCCACAGAGAGACTCAGGCAGGGAGAATAAACCACCACATGTGCTTACACAGCAATTCAGTGGCAGTGCTTACTCCCAGGGCAGTGTTTGACACTCAGGTGGCAGTAACTAGCCAGTGAGAAACCTACCAAAGGTGTAACATCAAGGCCTACACTGGCAAAAGCTTAGAGGAAAAGTCCCTGAGCCAGCAAAGGGTGTGCATATGCAAAGTCCTCAAGGAAATACTTGATTGAAACCCTTCTCACTCCCACCCAGTTCAGTGGGATTTCACCTCTATGCCCAGTGCATGCTTCACCCAATATGCCAAATTGGAACAGGAACCGGAGTGAAGAAATGTCTTTGTAAAACCAGTTGCACTGGTCCAGTGGTAGGATGAACCAAATCCAGTGATATGCCCTGAAAGGAGTGAACCAGGGAGTTAACCAGTTACAAATGGCTACTCTGAACCCCCTGGGTGCCTTGCTGTCCCCAGGATGAGAGATGAAAGGAACAGAGAGGCTCTTGCTAAGCTGGGTGTGAGAAACACTGATTTATTTATTTATTTTTCTATGCTTGCTCCCTCTGCAGTGCTTAGCACTACACAGCAATGTGGTGCAAATCACAAAAGGTGTGCACACAAACTGGAGTGCCACCAAAATGCCAGGTGCAAAGAGGATGTTTCCATCACAGCTAAGCATCCCAGGCTAGCCTAGACAAAGAGAGAAGAGCTGTTGCCCCAGTCCACAAGGTCAAACTGCAGGTTGCTGACTTCCTCTCACTAAAAATATGTTCACTATGCTTTTATGCAGACAAACAAATGAACTAACAGTAAAGCCAGGAACAAAACTGAGGATGAGATATTTTGGAAAGCTGCATGATCATTGTGTCTGTTTCATTTCTGCTGCTGCCTCATGCAAGGACACCACAGATGTCCTATATTAAAATAAAAAGCATGAAATCCTTTTTATTTGCCTTTGGCCACTGGGGTTTCCTATGGAATGATTCCTGATTTCTCTGGGCCCCAAGTGATCACATCTTACCAGAAGCTGCAACTTTCAAAAAAACCCTAACAGAAAACAGAGGAAAATTTCCTACAATGAGTAGGGATTAAATAGTTTTTTGGTGAGAAAATAAATCTGTTTTATGTAAAATAGTGCAGCCTTGCACTTTGCTGGTAACAGTGTGGAATGGCAGGGCCTATGACTCCCTAGAATTCCACAGAAAAGCTGTTTTGGAAAAAAAAAAAAAGCATGACTGGCAAATGCTAGGTGGACTCTGCTATGCTGCACAAGCCTTCTGGCTCCAACCAGAAATAGCTGGCCCCCAGATGTGTGCAAGATTTTGTTTAGTCTATCATGGTTATTGCTGCAGAGAAAACTTTGTTTTACTCCTAAATACTCCTTCTCCCACACACATGCACGACCACAATGCGCACACACACAGAGTGCTTGGCAGCAGAAGATGCAGAGCTGCTTGTTTGAAACCCAGAGCTGGAATCCAAAGGCATTTCCCAGAGCCAGAGGGGAGACAGAGGAGGGTCAGGGGAAAGAGACATCAGACAGACACCCTGGCAACAAGAGGAGATGGTGCACGTCAGGGAGGGGCCCAGGAGAACCATGCAGGGGTGGGTTAGGAAAGGGAAGGAAGGAGGAGGAGGAAAGGAGAGGCAGAGTCCCAGTTCGTAAAAGCGGATGGGAGGCACTGCTGATCTACACCAGCTGCAAGCTAGTTTTCAGCTCTGGTTCTGCATCCTGCCAGCCTGAGAGAGTTTGGCCACAAAGCTTCACTAGATCAGGCCTCTGCTTCCTGTGCCTCTCTGTGTTTCAGAACTAGGTCTATTGACCATGCACCTGGTCTGGCTCTGAGCCCTTCTTGTCCCTTGACAAGTCTCTGAAGTGCCAAAGCGGACAGAAAGTGGGAAGCCAGCCTGGTGCACCAACTGCAAAGCAAAGCAAACGTTACAGTGTGGCAGTGGCAGGTGTCCCTTTGCTGCCCTGGCAGTGATAAATGTCACCCTGACCTCCTAAGAAAACCCAAGCACACACTCAGGCACACTTCACCTCTTGTTCCCATGAGCTCTGGAGCAGCCAGGAACACACAGGGCCCATTCTCCAGGCACAGGATCATCTACCACTGACTGCTGCTCATCCCCTGCCCTGCTGGGTAATGGAGCTCATCAGTGGAGTTGCACGTGGAGCCTGGGCAGATTGGAAACCACAGACAATGTCCTCTCTTGTGGCCACCAGGAACTGCATTGTGTGTCCCAACACTGGAGCTGTGTTCCCCTTGGCTGCCTTTCCGGGAGATTTCCCAACCCTCTGAGTCTCTCTGCCCTTTCAGCACTGGGCTTCTGCTTGATGTTTCCCAGCACTGTTCAGGGCAGCTCCACCAGAGATGTTCCCAGCTCTCACTGCCACCCCAACGCGAGGTCATGTCATCCTGCTCAAAGTACAGGACCTCCCCAGACTTCTCCCAAAAGGAGCTCACCCTGCAAGAGGTCCTGGTGCTTGGCACTCCTTGCTGTGACACCTGTGACCAACCTTTTGGAAGTGTTCCCTGCTCATCCTGATGAGTCATTTGGAAAATGCACCTCCCAGAGGTCTAAGTGCCTTTGGATCCCCCTGCTCAAACCCTCCTGTAAGTGGAGAAGTACTGTGATCCTCACAAAAACAGGGACACCTGAAGGAAACTGCTGGGATAAATATTATAATAAAACCCAATGGCAAAATGCCACAGGAATTCCCAGATTTGGAGTCTGCAAGCAACAGGGACAGACAGATCTGCATTACCCACATAAAGAACATCCAATTGGTGACTCCATGAACCGTTGTAGCCCATGGAACATATCTCATATCCCCAGGAAGACAGGGTGGGTGTTCCGACGGAGCACAGCTTGGTCTGGAGGCCCTGACAGAGGAGGTCAGTGACAGATGGAAGTCAGTGTCATCTCAAAAGGCCAGCAGAGGACCACAGCCCCCTCCTCCGCCTCAGTCTCAAGCCACAGATCGCATCCATCCTTTTGCCTTTGCAGCAAAACTGAACTTCAAGTTTGCCTCAGCACAACAGCTTTTATCGAAAGAAGTGGACTTTTGGTAAATCTGTGATAAAAACCCCAGAACAAGACTGGGAGGTTCTGCTAACCACGTTTCAATTCTGCATGATGCCCCTCAAAGCAAACTCCTGTCAGAGTAGAAATCTCTCTGCCAGCCAGAGAAGGAGGAGTTGTCCCATTATCTAAGGCAGAGAGAGCATCTACAACTTGAACTGGATAATCCCTTAATTAGTGTGGTCTCCCAAATAATCCTATTGAATGGTTTACAACCCAGTTTAAAGCAAGCCTCCCACAATGTAATGGGCAGCATGTCATTCCTGGGTGCCTTTGTGTTAGTTGATTAGCTAACACAAAGCTAACAAAAAAAAAAAAAATTGATTAGCTTTTTTCCTATCTGCTACAACAGGTTGTGCCCCAAGTCTCTCAATCTTTCCAGAGCACTAAGAGGCCTTTGCCTACCAGATTAGAGCTTGTTGGGTTTAGAAAGCCAGGAAGGTTCTTTTGATAAACTCATAAGACCACACAGGCAATTTAAAACTTTGCTTTTCGTGTACATCTCTTTGGGAACATGTTCAGGCTGCACCAGCTCAGCCTTCTCTCTGCATGCTCAGACCAGGATTAGCCGAGTCTCTCCAGAAGCCCAAGGTGCTCTGTAAGAAGATGACACAGGGGCTTCCTGGCTCAAGGTATTCCCTGGATACACTCCAAGCTGGCACCCAAGAGCAGCTTGCAGGCAGCACCCTTTGCAAGGAGATTCGTCTCAGTGAATGAGATGCCAGAAGCTCCATCCTCCCTGCTGAGGCTGAAGAAGTAGGATGGGGATTAAGAAATTAGCTTGGTCTCCAGTAGCAGAGTGGGAAGAAATGTTATTACTGATTCATGAAGACAGATAAGAAAACAATTTGCTCTCCTTAGAGATGCTTTTGGGATTCAGGGATTCACTGCAGCCCTAAAGCATTAAGAAATGGGTGCTCACCAAGGTCACTGCAAGAATTAACTGTGGGGGTCTGGTGCTTTAGGTAGGTAAAACCCTGAAGATCAGGAAAAATTCCATAAAATCAAATTTGTACATAATGCAGCATGCATTCGTGGGGCAAAAAAAAAAAAAAACAAACAAAAAACCCCACAACAATATTTGTGTTACAATAACAGTTATTATTTCTTCTTTCTTTGTGCACACATATTTACATGTGCACTGCCCTTTTAACTGCAAATCCTGAGCAGTTCTCAGAGGACAGTGTCTGGAAAGGTTTCCTTCTATTGCCAGAAGAAACAAATCTCTTTTATGAGAGATATTGGCTGAGGGGAGAAAATGGGGTTGGTTTTGGACCGGGTTCTGAATGCCATTTCTCTTCCCTCCTCCCACTCCCTTTTTCTTCTCTGATTCACAGGGAAACCACAAAGCAACCTCAGGACTCTATGAGATCTGTTTATGTGAACGTTCTGGCTTTCTTTTAGGACAGTCACTTCCACCCCCACTATCCTAAATCTCCATTTATACCAGCCCAAAAGAAATTAAGCAAACTTCCACAAGTGTAAGCACAACAGAAATCTGGATTGGTATTTGGATTTGATCACCTATGGAGGTTACATTGATATCCAAAGACAAGTTTTAATCCTCTTGCTTGGTCTGATGCTGCTGAATTTGGTTTAATTTAAACTTTTCAAACTCTTTCACCACACTGCCCTTTGCATAAGGACAGAAAATGCCCAAAATCCCAGTTCCTCAGTGTGTTAGCTGGATGAAGTACATCCCTCTGCCTCTCCAGGTACCAGTTCTGAAAGGCAACTTGAAGGACACTCACTCCTGTGACCCTCCACACCTCCCTATCTTGCCATCACTACATCATCAGAAGGTTTCTTTTCAGTGCAAAATCCAGCAGAATTAGCTGAAATCAACTTTGCTATTGTTTTTATATGATATTTTATATATTTCAGCTTTTGTCTACTTGATGCTGGGATTTAAGGGATTTTTAAAAGCTTCACAAACCATTCATGTGTTTCCACAGGCACTTTAGTGTCTTTAAAATTCCAGCCTTGGATCATCATCTCTAAAATGAGATCAATTCCCAGTCCAACAAAGAACTGTAGGAAGAACTCTGTTAATGCTTATTTACAAGGTCTGGGTAATACAGGAACAAACTAAGCCGACAGGAAAGGCTGTAGAAAGGTCTGAAAAGCACTGGATATAACTGATGTGTTTTAACAAATGCTTCCTTTGCCTGTGGAACAGGTTCTCCTGCTCAGGGTTGGGTAGGAGTCATCACACATCAAAGGCTTCTTATGCAATTGTTAGGGCCAAGAGCAAACTCCTTCCCTGGCAGCCTGGGATGGCACTGAATTTGTAAAGTTACATTACATGTAGAGCTGCCTGGGAAATTTCTGGAGAAAAAAAAGAAAAAATAAGTATTTTTTGAATGACTGCCATGGCACTGGGAAATGCTGATATATCAGGGTGAAACATTTCATGGGACAGTGTTGAGGCTTCCATTCTGGAAGGAAAAGATGGACAAATATGTTCTGTTTCCACCACTTTCAGATTCATAGTTATTATGAATAGCATGCCAGTTTTCAAATTAAAAACTACTTTGGAGTTTCATATCACAGGAGTTTCCTTGACCAGTTTTCTCAGCCCATCTGAAATAAAAACTGGGGTAAAAAATTAAAGAAATTACCGCAAATGTGTACTCCTAGCTCCTCACACACCACCAGGGAAAGCCCAGCCCTGCCCTGGGAACTGGCTCTGCATTGCAGCCCAACCTGTCCTGCAAATGGGGCTAATGAGTGATTTCTGTAATAGGAGCTGGCAAGCACAAGAAAGATTTCTCACCCTCTCTCCCATGAATGGGGAAGAAGCATTCAATTAGGAGCACAGCCTATTCCTTAATCATTTCCTTTGTGTGTGTGGTTATTAATATCTTTCCATGACTAGTCAAGCCAGGGGCTATGTTTTTCTGTACTAGTTTTGGCTACAACTCGATGCTTACAAAATACATATAGAAGTTACACCCATCAAAAAGTAAGGAAATAAAAGGATGTTGTTGTTGGCATTACTTGCAGTAGCAACCAGTCTTCAAGGGTACCAAAACTCCCAGATATTTAATATTATATATAAAATATATTTATAAATTATAGAAATAATAGACATATTATACTCTCCTCTCTGACAATATAGTAAAAACTGGAGCTAAAACACTCCAGATGTTGGCACTGGTTCTGCAGACAGGGCTTCACTGTGTGACACATCTTGGTCCTTTCTGCTCTCAGCTGGCTGAGCACCTGGATGTGCCACTGCGTCCTTCAGACAGGTATCCCCCAGCAGCAAGGTCACACCACTTCAAAAATCCTTCACACAGTCCTTCACATTCTCCGACTAGAGAGAGAAATTAATGAGTGAAGCAGTGAACAGAATAGTGGTATTTATATCGGCCACAATTTCAGTGAACATCTCTGTACTCCAGAATGGAGATTCAGATGATTAATTAATGAAGACTTTGTTTGCTTTGGGATTCTGCCTCTCAAGACATTGTTTAAAAAGGCTTTTTCTTCCACACTGTTCAGAAAACCCTGTTACAGACTCACACAGCAGATTAACAAAGGGAATATTTTACCACATGCCTTGTTCAGAGTGAGGGAGTACCCACACTGTGTACTGAGTTAAATAAAACACATCTGCATTGTGTAACTACAAGCTGGTTGTCCACCTGTAGTGGTGAACATAGTCACTGTGGCCACCCAAAAGTGATCCAAAGGTTGACTACACGCTGAATCAAAGCTACTGTTCAGAGACACAGACACGTGCCATACTTCTGGGCTGGACTTAGCATGGTGAGTGGTGGCAAGGGAGGGGTTTATGGCCTCTAAAAACACCCAGGTTGTGTTTAGAGATCCTGACCTACAGACAACTCATTAAGAAGACTATGAAGACCACTGCTTGCAAGTATTTCCTACACTTGCCCAAAAGGCAGAGAGCTCAACAGGTCTGCCAGAAAGAGGTACATAATAGTGGGAGTCCTTATCAGCATCCTCTCACTGCAAAGAGAAGATGAGAATACAAAGGTCTGAGTGAGATGTCCTGAAAAAAAACAGGCCAAGAAGACAGAGTTCATGTGGGGAGGAGTGCAGTGCCTGGGTTTGATTTGAGGCTGAGTCAAGGCCAAGCCACGGCCCCGGATTCTCAGTTACTGAGATCACATAAGCCTGACTTGAAAAACAACTAACACAAGCCTCCTCAGAACTGGTGACTATGACACACCAACCAAGCCAAAAGGCACTAAATTCAGCCTTCCACCCAGCCCAGACCCAACATGGCTCTGATTTGGCCTTTCATACCCTGAACCAGCTCACTAGCTAATGCTCAAGCAGGACTTTGCCTTCATCCCGGACACAAGGATGACCCAACAGCACTACAAAACCACCACACAATCATGGAAGCTATGCTGGAATAACACACAGCATCCTGGTATCTGTGTGCTTTATCTCCACATTTCTAAGGCTCTTTTTGTACAGTGCCCAGTTTCTTCTCAGACCTCTCTTTGCCTTTGGTACCACCCATGCCTGCACTATTGTGGAATGGGAACTGCGGCTGCACGATTCCTGGCTGGGCTGGGGCTCACTGTGCTGCCAGCACCTCAAAAGGCAGCACCTGTGGCATGTCACCACAGGGTCACCATGATCCTTCCAAAAAGCTCTGCAAGCCACCACACAAACCAAGACCTGTAGCTCTTTTTCCCTTTCTGCTTGGAGGTGACAAAGCAGAACAGTACTTCTGCCTTGCATTCCTCCAAGCACACAGGAAATCATAAATCAGAAGAAAAGTGTAACATCCAGAGAGGAACTGCAAAAGGTCAAATTCTAGGATGGGCTGAGGGGCTCGGGAGAGGGAATGGGGAACCAGTAAAGCCAGCTACAAGGTAAGCACTATCCCACACCTCAGCCTTGGCTGGGAGAGGTCCTGCTCCAAAAGGGGAATCAAGGGTCAGAACAGCTTAAGAGTCTTCCCCTCTTTCAAGGGAATCCATATATACACATCTATCTATCATTCTTAATTTTCTTCCAACCCTCCCATTGACTCTTTTGTAATTAAATAATAATAATAATAATAACAAAAATAATGTAGCTTTTAGCAGGTCTCCCTGGCTTTGTGACAGGACATCTCTACTTTCTTCCCACCAACCCATGGTTTAGGCTGAAGCACTTCTCTGTGGCTGACTGCAGCAAGGATCTGCTCCATTTAGAGGTGACTTGGCATTCTGGTTAAAATGGCCGAGATTTATACTGGCCCAGATAAAGCTATTTATAGTAAGTGTTATGCTAATTCCATACACTGGTCTGATCCACTTGTACTAACTGGAGCAATAAGGCTTTCTGGTACCTGTTCAGTTTAACTGGTTTTGTGCAGCTAACATCCTTTTTTTTTCTAGGATCAGCTCTCACTCTAAGGTAGATGTGTATTTCCCCTTGCTTTCCTTTTCAGTGAACCATCCAGTCCTCCATTTTCTGCAGCTCTCCTCCTCCCTGTAGGAATTGCTGGCTCAATCCTAGAGCTCCACTGTGTTTTGAATAAATAGGAGAAATGTGAGTAAAAACAGATTATGCAAGCAGTTTTAAACCTACTTTAAATCACTTTTAAAAAAAATGAATTATCTTGTTACTCTATCTGAGGTTCAGGTTATGTTTTGTAAAGAGTAATTCATTTACTCTCACTCTTGTGAACCAAGGAGTGTGGAGGGGATTTTGTTCATTGTTAAAATGTATCTTTGGGATAAACTGTACCAATTGCTTAATGGTGCAATAGAAGAGCTGTTTTTAGTGGTTTGAGTCTCCTATTTTTGTTCCAGGATAATGGAATAAGCTGTATTTCTAATCTTGACTAAAACCTCTCTACAGATGGCTATGAGTATGATGCAGATATGGAAGCCTGTGCCAGTGCTTCTGGATCCTGGGAGCACAAGGGAGTTTTCTGCATTTAAAAACGGAGGTAGCCCAGCAAAAACTCTGATGATGTGACACTGAAATGATGCAGAGATGCAGAGTCCTCATCTCTCTCTTCACTGTCTGATTCTCACTTGTTTTTTTTTTAAAAAGGCCCCGCTGGAAAATGTCTTTTCCCTTTTTGAACCCAATGATTGCCCAAACACTTGAACTTGTCATCAAATCTATCAGCTGCAACGCCTTGCCTGCTACAGAACTCCAAGCAGCCACCAGACTCAACTCTGTGCTCCCTTATAAAGTTAAAGCACAGTTAAAGACTCCTACCTGGTCTTGCTGCAAGATGGGGTTTGGATTACAGGTTTCCTAAGAGCAAGTGACAGTCCTACTGTGAAGAGCAGTTAGAGGCGTTCTCAGCACAGCTTCTGAATGCTGATAAAAAGTTAAAATGCAGTAAGTACACCAAGATATGAAAAAACAGAATGCCCAAATCTGTTTTTTTTTCAATGGTACATGAATACAGATGTTCCTGGTGTTGGGTGTTCTATTTTCTCATGTTTTTCAGAGGCCAGATGAAGGTATACAACCCCAAAAACCTCTTCCAGCCACTCTTTCTCCTGTCTTCAAATTAGCTTAGCTCCAGCTTTCCTACGAGTGTTCATCATGTTTTGCACAGCTACAGAAATATCCCAGTCTTTCTCTGAAATGTGCTAGATGTCAATTTATGGCTCTTATCCTTTTACTGAGAGGCTGGAGGTGGCATGTTTAGACACAGTTTTGAAACAAGATGAATAAGACTTCATATTTTGGTTGCAGGGTGCTCCATTGACTTTAAATCAGTACATTAATATTTAGCAAAAGCTGACACCTCTCTTCAGGAGCCATACAGTGACAGATATGGCTTTTATGCACTCTGCTGTATATACACCAGCATAGGGATTGTTTTTTTCTCAGTATTGCTTCTCACTTATGTTAAAATTATAAAAAAGGTCTATTGGAATTTATTTAAACATTTGAGTTTACCAGTACTTTTCTCATACACTGAATTCTCCATCACTACTTTCTGACAGCAAGTCTGAGCTCCTGTAGGATCAAGGCACTAAGCAACCAGATCTAGCTGGACCTGCTTTGAGAAGGGCACTAGATTAGATGACCTCTAGAGGTCTCTTCCAACCTAAATTACTTTAGGATTTAATGGCTTAAAGACAAAAATCCTTCCTTAGCTCATTTAATGCACTCCTTATGTAATGTATCTCATAATAACAAGTTTTCCCCAGCTTCTCTTTTGTAACTAAAGTGTTCAGGGAGACAACAGCACCTTGAGAAGCTGGATCTCCCACCATCCAACCCTGACTGATCTGCAGACCAGAGAGGAAATGCTACAAAGACGGTAATTTACTTTTCACCACCCAGCATTACAGAACAGGGGAGAAATTCTAACAGACGTTACAGCAAGCTAGTTCCTACTTCTGCCCACAGTGCCTGAGCAGCTTCTCAAATCTTGAGAGTAAAGGGAAGCAGTCCAACAATGTCACAGCACTGTTCATCTTCCCACACTGCTATCTCAGGGTGTGCGGAAGGGAAAATCCCATTAGAAAACTGACTTGTCTCACCAGGCAGGTAGATCAGGCTGGAAAGGGTAATGCTCTCAACTATTTCCCTAGGGTGGAATTTCTTCTCCCTTTGGGGGTTTCACGTCAGCAATATGCAAATGTCTGTGCAAACTATTGTTAAACCACTAAAGACCATCAACCTCTCAGGGATTCTCCACTCAGTAAATCAGACAGTTGACTTCAAAAAGCCACCATCCTAAGGGCAAAGGATGTTGTTCTTGCCCCCTTCAGATCACACTGAAAGCCACTTCTCAACTGAAATCCTGAGCTGAACACCTCAAAGTGATGGATTCTCCATGCAGATCATTTCACAGGTCAGCCATGTGGACTAATGCTGTTGAATTGGCAGAGCAACTGACAGAGATCATCTGCTACCCACCACACAGCAAATGCCACCTCTAGTTCACCAGAGCATAGCACAATTTCTGCTGATGAATAATAATTTTTCAGACTATAAAAGCAAATGGATCTCAACTTTCCTTTCCATTATGAATATCTGTTTTGCAGAAGAATGACACAGCAGCAAGACTCAACCTTCCTGGTTCAGTGTGCAGTACATCTCTGTAATACTCTTTTGAAAGGAGTTTAGGAAAAAGGAGACACCTGTCAATCCAGCAGCACTGTTCAGGTAGAAAGTGACTTCTTCTGAACCAAACTTCTGGCTCTTCCTTTGTGCTGACCTGAGCCTGCTGTGTGTCCCACAGAAAGAGGTAATTTGCTTTATTTCACACTCTCCAGCTAGTTCATTTATCTGACCAGTTCCATAAACAGGACTCCTGTGAGACCCATGCCCAGAAACAGGTATGTGAATGATCAAACATTTTACACAGTGAAGATTCCATCAGGTGGGGCCATGAGTGACATTTTGATCCAGCTTGCCAAGTAACTCTAGAGCAATGACTGCTTGTCTGATCATCAGAAAGCACTTCCTTTCCTGGGTCATAAGGACTGAACTTTTGTAGTGGCAATACGGAAACAGCAAAGATAGAACACAGTTCTTTTCTGAGCTGAAGAAAGGAACATTGTTTGGGTATGTGACTTCTCAGATGACAGCTGTTTGCTTTCTTCTACAAGCAAAATGGATTTATCAAAAAACTGCTATCAAAGAGTGCTGTCTTCTCCCCAAGTGAACTCAGCGGCATCCGTTTACCAACAGGGCTGGATGAGTTCCAGCAAGGCTTTGTTGAGACTTCCCCTAGTCCATAGTTTAGCTCAATCCACCCTCCCTCAGCAGGGATCTCTTTTCAGCACTAAATGCTCCTTGTTTCTTTCTTTCTCTCCCTGCCCTGAGCCTTGGCTCAGAACTGGAGCTCCCCCAACCTCTATCCTCCCTTTGTCTCTGTCTCAAAGGCTTTTCCTGTGTCATGTCCTGCTAAATACAGCAAAGGTCTTGCCCTCTCTGGCAGCATAAGTGCTGGAAGTGCTAACTGACCTGCGGGCAGTACGGGCGGGTCCTTGCCCCTTCCTTTGCTCTGGCAGAGTTGGGTGTCACTTGCACCCTCCCAAGTGCCAGATGTTTTTTGCTGTGTCCCAGTGGCACCAAACAACTGTTTTTTCCTGTAGAGTACCAATAGCAGTAAGTAACACAAATTTTTCTCAAAAGGATAAGTCTATGGTCATGCTGCTTCAGCTGGTGCTGCATAGATGCTTGCTGGGGGAAATACAAAAAAGCATCCTAAACTCTATACTCAACCCTTGCTTTTATTTACTACTCTCAAGGGATGGGTATGGTCCCATTTTTCTACCTCTAACTTCCTCTTACAGCTCTCCAGAGGGAACACAACTGTTGTGATGTGCCTGGGGTTGGGGAATTAATTCTCATGCAAAGGTTTAATGTCTCAGTCATTCTTCTGAGTGCAGCTAGCAGGACATTGACCAGCTACAGATTGCTTATCTGCTCTCCGTGACCATATGATGGGCTATCACATCCCTTTCAGCTGGTAAATCATCCTTGGAGGATGAACCCTACTGTCCTGCTACATACTCAATGTCGTTTTGGACCCTGCTATGGAGACAGGATGGTTAAGCTCATACACAAGGGAGAAATTCCCAAGTGCACACAAAAAGCCAGAGGGAATCACTGGGCAGGAAATGGGGACCAGTGCTTCTTGGAGTGCATCCTCTGTACTGAATGATGTGGCCCAAACAAGGGAGAACAAAGTTGGCATTGTAGTACTGGGGCCTCAGCATCAGAAAAAGAATTGAGGCATAAAGTCAAGGGTCAGAACAACAGGTCAGCACTGTCCGATCCACCCCCATACTGAAAATCCAGCAAGAAACCTCCAATTCTTCATCTCTTGGCATCTCCCACATTTTATCTCAATCCACACAGTTCACCAGTGAGGACAAGCAGGGATTAAAGTCCATGGGGCTAGATGCTACAGCATCTTTTCTGAGAAAAGCTTTTTCCCATTCAACCAATACACAGATCAGCCTGGATTTTTCCAGTGTCTCAATCCTGTTTACTGCTTTGGCAATGTCCCACAGTTTTATGCATTATCTCTGAATTCAGATGAGTCAGTAGCACATCAAGAGCTTGCTCTATACCAAACTCCAGAACCCAGTCTGGCAGAACTGGTTCTGTTACACTCCCTGAACTCAAGTCAGCTCCCAGCCTTCAGATGGGCACTTCCCTACAAACCTGAGAGTACCCTCTGAAGTGCCAGCCAGAAAGGCTGCTGGGAAGAGAGGTGTGTGGGAAAAGGAGTGTGTGGGAAGTGGGGGAAGGAAAGGGGAAAGGGGCCTCCTGCTCTCTCAGTGCTATCACAGAGGCTACATCCGGGGGTGAGGTCATGGTGTGGGGACAAATCCACACTTCCTGCCAAAAACTGGGTTTATCAAAGAGAACGAAGGGGTGATATTCTGACAAGAAACTGACCTGTGGGAATTGCCAGTTTTGCTGAACTGGGATGGAGTAGGAACAACTGACATGCTTAACCAGCCCTTCTTCTCATAGGCACAGAGAGCTCTGCTTCACCCCAGTGCTGCAAAATGGAGTGGGACCATGCTGATGTTTAAGTGCATTGGGGGTAAAATGTCCTCAAAATAAGCCACAAGTGTGTGTGATGAGATTGGAGATCTTTTCCACCTTAATGGTTCTAGTATTCAATAATCCATCTATTCTTTGTAATACGAGTACAGATCAATCTCCTTTTGCTGCTCTCTGTGTCCACGCAGCTACTCTGCTGTTGCAACAGATGTGGACCATGTCTGTACAACCTACACACCTCCTGTGCTGCGTTTTCAGCCCAATGGTCAGAGATTTAGCAGCCAAAACCACGTCAGCCTTCTCTATGTAGTGTTAAGTTTGGCACAGCCACTCAGATGCTGAGGAAGGACTGCAAGCTGTACCTCTGAGCACCTCACTGGGTGTACATGCAGGTCCCACAGATAAATTTTCTTCCCTTAAAACACCCTCTCACTTTATCAACAGGTTGATGCACCCAACCCTTGCAAACACTGCATGTGCACATAATGCATCTACACAAATGTTCACACATGCTGTTTCTATTAGCAAAAGCATTTACTAAAGAGTATGGGAATTATTAAACCCTGCTGTGGTGTAATGAAGCAGACTACGTTTGCAGAGAAGAGATTATCTCACTCTCTGAAATTATATAATCTGTTTAGACTGCACTGAATACCCTTCTTTACCAAATGAGCAGCTAGAGGAGAGAGCAACACAAAGAAATAAAGGCACTGCTTTTAAACAAAGCCTCTCCAGTAAGCCAAGACATGCACCTCACCAAGTGAAAAGAATGGAATATTTTGCCAAGGGATTCATGTGGGGGCAATTGTCTTGCTTTATTTTCGTCTCTTGGAGGCTCAGAGGAGTAATCAGCTCCTGCAGCAACATGAGTGGCTTACTCACTGCTCCTTTGACCTGTGTTGCTATTATCTCACTCAGTTTGTCAGGGCAGATACCTGCATGCCTGGGCCCTGCTCATTTGCACAGAACTGGTGGCAGAGCCAGTTTCCTTACCACCAAGCATGTTAGGAAGAAACACATGAAGACTCTTCTCTTAGCCTTCCAGAGGAAGTCTCCAGCACACCCTGTCCCCTTTTCTAAGCTGGAGAAACACTTTTCCCTTTCTTCCAGCAGTTGGCACAGCAATGGGCAGAACACTAAACACAATGGTTTTCCCTTCTTGGTCCATGGCCAGGCTTGATGGGTGCTGGGACTGCAGTTGTGGGCAGTTCCTGCTGGGCTGAGGGCCAGCCAGGCAGCAGCCAGGCATGAATGCAGTGGAGATGCAGGAACCCAGCCTCCACCTTCTCTGCAGTCCATAGGGCTCACTGTTCAGTATCCACTATCTTCTCCCTATCCTATGGGGTCATGTAGAGAAGAAGGTTGTCAGCTTACACTCTGCTGTGTACTGGCAAGCAGAGACACAATTCATCTCCCTGCAGCCTGGAAGACACACACATCCTCCTGGGGCTGCAGTTAAGCCATGCAGTCCAGCCCCTTGGCCTAGGAATGAAACATACAGCTCCCTGCTGCTCCAAAATACTACAAGCAGGGAATCCTGCAGCTTGAATTCCTTGTCTCACCCACTCCAGGCTCTGCAGTGCCTCAGAGAAGACAGAGAAGCAATTAGAAAGCAGGTAAAAAATCTCAACATCTTATCTCTTAGGATGCTCAGAGTTGAGGCTTTATGGGATGAGCAGATTCTGGTAGCTTTTAGGTGCAGGAATTAACATAAATTTATGCTGCAATGGCTGCAGGAAGTTGCTAGGTGTTGGGGGAACCCATCCCTCTCACCAGCCCCATGTATCCAAACAGGGGCCAGGCATGCGTGTCCACCCTGGCAAACTATGTGAGGCAGCTCAGAGACAGCTGCATTCAGATCCAAAGTCACTTTTGCAGCTCTGGCTACAGGCCTTAGACTTTATGCTGTTCCCAGCCTCAAATAATTCAGCACACAAACCTGACATCCTGAGTTCATCTGTTACCCTTTTAAGCCCTAACACCAAACTTAAGGCACCTTCCTCTTTCTTATATCTCTTACATCACCTGAATGGGGTCTCAGCTCACTGTACCCATGTTAGTAACACCAGAACATGTGCCCTACAAACCAGCAGATACTGTTTAAGTGTAGAAAGAGACTTGCAAGCTCCCCATACATGGACTTAAGCAAGTCATGAGTTGTAGTGAATTTACAAAGCCCTGATCTGTGCATTAGCAGAGGAGACAGTGCTTTATTCCTCATCCAGTTATTACAGGTAAAGGCTGAACTGCCCTATTGACAGTGCAAACCTTTGCAAAAACATCCAGATTATCAAAGACTACATCACTGATAACCCTTATAATGTGCAACAAGCTTGCATCCCAGGCAACAGAGGGATTAAATATGGCATAAAATACCATTTCTGAAGCCCAGGCAGAGATCTCAAGTCAGTTGTCACACAGTCAGTTTTCTCATACCAGGGGATTTTCCCTGACTACACGTTCAATAAATACCTTCAGCTCTGCCCATGCTAATGCAGGCTGAAGGTCTGCAGCTTTCTCCTGAGTATTTCAGGATTCACATGGCAGTTCTGAAGACAAGGAACCTCAAATTAAGGGACCTCTGCTTCCACTGACTTCTGTGATACCACCTATGGAGGCAAAAAACCTATGCCACATGAGGGTCCTGCTGTGATCACCACAAACCATGCCCAGTACAACCCTGGAGAAGGCCAGATTTGGTTGGGTACTACTAACTTGGGGTCACTTTAAAGTGATGCTGAAAGAGGGAGGCTGGAATCCAGGAGAGGAAACAAGGCAAGCACCACACTGATGTATAAATATTTAGGGGCTGGCTGGATAGGATGGACTGCTGAATCTAGGAGAGGATCTCATGATGGTACTGTGAGAGGAAGTAACTAGATGGTGACTTCTTTGTTTTCTTCTCTCTTCTCTCTTTACATACTTGGGACCCTTTGACTTTAGAAGTGCAATGATAAATAGAATAAATAAAGGCAGGTATGATGAGTGATATAGATAATACAGTGCTGTTTTTGTGATAATATCTTTTCTTTAGTGCAACTAAACCAGCAAGGGATTGCAATTGTACTCATTGGAAAAGTAGCTCCTTGTGTAGGTGTATTGTCAGACAACTGGGATCAGGGATCTTGCTTATGTAAGAAGCCTTGTGTAACAAAAACGAATATCCAATCAATGCATGTACTCCTTTGGTTAAACTGATTCAAACAGATTATTTCTTTGGCCATGTTGGGTGTAATTTAAATTTGCTTTTAAGTAATTTCTGCTAGCCAGTTTGGCTTACCTCAGACTGCAGGGCAGTGGTGTGCAGTGTCCACTGAGACAAATCACACAGAAGCCACTGAAGTTTTTTTTCTTCAGAGGCCTTCACTAACACACAGCAAGGACACACCAAAACTGGTTAAGCTAGCCTTAAACTTGCCTAATTCAGTCTGGTATCAAACTTAACACAATCACTTTAACTAAGGGCTTTAATTCTTCCCATTCTGTTTGAAACAGAAAAAGTCAGAAAAGTCAGAAATTATTTTCTAAATATACTCAGGCTTTGACTTTCTTTTACTTCTGGCACATAGCAATTTCTTTTTCTCCTTGCATCTTTCAGGAAGCTAGAATTACATGCCTGCATTTAGTCTCTGCCTAATGAGAGCCACAACAAGGCACAGAGAGCACACTGCTGGAACAAACATCTCTGTCCCTGGGTCACTGCCTGATGGCAGTGCTGCTCCAGGGACTCCTGGGATCTTCTGCACTGCTGCCTTCCATCCAGCCAAGAGGCTCTGAGGCATGGTGGGTGTGACGCTGCACCCCCAGACCTGGGCACGTACACAGGCTTCTCCTCAGCACCCATCCTGCTGAGCAGCAGAGAGGTCCCTGGGGCTTGGATGTACCTGGAGAGATGCTGACAGCAATCTGGTCCCTTAGGTGACGGAGGCTGCCGGGGCTCCTGGCCAGAGAGCTCCAGCAGCTGAATCATGGTGCTAAAGTCAGAGCTCAGCAGCTCCTGACTCACCCCACTCTGTAGTGGGTAACCTTGACCTCACAACAAGTCTGATTAACAAGGTTAGTTAATAGCAACAACAACTACAAGAGCAGCCTTAGTTTAGGAAACAACGTGCTGATTTCCCTCCCTTGTAGGAATTACCACAGAGGCATCTGTGGTTTCCTGTGACCCACAGTGTGCTACAGCCAGGTCCAACCTCTGCAATTTTGTTCCTACTCTTCCCTTGTCCTTCGGATCGTTCCTAGAGTGCATTTTCACCCAGAAGGAGTAACCACTGTCCCTATTTATCCCCTAGTACCAAGTGAGTTCTCCCTGAGCAAGGAGGGAATAAAAGCAGGAGGAGTAAGCTGGCAGCATGCCCGAGTCTTGCAAAATTCTTCCATTTTGCAAGAATGAGCCAAACATACTCATCTAGCCTTTCCACTTAACAGGTCTGCAAGTTACCCTTGCACTGGATGCTCCTTTGCATCACTCCAGACCCCTGCCTTCCCTCCCTGAGTGGAACAAGTCAGGAACACGTTCCTAGATTTCCCAGACTACTGCTAGTTAAACAGAAAGCTCTGCAGGGCTGGGGAGATGAAAGTCACAACATCTATAGGGGTTGCATCCAAATGTGCTAGAACTGGTCTTTCCAGGTAATTATACTTGTTTACTGGAATTGAATATACATGTCTCTACAAGATGCCTTAGAGAAACAAGATTTATCTGCCAACCTGAAGATCTATATGTATTTAAGTATTGCAATTTTCTTTTCCAAAAAAGTTTTCTTTGTACCAACAAAGAGCAATGGATTGAGTGTGCATTGAGCATCAATTTGGAGTATTTTGACACATAATCAGATTTGATTGCTAAAGTAGACTTGTTTGGTAGCCTCATTGTGGTTTCTTTTTGCTTGTGCATTATTTTATGGAGTTGTTTTTTTCCCTCTGTGTTTAACAAACAGAAAACAATTTTATTATCTCAAAGGTTCACTGTAAAACATGGCACAAATCTTGGCTGGGGAAGGCAAAGGGGGTCTATGCAGCAGTGGGTGCCAGCAGGAAAGGGAGGGTGATTCCTAGCTCAGGGACTGGGGATGGGCAACCTGCAATAAATGTTTGCCTCTTTCACAAATGTTTACTATGGCAAGGGACTTTCCTGATTGCTGTCTCAGCCTCTATTGAGAAAGCAAATTAGATGTTACCGTCTCTCACCTCATTTTAGCTATATTTTTGTATACAGTTAAGCTTGTTTGGTGTTTTATTTTTTCTATAGTTGTGGAAAAAACCCTGTCCCTTGCAGGGACGTAAGTGCTCTTTTATTTAAAAAAATATAATAAAAATTTTAGCATAGGAACTGATTAAACATTGGGAGGAAGGAAAGTACACCAGGAAACCAAAATCTGTATCCTTTGATAAAGTCTGAAGGATTCTATTTTGTCCTTTTTTTTTCTTCAGGTGCCATAAGCCTGTCAACATCAGTATTTTCTAACTGTATGTGCCCATAGATAACTTACTCCTCTGCTATCTATATTGCAGCCTTCCTGAAAGACACAGGCTTATTTTTCCCATCTCATCTCTTGTCCTCCCTGTAACAGGCAGACTGTGTCTGCTCATTTGGGAAATAGTTCACAATTCCATGCTTAAATAACTGGCTTTTGATAAAGGTCCAACACAGTGCTCTGAGAGCTGTTTTGTTTTTATGGATGGAGCAGACAGAGCAGAATGATGTTGCCTGCATACTAAGAAATTTGGCCTAAAGCCCACACACACACCAAAGGCAAAATAAATAAATAAACATATCAATCAATCTTGACGTCACCAGGAAAAGGGTCACTGCCATGTGGAAGGAGACATCTGGACAGTGAAGTCACTGCTCTGGAAGGATGCCACTGAACACATTCTCTGCAGCACAGTGGGATAAAATGACAGTCAGAAAAGAAAAAGAGGGGGTGGATAAATTCTAATTGATGCTAAGTGAGCACAGGTTTTAAAGAAGGAGCTTCATCCCTTCCACAAACCATGCACCTAACTTTTTCCTGGTGAAAACCTCCCATAGTTCCAGCACCAACACAAATAAAACCAGCCTGTCATCTCATATAACACTGCCCATTACACTTTTGGAACCAGCTTTGCAACAAGAAAGAGCAAGATTTTACCACACAATTAAAATTAAACCATGTGCAAGAAGACCTTTTCCACAGCCCCACACATTCCCACATGCACTTACCAAGGGATTTGTATTACCTGCACCTGTACACAGCCACACACACACACACACACAAGATGACAACTGTTCAGAGTAGCCACAGCAACAGATCCCTGCAGCCTTTCATATGAATTTTTCATGGCAACAGATTATTTTTAAAATGCACTTAAAGGAAAATGTAAACGGTTCTATTTACTAATTTTTTAACAGGAGCAACAAGAAATGTCTGCAGGGAAGGAGAGACCCCTTGATAACTCTCTTCCCTGTACACACAGCCAACCAACTTGCTTCGGCAGCCTATTGTCTGTTCTTCCCTCTGTCCCCATCCAGGCACAGTATTGAAAGCAGCAGGAGACTGTTAGCTATGGAATTTCTGATCTTCCCTTTACAGCAGCAGGACATCCTAGCCCATCCGGACACCTAGCCAGGATGCTCCTGGCACAACAAAGCATCTGTACCCAGAATATGGAGGCTCTCCTCCAGCCCTGGGCATTTCTGAAACGGTTGGATTTAAATACAGCACAGCCAAGACAGAGCCTTTGTTGTCATAGCCCAGATTCCTTCAAGACCGCTTAAAAAAAAAAAAAAAAATACAGCCACCCTCCAAGAGATGGGAATGTGCCTGCATGGAAAATGAGCGGATTTCTTAGCACTGACTCTTCAGGCGGTTCAGATCAGCCACTGCCCAGCTGATCCCCAGAGGCTGATTACACTTTACCCTGTCACCAAGGGGATCCGCCGATATCTGCCGGGCGCGACAACTGGGGATTTTTCCTCTGAAAAACCTCCGAACCCAGAGGGGGCACGGGGTGCGGGCTGCAGCCTCCCAAGGGGCAACGCCGGCGGGGCCCACCGGGACCCCAGCTCCGAGGGGGTCACCGGACTCGGGGTCAATCCCCGCAGCCCCCCCTTGTCCCACCGCTGCCCGGCAGAGCTCGCAGCCCCCCCCCCGGGCCCTGCCCGTTCCCCCGCCGCACAAAAGGATGGTCGGGAGAGAGAAGGGAGTAGGGGACACACACACACACCGCGTCGCTTACCGGAAACGGGGCGAATCCTTGATGCACTCCTCGAACTCCACCGTCATCCTGCCGGCTCGGCTCGGCTCGGCCCGGCCCGTTCAGCGGAGGAAGCTCATCGCCCGCCGGCAACCAGAGCCCAGAGCCCAGCGCCCGCCCCCCGCAACCGCCGCACACGCGTCCGCAGCCGCCGCCGCCCCGCAGAGCCCCGGGCCCAGAGGGGGAGGAGGGCAGAACCGCCGGGCCCCTCCCGGGCCGTGCCCTCGCTGGGCTGTGAGACGCGGTTCCTCCAGTCTCTCCCCGCTCGGCCGTGCTCCCCCGGTGGTGTTTGGAGGAGAGGAGGTTGGTGGAAGGGTGTGTTTCCTTTGGCCACCGCCTCGTACACACCAGCTCAGCGCTGATTGTCAGGGGGATGAGCTGGAGGGGCAGCCCCGGCGTTTTAAAAAAAACAAAAACCAAAATCACACAGGCTGGGTTGGGAGGGATTTTAAAGGCCAGGTCGTTCTGACCCTGCTGCCATGGGCAAAGACACCTCCCACCAGCCCAGGTTGCTCTAAGCTCCATCCAACCTTCAACACTGCTAGGGATTGGGCAGCCACAGCTGCTCTAGGCAAACAGGGGCTCAGCACCCTTACACCGAAGAATTTCTTCCTAATATCTTAATCTAAACCTTCCCTCTTACACTTTAAAATAATTTCCCCTCATTCTATCACTCCATGCCCTTGTAAAAAGCTCCTCTCCAGCTTTCCTGTAGCCCCTTCAGGTGCTGGAAGGTGCTACAAGACTTCTCCAGGGCCTTCTCCAGGCTGAACAAACCCAACTCTCAGCCTGAGGCTGATTACCGTGGGCTTGGTTCTGATCCTCCACCCATAAAGCAACACAGGCACAAGAACAATATAACCCACATCATTCTCTTCAAGTTTGATATAAATTAAAGACTGATGGGCGTGAAGTGTAAATCTCCTCTTTGCAAGGAAATCAAACCTGTGTAATACGGACTTGACCTAAAACCAAGTGTTAGACAAACACCAGAACCAGGGGCATGTGAATCTATGACAAAATGTCACCATGAGGCCTTACCTCAGCCAGGGATAGGACAGGGATGGAAGAAGATCCTCAATGCCATTTCTGTACACAAACTGCAGCTTACATTCACCTCTAGACACGATCCCATTTCCATTTGAGTTCCCAGACCTGCTTGATTTGTCAGTCACAGTTGAGAGTATCTCTGTGTGAGCAAAAGTCTGACTTTAACACAGTTATCAGATGCTGGAGGATTCTGAGGAACGCAGGAAGAGGAATCAGCCCTGCTGAGTGCAGTTCCAGAAGGGACAAGGTGACCTCTTGTGGTCTCCATTTTATGTGGCTTCATAAAGGTCAAATCAATACAATTTTTATTTTTGTTGGCTCTTTCAGCACAGATAAAAGAGTGTGGAAGTTTCTGTCTGTATGTGTATGCACAAACCCAGGGATTAGAAATTACCATCCTCTTTAAAAGCTGAAATTCATCAGTTTCATTGTAACAGAGCCAGGATGCCATTGTGTCAGCTGAAAGCTGGCTGGATTTTTTTTTCCCATTCAAAACAGATCTCAGAGTTGTATGAGAGGACCAGGGTTTTTTCTGCTGCTCTCCCTCTATTGCAGAGTAGGGTGATTATTAATACCGGGTTTAGGCTATCTGTTGTGCAGACAAATATTGCACTTCAGTATTTTAGAAAGAGATGAGCTTTAAGGTCTCTTCCAACCAAAACCATTCTGTGATTTAAAAATACAGAACACAGTAATTAAGAACATCTGTAGCCTTTGTTTATTAGCATTTTCTTAGCCTATTCTTGTCCCTGTAGCTGTTATTTATCCTCAGCAAGTGGCAGGCTGCATACACCTTTTCATCATCAGGCTGAAATAGATGCAATTTCTTGCCTAAAACACGCGTGCTGGTTTTTTGCAGGGACTTGGCCATGGCTTTTGGTGGAGATGGGAGCAATTCCATGCAGGGTGGGTTCACTGTAGGTTGGGGACATCAGAATCTGAGTCCACAATCCCAAATTCACAAGCAGCCTTAAGGCAGGGGAGCACGATGGGCCTCTGAGCAAGTGCCATGTCTTTGGCTCACCCTTAAAACTTCTGAGTCCATTTTTTTCACATTTTTCCTATGGGAGTTAGGTTCTCTGCCATTTCGAGCCTTAATTTTCTTTGACTCAGGGGGCAACTGAACCCCCCTCAGAATTGTGCAAGGAATAGCCCAGGGGATCAACTGATTAAAAAAACTGAACTTCACTCAGGAGGTTTCTAAAGGCAAACAAAGCCAGAAAGACGGCTGCCTGCAGTAAAACTTAAGAGAGACGAAGAGGGAGAATAAAGACCCACTTTCAGAGGGGTTCGTTCCCTCACGATGGCCGGCTGGGTCACCTTCAGGCTTCCCTCCAAACTTCCATTCCCAGGCTGAGGTGTCACAGGGACAGAACGGAGGAGCAGAGACCTGGGCCTTGCTCCCCCTCACTGGCAGAGCCTCCTGGGCCCAGGAGCCGCCATTCAACCTCCGCCCTTCACTTCCCTCGCGGCCCGAGGAGAGCGGGACCAAACCTGGAAGAGCCCGGAACTGTCACCCGGACACCGTCACCTCGACACTGTCGCCACTACCGGTGCTCTGCAGCCTGACAGGACCCGCCCAGCCCGGCGGAAGCGTTCGGAGGTGGGCGGGAAAGCGGCTGAGGGGAAGGGGCGCGGCCCTGCCCGATGCTGAGTGGAGGGAGGGAGGGAAGAAAGAAGGGAAAGAGGGAAGGGCTCCGAGGCTGCCCCGCTGCTCCCGCCCGAGGGGTGTTGGTGGAAAGATGTTTTCCTCCCGAAGCCGATACTTAGTGTTCTTTCAGTATTTTGGCACTAAATATAGGTAGGTGCCTCAGCTTCCTCCTCAGCTCCATGGGGTGGAGCGAACGGTGTTGCGGCCCTGGCCCTTGGCGGGGGTTTAGTCAGGGGCGGGAGAGGTGGAAGACTGAGGGAAGGAGGGTTGAGTGCAGGAGGATAAATCCTTACCTGGATAGGTGACAGCAGACAGGGAGCTGCTCTGTGTTCACTGCTGTTGTGGAGAAGGGTTAAGGAGGGGGGGGTTTGGGCAGGAAATGCATAGAATAGGCGAAGAGAGAACTTCAAAGGGCAGAGAAGGCGGCACACTTGGGCCATCGGGCTCTAGGGGGAAGTTTTGAGTTCCTGTGGCCCCTGCAGCGCTGGTTTATGGGCACCCGGTGGTGTGGCCACTTCTCAGAGGTTCAGATACCTGAAGGTGAAGGGATCCATGGCCTGAGCCCTGCAGGATTTACTTGAGGTTGGGCTTCCCCAGGCATTAACCATCCCACATGCGTGGCTCTGCTTGTTTATGCCAAAAAGTGCATGGGAGAACTTGGACAGCTCCATCTCATGGCGTTTTGCCTATCTTAATGAGGGTTTTTCAGAATAATACCATCATATGCCAAAACCCACAGTTCTTTTGCAGTGCACTGTGTCACTGCAGGTGCTGACCTCAGTTACTCCGAGTAGTTACAGGGAGGCTGTGTTTAGCCTTAGGGTGTATCTCTGCCCTTCAGCTTCGGTGAAGGGCTGTGACTTCTGTAGTAGAGAAGGAAGCTCATCACAAACCCTCTTCATAATCTTTTTGTCCCTTGATGACATCCACAGGGCCTAACAGAAAGGGACCTGCGACTGATGACCAACTCCTGGCCCTGGAATAATTTAATCTGCAAACTCTTTACTTGTGGAATTTGTCTGCTTTACCTTCCCAACACATCAGCCTCCATCTGAAAGGCTAGTCCAGAGTGTAACACCTGAAGATTCTTATTTCCAGTCTCCTTGCATGCAAATAACCACTGCATCCGTTTTCCTCTCCATTCATCAAAGTGTCTGGTCCCTGCAAGTTCTGTAAGAAAATCAAGGGCACTCAATGGCAAAAAGTTTGATGACTGTCCCCCACTAGCATCAGGATGTGTGGGTGGACTCTGTCAAGGCCTTGGGTGTTGACACACATCAATAACTATTATATTTGATTTGCTCTGCAGTGGGGTTATGGAGACTTCGAATGATCAGTCAATAGTTGGAGTCCAGAATTATTTGGAGGTAGGTCCTTACTAATCATATTGTCATTAAAAGGAAGCTGTTGGAAAGCTGGGCTGGGAGCAGACTTGCTCTTCCCTCCAGTGACTGTGGCCAAGATATTTCCACATTGTGCTCTGGTTTGCCGTGTGAGGGTGATGGTTCTTGCGTGCTCTTGTTCAGTTGTCTGTAGAAGGAAAGTGTGATGAATTATGGTTTGGATAAGAGTTCTCAGGATGTATTTGTATGGCTTCTTGCCTGAGAGCATTGTGGAGAAAGTGTATAAATATTGTGTAGATCTTGAAAGAAGAGCCCCAGAGGACTTTCTATCTCATTTATCTAATCCTCTGAACTATCCAGTGTCTCAGCCCCAGGCACCAAACTTTGGGTGAGCCCAGTAGTTGTTTTGCATTATCTAAGTATCTTTTATTTTAACAGGAGAATGGGCAGGATGGGTGATTAAAGGAGAAAAGAAGACGACACAAAAAAAAAAAAAAAGAAAAAGAAAAAGATAAACTTATTTGGTGTTGTCTTTTCATAGTATCAGCACTTTGCAGGCCAGTTCTGGGATATGTGCTTTACTTTCATGTGGTGGTATTGATGCTGGGCACTGCTGAGCAGGGCTGAGTCTATTAGAACCACATGGGAAGTCTTAGAGCAACTTTAATAAAAAACTTCTGGAGCCTGTAGGAATTGATCTTCCTCCTTTTCTGGGCAGCCTTGAACTTCACAACTTTCCAAAGCCAGGAAGGCAAATGAAGGGAAGGGCAAAATTAAAATTGTAATGAGATCCTTACTGTGTTCTAAATATGTTCAGACATTTGTTTGCAGTTAGGCAAGCAGATAACCTGTAAGGTGTAGATCTTGTGTTTCAACACAAGTATAATGGTCTGGCTTGTGGGTGTCTATTGAAGCCCTCTGTGTGATAAGGTAAAATGTCTGGAGTGGGGCTGAGCAGAAGGCCTGGCTATGAGCCATCAGGAACTGTATCATTCCAAAAACCAAAGCTTTTGCAGTCCTCAGTACTGCTATCTGACTGTCTGGAGGAAATGGAGACTTGTTCCAGTTCAAGGACAGAGCTAGAGACACCTTTGTAGAGGTAGCAGTAGCAATCTGAAATGTGGATCTGTATCATTTTGGTACAGAACAAGGGAAATTTCAGCATGATTCCATTTTGTGTTGGCTTTCAGAGGGCAGCACAGAACCTAAAACCCATCGTTCCCATCAAGTTCTGCATCTCCAGCCGAACAGACACTGGTGTCCACGCACTTTGCAACTCTGCTCACCTTGACATCCAGAGGGAACCAGGGAAGCCAGCTTTTCAGGAGAAACAGCTCATCCACTGTCTTAATAAACACCTCAAGTCCGAGCCAATCCGGTGAGTTGGTGGCAAGTCAAAAATCTTTTCTCTTGCCCTCGTTGGAGACAGGAGGAATTGGGGCAAAGAGAAGGATGTATTTTTGGAGGAGATCTTTGTATCTAATACATTGCCATTTCTAGTTACGTGGCTTCAGGCTTTTTTTTTCAGCCTCCTCTAAAATTCGAACTGTTAAAAAGGTGAAGAATGCCACAAGTCTTCATTTACCAGAAGTCTTTCAAAAAGTGGGCTCTTAATAGGAAATGTGGCTGCTGGAATCAATGTTGGAAAGACATTCCTAGCTAGAAAAGCCTCTGGTAGCAATTGCATCTGCCAGGAAAGGAAGCTTGCCTTGACGAATCCTGGGAGCATAAACAGGCTTTTCTAAAAGCACTGTATTATCAAAGGGAGGGAAAGAATTGTTATTTAATAAAAATCACAGAAGTGTTAACAAGAGAAGCTCAAGGTAGATTAAATGCTTGTGGAGGCACTTAGAGAGAGGAAAATAAATTTTAAAAAGCTTTAGAACTTGAAGAGGGAAGATTTAGATTATATATTAGGAGGAAATTATTTAGTATGAGGGTGGTGAGCCCAGAGATGTTGTGGCTGCCCCATCCCTGGCAGTGCTGAAGGCCAGGTTGGATGGGGCTTGGGACAACCTGGGCTGGTGGGAGGTGTCCCTGCCCATGGCTGGATCTGGATGACCTTTAAGGTCCCTCCCAACCCCAGCCATACTATGATTTCTCTCCATCTCACTCTTTTCTGTCCCAGCAGCATTTTGAAAGCCCATCTAGTGACCGACGGCTTCCACGCGCGCTTCTCAGCACTGTCAAGAACCTACGTGTACCGGCTGCTGACGGGCTGTGCTTATCCCTCTGAGATACCTGTGTTTGAAAGGGACCTTTGCTGGGCTCCTCTGGGACAGTAAGGGTGTTCCATCAAACCTCTGGCAAGGCTTAGCTTTTGGGGGAAGCAGGGAGGGGGATAATTTCATCACATCTGAGACCAAATTTCCCGCTTGTATTGACAAGATTTCCCTGTTGAAATCAGCGCAGCTGCACTGAGTGACGATCACAGAAACTTAAGACGTTGAGTTCATTTTGTCTGTGTTGTCAGCTGGATCTGTGCTAAACATCCTTAGCACTGCTGAAAGTCTCAGTGACTCAGTTCAGAGTCCATCAACAACTTGCTGTGTCCCTCCGCATAGAAGTGTGGAGGGCTTCCTCAGATGACCTTTGCCAATTCCCACAGCAAACCCAGAGGGGCAGCTGGCTGAAGGAACAGCCCTATGATGGGATGAAGACAGGCAGAATTGCCTTGCACAGCAGATCTCAGTCTGAGGTGTGACTGTAGAGCCAGCCAGGAATGAAGGCTGATAATTCTTTTTTTTTTATTGTTCCCTAGCCCTATTTTTGGTAGCCACTGTGTGTTAATCTGCTTTCTCATTCCCTACCTGAGTGCATGCTGAAATAGTAAAAGCCAATGACTGAGCAACCCTGCAATAACAAACCAGTGTCTCTAGCTCAGTATTTGTGTTCTTGGAGTAGTCTCTGAGTCTCAGAGTGCTTACATATGCAAGGGAAATTCAGTGCCATTTAAAAAATACAACCTGGGATATGATAAACAGTGGGTGAGGAAGAAACAAAACAAACCCAGAAAGTTAATTTGATGTTTTCCTTTTGTTTACATTGTGCTGAGATAAACATACATTTAGAAAAAGGGGAGTTTTCCACCACATTGTAGAAAAACAGGTTTGTAGCCAGTTATGGTAATTTCATCCCCACTGCTGGAATAACAATTGTGGGCAGTGGAAAATAATGTAATCTCAGCTGTTTTAGCAGAGGCATGAAGATGACATTGTCCTAACATTAAATTGCTGACCTACTTTTCTGTGGGCTGTGGAAGGGAAAAATAAATACAAAATTGCAAAATTAGATGTTAGGGGCTTTATGAAAAAGCATTTAATTTAATCCAGACACTGCTGTTCATTTTCTCAAATGGCATTGTCACATAAAGGGTAGGGTGAGTGTTCTGAATGGGAGGTGTCTTACTAAAAGGTGAGACGTTTGGACTGCTAGTAGTGGAGCAGCTCTTAGTGTGTGAGCATCTAGTGTGCAAAACACATAATAGTAAACATCTGTAGGCATCTTAATTGCCAACTAAGTGTCACCAGGTGTGACGAGGATTCTGTAAGGGCTAGTTGTGAAAAAAATTAATGATGCTGGAAAAACACATCTCATTTGTTTTTTCTTCAGAAACATTTTGATTTCTGTGAAGACATGAATAGTTGAAGCCATAGATTATACATAATTGTTCAGGCTTGTCTTAGGAGAAATTTACAAAAAGGAATAAAACCAAGTATCTGTCCAGCACATCTATCAGTAATATCTTATTATTACTTTGCTTGACACTATTTTGAACAGACCCAGATACTTAAATGAAGAAACTTGTCAAGAAAGATACTTGACATTCTAAATTTTACCCTTAGCCCTTTCTCTACATCTCCATCTTAGGCTTACCCTGGTTTCATCTCTAACAGTTTGCTCACTCATTCCACTTCTGTTACTTCCTAATTTAATCTTGTGGCCATTGCAAATCTAAGGTTTGGAAAACCATCACAGTGTTGGGTTCCTACCTGGCAACATTTTTCAGTTTATAAGATCCAGAGCCTGCAGAGGATTTTGGTTCTCTTGCCCTATGCTGTAGGCAGCCATTTGAATTAAGTTATTTGAAGTGCTCTAAGCAGCACAGCAGGATAAAGGTTTGTGTAAAAGCCTGTGCCTGACAACCCCTCAGCTAGCCTGGGGTTTGGAATACCTTCAGACCTTAGGTCACTTGGCATCTTGGTTTGTGGTTCAGGCCGTTACAAGCAAAACTCCATCTTGCAGAATTTGTTTCCACAACGCTGCAATGAGGAACTTGCATACCAGGTTTATGAACCTACTCAATTCAGTGGATTCTGACCCACCTAGCACACCACCTGATGCTCTTTTCCTCTGCAGCTTTAATTCTCTGAACGTGCCTGCCATGCAGGAGGCAGCACAGTTCCTGCTGGGAACCCACGACTTCAGCACCTTCCGCTCACTTAACTCCAAAACACCTTTTCAGCCTCCAGTCAGAACCCTCCTCCAGGCAGACATCCAGCCCTCTCCTGGTTTCCTGTCCCACCACTATGAACACAGGTAAGAGCTCAGGTACTCAGCCCAGGAGCTGCTCATCAGATCCTGCTTGCTTTGTCTAAAAAGCTGCTTTGAGCTCTGACCTCTTTGTTTGCTATGCATTGTCTTCACAGCCCTGCAAGGGTGTCAGCAGGGTTCTTCTGCCTAGTGACAGCTTGGAAAGGATATTTCTTTCCCTCTTCTCCCCAGTGTCCTCAGGGAGAAAGATGAGTGGGAATGAAGGCAAGGAAACTGGTCCACTTGTTCATGCTTTAAAAGGCAGGATGTTATAAACTGGTGTATGGAATGTGACACAGAGCAATTCCTATGAGGTGCTTCCAGCATTTACACTCATTTTGGTTGCTAAAGACCAGCTATGCTAGAGAATGGGATTTATTTTTTTTCTCCTGTTGCTGTCCTAGCTTTGCCTAAAGACTGCAAATAGAAGAAAAAAAACCAAAACAAACCAGAAACCCAACCAAACCAAACACCTAGGTGACTGATGTAGCTCTGCAGATCTGTTCAGCTCACACCAGTAACTCCTACTGTCTTCCCAGGGGATGCTGATGAAGAAAAGTCCAATAGTCCTCAGTCATTACATAAACAAAAGTTCACTGAGTTTCAGGTTCTTTCAGGACTAGGTCTTGCAAATACTGAGATTATGTGCCTGAATGTACTTTCTCTCTAGCAGAAACTGAAGGCTTTTTCCTAGAAAGGTGATGGGTATTTATCATATGAATGTGGCTTTTGCTTACATGCTGGCTTCTGCCACAGATATGTGGCTGTTGTGTTTCAGCTTGAAAGCAAACTTTGCTGTTTTCTGTCTCTAAATACCATTTTCCTGCTTTCCCATCAGGAAAACACCCTCTTCTTTGCAGTTTTACCCAAAGACCCTCCATGAGATTTGAATACCTGCTGAGCTGTCTGGGACAAGACATGCCATGGTCCGAGCTCCCCAGCCTCACTGCAGTCTGCAAACAGCCCCCTGTTCCTTTCCCTGGGTCTTAATACTGTGTATTTTGCTAGCAGCACTGTAAGAGAAAAAAAATTAAAGGACACAAGTAGCAGTGAAAGGTTTCATCTACATTATTCTCTCCTCTAGGATGAGTAGCGTTGTAAGTGGTAATGTTTTATGTCTTCACTTTTTCCATAAAAAAAGGAAATTGGCATTTTTTGCATAACTTGCTGCATAAACGCATCCCACATAAGGCCAAAAAAAGCTCACAAGAGAGAGATGAATATTCAGGGGGTCGCTTTGAGAAGACTGGTCTGAAGGTGTTAAAATGCCATTTGACTCTTAGAATACTTAGTAATGACCTCAACTATGACTTTTCTGATCTAGAGAAAAAAGTTGTGATGTTTGGGTCTTTGTGACAAGCTAGGTGCTGTTGGGTTGGTTTTTATTTGTTGGTTCAGTTTTTTAATTACTGACTCCTAGTTTTAATTGGTAAAACTCTTCTATGGAGGTAGCTGCAGCCATGGAGCTCAGTGTTTGCTTTCCCATCCTGCAAATGTGCCTGCAGTGCATGAGTATTTCCCCACTGCAGTAGCAGAATGAACTGTTGCGGCAGTGAAAGGGCTGGGATAACAGTAAAAGCTTATAAATAGATTTTTTTTTCAATTTATTTTTTTTAGCCTAATCTAAGGAGCTTTATTTTCTATTTCAGAGGGAGGAATCCATAGAATGATCATCCATGGTCTCTTAGTCAAATAACACAGCTTTTCTTTCTCATCCTTTCCTTCCTTTCTGAACTTAAACCAATCTTCTCAATTGACCTCTTGTTTGTTTAAAAAGCTGACAAAAATTATTCCTTCCATCAAACTCAGCTGCTCAGCAACAGTGGCAGTGGAGTTACTGTTGCACCCATACTAAATGCTTTTGGATGTGCTGGATGTGTTCAGAGACTTAGCCCCATCACTTGTGCCTAGTGATTGCTCTGTCACCTGGTTTTTAGGTGAATATTTATTATTCATTGCAAGGTGCTGGCTTTTGCTACCAAGTGGTACAAGATTTTTTTTTGCTGGTAAGCAAAATCATCTGAGAGTTTGACAAGAAAACCAAAATTTTCCTCTTATAAAAAAATATCTTGTTCTCTTTTAGTGTCTGTAAGATACTTTTCCTAAGTATGCTGACCCATCTTTTATAGCTTAATATATCTCATCAAGACAACTGAGACAGGAGAATCACAGCTAAAGGTGTGTGCAGTTGATGAGAGGGTGATTTGTTCTTGTTTAAAACAAAATAGTCTCTTGTGCTGTGCTTGGCATTTGCACACGTGTGTAGCAGTGCACGTCTCTGCGCACCCTCTGCAGCAAGCTGGTGGAGAGCAGACTCTTCATGACAGAAACCTTCTCATTTCCTGACATAAAGAGGAATCTGGGGGCAGGAGCTGCCTCTGCATATGCCAACACACACAGCAGGGAGGGCTAAAAGCAGAAATTTATCTGTAAATCCTGTGAGAAAACAGCTTGTGGCTGCTCCCTGTGATGATTATTTCAGTTTCTCCTCCTGATAGCCCTGCCCTGATGCCCTGCATGGCTCTGTGAACCACACTGTCCCTGCTTCATCTTTCTTTGGTGGCACACAGGAGCTGTCTTCTCTCCCAGGGAAGGGGAAGCTCCTCAGGTGTCTCAGCAAACCTAGGCTGTCCATCACACACACACAGGCTGCAGCTGCATCCTTGCTCTGATGTATCTGGATTCCTCAGGCACGCCTGTGTCCTGACATGCTGGTCCTGGGCTTTTCCAGCAGCACGTGGATGTCACAGTAGGCACTGCTGGGTGTTGAAATTCATTCTGCAAAGACTGGGAGGGCTGCATGACCCTCTGAAGCCAGCTCCAAATGAAACGGTAGAGTTGCTTTGCTCTGGTGAGTTGTTTCTTCCTTTTTCCAGGAGGCATCACTGCATTCCTCAAATCCAGCAGTACCTCAGCAGTCTGCTAAATTCCATCTTGCCCTTTCACGTGAGTGGTCATATCTGTAGGTGTAAGGCAGCAGGAAGATCAAGCCCCAGAAAACAAGGTCCAAACAGAACAGGCAGGAATTGTTTCAGCCCAGAAAATAGCTGCATCTAAGCACCAAATGAGCAGGATGATGTTTAAAAGCTTGTGATACTGTTTCAGGTTAATTAGGTGCTATACAGCAGCTTATTCTATTCATGTTTATCCTTCTCTTGTGGGTAAGAAGACCCATTTGAAATGTGATTTTAAACACTTTTTTTTTGTTCCTTCTTTTAGGAAACTGGAGTTTTGGGAAGTGAAGTTCAGAAGCAGATCATTTCTTTACCGGCAGGTACTGTGAGATGCTGCACTCAGCACACACTTTGCCTCCAAGAACAAAAGTGTCATTGTTGCTGTAACTAAGGATCAGTTCAGAAATGTCACATCCCCATGTAGCGCCATCCCTGTGGCAGAGCTGGTGTTAGAGCTGTGTGACACACACAGGGAGCTAGCAATCTGTTCAGTAATCTTTGTTTGGTCCAATATAGCTAGAATCTCTTAAGTTCATGTCTTGAATGAATGTCTGAAGTCACACAATCGTGGGAAGTTTTATTTTCTGCAATCTTTGTTCTTGCAGTCTGAGTGCCTTACCTGGCCTCTAGAGACAGAGAACAGGAAAGAGAGGACTTGTTTTTTGGAGGAAAGCAGGGAGTGTTTTGTGGGAATGGTTAACAGCTATTTTTTATTCTGTTCTGACCAACCCAATTTGAGTTTTAGCCTGTGCCAAGCAGTGGGCTGGAAGCTCTCTGACAGTGGGTGTCTGGATATCAGCAAGGGGCGAACAACACCACTTCTGAGAAGGGCTTAATAGATCCAGCAAGAATGTGCTTCATCAGATGCTCTTGTGAGAGGGAGGAAATGCTGGTAACGCATTTGGTGCATTAGAAAGGAAAAGCTGCTCAGTGCCAGTGCACAAAGAGAACAATTACTGCAGCACTCAGCTCTGATGCCCCCTGTGAGCCTTGCAGAGAGGCTGTACACACTGAACTTACCCCCTTCTAATTGAGCATCTGCTACTGCCCTCTGCCATAAAGAATGAAACTAGACTAGGTGGACCTCTGATCTCACCTCACATAGCTGCTCTGAGTATTGACATCTGGAAGTTTTTATTGGAGAAAAGAGTTAAACAGCCCCAGAAGCTGCATGTTTGTATTTCTGTGGCAGAAGATGGCTTGCAGCCACCAAGCAGGTGGCGATTTCTGATGGGTCCCATTAGTCTGCAGTACTAACTGCAAGTTTGGAGACATCACAAAAGTCTCGGCATACAATGACCTCTAGTGAGGGATGGATAAAACAGCATGTCAGGACACTGTGCTGCTTCTCTGTGCCAGCTGCTTCAAGGCTCTTGGTGCTCCACAGGTTTAAGATCAGAACACACATGGAGAGACAGTGCTTGCCTTTGGATAAACACACCCCAAGCTGTCTGTTTTTCCAGGTCCGAAGAATGGTTGGAGCTCTCGTTGCAGTTGGCCAGGGAAAGTTAACACCTCAAGATATAAAGGAGTTACTGGAGATAAAAGATTCACAGGCGTTTCCATCATATGCCATGGCTCCTCCATCTGGACTCTTTCTAAAATCAGTGGAATACAATGAAGCAGGTAGGCGGATGCAGGATTCTTTCTGTAGGAGTCAGACCTAATCCTGCAGGGCGCAATGACTCCCACAGCCTTCCTTCTGGGTGCCTGTGGCTCACAGCTTTGTTCATCCACACCTACATCAGAGCTGATGGCCCCCAAGCATAAGGGAGTTTACAGCAGATGCTGTGCAAAGCTTTTTTTCCCGTGGTAGTTTTCTGTCAAGAGCAGCTGGATTGGCAGTGACTTAGAGATCTCGTGTGAATGATACTTGAAATTTTCGAATTATTCTTCTGCCTCTGATTTTGTACGAAGACCAAATTTGCTGTTTCTCAGCACCTATAGATCTGTTTCTGTTCACTCATTTCTCCCCTTGGTATTTATGAGAGAATTCTACAGAGAGCAGATCATCCTTTTGCTCTGATGGGGGCTCTCAATTTAACAGCACCTGATCAAAACTATTTAATTTTTTTTAGCTTAATAAAAAGGGAGAGAGGACAAATTTGCAGAAATGTATGCTGTGGAAGTTTGACATTAATGCCAGGGATAGCAGGTATTTAAAACTGCAAGGATTAATCTCTCTGATTAATCCAGTGCCCATGAAATGTAGCTGTGTTTTTCCTATTCATCCTGGCTATGGAGCTGTCTGTGCCAGTGGGGAGGGAGCCTGGGTGGGAAATGAGGCCCACAGATCTGAAGTGCTTTCAGGTGGTTTCAGTGCCATCTTTTTCTCTAAATCAATGTTTTATTCTTTTTTCCTCTCAGATTTGGAAAGTACCATTTCCCCTGGAAAATAGCAGTTCTATGAGTTGTGGCTGAAGGACTGTTGTGGATGTGATGGAGGTTTGCCCAGCACTCCTTACACAATACATGATCTTGTCTCAATAAAAATCATTGACTGTAGCCATCTTCCTATCATTTGTCCTTGCCCTTTGAGACTGCCAAGGGAACATGAAGAATAACTCCATGCTGTTATTGCTCACTAGTTTTAGATAACTGCTTTTTTTTAACCTCTTTTTTTTCTGAAATTCTGGTGCCTTTTTCTTTGTGTATGAGCTGTTACCTGGTGGTGTCTGTGTGCCCCTCCTTGCTCAGCTGGTGAGAAGCAGCAGCTCTTCAGTCTCCTTTGCCTCCCCTGCCCCATGGATGACTTTGCAGGTCTGTCTTATCTTCCACAGCTGCAGGGCTGTACTTTGAACCTGGAAAAAGAGAGATGTTTGGTGGCCCAGCCAGGCCTGGGTTTGTAGTAATCTTTTCCTTCTATGTGTACAAACCCTTTGCTCTTAGGTGAAAGACCTATGTAAGCAGATCCTACACTTGCCTGCTTAAAGTGAAACCACTTTTTTCTCTTTCTAATCTTAGAGTTACCATCTTGGGTGTTTTTTACTATATTAGATAGTGTGTGTGTGTGGGGGGGAAGTGTGATTTCAGAGTTTCCTTTGGAAAGTACTCAACCACCTTTGTGTTTTTGTGCTTTCAGTGGCTCCACTTTAGGGACACCGTGTACTGTAGTTGGGTTTGATTTCTCTGCTGGCATTAAGGGCTTCTGTTTGGCTTAATTACTCAGATTTTTTTTATATTTGATGGAGAGATGCTGCAGTTTATTGCTTATGATGCAAGTGACCTTTCTAAAGAAGAATCCTACTTAGTGCCTCTTTCCCAGATTTCAAACCCACAAACTAGTCCCTTTGTAACTGAGTGATGGTTTCTCTCTGCAGCATGCCTGCAGAGGAGGTTGGGGGTGCTGAAAATTCACCCAACAGCTTTCACTGAGTGTCAGCTTAGGGATAACAAGTGTGGGTGGGAAGGATGGAAAAAACCCTTTTGGTGGTTGATGGAACCTTTTGTTTTTTGATGGAAAAATACCTAAGATTGTCTGCAAGCATATTGTCAGGTCCTGCCTGTATTTTTGCCTCTACTGCTTTTCTTTTTTCCTGGGACTCCTTTAGAATCCATGGCTGCAATTGTTCAAGGACAGGATGGTAACACACACCTCAGCAGTGACACAGGGACCGTGGCAGGGCTCAGGAATGGGCAATTAATTGCAGAACTGCTAAAGTTCTCCAGTACTGCTTCAATTGCTGGCCCACCCTTAGCCAAAGCTATAACCTTCTGTGTCTTTTTTTGGAGGGTGGGAGGAATCGCTACCTGTTATCGCAGTATTGTCACCCTGGGGTGAGGTCAGTGCCTGTAAAAACTGTCTGTAGTGTAAACTTGAAATGTTTGTTTTAAATGACTTATTCTCTCTTAGAGCAACACCACTATCTAATAATCCCAGGCACTGACTTCTGAAGGAAACTTCACCAGGCTGAACATTGCTGGGTTGAACTCTAACTCTTACCCACTTGAGATGAACTGAGAACCTCCTGAGGTAAGGGATGCCTTAAGCCGTTTATCCTGTGTTGGAAATCCCTACACTCCAGCAGGGATCATGGCATATATTCCCTGGGAAGGAGTCTCTGATGAGACAGTTGGCAATGCCAGTTTAGAATTCAGTTTGGAAGCATACTTCCAGTATTCCTTGTTTCCTGTCATCTACAGCATTGTCTTTGTGGTGGGACTGACAGAGAATGTCTTAGCTCTGTACCTCCTGTCCTACAAAGTGAAGCACACTTCTCCTTCCTACGTGTACATGATTCATCTGGTTCTGGTAGACGCCTTATTTGTGTGTTACCTTTTAAAATCCATTACCACCTCAATCAGAACAACTGGATCTTTGGGGACATGGCCTACAGGATAACTGGCACTCTGTACTACCTCAACATCTACTTCAGCATTGCATCACCTGCATTTGTGTCGACTGCTACGTCGCTGTGCTGCATCCCTTCACCTACATCCAGATCAGTCACCCATTATGTGGTGGTAGTCACAATCCTTTGGGTGTGGCTCTCAGTGTCATGATTCTACTGATCATGGCACCTTACAACATCCTGGCTTTAGATTTTGGGTTTGTGACCCCATTTTCCATCATTCTGATTCTCTACCCTCTTACTGCTAAGATCTCCCAGATCAAACACAGCATTTGTAAGAGAAAGGCCTTGAGCACCATCTACATCATCTTGCTCATTTCTACTTTGTGCTTCCTCCCCTATCACCTCACCCACTTGCTCTACTTTTTAATGAGAATCCAGGTAATCCAGAATAAATCATTTAACAGCTGCATCTACAAAATCATAAGGGTCACCTTAGCCCTGGTGAGTTTCAACCCTTGCCTTAACCCACTCTTGTAATACTTCACCTCCTCCAGAAAGCAGTGGTACTTCAAACTTCAGGTCTAAAATGGTATATACAATCTGTGACCAGAAATTGGGGGAGTTCTCCTATATTTATCAATTGCACCAGAGACATGAAAATAAGAAAGACAGAGATAGAACCAACTGATCTACTTAAAGTAAGTAAGAGTTTTCATCTTTCTAACTGTTTCTTTGAAAACAAACCTGTGAAATCTACCATGTTTCTCATTCAGGAGTTGTTACATCAAGGCAACACTGGTGGGAAGTCCCAAATGTGTTTCTATCAGCCTCCTGGGACACTGGGGAGCTGTCTCCATGTTCATTGAAGTTTTGGTCTCCTTCAGTTTAATTTTGGAGTTGGTAGGAGAACTCAGGGCTCCCTTCCAGAAAGCTGTACACCCAGGAAAGGGTTACTTGAAAGAAACCAGCCTCCTCCTGGCCACTGCTGCTGAAAGCTAAGTGGATGGGGCGGTCAGCTTGGCTTTCCCTAGTTTGGAGGGCTCCTGTGTGTTCTCCCTGGGGGCACACCAGCCAGCTGGGTTCACAGAGGCTTTATGCCTGCATTCCAGGGCCAAATAAGGGCTTCCCCTCCCTTCCTGTGCATCAGTCCATTAGCTTCCCCAAGACTGTTTCAGTCCAGGCCTTCTAGCATCTAAATTCTCCAGATTCAAGCCGGGCATCTGTTAATGCAAGTTTATAAGATAACACATCCAAGCATTTATCAGGAGCAGTGGTAAACAAGCTCCTCTGACACCCCCCAGGGAGTGAGGGAGCACAGCTCCTCACACTGTGCAGTCCTGTCCAGATGTCACAGTTTATATCACAAAGTGTATCTGACCCCTTCCACCCCTTTTCTTGTACCCACACAGCTTCTGAGAACTGCTGAGTTTTCCACCCTGTGAAATGCTGAGACTTAGGAGAGAATTTATCATTTGTGTTTTATCAAGAGTCACCAGAAAACCAGGGGCCTGGCTGATAAACCTGCTGCAAAGCTCACCCTGTGCTCAAAAGGACAGGATATTGGTAACAGATCTACAGCCTCACTGTTCTGTTCCTTCCCACACCACCCCCAAGCTTCATGAACTGTGTTTCACAAAAAGTGCCACAGACCTTAAGGAGGGAGAGAGCTTTGGTTACTGCGGCTGTCATCAAGGACTGTGTCTCTGTATGATGTGACCTCTCTGCAAAACACTGGACAGCTTCTGCCCATATTCAGCCAGTTGTCCAGTGGCAGCTGATGCCATATTCTACTCACTGGTTAAGCACAAGAGGGAAGAGGTTTGGAAAATGTGAAGGCTGAGGGTCTGGGTTTGTGGAACAAGAAATATATATAGCAAGCACGGGCCTTGAGTGTGGGAGGCTGTGTTGATCAGTTAAAGTAAATCAGTAAACCACTTCAGCAAGTGGAGATGCATGCAGGAAGAAAACCAAGCGCAGATCTCCAATTATTATTAATGGAGCTTATATGGCTTATATTAGGATGGGCTGTGTGTAGTCAATCATGTTAACAGCCAATCACCAGTGCTGGGTTAGCCACCCACCTCCCCATTGCTGTCTTGTGCTCAGCTTGGAGGAATTCTTCAAATCTGAGTGAGAAAATCTCCAACTTCTCTAAAATAATTGAAAATAATGATTCCTGTGTTCCTCTGCTTGACTGGGCTTGGCAAGGCAAATGCAAATCCTTGCACATGTAAAATGGGAAGAGCATCTGGAAAAGGCATTAGGACAAATTACATTACAGTTGCATTTTAATTGTGAAGCTTTGAAAGCTCCTTGTTTCCCTCAGCACTGCTGAGGTTTGTGGGGAACCAAGCTCTGAGGGGGAGAATACTGAGTATCTCTTACCTTACTGTTTAAGCAACTCGAAGCTTCTTCCGCAGGACCCTCTAAAAGCAGGTGTAATGGAGAGGTTTCCCTTGGGGGCAGAGCCCACCACTGCCACTGCAGAAATTGGACAGACACTATCATTCCTTTATTAATACAAAACCAGAAGAGGATATTAATGATGTAAACAAAATAAACCCTTAGATTCTCTGAACAGCCCCAGTGTCTGCTGCTGCCTTGATCAGGAGGTACTTAGTGGCAGTCCTTTTTTCAGAAGGGATGTGAGATAACTGCCCAGTTCTTCATCCTGAAGAGAAAAAAGGAATAGGATGAAAGGAATCTCCTGCCTTCCTCATTTGGGCCAATAAATATGACTTTGGTACCTAGAAACAGACTGAAATCATTCTTCGGCCCATCCAAATCTCATGTTAGCAGTGTTCAAACATAGAAACCAATCCAGTTGCACAAACGCATTTGTGGGTGTTCTTTAAAAATACCAGTGTAAAACTCTGGTCAAAGTAGATGCCTGGACCTGAGGTGACTTTTTCAAGGAAAAAGACCATTTTTCTTTCAAGCAAAGAATAAAGAACCATTGGTTTTTAAAATTTTTTGTCTTAGCTCTCAAGAAGGCATTTCCTTGCTGTAAAGCAAGCACTTAAAAATACACCCACAAAAGTGTACTTTTGAAAGGAAGAAACATAACTATCTGTAATGTTATCACAATTTTCTGCTTGTTGTTACATCTAAACCATCACAGAAATCCAATACAAAATCCCTCCACACTGTACAGCAGTAGTGATACAGCTGAGAGTTTAGAAGCTGAATATTAAGAGTGTTCTCAAGACACAGACATGATTGTACTTAACTGCAATGTTATTAAGTCTAATTGTTCCAGATCAGCTGCCTGGAGTTTAGTGGTCCCAGAGCAAACTGACTCAGCACAGCTCCAGTGAAATGATTTGTGCTAAACCAAAAATGGTGAGGAAAATGGCAGTGATTAACCTACAGCTACAAGAGTGATGAAGACTCCCCCTTACAACAGCAACCCACACTGCAGGGCAGTTTTGGATTATAAGGAGGGAAAAGAACTATGCCTGCAAGAATTCTTACCTGGTAAGTCCAAGACACAAGCAGAACTTTGGTTCCTTGATCCTCCGAGTGTGCTGTGGCTTGGATCAGAATGGACTCGACTGTTATAGAACCATCAGGGAGGTGCTGCACTGAATAATCTTTCAGGATCCTGGTAAAAGAGAAGAGAGATGATGCATTTTAAATGGAACAAGTGAAGGGTGGGTCACCTCTTGTGTCTTTGAATCCCAACACCTCCACGTTGTTAATTTTAGCTGTGTCTGTGCCACTGCCCAAGGAAGGAAGAACAAGGCTGATCCACAGCTTGCTTGTTTTGGTGCTTATCTTAATGCTGTAGGATTTCCTACAGACTTCATTTCTGGCTTTCATGATAGCTGTAGCTCCAACCTGAACCCTATTCCCAGAGCAAAGGACCAGTCAGAGTATGACCAGCTGCCTGCAGGATGAAAACAACATCCTGTATTAAGAATTCTAAGCCGAAGTCCATCCACAGAGGAGAAAAAAAAAAAGCAAACAGAGCTAAGAACTCCTCACCCTTTGAGGTGGTTGTACACACGCAGAGCTGTCTCGTGCTCCTTCCGTGGGTCCTGGATGTGAACCCTGCAGGTGAAGCGCAGCTGATGCTCTGCCAAGCCCAGCTCCTTCAGTGCCTGCTCAGGAGAAACCAGGCGGAAGCTCTGCAGAGGACAAGGACAAACACATCAGGAGCTGTTTCTCTGTACTGTTCACAGGCTCCTTCCAAGAAATTAGGACTGCTTGTTTTTATTTCAGTGCCTTGCTCAGCCAGAACTGGGGTGTGGATGACAACATTCATAAAGAGGACACAAGACAAACCTAAGAACTTTGTACTTACATTATCCTTCATGATTAATGTGCCGTGCATTAGCTTTGGTTTCCTCACATCTGGTAAGGGACCTAAAGCAAGGCCAAAGGAAAAGAAAGGCAACATGGTTCATGATCATGTCTTTGCTTTTCACACATAATATGACTAAGTCCTTGCTGAGGCCAGGAACAGAACAAAGATGTAAAAATACCTGATGCTTAAACCACCATCAGCTCTCTAGGCACATGCTCAGTGACAAAACAACTGCTTCCCTACTCACATGCTTCTTGATTTTGAAAGTTCTTAGATTGGGTTTATTAAAAGTAATTCCCGTTTTTCTAGACCTAGCTAGTAAAACATACACGGACTTCATTTTCACAGTGAAGGGCAATGAGCAGCAAAGAGGGTAGTGTGTATAGATTTGGTTTTAAATGTTATTGACTATACTTTGCAGTGCAGCCCCTTCTTCTTTTCTCACCCACTCAGTGCTGATAAAATGCATTCTTTCCCCATTGCTACAAATGGCCCTGCACCACAATGGCCACCTAATAAAAGTGTGGAACAGGGGCAGGGCCCAAAAGATGAAATTCTTGGTTGAAAATACATCACCTATTGCTGTCTCTCTCTTCAAAAGTCCCAGGGAGATGTCCACGGGAATGCTGGGGTTGGTGAAGATGGTTGTGGTCTCTCCATTGGCAGGCATGTAACAGTTGACATCTGCAATTCAAACACCTCCAGTCAGGAGACTGCAGCAGCAGCCCCACCCCAGATGGTCCTTCACCCCCAACCCCCCGGAGCAGTGTGCCAGCATCCCTGGGGCAGATGGTGCAGGAAGTTTTTGGGCAGAACCCATTGCAGCTGCTCAGGGCAGGAACTGAAGTTTAATAACAACCAGCTGAAAGCAGGGAATTTAAAGAGGCTGAAAAATAGAATTGCTGCTCAGAGTTCAGGCTCACAACCTTACCAGAACCATCAGAACCCCAACAGGGAAATACCTCCCAGTGCATCTAGCCTTAATTCCTCATAAGGGGTGAAAACAGACTGCAACAAAAGTGCCTGTTCCTTGTGTCAATACCAAACTACTGTAGATTTTGCAGACAGTAAGCACCCAGCCAATGTGAATCCTTTGCTTTCTCCACTCCTTATTTCCAAGTCAACTCAGAATTAATTTTTATTTCCAAAGAATTTTTATTTTTGTTTTCTGGAGCTCACTGCCCTTAACTGAAGTTGCTAGCTCACAGCTTAAAGTGTACCCTGTCTGCCTTGGCTTCTTCAAGGAGCCCAATGAAACAGGAATTCTCTAAGTGCTGAACTACAACAAAATAAACTTACCAAGTCCAAATGGGCATTAAGATTACGAGGGCCGAATGTGTTATCTATGATACAATATGGGTACTGGTTTGTTAAGGATGACTGGGCCTGCAGATCACAACTGTGCTGGGGTCCAGAGGATTAAGTATTTAAACTTTCATGCCTTCCTCCTACCACCATTCCCTCTTAGGTACCAACACCATACGTACGAAATTCCTGCTCTATTTTCTGCTTCAAAAACTCCATTTTCTTGGCTTCCCCATGGACCAGGAGCACATTTCGTGGCTCAGCCTGGCGGATCAGCTGCATTATCCCCTTGGCATCTGCATGGGCACTGAAGGACATGTACTCCACCTGCATCTTGACTTCCAGCTATGAGGGAGCAGAAAACACAAACGTTGTGAATCAGGAACTGCTGTGGCTCACTGCCACATCACATGACAGAGTGTGTGTGCTTTAAAGAAGGAAGCAGAATGCCTAATTGCAAGATGAGGTGGGAAAGAGAGCTGCTGATCAGAGAGTGAATATGATACTGCACAGAAAAGCTTTCAGTTGCAGAATCAAGCTGCCCAATTCCAGAGCACAATTGTACATTTGCCAAAACAGATCAATATTTAAGGACAGCTGGTGTCAGTTTTAATATCCCTACATTATGTATCCATTTTACTTAGTGACTAATGGGGCCTGGTTATTAAACATTATGAATACACCCCTGACAACATCTTGAGGCAGAGAGACAGACATGCTGTTGACAATACCAAAAAAGCCCCCAAAACCTAGTCCAACCCCAAAGAAAATATCAGTTGGGTCATTGCCACCTTGTAAGCAGCCTATTCCCACTACAAGCACATGGTGTCCAGCTGCCACCCCAAGGATTCTCCTTCTTGAACAGAAAACCTACAATTTGTCTTCCTTCCATTTCCAGCTTGCGCTGTCCACTTAGGATCTTGTGGCCCACAGTTCCCTGCACGCAGTAGCCAGGCATGATGACCTGAGAAGGAAATCAGAAAGATCCCAAACTCTGAACGTGGGCTGTGTGTAGCATAGCTGGTGGTAACAAAAATAGCCCCAGAGGCATAATCCTCATCTAAATATGTTTGTCCCATCTTACATATGACTGTCCTTGAGCTGCTTGCTTTTTTCTGCAGCCCCTGAATGCCCAGAATTAGAGAGCAAAGTGATGAAATCTCCACACCACTCAAGAATAACTAATGCAAGTTGCAAGTCTCTTCCAAGTTGCTTCAAATTAATGAAAGCATTTTTGAAAATAAAATCTCCCACAACCTTCCGAGATGTTTACCAGTAAGGACTTGTGTCAGTTAACCCCAAGTGCTCAGGAAAAGTCTTCCTGCAACTATTTTTCTTATGACTGTATCTTACCCTGAGCACATTAACACAAAATATCAAAAAATCAGAATTTCTTACCATATTCTTTTCATTCCCTGCCCATTTCCTGAAGATCTGAAGGGACTGTCCTGCATGAAGCATACCAGGGGTTGCAAACACAACCTGGAATTCGAAGAAGCACCAAAAGTCACCAGAGAAACAGGTTTGGGCTTTTTAATTTTACTTATAATATATAAACATCCTGAAGCTTTGGAGGTTATCCACTAATAGACATCACAGCACATATACTGCAAACCTCCACTAGGGATTTTTGCTATTTTAATTTTCAAGTTTTAGCAGATTTTTGTGAGCATCCATAGCATCTGATAAAAACTCTGAATGGTTTTATAAAGGTACCATCATGCTTGACAGATTCTTCTTTCAGCTACTGCCCAATAAACCATCCAGAAATAAAACCATCAATAAGAGATTGTGTTGTAAAGGATCTTACTCCAGAGCTGAGCCAAAAGAACATCCTGTATAAATTACTGCTTGAATCACAGCCAGAGAGTGTGGAGGAATTTCTGAAGGAACATGGACACCCGGCGATTATGGCCAATCCATGTTTTGAGAACTATGAAGCAGATTGAAACCTTTAGTTCTGAGAGCAGTAAACAACCTGTCCTTGCAGTGCCTCTGAAGTGCGATTAGAGCAAGTAGCTTGGCAGATGCAAGAGCAGCTTTAGCAAAAAACAGGATGCCTAGCCAAAATGTAGCTGACCACAAGAATTTGTTATCTAAAGAGGTGTGGCCTCTGAGTTCTATATAATGCTGTGTGATTATTAATAAAACTGAGAGCTGTGTTTCAACCATATTGGTTTTTGCCCATGGCCTCCATTTTTCTATGCGCTCTTCCCGACAAGAGAGGTGAATAAATGAGTAATTAATTTTGTTTTCTCTGGGCATTTTACCTTTACCGAAGTAAAGACAAAGATATTTGACAGTTACATAGATAAAAGCATTCACAACAGGGTTTTAGATGAGATGCTGAGAGTGATGGGGCAGGGAATGGTCAGATTTCACAGAGGGGTTTAAATCCATGAGCCCACACTTACCATAGGCCCTGGGTTGTCTGCAAAGGCCCGATCGAAGGCTTTGATGTGTTTGAATTCAAACATGTTCCTCTGCACAAATGTTTTCCGTATTTTCTGGTTAGTCCAGGTGATGAAGAGCTTGTAATAATGATTGGCCTTCTCTGTCAAGCCCGTGGAAAAATAAATTGGAGCCTTCAAGTTCATTCTTTCCCTGTAAAAAGAAGTGTTCCAGAGACCTTTGAGGGGACAAGTTAGGATCCTGGCTGTCCTCTAATTTGCTAAAATTCTATAAACATTTGCAGTCTCCAATGATTTTTTTTTTTGTGCATACCCTCCTCTCTGAGTATCAGGACAATCCTACATCGCTGTGCTTTAATTAACTACTGAGCAGCCTTTAGACCAGTTTTCCTTCTCACTCTCTACAGACAACTTTCCTTTCATTGCAAATATTAATCATTCTGCTATGGCAATTAATTCAAAGCAGTGGCATTTGGTATCAAAACCATTTTCACAAAATGCTTATACATAAATTTAATACTTGGTTATCTCTGCTCCCACAAGAGCAGTGTTATAACATGGCAAAGATGCAATTAATTTTTTTAAGGACAGTTGAAGCTTAGGGTTTGGGGGAGGAGTGGAGAACAACTTCGGAAAAGAAAATGGTTGTTCACTGCTTAGAGTCAGGAACACAGGGAAATACAGGGACAGAAGTCACTCCAAACCTGCTAGCATGGTCTGCCAGGCAGAGGAATACTAATGGAAATACTTGTACTAAACAACTGCAGGACCCTGCCAGGACCACAATGTGAGGAGGACAGAGGGTGGGGGGTACATGCACAAAATAGACTGCGCTCACCAGAAGGTTTCCAATAAAATGCAAAGTTCCTGGGCACGTCCAAGGGCAAACACTGGGATAAGAACCTGCAAGTGAGGTAGGAGTTACACTCTGTGAAACCCAAACAGCAGGTAAATGGCACTGCAGCCTTCTCATTACTGAACAAGTCCTTCAGTTCCCTCATTCCTTCTGATATTCCTTTGCTGCCCTTCCTACAGGAACATGTTCCTGCAGTTCTAAGGTCACAGCTGATGAACTACTACATCTATTAATCAAAAAACAGTTCAAGCTGTACATGTACAATCAGAAGCCAGACTGACTTTCCATTTAATCAATTTAAGAACCTAGAACCAGATCCTCAGCTACAGTGAAAGTGACATCATTTTTCTGTGTTCCAAATTTCCACTTCTAGTTCTAATTTCTGAGGGTTTAAAATGTCTCTTTTCATAATGACTTCTCCTAGGCTTGCTCTAAATGTGGTAAAAATGAGAATCTCAACTAAAGGTTTAACATTAGCAATACAGCACAGAGCAAGATAATAGACAGACCTAGCTACACCGGAAATCTTTTCTGACCAAATTGAAAAGCAGTAATTGATGTCAGTTCCTTTACTGGCAGGCCTGAGAGGATGCTTCAGTATACCAGAAGCAAATCAAGTTAATTCTGCCTTTATCCTCCATACTTGCAGACTCTAAGCAGAGCATGTCCTTTACTGTCTCATTACCTATGTCACAGATTGGGTTTATTCTTGGAGTGTTTTATGTTCTCTCTTTTAAAGAGCAGACAGAGGAACATAAAAACGCCTTCAGTTTCAGGCAGTGGTCACACATGGCTGCCTGAGTCGATTAATAGTTACAAGCACAACAGAACCACTTCAGAGGAAAAAACACACCACTTAGATCACCACAGCACCCTACCTTCCCTCCTCTTTCTACAGTCTCATGAACTTTCTTCAAGAAATCTCTTTCCCTGCAGCGTTTGGAATCTCTGATAGTTGTGGCGTAGGTGGATTCAGTTATTAACAAATCTGGGCGACACTTATCAATCCAGGCAGCACTAAAACAAAAGGAATTTAAATTAAAAAAACAAACAGCAATTAAATTAAGAGATGGTACCAAGCAACTCTGATATACAGCCTAAAAATGGGATATTCCCTGGCTTGCCTGCAGTCACCAATGAGTTCTCTGGCAGCAGCAGGAGCCCTCCCTTTGCAGGCCCTGCTCCCCATAAATTAATCCATCTCAGAACAGAGTAAAGTTGAAAAGCAACTCTTCTCCAGTCTATTACTTTTTAAAAATGCATTAAAATATTATTCTACATAAAATTAATTTTAGAGATCTCTCCTATATGCCAGTAAAAAGAAAATTAACATCTGTGATTAGCACTCTCTTTAGAAAGCACACATCTTTAGAAGATACCATGACAATAAAACATTTCAAGCATCAGTCCAGTTATTAGTCAGCCTTAAAAATAGATTAATATGAGTGTATAGGAGATTACATTAAGGTCTATCTGGAAGAATCAATGTAAATCTCCTCATTCTCATAGTTGAAAGCTGTATTTATCTTTCCAGCAAAGACATAACTACATCTTCCAGTCTCCTAACAAAGAATCAATACTGATAAGACCCTAGTAGCAACAGAAGCTGTGCTAAAATCACACTGCAGGAAACACATATAATCCACAGAAACTCAGCTTCCCACTTACCCTAAATGTCTGTCTGGTGTCATGTTATAATCCCCCTAGTAGAAGAAAAGGAATCCATTAATATTCTCAAGGTAACAGGACAGGCAATTAAAAGGCAATGCAAGTTTCTGGGTGTACTTACAGTGTACACAACTGACTCGCAGCCAACTTTAATCTGGAACATGGCTGCTCCCAGTACATGACCTGCATAGTAAGCCTTTATCTCCAGCTCCTCATCCACCTGCAGCAACAGGCACACACTGAATTAGTGCACAATTGAAGAATTACAATTGCTCTTCAACTACAACTGCTCTTCAACCACCCAGTTGCTCTAATCCAAGAGGATGGAGAAACCATTCTTTACCTGAACTGTCTGGTGAAGATGCACAGCCACCACTTTTTTCATGCAGTCTTTAATCATCTGGGAAGTGAAGAAATTAGTTTCCCCTTTCTTGTCAACAGTTATCTTCCTGTAATCCTCCAGGAGGATGGGGCAGATAGCCTTGGTAGGATGAGTCATATAAATGGGCCCATCGTAACCCACCATTTCACTGAAAAATGGTAAAGCTCCACAATGGTCCAAATGGAAGTGGCTGCAAAAAGACCCAAAGGGTAAAGGAGATGCTGCACAGGAATTTAGCTCACCTGGTTCTCAGAGCTTGCTGTGGATTTTTAAAGCACTGCATGACACAGAGGAACTAGCCAGAACATGAATGATGGAGCTCCAGCACCTCTGTGTTGCTAAGTGTACAAAGCTTTCCTTTTTCCCATGTGAGCTCTAAAGGGAGGAAGATCCTCACCTGATGATGACACAGTCCAGAAAGTCAGTCAGCCTCCCATTCTGAGTGATGTAAGAGAAGTCAGGAAAGCGCCTCTGCGAAGACACAAAAATCTATCTATTAGCAAAATAAAGCTGGAGAACAATGAAGCAGGAGCCCTGCTGGGAAAGGGCAGGCAGATACACCCTGCAAGCATCTCTAGGCAACACCCAGGTTCCTCCACCTTACTCACATCGTCATTGTAGCCCATGTGCATCCCACAGTCAAGCATGACGTTCTTTCCAGCGATAGACACCAGGATGCAGCTGCGCCCCACGTCCTGGCCTGCTCCTGCACCCCAGCAAAAGACAGACAATTAAGACACCTCTGGGAAAACTTAAAATCCCTTCAAAAGCATTTAAGGGTTCATGCAAACTTCCTAGACCATTTCTGATACAGGAATAGAGCTTTTATCCTTTTTTGATTTATCACTGGTTACAGTAGCACAGATTACACTGTTGGCAGTGGAGAGAGTTAAGTGATGCCTCTCTTCTGGTGAGGAAAAAAACATCAAGACCTCAAAACCTATGTAGATAATAAATAGGCTGCCCCTCTGTGAAAAGTAATGAGATAAGACAAAATGTTGGAGGGCAGGTCTAGTTCCAGTGACTTGACCCAGATCCTGATATCCTCATAGATCTTTTCTTCTGTCATGTCATTTTACTTCTTTTTTTTTTTTTTTTTTTTTTTTTTTTTTTCCCTTCACTATGAGGGCAATCAGACATTGTAATGGTGTCCAGGGGAAGTGGTGGATTCCCGCACTTTGGAAAGATTTAAGTCTCAGCTCGAAAGGGTGCTGGGACATCTCGCATAAACAATAATATTAAAAGGGTTGGGCCAGAGATCCTTGAGATCCCTTCCAACCTGATGTTCTACGATTCTATTACTCTATCTATACTGTGCAATACTACAAAACCTTTACCAGTACACATTAATGAGTCCCATGATCAAAAGAGAGCTGTCAGGCCGTTCAAGTCTTACTTCCTTAGAAGACAGGAGGACAATGACTTCCTGACAAGCACAAAGTCAGCATGCTGCCCAAGTGTAACACACTGCAGCACACCAACAGCCTCTGTGCCAGCTATGATTCCCACAGCCTAACACCCATGACTTGGAACACTACATTCCAAAGTTTTATTCAGTGTTAATCCCGGATTATTTTCGACTGGACTTACCTAAGGGAGTGACTTTTATTTCAGGCATCCTTACAAATTCTACTGCTTGTCAAGTTATTTCAGGAACAGTCTAACAAAGCTTTTGTCGTTTTTATAGCTGCCATCTCAAGGCAGAATTCTTAAGCAGAGGCCCAACTTCTTCCTGGAGAGAAAAAACACAGGTCAGATCAACACGTGGATTACCAAACTCGAGAAATTCAGGCCTGAGGGGCTGCCACCGCGGCCCCGACAAGGCGCTGCCAGTGCCGACCCCCAGCAGTGAAGCATAGACAGACAAACACCAAAAAAACCACCACAAAAACACCAAACCCGCAGCCCGGCTCACCGGGCCCGTTCCCAGGCCTGGGCCCCTCCGCGCCTGCGCAACCGCGCAGGTCCCGCCCCCAACCCCGCTATGGCGGAGCCCTTCAGCCTGCGGGAGGTGCTCGGTGCCTTCCAAACGTGCGTGACGGAGCGGCGGGAGGTGCTGCTGGGTCCCTACCTCTGCGGATGGCGGGGACTGATCCGGTGAGTGCCCTCGGCGGGTCCCGGTGAGGTCCCGGTGACTCCCTGGTAACGCCCGTTTGTCTTCTCCCGGTGCGCAGGTTCCTCCACAGCCTGGGTGCCATCTTCTCGTTCATCTCCAAGGATGCGGTGACCAAAGTGCAGATCATGGAGAACTATTGCCGGGGCGAGCAGCGGGAGCGGTACGTCTCGCTGCAAGCCATGGTGGAGTACGAGCTGGCCCAGGGGCTGGTGGATCTCCAGAAACGATCGGAACACCCCGAGTCCGGTTGCCGAACCGTCCTGCGGCTCCACAGGGCCCTGCGGTGGTTGCAGCTCTTCCTGGAGGGGTTGAGGACGGCTGAGGAGGATTCCCGGACCTCTGTCATCTGCACCGACTCCTACAACGCTTCCCTGGCTGCCTACCACCCCTGGGTGGTTCGCAAAGCCGCCACGGTGGCTTTCTGCACCCTGCCCCCCCGAAACGCCTTCCTGGAAATCATGAACGTGGGCTCGGCCCAGGAGGCTGTGGCCATGCTGGGGGAAGCCCTGCCCTACATCTCGGATGTCTACGGCATCACCCAGGAGCTCTTTGCCCGGCATCAGCTGCTTGACCTCCCCTGAGGGACACCACTGAGCACTTCTGACCCAAAGCATGAAGATGAAGTGGGGTGGGGGACACACTGGGTCTCCTCACCCCCTTTTTGGTGCTCTGTCCATGGTCAGGCTGCTTCTCTCCTTTTCCACTGAAGAGCTAGCAGGTTGGCAAAGCTATTCAGGATGCCTCACCACAGGGAAAAAAATATACCTTTTTTTTTTTTTTTTTTTTTAAATGTATATGTATCTTTATCTGTGTGTGTTTGTGTGTAGAGCCTCAGCTCTGCACAAAAACCCACTTACAGGATCTTGGTTTTCTTCTTGGATTCACTATCAACTCTGCAGCTAGGCAGGGGGTGAGAGGTATTGGTTTTTTTAAGCCAAACTCTGCAACTTTGGTTTCTGTATGTTTATATGAGTAGTTATGACCATGCCACATGCTGTCAACACATTCATTCCACATGGGAGCTCATTTTGCCACTTCTGTTTACAAGCTGTTCCCTTTTGCCTTCTCTTATGCCTCAGCCATGAAAATAATCACAGCTGTGTGTCTCAAAGGAAGCTCTTTCTGTTGAGGTCACAGGTTTTATGTGATGATTGCTGCTAACTCAGTGTTCCCTACATTTTCAGAAGCAAATGGTAGTATGTGTCACTGCTGTGACAGTTTTTCCTTTGAGCACAGACTTAAGCAGGACCTTCCTCCTGTGCAGCTTCCCATGCCTGTTGATTTCTGTTTCATGTGTCCTGGGATGTGGAAAAGTTTTTCGGATGTACTGCACAATATTATATATCCAGCTGCAGACTGCACCTTTTTTGAGCCAGGCTTCTAAATTGTATTCTTATTATGTTGGGTTTATTTTTGTTTGTTTGTTTTTAATGTATATAATGCCTGCAAAAATGACCTCTCTGCCTGGGGAGAAATCTGAACTTACTGTAAGTCACTGTTCTGTGAGGCTTATGGCTGCTATTGCAAATCACTATATGTAATAGCTGTGTGTGGATGCAAAGTATGTCTGCACACACTCAAGACACCAAAATACAGAAAATGGAGTTTACTTAGCTTTTTGCAAGCTGAAAAAGCCCTATATTGCTAGTTCAGGGTGACCTAGCTACTTGGGGGAGGAGGGAGATTCCCACAGGCAGTAACATGCTTTGACTATGTCACAGAATTTGGCATTTTGGCCTAATATAACACTGAATGATTCAGGAAATCACTGTTACCTCATGGAGATTAAGCTAACTGGACATTAAATTCTGTGAACAGCATGGTTCTGAAGAGTATCCTTTACGGGAATGCTTGCTTTATGGAGTTGGAACTCGAGTTATAGTGTGATCTATTCATACCTTGTCTTTCACTAGCACAGGCTGCTTCCTTTACCTACCATCTAGTGATCAGATGTTAAACTAGCTGCCTGGGCTAAGTTAGGCACTGTGCAGAACAGTTTTATGTCACAAACTACAGAATACCTCTTACTGGGCTTCCCTTGCTTCCTGATGCAGCTGTTATTTCATTTTTTTATAGGGTATTAAATTCCTTAAACTATGCCAAGTAACACTGTGTGTCAAGTGACAGAATTTTTTAGACCTCTTGGAAGTTTAATGCAGAAATGGTAGCATGACTGCATGGGAAAACTTCTATTTTTCTCCCTTGTATGTGAAAGTACTGGTGTACTTGACAGCTGCAACACATAGATTCACTAGAGGGAGTTTGAGTATTTTGCACAAAAGTCCATCACATAAATTACCTCCTCTGCCACAGTATTTGGCACAGAAATCAGTACCTGATTCCACATGAAAGTATGAATGGGAGGAAAGATTTACTTCTGTGTGACTTCAACACCATTCAACAGCCTTAGTTCCCCCCGCTCCCCCTGTGCAGTTGAATTTATAGCTGTAACTACAGACCTAATTTTTAAAAGTTCCAAATAACACTTAAATACTTTGTTAGAAGGTATCCATCAAGGGATGTCAGTATAAATACATCTCTATAATGCAGCTATAGAAAACTATAACTTAGCTCACCTAAGTACTCATATACTCAATTTTCTACAGCATACCTGCTTCCCTTCATACCTGGAAAATGCATGGAAAAATATTCTAGCTTTGTAGCAGAAGTGATAGATCACTTTGGCAATATAAGCAATCTTTACAATCTAGTATAAACCTATAATAAGACAGCAAAAGGCAGTAAATTGAACTTTCCAGTTCAGGGCTATCCTTTTCTCCAAAATTCAAATGTGACAGCAAAAATGCAAACCACAATGCAACATAAATTACTATGCTGTGGAACTTGTACCTAAACCAAAGGTTTGTAACTGAAGTTAACATCATAGTTCACTGTGTGAAAAATTCAGATCTGCCAATAAAAACTTCCTAAAACCAGCAGTACAGCTGAATAACAGTTCACCAAGCTTGCACTCTAGGAATGGCTGCTCTGGGCAAGTTCTTAGGATGCTCTGAGGAAGATCTGGTTCTCTCCATGATGAAGTCTCCTCATCAAATTCAATCTCCTTGAATTTAAAAATAGAATTACTCTCTTACCAATAGTTCAGGCAACTCAACATTATCGTTCTGAAGTTAATTTAAATATAAACTTTGTGACATTCCCTCACAGGTCACTGCTAATCAGGGAGGGCCCAAGTGAATTCTTGGGCCAGAGGCAGTCCGGGAGAACCTTGGGTAACAGCAAGAAGCAACCTTGGTGAGCAAGGAAATGTTTTTCAGCTCATGTTCTCCACAAGCACACTGCAGCTTGTTGGATTCCACTCCCATCAAAGCACATTCTTGGTAATGGTTTTTTTTAGATGAGCAACCTGCACCAAGTAACATGCTCCCAGCATCAGAGAAGTAACAAATACAGTTGTTTTGTGAAAACTCCAAACAAGGACATTTTCTACAAATACAATGCATTAAAAGTGTTTCCAGTTCGGATGGGGCAGAGTAGGAGTTCATGCACAAAACACTTGGCCAAATTAGGGGGAGTTACCACCTACTCTGCAGCCAGTCCAGCTTCCAGAGCTGTGACAGGGAATCCAGAAGACATTCTGCTCAAGTAAAGGAAACCAGGATTAGGCCAATGGTTTGCAACCAGGTGTTCTCACAGGGTTTTGCTGCACATTTGACTACTGCCCATCAAGCAAGGGGTTCCACATTTAATGTGTTTTGCTAAACAAATTCTTCCCGGTTATCTTCATCTCTCAGACATCTATTTAAAGAAGCTCCCAGGGAACTGATGAGACTGGATCCCCTGCCCTTGGTTCCCTCTCTCGCATTCACTCGGAGATTTCTTTGAAGAATTTTCCCCAAAATACACAAATAATGGTGCCTACCCTGCTGCTGGGCTTGAGCTTTGGTTACGCAGCAGCCCAGGAAACTGTGTGCCTATCAGCTCAGTTCAGGAGCCCTGGTGATTATATCTTGGGAGGTTTGTTCCCTTTTGGAATGGACATTGTGAATCTGACAGCAAGAACAGAGCCCACCTCAGTCAAGTGTGAAAGGTAAGAGGAATTTTGCTTTGTTACGTTTGCTTACTTGGGCTGGGAAGAGAGAGGAAATGTCTCTTGACAGTAAGTTGATGGTCTTGCAGGCAAACATTAAAGATGAGATGAAAGCAAAAATGAGCCCTGAGGTGCTGGAGCACTGGTGTCCTGTGCCATCAATCTCTGATCCTGACAGGTGATCACGACTCTAGCAGTACTGAGACACCACATAATTCCCTGTCTCCTCTTCCTGCAGGTTATTTGTAGATGGTCTGATCTGGGCTCTTGGCATGAAGTTTGCCATCAGTGAGATAAACAATTCCAGTTCCCTTCTGCCAGGGGTCAAGCTGGGCTATGACATGCACGACACCTGCTTTGAGCAAGTGGTGACCTTGCAGTCCAGTTTGCTGTTCCTCACCCAAAAAGGCACAACAGGCATTGAGGTGTCGTGCAACTACACCAACTACCAGCCCCGGGTGACTGCTGTGATTGGACCATATAAGTCAGATCTTTGCCTGTTAACAGCCAAACTCTTCAGCTTCTTCTTGCTGCCACAGGTAAAGAAACTCCCTGGAGAAGCAAGAATCCTCATTTTAGCTGGGGGAAGGGTTTGGATCAACATCAGAGTCTATGCTCTAGGTCTTTGAACCAGGACTGTTAAAGCACAGATTTAGCTAATTATCACTGTCATTGAAGCTTAGGGCTGGTGCTGAGGGTGGACAGAAGTGGCAGTGGAAGCAGATAGCCATGTGGGACAGTGCTATCAGAGGCAAGGGACAGGGGCCAGTTCATGGTTCTCCTTCTGAATGGCTATGATGAACATATCCTTATAGAGGAGTCCTTCACTTCCCACTATCCCAAGACAACATTTTTTAAAATCTGTTGCACTGAGACTAAGCAAAGATGGTGGAGAGTGATCTGGACTGTGAACATTATCCTCAACTGTACTCTGCCTCCTTTTATTATCCTTTAATTTGCAGATCAGCTATGGAGGCAGCATTGAGAAGCTCAGCAACACTGATTCATACCCATCCTTCTACCGTACTGTTCCCAGTGACAAGAACTTGGTGGAAGCTGTGGCCCAGCTACTGAATAAATTTGGCTGGAACTGGATTATCACCATTGGCAGCAATGATGAGTATGGCAGAGGAGCCCAGGGGCACTTCTTAAACACAGCTAAAAATCACAGCATCTGCATTGCATTTGAGGGGCTGATTCCTACAGACTTGGCAGACCCCCAAACCACAAGCCAACTGGAAAACATCATTAGGTCAATTAACAAGACCGATGCCAGTGTCATTGTCCTTTTTGCCTTCAGTCAGCCAGCCCTAGCCCTGCTGGAACACAGCATCAGGATGGGACTGAGCAAAAAAGTCTGGATTGGCACTGAAACCTGGACACTGTCCCATAAAGCTGCCTCCATCTCAAATATTCAGAGCATTGGGACAGTATTAGGCTTTGTTATGAAAGCAGGCATAGTCCCTGGCTTCCGGAAATATGTTACTGACCTCTTTAGCTCTGCTCAGCACGATGAATTTTGCCAGCAGTCTAGAAAATCCAACCACCTCATGAGCTCTGATGTGCTGAGCACACCTTGTGAGCAATGTGACCATGCCACCCTCCCTCAAATTTTACCCACACTGAACCACCTGAAAGTACTCCCAGTCTACCTTGCTGTCTACAGCGTGGCCAATGCCCTGCACAGAGCTCTGGGCTGCACCCACCAAGCTTGCCCCAGAGCACCCCTCAAATCTTGGGAGGTCAGTAAAGCTCAGGGGGACAACCAGGAGGTTTTTGTTCCTATCTGTGGGTGGCAGCTGCACGCAGACAGGCAGGGAGGGAGGGGAGGGGAGGTGACACTGCAGCCCCTCTACTATTGGCTGGAGCTCTGGTCCCTTCTCTAGGGCTGCCTCTCCTACTGCTTAGGCCTGGCTCAATAGAGCAGCTGATAACACAGTCAGACAGCCAACAGATACAACCATTGCCTAGAACAACTGATTTCAGCCAGAAATTAACGTACTGCATTAGCATCTTCCAAGCAAGAATACCAAATGTACAAATATTTACTGACAACTTCCATTTTTCTCCTCAGCTGCTGCACTTCATGAATACCTTCCCCTTCACAGTGAATGGTCAGAACTTCAGGTTTGACAAGTTCCATGGCACAAACCCTGGCTATCAGCTTATATTCTGGTTGTGGAGAAATGGCACACTTGAGTACCTGCCTGTTGGGGAATACAAAGAGTCCTTGGCCATCAATATGTCCCAGATTCAGTTTCACACACCAAATCAAGAGGTAAAAGGCAGTGGGCAAAAGCAGAAACAATCACAACAGGAAGGAAACTTTTGGCTTATTCATCAGGGCTGCTCAGGAATTCTCAGCCTGCAGGATACTCCTGCAAGACTTGTGTGGGACTCAGTTCTCACTCCTGTGCATATATGTAATCCTCTCCAACTAGCCAAAAGCCTTCCCAGCCCTAAGTGAGCTTCAGGCACAAGTTGGGGCTCAGCACAGCCAATTTCTGATGTTTTGGGTAATATGGGGCTTCTCCTGGCAGAGTCTGGCTGACATTCCTTCTCCCTTTTGTCTAGAGGCCATCGTCACAGTGCTTCGGACAGTGTTCACCAGGACAAATGAGACAAATAAAAGGATTTCACTACTGCTGCTATGATTGTAGAGATTGTCCAGAAAACACCTTCTCAAGCATTCACGGTGAGGCCTGAGAAATTCAATGGTTTTAACTGTTCCCATTGTGTCTCTCTACCGGTTGAGGTCAGGCAGGTTTAGAGAGGTGGTGAAGACCAGTTGTGAGACCTTCCTCCATGAAGCACTGCCAGGGCAGAAGCTTTTCCTCCCTTTTGTTGTGCTGTGCATTCCTCAGTCTTACTCTACAGATATTCTCTGGGGGATATTATTCAGTCAGTCCTAGAGACTGCATGAGAAGTGTGTATGTTTTATCTCAAGAGGTAGGAGAGAAGGCTAGGATAAAAGTCAGGCATCACAAGTAGAAGAGAAGCACATGATGGAACTGGGGGGTCCTTTGGAAGTGGGCGATCCCTCTTGGGGAAAGGAAACAGAGCTAAGAAATACAGAGAGCTTTGGGGGGGAGGGGGAGAAGGTAGAGAAGTAAGAGGGGGAAAAAAAAGAAAAGAAAGGAAAAAAAGAGATTGAACTACCACAAGCTTTAGAGATCGAATACACTGAGGAAGGGGGGAAGTAAGCAAGGCACCACCCAAACCAGCTAGCCAATTCCTGACATGACCCTTCCTCAAGAACTGCCTGCATCAGGGAGCAGTGCTCCACTGCAAGGTGGGCATCAGCTTCTTCCTCCCTGGTGCTTTGCAGACCAATCCACATGTGCACCCTGCCAGAAGCAGCAGTGGGCCCCTACCTGCAGCATAAAGTGCTACGACCGCAGCGAGAGGTACCTCTTCTGGAACGAGCCACTCACCGTTGCCTTGCTGCTGGGGATGTCCCTCATCCTCTCCCTGACCTGTGCCACAGCACTTACCTTTCTTAAGAACCTCGAGACCCCCCTTGTGCAGGCTTCTGGAGGCAAACTCAACCTCTTTGCCCTATTCATGCTCACACTGCAGTCTCTCAGCTGCTGTCTCTATGTAGGGAAGCCCAGTGACAACCTTTGTACCATCCAGCAGATAGTCTATGCTCTCTGCCTCAACGGGTCTTTCTCCACCTTCTTCATCAAATCCCTTGAGATCATCCTTGTGACTGAGTTCCCTCGCTGTGCCCCCACCTTCTTGCCCTGGCTGACCCAGAGGAGGGCCTGGCTCCTCGTTGCCTTGTGCCTCCTCATCCAGTCCTTGCTCTCTTTCTGCTATGTCCAGTTGGGCTCTGACTACCTGCTGGCTGATTACAAGTCACTGCGCTCTGAGGTTCTGCTTGTGTGTGTCACCAGGTCCTGGTTTGCCTTCACCCTGCTGCAGGGCTACAACTGCTGCTTGGCCTTCGTCTGCTTCCTTTGCACCTTCATGGTCCAGACTTCTGGGAAGCAGTACAATATTGCCAGGGGGATCACATTTGCCATCCTCACCTACTTCATCATCTGGATCTTCTTCATTGCTATTTTTACCACGCTGAAGACAGTCCTCAGGCCTGCTACTCAGATGGGTACCATTTTGGCAACTAGTCTGGGTATCCTGGGGACTTACTATATTCCTAAATGCTACCTCATCTTGCTGAAGCCTGAACTGAATAAAGTGGATTATTTCCAGCATTCCATCAAAGAAGAGCCAGATGAGGACTCTCAATAAACAGACAGTAAACCAGATCCACTGGCACCTGCTCCTCAGTAAAAGCTGTCTGTGCTTTAATGAGATTATTCCATTTGTAATGACCCTATAGCTACTCAGACCAGACCTTAGGAAAACAGTTGATTGGGGTTTTTTTCAGATAAACTGTATTGTTGAAGTTATGATAAATATTTCCATTGTATCTAAACTTCACACTTTTACAACATGAAATTCAGTTTTGACACCACTGCTGTGAAACACAAAGCAGAACTTTCCAAAGTCAATGCTTAGATCTGTTAAGGAATGTTTTCTAGCACAAATTTTTTTCATTTTCTCTTCTACTTTGTCACATCCTTAGATACCATTCACACATGTAAAGACAACTGTATGCATGATATAAAGAGTGTGTTACCCAGTCAAATTTCAATTCACTCATTTGTACTTTACTAATGTGTTTGCATAGAACATGGAAATGAGGACAAGGCACATGGAAATGAGCAGTGTGCAAATCATACTGCCCGAAGTTGTAGCACAAAGTTCCTCCCATCTCAAAAACCATACAAAGATCACTCAAAAGAAACGGCAGGGGAGAAGGAGGTGCTCATCTTTGTTCCCTAAAACCCTGTTCCAACCTGGTAAAAATACAATTGGATACCAAGTAAACTGTTTAAAAACTGATTAACTCATGTTTCTGAAAGTAAGCAGCTAGCCAAGAACAAATACTTTGTCAACGTGAAAGCAGAAATATTTTAGTATAGGCAGTTTGCAATATTTTTTTTTTATCCTTTACACAACATTTTTCTACACTCCTTTTGCAAAAAATTGTAGCAGTGTAAAACATCAAACCACAAAAGATGAAAATGTACAAACTTCCACACTATTGCTGAACAATAGCAAGTAGATATCAGGTAACTTCAGTAAGTTGTTTTTTTTTTCCCACCCACTTGGACAAGAAACTATACTGCTCTTTCATTCCCTACATCAGAATTACATTTTTTTCTATCTGTACATTACATGGCATTAGAACTTAACACATGAATTCATCTCAATTAAAGAATTTGCAAATTAATCTAAACCTGAAAATATTTTCATTCTTACAGAGCTTGCTGGTGGCCTGCAAAGCCAGTTGTTCTAGTTTTCTGTGGCTACCTACACATAAAATTCCCCTGGTGTACTGGAGAAAAAAAAAGTGATACACTTGACAAAAGTCCTCCACAGTGTGATTAAAAATAATTAAAAACTGACCTGAAGACTGCAAGTCCTTGTTTCTGGAGACTGCAGCGGGTCTTGGTGAGCACCTGAGAATCTCAGCAGTAATCCGCACCTCAGTCTTGAGACTTCATTGCAGAGAAGCATTAAGTTTTGATTGTAATTCCAAAAATAGAGAAGGAAAAACCAAATTTACCTCCATTGCTTCTCTTTCTGGCTGCAGAGAGAAACACGAGGGAGTGATTTTTCTTGGCCTCTTCTAGGAGGAAGCAGGGGTTAGAAGGAGAGAAGGGAAGGACAAAGTAGCTATCAATTAGCTCAACCAGTTGCAGTCACCTGCAGACAATTCACCCTGGGTCAGCTGAAGGCAATCAGGCCCTGCAAAGGCTGCAGAAGTTATGTCCAAACTTCTGAACGTTTAAAGTTCACCTGAGACAATGCTGTTAGACCATTTTGCATCCTGTGGAAACACAGATGCTTTGAAAGGGTGAATATGGGAAACTCTTGAAGACTTTCTCACGAGCTCTTACAGAAATCTGCTGCAGAATTGTGCCATTTGTAATGTGTGTCTCCCTTAATGACTGCTGCTTTTTCTGTCCCTTTGCTGCTTGATCTCTACCAGCTGAGAGGAGGGACTCTGCCTCATCTGGCTGTGTGTGTTCTTTGTACATGAACCACCCTGACCTTACAGGGAGGCCAGGCGTCCTTTTGTTGCATGACAAACACACAGTGATGTTAAGGCTTACCAGTCAGTCTGCACAGTGGTGTCCTACTGATCCTAGCTTTTCTGATGGAGTCTGTAAGCAGAGTCCAGAAAAACAGAATATTCACATAACTAGCTGAACGTAGTGATGGGTTCTACCTGCAGATTCATCTCCTGGGTCTGCAGGCAGGATAACTTGTTCCAGCTCATGTCTTTGTAACAGGATGAATCCTCCAGCTGCCTTTTACTTCCTGCCAAGCTCTAAGAGGGAGAACCTCAGTCATTAAGAGACAGTGATTTAAGGGGACAACTTCTGCACCAATATATTAGCCATCAGCTCAAGGCTACAGCCCTCCTGATGAATGGCAGGGGCTTGTGTTTCCAGTCAGCTGTCCTTAGCCTGCCTGGAAGAGTCAGGCCTCTGCATTTGAATCATCTTTGACTCGGTTTACGAGTGAATATTTTCAAGATTTCTTGTCATATTTTGAACTGTAAGCACTTCTGAACTCTCATTAAATCACAGAACTCCAAGCTGCCTACCATTATATCCTCAACAATCTTCTCCTGTTGAGAGAAAAAAAACCCATGTGGCAGGGGAAAAAAGAACAGTAAGCTCCAACTGATATTTCCTCACTCCTGAATAGAAGATAATGAAGTATAGCAAAGAATGGAAGACATACACTGTGGTTATCACATAAAATTAAAAGCTTTTTAGTGTTTAAAATAGCATTTACACATAAGCAGCTATATATTAACTATACAGACACTTGGGTTTTAATACAATATCTACAAAAAAGAATTCAATTATGCAATAGACATTTAACAGGAACAGTGCAGTCCATGCTAGTAAGAGGTCACTCTTTGAGTAGAACCAATTCTAGAATAGGTAATAGTCTGGGTTTTCATTACTTAAAATCATGTAACTTTGTTCCTCTACTGTACATAAAATTCTTTACATATATTTCTAATCACTGATTAGAATCAATAATTTTAAGTCAATCTTATTACAATCCAGTTAAATGCAAACCAAAAGCAATTACATCAACCCATGAGCTGTCAAGTCTCCAGATGGGACTGCCCATTTGAACTGAACAAAAATAATATCAAAAGTCAATGTCTGTGCATTGTTGCTTGCCATCCAATATACCTTTGGATAAAGTTTCCAGGGGACTGTTACCTTTGAAAAGTAGATTTATTAACAGGAGGTAAAAGACAACAGCAGTGCTTTTAAGACCATTTGCCAAAATCCTTACTTGTCAGAGTTAATATACCGGGTGGGTACACTACCCCTATACAAAGTACCTCCTTTGGCTACAAGACATCATCCCAAACTGTTTTCTCATCATTTTCTGTCATCTTCCAAACATCCCTGTGAGTCCCTGTTAAAAGCTGTGGGCAAGCATGCAGGAACATGAAGCTCAGCTGGTGAGATGTTGAGGGTCTCATATCCAAAATAACAATGACAACTATTTAAGGCTCCTGTTAAGTGGTTGTTTCAATGCCCTGTGTAGCAAACCCACCATTTCTCCCTGTAGAGGCACAACTCGTGTTCCAGAGCCCAGCCAGTGGGCTCAACATTAAAATCAGAGAAAAATTTCAGGCCCTGGTGAGAGAAACAAAACAGTTTTGCAAGACTCCAGCTGTTAAATCTTCTTCCCCCTGGAACAGTACGTCCTACTGTAAGAAGTTTCAGTAGGATTGGTGGCACTTCCTTCTGCTGGTTCTACTGTACCACATAGGAAAAACACAGTTGGCCTCCAAAGCCGCTGTGTTGCAAAGACACATGCACATGCACTGAAAGCCAAGGATGGGATATGGGAATTCTCTTGCCTTCATTCACCTCTGACAATTAAGAGTCTAACCTCCCTTTCACTCCAACCTGTCTCTCCACTGTCCACTACATGGGAGGGAAATTCAGCTTTTGTTTTACACACAGTGGCCACTCTGTATTGCACCGGTCACAGAAGGGTCACTGATATTCTCCTGCTGCTCTCAGGAGCAGGTTCTACAAGCTCAACAGTATGAACCACTCAGCAGAGCTGCCAGGACACCCAGAGCACTCCTGACTCTGGGTAAAGCCAGCCCAGGCTGGGTTTAGCAGATGGATTTCCTCAGCAACCTCACACTTTCCCATGTGGATGTTATGGAGTGTCAGCCTCATTCCAGAGTTACCCACAAACACACAAGAATCTAACACAGTTGTTTCAACATAGCAGCAAACATCAGCAAGACACAGAGCACTTTCTGCCAACAGAGTAACAAAGACAAGTAACAAGACAAAAAAACCAAACCAAAACAAAAACAACCCAGCAGGTGTGTGAACTCCCGAAAAGACATGAGGAAATTAAACATGTTTTTTCCATGGGTGAAAGCTCAGCTTTAATCCCTTTTGAAAATATATTAAAATGACTAGTCTTTTTCTCCAGCCCTGTAAGTTCTGCTGGAAGACAAAGTGGGTCAGAAAAATCTTAATATGTTGGAGTCCAGAAAAGTTAAAATTGATTTAAAAGTAGAACCACTAGTGATTGTCAGTAAAGTCACAGACTTCTCCACAGTGTCTCCTGGAGACCTGGCAGCATTGCTTTACCCTGATTTATCTAATTGCTTTAAATGACAATATTTCAAAATGCTTTACTGGCTTGAGTTAGTATCTTTGCTGTGTTCAGGAAGGAGGAAATTAAAAGAAAGGATGCTTTTGCACAGTCAAGTTTTAGGTAGTGGTGTTCTTTTGAACAAGCTATCACCAACTCTGCAAGCCATACCAGCCCATCAGATGGATCATTGCTTTCAGAAATGTGATGTAGCTTTTCAGGAGATTTTTTGAAAAAGTCCTGCCCAAAGGTAGTTTAGAAGCCCAGTGACTGGAGTACCTAGTCCAAGTCCACAGTTTGCTAAATGCCTGGCTCCCTTTGGAAAGGGAGACTGAAGTCTCCCATTAACACAGGTGTTTGAAAATGTTACTCTGACTTTTGCAAAAAGGATGTGTTTACACACAGACCTGCAATAATAAAAGTGAAAAAACCTATCAGATTGAACAACATAAAAATAAACAGTGTGAAGAGTAATTTTTCAGGGTGACAAAGGAACATGAAGCTCCAGGATCACAGTGAGAAAGACCTGGTTTGACACTGATACTGGATATTCACACTGCCCAGAAAGCATGGAACAGAACAAAGAGAAGTTTCTTACCAGTAAAGAAAATGCTTATATAGACCACACTGAATTTAAAGCACCTGTCCTACACCCTGCTAGAAGCAGGTATCTCACAAGGGAGGATTTAACTGAAGCATGGCCCCATGGTCAAATACCACTAACTGCAGCTTAACACATTTTTTCCTATGAAATGAGCCACCACAGCAGTGTGGGTGTGCTCTTACCATGCCCTTCTTCATATACTTTGAAAAAGCTTCTGACGAACCTCAGTGAAGGTTCCTGAGCATACTTTATCAAATGTCCATAACCTTAGAGCAAAAAACAGACAGTAATGAAATCTTGGGGATACACAACAGCAGCTGCTTAAGTCAAAGCTCCCCAGCAGGAGCTTTAGCACAGGTCTTGCTCTGTGCCAGGTGTAGAGATTCATTCAATGTACCATTTATGAACTGTTCTCAAAACAGCCTCTCACCTCTCTGCTGCCAGCTAGCCCTCATCTGTGCTCAGAACATGTTCCCTGGGTAACACTGCAAGTGGGATCTCTAGGTTTCTGTTTCAAAAAAAAAAACAAAAAACAAAAAAACCAAAAAAAAAAAAAAAAAAAAAAAAAAAAACACAAAAAAAAAAAAAAAGAAAAAAAGAGAAAGGTATTGCTTAGAAATCAAAAAAGGAAAATAAGATAATCAACATGAATAGTCATGTCCCAGAAGGAGCCAGGATTTACCTACATCTGGTGGAAGAGGATAAATATTCCCTTCAGAATGGAAAAGTTGCAGCTACACTACATGAATCACATAGCAGCAATTGTCCTATTTCTGTGGAAACAGCTTTTAAAAGATGTCAGCAAGTGTGCATTATAACCAAAAGAAAAACACATTTGTCAGCAGTGATGTGGCTGAAATGCCCAGGAACAGACTGCACTCTCATGATACCAAATGAAATAACTTTACAAGTCTGCACAATGAACACTTCCAGAAGCAAAACTCCACCACTCCCTTGATAGAATAATACCTAAAAATAAAATAAAATAAAGATTGATTTGTATTCCCTAGTTAGCAGAAGGTAGCCATAACTTTCCTTTCACCTAGGCATTGGTTTGAGCCTGCTCCTCTCCAAACACATGTTGTCTGTACATCTGCAGTGACATGTCTGCTAAGAGTGCTGGCTGATGCATCAAAGAAATAGCATTTCAAGGCAGTATCACAGATACCAGCCAATGGTCATTTTTTTTTCCCTTGTTAGAGAAAAAGCAGGGAAAAATCAAAGTGCTACTATGCAATCTTGGAGATTTAGAAGTCATGTGAAATAACAGTCTTTGAATCAGCCAAAAAGATACACTAATTGCAGTGAAGTAGGTGCCACAATCACCAAGCTCAGTAAGATGTGAATATACACCAGCCATTCACTATCGAAAACAGAAGGAGTAGAGGGGGGAAAAGGATAAAGAAAAGATGCCATCAATTTACTGATATTTAACAATCCCAGGAATTATTTTTTTTGGGGGGGGAGGCTTTTTGTGGTTTTTTGTTTTCTTTTGTTTTGTTGATTTTTCTGCAACACAATTGCAAACTAGAAAGGCGTGACATGCAAGACAGCCAAGTCTCTTCCATTTAAGTGTTCGCCAATGGCCAAATCACCCACCCATCCCCCAAACAATCTTCCTCCCCTCCCAGCCCTTCCCCACAGCAGAGTCTGAAGGCACTTCCTCTCACATGATGTCAACAAAGAATTCACAAGGGTTGCCCATCGCCTTCTGGAAGGACTGCCGGCTCCCTGTCAGCTCTGGAGGAACAGAGCTCAGTTCCCTCACTGGAGGCCCTCCCGGGGGTCCGCTTGTCCCGTAGACTTTGGAACCCAGCTTGGGGAGACTGTAGAGAGGTGGGACTCCTGGGGGGCCGTAAGAATGATGGCTGCTGTGGTGGCTTCTCTCGCTGTGGGTGGCAGAGCCATGGCTGCGGTGGCTGAGCTGGCTGCCAGGCCGCTCCCGACGCACGGCGCTAGTGCCGCTGCGGGATGTCTGCTCGGACTCACTGCCACTGCCAGCTGACTTCAGGTCCTTCTCCTTGCCAAGAGCTCTCCTGCTGTTCTCACTGGTGCTTCGGTTCGAGCCACTGCTTTTGCTTCCTAAAGCCCCACCGGGGACCAAAAAAAAAAAAAAAAAAAGAGACAGAAAATCTGGGTTAGCATCAGGTGCAAGTTGCTGGCACCTACCGACACCCAGGGATAAGTGACCATGGTGATGGTGATAAGGATGACAGAACCAAGGTCTGAACGTGCTGGTGGTGGTGGCTGATGGGATTTAGCAATGTCAACAAAGGTGACAAGGTTGTGCCATGCACAGGGACACAGACACCTTGCACAGTGAAAGCAGCAGCTAAGATCTCGGTTTCATTTCCAGTGAAGAAGGTGCACCTCGTGGTAACTGCCTTTGCCATCTTCCATCAGCAAAAACTTTGCAAAAAGAAACTCCTTTGCCTTCTCTATCCTCTTTGGGCACATTGCACCAGGTCCACATCAGCTGAGGTTAACAGCTGTCCCATTGTTGGCTTCAGTGGGTGGATTCTTTTAAAATTCATCAATACAAGTGTTCTGTTTTTGGAGAATTCCTCAAAACCTGTTGAATTGCTCTGAGGTCAATCCTGAAAATGTTCAGGATGTTCCCAGCAGAGGCCACTAAACCAACCCAGAAAAAAAACAGGACTGCTGTTGTTGTGTAAGATGAGTTGTTGCTACTTACAATGTTCACTGAATTTCAGGAACTGATTTTACACAAAAAAGTTGAAGGTTATGCTCTGTTACCACAAGAGACAGGCTAGGGTGATGTGAGGAGACATTTCCAAGTTAATTGTTATTTTTAAAAACCCAACAAACCAAGCTACAGAATACCATTAAGTTCATGCCATCTTAATGCCAGATGTCTTCTCAAAAAGGATCCCCAGCCAGCTGGAGGCCAGCTTTTGAGTCTCAGTAAGCCACCGAGTCACCTGGGAGTACTGAAGGGGGGAAAATCAGAATGATTCTGAGCTCCTGCACGCTTGAACTACAGATGATCATGACCTTCTGACTCCAGTGGTATTTGCTGACTTTAGCCCCTATCAGCTCTTCTCTGGGAAAACCCCTGTCCTGCTTTGTGCCCCTGTTTTCTTCCATCTTTAAATGAGATACTAACTTGGGTTCAGCTGCTATCACCAGGTACTACAGATTCATTCAGATGAGGCTTTTGAAGAGATGTTTCCTGAGCTCCCACCTCAAATGCTGCACAGCAATCTTGTGAAGTCAAATAAAAGAGGAGTAAACACTTGTTAGCAGGTTGACTGTTCCAGCCTTTGCTCCAAAGAATGACATAGAAATTATCTCCAAGAAGCACCTTTGCAAGCTCTCCAGTTTGGCACATTGTTCACAAAAGAAGAAAACTGACATTTTATTTTAATGTTTCCACAGCTAATACGCCTCTGCCTTTCTCTCATAGTGCATTCCGTTGCCACCCATCCAAATGCTGCTACCCAAAGTCCTTACTCCTTAATGAAAGCTCCCCCATACAGAATTGATTGCCAGTTCCACAGCTTGTAGCTGGGTAAAGTACATGCAGGGGAGCAAGAAAGCTGCACTGAAAGTGTATGTTACTGATCCTGAGAGGCCATCCAGCCAGATGGACTGAGACTGCCTTGTGGCATTCAGTCTATCACATTGTCGCTGGTATCTGGAGGAGCAGCTCTACCCGATCTGCCAAGACTCCAGGAAGTCAAGAGGTTAATGCAGACTTACAATCTCAGAGGAACCTGGCTGTGTGCAACTGCACTCCAAGCTGATTACAGGACAGAAAGAAAACAGAGAAACCATCTACTATTACAGCATACTGTTCTCCTGTGGTTATTCACACTCCTTTTCCTGACAGGCCTTTTCCGTCTTGTGATAGAAGAATCAGAAAGTCCTTCTAAGCCCTGAGTTTAAATACAATTTAACAAGAGTGTCATCTTCTTGGCAGGCAGGGACTAACCTGTCTTGGAGTGTTTCCATCTAAGGCCACTTTAAACCTAAGTGTCACGAAAGGGATTTAAAGAATCTGCATTTCAAGTGCCTACAAAAGCTGCACTCAGGTTGCCACAAGGTATTTTTTTCCCCGTCTGGGCTGGCAGTGAGGTATCTGATGCCATTGCCTCTGAGGCTGCTGCAGCAGAGTCATACAGGGGGCAGACAGGTTGAGATGCTAATGCCACACTAGTAGACTACTGTGCACTGAGACAGGTTGAGAGTCCAAAACAATTAAAAAGGAAAAAAGAAAAAAAGAAAAATAAAAATACAGCTAAACATTTGAGTCACAGGAGTCTAAATGATCATGCTGTGAATTTATTATTGTGGAGGCAATTGAAGCTTACCAATCCCCTAGAGTCAGCCATTCCTCTATGAATCCTTCAGTCTAATGCTTGCTCAGAACAAAACAAGGGAATAACAGTTATAAAACAAGAAACAACACATAAGTGTAGTTTCCAAGAGAAGAACAAGGAAAGTGTTGAAACCCTTTAAAATCAAACACCTTGGCACCTTCCATAAGGCTTTGTGTAGCCAGGAACACAGGCTGCATGGATAAAATACCATACCTTTCCTATTCCAGCAGCAGAGTGCTAATACTCCACTGCCCACAGAAACAGCTGCCAAAAAACAAAATAATCGCATTCTTTCCAAGACAATCAGCTTGCAGTTCTAAAACCTCTGGATATCACTGCAAGCTTCCTCACATACACTTCTTATTTTGAGATAAGCTGTGAAGCAATAGTGCTAAAATCTTGTGAGCAAGTTCCTGCTATGAAATTCTTGTGTACAGTTTTGCAAAATCTAACAGGCTGAAGTAAACAGGAAGAAGTTCTATCCAAGCTACAGGATATTCATCACAAAAACAGAGAATCCTGACCCTTTCTTTACTGGCAGCATTTCCAAAAGCAAAAGTCACTCTGGATGTGATTTAAAAAAAAAATAAATCTGTACATCAAAAAAATAGATAATTTTAATTTACTAAGGATTAAAAATTAATCACAAAATTATCCTAAGGCAGGAAAGGAGGAGGTCAGGTTTTTAATCCATGCAGTATCATCATTTTTTCCCTGTCAGGTACTACAAAAAAGACTCTCCTCCCTGTGAGCAGTGTTTCAGCCCTGTAAACTGTCTGCCTGGCCACCTCATGCTTGTCTGACACAAGCAAAGAGAGTGATTTTCCTTTTGTACTGAGTATTGAAGTGAAGGCCAAGAGCACCTTGGTTCTGCTCCCTGTTCTATCAGCAAAGACATGGCCTAATTTCTAGTGCTACCAAGCAACTGCAGCCCCACTGCTGGCAATGGCTCTGACCTCTAAAAAGGGGAGCAACAGTTGATGTGTTTTAATAGGGTAGACAATTGAGTCATTATTGTTGGCCTGATCAGCATTATCTAAGCAGCAGTTTACTGTGTGGTGGTGTTAGGTAAGAAGAGAACAGATATCTACACCACTATGATCATGACAAACTCTGCTTCCCCACTGGCATTTTGCATGGGGTGTAGAACTCCTACGTAACTATGGACAGCAGAGCTGCTGTCCTGTTCTCCTGACTCAGGGAATGCATTGCTGGCAATTTCAGAACAGAGCTGAAAGGCTAACCCACTCCATCCCACCCACAAACTGGTTTGATTCCATGCAGGTAGCATACAAAACCTCAAGACAGGAGCACAGACAGTACAGGAGGGAAGTCAAGCAAATGGATAGGGATAATGACAGCTGTGGAAATAAATACCAGTTTAAACATCTTACCTTCACTTTGCTGACTCCCTGCACTGCCACTGCCATAGCTAAAGCCTGGGTCTTGGTATGCTGGTGGAAAACATGGAGGGGGCAGAGGGTACTGATAAGGATATCCTTGGCCTAAGGGCCAGGGAGCAGCAGGATGTGGAAGTGGAGCAAGGGTGTCCTGATCCGAGGCTCCGCTGGAACCATTGTTAAGGTTCAGTGCGGCCATATCTGGAAAAGAGAGAAAAGGTGAAGACTGTGTCCTTACCTAGCAGCTGACTCCTGCAAATCAGTAAGGTCTGGCAGAGCACCCAGTGTGGAGAGGGACTAGAGGGACTCAGAGTTCACCAAAAGCGTCCCTCAGGGTAGGACAGACATCTCTATCTACCACCAACCACCAAGGTACCTCACAAGCAGGGAGTCTGTGGCATCACCAAAAATAAATCCTGCTTTCTTAAACCTTGGTGCAATGCCCTGTTTGAAGAGCTCATCCTTCTCTTCCAAGCAGCCTAATTGCTTGGACTACCAGGAATTGTAAACCACTTGTCATGCCACTTCAGAACAGTGGCTGTCATCAAAAAAACACCGGTGAAATCCTGTAGGACTGTGAGCTCTCTGTGAGCACAGGAGAGGCAACACCCACATAGCTTTGTCCTTCACACACGGGGAACTTACTGCCACAGAGGTCTCCAAAGACATAATAGCACTGCTCTGAGAAGGTGATTTTGTTCACTGTGTGCCTGAGGTAGCCATGTTTTAACATGCTGCTGGCATATTTTCTAGCCTCCCGTCGGTCTTTGAAGCCTTCCACGTGTGTGTAAAGCCAGTCAACCACATCTGCTCCTAAAACGAGAATAGGAAGAGCAGATATGGGATCATCTGAGCCAGTCTGATGTGTTTTTTCACAAATACCTAGTCATGAGGTTATACAGAGGAAAAAACAAGTACATATAAAGACAGTTTATTCAGCTAACTTCCCAAAGAACCCTGACTGGTTTTCTTCAGCATTCCTTTGATCTGCTTACCTATCACTGCATTGGAGATGGTAATTTTTAACCACATCCTGTCCCGAATTTCAAGGCCTGAATCTGGTAGCTGCATAACCTTGACAATAGTAGCCATGTCACTCTTCACAGTTAAGGGAGATTCTTCTAATTCTGAAAGGAAGAGAGGTTACATGCTTCTTTGAAATGAACAGTCTGAAAAGAACTCGGCTCCAAGTCTGGATGAAACATTTTGAGACAGCTTTACAACAGATGAAAAAAAAGACACAAAGGTTCCCAAATGCATCCTCACTGATGGCATCAGTTATAGCATTAGAACCAACTCTTTGAAATTGGGCTCAGTGCAACCTACTCGCTGAGGTGCTGAGTCCCTGCATGTCCTGACTTCACAAACCAGCTCTCAATCAGCACTACACTCCTTCAACCCAGACTGCACTGAGATTTGCAAAAGAGGAAACCCAAGGAGCTCTGTGACCATTGCTTTCCATTTCAATTTATCATAAATAGCCCCTGCTCATGCAAGGGTTTAATGCATTGTCTACAAAACTCTAGAACAAGGGGGTTTAGCTTGTTCTTTTACTTTTGGGTTGTCAGGAATAATACCCATCTGCGTGGAGAAAGATGACCATGTCTCAGTCCATGTCCATTTGCTTTTTTCAAGATCTGGACATCTGTGTAACTAGGGAGAATTGCAGTTAGCAAAAAATGCTTCCATCATCAGGATAAACTGGTGTCCATTAGAAAAAAAGCTTTCCGGGACCCCAAGGATGGCAGCCTTGAGTCACTTAACCCAGCATTACTTTGCCCTGCATTTTTCTTGCAGAACACTACCAGCCTCCTTGAAATCAGTTGCTGGGCAGACCTCAATGACCCTGTCTGTAAATAACATAAATACATTCTTTGGATACAGCACCCAGTCATCCTTCCCACTCCCATCTTCCCAGCCCTAGGAAACTCATGTCAAGCATGTGTGTCCTGTGTCTGAACCTCAGACCTTTCTCCAGCAGGAATTCAGAAGCCTCCCTCCCCTCCCTTCTCCCAGCTCCCCATATCACCCACCTTTCCAAAGCACAGGGGAACCAATTTTGGCCTTTTCCAGCAACCCAAAATTTTGAGAAAAGGTACAACAGGCATGAAACAATGAAAACTGAAAATGCTTCTTTCAATACATGCACTGCTAATATGCAAGAAAATACCTCAGACCATCTCTGCATGCAGTTGCAATATTTACAAAGTTTGAATAATCACTCAAATTCTGCTTTTGCTTCAAGTTAGTTTGGTTAGTGGCAAAAAGCAACATGTCTTTTTTGGGGGAAAAAACAATGAACATCTAATCAATAATCAAGGAAAGTACATGGGTAGCAATAAATAGCATTTTTTTGGAGGCCTGTGATCTTCATGTGAAGAACACCACTGCCCAAACGATCATCAATATTGTCTAAGCCTGCCAGTTGCTGTACAAATACAAAAAATTCTAACATGCACCTAAAACGCCCCGGCTTTGGTCTGGAGTCAATCAACTGTGGCATGACCTAACCACCTGTACCAGATCTACCACAAAGTTCTTTCTCAGAGATTTGGTTATTGGTTTGGAATGGCATCTTCTCCCATTAGCAGACCCTGGTAATAAAAGAGGTGTATGCTCCAGGAAAACAAAGTCCTACCACATGTAATACCACCATGGGCTTGTGTCCTTATTTGAGTAAGAAGTACACATCTGTCCGAACACAAAGGCTCCAGGAACTTAAGCAGTATCTCAGGCTGAATACTATTAAGCAGATATAGTTTGAAGTCTCAATTCAAAATCCTCTGACGTCCATGGAAGAGAAAAAGAGAACTTTCCAACAGTGTCAGTGAACTGCATTTTGAAACAGCAAGACTTTCAAGAAACATTGCAACACTTGGGAGTTATTCTCATGGAATTGGACAGCACTACTTTGCAGAAAGCGGTCCTGCAGTGAGAGAACAGAGGCTGGAAAAATTTCCCTTTAGCAGAGTAACCAAGAAGCAGAGCTTGCACTGTGTGAGGCAGAGAGTCCAACACTCACAAACCACTGTGAGAGAATATTCTCCTGCCTCAGCCAGAACAAGATACTTTTAAAAGCAGTTAACACTATGAATTGTGTTGGGGGCATTGTAGGACTGAACTGAAGGAGCATTAAGCAGAAGATCACAATAAAGGTCAGAGGTACTCTACATTTTCTTGCATTCAGGAAAGGAAACATTTTAAGTCACTGGCATAGAAATGAGAAGCTGTCTCCAGAAACATGGTTCTGCTCCCAAATAACCTTTATTTTAGAAGTATGATTGAGAGGACGCCTGCGTTCTGCACTTCCCAATCACAACACTGTATGGCAAGGCACACAATACATGAATAATTCAAGAGGAATGTAGAGTAACAGATTCTTGTTTGACAGCAATCAGCAGATATATTTGATTCCAGCAATCTTGAGCACCTGTAAGGCTGAAAACACATCTCAAGATAAAGCAGTCATCAGGTAAGTAGTTCCCTTGCTTTCTACTGCTTTCTCTTTCAGTGGTTCTGCCCCTGAATGAAAAGGCACTGAGCTACTACACCTACAAAAAGGATAACTGCCCTTTCAGTCCAAGGTGAAGCGTAATTCTAGGACTCTGACAAAACCTGAGAGGGGGTAGAAGAAATAGAGGCAGAAGCCTATGTAGTCTGATGGGACTTAACGGGTCCCTGCAAAAGCAACTTTCCTCCCTCAGCCATGCATTTGTCCAAGGAAGAAACTGTCACTAATCACCAAGACTTTTAAAGTCTTTCAAGTATTGTTGTGCTGGTTTGGTTTGGTTTGTTTGTCTGTTTTTAATGGTATCCTCCCTTTCTTTCTGGAAAAATCTTACAAAATGAAAAAAGTCCCTCAATTATAAATTTAGTCTCCAGATCTGTCAGACACTTTATCACCCCTTGTTAAACATGTATTTATCTGGCTTTCAATGAATGCACACTGAGGCAGCATTGTTCCACAAAGGAGATAATCTCCTGAGAACTTTAAAGCCACTTCAAGATTTCTATGTGTTTATAAACAAATACAATAAATCTGCTTCCCACAAATGAACAAAACTGACAGGCAGGTTGCATCTCTAGGAAAATTCTTCCATATTATATGACAGGAAACAAACTCATAATAATGATGTGTAGAGAACCTCAAAACTTTCATGGCAAGTGAACAGAAATGCTGTTTTAAATATGAACACTTTCCTCAGCTAGGACTTCAGGGAACAGTGTTCTTGAAGACCATGTTCCTTATTTGTCTTGCCTTACTGCCATGTATTTAAAACCAAATGCTAGCTTTTATCGCATGCTTACATCAGAAAGCAAGGGAAGAGTAAAAGAAAAGCATATTTTATATTCTTTTACGAAAAATTTCCAAAATAAGGAACCAAGACATGGTTACATGGGTAAGACTAGTTTAGAGAATGCCACAGACAGGCAGTCCAGGAAAGAAGGGTGAACTCTAGTGGTAACTTCATGTGGGACATTAAATGTATTTTTTCCTTGTTTAATAAATTCTAAAAGTATTAAATAGTATAAAAGAAAGCTATGTGAGTATCAGTGGAAGAATTCCTAAATGCTACACTAACGTTATTACCCATGACATCTCTCTGAAGTCAACTATTTACATCTATTAAAAACCAGTCAAATGCAAGGGAGGAAGTTCTCATGTTCACCTGAGGGGATCAAGTTGGAGGCTTGCCTTGTCATTTTTAAAAAGGACCAGAAACCACTCTACCTTACCAGTAGAGTGAACCCTGGCAGAACACCACTGCATTAACTTCTGACCTCTGGAAAAAAAACTTTTATGCTGCCCAAAACAACGACAAATTTAAAGAAAGCATTCAAGAGTTCTGTGGCAGCTGTCGGTTTCATCATGCTTGTAGCTGGGGTCGGTTTTGGGCACAGCTCTGCACTGCTGGCCCCGAGCAGAAGACACCTGCCCTGGGCTGGCCACAGTGTGACTTACTTTCCGAATCAGGAATTGAGCTTGTTAGTGAGGAGCTGGTAGATGTGGTGATGCTCATGGAGGGGCTCATACCGTAACGGGGGTACGCTCCCGTCATGGCTGTGGTATGAGAGATCCACGCTGCTGGGTCAATTGGCCTCACTGGTTCAGCTGCAAAACGCAACAGAAAGGGAGAAAAAGACAAATGGAATTAGATTTGTAATAAACACTAGGACTTAAAAGTACAGAAGAAGTTTTCTGCAGTGCACAAGCCTCATAGGAAACAACCATGGTACTTTTGGTCCCGTAACTGCAGTAGGAGTGAAATGTTTCCACCTGAGGGAAAGAAGGTTCCAGTCCAGTAGCAATATCTCCTACTATTGTTCCACACAGTGCAATAGAGATTCTCACCTTGCTGTGATATGAAGTACTACCAGATGCTTTGCCCCAGCTGACAGGATCAATTCTCCCTAATTCCAACCATCTTGGATCCATAGTAACCACTCAGACAGAAGGTGAATCTTCTGCTGAAGGTGAATCAGAACAGGAACTCTAGAGCTGTGTTTGCAGGGATAAGGCATCATGGCACCCCTCTGTCAGTGTTTTCAGCAAATCTGAAGGTGTGATTTGTGGGATTTTTCTTTTGATTGTGCTGGTTTTCCTAAGGACTTCCCTGAGTGAAGTCCCATAGTCTGCATGAGTCTATTGCAATCATTTCAACAGACCATCCTCATCTCAGAAGGGCTGGTAACAACCTGGTTTCGGTATCATAAGCAGAGCACCAGTAGGAGGCATCTGTGTTTGTCACATAAGCACAGATCTTTTATTACTATTGAAAGGCTAATTAAGACGGAAGTTTTAAAATTAAATAATTTTCAAGTGTTTATGTATATTAAATAATGTTGCTGCCTCAAAATTTAAAAAATCCTCAATTTAAACTCTTTCCAAGAAGCGTACATGTGAAAAAAAGGGGCTTTTTAACACTGAGGTATCATTATCCTCCTAACTTTCTATCAACTGAAAGGTTAACATCATGAAGCTATAGCCACCAAAGGTTAAGAGCTTGATTCAAAGCCATGTGGATCAATCACTGGATTCTCAGAAAGAATATCTTAAAACCCTGCTTCCCAAACCAAAAAGCAAACACACACCACAGCCAAACTGAAAAGTATCAAACGTGCAGAGAACGGAAATCTGTTAAAAGCTGAAAACTTTCTAAAGCTTGAGGGCTCCACAGGGACCCAACAAAGAGCAGAAACATGTACTCACCCCTGGGGATAGTGAAGTAACTCCTGGGAGTAGGGTCCCAGCATTTGGCTACTGTTAGGCTGATAGGTCTAGGAAGAAAGAAAACAAGTAAAGGTGACTCTGAGCTTCGCCTGCAGCAGATGTAACAGCTAAAAACAATAACAGTTTCAAAACTGCTTTGAAACAAATTAATTCCTATCCAACAGTTGTCAAGTGCATTCAGAGAATGCTTTTGAGATGCTTGTTGAAGTATTTTCAGAATGAAGTAGTATTTCTTGTTTTGCATAGAAAATGGGCATTATTGGTGAAATCTGTCAAATGATCAGCTCTTGAGATACTGAAACACTCATCCCATAAACAACCCAGGCAACTCCTAGTTCATGCTGGTTTTGGCAGGTAGGTTGGAACCAGACTCACCTACTCATCACTAACACTGAGGAGATAAGAGTTGAGATCAGCAGTGACACCAATGATGATGAAAATGTTGATTGAGGTTTGCTCAGTACCAGTAACTGCAGAAAATAAGTGGCAAAAGATCTAGTAATAAGCTCACCCTGGTTTGGAGACAATTTCCCGTAAAACCCGTACTGCATCATCATTGCTCATGTTCTCAAAATTGACATCATTCACCTGAAATGTAGCAGAAAGCAGAGGTCAGGCTTTGCAACAAGAAAGCTCAAGACATTTTATTTATCTCTTTCCAAATTTCTTTGCCTTGTAGCTGTTCCCATTCGTTTCGGCAGCTGCAGAAAAAATGCTTCTTAGTGCACATCAACTCTTCAGCAGAGTTTGTGAAGAATTAGAGATTTAAGTGCTAGCTTTGTGACAAATTTCTCCCAGTAGGAATGAATTCTCTTAACTGGTTACCAAGCCCATGGATCTGGTGGGCTGGCTGAGGTGAGCCACCAATGTACAAGCCAGCAGCACATATTTGTGGACATGGACCAACCTGCAGAAGCATGTCTCCTGGTTCAATCCTGCCATCTGCTGCCACAGCCCCTCCTTTCATAATGGAGCCAATGTAAATGCCACCATCACCCCGGTCATTGCTCTGTCCTACAATGCTGATTCCCAGGAAGTTATACTTCTCTGCACAGATAGAAAGTGGAAGGTGGGGGAGCAAAAGCAAACAAGGTGATTGGAATGATAGTGATGAGCTAACAGCAGGCTACTACAAGTCCTGAAAAAGCAGTTCTCTCAACACATCTGCTGGGCTAAGTTTGATTTATAATTACCTCAGGTTACCATAATAGCCTATGTCTGCCTGGCACATTCAGGGAAATCCTGCTAAAGACATTTTTTCACACCAGACACTGAAAAGTTACATTAAAAAAAAAACCATCAAGAGAAAAAACATTGAAAAGACATGTCTACACCTAGAAATTAGGCACCCCACCAGCATTAGGCAATGTTTTTCCACACATCAGAATGGCAGGAAGAATTTGGTGCTACCGCAAGGTGCTGAATTGTCAGGCCTGCACATTTCTAGCTGGCTAAACAACGAAATGCGTGAGCAGCAGAAATGCAAACTTCCAGTGCCTTTCTATTCTTGCTCGTAACAATGTCTGACCCCTAGACATAAGAGCAGAACTACATATTCAGGAGTTCCAGCTCCTGACCAGGGCTTTTTTGAAAGAATACTGATTTGTCTATGCAAATGTCTCAGAACCACGCAGTACCTGAATCCAGGCACAGTCAGCAGAGCAGCAGCTCTCAGCTACCATTCCTTTTAGGTCAACTGGCATCCTTTCAAATTGAGGAACTTTCTACTGGCTCCAAAGGCTGACACCATGACAAAATATATCTGTACCACTTAAAATCCATCATAAAAACCATTGGTTAGCATCTTACCCATGTTGAGTGTGACAGTGATGATATTTAGGGACATGGTTGAATCAGTGATGCTGCTGAACGAAGATGACTGGAAAATACAACAGAAAATTCTCATGATTTTAAATGACTTAGACTATGACAATAAAAATAACTATTGAAGATTAATTAATTGTGAACTAGTTAACAGGTTTCCATTTAGAAGGCATCCAGCAACCATTGTGGCCTCCTCAAAATTATTCTTCATTTAGAATTTCAAGGAAAAAAAAAACTGGAACACAATCTGCACTTTCTCCCAGGAATTGTTTACAAAACACAAAGAGCAAGCTCCTATGTTGAGGTTTCTCAATTGAACTTCATGTTGAATCATTTCTGCTTCCTGACCCCAGGACTGACAGCCAGACACTTAAAGGCTAAAGTGCCCAGTGTAGTGTGAATTATTACATCCACAGCTCCTCCCTGAAGAGAGGAGTGAACACCACATGATCCTTCAGGAAGTGAGCAGACACGCCCCTGCCTCCACAACAAAATACAAATGTGCTTATCAAATATTTTCTAAAACATTACTCCAGTTCTTGTGACAAAATGTGTGCACACTCAGTCTTTCATCTGTGAGGACTGATATTTATAGAATGAAACAGTTACTTCAAGAAGTGTGGCATTTGGACCATCCTCATTCTGCTACCATTGGACTGTCACACAAAGGGGCAAGAGAAAAGATTTGTGATTTCCAATAAACAGATTTCTCCTCAGAAGATTTTGGCCATCAGATGTCTAACACCACAGATACCTCTTGCCCACATCGGCCAGTAGCATAATGGAGGTTCTCCTGCAGGGGCTGGTCTTGAAAGAGATAACATGAAATATGACCACTTAGGAGTAAAAGGAGAGAGGGAGAGAAGAGGGAGAGAAGAAAGAGTCCTGACCCTATTGTGCAGAACTTCACAAGTGTGGGATTTAGACTAAGATAGACTAGTGCCAAAGGGATCCTTTCCAATGAAGTCAACAGGGCACAGATTTGCTCTGGACACTTTCTTAATTCACATGCTGCACACAAAATTCACAGTTCACCTCCCTGGAAAATTCTGATGCCAACCTTACCCTGTCAATCTGCCGCATCTTTTGTTTCCTCCTCCTGCGTTTATGCTTCCGTATGAGCCGGGATGAAGTACTCTGCTCTGTGGAGCTACTCAACCTGAGGGAAATTGAAAGTAAATGTCAACTCTGGAAAACTGAGCCATTAGCATTTCTCTGCACCCTGCCAAAAAAAAAAAAGGAAAAAAAAGAAAGAGAAAATAAAAAGAAAAAAAGAAGAAAAAAAAAAAAAAAAAGAAGAAGGGAAAAAGAAGGGAAAAAGAAGGGAAAAAGAAGGGAAAAAGAAGGGAAAAAGAAGGGAAAAAGAAGGGAAAAAGAAGGGAAAAAGAAGGGAAAAAGAAGGGAAAAAGAAGGGAAAAAGAAGGGAAAAAGAAGGGAAAAAGAAGGGAAAAAGAAGGTAAAAAGAAGGGAAAAAGAAGGGAAAAAGAAGGGAAAAAGAAGGGAAAAAGAAGGGAAAAAGAAGGGAAAAAGAAGGGAAAAAGAAGGGAAAAAGAAGGGAAAAAGAAGGGAAAAAGAAGGCAAAAAGAAGGCAAAAAGAAGGGAAAAAGAAGGCAAAAAGAAGGCAAAAAGAAGGGAAAAAGAAAGGGATGATTCCTACAAATGCAGATGAGAATAAATTGTGAAGACACCATCAGCCAGCTTACAACTTACTGTCCCCAGCTGCTACTCAGTCCCAGAGTGAGTACCTCAGTATCTCAGCCCCTGACAAGGAGCACAGAGAGGGTACCAGCTAACCTACAGTATGGATCAAAGAGTATGAACATTACAGAAGATGGAACTGCTCAGAGGGTGTGAATCTCTTGACATTCTTTTTGAGTTGACAAAACTATTTCAGGCATGTTAACCTCACACACTCCTTTTTCCCCTCCCAGTAAGGCAGATTAACTTAAGGACACAAGAGGTGATGTTTTCAAAAGACATAAAAAATTTGATAATTCTCCATCTGTGGAAGCAGCTCCCAGCACCTGGTTTTCTGAGGCTTTGCCTTTTCAATAAGAAAAAAAAACCTAATGAAGCAAAAGACTTCTCTGTATGAACACAAGTCAAGCCACAAGATAGCTTCAAAGACTATGAGAGATGCAAGTGCCTTTCCTGCATTAGAGTATGAATTCAGTGTTCCAGTCTGCAAGCAAACAGGCTCCATTTCTTGCTGCAGACAAAAGATGAGGGTGTGCAAGCCTCTCTCTCTCATGATGAGGAGAGACTTTCCACTAGTTCTGAAGACAGCTGAGCTAGTCCCTAACAGAAAGGACAAAACTTATTACTATGTCCCTGAAAGGGGTAATGTCTCCAGCTAACACTGCCTGTCGTTGCAATCTTAATTTACCTGTTCAGTATAGAAATACATAAGAAAATGCTACTTATTACACAGGAGGAACCCTAAATGCCCAGCTTGCTCAACTCTTGTTTTTTCATCCCTTCTTGGGGGAAGCTGGTTAATGACTTAAACATGAGCTTAGTAAGGCAACTTAAGTAGAAGGCAAGGAACTTGTTTCAGCAAGACTCCCACAATCTATGAAAACAGATATGTAAACATCAGACTTCAGTCTCTGCCCTTTCTGAAAAAGACGTCAAGTCTGTATCTATTTTCATGAAGCTATGGTACACTACATCATCTCATCTTCTAATTTCTTTTAAATCCATAGCCTTAGCATATCCCTGCTGAATCACTCATAAACACTGCATTTCTCAAATTCTAGGAGTATCTGGATGATAAATAGCAGCTCAGACATTTTCTACTGAAAAGTTATTATTTTGGTCTCCGAAGTATCCTCAGAAATGAGTCAATGTTATTATTACAATTTGATGAGCAAAACAAGATGGTATACTTGAGCTTTTGGGAAAAATAAAGTGCAAATATGAAAACTACATCTGGAATCATGATTACCAATTTCCTGCACTAACTAATGGCCAAAGCTCTGACTGCACTTGTGACAAAAAAGCTAATAAATCCCACAGAAGAATTTTTTTTAAAGAATAATAATTTGTCCCTCCTATGTTCCCCAAAGTAAGATAAAAAGTTAGGAATTTGTTAAAGAAAGGTTATCCATATAGTTAAAAAAGAACTCGCGTTAATTTCTTAAATGACAAATAAACATAATAATTTTTTTGCAGTGAATTAATTTAGTTACATTGAACTGAGAATCGTAATTGCAAGTTTCTGACAATTATCCTACAGCTACAGATGCCATATCTGCTAAACCTTTATTTGCTTCACAGAAGACAGAAACAAGACTCCTATGGTAAAGTTTACCATGACATTTCTTCATCAATCTGTACTGAAAATACCAACACTAAAGTTTAATTATATCACACTTCAAAAACAAAGGAAATAAACTATTAACTTACAGTATTTGAAAAGTTCTATACTGTCCTGTAGTACTTGCCAACAAATTAATTTACTGAAACTAAAGACTATTCTTTAACTAATTGCAACAGAACTTCCTTGGCCTGGAAATGAAACAATTCTGCTGCACTGCTGCAAACTAAAATAAAATAAACCAATGACAAATACCAGCTGTTAGAAAAACAACCTCAATCTTACAACCTCTTCGCTTCCAAGACAGTAACACCCTTTGTATCTGCTATCTTCTCTCAGTGAACTCCTCCATGTACAATCTCCTTTACAACATAAGTTCTGACAGCAGAATCCACCAGCTGTTATTAAACACACTTACCCCTTCAACCTCTTTTTGCCCAGGCTGCTGTCTCCAGCAGATCTGGAGCATGCTTGATTTCCTATTTGTCTGTGTTTGCCTCTCAAGAAAACTTCTCCCTGCCAGCACAATCTCCCATCTGCTTGAGAACATCATCCCCAGAAACACAACAGCATTCCTTGGAGCATTCCGTCTAGTTGTTCTTCCTGACTAGCTGGCCTGGCAGCTATTCTGTGTGCCAAAAGCTTCTGCCCCAGCCTAGAGAGAAAAAGGCCTACACAGCAGCTTCCAAGAGTCTCTTCTCAGGTCAGACGCAGGAAGCTTTGCTTTATTAATAGAGAAAGATTTATCTGGGTCCACAGCATAATGTGCTTCCATGTTCACCCTGACTGTTAATACTGCCCTACTGCATATCTTGCTGCAATGGATTAATATATTTACAAGAAATTAATATATTTTACAAGAAATAAAATCAGCTGTTGTTTTTTGTGGGCTTGAAGGAGGGTTAGAAACCTTAACAATCTTGGGAAGGCATGGAGTACATTCAGGTTAACTACTGATCCTGCCAGCCCTTTATGCCCGTGAACGTTCAGGTCAAGTACAAAGCATTCAGAAGTCTAATTTTTTGTATCTCCAGGTGTTGGCAACTTCATTGTAAATGCAAAATAAGTCCTTGAAACTAATTCAGGACCAAATTTTAAATGTTTATTTAGTTACCCTTTCAACCTTTTGGAAACAGGCTTTAAACAGAATTTAAGGAATTGCTGGTCTTCAACAGGTTTTTAAGCTATGACTAATTGCAAGACCAAACAGATCCACGAAATTCAATAAGCTATGTGATCTGTTTGTAAACATAGCAAATATTTAAGTATCTCCAGGAATAGCTGTTCTTTGCTGTTTCCATTCTACCTAAAATTTAAGAAGATCATGTTGCACGTTATTTGTTTTAGCTGCAGATCTCTCTGAACCACCAGAGATCGGTAACTTTTCACAGCTCACTGGATGAACAACAGCTCTAGAGACAGCGTTCAGAGAATGCTGTCATTGCAGGCAGGAGGGCAAAGAATATTAATTTTGATTGAGATTACATCTTTAAAAATAGGTATTTTGATTTTTTGTTTATGGAACAACAAAAATATCTTTAGAGATTAACAAGGATGGCTTGAAATTGAAAGCTTTTTTTTTTTCAAAAAGCAAGGAATAATTCACATTCTCTCAGTCTGCATGAAAAGAAAACCTAATTAATAAGTCATAAATACATGGCATCACAGCCTGCCTTTGCAATAGCATTAACTTTGATGAATTCCTTTACTTCTCATAGGTCTCAGACTGCAATTACATAGGAATTCCTTTACAACTGAGCTTTAGTGAAGTGCATGCTTATTAGAATCTATGCTGAAGGTATTTTGTTGCAATATTCACATCAGTTCTTTATTCGTAGGTAGAGAGTTGCACATTGCTTTCATCTTAAAATGTGATCATTCTTGCTATTAAAAGGAGAGAATATGAGCAGAATTTTTCTCTTAATTGGAACAGTGACTACAGACAGTTTGGACAGCAACCCGAGTAACTTTGGTTGTCTCTCAGAGCAGTAATTATAGATAGCATGATATTCCTGAAGAATTATCAGTGTTCAAATTGTATGTAGCAGGGGAAAAAATAAAATAAAGAAACAGAAATAGAGAGGATATAAACCTTCTCATCAAGAAGGTATAAACCTTCTCATCTCACCAGACAGCATGTTTCAAGAAAGCCCAGAAATACAGTCAAGTGGCTGGGAAACAGATGCAAACAGGATTTAACAGTTCAGTCACTATGCAAATGTCCTACCTGCTAGTGTTGTCATCATCATCAGAGTCAATGAAACTGCTTGATTCCAGCTCACTGCTCATCATGGTAGAAGAGCTGTCATAACCAGGAGGGTGCTCACGGTGCCTGTCCAGTTTTGGGTGGCCATTGATCCGAGGGACTGTAAAAACAAAATACATGGAGTATCACAAAGCAAAGAGGAAGAGCACAGAAGTGACACTGTGAGTAGCATGACAGTCACACTGAAAGCTGCAGACAGCTCTGTGGGAGGATCCTTATGCCAAAACAAAGATCTTTGCAGAACCTGATCTCATTCAACAGCTGGAAAGCTTATTGCCCTGGCTGGCCTGCCTGCTGACCTACCTTTTTTCCTAACTTTTTCATTTGTCTACAGCTCAATTCATGGGCAAGCCATAAACAGACCAAGGCAGAAGTTGGCAGGCATGAACAAGTACCATAATGGCATTAGAACATCAATTAGAAAGGCCATGAGAAGTTGATGTTAACAGGAAAGTACATATGAAGATTTTGGAAAAGCAGCAAATGCAATTTCAGTTGAGTATGAATAGTTCTATCAGCACACAAAACATTAAACAACATTCTTTGAGAAATTCTACTAGTACCTTGCCTGTAGAACCTCCTTTCCCTCATCTGTGCTACGTGTTCCTGTCCCCAGTGCTACAGCACCCAGTCTGGGCAGTTCAGCTATATTAAAGTCACGTTGTCTTGACCATTCCACATGCATAAAATGCTTCAGAACCATTTCTTGTTAATCTCTGTCTGTGCAAATGTTGTCAGACACACAAACAGTCCTGTGGATAATCCCCTCAGTAAGAATGCCATTTACTTGAAGGTAGCAGTGATTCATCTTTTTCTGAATGTATTTTATAGATTCTCCTCTGCAAATCAAATTCTTCTGCCTGCTTCCTTTCAGGGACCTCTCATTAGCACATGCATAATCTGCAAGTGCTCCATTTTGTCAAGAACGTTCCTTTCCCTGAAACAAGAAAGGCTCAGCTAGATAAGGCACCTGGTCAAGAAATAAACATAACAGGCTTCAAAGACAAACTGATATTTTAAAAGACACTCTCCCAACTCACAGCTCCCTCCCAGGTCCAAGAGATCTGCCTCTTCAATTATAGAGTAGAAAGCCTTTTCATAAAGGAGGAATGTCTGCAGTCAGAATTACATGTGATACTGTGTAATACTTCTGATATTTCTTTGTGCCTGAGGAACATGGGTGTAATTATTTTTGCCCATAAAACTGTTTAGGAGGTTTGTTAGAAGGTGAGAAACATATAAGACCTCATCTCATTTTTTTATACATATATCTACACTTCATTTCTGCAAAGTGAAATAATTGAAGTGTAAGGATGTGATGTCCTGTTATAACCCTGCCTGATCACCCAGCTCCTAGGCACATCTACAGGCATTTGAAATGGCTGTGAAAACAAGTAAACTGGCTACCCAAGAAAACCAAAGGGCAAGAAGACCAAGGGCAGTATTTATTCAAGCTTTGAATCCTCTTCTGCACATACTGATGAGTCAGGGGTTGACTGCTGTCCTCTAGGAACTGCCTCAAAGTCACAGGCTTGTGGTGTTAAAAAAAATTAAGCTTATCAAGTTTCAAGTTCAGGCCTCTGCCTGCCAGATCCAGGGTACATTGTCTCATTTCTACACCATTCTCCTGAACAAAGAAAAAAAAAACAAAACCAAAAACAAAACAACAAAAAAAAGGCACTGACTGCTTAGAAACTTCATTTGAAATGAATGTTAATACCTACAGTGATACACGCGGGGCTGTGCTTCTGGATAGCATCGGACTGGTTCCAATGGCCTCAGCAGGTGATGACACCACTTGGGACAATATCTCCTACTGGGAGCGGGTCTCAGGTGTGAGTGGAGCTCCTGTTGCCTCTCCTGCTGTAGCTGGCTCCTACCAAAACACTTCAAAAACGTGGGAGTGACCATTTCCCTGCCCACACTGTGCCCACTTAAGGAAATCCCTAGTGTGCTCTGTGACTATCACTCTGTCCAAGTCTAACAAACAGATCCAGATGTCCAAGGAGCTTGTCCAAGAAGTTATTTTTCATGCACAGTGTAAGAGGAAAAAAAGAGCCAGTTCAGGGCTCCTCCCAGGACACTGGAAAATGTAATTCCTGAAGACTCAAAGATTATGAAATATATATATATATGCGTGCTCTTCCTCCATGACATAATCCCAAGGAAGGCTGTGCCCAAGAGGCAGCGCATCGGGTAAGCAGTGTATCTTGAAGGACTGGGAAAATAGAACAAAAATCATTTGCATCGACTTTGCCATTTGCCACTCTGCCATTGCCACAACACACTTGGTAACCATGTCTGCTGGATACAAGTCACTCTTTTCCCTAATCAGTTCTGAAAACCCAGATCCTTTCATAGCCACATTTTTAATGGAATCCTGTAGTATGACGTAGCTCTCTTTATCCCAATAAAACCACACATAAGCAGACCTCTGGAATCTGCATAATTTTAGAATTTAGAATATAGCCAGGTAGAATATAGTTGGATTAATCTTCTTTCTCCAGGTTCTCCCCTTCAGCCACACAGAAAGACCCTGACCCTCCTCTCATCACAACACGCTCTCCTGCCTCAGGCCCCCTCAGTTTTCTGCTACCTCACACCCCTGACACAGCCTGGGAATCCAAGGACAGGACCCACAGCCTGGCCCCCTGCTCACCCCACCAACACCCTGCCAAGGAACCCCAGGACCCCTGTGTTACCTCCCCTAGAAGGTGGCTCCTGTCAGCAGCCGGGGCAACTCTTGTCAGCTCTACATCCTGCGTTACCTCAGCTCTATATCCCGTGTAACCTCAGCTATGCCCCGCATTACCTCAGCTCTACGTCCCGCGTTACCTCAGCTCTACGTCCCTCAGCTCTACACAGCCACCGACCTCCAGCTCTGCCATGGTGACTGGAAACTGCTGACAGAAAACCCTCCCCCAGTGAATGAATGCCTTCAGGGGGTGGGCAAGCTTCAGCTACTCTCTGAATAACTCAGGACAAATTAGTGGAAGCCAGGCTGTCCTTGAAAATAAACAACCTAGAAAGGACAGTCTTGCTGACAGGGGATCCGGGGTTGCAGTGTCCTGTTTCCAGCAGACAAAGGAAACACAAAGCATGTGGTTTAGGGTTGTGTTGCAGGTTCAGGAGACCCACCAGACAGCCTAAGTGGAAAAAAAACTCTGTCCCCTCCTTCTAATGAGGAAGGAAAGCACATTTAGCACATGTAAAGCACTGCCAGGGCAATTAGATTACAGCAGTGTCATACACAGCTCAGATGGCAAGACACAGATTTATGTGGTATTTACATGGTCTTGAATTCTTCTCAAGTGTTAGCTACAAAGAAAGTGAAAGGCACAGAGAAGTGGAGATGGATGAACTATGGCAATAATGTATGTATCTTTTCCCGTCTGTCCTGACTCAATCTGACGTGATTTTGCTGCCTGCAGCAGGACTGCACCTGAAATGCTTCAGTCAGGTCCTAACACCACATCAGCAGGAACTTGTTGGCACTTTTAAGCCCATTCCAAACAGCCAAAACAATGCTAGAACAGTTACAGAAGGAAGTGGAAAAGGCCCAGTATCTAAATGCAGTTTCCCTCCCTTTTCCTCTTTAGCTTTTCTGTAGTGGCTTATTAAATATAAATATACCATTATTTTGTTACTATAATAATTAAATATATGGAATAAATAGATATATTTTTAAAGACTTCTGATTAGCAATTATGCTGGCCACTGAGTAAATTAAAACTTCAATTTATGCTTCTCCTATCATTCAATAAAAAACCAACAATGGGAGGGAATTAATTTTTGATCACTGTAAAAGGTTTGCTTCATTGTTTCCCTAAAAGCCAGTGCACAGCTGGATTCAGCTGGAGCTGGAATGGGTGAACAGATGTGAGGTAAAGAAAAGGGCTTGTAGTCTCATTTTGCAAATCTAAGGAGGCACTGATAGCTGAGCGCAACTTCAGTATTTCTAGATATTTCAACCAAAATACCTCTGGTTTATATAAACTAGATCAGAAGAAGAGCTGTTTGTTTTTTCTCTTTTCCTTTTTTCCAGCTATATATTCCCTGGTTATTAAATTTTAAATTATTAAACAGAAGGACCTCACATCTTCCCTGTTTGAACTATACACAGCTTCAACAGCTAACCCTAGTGTTACCAGTACGCAAATACACTTCAATTTTAACAATATTTTGTACTGCACGAACAGCACTCAGGTAGCCTTGAGTTCACAGGACAGGTTTCCTGTGTAATTAAGGTTGAAACTTAAATCTATAAGTTTTTGTAAGCTATACCCAAATTAAAATCCCCTAAATTTTTCTAATTTAGCCAACGTTGTTTGGGGTGTGAGGGTCAGGAACTATTACTATAATTGAGTGAGTACTTTCACAAACCATAATTATAAGGATTATGTTCATAAAACACTCCCAGATATCCAAGTCTTCAGTCTAAACAAGAATTATTCTGTGCTCTGGTTCAGTGCCTGTCCCATTAATGACTGGGGACTTTCTGCCTGACCCTCTGCTCCTGTTTCTTCATTAGAGGATGACATAGTTCATTGAGACTGTCTGACAAAAGCCCTTCAATGTGTGACAGAGATTAAAATAAAGCATAGCCTAGGAGGTTAGAATCTGTCCTCCTTGAATTTTATCAACAGCAGAGTAGGCCATGCCTGAGGGACAAAAGCACATCAAAGTCCTAAATCAAACAAGCCTTGAAAGCAGAAAAGAATAGAGCAGCATCTGCCTGATGAAGCTGTAAAGAGGTTCTGTGACACTGCAGAGAGCAGAGGTGACAGGGTCTCAGGAACAAGTCATAGCCAAGCCCCTAGTTAAGAGAAAAAAATACAAAGCTTCCAATCCCCACAAATGCGAGAAGTTTTTACCAATTAATCACAGGAAATATTTTACTGCTTTCTCAATGAAGACTTGCAACCCACCTCCACAGAGGCTCAGATATGAAGTAGGGAAGAATGACTATATTGTCCACTCCTGCTTTATGCTTGTACCCATCAGCTATATCCCTACACCTTGACTTACCTTGGTTTTGGAAGTTCTTTGGAGCCCTGAAAATCTTAATTGTTCTGCAGTGCTACCAGAGAAAGGCTTCTAGCCATTGTCACAGAACAGACTACAACCAGGAACCCAGGTCCTGCTCTCAAGCCTGCCAGTGTCCCATGCATGGCCATCTGCTCACTTCAAAACTTGAGGGGCTCCCTAAGCCCCAGACAGTTGTTTACATATGAGTCTTGAAAGTCTCAGAAACAATTGCTGAGAACTGAATTTTCAGCTACTACTGTTCAAGTTCCCATTGCAATTGTTTTGTACTCACAGCCTTTTTTGTTCAGATACCTTGGCACACACTACAGTAAAGAAGATATGTACTGCAGCAACAACTGGAAATCTGCCACAGCTCCTCTTCCCAAACACTTGCGGCTCCCCAAGCATGCCCACGTTGAGAGCTTCTCAAAGCACAGGTCATTATCCAGCATTTCTCAGCTGGATGCACAATAGTTAAGTTCACCCCACAGCAAACTCAGTGTCAAAACACTGGTGTCAACACTTGACATCTGCAAACTTGTCAGAAACAGAGCAGTAGCTATCAAACATTCTCCAATGCCAAAGGAAATTTGTCTCTTAATTACCTCCCTAATTAGACCTTCCATAGTCCCCTATCCCATTCCTTTCCTGCAAACTGAGGTGGGAGCATTGTTCTAGGCAGCAAGGGGTCCCATGGACATGTGCCAGGCAGACCTCCCACGTTTCTAATTAAGATCCTCACTCTACTTTCAATTAGTAGGACTTTGACAACTTTCCAAAGCAACAAGGACTTTTCTTGCTTTAAGAGTGCAAGTGGAGCTCTGACATACTGACAGCTCAACTCTTTCAGATTAATTTTATATGAAGCTAAAGCCAGGGATAGATTTGCTACTAATTAGTGTGACAGGTGATCAGGAAAAGACATATTCCCCAATTTATACAAAAGCCTCTCTAAAAAATAGTAATATAAAAAAATTCTCTGCATGTAGCTTCCACAATATAATTCATCATTATACCTTAGAATATATACATACACACACACGCACACACAGAGAAAGTCACTTAGCTGACAGGACTCATCTTTCTCAGCTTGTTCACTTTATTAACCTAAGAACACAACAGTAATATCGGAGTGAAACTTCTTTCCATTTGCACTCCTGGAATAACACAGCATGCTTAAAGCATGAGAATAAGGCAAATTTAAACTTAGGCAATTCCCTGGAGAAAAATTACATCTCTGCATGTTTATCATTATTTCTGCAGCTTTACTGAGCACCTGTGGATGAGAATTAGCATTTGCTCGGCATATACAGCATCATGGACTGTATTCTGGACCATGAGCAGCCAATGCTCTACTAAAACTTACTGAAAAGGAATGCAGTAAAACAAAAAGTTGGAGACCCTATAAACAAGAGCTCCTTATACAGGTAACAGGTTGGCACACACATAAGCAAAGCTCCTGCACAGGAATGACACAAGTGCCAAGTTTTCCTTTAGACTTCACACAGGCGTGAATCAGATCCAGGAGCTAAGTCTGGAAAGCAGAGCGAATCCCTGATCTCGTAAATCACAGGCTCTCTGCTGCAAAATCCTTTTTCATTTTCAACAAGAGGTGTGAAAACTCTGTCAGGTTATAAGGTATGTCCCACATCTTCTGGCCTCAGTATGCCAGCAATATTTTTAATGTCCTCTGCATGTATGTCTATAATTGCCCATTAGCAATTCAGCAGAAACAGCGTTTCTATGATGAGTAATCCTGCAAGGATTAAGTACAGCATACAGGCTAGGATTTGCGAACAATTCACCCATGATTCCACATTTTTAATTATCAGACAACAGAGAATCTGGTTAGTTTACCATCACCTCGACTCTTCAAATCAAAACCGAATGCCTCTGTAAGAAACCTCTTGCATGCCTGCAAGCACAGCCTGACAGTTTTCCAGCCCATTGTATCACCTGGATGATTATAATTTCCAACTCTGAAAATCTATTGTCAAATTCCTTCTTCTAAAAATTTCACTTGTACCACTAGAAAACAATTTGTGATTGGTGCAAACATATCTTTATTTTACTGCCCTTCCCTGCAGTACTGCCCTTCCCCATTTACTTATCTTCCCTGCCCTGGGGTTTTCAGGGAGAACCTCCCTCTTTTGAACCTCTCCCACAGGGATCAGGAACAGGGTAGTTATCTTGCTTAATCTGTACAGGTTTTAGCACAATGTGTCTACATCTATGCAATTCCCAAATGGCTCATTTGCACCTTTCCTCTCTTCACCTTGTTTGAAAGGAAGGCCATAATACAGTTTTCCTTTGTGAATGAGTACTACTCATGGTCAGGGCGGGTAATTCTTTGTCATTCACTTTATACCAACAAAGAGCTCAAACAATTACAAACACTCTGTGGGTCCATGTTATTGTACACCTTGTTGAGCTGGCAGTACTGAACCTATGTCTTGGCTATTCTGCATAGTAACACCTAAGGAACCAAAGTAAGAGTAATGAGTAACGTAGCATGCCAGTGAAGACCCCCATGCTGCACCTCTGCCAACTACCAGAGCTGTAATTTTGGTACTATTTAAACAAGCCTCTACAGGACAAGATCAAACACAGTAACTGCATTTCCCTCTGCAAGGAAAGGAGGATTTACCCCTGTTTCATAATGGCAAGTGAGTGCACAGCTTCTGTCCCTGAAATAGCTGTGAACAAAGTGTCACAACCTTGCTGTCCTTCCTCCACCCTTGTCCTTCTATCACTGTTCCCCCACTTTACACTCAGCTGTGCTTCAGACAACAGAACATGAAGACTTGAAACAGGAACAAAGCTGCTAGTTTTATGGAGAGGACGTAAAAACCTTCTCCAGGGTACGGGTGTTTCACTTCTTTACAGCTTTTGCAAGTGGCAGTTGAGGATCTAGTGCTGAAGTGTGCAATTTGGAGGCATGCTTCCACCTGAAATTAATACACCACTGGTTTTGTTTTTTTTAATAAAATATTACGACCACAGAAACAGTATGGCTGGTAAATGACACATTTCATGAGACCAAAATGATACAGCAGTTGTCCTTGCTTACTGCACATTAACAAAACTCACCTCTTGTTCACCTGCACAGCCTGCTGCAGGCAGGAGGCCTAAATTGTAGTGAGTACAGGCAATATCTGCATTATTGACTGACATGTTTTTTCCCTGAGCACAACTTAGACTGGCAGAGGAAGGAGGAAATTCTATCCCATTTCTACCTAAAGGAAAAAGTATGAACTGGTTTCAGACCACTAGAAGGCTTCTGCCTTCTCCTGTGCTCAAACAACACATATGAAGAATCTAGGTCCTACACCAACAATCAGATCTCTTGCCACCAGCTCATGTCCATGGCCAAACATGTACCGGCATTAGTTCAAACTAATTTTAAAAACAAATCACCATTTAACATTTTTCCTTTAACAAGTTTTTAAGATAATACTGTTAGAAGATTCTGCTTGGGTCTGTGATTTCCCAAAGGAATCTGCAGCCAGGATCATACAAAGACACCTCTCTGCTCCTCCTACTGAGTAATTTTCATTCTCTCTGAGTCAGTTACAAGTTGGAAGGGTTACATGAAAATAAAGACACCCGCTTCTAACCCACAGAATATATGACTTCTGGTTTTCTAACTGGAGGCAACTACTTTAGTGGGTGGAGCTGTCAATAAAGCCTGGGATGACATCTCTTGAGTCCAAGTATTCCATACTCTGGACTATATTAAACTCTATGGGTAGCATCAATTCATGCTTACCTAAGCCAGGAAATTCTTGTCTGGCAATGAATGAAAAAAAAAAAAATAAAAATCAAGCTTACTTTGATGTACAGACTACAGGCAAGAGATGAAGTTCTGTAGTTTGTGTGAACTTTGGGTGCACTTATGTATAGAAAAAGTTCTTCAGAGCCAATGAGCTGTGCTTATACCAACATAAAATATTACTGGAGATTCAAGCCTAGGGAAATCAACAGAAATTATTTCAGAGGATTTGGGCTCGGATCCTGCAATGTTAAAATATTTTGACTCTCAAACTATCTACACTGCAAACTCTCAGCATATCACACAGATAGCGTGCTCTGTTTTTAAATGAGCAAAGTTGAATCGTGGAGGCAGCCTAGCCATAAGAGTACAGAGCTCAGCATTGAGTGTCGTTATTTCTATCCAAGCCAATCATTTTCTAATGCTACAGAAAGGTCTGTGTATCATCAAAAAGGAACTCCCTGCCACTTTACTACACGTTGTCCAGTCTTCTTAGAAAATGCTGCGCTTCAAAGCAATCATCAAATTATACCCTTAAAATAATAATGGTCCCCAAAACACACAGGAATGTAGACATGCTTCTCTTCTGTTCATGCAGAAGTAGTTGTTACATTGAAAAATTATGAGAAAAAATTTGTTTCTAAATGAAAAGAGGGAAAAATAAGATAGGACTCACCATCCTCATGCCCTTCTCTATTTCTCCATCGATGTCTGTCTCGACGGTGGCTGATAACTGACTCTGTTCCTGTTTCATTATCCAGGCCATCTCGGCTGCTGGCAGCATTGGGGCTGTTAAAGAACAAATAGGAAGAAACAGTGGAGTCTCTCTCTTTTTTTTTTTTTTTTTTTTTTTTTTTTTCCTTTTCTTTCTGTTAAAACAGTTGCAATCACCAGCAGATGAGCTCAGTCTTGCTGTAGTTCTGTGAGCTCCCCCAAGGCTGCTCTGCACACCCCACAACTACCTGAAGGGTGAGAAGACAGTTCAATAGCCAGGCAAGGACACAAGAAGTATCACATGACACTGAAAAAGCTGCTACAAGGTTGTTGCTTGACATTTCCCTAGGAAAAAAGCCTCCTGGTGGGCTAAGAAACGGCAGCATTTTAGCATGTGCCGAGATGTTCACTAACAACGGAACAGCTTTACCTGCTAAGACACTTGTAAAGGACTATGGATTTCAGCACAGTCATGAGAGCCTTAACATCACAAATTTGCAGCACGCCTGCCAAACACAAAAGCAAACAGACAACACTGGGTTTTGGAAGAACAGAATTTGTTGCCTCTAAAGTTTAGCTCGGCCTCCAAACACCCCAAATTCCTGTGTGTCTCTCAAGTCCTCCCATGTTCATTCTGATGAAGAAATATACACAAGTATCTACCAGCTCCTCCAGTAATGCCAACAGATGACATGCTCAATCAGGGGTTTATATCAAGCCAGTGAATTGAGTTGCCTTTTCCACAATATCCCAATATACACATACATTTTTCTCAAACCAAACCCAGTGTTTCAGCTCATTTCCTTTAGTGCTTGTTCACCCCCAGTTGTTTTTTTTTCTGCCAATAACCTGACCTAGATACACAGCATGCTGACAGCCAAAGGGCAGAAGCTACAGCTCACTGTGGACACTTTTACCACGGAGTGATGACCTTAAATGTTGAAGTCTTGCAAGTTACAGCAAAGCTCAAAATAATTAAGTGCATGTCTGTGAAATGTACAAAAAAAAAAAAAAATCCAAGTCCTTTCCTCATGCTCTCAACAGTGTGAAAGCTACACAGATATGCCAGCACAATATTAATCTAGTAAGTCCCAGTGAAGGATCATTTTGATCTTTGGGTAAAAACCATAAAGATCTTGATGATGATCTCAGTGCCCAAATTTCTTCCACTCTGCAATTGAGGGCTCTGCTGAGAGTCACTTTCTCACTATTACAATTAGCCAAAACAAAAGGTTTCAAAGTGGGAGCAGAGAATTAATCTCCAATAAACAGCAATGACAGCTTCATACTCTTGAATTTCTAAGCACAGAGGAAGGACATTTTCCCTGTTCATATAAACAAGCCTGGCCTTCACCTCCCATTCCATCAGACAAGTCAAGTCAGCTAACCAAGAGCACTGTGAATTAAACGACCAACAATTGAACCAAGTAATCCCACTGTCTTCTGTGGAAGCCAGACCCAGAATTGGTCTGTGTTGTAAGCACATCTGTACAGTGTTACCTTCAAGAGGCATGCTGAAAAGCCTTCTACACACCCATCCACTTTCTTTTAACAATGTACTTTTAACAAAAAAACATTTGGCTGCACATTTTAAGCACTGAAGCAACGAAAATTCAAGTAGGTCTTGAGATGTTGTCACAAGTAAGTTTCTATTTCGTGTTTCAGTCAGGGACAACTGAAAAGGGAAGAAGGGTGGCAGTTTCTTAAGGTCCCCTAGAGGCTCCCAGACGTCTCGGCAGCACCATCTAGTGACTGCTGGCACTGCCCACTGCTACACCCACCTACAAAATTTGGTTTATACCCTAGCAAAGGGTGCAAAAGGAACCTCACACCTGGCTTGTTTCCTCTCTCACTGATGATTAAGTTAAATTTAATCCTGTTTTAGGTACACATACCTAAGAGCTGTGTAAGAAAGGTAGCTCAAGGGTTCAAACTGTGACACATGGTAATTCCTGCTGACCTCTCTGCTTCATCTATTTCTTATATTCTTCCATTTGCAAGATTATCCTGATCGGTCCCCTCCAACTCAGAATATTCTGTGACTATGATTATACAACATCTTGCTTGGATAGGGCTTCTAGGATAAATAAGGCCCAAATCAACACTGAAAAAGGAAGACAGAAGATAACAGACCCCTGGTAGTTTGAACAGCATTTAAAAAAATCTCAGGGAGTTAAGAACCAAGCAAAGCACACTTAGACGGTTGTTGCGAAGGTTACAGGGTTGCACCACTGACCTCTTAAATGGAAATACAATTTGAGGAGACAGTATGGCTGAACCACACCAAAATCCCAAGAAACAGCATTTTTAGAAGGATTCCCACATTTGCTTTGTCACCTGGAGATACCATCACCTGCAGTACTGTGCTGTCTGACAGCAGGAAGATCAGCTTTTTAGCACACTGTGGAGGAGAGCAGGTCCATCAGCTTCAGTCCCATTGGTCTGACACACACAGTCATCAGCAATGAGTGGTTCCACCAATACCGAATTGTGATTAACTCACAATGTCATTATTTTTTTAAACAAAGTCTGATGTTGCAGCTATTACACATAGGTACAGGTCAGGGAGACAAAGAACTGGTTATATTTGCAGCCATATGACTGCACTCACCCAGACCTCTCCCAGCCAACATACAGCAATTCCTGAACGCATGAGGGCACTAAAGCCCTTGCAAGACACAGTGTCAGGCAAGGTTAGTATTTCCCAAGATTTCTTATACCCTCTAGAAGACATTTATCTGTGAAGGACTCATCGACAACACTGAGGGCTCTTCCAGGCAATAGACACCACAGAAACCAGTGGAAACACACAACACCAGGCAAATCAAGACCACGCTTCCTTCTCCAGACATGTTCAGGTCACAGCTAGAAACAGGTCCTGCTTTAAATCCTCTCTGTAAATTCTTCCCTGAAACGGAAGGTTTTCTCAGAATACACACTGGCTCTGCACACCTAACAGGAAAGAACAAGGCTCCCATGAATTGGGATGACTGTAGCCTGGCCATATGCAGCCCCAGCTGGTGGCCCCTGCATGTACACATAGGAGGCATCAATCCATATGTAGATTTTTGCTCTTGCTATCAGTGCTCTGCTGGCTCTGTATACTACATCATTACACATAACATCCTAATAAAATGTTGTCAGCCATATACCACGAGAAGCATTTTGGGCTCTCTCTCTATTGAACTCTTCCACATTGAGTTTCAAAATGAGATATGTAGGATATGTAATCCATTCTAACAATGACAGAGTTTTTAACTCCCATCTCCCTTTTAATTCCTCAGTTCTATTGAGTGTATTATTTTTTCTTACCATAAATAGCTGGTTTGAAGCAGCAGGGAGCAATGTGGAGAAGCAACAGGCAGAAACTGCATTAAAAAAAAATTAAAATATATGTATATGTTAAAAAAAGACAACTTACTGGAATGATGGAGGGCGGGAGTCTCCAATGCCTCCTGTTCTCTCGATGGGTGGTGGAAGGTCTGTGTGGCTCTCGGTGCACTGGGAGCCAGTGTCAGAGTGGGAGCTTTCAGCCAGGACCAGCTGTTAACAGAAAGAGAATTCCCCATGCTTGTACAGGTTTCTGCACTCTGACACAAAGTGTTCAGACACTGCCAGATCTCAGGGAAACTAGAGGAGAGGTCATGCTCAGTGTTTGGTTGCATGGATTCCTGCCAAACTTTCATAAAATCAGGTTGCATTCCACCTGAACATGAAAAGATCATCAGTTAGGTTATGCACAAAATTCCTGCAAGCAACAAGAATTTTTTCCCATCTCAGAACAAACAAGCACACTGGGCAGAGAGTGCAGGTTTTGTTGGGACTCATCATTCCAGCAAACTCAGAGTTTCCCAAGGACACAAGCTGTCAGCACTCCCTGAAAAAATCCACGCGCAATGTGAGACTGCACACACTGCACTCATGACCAAAATGGTTCTTCCATGACAAACAAACAAAAAAAAGCTGAAAGGTGACAGTAGGACACCCCATACATGATATAACTTTGTACAAAAATAGCTTCAAACCCCCTGAAAACTCACAATCTGCTCTGGATCTATCACCAAATGTCAGAGTTGCTGCCATCTCTGTCAAGAGTCTAAATTCAAACCAAAATCCCCAAATCTCAACAGCCATAAGGTTTAGGAGGAGGAGGACCAGGTTCCTGATGGTAAGCAGACCTGTGGTTCAAGTGTGCCCATTTTCTCTCTTCATCTCTTAAGGCAGAGATGCTGATGGGAAAAGTCATTTTTCAATCATGCCATGGAAACCAGGACATGCAGTGTGCGCTCTTCAATAATTCATAATGACCTGAAAAACTTTTATAATAAAACTACACTATTGTAACTATCACCTTCAAAATTCCTCTGACACTGCCATTTACATTCAGGGAAGCTGGAGGTACCTGGAAGCCTGTCACCCAGGGCAGAAGGAAAGGCTGCAGAGCACCCACCACCCAGCGCTCACGTGGAAAGAGGGAATTGAGGATTTGCTGCAATGATCAATCTTCTCATTAACAACACGAAGCATCTACATACAGCCTGATGCATTTGGGAATTGTGATGTATTCCAGTCCTGCTGCAAAGCAGGATGTAAATTCTTCATCTCACAGCAATAATACACTCTGCATTTGCAGAAATAGCATTCCCTATTTCTTATCTACCAGGCTACCATCTACTTTTCTGTATTAAAAAAAAAAAAAAAAAGACAGAGAGGTTTTGTGTTAAAGGATCCTTTTAAAATTATTTAAAATCTTACTAGTGCTGGAAAATGCTCCTGGCTGAAGTGTGCACCCAGGAACGAGAAGAGTGATTCCTTTCTCTACCAACAAATCCAAATCAATACATCTTGTACAAGAAAATCAGCATTTGTGCTGCGGTTTCCTAACCCAGAAAGGCAGGATACAACTGAATCTACATGACTGAGATTGAACAGGAGGTTTACAACCCTTCTGAAAGCAAATTCAGACTTTGCACATCCTGATCTGGTTCTACACTTCCCTTTCTATATTTTCAGTGTTTTTGCAAGAATATGGGGAAAAAAAAATCCTCACCCAATTGGAAGGGAAGCTAAAAATGGTTCAGCTATTTCAACAGCCCTCACCACACACACCACTTTCTGGCCACTGTCAACAGAAGCTAGACTTGACCTAGTGACCTAGAGGTGAAAAGGTTTATATCCTATTACCAACACGCTGAGACAGCTAATCACTTTGCTGAGTCTCTTTAAACAATATGATTATAAGGTCTTGAAATAAATGCTCAAGATTATTCCACTTGACAAAGAGACAACAGGTTCTCAGCTTCCCTCTAATTTTAGCTGTGGAAGAACTAGCCCTATATAAGAGATTCCAACTGGAACTGGTTAATTTATCAAGGACTAATTCTAACTTCATCATCAGATGCATGCTAGCTGCTAAATAAGAGGACAGAGAAGGAGAGGGAACAGGACATGAGGGGACTGGTGTTCAGGATGCAGTACACTGCTCTTGAGAGCACACACCATGAATAAGAGAAGGCAAACACACACACTGACTGTCAAAAAGGAACTGCCTGAAGACAGAACAGTTCTTCAGCACATGGAGTGAGCTGCATTATTCAAACTCTCTTATCACCAAAGCAAGAACAGCAGAGGAAACACTGAAGGGAAAAATAAAACATGAGCTTTCCTAACAACTCGATAATTAAAGTTTCTTTCTTCCAGGTTGGGAAGTTAATGGGAGATGTTTAGAGAGCATGTTGGCATTATGGAGATGCATGAATGTCTCTGAGCCTGTCTCATCCCCTGAGGAACCTCCATGCAAGTGCTTTCACTAATCAAATCACAACAAGAGATTAAAAAAAAAAAGGGAAAAAAAGGAAAAAACCAAGAAACTGGGTGTAGGCAAGATCTATAAATCCCCTTGCCTTTCACATTCTAACTTCTGTCAAGCTACCCAAACAAGAACCTGTCCTGAGTTATCTGAAAGCAGAAAAACATGTTCTTTCTTCAAGCCTTGCTGCTGATGGCAACACCTTGTTGAGCTTGATGCAAAAGGAGAGATGAACAAATGAGCCAAAGCTTTTCCCTATTTCCAGCTAATTGTACTTTAGTATTTCACTGCTCCCAGAGGAAGAAGACTTGGCAATGTGGAGCCCATTAGAAAGACAAGCCCACCATCCTGGTTGAGGCTGCAGATCCCCTTGGGAATACTGCTGAGCAGAAGCAAAATCCATGGCAGCCAAGAAACTTATTTGGAAATATTGTCCCTAGGCTGTGATTTCCTGAAGGATAAAGGCCTGGGTACCCACTTTGTACTGTGGATTAGAGTCACCAGCAGCCTCAGACTGTGCAATCACCATTACAAAGGGAAGAGGGCTGCAGAAGTGACCTGTATTCATCTTTCAGCTGCCCTCAGGAAAACCCAGATCAATTCACCACCAGATAGGCTGAACTCAAGATTTATTCACACTCCAGAAAAGATGCTAGCAACAGCTCCTGTTTCTGAGTAGGCTGTTAATCCTAGAAAAAGGTATTTCAGATTTCAGGTAGTAAATCATAAACACAACAGCCATGATAACACAGTGGCCAGTACAGAATATTTTCTGTTTACCTTCCCCAGGTAAGATCAATGCTGTACTGCTAGTTGCAGCCTTTCCACAAGAAGTGTGTCATTTAGACACCATCTTTGGGGTGAAATTTTGCCCCTAAGGAATAGCAATAATAAAATAAATAAATAAACCAACTCAAGAGTCCAACAGTTTAAACAGGTTGCCTTATTCTTATGATAACCTCTTGCAAGAGGACCTCACTTCAGAGATGTTGGCAAGAGCTTGGAGCAATTATGTTGTTAAAACAAGATACAGACTGTCCAGATCTATGTCTGGTTAGAAGTGAAGCACTCACCCTTTATCAAAGCTTCCTTTCCTGATTTACACATCTCTGTGTCCAAGAGCATGAGAATATAAATGCATGGCTGCAGACCAAATTCATGAAAGCACCAGAAAAGAGCAGTAGAAAAACATCTGTTGTGCTAGAAAGGAGAATCTGCAGTAGAAGATGGCACATGCAACAAGATTTATATTAAGACTGCACTGTCTGGCTGGTTTTTCCCCAATTACAAAAGGCTCAGAAAGGCAGTGTAACACTAGCACAATGCAACACTGTGCTCAGCTGGAGCCTCCTGGTGAGGCAGCAGCCCAGCCTCTTACCCGGCAAAATGCCTTCAACTTGATGAGGGTTTGACCATGACCGCAGAAAAAGCAGGAATTCAGTGAGGGTGTACACTTGCTGACAGAATTCACACCTCACTGCCCTGGCTACATGTGAACTGCTGCTCCCTGCTTCCTCATGCTAGCCATCAGTTCTTCCTTTCTTCCAACAAGTGACACTCTGTAAATCATTGAGTGTCCTATCAGCTTTAAGATAAATTGTGTCTTTTTCTTTGATGAACAACAGGAAGAATAAAATGCTCCAAGCATTATCCCACCATGAATGGTGACTACAAGGAGCTCCTGGGCTGCCTGTTACAGCCTTTTTTACTGCATTTCCACAAGAAAGGCAGTGTTAACCCCAGCTTGCTGGCCAGCAGCCAGCCCTGATAATTGTATTTCACCCACCAAGCTTCCCCTGCAGCTCTGACTGGCAGCAGCACTTCAATCTCTTTCTCTGCTTGCCCCGTGTGGGCACTGTGTGCTGTTCAAGGTGTGCCTGTGAGATGTAAAGCAGCTAGCTGTTGGTTCCACCCCAAAGAGCTGCACTTCCACATGGCATGGGGATGTCTGCAGTGGGCTGCACATGGAGGAAGTTAATAAAAATAAATTCTGTTGATTCCCTTCATTCCCTGGCATGCCTGGAAAAGAATCCAGGGTCCCTCTGATAATGTCTATCAGCAGATGAATGAAGGTGTGTTCAAGCTGTGAGGAGAAGAAACAGGTCCTGAAATCAGTTCATTTTATACATAAGAAATCGACAGGAACCAGCTTCGGTGGATTTTCATTCACTGCCTCAGTTCTGTGCCAAAAGGTAACAATAAACTTTGCTGAAGATCATTTAGCAACCCTACGTTGCCTTGTATGGCAGAAGACTAAGTGGTTCTACCCAGCAATTTTAATTGCAATTACAAACACAGTGTTTGAAAATCTTATGTACAAACAGGACAAGAATTATCTGTTGGCACCAAGACAATAAAGAAAAAAAAAAGGAAAAGAGGCAATGACATCACTGCCAGCCAATGGGAAATAGTGCATATTCCCTACAGCCAGTCAGGGAATTGTTCCCAGATGTTGCAAAGCCTTCCTAAAAAACACAGATAACAGCCAGCCGACTTTGTGCAAACTGCTGGCAGAGGCCACTCAGCTGGCTCTGATCTGGCAGCAACCAGAAACCAGTTCTTTCCACATTCCCAGCTTCCACTGGGAGACTGTCCCTGGACTATGCAAAGAGCAGAGAAAAACCTTTCAAAAGGTTCTCTTCCATACAAGCTATTTTTCCAAAAAGGACTTGAACCTGGAAAGAAAAAAAAAAAAAGGCATGAATAATATTCCTCAGGCAAAACGAATTATGCCCTGAGAAAAACTGCACCCTAGGTTTTATATGTGTATATGTGTTAGCAGAATGGGCACATGTATCAGCTATTTTTTGCTGATGTGTTTCTGTAAATGCATTTACAGTAATTACTAGGTGAAGACCTCTTGCCACACAATTAGCACTACTCTCTACATTGTGGAAAAACCTAAAGGTCAACCCCTGAAAAGGAATAGCTTTCCAGCCCAAATTATTCAATCCTTAAAAAACAAAACAAAACACCAAAACAAAACAAAACCACAAAACCAAACCACAACAAAAAACACAAAGCAAAACCCAACAGAAAAAAAAAACCCACCTCAAAGAAAGACAAGATCTAAGATGTGGAGGAGAAAACACAGCAGGGCACAGGAGGGATGAGGAGGAAGTTTTAAATAGTTAATTAGGAGCAGTGATTCTAATTCGATACTGATCTGGCTGGAGATTGAGTTCACAGGGCAGCAAAAGTAAGCAACAACTTAAGACTTGCAGATCTGAACCCCTGAACATTTTTTCCTATGGAAACCAGTCCTGCATATGACATCAAGATCAAAGTTTCTCCCTTTGACAAATAGAAGGATTCAAATGTTATTAAAAATTATGAAAATCTCAAATTTCTGAATGTCAGTCATCTTGTAAACTTCAAAGTAGCCACTGCACCAGTCAAGAGGAGGTGCAGGGGAAGAGACAGCTAAGCCTTAGCCTGTGCACTTAATGTTCCAATTTTAAACATGTCATCTTGATGTGAAATACAAGCACATACATTGCAGTAATTCACAGGGAGGACGAGAATTATCACAGATGGTTTTGTGAAAGAATCCCAAACTGCCTGCTACCAGCTGATGCACATTTTCTAGCACAGGAGACAAAGAAAGCTCAGGCCCATCATGTTAAAAAAACAGAAAAATAAACAACCCTGCCCAAAACACAGGATTTCCAGAAAGTAAAGATCAACTTTGCCAACCTTGACATATATATATGCAATTATCTGTTAAATTCAGTGCGTAACATGTTAAGGGTTTCGAAACTGTAAACAATTAATTTACAGTACGATTTACATAAAACTACCCCAGTAATTACCAGCAAATAGAGGCAGATAAGCACTGTAATTTTATGGGTGTTAGTGTGGAAAAAGTAATTTGCAATTCGTAATGCAGGTCAGATAGATGTTTCAGCTGATTGTTCAGCAGAGAACATCCCTGGCCAACCTCATCTGCAGGAGGTCCAGAAGGTAAGTTCAGAAGGGAGCTAGAAACTGACTCACACTGGTGGGCAGGTGTATAAATTTGGAAACAAGGTGATGGGTGGGAGGGAAGGAAGGAAAGAAGCTGAGTCTTCTGAAGCAAGTTATCCATTCAGACTACCTGCAGGAATCTGTGTTGTCACAGAATTAAAACATAACATTTGACTCATGTGTGTACATGTATATATTCTTGTTCTGATCTCACTGGTCTTTATGTTCTCCTGGTTTTCAGATGAAAGATAGAAAAGACATATGTTTTTTCATATTATTTAAGATGCTGGGGAGAGAAGTCAGCTCTCCTTGGGTTTCTGGTTGGGAGAGGGAAGAAGGGAGAGGTTAAAGAAATGGGATGTAAAGGAGGATTTAATAATTCACATCCTTGGGATTGGTGGGTTGCTTTTGCCTAAACTCCAAGAAATTTGGCCCTTGTTGAAACAACCTGAGTCACATTTTGCTGAAGAGAAGTTCCCAAAGAGTGTCTACAAGTTCAGAATGAATCATCTGTATTGAATCACCAGTGCAAATATACATTCTTTAACTAGACTGCACAGATAAAAACAAACACTATCATGGCTCCTGAATGCACTGGGAAAAGAGATTCGGTTCAGGGATGCAGAAGACAATCTGAGTATCAGTCTGTTGTTTGAAATAATATTTACCAGTTCAGCAGTATGGGAGAAAGTCGAAGAAAAAGGAAGTGAGTGGCATTGGGGAGCAAATACAGTGCAAGTGTTACGTATCGAGAAGGAGGAAAGGGGTTCTCAGAATTAATTTGCTTTCCTGGTAAGAGCTACTATTCATTTCTATCCCTTTGCTTTTAAAATTGATGCTGCTCTCATGCTATGGCAACATAAATGCCATCTTCCTAGTCTTTTTTTTTATCTGAAGCTTTTGGGATGCTCTCTTCTGCTAGCTAATTACACATGAAGTCCCTTTTTGTACAATCTATTCTATGCAGTCAGAACACCACGTTATAGCCCACAGTAATCCTTGGACTGAAGACAAAAAACAGCACTACCAATATTCATAGCTTAAGCATATCCTGAAAGTAGCACATTCAGCAGCATGGAGCCCTTCAGCCATCTCCAGCTCCTCATTAGAAAAAAAAGACCTCACACCACAGCAGTGGCCATCAGCACATGACTTCAGCCAGGACTTGGAGAAGTTAACACAATCAGATGTTCAGTTCCCTCACAAGAATGGACAGAAGCCCATAACCTTGTTAAGAAAGAACCCTGTGATGTCTCCCACAGCACTCTAGGATGACCATCAGTTCCCAAAGACCACAGCTGGTTGGTTGGTTAAACATTAATTTTATTCTTTAATGATTTTATTTTAGAGATTGAATACTTGTTTTGATAACCAATTTATTCCAGAACATACCACTTGGGGATCTTCCCTTCTTTGTGAAGGCAAGTGGGCAGAGGAAGACAGGCAGCAGTGGGAAAGATGACACATGTTCCTAACATTAAAGGTTTCATGTTTAAACCACCTTTTCAGCTCTGCACACCTTTGTGGACTTCACTCTAATTTTTAAAATAGAGTACTTAATAAGAGGGTGGTATGGATGTAATAAAAAACTAAGCCTTTATTTCCACGCAGTTTGAGATTGAAGACAATCCTAAAAATCAGAATCCATGGACCAAGTACTGTGCCCACTGTACCACACCACACAGACACATGAGCTGACATACCCAGGACACCACTCTTCCATTGAAGCAAGGGAGCTTTGCATTGTCGTCTGAGATCTCCTCCTTTACCACCCTGGAAAAAAAAACAAACAAACAAAACAATAGGAAGAAAATCAAGAGTTTGAAATTACATCAGATCAGAAGAGACAGCGGTCCAGCAAAACCACAATTTTTTACTAAAATGTTAGTCTCAGCAGCTCTTCCATGTTTAAAGACTACTGGAACAAAGGAAGCAATGGCTTTGGGTCACAAAGCTGCATGAGATCCCAGACCAACAGGGTACTTCTGCTACCTCCTGGGAGTCACTTCTCTTTGCTACTACATGCCAGTGTGAATACTCAAGATTTCCGTTTTTGTTACCTAAGGGTTCCAACACAAACTGAGAACCTTTTGAACAAGGCAGGGTACAAACACACAGGAAAGCTCTTTGGACTAGGGGCTGTCTAAACTTGGGTATAAAAGAGATATGTGGTATGTTTACACCAAGACAAAGAGCAGAGTTGTAGCAGAAATAGATTCCTGGCCTTAAGTCCCTACACAGGGACAATTTATTTTTGACAATCTCTCAAGCCTGAAAAAAGACAACCTGAAGTCTAGTCAAACTCATTATAATTTGTGGTTTTACAACCACATTTTCCTTTATGTTTTTGTCTTCCTGTTGCTGTTTAAAAAAAAAAACCACAATAGCCACATAGCAACATGAAATACTGTCATAAGGTGGAAAAAAAATGGTTAGGAAGGAGAAGAGAGGAGAGCAAATGGACAAAGTATTTCTTTCCATTTTACTCTTGGAAAATGAGGAATGAATAACACCATTGCTAATATTCTAGTATTTGTAGATTTTAATTTTTTTTTTTTTTTTTAAGAAGAAAGAACATTTATTTCTCCACATTTATTTGCATTATTAATGCCTAACAGGACAAAATTAGACCTGACCCCTGCCCCATTGCTGGAAAGAAAAACATTCGAAAAACATTAATTTAACTCTTTATGCATTTGTCCTCTACATTTGGGTCACATGAAATGGGTCATATGATTTAATTACAGTTTTTAGTCATTTGTAGCTGGACTCTATTGAGACAATTAAGAGTAAATTTCATTGAAATCAACAGATACTCAGTGCTTTAACTGACATCTCAATGAAGCTCTCAGACCTGTAATTCTAGAGCTGCAAGCTCTGTGTGTAGACACAGGATTTCAATGTTTGCATGGATCTCCAGCCCCAATGGACTGGCTCCAATTCAGAAATTATCTTTTGTGTCCCCTGGAGTCCTGGAGACATCACTCACTCAGCAAAGATCCAATTGCAGGATCAGCAAACAAAGATGCTGCAATATTTTTACGTTGGCAGCTGCTTGTTGAAAACAACAGGATCTCCCTTCCTTTCCCATAAGGAAATGCCACTTGCTGTGTCCCAGAAATCACAGACACAAGTTCTGCACTGAACTCTAAGATGCAGACAAGAATCAGGCACTGAAAACATACCCATGGTGAGGCTCCCTCCAGAGAAAAGGCTTGGGGGGCCTTCTAAAGATGACACATCCAGTGGCAGTGAGGATACCCTGCAATACTGCACAGACTGGTTGAGCACTCCTCGGGATGGAAATGAGCAGGCTGAAGTCACCACTTCCCAACAACACAGCACCAGCTTCTGCTGCAGCTAAAGGGAACAACTTCCAGATCTGTTGCAACTTGAACTACTAAATATAGCCTTGAGCTATGAGGCAAGAGAATGACAGACTGTAATTCCCAGCTTGCTCTGGGTAGCAATCAACAGTGCCAAGAACATCAAAGACAGCAGCAGCCACTAATTTCAAATATCACTGTTTTACAAATCATTATTTGTAGTGAAGAGGTGACTCCTTTCAGTTCCTCAGGAAGGGGAAGCAATGGAGAAAAGGAAAGAAAGGAATAGGAATGGTTGCAGCCATATGCTTCAGTCTGAGGCCAGCTTTGTATTAGGGAAGATACCTTTGGTCCAACAAGAGCTTAAAAGCAAGGGCAGAGGGAGACCCATGAGAACACACACAGTTGCTTAGGAAGGAATAAACACAGCTTGAGACCAGGGTGGGTGAGACCCTAAGTAATGGGTTCACAACTAGACCCAACCCAAGCTAGCATGCCAAGGAAGTTGATAAGTTTGAACTGCCAGAGAGCTCCAACTGAAGTGGAGAGAAGCCCAGCGGTACTGGATGTGGTACAGTGAGAAGGGATGACACCAGTGCTCCCAAACACAACTGTTAGCAGACTTAGTGGCTGATACTCAGAGCAAAGCCCATCTGACATCAAGAAACACAGCCCCTCCTCTCACATTTAAAGCTTCCCTTCCAGAAGAGGAGATATTTGTTTCCTAGGTCACATCCTGCCTCCTGGCAACACTGTGCCTCTGTAATTGCTGGCAAGGTTAGAACACATCCAGGCACTATTCCAGCACACACCATCTCTGCTTAACCCAGGTCTCTGGGTCAGAGAGGAGAGAGCAAATAAACACCTACCCACAAAGCCATCTACAAAGCTGACACTCAGTGACCACCAAATGGGAATACAACAAACCAGAGGTGTCCAGATCAGCTGAGTCTTCAGGGCTGGCCTGTCCTGCCCTCCTGTGTCCCAGCTGTACCCAACTTTCCTTTGCACAGGGGAGGGAGAGGAAACTCTGCTAGCACACAACAAATTTATCTAGAGATTTCTCTGCAGTGTTCAGAGACTTGTAACATTTTCCTCTTATCCCTACTCCAGAAAAATCTTGGTGCACAAGATCCTGGATCCGTGAGTTCTGCAAACTCATCTACCAAGTAAAAGAACACAGAGGAACAACTCACCAAGGACACAGTCCACCAGCAACAGACCATGGAAAAGACTCTACTTTTTCCAACATCGCCTAGCACCTGCTCTACATTTTTAGCAAGCTCTCCACAGCCTAATCTCACCTCAATACAGTCCTCACTTAGAAAGAGTATGTGCAAAAAAAAGGTGCAGATGTGTGGGGAAAGGAAGGGAAGGAGAGACTAGGTCTCAGCTCACATCCTCTGCTTTATTTGACTTCCAGGAGATTTAAGGACTAATTACTAAATGCAACAATCACTGCTGGGAACAACCCCTCCTTCCTCTCATTTCCTGGAATTGTGCCTGGGTCTGGCTTTGCTGCCACCCCCCTCTGCTCCAACAGGTATCTGTGCATTTAACCCAAACCAGACCTGGTCACCCTCTCACACCTCCCCTGCTTCTGTCACAGGTTTGTACTCCTGGCTCCTGTACCAGGATCCTGACGTCTTGTTTTCCCCCAGAGAGGATTTCAGCCTCAAGACTAAGAACTGTTTAGGCTTACCCTCACTCCCCTCCCTCTGCCAAGCTGTTTGCTCCTCCAGAATACATGCTGACTCCAGATTAATACCAAGTGAGCCCCACAAACCTCTGGTGACTCTGTCTGTTAAACACTGGGCCGATGGTGTTGCATGCACTTGTATTTTGATTGCACCACACACACTTCTGACAAACTTAATCTCCAGAATTAGCCAGATTATTTATTTCTACTCAGAAAAATGAGGTTCTGCACATATCTTCCATGACTCCCATCACCAAGGAGGCAGATATGAGGTTTTCAGACGATAGCTTTGATTCACAGGATGAGGGAGGTTGGAGGAGAAATCCATGGGTCATCTAGCCCAACATTCTGCTCACAGCAGGCTTAGGTTGCTCAAGGCTATGTCTAGCCTAGTTCTGAGGATCTCCAAGGATGGAGGTTCTACAACTTCTTTGAGCAACTTGGTCATACATATGAAGCAGCAGTTTTCCAACAAACCAGCTTTAAATTAGGAAAACCATAAGTAATCATAAATCTACAACTGCAATGAGTTACTACGAAGGGAAGATATTTGTAAAACTTTAGTAACTGCTTTGGCAGATTGTAAGATCACATCTCATGTGGTTTGATAGATATCTGCACACTGGACCAGCAGTCAGAAATCCAGTAGAAGTACTGCACTCCACTGATCCTAAGAGGCTGCTTGGTCAAATGACTTTACTAGCCACCAAAAAGTATTTTTAAAGCTCTTCAGGAAGAAGCCCTTTCTGTAAAAAGTCCAGATTTGTCAAACTACCCCCTGCATCTTGCCTGGCAATGCGGGGCCAAACTTCCATGCAGAATATAGACATCTCTGAAGAACACAATGCTTGCTACAATAAAAAAACAAATGAAGAGAGCTCCAGCTGTTTTTAGGAAAACCCGAGTAAAATCAAGACATGTAATTCCTTTAACAACAGTTCAAATTGCAGAATGCACACAAAGTTGCAAAGCCAGCAGCAAAGATGCTGACGTGCACAGAAAGAAAAAAATCTTCTCACTCTTCTGATCACATGACAAATGGCAACTACTCAACTGGAATCCAAGGCTGCAGCTCTAAAAATAGCCTTTGTGAACTTGATTAACATTTCAGTTTGAATCTTTAATGCAGAATTAAAACTTGAGGCTTTTTGTTGCTGAGGTCACATCACAGAGAGCCTTTAGCCACCCCTCCAACTCAAAGAAATCCATGAAAATAAAACCACCCACTGAATTTACAGGTGAGGATTGGCTAGGATTTAATGTTTATTACAGAAATAAGGAAGAGGGGAGGAAAATAAATCTTTCTGCCAAGCAGATAAACACCATCATGCAGTGCAGCACAGAAGGGCTCTGCTCAACACCTGTGATGCATGAAAGCTTCAGATCTTGTCTGCACCCTGCTGAGCTGAGAGTAGGAAGCAGTGCTCATCCTTGGGAGGCAGAGCTCAGGTGCTTCTCTATGGATGTCTCAAGCCAAATTCTCCTCAAAATACCACAGAGCCAGTGTTCTCCTTTTTAGGTTGGTATCCAGAAACCCCACTGACAATGCTTGGCCTTTCCCTATATACACTTTTGGATGCCAGCTCCCACACAAACCTGCCAAAAATGAGTATGAAAGTGTTCCCCACAGTGACGACATCCATGACACACCCCACTGTGGAACTAACCCCTCTTCCAAAATAGATTCTGAGCTTCAATGGACAGAAGCTCTGCTAGAAGAAAAGCTGAGATGGAGCTCTGCTGGGTCTTCAGGGCCTGGGCCACACAAGGTCAACTTCCCTTCTGCATAAAGCCATTTGCTACAGCCAGCTCTGCTGAGGGCATTCCCCAGCTTGAGGCTAACCTCCTGCCCTTCCACAAGAGCTCCTTCTTATAGGTTCTATGAAACTGTAGCAAAAAACTCTGTGCAGTGAGTGTCAGGGAAGCCACCTTTCCCTGCACAGGTGAGAAGGTCAAGAAAACTATTATTCTTCATTCGTGTATGTGGCTAAGGTTTCATGTTGCCCATAACATTTTCAAAAATCTAAACCCAGTCTCAGTGATCCTGTCTGCAGAGGACAGGAAGAGTTGATGCATTCATGTGTTTATACACCAGTTATCCTCTGCCACATCTGATCTCGATCACCACACTGAACATTTTTGCCCACACAACTGTCTCTTCCCAGTTTTCTCTACTCCACCTTTATTCCTGGAGGCACAACCAGCAGATTGTCACAACAGCCTTCTGTAAGAGTAGGGATGATTTATCATCTTTTAGGAGAACTGCAGGATGCTGGAAAAGTTTTGGCACTTAGGCCAGAGTCTGTTCTAGGACCTAAGATTAAGTAAGAACTACTGTGTTCCCTAGGAGGGAACTGGTTTGAATCTGCCCATTAATTCAAACATGAAGCTTCACTTTTTATAGCAATGAGTTGGGACTCCAGGACAACTAAACCTGCTTAGGCTTCACACCAGTACCAGCCCCAGCCCATCTATATGACCTTGAGGAGGTCATCTGGTCTGTTCCCCCTTTCTACAAGAAAATTATGGGATCTTCATGTCTAAAAGTTCCTTGGCCAATACTCAGGACAGATATTGCAGCAGCAGAAAGCCTGGTTACTTGGTTAGAGAAGTCTGGAGTTCTGCTTAAGCAAGATGAATCCAAAAAGAACCAGGGGAGCACGTGAGGGAGGGAGGAAAGCAGAGATGACTTTTATTGCAGCTGCCTGGCCTGTGAACAGGGGAATTTTGATCTCCGGCAATCCACTGGAGCCATCTGCACCACACTCACAGCACTTTTCAAGGCTTGTCAGTCCTTCCCAAGTGCAAGAGTCTGACCCAGTGACTCACACTAAAAAACTCCACATGTTTTAAACCAACTGGCACTTGGGCTCCCAGCCCAGATCTGTCTCATCCTTCCATTTTGGCCAAGTGCAGCACAGCCCAGCTCGTGCTGGGCTAAGGACCCTCGCCAGAATTCTGGCCCGTTAGCTTGAAAGGGTCTCCAAATATAGTGCAGTCTCTGCAGCATCTTTGAGGAACAGCTTCCAATTAAGTATTTTAAAATATTTATGACTAAATGTTAAAGAGCAATGGTATATAGGGAACATAATTGGCTTCTCCTTAGTTATGAGTATTTCAGTGGCTGTGCAAGGCATGAAAATCCCACTATAATACAAGCATTTATGGCATTGTAAGTTGGTTATCTATAGAAATAAGACTGGTTTTCTTTTAGCACTGATACCAATAACTGTGCATAGTGTTATCTTCCACTCCAAAATCAGCTAACCTAGCAAAAAAAGGCTAACATGTGCAGAAAAGCCAAGCAAATGGTTGACTCTTGGGAGTCCTTACAATTTTTTTTCAGGAACAGGACCTGCCAAACTGGCCATAACAAAGCATTTTAGTCACACTGACAGTCTTCTGCCTCTTCTAATTTTTCCCTTTATCCTCTACCCCTCATGTTATTTGGTAAATTATTTATGCAACTATATTGCAACCCCACAGGTGTTAATCAATCTATTCTTGCAGCTGTCCCAAGGGGCAGAGAAATTTCTGCCATAAAGACAAGGAAGTCATAACACAAAGGGAGAGGTCAGCATCTTCATGACCTGAGCGCACATTTCCAAGTCCCAGTCTTAGTTACAAAACAATAAATATTAAACAAGACCCCATAAAATTAAATAGGTCTTGGAAACAACCTAGGAAAAAACACTGTAAAAGAGAGGCTACCAGCAGCAGCAAGTTGGTTGTGTAAAGCCCATTTCAAACAGTCAGCTCTGATTTTGCTTTCCCCAGGGTGCAATTATCTTCAAAACTCCAGAGCAGGACACTCTCAAAATAGCACTTAAGAGATGACATTCAGACAAAGTCAAGGCAGAGATGCAGCCTGTTGAAAGTCTGAGCCTCTGCAGGCTGAGGTGGGGTCATGCCCTGGCACAGGGAGAGCTCCACACTGATTCACAGGGATGCTGAGATTTCTGATGTGCAGCCCACGCACCGTCCTCCACGCTGGTTATGAAGCTGAGAACTGAAAGGCAAGAAGGTTCATGGTGCTTTCAGATGATCTTCAACTGCTCCCTGCCCCACTGATGAACAGCAACAGAGACTGCAAAATTTGTAAGGTCGTTTGTCACTCCACCTGTCACATACTACCAAGAACATATCTATTTGTCTGCAAAGGGAAAGCTGGTTTTGGTAATATAGGCTCTCTCAGCACAAACTGACTCTAATAATCCTTTTAGCTGTGCTTCCTGTCCCTTCAAAGTTACCTGGGAAGCATGAAGAGCTCTACAAGTGTCTAAGATTTCAATCATTCCTAAGGATGCTTGGGATAACATAACTTTAATTAATCAACATTCAAAAAGCATCACTTTGCAGCCACTATTCTTGGATCTCTAGCCAGAAGTGTGGATGCCTCAGCTTAAGCTTTGAATCTGCTTACTATGAGAATAGACAAAGGAGCATTTCAAGGTACTAAGTCCAAGTCAGTTTGAACACAGGTAGCTTGAGCAGCAACAAGAGCAGTAATGTAGTTACACAAACTTCTTTACAGCTCAAGGATTCAACTCAGGACTTGGGTACTTCCTCTGGCGGCCAGACATCAATTTCCATTCCTCTGTGAAACGTTCTTTTTGTGCTCTCTGAGAAGCACCTCATTGTAATAATAAAGCTAGGTCAAGAAGTAGCTACAAGTGTTAATCAATACCTCACAGAAATATTATTTACAGACAGGTTAAAATAGTTGCTAACAAAGAGATGAATGCCAGTCTGGTTGCATGAGAAACAATTGCATTATCCAGCAGTGGCTACAGTACTCCAAGACTCCAGATACTTGGGTGAGAAAAGAAGCTAATCATAAATTTATTTAGCATGGTCCCTATGCAGAAATCTCCAGCACTGATTACAGATAATATCTCTCTCCCCCTAGGTTATTTGTCTAGACATATTTTAATTAAATGGCATAATTCTGGTCACTGATGTGGTAAAAATTATTTAGTTTATTTTAATAAGGTCTTTTAGTCTACAGTACTCCAGCTTCCAAAGGGGTAACTCCCAGCCCAGGACAAGTCAGACATATGTTGTACTGAATGCCATAGCACCTGTGGCCTCCAGACATCTCAGAAACACAGGCACAAACTCTCCCATGAAATTACACACAAAACCCTGAAATACCATGTTTCTTGTTGTTGTTGTTTTTGGGGGTTTTTTGTTTTGTTTTTTTTTTGTGGGAAGCCACTGGCAGCATGCACTAGTTAGTTCTTCATACAAGCTTCAAAAGTGTACTGCAGCATACAGAGACCAATTTAATTCTCAATACCCAGAATCTTGGAATCTCCAACTCATTTCATGGCCGTTTCAGTCACTCGATGCATGGCCAGGAGAGGCTCTGTGAACAAAGTATTTTGGAATCCAGAGCTCAAGATAAAGTTGTTCTTATCTACATCCCTTCAGAGTTTAGTCTCCCATGAGGAACAACATGCTGCTGATGTAGGGGAAGCCCAGATACAGCCCTCTGACATTTCCCTGGGATAGCACTACTGCAAGACAAACTCCTAATGTAATGAAAAACTGGGTTCAGACCTCTTCCAGTCAGACCTAGTAATAAATTCCACCCACATTTCACCTTCGAAGTATAACTGGACCTACAAGTTTGTTTAGGCCTTGAAACAGAGCTCTCAAGCTTGTCACAGAATCTCACGTCAGACAGAAATTAAGAAACAGGCAGTCTCTGCATACATGCTCATATGGGATGGTGATCACTCTGGACTTACTTTGGTACCTGCTACCTGCTACAGACTTCTCACTTCTTTATACAGAAATATTTCTTCACTCTGTTCCTGTCTGGCGCATCACAGGCTTTTTCATCACCACCTCCTTGCTCCCCCTGAATACACGAAACATTTGCCAACAACCATCCCTTTAAAGAAAACTAAAATTCAGTAAGTCAAAAAGAGGAAACCATTCAGCTATGGTAACCTTCAAAAGACAGGGAGCAGGCTTACCAAGAACTGACACACATGAGCTAAGAAATATCCTCCAAATATTGCACTTATGTAACGATCAGCTAGCAGCTGAGAAAGCACCAGGGCAGACTTCTTCTGGGAAGGGCCCCTATTAACACAGGAGCCACATGTTCTTGACCTGCCTATTTGGTTCCCCACCTCCCACTCTCCAAGAGTCTTTTCAGTAACCTAAGAGGCTGCTCAGAGAAACACTTCAGAGAAAAGAGGTTCAGGTTTTATGCATCACATGGAAAGAACTGAGCCTTTTCCATATGGAAAGGGAGAGGGAGCAAAATGCAAACTCTTCATTCCAAACCTGTCCAAGTACAGTTGACTTCTAAATGAGTATTTGTAGGTTTAAGTAAAGAATTCAACAGCATCTCTGCTTTAATTTATCAGTGTGGAAGAGAGGAGGAAAACATGAGGCCCAATTACTATTTTTTGTATTATTATTTAAGCAGCATTTAAAGTCCTCTGAAAGGGAAAGAAGACTCTTGCTAGGGAATGCTTCACAAGAAGGCTGAGTTTGAAATCAGAAGAAATTACAAGTTGGCCCTATTAGTAGAGTTGTTAAGAGTTGCATCACCCATCTTTCATCAAGTTCAGCCTCTTCCTGTCATGGGAACTTCATAAGCCTTTGGGTCCTGACAAAAAAAAAGGTATGGACTGGCCCCAAGAGCACAGCCAAGATTTCTACCCTCACCCTGGAGAACAGGCAGAACACTGGGAACAACCTCTATTGAAAATGCCAGGCTGTGTGTTTGTATTAGGCTGCCTGATACTCAGCGTGGGACACACAGCAGGGCTGCTACAGATTTCTTCTAAATCCTATTAGAAAAGAAAAGCTGTTTGCCATATCAAGTTCCAACTAATGAGAAAAGCCCAAAGTCACTTCACGGTGTTCACAAGCACCAGAATCACATATGCCAAATGAGCTACAACCCTTAAGTCAAAGCAGTTGTTCTAAGGTCAGACTTTCAACTGACTCCACATTAACAGCCGATGAGACTGGAATAGGTAAATTGCAACGTTTGACTTTGTTGCTGCTTTTATTGCAAGCACAGTAGAGTGGCTGAATAGTTCCAACTCAACCAACCTGCACCAAAAATCCCCAGCAACTTCTTGAGCTTTCCAAATCCTATTTCTGCAGAAGGATACTGATAGTATCTCTCAAGAGTAAAACTTCACTTTGTCATTTTCTAATTCTGATTTCATTGAGAAATATATCCTGCTGTTTGGCAGAGCCAGATAAGAAAAGACCCAATCCCAGTGGTTTTATAATCTGTCCATTCTTCTATTACAGCTGTGTTCCTATCTTTACTCATTTTCTGTCAGTCTCAGAAGAACAACAGCTCTGTAACTACAGCAGTTGCCAACAGTTACCCAACGAACCAGAGGCCAATTTCTTAATTGGTGATCCCTGGAGTCTAAAGTGAGAAAAAGTAGCTAATAAAAAGAGACAGCGTGGATGAGAATGGGGGAGCAGGGATGGGCATTCAACTTTGAAACAGAGACTAGTAGTTCAAATTTGCCCAAAGACATGCTGAGTGCCTCATCCACAGGCAAATGTTCAACTGTAGCTTTTCAAACCAGTATCCAATAAGCCACCAAAATCCTTCTTCAGTTCAGTCTGTCTGGTGGGGAAATCTGAAAAACACAGAAAGATGCTGTGCTCTTTCACAGCATCTTAAAAGCAGGCTAACAGTTTCCTACACTTCCATGGCATCTTAGTTATAACTTTTTAACACATGTATTACCTTCTGGCTGTGTCCTGAGTCCCTGTTTTCAAAAGGAAATCTGTCCATAGGAAAACAGAGCAACAAAAGGAGGTACTGTCAGATTCTCAGGAACCATAGTTACTTTCCTTTGCCCTGGCAGACTGTTTTGCAGTAGCACTATGCCTCCACCCCTGGAGACACAGCTTCTTTTGATAACACAGGTTTAATACAAGTTCAGCTTTTGTATATACTGCCTCCACAGAACAATTTGGGAATGCTGACATCTGCACTCAGGAGAATGCATCATACGGGGAGAGGAGTAATGTGTTTTCAAAACCTGTTTTTGTTTGCATTTAAATTTCCATACTTACTATCCTTGGAGAAAAGTATGTTTTAAGATTTCATGAGCTAAGGGATGCGCATGTCTCCATTATTTTTATTTATTTTACGTGGCTGCTGTAAGTAAAAAGAAAGTATTCTAAAGAACAAGAATATGTAACTGTGAGAAATCATCAGTCTTGGCAAACAAAAGTCAAGGTAATTCTATGACTACTTAAAATTAAGGTTTTAAGAGCTAATGCAGTTTTTAAGAGCCAGGTTTACAGGAGCAGCTAGACAGAGTTGTAACATCTAGTTCTGTGCCTGTAGGAATGGTCTTGATTACTTGCCAGCAGTGCAGTCAATTTCACAAGTGTCTACAATTTCACCCAAATGCCTAAGATTTAAAGAACAAAATAAAATTGTTAAGAAGGAAATATTTGAAGCACACTCTTAGAAAAAAAAGTACTGAAAATCAGAAACACACCGATTCAGCACATGCAGCACTGGACCCATTTGTCTCACACATCCTTTTATAGATGTGTGGGGGACTGTGAAGTTGAGAACAATGTGACATCTGGTGTCCTGTGACGACAGAACAGCAGAAACATACTGACTGGAGAGAATGAGAGGAAGGAAGGAGAGGAAGGAGAAAACAGTCAGCTAAACTACCAATTCAAGGAAAGTTTAAAGACCGCTAAACCTGGAGAATAAAACCTTCAACTCATCCAGCTAGCAAGTACAGACAATACACCTCAATCCCTCAAGCCCCAGAGGAACCACAGACAAGTTTTGAGAGACAGATTCAACCTTTGCCTATCTGTTGAGGCTACCAACATCAGGGTGAAGGATGGAGGTGCTCTGACACTAAATTCCCAGGTTCTGGAAGCTGAACCACTCAAGCAGTTCAGCATGCCCAGAACTATTTTCCAACCTAGAAGCCCACCCAGAAGCCACCATCACTTAACGTTACCAGATCCCTAGGGTGATGAAAGTTCACAAGAATGTCCCACTTGTATACAGTTATAAAGCCATTTCCTGATTTGTATGACATTATTCCAAAGAAATCAAACATAGAGAGCTCTAAATATGACATTCAGTATACTGCTGAGAGTTCACAGTGCCCCAGTTATTAACTGATATATTGTAAAGCTGGCCAGCTTGGAATCCAGAGGAAAATCACCACTGCTATTGCTCTTAGAAATTCTAAAGGACAGAAGGACAAATGAACAGTAAGACCCAAGGGTTTCTAGAACTATAAAAAAGAAGAAAGGTCTTATTTTGCTTAATTTGAATCAACACATTTTATTGCCATGACTGTGATAGACTCGAGGTTGTCAAAATCAATTGCATCCAGAAGCAATCACTGGAAGAAACCTTTAGTCAGTTTGCGAGGCTTGGCTAGATAATTATATCATGAATTCATTCTTGTATGCAGTATGACCTAGGCCATGGTTCTGGACCTTGAGCACAGAGAGGAATTAAAATTTCCACTCATTTGTTTTCTATTATTTTCGTTTTTATGTCATGTAAAGGAAAAAAGCAAGATTCTTCCCTAAAAAGGACAGATGTGGTACATCTTAATGCAATCCTCTACTAGGTTGTTTATGAAATATACCTTCTTCAGAGTAAGGACTGTTTTATTACCAAGTGCTTACACTATGCTTCACCAAACTTCATGCCCATCTTCACAAAGGACACCTCACTACACAAACAAGTAACCCTGTTGTATTGTCTCTGCCACATTTTACAAATGTAAAGAGCAAATGCAATTCATGCAGCACCTCCGAGGACAAGGCCAAGACCGACCAGCCAAAGCTCTCCCCACAAACAGAACCCATCTAGGAGATCCCTCCTACAGCTCAGTCACTGCCCTTCAACACCCATGAGCCCCTCCTGTCAGGAATTAAAGTTTCAATTATTTTTGCACGGCCTGCTTTTAGTCACACAAACTCAAGTCAGCTTGGCACTACAAATACAAAACCCTGCAGCAAAGGATAATTCACAGTAGCATTATCTTCAATTCACTGGCTTACTGTTAATTTGGTCTGAACAGGAGGCTGGGGGGAATGTCAGCAAAGAAAAAAATAAGCAGATGACAAATTTGCTTATTACTCACATTGAATAAGAGATGTATTAAAAGAAGGTAAGGAAGGGGTGAGGTGAAAAGCTGGATGTGAAAGAAGCAGGAGCTAGACCAGCAGGGCTAATGACACCATGAAATCCAACACTGGGACAGTTTGAAAGACAAAAGAGGCAAGCTTTGTACCATTAACTATTTGATCACTCTACTTCAGATGCATCTCTCTGATATCACATGAGGAACAGTATTTCCATGTACCCTGTAGGTAATTCTTACAAGCCAGAGGCCTGAAACAGGCACTGAAAAGAACAAAATACATTCACTCTGCATTGAAAATTTTTGTTATCTTCACTCAAAGTTGATCAGGACACTGTGCAGGAGTCATGATCTTAATGCTCCAACTGCACATCACACCGGCTCCAGGGCCATGACTTAGTTTACCTTTATTCCAAACACTCAAAGCTCTTTGGAAGGCACATTCTGTACCATTTCAGGGTTAGTTCCTAGTACCATGAAGGCCAGTGAGGATTTTTGCACAGACTGAAATGAGGAACTTGTCAAGCATGTCTACAAGCATTGCACTTGCTCAACAATCTCTAATGACTCAGTATACTGATGTTTGCCCATGACATCAGAAATCCAACCGCTCCCTTGAAGTCAACAGTTTAACCAGCATCTCCAGTTGGAAACAGCTGGTCCAGAGATACCTTAAATATTCATGTTTTCTTGCAGCACCCATATCCTGCCATCACTTGCCACCACTGTGCAGCTTTCTTCCTCAGTAAGAGCAAAATGTAATTAGTGTCAGACACTTCTCTGCATACTCTTTTTCAAATAAAAACTTTGCCATGCATCCTTACTCCCTCCTTATCCCTGTACCAGGCAAGTCTCTGGGCTAATTTAGTTTTGTTTCATTTACTGTTCTTTTCTTTTTTTTTCCCCCCAGTTTGGACCTACAGGTCATAAACTACAACTGGAAATTAACATATTTTAAAAGCAGCCCCTAGAAGTCTTGCAAAGCCACTCCTTTAGGAATTCCATTCTTTTTGCATCAACAAATTATTTTAATTATATAATTATAAGAATTCAACCACAATAGTAAGTTCAATGGAAAATATTATGTGGGTACAGAAGGAACAATCACTGAAGCTGGTCACTGCAAAGAACTTGTACTACAATACCTGCCAAAAAGCAATGGGCAGGGAGGGGAGAAAGAACCTCTCTGCAACTCAGCAAAACAAAAGGAAAGAGCAATCTGATAAGATACTAGCAGCAGACAGACACACCCTCCATCCCAATCAGAAATTCTTATCCTGATAAGGCATGCATGGTCTTAACCAATGATATTACTGCCAAAAAAAAAAAAAAAAAAAGACAAGAAAGACCTGAGAATATTGATCCTCACTGCCCCTGCTTGATAAAAAGAGCCAGAGTACTTTTCAAAAAGATGTTATCGTCTCCAGAAGTGATGAAACAAAGAAAAAACAATGGCCAAATGATCCAGAGCAAGACAGTGGCATAAAGTGAAGAAGTTCTCTTAATATCTTCAAGCACTCTGATCCAAAACTAAGTGGAGAATATCATGTGTTGTGTGCTTTGAACATCCTCCCAAATGACTGTCAAGTTTTGTCTTACCATGGCCACTGTAATACGAAATTATGATCCTTATTCCCTCTGTTAGTTACATTTCTCCTGGAACTAAATCACAACAGAATCATAGGGCAACTATTTAGGTCGTTCCTTCCTCAAGCACTGTAAATTCCTCTGTATTTGCTCAGCAGCTTGTCTCAAGTGATTAAACTCTAGGGCAGAAACCAGAGGACAGGCCTCCAGTCATCTCCTCTGAGAACTGGCACCCTGAAACAACATCAGCAAAATCACCAGTGACATCCTCCCCCTTCCCCAACATGCTCATTAAGCCAGGAGCTGGTGCTTAATTACTTTAGAAAATGCCATTCTAATGGCAGGCCAATCCAAATGTCCTTTGCTAGAAGGCAGGCAGCAATCAGAAGGAAAAAGCAAAGACTACATATCAAAGCTTCTCCTGTACTTATGAGGTGAACTTAAAATCTCTTAGTTCTGATGCTGCAGTAGAGCTGCAGGGTAACAGAAGATCCAGAGAACTGAAGGTTCTTACCACATCCACACTGCTCTCCACCTCACCAGTGATGCTCACCATGGAAGAATCATCTGCACTAGTGGAGCTGAGAGGAGAAACCTGGCTCAAACACAGACATCCTTTTTCCTGAAGTCAGCACAATACTGTACTTTTGAAGTAGAGTTCTCAGTACCCAACTCCCTGATCTGCACTGATTCTAACACTCAGTTCCAAAAAGTAAGCTGCAATGAACTACTCATGACCAGCCATTCCTCACTTAAACACAGGGATTCTCAGTAGTCCATCTGGTATTTTCTTGCAATTAGGAAAGCTTAAATATACATATAAATACTTTTATAAGATAGATTTGTGTCACAGTTTAAGCATCATTTCTACACTATCCATATTATACTCTAATTACATATTATACATATTATACTCTAACTCTAGGGTCTTAGAGTGTGGAGCATCTCAAACTGTTTTCAAGAATACCTGCAGTCCCACAAAAGGGAACCTATGAAAGCAATTCCATCCGAACAGCTTTTTGGACAGACCAATGTATTGGTTGGAAGAGTTTGTCACAAGGCTCAACAGAATTAAGAAAACAAGCAAAACATCTGGATGCAGCTCTTAGATTTGCAGATTTTCTGAAGAGAAAACAATCTCTTCTTTTTTTTCCCCAGAAGAAGATCACCTATCTGCCAATTTTTGGAGGGTGTGTAAGGACAGGAATTTTCTGTTTTGTATACTCTCAAAGTAAAAGAGGGTCAGAAAACATTAGGAGCTGCCATGAACTCAGAGGAGAATAAAAAGATATCAGATGTTACTATCAACAGATGCAAATTCCTTCAAAATATCTTCTATAAATTTGCCTTTTTAAATACATTTTTTGATCAAGTAAATCACAGCGTGAAAATATCTTCCAAAATATTTTACCTGTCAGTTGATGGATTTCATCCAATGCAGTTCTGTACCATGAAGCAGATTTATCATGTTTGAAGCTAGCCTAAGGCAAGTCTCTGTATCACAGAATTGTAGCATGCAGAAGTAAAGACTCACAATCATGCTAACACAGGACTGACCCTTTTTCAGTTCTGTTTTTCACAAGGTCCATTATATCAGAGAAAGGACCACAGTTCCTGAGAGTCCTTACCTGGTACGACTTCAAGTCCCTCCTCACAGTTTTCGGCAATACAGGTATATGCTTAGAGAAGTAAAGATCATGACAGATCAAGCCTTGTTCTATTGACATAGGACATTTTTACAACTTTCATGCATTCTTCTGTCAGCAACATGCTCTTAACCAGACATTTTTAAATTACTATTAGGCTTCCAACTGTTATATTAGCTTTGTGAGCTAAACTAACAATGCAGATCAATTTAAAAGCAACACTGCCTGCATTCATTGCTAGATCTTTGAACAGAATAAAAATAAGGCAAAAAAACCCCACATACCCTGTCTTGGATAAGCAAGGCAAGACTATTTCTAAACAGTAACACTGAAATCTTCAGGAATGGCTTTCATCTTACTTAACTGGAAGTAGAGTTAGACCTACCCTAAATGATTATGAAAAAAAAACACATTTTGCTGGGACAAGAAAAACAGACGAGTTTAATCATCTGCCCAGATTCAGCACCCCAACCAAGTGAATAAAAACAAGCACATATTAAGCAAACAGTAGGACTGACATTAGAGATTGTTGGGAATGCTTTACTCCCTAGTCCACCTACTCAGTGTATCTGGTCTGAAAACAGTTCTTTGGAGCTGCGGTTGCATATGTCTTGCAAAATTCTTAACTAGTAACTGTGCTTAAGCTGAATTTACACATGCATTTCTCATCATCTTGAAGGAACTTAAAATGCTGGGTACTGAATACCACAGTATCCTGACATTTACCAGAGAAGAAGATCAGTTTGCAGATCACACAAGCATCCACTGCAGTCCTACCTTAATTACTGCCATTTTATAATGTAAAGCACATAAAGTAGACATTTAGCAAAAGATGAGGCACCTGTTTTCTTCAGAAATCACACAGCCAAAGAAAAGAGGCAACCCTGGATGTCATAAGTAATCAGGCATGAAGCTGCATCAGAAAAGGTTTTTCCTCAGTGCAATGTAGTAGTTTACAGACTTCAGCTTTAGTCACCTTCGTGGAAATCCTTATGCAAAAAGAATGCAAACAATGGAGTAAAGAGAGTACAACCACAAGGCATGAGCAAGCTTTTTAGAAAAACTAACCATAGGAGCAAGTAATATTAATCTGTGCCAATTCAGAGCAGTGTCCTTGTCTATCAGAGGCCATTCACCTCACCTACATTATTCTGTACTGTCAAGATATGCAAAACATTCAAACAAAGGATCTGCAACAGCCCAGCTTGCTCCTTACACAACAGGCTGAGTCCCACCACTGCGAGGGCAAAGCTAGATTTCATGGCACAAAAGATAAATTAAGCCAGTATGTGGCAGATTGTGTCATTCAAAGGACACTGCCACTTTTTTGACTCTTCTCAATTTCTCTTGAAGTGTTTCAGCCGATAGTGTTCAGCTGCTTCTGTTAGAGTAGACGTCAAAACAAGAGAAACATAAGTTGCTTGCTCACCTCAGGGTTATCTGGTGGGCAGAGGAAGGACAAAGGCTGATTTCACCTCCAGAACTCACAGAAGAGATGGCCAAGTCACATGGCAATACCAAGCCATCATCTTATTCCCAGACAGACTGGAAATAAGAATAAAACTCTTCTAGACACTACCTTTACCCAGTAAGTTTAACACTTGCCGCTTTCCCTCTTCTCCCTTTCATTTAAAAGGATTGCTCATTGAGAGGAAGGCAGAAAGTCTCCTTTTGATCATACCAAGCCCAACAACAACATTCCTAATCAGCCAAATACAAGGGAACCCAAGCTGTTATGGAAAAAAGAGAGAAAGGAAGTAACCTTAATTACCAAGACACCCATATTGAAACATGTCGTGATTCCTGAAGAAGATACAGACCAGAAGAACAGGGAGAGAATTCTAAAAGTGATGCCATAGGCAGAAAAATCACTACCTGTGCTTCATAAACAGCACCTTGTCAACCTTTCCACCCAACACTGTGACACAGTAGTTGAAATAAATGCTCCTGAACCTACCAGGCTGCATTTCAAGCTGAATCTCAAAGGCAAGCAAGAACAAGGCTATTTTCAAAATGCCAGACTGGTGCTCGAAGGCAAGCAGAATCCTAGTGAAGGGAGCCTGCTGTCCTCATCAAAAATATACCACAGAAATCTTTACAGGCTTTAATACTGTACATAAATTAATTCCTTAATTCAAAATCTTAATCTAGTCTACTGCTATTTATGGTTGTTTTCAAAGGGCTGAATGTGGATCTCCCTCTGGTGCATCTGGATCTTCTCCTGGTTGCCTCTTCACCCTCCTGTCGCAGGCTAGAATGGTGATAATTTTTCAAAAATTATTATTAAATAAATCCCATTTAATTCAACCTACTTCACAGGCAAATTTTAGTTACAGATACAGCCAGCCCATAAATAAGTTGTTGAACTTGAATCCTGGGAGGGTTAATGTTTCCAACAGCTGTACAGTCTGTGTGTGTATTCCTAAGCCAAAACAAGTCTACCTGAGCACTGGAAAAAAGAAAAACAAAACTGTGCATACACTCCATGGAGGTGTTCATTAAATGAACAGTAGTAAACTTGTTTTTCTAACTTGTCCCACTGCAGATGACTAGCCACAGGAAGCAGACCAAACCTGATGTATCCCTTTAGCATGTTTTCATAGCATTAGCTTTTAATAAATATAACATACTCCACCCTCAGTGCAGAGCAGTCCTCAGGTTCTAGCAGAAAAAGTGGTTGTTTTAAATATTTAGATTACATTACAGTTGGGAGGTTAAAATAAGCAGCGACTTGTGCTGTAGACAGCTATCAGAATCAGCTTGGCAAAATATGTGTAAGCTAACCTAGTGTGGTTGTAAACATGAGCACTCACAGGCATGATCTCCAGAAAATTTATAAATTTCAGCAGTGAAAATGGGGAAAAGATAGGGGAAATAAAGGCTGTTCTCAGTTCAGCACTACACTTCAGTGTCTCCAAGTACTTTGCTTCCTCCAAGCCTAAATCTGTGCCTGAACACAATTTTTTTTTTCCATTTCCCAAGTCTCAGTTCAGTTTCCTCCACTAGGTAATGGCACTCCAATTTTCTGTGGGTATTAACGAAATCTCCCTTCCATTTCTGAGAATTCTCCTTTCCGCTAAAGGCTGCTGTCTGGCTGCTGTCGATCCAGACATTCAGGCCTAGGACTTTCCATTTATGCAGCTAAAATTCTTGCCAGAGTTTTGATCCCAGTAGTTACCTTAACATCCCCTTGCCTAGTTGTGATCCACACAGCCTCACTCTGTGGGTATCAATCCTTGTCACAGAGCTACAAAAGATCCTTTTCCTAAACTGTTATTTTTAGCACATGCACAGGAGCTTACCAAGCTCTGTATTTCCTACTGCAAATATGAATCACTTGCCTTCATTTTATTCTGTTTCAAAAAAGACAAACTCCTACCTGTAACTGACCTATATCAGCCTCTGCCACCTGCTTGTTCAGTTTTCAAACAAGTATGGAGGTAGGCATCCTTTCCTGGTGCTCTTTAGTCTTGAGGGGATCTCTTTAAAACACCAGCAAAAATACCTCATTAAAATCTTTGTTAAAATAACTACCTTAGAAAAGACAAAAACACACCGAAAAAAAACCCCAAAACCAACCCAAAACTATGCTCTTAACTACCCTTGAGACTACAGAGCACAAGAGATGTCCAGTGTCCAAATGGCACTTGAAGCATCAATTGTCTAAGCCTCATTAATAAATAGGTAACTCCCACTTTCATTTGTTCCTGAAAATTATTTTGAAGGTGGGTTTTCTTAGTGTCTTGTCTCTAAAAGCTTTCCCAATTATGACATGATTCTGCATTTCCAGAACTAGGCAGCTGTCAATTAGGACACCTGCTTCTCAGGGAAGAGCTTCTCCTCTTGGGGCAAGGGTGAAAATAGGGATGGGACCTTGCCTCCATGAGGAAAAATACGTAACAGTGATCTTCATGTTCCTCTTCTAACAAAATTTGCCCCATTCAACTCATCTTCCCAATCCCTAACTGGATGCTTACTGCTTTAAATCACAACCACTTGCTAGTTGTCAACACACCAAGCACCAAGAAAATCAATTTCTGCACAAAAAGAGCCTAAGAGTGCAATTTAAAAGGAAGTTATTTTGCTGATACCAAAGGAATGCCTAAAAAAGCCACTCCTCAAAGTACTCCCTAAAGAAGTATAATCAAAATAGTATTAGTTCACACAATGGAAAGAATGAGGACTTGAACCTCACCGAGAAAGATGGCAGAACAGACACACTCTGACATTTGATGGACAAGGATTGCAGTGCTTCAGACTGGCTTCTGCCTGCCCCCCGCACTGGAAGACACAGCAGCAACTCCTGCCCCGTTTTTCTCCTTTCCAGAGGCAAAGCCAAAAGCAGGCTGGGAGCTTAGCACAGGTACACAAAACACCTAACTGCTCCACTTCACAACAGCTCCATGTCCCCAAACCAACTCCATTCCAGTCCTCAGCAACTCCATCTTTCACAGTTAGAAGAAATTCAGCACATCCACTGGTGAACACAATTATTTATTACATTATTTCAGGATCCAGGAAAGGCTGGGCCTTAATTACAACAACATGTGCAGGACTGCAGAGTCAGTTCCCAATCACTGACTTCTCCAGCAGGCTCCACTTCTCCAGGAAAACATTTGCTTTCCTCACACAAGGAGTACTTTTCACTCACCACTCCAAATCACAGCTCCACACAACGTGAGGAGCGCAGGGTTGGAACTGCAGAACATCACACTGGAAACAGAAACGTTGCAGTTGAAGCCCAAGTACCACTTGCAGAACACAAAGAAAAGAATTTCTCTGGAGGGCATTTTCAGGAGCATAAAGGAGAAGCCAGATACAGTTTTTATATGGTTGGTGGCAACTGCATCTCTAATTACCTGTTCAAAACACAATTTAAAAAAAAAGCAGTTTGAAGACAAGATGATGAAAAAAAGCCTGGATTACTATTAACACTTGCTACAACAGCCAAGATTCATTAATTTTCTTCTAATTCCCAACTTTTCACAAGTATTGAGGATTCAGAGAGTAGCAAAAATGTGGTTAACAAAACCACAAAAGCAAACTAAAATCTGAGTGACAGATTTTTGGCTTGCAAGAGGCACTACCCATAGAGTTACTTCAAACTGTCTCAAGAAAATGGATTGAGTTGGGAGTTATATTTGTGACTGTTAAGTATGAGAGACAGAATTTACAGGTTTTAACCCTTATCATCCCCTTGCAGCCCTTCATCTCCCATCACCACAATTTCAAAGGCAGTACAAGAACAATTTTCACCCCGGTTTCAAGACTTATAATAAAAGAAACCTCTGCAGTCTTTACGTGACTAATTCTGTTACCCGGTGAAAGATCAAGAACAGCCCAAACGTGTTAGAGATCTTCCCAGTGTGCTGAACATGCCTCAGCACAGTTTACATTCTCTAGCACTCAGTTTCTGTAGCAGTGGGAATGAATGCATATGCTGTCTCACCAAACTCAACATCCCCTATTGAGGTTGCACCACATAAACTTAGAGCTTGGATTTATATGACAACTGCAGGGTACATGTCCCTGTCACTTGAGGGTGCAGGAGAAAAATTTATGAGCAGACAATTTCAAAGACCTTATTTTTAAAACAAACAGTTTGTACAGTTGTTTCCCAAAAAAATGTTTTCACAATCCAGCAAAACAAGAAGTTAATACAGGAGCACTCCTACAGCAAGATGCCAACACTAACAACTCACCACATAAGAAATCTGTGTCAACAAACAATATCCACATTCCACCATGGATAAAAACAAAATTAACATAAAAGGCTTCAGGTCTCAGTGATAAGAAAGAGGCTCTACAATATGTAAAAGGATGCTTGGGATGATATATCTCATCAAACAGAAAATTCACACCTCAGCTGCAGCCTTATTTCAGTCAGGTCCATACTAGCTTCCCACAAACCTGCTCCCTTTTTCTTTTGCTGGCATTTAAATATGTAAAATTGTCTTGCCAGTGACAGATGGGAGTACAAAGGGAAGCGATTTGCTACAAAAGGATTAATACATTTTGAAAGTTACCATCTAGCAAACTGTCAAACGGATTTGTATTGGTTTATTTCATTATGGCTGTAAATAAGCCCGGTGGCATGCAACCCACATGTGTGTGTGCTGAAACTGGAATGATGTTAAATACCCTGTAGCTCCACTCTGAGACGTGGCCTACAACCATCACAGAGGTCGTTTCAAAGTCTGTCTCTTTCCCTGCGCTCCAGGCCAGCAGAACGCACTGGGAAGAAAGCAGCAGCCCCTCTATCTGACACCGAGGCAGACACCAGAACACCCGGGCACCAGGCTTCACCCGCAACACGTCTTCAGCCCGACCCTGCTGGGCTCTCCACAAACCCCCGGTTCCTGTCACAAACCTCACCCCGACACGGTGACAGCTGCGTCCGCCGCTAACCCCCGCTCCGGCCCGCTCCAGCGGGAGCTCCGGGGACACCGGAGGAGACCGGAGGCCTTCTCGCCTCGGGAGGGAGTGTGGGGGGGGACCCGGCTGGGGCTGTCAGCTCCCGGGGCGGGGGTCCCGCCGGTCGGATTGAAAACGGCGAAGGCGGCAGCACCGACCCATTCGCCCGGCTCGGGACGGGTCGAGTTGGGTCGGGCCGGGCCGCCATGTTCTAGCGGCGGCACTGTCGGCTTCCCCGGGTGTCGGCGGGGCCTAGTGCCGAACGGGCGCCGCAACGCTCGGCGGGCAGGGCCGCACCCGTCCCCGGCACGGCCCCGGGGGGCTGCGGTGAAGCAGGTGCCTGGAGCTTGGGGCTGAGGAAAGGCTCAAAGCCCTCCCCTCGGCTGTCAGCGGGAAGGGGCGAGGAGAGGAGGGGCAGGAACCGCCGGACCCCACCACCCTCCCGGCCCCGGCACAGGCGGCCCCCAGCGGGCCGTGATCCGCTCACCCGAAATCCTGGTCCATGGACTTGAAGAAGAACTTGTAGGTGTGGACGGGTCGGTTGCTGAGGACATTTTTGAAATCGGCCAGAGTGACTTTTTCCGGCGGGACGGGCAGCTTCACCAGGTAAGGGGTCTCCTCCTCGTCTATGTGGTAAATTATTTTAGTCTCCGCCATGGGAGAAAGGGAAAAGGGGAAAAAGAAAGAAGCCGACACGGGGGCCTCCGCCACCGCTCGGCTCCTCTCACGGCCTCCGTCCCGGAGCCGCCCCCGACAGGAAAGGAGCTCCCAGCACCCGGGAGCCGCCGCCGCCGCGCAGGGCCTCGTCGGCCGGGATTTCCCTCCCTGCACTGCTCTCTAGCTGCCCGACCCGGGAACGGCAGCTCGCCGTCGCCCGCCCCTCCTGCATCCTCTCTACCCGCCGCCTTCCTACCCCCCACCGCCCCCAGCCCTCCACTTCCCGCCGCTCCCGGCAGCGAACCGGGGGTCGCGGCCTCCCCCGGACCGGAGGGACGTGCTGAGGGGGAGCAGAAGAGGAGCGGGGAGGCGGGGGGCAGGGATAGCCGCCCTCCCGCACAACGCCCCCTGCCGGCGCGGCGGCAACAGCGAAAGGGATGGGTTCGGGGGGGGCTGTGGGACGGAACCGAGGAGGGGCTCGGGGGGAACCCAGGAGGGGTTCGGGGGGAACATCCGCCGTTCCCCGTCTCGCTGCTCCCCGCTCCCCCCCCTTTCTGCCTCGTCCCAGGCGGCGGGGAGTTGTGGTGTCAAGGGGGAGAGGCCCTGATGCTTCGCCCCCCCTCCTCACCTGTAAGGCAGTGGTCCTCAGAGAATGGTTCTGGTTGGACCCAGCACTGCCAAGGCCACCACGAAATCATGGGACTCAGCTCCATATCAAAATGCCTCCTGGGATGGAGACCCCACCACTGCCCTGGGCAGCCTGGGCCAGGGTCTGAAAAACCCTCTCAGGGAAGAAGTTTGTGTTCATATATATGTATATTTATTATATTTTTGTATTCCATCGAAATTCTGGCCTTCCAAAGGAACAGGAGGAAAGGTGCTCAGTGCTTACTTCTTGCTATAGCATCACAGAATGGTTTGGGTTGGAAGGGACATTACAGATGTAGTGATAGGACAATGGATTTAAACGGTAAAAAGGGAGATTTAAACCAGATATTAGGAAGGAATTGCTGAGGGTGGTGAGACCCTGGCTAAGATTGCCCCATCCCTGGGAGTATTGAAGCCCAGATTGGATGGGGCTTGAAGAAACCTGGGCTGGTGGGAGGGGTCTGGGGTTGGTTAGATGATCTTTAAGGTCCTTTCCAACCCAAACCATTCCGTCATCATTCATTTCCAACCCAGAGTGCTCCAAGCCCAATCCAACCAAAAAGACACTTTCCCATTCCATCTGCCTCTGTGCACAAACCCAGCTTTGGGTCCTATTAATGTCAACTGTGATTTATCAGAGTGTAACATGCACAGGATGCTCAGTAGAAGCATCGTTGTCTTTGGCCAAAGGAAAATACTTGTCATCCCAATAAATATTCCCAAAGGGTTATAGAAACACTATTAGTTCCCTGGCAGCTCTCTCCTTAATTTATCCTTCTAGGAAATAATAAACTCTGTCCAAAACCAGACCTCTAGGCATTGTACAAAGGTGTCAGTGTCCCTTATCCACATGGTACGAGGAAAAGGGAGGCATGTTACTATATGTATACTCTGTTAATAAAGCTTTATATTCCAACTCTTTAGCAGGTGCAAGATCCATTCTCTCCAATGTATTTCTGTGCCAGATGGGCAGAGCACTGACTGAGGCTGCACCACTGTAGAGCTGAGGGTGGCAGACTGCTGTATTTCAGGTATCTCAAGAATTCAGGCTCCCATGTGGACTGATTCCTTTTGTGTTTCCTGAGAATTGAGATGGGTTCTGTTTAAGCTCATGGATTCTCTGCAGATCATGAAATTTTCCACAGTGCAGCTGGCTTCTCAGCAGCTTATGCTAATAAGGGAGCAGAGACACATTTGTGGCTCAGGAGAAATTGCTTTTAATAGCTGCTTCGATGGAAGCCTGTGGGCACTGAGCCCATTGAGGTGCTTGGTATGGAGCAAGCTTTAGACTTGGGAATATCACTAAAGAGCAAGAGTCACTGTTCAGCATCACCTGGTGAGACAGGTATATTTTGAGCACACAGTCCAGAGAAAAATCTTTAGTGTTATATTTTGCAGGTGATGTGTTTGGGAAGAGTTCACCTTTCTTTTTAGAAATCCACAAAAAATGACAGCCAGAGAATGAAGATTTTGGAGCGGTGTGCTTAGGTCTCAAGGAATCTTTTGTTCACTAAAAAATACTTCTTCAGGAAAATCCCAAACTAATGACATCCTCTCTTTCTCCCTTTCAGAGAAAGAGGACATACACTCCTCAGAACATTCAGCTGCTCACAGCTCAGAGATTGAATTACCTGTGACACCAGAATGATTTTTCTCCCAGCAAAAAACAGAGGAGCCAGTTGTGTCAAAGGATGCCAAAAGGTCTGTTAATATTAATGCTATTTATTCTTTTTTGTTTACTGGAAGTTTAATAATTGCCAGCTCCCAGATCCCACCAGCTGCAATACTGCTTCCAGAGCCAAACTCTCCTATGCAGAGCCAGATCTATGCACCTCTCTACCAATGGTATGGTTAATCCACAACTCAACAAGACTTACAAGTATTGAGAAATCAAAACATCATCAACTATCTGCTGTCATTTCTAGTATAGAGAAGCAATCATGTTCACTGGGGTGCTTCAACTCCAGTGTTTTGCTCATCTGCTGACACTCACACCCCTCATCACTGCTGAACTTGACTGCCTCTATCATCATCAAACAAGATAAGATAAGCAGCAAAGTAGAGGCATGGTCTTAGTTTTCATCAGGTAACTAGTGATTTAGTGCTGCTCTAAGTCAGGAATGAAAAACAGAGTACACTTCAAAGAGCAGTTTCCAAGAGTGGTAACCACTGATGGTTAGTGTCACTGCTCAGTTTTGGAAGTACAAAGTACTAGAGATTTCTGGAAAGTTATGCATTCAACTTTGTCCTGCACATGTGTATATTCCAAAATGCTGAGTTTTATGTAGTTTTTGCAGTATGAAACCCAGGGAAAACATTATCATCTAATCCTTTGGTCTCTTCAGGCCATACTTAATGACCTCCTGAATTCTTCAACAGCCCAGGTGGTATGCACACAAAGACTAGATCTACAAAGGGCTCTGTTCTCCCTTTGCTTTCACTTTTGACAACTGAAAATTTAATGAGTTGTATAGTTGTCAGATGACTACCTTAGAATGGACATGATAAGACTGGATCTGTGATTCACAAAAAAAAGAAATCCTCTGTCCCCATAAAGCACAGAAGAGAGGAGATAATCCACTTTCATGTTGCAGTCAAACCACAAGCTAATTCAATTAAAAAGCAAACACAGGAATGCAGAATACACGACTTTAGCAAACCACCGGTCCACCAGGGCTAATATCTTGCTTCTTGCAGAGTTCAGGCCTTAACACTCCAGTGAAAAATAAATAGAAGGCATCAAATCTCTTCCTATTAGTGCTGTGCTCTCCATGATTGAGCAAATAGTCCTGCTGACCCCTGCAGGGAGCAGATAGTGTCCTGAGGCATAAAAGCTGCTCACCCTTTTCTTCATTTATATAGCAGTGCACTTCATTACCACACAGAGAATAAGCAAGTCATTTTAAAAAGCCATCTGTGAATTATAGTCATGGCTGTTGCTTGTCTCAGTGAATTCAGAAAGCTCCTCACACTCTGGGTGCTGAGCAAATAAGTCTTTGTTTAAAGAGATTTGATGACAGAAGGAAAACCAAAGCTCTGAGCACACCAACACTCACCAAAGCTGTGGCTTGGGACCCACTATGAGCTTTCAGGGGTATTTTTAATCCACCTGCACAAAGGTATTTGTAAAAGAACAAAATCACCTTTTACTGGGAGAGTTATTTCTTTGCAAGAGTCAGCCACCCATGTCAACAAAACCATGGTTGACTATGAGTATCTTCAGGTGGACAGTCAACCCTGGGACAGGAAGATGCCTGTTTTCCTTTGTTCCACACAGCAGGATCTATGTGGCTGGCACCCCTGCAAGCTTCCCATCGTTTACAGCTATCTATGCCACTTGTAGGACTGATGGTCCCTACAAAGAGCTCATTAGCACAGATGTTTTCAAAACTGAAGTGACAACACCAGGGAAGCTTCCTTAGGGACTGGGATCACAGTAATGACCTAGAGACACAAAATCTGAGTTGCCAAAGCACTGAGCCCCATCAGTGGGGAAAAAAATCACTGCTTAAAATTCAGATGCTGTAGGCTGGTCGGGATACATCATCAGGATGCAAACCAAGGCAGTTTGCACTACTCATGGTCTAAAAGATCTGCAAGGTTGGTTTGGTTTTTTTTTTTCCTTTTATTCTTCCTCTGTGCAGCAGAGCTGTGGCGGAAGAAAATAAAGCATCAAACACTAGAGGGAGGCAGAAGACTTTCAGTCCAGCAATCTGCTCCCAGCCTCTGGGGCAGCACTCCCCAGGGCTTTCACTGCCACTGGATTCAAATACAAATCAACCTGGGGGGGAGGAAATCAACAGATTTTTTTCAGTGTCATTTCCAAAACTCCAATTGTTACTGAACCATGTACACAGCTATGAAAACTCAACACTTCCACACTTGTTCTGGAGTCATCTTAGTGCCAGTGATGGAGAACCAGTCTCTATTGCACATGTACACTTTTGGCAGTGCTAAGCTTTTTCAAACATTTTCATGGGACGTACACCTCATCAATGAGTTCAATGGGTTGATCCCAGCTCCTACTCATCATAACTCATTCTATTTTCTTTCTCCTAGGCCATTTCCTGTTTTCCCTACCTCTTCTTAGCACCTACAGCATTTGAAACAGCACCTACAGCACAGCCACACTTGAAAAATTTCCCTGCAGCAATTGTGTTGAGAGCAGCTGATCTGCAGAGGGCCATACAGATGTTTAGATATTGACCTATAGGGGAGTTTTTTTGCTTAGGAATGCCTGTTTGGATCTTTATCCTTCTTCTCTCAGGTCCCCAATGTTTTTTCTTCCCTTGAGAAATCTGTTGATGACTAGCCAGCCCCCCTCCACTGGTAGCACTCTCCCCAGACTGGGAGGCAGAAAGGCAAGGAGGACAATCTGGACTTCATTTCAGTCAAGTTGAAGACAATGAAAATACGTAATTTCAGTGGTCTGCAAACAGGCCCTGTGGTTACTAAATTAGCTTTTCCTTGTTTCCAGCTGCTTCCCTGGAAAATTAGTCCCATTTTCTTACAGAGACAGAGAAAAGAAACAAGATGCCTCAACAACAAATCACCAACAGTGGAGTTGGCTGGAGCCTGCCAGCAGAGACCCAGTGTGCTGGCAGAAAGGAACAGGTTTAAAGCATTTATGACCCAGCTCTTGCCAAGGCTGTGCAGTAAGACATCACTCTTCAAGATAACTGCAGAAATAAAGCTGCCTTTTTTCAGGCTCCCCAGTGTGTAGACAAGAAAAAGGGTTCAAGAGGGAAGCAGACAATTTGTAGATGCACAGTGTCAGGCAAGCCTATATTCCCCCAACAACGAACAAATGGCCTGGTTTGCCTGGGACATTTAACAAGAAAAAAAAAAAGTTCAGTTTAAATCTTAGAATATGCTGTTGAGTCAGATGTTGAGGTTTATTCAGAGCAAATCTTAGTTTGCTGTATGTAATTCTTTGACACTTTAGTGTCATACCCTGCTTTAATCCTGCAAATTCTTGCACCTGCACTGTGCACCCAAGCAGCAATACAAGCTGTTGCTATCAGTGTCCCTGGAAGAACTCTATCACACCAGCTGGGATCCTATTCAGTGGGATAGGAGCCCTCTAAGAGGGGAATGTGCAGCTAATTAGCTAATGCTGGCTAATAGCTTAGATATCATCTCCACAGAGCAAGAAATAAAATCAACCTTAACTTGAAACTCCACTATATTCTCCTTTATTTCTTAAATGCTAGGAGAGTTACACAAAAATGATAAATGGTAAAAGTAACAACAATAATGAAAAATAATTCCGTTACAACAAAGAAAAGAACCAAGCCTTATGGAAAAAATCCTCCTCTTGGTCTTGAAAAGAAACTGTGCACACAGCTGAAAAGAGGGGGCTCTAGTTCCTCAGTTTTAATCCTTTTTAAGGGGTCACTGCCATACCCAACAAGGGCTTACACTTCATACACTACCCTGAAAATTATTTCCGTTTCTCTGCACTCATTGAGCTATTATTGGTAGAAAAACATTAGGGGTTATTATTGTTTTAACTAACTGAACATAAAATGCATGTTTGGGAAAGCAAGGTGTCTGTAATGAGGCAAAGCCTGCCAAGAGTCTGCTAGGTGGAGAAGTCCATCATGATGCAGCAACCCATGAGTACAGTCAGAGAACAACTAGGAGTAACTCAGGCAATGCACATTTACACACAGTGAAAAATTGCTTCTCCATGAGAGGCAAGTAGCTGTCCCAAACGAGGGCAGGAGAGGCTGAGATGAGAGAACACCAGCCTGCCTAGAATTGCACAGAGTATATGGCAGGGTGAGAACAGAAACCAGTGGTCCTGCCACAGCCCTGTGGGCCACTGCAAATCTCATTTTCATGTGCAAGGTCAGCCACACAAACCTTGTGCCAGTGCCAAAGACTGAAAGAATACCAAGTGCGTATTTAAAGGTTCTAAATGTCTTTTTGGCAGCATTTCAGGGCAAACAGCCTTTAATAATTCCTCTGTATTAGGAAATAAATAAACACAGCTCTTCAATTTAGTGCTCAACAGTTTGAGAACAGAACTGGTTATCCAGCACTCTGGTCTGGATCTCTTTCAGACAGAATTTTAACATACTAAATTACACACAGGATGTGTCAGGCTGCTTTTGGAAAACACTGTGCTGATCATCAGTCCAGTCACATAACAAACACCTCCCCTGAAACAAAAAGGGTCATAATCTCAACTTGGACTCCCATCTTCATCAGTCTAGGGTGATACTGGCATCTCTGACCATTACCAAATTCCAATTGCTGATCAAAGCAAGGATGAGGAACTCATAAAGCTCTTCCTAGTGTCTGTTTCAGAGAATATATTATTTCCCTTAAGCTATTTTGCAGCCTAGAAGTCAAATAAAATATTTAAATGCCTCTGGAGTTTATAAGTAACCCCACTTTGAGCTGGTGTCTATATGAGCTATTTGAACTGGCAAGTAAAGCTCTCCAACCTTTGACTCACAGACATTAAAGGGAGGGAGAAAGACATTAATGACAATTACTTGAGACTGTGCCACCCTGATGGAATAACCAGTGTAGCCTTCTGCACCTGCATGAATGCAGCTTGGGTTTCAACCAGGTCCAGCCAAAGGCAGCCTATGAACAGCTGGCTGTCAGCTCTGGGGGACAGGCAGGCAAAAGGGGACCTGAGCCCAACCCCAGACCCTCCTCTCCACCAGTCATAGCTCTTCCCAATCTGAGCACTTTTGTAGGTCTGAATCTGAAGTGAAGGTAAAGGCAGTTCATTGAATATCACAAAAACTGTGCAGAGAGCAGTGGAAGGGCTAAGCAAACTAAAAGATAAGGACCTGCCCTGCTGTAGCTTAGGAGGGCTCACCTCCACCTCTACTGTTATAGTTTATTATTAATATTTCTAGTATTTAAAGGCACTAAAGGTTCCCAACATATTTATTCCTTAACATAGTCATCACTAATGGAAGTATTAACACCTATAAAAATCAATATGGTCCATTTTCCACTCCTATAAAACGTGTGTGTGAAGTACTGATGTCCCAGCTTCTGAACAGACAAAACAGCCCTTCTGGTGCTCATAGCCTACCACACTGGGCAGAGGCAGGGAGCTGAACATCAGGAGAAGCTGCTCCTTTTAACCATTTGTCTACTTGTGCTGTGATAATACCTTGGTTTTGATGTGCACACAAGATCTGTGTGGCCTGGATCCACCCAAGGACTGCAGAAAAATCACATTCCATATTTCACAAAGGACTTTAGCCACCTCCATAATATTTCTGGTTCTGATCTAACTGAGACTGGTATTACAGCACTGTTAACTCCATCAACTTCAACTCAAAGTGTCTGCTCATGCCAAATTTCATCTGGTCTGCACTGAAACAAAAAGAAAAATCAAACAATAATCTTAGCTGGAGAGACAGAGAGTCAGGTTTCCAGAGCTCTTTGGAGCTGATCCAAACCCTACCCCTTGGTTGTGTGCCTCCCTTTCCCCTGTAACATGAGGATATTGACATTTGCCCACTGATAAAATGAGGTATTTCCATTTTTGTCCGTGAAGGGGTGTCCTCTTTGTACTTCACCTGGAATATGTAAAGTGCTACATGACAATTCTGCTTCTCCTGATTTATGCCAGCCTCTGAGAGATGACAGGCAGGCCTGCCTAGTATTTTTCTGATGAAGACAGATGATGGAAAAATGCCTGCTATAAGGATGGCTCCGGATTAGCAATGCAGGTTGATTTATTAAAAGCAGTAACATCAAAGCAAAAGGCCTGCTGATTCAGCTCATAAAAATCATTGATGCATAAAACCAACAATAATATCAAGAAAGAAAAGGGGAACGGAGGACTGGGAGAACAGGAGAAGAAAAGGCAAAACCCAAACCCACCCTAAGTACACACAAGACAGATGGTTTAACTCTTTTAAAAAGCATTTGCAAATATCCTTGTGCTCAGTGGGGAGAAAGTCTGCATGAAAAAAAAAATTATGGTAACCAGAGAGACATGATATTAAGAAAAGGCATCTCTCTTCCATTTATCTATCTTTGATTGAAGCTTCTGGTCCAGCCAGCAGCTTGGGAATGTCTTCATTTACAATATTCCTTCCTGAAATCTGAAAGCAAATTGAAATGGAGGTCAGTACCTGGAGAGAGACTTCAAATGATCCAAAGCAGCACACTGTTACATGGACCTTGCCATCTAGTGACAAGGGACCATTTGCAGCCAACCACACCCCCAGTATGCTCTTCAAAAAGCCCACAGTGAGATATCCTATGCATAAAGTATTGTGCAGATGATCTCTGCAGAATGTGAGCAAAAATAGGGTGAAAGCTCCATCACAAATAGCAGATATGAAGTAACTCATTGTTTCTCCAGACCAATGCCATCTTGATTATAATTTCAGTCACCTTTATTATATTCTAAATTGATATGAAAGGAGTCCTGGGACCTAATAACTTTGTACAAGCACTTCTTGACAAAAGTATGACTCTACAAACTGAGGCTTAATACTCAGGACTCGTATTGGATAAGCAAAAGCAGATTCAGCTCCTAGAGATAGAGAGTTGTTTGCTTTTGTTGGATGAAGTAAGTGACTGCCCGTTACCCATAAATTAATTCAACTCAAACTCTTTCTTCTGCAGTGTTTTGCTCTCACATACCACGCCAGGACATTTTTGAGCTCCATCTCCCTCTGAGGTTACAGTCCAAAATGCACTATTCCAGCCCTGCAAGGCATTCTTTTTCCAATAAAGAAAAATTCTATTTGCGCCACGCCAGAAGTTTTTAAAGGCCTAATCACTACTTGCATCTTGTGGCTCCATGATGAAAGGATAGGAAGGGAAGCAGCTTCTCATTCCTGCTGTCATTTTTCATCATGATGTTTATCATTCCTCCTTCAGCTGTGGCTTGGTCAGCACACTGCTGAACTGTGTTCTGCCCTCCTCTCTCCTCCAATCCATCAGAAGGTTCCTACAGCCACCAATTAGGGTGAAAAAGGTCAATATTACCTTTGTCTAAATCGATGTTTTTTGCTGGGAAGCTTCTGGCTTGATCAGCCTTCTCCTTCAGGATGTTGTTTTTGTAATCTGTGCAAGAGATAAGCAGAGCTCAGACAGCCATGAGAACATTCAAAGCAAACAAAGCTTTATAAGCAAGGTGGACATGTGATGGGCCCTTCCTCGAAGCACCCCAGGTCTGGCATCTCCAGATCTCTTGGAGTAACTCATAGAGTTACTCAGCCACTCAGCAGGGAAAGGAAAGCTGCTACAACTTAATTTTTGCCCCTGGCATTAATCAGTTATGCATACTTCAGTTTCCTACTCCTCAGTCTCCCTCTACATTGTTTTGCATTCATTCAGAGTTTGGCTTTTAGGTGCATGTCGAGGGACCCCAAAAACTCCGGGGAAAACAAAAGAAGCTGGACCTTGCTTCTGACCAATCTCATCAATCAGCCTCTAGTTAGAAGTCAGGACTGCCTGCACTGACGTGTGGCTTGAGATTCTCAAAGTAACCATTAAATGAAATTAAATTAGGAGGCTCAGGCATTTAGATGCCCATTTTGAAATGCCATTAGAAAATCCTCAGTTATAACAAGTTTTAACCTGGTTTGGAGAATGGTTGCTAGTTGATACGTACCCAGCCTGATATCTTCACCTTTGCATTGAGTCAGATCTGTTGTGTCAACAGTAAATTCTTTAAGATTTACATCCTTCCTGAGAAAGGAATAACAAAATTATATTCTCACATCCTTTAATAATTAGCTCCTTTCACATTTCTTCACAATAACTTTTCTAATGCTACTTCAGATAATTTAATTTACAGTGTTTATTTGCCATGTATCTGGAGGAAAGATGAAAGAAAAATCCACACAGGATTTAATTCTCTATGAAGAATGGTTTCACAGCAATCCCTACAGGATCCTTTCTGATTTCTATTTTTGTGGAGAAAGCACAACAGGCAGATGACAGACTTGGCAGCAAGCGTACATCGGTACTTTTCCTGTCTTTGCCTCCAACCTATCAAGCAGATTTCAGAAGGTTCTACTGGTTACCAATGAAGCTGGTTCTTATCTCCTCCTTTTACTGCCTGTTCTATTAACACCTTGAGATCTCTAGCTCTTTTTTCCCCATGTGCTTGTCTGAGCTAAGAACAATGGGAAGCCAACCTGTATTGGAGCATGCTCAGCTCTTCCACTTTGTCAACATAGAATAAAATCTAAAGAAACTCAGCTTCAATCTTGGCTCCAATCTCACTTTGGCTTTTACAGTAGATAAACATGGTTTGTGACTCAATTCCCAAAGTAGAAGGGGAAGAAATGCAATTGCCAAGTCAGCCTTACAACCCATTCTCCCCTTCCATACTTTGCCAGCATGGAAGTTGCTCCCTGATACACAACTGTTAGGTGAGTGGATGTTCCTGGGAACGTTACATTGATAATGCTGGAGTGTAAAGCTGCAAAAGAATTGGTGGAAAGCAATGAATAAACTCTATCGAACAGCCTATGCTTCATGTAGTCAGACTAACCAGAGCCTCAGCTATATTAGGCTCTTAATGACAGCTGAGGGTTGGGACCCATAAGTTTATTTTTCTGTGTTCTAATCATAGATAGCAGACCCTGTAATTATACTTACTCTCCATATTTCTTCACATTGTATTCATAACCTAAACAGGGAGAAGAAACAGAATAAGCTGTGCTATCCAGTCCAACCAACCCCTCCTGCATAGCAGTGATTACAGCAACACCCAGTGCTCATTCACAGTGCTCCATATTGTGATGCTTACGATGACCACTTTCAATATCTCTCCAATACACAAGAATGCAAGTGTGTTCCACAGCCATGGGGAGCTTCCCTTGCCTTTACTCACCAGCTTTCCAGTGGTTTTCACAGACCTATGGGTGACCACCCACAGGAAACTGTAGTAATTGCCATATTTCATTTATTTCCACCTCCTGTTTATTACAAAAAACCTTACCCACACCTCTTGTGTGCACTTGCCCATGGCCAGCTCCTTGCTCAGGCCTGCATCCATCACATGCTACAGGTGCTGGTTTTCACCAGCCTCCCACAGGCCAGGCATCTAACCACACTCCTGTCTCACCCCCCCCTGCAAGGAGTGATGAGCTCAGGCTCCTCTTTTCCAAGCCAAGATCTCAGTGTCCATTTATCTAATTACACTCAGAGTCCCCAGGCACAGGGAGTCCAGCAAGGACTTGGACACTGCAGTTCTCTAAGGGCTGCATGGGGTCCTTATGCTCTAAATAAATTCCACAAATAAAGAGCAACAATCTAGCAGTTCTAGTTTTCTTCTCCATTCAATAGAGCAACTCAGCAAATCAAGGCCTGGGCATTTTTACACCACATTAATGCATCCCTCAGCATCAGCACCTGCAAAGACTCCCACCACCAGGTTTCTGGTTCTCCAGAAGAGGACCACTGCCTCCAGCATGGTGCTTTGCAGCAGTTCTTTGCAGAATCAGCTTTCCCCTCAGGCACTCCAGGACTGGGGGCTCTGCCTGCACTCACCTCTCTGCCTGTGCTTGCGGGTGACCAGGACAATGACAATGAGGAGGACAATGAAGAGCAGCAGAGTTGCCAGGATGTAGCCCAGCTGCTGGAAGAAGTGCACCCGGCTCTCAGGGATGATGACATTTATAACGTTGTGGCCCCTGACAACATTTGGATCTGACAGCAGAGGAAAAGAAAAAAACAGGCTGGTAAATATCATTGGCATTCTAAGCAAAGCACATTCACACACAGGTCTGTGTGCAGACCCCAAAAAAAGAACTCTGCTGAACTGCGTGCAGGAAAGGGAAATGGCTGCATTACCTACAACATGCTGCACCTCTGCCAGGTGGAAGATGCCCCTGCTCTTCACAAGACCATTATACTGTGACTGTTGCACCTTGCTGCTGCCTGGCTAGCAGTGTGCTCTTGCTTATTTGCAGAGGAAAAGTCCAGCATGAAGCTGCACTAAATGGACCTGAGTTTTTCTGCACATGCACCATGCTGCCAAGGCTCCAGACAGCTCAAGTATGAAGCAGCCCCTCCCTGCCAAGGGTTATAATTTATAGACTGGGAAGAAACTCAAAGAATGAGTTTCCTTTTGAATTAAAAAAAAAAAAAATCAATAAAATAAATAAAATTAAAAACCCACAAAGAAAAGCCAAGATTCCATCTGTGGGTGCAGCAGCATTTCAGTTCCGGTAACTCAACACTCTTACGTGGAACATTTTTGTAGCTCTCAAATAAATAGGTCAATGTTTTAACACATATAAAGAGGAAGGGAGTTGCAGCAGTTTGAGGAGCAGACAAATCCAGCCCAGGCACAGAGACAAGCCCATAGACACAATGTACTGGGAGAGGGAAGCTTTTCTCTCCAACCCAGGTCAGAAAGTGATACCTTCTCCCCCTACCATGAGCATTCACAGAGCTCCAGGCAAGAAGCAGGGGGAAGTTCTGGCCCAGCATTCCCCTGGGAGCTGAACCCTGGAAATTAGGGAAAATATGGGGAGAAATATCACAAAAGCCACAGCACCATTTAGCAGATGTGTTCTAATGTGAGAAACATTGACATTTTTGCAACTGCTGGCATAGTGACTGGTTCCAGTTAGTCAGGTAGTTTGTTTCCAGCATTTAAAAAGACCAACTGACCATCAATAAAATCAAACAAGATGACAGTGGATTGAAATAAGCACTTTGAAACCAGAGATAATGGTTTGCTAATGCTAGCAGAAGCCCCAGAAAATCAAGAGGTTTTAGCATATGCCCTGTTGTGGTAGCCCAGCCCTCCTCTCCAGCAATACTGCACTTTTACTGGCACTGCTGGATGTGTGCTTGTTGGCTATGGTGCCAGCATGAAAACTAGCATGTGTTTTTCACCACCGCTATGCTAAAAAATACCAGCCCAAAAAAACCACTCGCAAAGCTGCAAACAGTATACATGCCAGTTCTGCTTTAACAAATCTCTTGATCATGAAAGGCTTCTTCAGCAGCTGCCATAATGAGATGGAGAAACAGCAGAGCCACAAATCAAACATAAATGCATCCTATTCCTGGGCTTTTTGCTTTCCCACAGTATTGAAGGATGGGGTAGGTCCAGAGTTAAACTTCAGTCAACACTGGAGAGGTCACTGTAACAACACATAGTGCAAACAGAGATTCAAAAACTTTGGGTCTTCTTGCTTTAATCAATTAATACTAAAAATCCTTGTCATACTGGCATCCTTGGATGCTGCTTTGACACAGCATCACTGGTGGATTTCATCATGCATCACACCAGCAAGGCAGCAGACTACATCCCATGTTATCATCAGGGAAACTGAGGCACAGCAGACTGTTTCAATTGCACCCAAGAGAGATGAATGGCAGCACCTAGAAGAGCAGCACTAAGGTAACACAGACTGTCCTCCTCATCCTAGTGTTAGAATTTAAGCTCAGAGGTGATGGATGTTTATTCCATAACCAGGATCTGATCGTTCTGGGTACCTACAGCATCTGCCTCCAACTCACTGGTGGGATCTGGTTTGACCACTGGAAAGTTTTAATGGTTGGAGTTAGAACAGAGGTGGCCTTTACATTCCTTTACCAAAGGGACATGTTAATCTGCTGGGAAAAAACAGTTTTTGCAAAATTTTACAATTTACAACATTTTTACAAGTGCTGGGTATTTTTCCCATTTTCTTTTCAAGGCTGGCAAAGGCCTGAGAACAGCTTGGCAATAAGAATGAGACACAAAAGATGCTGTGCTTCAACTGCTTGCTCCAAAGCAAACACAGAGTGAAAAAGGCACTGAACTAGGAGACATACACCACATTTCGACTGCTGAGACTGAGAGCAGAATTGAGCTCATGCTTATATTCAAAACAGGATGAAGTTTCCTGTCTGGAAATGGCTCTGGGCCTTGGACCTAAGTCAGAAACTATAGCTGCTTGCAGAAAAAGCTCATTGCTTTGCATTCTTTATCCCCTAACATTTAGTTTTGCCTGGATGTTATACCCCAGAAGTATTCTATAGGGTTTTTTCGTGGCATGGGGCAGGATCTCAGCCTTTCCTGCCATCCACAAAAAGGGCAGGTCCCAGCAGGCTCCTCAGCAGCAGTGGGTTGGTACCCGGATGTTTCAGCTCCTTTCACATTCCCATCAGCTCAGCACATTTTTGTGTGTGGTTCTTTTAGACCAGCTCAGTGTTCACTACCCGTAGGGGACAAAGCTGTTTTAAGGCTGTTCTTTTTGACAGTGGAAATAGCTTTTCTCAGGAAGACAAGTTCCCCCAGCACCGAGGGCACTACAGCCAAACTGAGACAGCCCTGGTGGGTAAAACTACTTGTTACTTCTAACTTATGAGCAGGTAACTCAACAGCAACCAGGACAACATCCAGGAAAGAGAGGAATGAATTTCTGGGTGGGCAACTCCGAAAACAATATACAGTTTCCATCTGCACAATGGGACCTGGATAGGGCTCAAGGGCTGCAGGCAAGAAGACCAAAATTTTTATGCCCTGGCCTCCACAGCAGCTCAGCTCCAACAGCCACCATGCTTTAGTACCAACCTCAGTCCCACGGGGAAGGTTTAGGTTTCTGTGACTTGAAAAATCCAATTGCTAGGGAAGAATAGACCTATTTTAAATCTATGAAGCATCTCAAAATTCCGTAATAAGCAGCCAATAAATATTAAACCACAATGCATACTTTTAAATGTTAATAAGGAACTATACCTGAAAGACTTAACAAAAAGAATTAAACCTGGGATTATTTTATTTTTCTGCATGATGGTTTTTGAGTTTGGACAGGCTGTCAGATGATAGCTCACTGCAGTGGAAAATTAGTTTCAAAAAAACAAAACAAAACAGAAAAGCTGAGGGTGGAGTAAAATTCCCAGTGCTTGATTTGGCACAGTCTGGCATCTTGCACAACCGCAACACCCGTGCAGAAGGGAGAGAAACGCTACCCTGGTGGGAACAGGGGCAAGTTGGAACAACAAAACCTGAGCAGACTCGATCTCTCCCTCACACCTTCTGTTCCATGAAAGCAGAACAGATTGATTGCCTTAGGGCATGTCAGTGTTGCAGAGGAGAACAGGCTGCAGAACTGCCCTAGAGCAAAGAAACCAGAAGCTGGATATGATGTCACTCCAGCCCTGCCAGCAGGGTAACTACTCCTGATGGGTGGGACACTCCTCTCCTGGTGCAGCACAGGGTTAAAGGAGCTCCACAAGGTCCTCTCTGGTATCCACTGCTGCTCCAGGTACACCCATGGGAACAGCTCAGGAACAACCAAGCCCACAGACTAGTGGTGAAGGAGGCAAGACCTCATCTGCTCTTTTAATCCTAAAGACAGGAATAGTCACAGATTCACAGAATCAAAGACTGTTTAGGTTGGAAGAGACCTCCAAGATCATCCAGTCGAACCTTTGACCAACACCATAATCTAAATGTCCCTGCTTCAAATGGGAGAAACTTTCAGAAAGGAAACCTCTGTGGCACCTTCACTTCAGTGGTGTCTATGGTGCCTCTGCAGGACACTGGTTTGTCTTGACCATGCTTCTCCTGCTGGCATTTAGTCGAGCACAAGCCCTGTGAGGAACGGCTGAGGGAGCTGGGGTTGCTTAGTTTGGAGGAGGCTCAGAGGAGACCTCATCACTCTCTACAGCTCCCTGAAAGGAGGCTGTAGCCAGGTGGGGGTCAGTCTCTTCCCCCAGGCAGCCATCAGTAGGACAAGAGATGGACTTAAGCTCTGCAAGGGGAGATTTAGGTTAGATATTAGGAAGCAAGTCTTTACAGAGAGAGTGATCAGGCATTGGAATGGGCTGCCCAGGGAGGTGGTGAATTCTCCATCCCTGGAAGTAAGAGACTGGATGTGGCACCCAGTGCCATGGTCTAAAGGATCAAGGTTTGGGCTTGATGATGTCAGAGGTCCTTTCCAACACAGATGATTCTGTGATCCCTGCAGACAACTGTGGGAGAACAGCCAAGTCACAGACATTTTGGCAACTGCAACAAAGGGTCCTGAGCTGATGTTGGAGAATAAAGTGTCATATTCCTGCTTACTGAGCTCTTTAGAGCTCACCTCTTCCTCAACCATCTGCACATATATAGTCACCTCTTCTTCAACCAGAATCACTTCCAGAGGCCACTTACCTACAGCTGGGGCAATGTTGTGAGTTGTGAGGTTCACCACCTTCTTCTCTCTCACCGGCTCTGTCACAAAGACTCTGTAGATCCTGCGCTCGTGGAGGCCGCAGTAGTGATGGTGCAGGTGGCAGGAGTAAGTGCCCTCATCTGCACTTTCCAGCTCAGAAATCCTCAGGGAGAAGTCTCCCACAGCAAAGGCTGCATCAGTGATGTTCATCTTCTGACGAAGGAAGAGAGGCCCGTAGGAACGGCACTCACCAGAGGCGTAGAGGTCGATGAGGCGGTCAGCGCGGTCATGAGGGACCCCTGGGGGCTGCCTGTCCCAGTGCACCACCTGCTGCTCCTCCTCACTGTGCCGCTCGGTCCAGATGTGGTTGCGGTTCACACAGGGGAGCATCACTGTGCTGCCTTCTGGGGCAACAATCACAGGCTTCTCCCCGTCCCAGTACTCCTTCCCATCCTCAGCTGTGGAGGAGACAACACAGATTGTGGAACCTTGGTGCATGTATCTCCATACACTTGTCCTATGGGACACCGAGGCACACCTCAGATTGCCCTTGGACCCTTTCATACATCCCCTCCAAAGGTTTCAAAATGCCATGGGGTTATTATGCCCTGTTCACACTGATTTCATCAGTCAGTAAAGAAATGCCACTTTTATTTTCCACATCCCAGACCAGAGCACTAAGCAAGATCACTTTCTTCCCCATACAACTGAGAGTTAATCCCTAGCTTCAGAGAGCAGGAAACTTATTCTCTCAACAGACTAAGAAGAGAACGAGCAGAACAGATTTCATCCTCAATATGCTGTACCTCAATTCTCCAAGCAGGAAATGCTTTTCTCTCCACAAATGCCCTAATTACTGGAGGAGTTCAAGCAGCACTGGTTTGCACTTTGTTCTTGAAAAGGAACAGCAGAAGAACCAAAACACAGAGGAGCAGATGTGGGCTTGCAGGCCTGCCTGTGTGTTTTTATTGCAGAGAAGCTGTGAGAACAGCAGCAGAAGAGATGCACTTCCACTCTCCCTTCATCCCTTCCACAGATTCCCAGCACAATCAGCCCCAAAAGCTTCACTTGTGCATTATACAGAGGTCAATTTAAATGACACTGTAAAGACTCAGGGGTGGCTCAGGCTGCAGTTGCCAACAGCACTCAGAAGCTTGCTTTTAGAGATGGAGTGAAGGTGTGGTAACTTGAGGCAGCTTTTTAACCACAGGATGCTTAGAGTAGGCTCACCAACCACTATACAGGGCAGACTTTGTGGCTAACCTGGTTGAGGATAGATTATTACTAGGTATGTTCTACTGCAGCAGCACTGACAGGACCTGTAGCTCATTGGTAATAATTTAATTAGTAATCATTTAACACACTCCATGTATTGTTTGGCACACAAGAGAGGTTCATAACACCCAACTGATTAAACTCCAGCTGCCAGACCAGATCCCTTGCAGAAAGGAACCCCAAATTATCTGCCAGACCTACCTTGCTTGGTGATGATTAGTTGGATTTTCACAGTTTCATATACGTGGCAGTAGTGGTGGTGAAGATTACAAGAGTAAGTGCCTTCATCACTCTCTGCAACATCTGGTACCACAGGGAAAAGAAAGGGGAAGTTGCATGTTCCTTACTTAAGAATTACTTTGGTAATTTATACTGTTTCCCAAATGCTTAAATTGCTGAAAAAAGGCCTTTTATTAACTTAGTTAAAACCCATCCTTATCATCAGGGTGGGCTAAACAGAGAATCATCATCACCCCTAACAGAATAATTTGTTCAGTTTATTTGCTCTTGTGTGGAACGTATTTATACTGACAATGGAAAGAGAAAGGTGATTTAAGTTCATCCAAGAGCAGGCTATAAACCTTGGGTTTACAGTTCAGGAACTGAAATACAAATGTCCACAGGAAGCTCAAGTGACTTTCAAACAATGAGCTGTTAACAATTCCCTTTTAAAATGGTCCAGCTTTAAAGGAAAGTGAAACACTATCACTAGCGCTTCGCTGATCTCATTAGACTGGTATTTTATTTATTTCTAGAATATGCTGTGTAAAATAGACATTTTCACTGAAAAACACCAAATTAACTCAGTCCTGACTCCTCCATCCTGCAGACAACAGAGGGAGAAATCATTACCTTTGATCACCAAGGAGAAGTTGCCATCTGTAAAGGCACTCTGGGGCATGAATATCCTCCCTTCATTGTAGGCACTGTAGACACGCTGGTCGCCAGCTGAGTACATGTCACACAGCCTCTCCATCTTGCTGTCCCCGTAGTAGCTGCTGTAGACGTCCCAGTGCACCACTCGCTGGCGGTCGTTGAGGCGATCCTGGGTCCACACCATGCGGTGGCTCCTGCAGGGGAGCAGAGCCTGCGAGCCCAGCACTGCGCTGATGTTCAGCACCGACACCACCACGCTCTCCGGGTTTGAGGCATCAGCTGGGACTGAGAGACAGGGGCAAAGAAGACAGGACAGAGTTACCAGCTTCATGGACACTAAAGGAGGGCTCAGAGCTGTCCTACAATCATAGAATAATAGAATGGTTTGGGTTGAAAGGGACATTATCATCCACTTCCAACCACCCTGCCATGAGCAAGGACACCTTCCACTAGACCAGATTGATCCAAGCCCCATCCAACCTGACCTTCAACACTTCCAGGAAGGGGCAGCCACAAATTCCTTAGACAACCTGTTCCAGTGTCTCACCACCCTCGCTGGAAAGAATTTTTTCCTAATGTCTAACTTAAATCTCTCCTCTTCGAGTGTGAAACCATTTCGCCTTGTCCTTTCACAACATACCCATGCCAAAAGCCCTACCTCAGCTTTCCTGTAGCCCCTTCAGATATTGGAAGGTTGCTATAAGGTCACCTCAGAGCTTCCTTTTCTCCAGTCTGAACCCCAACTTCTTTGCCCTGTACTCATAGGGACAGCCCTCTGATCATTTTAGTGGCACATAATCCCTGCACACCTTCCACCCAAAATAAAGTAACTTTTAAGACCAACACAGAGCTCTCCCATGGAAAAATGCAATAGAAAGCCACTTAAAAAAATTTATTTCATCCAGTGAGAATGATGTCTGTTACCAGGATTGTGGATTTGATCTGTCCTAGCCATCCTTCCTAACCCCCGGTTTAATCACGGCTTACAGACACCAGTCCATGGGATGCATGGTTCATGTCATGAAACCAGGGTCCCTCTGGTTTCTTCTCATGCTCACAGAAACAGGCATATTATAAAAATGTCACTCACCTGAATATAAATAAACAGAACCTGTTGAAAAAGAAGAAAAAAACAAACAAACAAGAGGAATGTTACTGACAACAAAGGAGAAAAAAACCTACAAGCACACTCTTACTCAGTAGCCACCTCCACTGTTATTATCCCATCTATTCCCTCCCTCTTTGTTAATACTTATTTAATGTATGTATTGTGGTTAAGTCTAGAAGACCAAACCTTGGTTGGTCTGTGCTGCAACAGACGCTTAACAGTGTACCTGTCTAAACAAACTTAAACTTCAGAGCAACGTGGGATATGCATAGTCTGCATCTAAACCTCATCCAGACCACATCTTTATTTCATGCCATCTACAGTTCAAGACTCCAGAATCAAACCCTGATAAAATTCTGGTGGGATTGATGCATCAAGAGAATTCTGTAACTCTGCCGGATGCTGAGTCTACCTGACAAATGAGGAGTGATGGGACTTGGCTGTTTCACCTCACCCCCTGACACAGGCTGTTGTCAGCACTCTGCTGGGCAAACAGCCCAGTTTTGGGAGCATGTCCCCAGAGTCCCCCCTGCTCACATTCCTGCTCTGCACAGTTAATGCTGGGATGCTCTGGATGCAACTGCAACTCCCTCAGACCCATGTGACTCAGAACTATGCAGGAAGAACTTTGCAAGAAATTAGCTAAAGCTTTTATCTTTGTACTTCTCTGGTCCAATCCCTCTTGCATTTTGGGTAGGAGGGGCTTAGGAGGTCTCCTGCCATCATGCTTTGAGAGCATGATTCAGATTCCCAACACAAAGGCATCATTCACTCTCTAAACAGTTAAGCCCAAGTGGGTTCCAGGAAGATCATCAGATGTTTTGTCCTGCTAATGTCATAGGCACAATGTCCTACAGACAAAGGCTGCATTTTTTTTCAGCCTTGGAATGTATGCATTTCCAAAGAGAATAAATTAACTCCAGGCTGGGGATATTTTAATCACATCCTCAGTGCCTGGGCTGAGATATTTCCTTTCCTTCTCCTACAGGCAAGAGACATCATACATGAGACACTGTAATTCCACCATTTGTTGCTCTCTCCTGATAGGCTACTAAATGCCTGGTGGCAAAATACAACTAGGTGCCAGCCTCTGCTGCTGGAAGCCAGGGCTTAGATTTAGCTCAGGACAGCAAAGGAATGATTAAAAGCTCTTTTACAGCACCAAATCAGCCTTCACCAGGAGAAATCAACATCATTTGGGACTGGGCAGCCAGGGCTCATTAAAACAGCACCCACCTGTATCACAGTGTGACAAAGCCATGCCCATTAGTCCAAATTGTTTGTTTGCCCTGTGGCAAGGGAAGAGTTCAGTATCACAAGTTGAGCAGTGTCTGGCATTCCGGGGAGCCTGGCTGCACAGCCTGAACAGCAAATTGCTTTGGTGCTACAGAAACATCCTCTCCTGGCTCAGCCAGAGGAATGCATTTCACTTTTCTCCTTTCCTCTTGCAAGTTAATGTAAAAAACACTGAGCCCAAATGCAGCATCATAAAGCTAAAGACTCCATCTAAGCCTTCCATGCAGGCTCTGCCCAGCAGTCTGCTCCAGCCCTGAACTAATCACCAAACCCCTCGTCTTGCATCTTTTTGCTGGCCCTGCTGGAAGGAAAGGACCACCCAATAGCTAAGAATCAAACTTACTTGAGATGGCTCTAAATGAGATCACTTAGAAATCTAAGGAATCTGGAATGTCTCTGATTTCATGTATGCCTGGAGAAAATGGTATTTAAAACAACTGACCTTCAATAACCTGGACATAGAGCAGTAGTTAAAGAAGAATTAAGCTTTTTCTCTTTTCTGTTTCCTCCCACACACAAAAAATCAAGAAGAACAAGAGGACACTTATATGCTCTCCCTCAGCATGTTCTGGCAGACTCAGCACACCTCTCAGACAGAACCCAGAGGTAATCTGCTGGTCTCACAAATATAGGAAGAGGAAAGCAGCTTCCAAAAGTGTTTCCTAATCCCTTGTAAAAGGCTGAGCCAGCTCTTACTTCTTGAATCCCATGAACTTTTCAAATAAAGAATGAAGCCACAAAAACTGCAGCAAACTAGACGTAAAAGCCTCAGGCTCTGAAAGACATCTTACATACTCAGAACTCACTAGACAGTGTCCATGGAGGAGTTTAGACAGAATCCTGTCCCTTGAGTTCTGCCTGAACCACTTTTCTCCTCCTGGAGACAGCTGCTGGCAGAGGGTCTGCTTCACAGGTAGATGCATGTGCTAATGAAACCATAAAGTTCCTGCCTCATACTGGAGGATGAAAGACTTCCAGAGCAGAAAAGGAAACAGCAAACACCGTAAGTGATAGCCTGAGTGCCAAGAGGCGTATGTGCTCCACAGGATGTGACACCACCAGCTCCACCAGCAGTGCTTCTGCTGAACTCGGGAAGAACCCACCAGGCACATGAGCTGAACCAATGATCTGAGGCTGACATTCCACTTGTCTGAATAAACTCAGTTCATTATTCCTTTGCACACCTTCTCCAGCATCTCCTGGTCTGTCTCAGCCTCTTTTATTTTAAAAAAGCAAGCACCATCACCTTTACACTAGGGACACAGAGGGATAGCATAGTCCTAGAGAAGGGCCATGTTCTACACAGAATCTGTGTGTGTCAGCTTCCTTCATTCTCCCATAAATACCATTGTCTCTGGAGTGGATTTAATGGTCTCTGTGGAGCTGTTACACAATTATTGCAAAAACAGCAGCCTGTGCTACCAAGCTAATTCCAAATACTTCTGGAGAATGGCAGTGGTCTCTAGGGAACTGACCCAGACAGTGCCTGAGAGACCATGATGGCTTCTGATGCAGTAACATCAAGGTGACAGCTACACAAGTGAGCTCTGGTCTCTCCTGGTAGCCTTGTTTGTTTTTTTTTTTTTAACAGAACAAGCAGTAACCAGGAATTACATCTGGGCCCATCTCAAAGAGGCAAAGGAGGGATATAATGAGCAATACAGTTCCACCTGGACATCTCCCATTCCTCACCTGCTGGCCTGGGGCTGCAAGACTCAGCTTTTCAGTAAAACTTTCCTCTCACAAACCAACTAATGGCCAAAGTCAGGCTTTGAACTGGGCTTTTATCTAAGTCTCTATGTTTATTTTTAAAATGCTTCCTGGGACAATCTTCGCAACAGCAGAACCTACTGCTTTCAAAAATGATGCCAGGACTGGAGAGCTCTTAATCAGCCACCTAGTCCTAGCAATTCCAGCACCTCTCAGCAGGTAGGAACATGATGGGCAAAAAGCAAGAATGTGCTGCCTCAGCAGAAAGGAAAATCCCTTCTGTCTGTACAAGAAACCAATCGACACCTCAGGCACTGCACAGTGAGGATCCCTCAAAGATCTGCCCCAGCTTCCTCACAGACAGTTCAGATGTTAGCTCAGCTTTATAAACCCTGCTCTGCTTTGTGTTGGCTCTAGGCCCACAAAATAGTTTGCACAGCCATTCCAAACACAGGCTGTTCCTCCCTGCAAGATATTAACACTTGAGGGTGTGGTTCCTCTCCAGAAGAGATCATCTCAGCAAACATGGAACAGATTTCCTCCCTTCTCCCCTTCCCCTCCTTGCTGGTTAGGTCATAACCTGAGTTGTGGGGGGACAGCAAGGCTCAACCATCAGGGCTGCCTGGCACAGGGGCAGTTAGGTCTCCAAAATACACTGGAAGAGAGTCTGTCAGAGACCATCCTTTGGTGGGATATGCAGCTCCCCCACTACTCCCCAGCAGCCCAACCTGCTATTCCTGCCCTGGTGACCTGGCAACATGCAAAACTCCACTGGGGAGGTAACTGGACTGGCTGATGCTTCTGAAACACAGTAAGTGGCCTTTCCTCCTTCTCCACAGGCTTAACCCATCCCCCCAAACTATTTTTCTGAGCCACTTTAACCCTTCTGTCCCTATCACCGATCTCATAGCCTGCCAATTCCCAAACTTTGCCTTGAGGCATTGGAAAACTGGGGATGTGGTGACATGGCAGCTAGACTAATTAGGGACCAAACTGAGAGCTCTTCAGCTTACACCCTCCACTTACTGAGGAATTTGGAGAGGCTCAGGTGACAAGCCACAGCCTTTCTAATAGGTCTGCAAAGAGCAGGGGGTCACCAGGCCCCCAAAGGCTTGTGCTCCTCCCTTCTGCTGTCAGCACCCTGAATACAGCCTCTCCATGCTGTTCTCAGAGCTATAATTGGTGTTTTGATCAGAGATGCCTTCCTTAGAGCCCAAAACGTTGCAACTATGGATTTGCTGGGGTTTTGCATTTAATCCTCCAATTTTCTCCTGCCATCCAAGCTTTACCAGGGTTTTCCTGTTGAGCTTGGAGCCAGGCTCTGAGAGCCTTCAATCTGCTTTCAGCTCATACAGAAAACTGATTAAGTAAAAGGCACAAACCATTCTGTTATTGTAAGCTCATCAGACCTGTGCTCATCCCTTTCTTGCACCTTAAAAGTGGATTCCTATGTCTCTCTCTTTATGCTGACAAGACAAAAAAAAAGCAACCCATCACTTTAATTTTTTCCTCCATCCTGAACACACATACACACTCCAGCTGCTTCTGCCTCTTCAAAAGTATACAATAACTTTGGCTCATGTAAATATAACCATGCAAGCTTTACTGAACTCACTCTAAAGCTTATTATTTTTGAATTTGCTGATCAAGGTTACTGATAGGAAAAAAAGAGATCACACAAACATACTGAATGGAGTACAGCTTAAACAACCTCAAACATTTCTCTGTTTTTTTCCCTTTCCTCTCTCAAAAGCAGCAGAAATCCATCATTCCCACCCCTCACAAACAAAAACGCAGATAACTTAGGCATCTGAACAAATGCTTTACAAAGCTAACAGTTAAAAATCTTCCAGCTAACTCCAGCCCCGTCCTCTGCAGCTGAAATAAAAACAAGTTAACATCATGCCAACCAGCTGGGAGCTTACTTTGCTGAAGCAAAATCTGCCACAGAAGGAGTTTTGCTAGTTGCTTCATTTCTTCAGCTTCTCTGTGTTTTCCTCTCTTGAAAAACAAGTTGACTTTTTTTTACTTCTTTTTTTTTTTTTTTGGTAACTGGAAAACACTATGACCTCATCAATTTACATCCAGAAAGCTGTGGACAACAGCTCATACTCTGCAGAATTACTCCACCTACAACTTTCAATTCCCCACCTCCCCACTCGGCTGTCCCCCTACACTCACACTCCACCTCCTTCCTTTCCCTAACGCTTTCTACACAGTACTGCAAACACCCACTCTTTTCTTTCCCCTCCCTCTGGGACCTTCTGATCTGCCCCTGACTTTGATGTAAAAGTTGGTCCCACATGGCTCTGGGATAGTCAAACAATCTTTCTCCTTCTCCCTAGGGATGGAACTAATTTTTCTTGTGCTTTACTCAATCCAGCTGTTCCTTTGTTTGACACTCATCCAGCTGTCTGTCTGCTTGAGACAGGATTTATTCTGTTGCCTTCAGTGTTTTTTGATCTTTGTCTCCTCATATGGTTTTACTTCAAGCTCAAGTCTCAGAAGACAACCTAGAAAACAATATTGACTCTGTCCTGTGATTTGTAAGCAAGAGCTTAATAGCAACTATCATAGCAAAAGGATAATAATGACAAAGACTAAGTTTGTGGGAGCTTGGGCAATGCAGGCAGAAGAGTCTCAAATGCACCTAAAAGCCCCAGTGGGGGGAACGGGTTTTTTTGTCACAGAGCCAAGCACATGGAAGGCTGGGTCAGATTTAGAACTTGTACTTTCAGCCCTTCCTACAAGAGCTGAAGTGTGCTGGAGTTACTTGACTGGCACCAAGACAAACAACACCCTTCAGTAACCACAGCAGACCTGATGTGCTGCTACCGCTGCTGCTGTTCTCCTCCTGTACTCCCAAGATAAAACCAGCCCTGACAGCAGCACCACTACAGACATAGCAACAATGTCAAGCAACGCTGAATTTGCAGCACTCTTTGCTCAAGGGAAGGTGGTAAATAACATTAACCACTTCCTAAAGCCTGTAGGGATGTATTGAACTGGGTTTACATAACCCACTTCACTGTGTCCCACAAGGATTAGAAGTATTAACCCAGTCAGATACTGAAAACAATCAGTGACAAACAGAAGAGAAAGAAGCAGTAAATTCTTTAACTCCAAACCCTGCTTCAGGAAAGAAATCACAGAGCTTTCATGTGCACACACTCACAGACAGGGAAAGCTCCCTCGCTTTAGCTTGCCTCTGCAGACCAGAGGCACCACATTTTTCAGTTTAAGGGATTACTCCTTAAGGTGCTGCAGGATGTTCAGAGAGGACAGACTCCTTAAAATCACAGGGCTAACCTGTCCAAAACAGATCCAGATAACTGCTGTTTTTTCTCTAGCATAAAGCCCTAAAATCATCTTCAGATAAGAACCCCACAACTTTTCACTGCAGACTTGAACGCTATTGTTCATGTTCAGTGGGGCACTTTGTGGGTAATCAGTCACCAACAGCCCAAGTTCCCACACTCCTCAGCTGAGCCATGCCAACAGCCTGAATCTTCCCATGTCCAGTCTGACCGTAACCCTGTTGCATAAACACAGGCTTGTCTTTTCTTGCTATTTGCATTAGTCCAGCCCCCAGCAAAGGCTCCTGCCCCACTACTTCCCTGAGTTGAAAACTTCTGTGCAGCTGCCAGATTCTCAGGCATCACAGCAAGGACAGTGCTGATCTACAGCTGCTGAGATGCTGGCCTGTTGCTGAGCCAGAAGTCCAGTGGAAGAAGGAGCCTTTCTTGTTGTCTCTGTCAGGCCAGGGAGCCAGATGAAAAGCTCCAATCTGAGAGTCTTTTCTTTATCTGCCTCATCAGAGTCTGGAAAATATTTGGCTGGGAGGCAAGAAGCCGCTTCCCATTGCACAGACAGCAAACAGAGCACCCTCTCCTTCCCTTGGATTTTTTAGACCACAGCAGAACCTTTTAGGTTCCAATTCCTAGGTCGCTTTTCCACCTTTCTGCCTCCTAATTTTGGCACTGTAGAGGTTACTGGCTGTTTCATGCATGACTTCTGGGGTGGATGCGGACTGCTGTGGTTGCTGCTGTCATGAATTGGCTATTTCCTGACTGAAAGAAGCCAAGTTCAGGCTGAAACCACTGAAGTTTCCTAAAGAAAAGCATTCACTGGAAGGAAAGAACAACAGTTTCTCTGGGGTTCACAAGAGGAGGAAAGGGACAGAGGAGGCTCTTTCAAAGATCTTTGTTGTCTCTTCACCATTTAATTCTGCAGTCTCCAGTCAGCCCTGTCTTCCTAGAGTTCTGCTAGTCCAACGGGATGCTGGAAGGGCAGCTCTATCAACACTTTGCTCCATCAGGAGCTGAACTTTTAACCATCTTCTCCATTAAGGCAGGCCTGAGCTGTGTTCCTGAGCTTCTCTCCTTCTTCACTCCCTGAGGCATTAATTTTGGGTATTGATTCTCCAAACAAGCAGCATCCCCCAGCTGCCCACTGTGGCATGCGCAGCTGCCTACTCTGGCCACACACCCTGTCCAAAGAAAGCAACTTCATCCATGCAAAGGAAAGGAAAGGAACCTTCCAGCACCCATACAGGGTTTTTTTTGTTTCATGAAGCTCTGCACCTGCTATCTTCATCACAGATCAGGCCAGCAGGGTGAAGAAAGGTTCCCATGCCTCCAGAGTCACTCCTGTTTCAGATGTGATATGAAATAGACATGAAATACCTATTTCAGATATAAAGGCTGATGACTCAGCTGGAAAAAAAGCCCTGACAGGGAAAGTGCAGGGATCACAAGATTTATTAGCTTGTGGGAGACAGTAGTGGGATACCTGTGTCTGCCAAGAAGTTTCCTCTTCCTGATGTCTTCCATTTTAACATTTTTGTTTTCCATACCTGTAGGCTTCACTGAAAGCCCTCCCAATAAACTGAACTGAAGACCAACAGCCTAGAAAAACTGAGCAACTATCAGACTGGGAAGAAGGTCAGATGGCAAGAGGTACCCTCCATCCTTTTATTGCAATTTTCAGAAGCACAAACCCTGGGAACCAAAAGTGTCCACTTCCCTGTTTTCCCAGCTATAAATACTTGTAGAGTATTAAAAAGGAATCCAGAATTAATTGTCTGTTGACACAAAGACAAGTTACAGTAGAAGGCTTCATGTTCAGGATTTGCTAACGCTATACATATTACCAGCAACTTCTTCAGATCTTCTTTAAATACAGGATCCAAAGTACTCAGCTGTGATCAAAAGAAAGATGAAAATATATACCCATGAGCTGAAGCAAGGGTAGTTCCTGGTCTGGTGTGAGTAGGGGGAGCCTTCAGAGCTGCCTGCTGATGGAAAAGAGCAATCTAACATAGAACCATGGAAATTACCAGAAGGTGTGCATTTCCTGGGAGGCTCCATTTGGTTGCAAAGCTTTTCTCATTAAAATAAATCTTTCAGCTACAATGAATCCCATAGGGAAGCCTGAAATAATCCAACTTGCAGCAAGAGTTGTTAAGTTAAAGGACAAACTGAAACCCAACCACAATAACAGGGCTGTCAAGTGCAGCCTGTCATTATTCCAGTGATGTAACAAGCTGTACATCTCTCACAGCCCCAACATTACAATGTTTGTTCCCTAGACATAAAATCTGAAGCCCCTGATTTGCCTTCCCTGTAGAGCATGTTCAGAATGACAATTTGAGGGTGTGGTCAGATGTTTTTCTGCTTTCTTTTATTTGACTGCAGTCCACTGTGATCACTAGTCTGTGACATAGTCACCAAATGAGCAGCTAAGGCAAATACACACATTCAGTGCACGAGAGATCTCTGACACCCTTTCTACTGGTTCTGTATAAAACAATATCACAGCAACAGTTAATAATGCCCCTGGGAAAACCTGTTGCCAGAAAAGAGAAAGGTAAAGTCCATAAACTCCCCCCCCCAATAGTGGCAGTCGCTGCAAAGGCCTAAGCTGTGCTATGCCCAAGCACTCCTGAAGCAAAATGTTGCCCAGGATAGTGTTATCTGAGGACTGTCCTATGCAGGCAATTCCTTAAGTTCTTCCTGTCTTAGATCTCCAGCTGGAAAGTCCCACTTCCCTCTGTGCCAAAGGCATTGGAGCATAATTAATGTCCAGGTATGCAAGATATTTAGTTAGATGGAATCTCAAGAGGTTTTTGATCTTTTGTTTAATGCACCGAGCTTTGCAGTTTGCCTTGCAGAGACTTGGAAATGCTCAAATGAGGAGCTCAGCTGCAGCATCCAAGCAGACTGCTCTCTTCCCGAGGCAGTATGTGTGAGCTTAGATGTTCTGTCCTGGTCACTGAGCGCTGCATCTTTTGCTGTAAGGCATTTCTGCAGCTCAGTGGGTCCTGTCATCCAGCATGGCACTATATTTAAATAACCCCTTTTCTTGCAAAGCTTCAGATTCCTAGGATTCATCTCAAAACCATTAGTAGAAACCACTTGCAAAAACAGAGAAAATGCCCTGGAAACCAACACAGTTTTGGTGGTGGTGTGTTTTTTTTTTTCCCCCGGACTAAAGCCTGAAGATTATTTTTCCAATATAAGAATGCATTCTTCTACAACATGAAATCCAAAAAGCTGGGTTTAGCATGGGGAGAAAAGCCAAATGTATTTATGTGCCCAGTAAATCACCAGAAGCAGATACCAGGTATAAATCAGCAAGCTCATACTACCATGATCCTATGGCTGTTAAAACCTTCTAAGAATCTTCCTGATAAAACCTTATGTTCCACAAATACCCATCAGATCATTAGTCCCACCACTAGAGCACTGTAAGGAATTGTGCAGTTTGGTTACCCCTTTCATTAAAAGAAAAGAGAATGTGGAGTCTCATTCCCATAGGAGCTGTGGTTCTGTAGCATCTTCACTTTTTGAAATCCACGCTGAAACCACTGAGCTCCCCTCCAGGGGTTGGACATTTAGTACTGGTCCAGTTTAGCAGCTGGTAAACAGCTCTGAGGGTTCAAAGGAAATGACTGAGAGAACGAATCAGCACTTTGAACACTTACTCAGCCAGTGATTTTCTGTTAAGAAATGTGAAAGAAAGCAGAGGCTAAGAACCATGACCTTCCACTTGGCCATTACTAATCCTACTCATCCACTTTCTAAATTCCAGAAAAAAGGCACCAGCCAGACCTCGGTCCCATCTGTCAGCTCAGAAACACTTGGTATACCCTTTCATTTCAGATCCCCAGGCAGTTTACCCTGGTAAACTATTGTCCAGGCAGTAACCAAGGACAGGAGGTTCTGAGGAAGCAATGGCAGAAGTAACTGGACCAAGGGCCACCAAAGAACAGTGTCCAGAAATCCCACATCACACCACAGTCCTGGCTGACCACCAACACAGCACATCCAGAATCTTACTCCTTCCACTCTCACCACAGGCAGAATGACAAACTAGCAAATTCTCTGGCTGTACAGTTGACAATTCATGGTGGGACACATCCACACAAGGCTGGGCAGCAGTACAGGAGCTACAGCACTTCCAGGCCCTGATTGCAGGAGACATCACCAAGAAGCCCTGTGCTGCTGCTCCCCTTTATCAGTGACAAAAACATCACCCAGGTCTGAAAGTAAAAGTACTCTGAAGGAGGAAGAAGATTCAGAAATACTTAATCAGGCTTTGATGCCATAATTGGTACTGCCTAACTCCATACTTCTGGTTCTCACATGCCAGGACAAAGCATTGATCACCCACTAACAGCACTGAGTTGGTGCCAGTGGAGAGGGTGAATCAGAGAGCCTCTTCCAGAACAGTTCTACAGCAATCTCACACAGGCAGCACTAAGTCAGGTTTCTCCAGGACATTAAAAGCCTCAGCTACAAGCACACAGCACTTTATTTCTGTGAAGAACCAAAAAGTTCTGAGGGTACTCCCGGAGCAGAAATTTAGCTCAGAGATTACATTTTGTGTCCCCTTTCTGACCACCAGCATTGTGCCTCAAACCACATCTTTTGGTCCTTCTGTACATTGGAAGTGTTCTGGTACTCTGAGCTTTAGAAAGGAAAACCCATTCCTTACAATAATTGCAGCCCATCTGTTGCATCCACCTAAAATAATTAAGCAGTAGGATTCCAGGCACAACTTCTTATTTTGAGATCAGAAATGGCTGGGAGAGAGTGGGAAAATTAATAGGTTGGCTCTGAAAAGGGTGCTCAAAGGCTGCCTCTCAGAGAGTTTTATTACTTACCTCAGGTTTGCAGGCCATTTAAAATAAAAATACTTCAGCTAAAAGGAGGTTGCTTTTCATAATGCAATATAATCCTTCTGCTCTATTTAGACACAAAAACCTGGGCCCTGGCCAACTTTTAAGGGTAGTCCATGCAAATTGTGTATCTGCTCTACATCAATCCAAGAAGACTTTGTCAACCAGAACTTTAGCTGAAGAAAAAAACAAAAGGGTGCTTCTTGCTTTGCCTCTTTAGAAATCAAGTGTTCTGTTTCTGCATACAAACCTGCATAGCTTCAAGCAGCACTGCTCCTTCTACCCAGAGATCTGAGTACGATACTACAGCACTAAACTGAACTTTCTACCACCCTTCTGAGAAGAAAAAGATCTTCACTCCCTTTAAGAAAATATACAATTTTTTAGTATCTTGCCAAGTATCATGGAGGAAACATGTCGGAGCTCAGAAGAGGATAGCTCTTAATTTATGGTATCCTAGATAATAGCCATCCCAGTGGTGTAACATGGAACCTTGCAGTGTTTGCTGGTCTCTGAGGATTTCTTACTCTGATAACCATCATTGCTATCCCTTCCCAGCATCTTCTGGACAGTAACTGAAACAATGGAAAGGGTCAGGGAAGACAATTCAAGGCCTGCTGAGCCTGGGTGACCAGTCACAGATCCTGCCTCCAGGAGGTACCTGCTGATTCTGCTGCTGACCAGACTCCATCTGTCTGCTCCCCAAGGAACTGTCTCAGTGCTGACAGCAGCAAAACCCCTTTGTCAAGAGAGGAAACAGCTCTGACTCAAAAGCACTCAAGAAATCCAAGGAGCTGGTGAGTAATACGGTGCTGTTTACACACAGTCACATTGCTGACTAGAACTGCTGCTGTTTCTTCTACCTTTAATTTAACCAGCTCCTTGTTAGCTGGTGATAAAGCTCAGCCAGAAGCATCCTGCCATGAACTTTTTATTCTCTTGAAAGAAACTTGTGAACTGGCTGGAACCAACTGCTGTTGATTGGACCAGAGGATCCTTGAGGTTCCTATCAACTTGGCATTTTATGATTCTGTGAAATTTGGTAAATTCCAAGCTATTTGTTTTTTTTTTTACCTCATGTGCAGGCTCCTTGCTCAGAACTCCACATTCTTGTCTTAACACCAAGCACTCTGCAAGTGGTTCTGGGACTCTCAAGTGCCTGCAGCTGCTGAGGCTCCACGGGTGTTAAGTCTTCTCCAGACCTATACATACAAAGGGCAATGGCACTAGCTCAGCATGCGACCTGTCTGATCAGCACCCAGTCTTGGTGAAAAAGACCTATGTTTTGATCAATATTACATGTCATTCTTCTGCTTTAAGCAAAATGTTAGTCCCAGTTTCTAAGGAAACAAGGTACATTCAGTTATAGAATCCTACTGTCCATCAGCCTCCTCCTTCTTTTTGTTATTTTGAAGATAGCCAATTTCAGCTATATTCAAGAGCACTGGACAAACCTCAGTTTTATAGTTCTTACAAGTTTTGTAAGCAGCATAACAAAGGAAAGATGTACCAGTGCCCACACAGTGGGCAAGACTGAAAAATTCAGTCTTATTTCAGGGAATTGAAACAAGAATGACATATCAGATGTCATCTTAGATTCTCTGACTCAGAGAACTCCTTGTTTTAATTTTGTTCTTCTCTCTTCCAGGGAAAGTCAAGGAGGAATGGATACCTTAATGGGAAAGCCAGCACACTCTACTTAAAGCTAGCTTGGGTGTCTACAAGAGCTACAGTTACTGATTTTTGTTAATACCTTTATTTATTTATTTTAAAACTAGTAGGAAAAACAAAACCAACTTTTGTTCAAAACCATTCCAGTTCTACAAATGCAATACCCCAGGTAAAGAACAGACTGCTGTTATTTTTGAAGAGTAACCAAGCAGGCTCAGCCCAAGCAAATACAAACCAGGATGTTTTCACAGTCAGAAATTAAATGCCAGTAGGAGAACAGCATGAATGGTGAAAAGAAAAGATGTCATTTTGGTTATCCACAGGTGCTGTCTGTGAGATCAGCAAGATCACTCCAGCCAGATTTTCAGCTCCTGTAAACAAGCAGGGTTATTACTTTTTGGAATACAGGGAAGAAGGTTCACACCCACTGAAGCAGAGCTGGCTTCATCATGTGAGGACCAAGTCAGAGCTCCTGAAGCCAAGGTACATACCCCCACCTATCCTAGGTAACATTTTGACATCTTGTGTCCCATTTCATATGGGTATGAGCTCAGCAGAGGAAAGGTGCACCTTGTTTCTGCTCAGGAACTCATGGTAGTCAGGTAACAGGGGGCACAATACAATGTTTTGTACACCAGAAGCTCATAAACATTCCCTGGCATGGGCTGACATACACTGCTAAGACTAGGCTTGAGTACACTAATGGAAGAAAGAACAGTAGCTTTTACAATACAGCTACAGAATTAATTTGAAGCAAGCCAAAACTACAGCAATTAGCAAGAAGCCTGCTGCTGCAGAGAACTGGAGCAAATAGCTGCCACAGAGTTAAAATTTCTTCCAGACTCCAGACCATCAGAAGTGCTAGTTTTCTGCTGTTTGTGCATAAAAAGGCCAAACCAAATTGCTAAACCACTGAAATTTACACACTTTAAATGTTCCTACTTTCCACCCATTTGGGGTTTAATCCTCATTATCAAAGGGCCCAACCTTTTTTTTTTTTTGCCATCACAGCTACAGATGCTCATACACCTTTGCTAAGTGTGCTGGTACGTTGTTGGTACACACACCTTTTGCAGAGGAACAGTAACTCAATGAAGCTTTGTGAGTACTCATGCTCCCCCTACAGAAAAATGGATGCAGCTTTTTCATCTGCTTCTCTCTGTTCAGCAAAGTGAGAGAGTTTAAAGTTGCATCTTGTGGTCATGAGAGTTAAAGAAAGTTGCTGCAACCCTGGTATATGTTACCTGATCAGTGCCACCTATCAGTCTTTGCAGGATCTGCCACAGAGAAAATAAAAACCCTGAGGTGTGCTTTGAGGTACTTGAGCAAAAAGAAACAGATCATTTCTATGACTGAGACTGGCAGAAATTGCCTGGGATGGCTGACAGACACAAATTACACAGGAGTTCCAGACTTCCATACCTGGTTAATCCATAAGTGTAATTATGCTTAATGGATGTGACAGTAATGACTCCTCTTGGCAGACCATGATTTGGGCTATTACTGATAGAGCACAACATTTAATAAGCTATTTTCCTGCCTGGAGACCTGCAATTCCCCACACAGGTACCCTAATACAACCTGCTCCTTGGCATAATACAAGAGTTCACTTGCACTGAACCATCACAAGTTTCTGAATAATTATGCTTTGCAACTCACACTATTGTAATCATTTTCTTTCCTAGTTACTATTCCAATGTAAAGAGAGCAAGGTGGTTGTGCTGGGCCAGAAAAAAGGCATACAGATGGTCTCTGCCTCTACCATCCCAGCAGACACGAGTACAACAGACAAAGTTGTGATCTACAGCTCCACCAGAATGCTCCTCGAGAGCAAGAGAGGTTTCCTGTCAAACCAGAGACAGGTAAGACCAACATAAGTCTTAGTGGATAAAAATGGGTAACATACCCTTGGGCAGTTTGGAGATTCAGAGATTACACCAGAGAATAAAGGTGCAAGTTACTGCAGTAAGTAAAAAAAAAACACAGATCAAGGAAGAATAACCACAAAAGTGAAATCAGAGGTACAGCACTGATAAATGAGCAGTGCATTACTGCTGCCTTTTATAAAGGTTTTAGCTACATGTACTTCCAAAGTTGCCTACTGTTAACATACAGTTTGGAAAAAAACCCCAAACCTACAGAAATGTGCTAAGCACATGTTTCTCTGTGACCTCAACACAGCTCTCAGGAGGCAAACAGTTCTCCAGCAGGTTTAATCACTTTTTAATTATGGGCATAGCCTTTCCTTAAAATACCACCATAAAGCTCCAGTTAACTTTCACATTAGTAACCAAGTTGTTTCTGAGGCTTTGAGTTTATTGCCATCTAGCTACAGGAACAGCACAAGACCACACAAGGAACCTGGGATACATTTCTTGTCCTCCCTGTAGCCAGACCCAACTGTACCTTGTAGCAAGGAGTTCCTTGCTCTGTTTCATCACACTCAGAAAAAGGTTGAAAGTCATCCATGTACTTCATGATTTTTTTTTTTAATTATAATCACGAGTTAAATTTCATTACAAGTGTTTTCATCGCTTGGAACTTTTCAGAAATATCTTGGGTGTTTGCCATCCTGCAGGAGGACTTTTCAAACCAGCTCTTTTCCAGATGCGCTCCAAATCTTTCTCAAATTTTATCTAAAGCAGAAGAAAAAAGAAATAAAGGAAAAACAAATGGAAATGTAGCTCAGAAGCAACACAAGCATTCAGCCACCTCCCATGTGTCACAAGGAGAATCTGGGTATAGTACACAAAAGACTAATAAAATAGTTAAGCTTTACTGCAGAAAAATGCATTAAAATAAACAAGAATCTTAATGGCTGTTTTAGAAGTCCTGTGCAAGGAAAACTGAGAAAACAAACTAAAAGTGTAAGAAAATTAAGAGAATTTCTCATCATAAAGTCCTCAACATGGCTTCCTCCAAATCAGTAATTAGAATTAACCCCAATTTGCATCTGGGTGGGGTGAAACTGACAGAGAATGAACTGAGCTGTCAGAGCACACTGAGTCCTGAAGGCAGCCTTGGATGAGCACCTACAGTCTGAATCAAAGCCTGTGCCTTCCCTCACCTCTCCTAATAAAGGGAAGCAAAAGGTTCTGTATAGAAAAAGACAACAGGAAGCAATTGGGGATGTTGGCAAGACAAGAAAATAAATTAAGATTAAAGCAGTTAATAAAACCCTGATAAAAAGCAGACACATGAACTGATCTTTCCCACAAACACTAAAATTCTTCCCCATCAGCAGCATATGTTTATGTTACTGTCATGCAAGAAATTACTACCTAGCAACTACCACACCTGAATGTTTGTAACCCAGAAACCACAGACCCAATGACAAGTCAAACCAAACAGAAAAAGACTGTACTGGTCTACCAATACATACTGAATGGTAGTCTACCAATAAATACTGAATTCATGGTGGCTCTCCAAACTCCTGCCATTTTCCCCCAAATCAATTCGACCTGAGAACACCATCCTCTCCCTGAGCAGAGGCCACTTGGAGAAGTGAATACATTGATACCACGAGGCTCCCTGAGCTCACCTGACGTCTCTTCTTACGCCCTTCCTTTATCCTCCTCCTCACAAACTTCCTCCTCTTCAGCAGCTTTTTGAACTTGTGCCGGTTCATCTTTCTCCTGCGGATCTTCAAAACATTCTTGCATTGCAGTTTGTTGCTCAGGGCTCCTCCTCCTTCCTCCACATCACCTCCTTCCTCTGAGGGGGGGCAGTCATACCGCAGCTGAGGTTCATCACCTGCTCCCTCCTGAGCATCAAGAATTTCTGCTTTAGGGAGGAAATATCTTACAGTCAGCCAGCTTTCCAAAGGACTGATGGAGAGTTTTCTGGGAATCAGCAGCTCCTCCAGTTCAGGATCCAGAGCACTCCACTGCTGAGGTTGAGCTCCACTCTTGTTGGGTGGCTGTGTGCTGTAGTGCACGGATGCAGGAGAGCAAAGGAAGGAAGACACTGACCGGGGGAGGAGGTGGCCTTAGAAAAGAAAAGAATCCCACTGAAGAGGCAGAAATTTCAACCAATATCTAAAGAAAACCTCTTGACCAGAACCTGGTAACTGCAGCATGAATAATCTACTAAAGGAAGCTGCTTACAAAAACTGCACTCTCATCATGAAAGCAAGGAAGTACTTTTCAAATGGATTGCCCTGCTAAAATGAGACTATTTTCCGTGTAAACTCTGTAAGTGTAATTTGGAATGGACATGAACTGCTAGCTGTCTGAAGCTTTTCTGCTGCTAAGGAGTCTCCTTATAAGCTTAAGAAGAGATCAAAACGGATCAGGGCCATAACAACATTCCACAACCACTCAAACAACAGCCTCACCACTCCCGGCACTGCTTGCCAGAAATCTCTAGGAGCCTATTTACCCCACAGAAAAACACAAAAGCGGGTCACGTAACAGCTGTTTACCTGCAACGCGTGAAGCCCTCAGCAAGCGGGCAGCCATCTGTGGAATTAACATTGTTTCCTTTCACTCGTAATGACTGTTAAAACGAGAACATTTATTCAGTGATACAAACATGCTTTTAGGCTTTAAAAAAAACCCAAAACCACCTTTGAGAGTTATCCCTAATACCCACAAGATGACACTCTAAGCACCCTCCTACTTCACCAAGGTGCTGTCGGATGTTATGGAGGGGCTTGGCCTACAGGCACCGCCGCAGCCTACTTGAAGAGGTGATTATTAATAAAGCTTCGGGCGTTCCAGGTTTAAAAACAAGGTAACTTCAGCCGGCACACGCCTGCCCAGCTGAGCGCCAAGCCGTGGCTTCCACAGCAGAAACCGGAGCGGTCAAGAGGCGCCCGCGGCCCTCAGGCCCTGAGGAGCAGCCGTGCGGCCGTAACCACCAAGGGTTCCCGAGGGGGCCCGACCCGCAGCGCACAGCAGAGAGGTGCGGGCAGCCTCCCTCTCAGCAGCCAGGCCACCAAACCCCGCCACAGCCGCTCTCTCCCCAGAAGGAGCCCGCACGGACGACCCGGACACCCCCTCCCCGGGCCCGCACCCGCCCGCCATCACTCACCGGCCCCGCCCCATCACTTCCGGCGTGCAGCACCCCCTAGCGCCCCCCTCCGGCACCCTCTGGGGTGTGCTCCGCCTCCCAGAGCAGCGCCCTCTGGCGGCGCCCGCCGGCACCGTGGGGCTGGGGTTGGGTTTCCGGGCGGTGTGCGATGTGTGTCCGAGCGTCTGTTCACGGCTCCTCTCACCGGGACTGAGGCGGGGGGCTCTGCCGTTTGTCGCCGGGCTTTATGTCCCCGTGGCGGCAGGGGAGAGGGGAAGCACAGAGGCGCCGCTCCCTCACACCCCCTGAGGCAAGCCTGAGGTCCACACACCAGTCCCTCACACCTCACACCGGTCCCTCACACCTCACACCGGTCCCATTCACCTCACACCGGTCCCTCACACCGATCCCTCACGCCTCACACCGGTCCCACTCACCTCACACCGGTCCCTCACACCCACCTCTCCCTCTGGCCTGGCTGCTGTTTGGCCTCTCTGGGTGCAGGCACCCAACCATCTTGGCACAGCATGAAAGCACCTCATCAGCTGGCATGAGGGAGTGATGTTGAAGCTGATCCCAAGACTTCAAAAGGACTTTTTTGCTTTCATCCCTCGCTCAGCCAGAACACAGGGATCTTTTTCACCTTTGGGTATTTCAGACCAGAACAAGGGTCTGACTCAGTTTTTGGGTCCCCACTGCCATGTCAAACCCACACAGCCTGAAGGAAAGGAGAGTTTTTCCCTGCGAGGTAGAAGTGCGGTTCTCTGGTCAGGGAAGAGAAATTTACACACACACAGAGAAATTAACTCCAGGTAGTTTAGTCAACAGGCTGTTCCTTTAAACAAGACTTTATTGAAAACATTTCAGGAGTTTATGTACAAAACAACCTTCCCACCCTCATGTCAGGCTGCCAGGGGACACTCAGGGCTTGCTGAGGACTTTACAGAAGTGCCAAATTCAAGCCGGTCAGAGCTGGGCAATTTCAGCCTTGACTCCCTTGGCTCAGTCATGCCTGAAGGAACCCAAAGGACCTTTTCCAGAGAGGTATTTCCACACTGGACTCTGACAGACGGCACTGACCTTACTCTGAGGTCTTCTGCAGAGCTGGGGGACCACTTTGGTTTTGGAAGCAAAGTAGGACCAAACTCTGGATTTAACTTGCAGTTTTTAATCTGTTTGAGTTGGTTCCAGGAGATACCCATCACTAAGAGCACAGCAGGACTTGCAGGAAGCATGAGGAGAGAGCAGTAGCAATACCGAGTAGGAGTCAGCCACCTGGCTTTCCAAACCCAGCTGGAGGGAGGCTGGAGAGCAGGCTGGCTGCTTCAGCTAGCCAGGAGAAAACCCTGGAGACGCAGACACTAGTGGCACAATTTAAACACGGAGGGATGTGCTGCTGCTGGAGCAGGCTGTGGACTTCTACCATGGCAGAGTTTCCCCTTGCCAGTCCAGGAAGGAACCATTTTCTTTTTCACCCAGACGGTCCAGAACAGAGAGGATACCTGGGATTGCCTCTTGCACCTGCATTGGAGCCTAGAGCAAATCAAGCTGAGATTATTACTGGGAATTTCCTGCAGGAGATAATTGAATGCATTTAAGGAGTTCCTAAAATCAAGGGGCAAGGGGTGTATTTTCATGATGTGCCTCTGCAGCACATGGAAATGTATTCTGTACAACGGGTTCCTGCTCACAACAAGGGAGTCACACTGCCACATTTTCACTTACCATGTTTCCACCCATGTCTGTCTGAAGCCAGCCTGGATGCAAAGAAATACAGAGAATTCCATCGGATTTCAAGTCTGCAGCAAGACACCTGGTGATCATATTCAGTGCAGTCTGCAAGAGTGGAAACCATCTATTAGTGTGCTAGATTTACTAACCTAGATCTAGCCAAGCTCACTGGCACCTCTCTTCCACCATGTCTCCTGAAAAATGAAGGGGCAGTAGCAATATCACAGTAACTTATCCAGCCTTGGTGGGAGACTTTATTCTGAGAGATATCTGTTAAGAGAAGCACTGTGAAAGCTCTTTCACCATAAGCTTACTACCCAAAGATGAAACTAAGCTATGACAGAAGATAAAGTAGCATTTGAAACTTCTAAGGAGCTCTGGAGAAAATAATATTGACATAAGGGCTATGTTTTTCTGCAATAATCACTACACAAACATTCCAGTTTTTTACTTCTGAACAGGGAAAACAAGCACGTTAACAGCTTCTGAGTAGGTGGTGTAGGAGAAACTGTATGTTTAATCTTGACAATTTGTACAAACTCAGACTCTGGATGTGACAAAACTAAGAACTCCACCTCTCACTGACTACCATTACCATGTACAGGTCAGCACATGTTTTGTTGAGTTCCATGCCTGCTCCCTTGCTTGGACTGGAGAGGAACACAGCTAATAACACACTGGATGGCATCAGTTGTGCCCCGAATGCCAAGTCCCTCTGAAATGGATCTTTGTCAGAGTAGAGATGGAGTATTTGTGAGCCTGTTCTCAAGAAGCTTGCATGCTAGCTCCAGATGTTCTGTTTTCACAGGTCCCTTTTCCACTCACAGGAAGAACAAGAACATGTCAGCCTCTTCAAGGAGGTGCTGCACACCTCACATCATTGCCTAAGCTCAGGGTGGTCTTTGACTCACAGGCATGCCCTCACCCAGTTTGCACAGACCAAGCTTACAAACCTTTGCTATCCTGTAGGGGTAGACCTTGAGGAACATCTCATTTGCCTGGACGAGTTGCATGGAAGCAGCAAGGGAGGACATATTGATAATAGCAGCTCTGTGGCAGCCCATTCCTGTGCCCAGCTGGGCTGCCTTTCTCAGAAGGGGTAGAAAGGCCTGTGAAAACAGAGGTTTGTTTAATTTGGTCAGCTTGCTCTTGGCTCATTCAAGGCAACCTGGGCTCTCAGGTTCTGTTCAAAGAATTGCACCAGCACAGAATGGCGGTGGCTTCCCAGACAAGCTGACCAGTGAAAACCTTCTTATAAAGCTACCTGCAAGTAGCAAGGACCTTCAGTCTCTTCTGCCCACCACCTAACCCAACCTGTCCACTGCAGTGGCCCTCTACGAGATGAATTTAAATGGAGAGTCCATGATAGAAAAGATCTGCTGCTGCTCTCTAGGCATGCAGTTAGATATCAGACTTGTATCTGTGCCATTCCAAGGTGACAATGCTTAGGTTACATGTCCAGCTCACTAGTGCAAAAAGCCTCTTAGGGTACCATAGACAAAGCAGATTCCTCCCAATTCTTACCTTGGTGACCATCAGCTGGGCAACTGTGTTGGTTTCATAAATGGTGAGCATTGTCTCTGCTGTGACTTCCTCCAGAGAAGCAAGCACATTTATGCCAGCATTGTTAATGAGGCAGTTCAGACCTTTGTCTCCCACAATTTCTTCCACTTCCTTGACAACTTTCTTGATGCTGCTTTCACAGACCACATCTGCACAGAGGAGCCAAGAGGAGCCCTGGTGAACTGTGTGGTTCAAATGCCACCTCTCACCATGAAACACATGCTAAAGCAAAGCTTTCAGCCCACATGGGGAACGGCACACAGAGATGACAGCAGACTTCACACATATTATATTTCTCCAGTGTTAATTTGAGGGGGACCATTTTCAACTGCTGGGGGCCATGTCCAGCTGCTGATCACCCAGGAGACCAGGTTATTAAGATGCACTCACCTGATCCAGCTGACAGTATTTCTGTTTAAGCCCTTTACTCACCCAACTGGAGGAGCCTGATATTGCTGTATTGCTTGCTAAGCTGCTGGAGTTCCTAGGGAGAAGAAATTGTGTTATCTTTTTACATATATATATACACACACACACATCCATGACTATTACATAAGACAGTTGAAGATCTGCAACTCCAGAACTATAACTGCCCTTTATTTTCAAACTGGGCTGAAGGCAGTGATACTGCTTTGTTTTCTAGCCTGCTGAGCAGCTTTCCTGAGAGTAAGATCAAATGCTCAAAAAACCCTATGCTCTTCACCTGCTAAGTCAACACACCAGCACGTGATGTTGCAGAGTTAGTTCTCCATGTATGCAGCACAAGGGGGTATTTGCAGCATAACCAAAAATCTCCCACTAGACCACTATGATTGCCAGTTCCATAGTGGATCCAGTGCTCAGACTGCATTTCAGAGTAGTAATTCCCTACTTGTTTTTAAGAAAAGTATCATTTTTCTGAAGCTCATCTGGTGTTAGACATCAGTTCGGGGCAACAGAGGTGCTTAAGAAATGCCATTTGCACTGTTTGCAGGAAAAGTTTCATAGCAATTTTCTCATGGAAATTCTGTTTCTCAGCACTCTCCTTAGCTTTAATTCTTCTTACTGAGGGTGAAACAGAGATGAAATTGGTGACATACACATCAACTGTCCCAATTGTCTCCTTGCTAGCTAGCTATAACTCAGTCACCTCTCTGCTACCTCTCAGTAATGAGTTGGAGAAAATGTACACTGGTAGTGCTGCTGGACCAAGTGTGTCCAAATTGGATTTATAGGCCCAGCTGGAACACTCAGGTTTCTGTGCCATGTAGCCAGATGGGAAGTATGGCCAAATGTAGCGGATGGATTACATACACCCTGCCATCTTTGAGAGACTGAGCAACCCTGGCCAAACATTCTGGCACAAGGAAATCCACTTCAGCAGCCCTTTGGGAATAGGGGTCAGGAGGGCTGGTGTTGAAAGAGCTCTTCTTTGCTACTCAGAGACTCTTCAGGACTCCATGTCCTCTATCAAGCTACAATGCATCACATCTCTTATCTCAGCTGATGTTCTGCAGGATTCTCTCCAGGCTTGTTTAGAAAATTTGTTCTCCCTCTGAGGACAATCTACAACTGCAATGAAGGCTTTTAAGGAGAGGGGGACGGAAGGGAAACAAAAGCACAAAACCAAAAGACATTCCTTCCCTTGGACAGGCCTTCATGGGACACTTTCCAACAGACTGAAGGGCCAGGACACACTATCTTGTTTACTGGTAGTCAGGCATGAAATAGTATTGTCATGTCAAGGTCTGCAATAATTATGTGGCTTGGGACTCTCCAATGGACTTCAGTTTGACAGGATCACTTGATAATGAACTCCAGAAGTGCTCTGGCTTCTCAAGGTTTGTTCATTTATTTATAGTCAGATTGCTTTACTCTCTGACAGAAACAAGCTACTACCTCCTGCTAAAAGGCCAGAGATGTTCCATGGAGAGACAGCAGCTGAGAGGCTTCTGAAGTGAGTAAGCAGTATGTTTGGTAAAGAACTCCAAACACTGCAGCATTAAGCATTCGCCAGAACATAAACAGCATAAAATTACAATTGCTGCATGCAAATCAGGTTTAAATTCAATGTTTTTTCCATTTAGTTAATTACTTAGATAACAAGTGACTCCCACTTCAGTGGTTTAAGTTTCTCAGAAGCAGCTTCCAGGCATAAAACTAACCTAGACAGCTTTGGTCTTCAGGAATATTACTTCACCTGATACAAACAGAAGCTGAAAAATCCATCTAGGAAACCTACAAATTTTAGAAAAGCCTATTCTTTTCCCCCCTGTGTCTAGGAGGAACATACAGGGAGGAAGAGACCAGGACAAATTCATGGCAGTCCCATTAGACGTCACCACCATGTAAACTGCTTCTCCTCTTCCACCACCTCAAGATTTTTAATTAAAGAAATTAAATCCTCCTGTATCCAGAGAACTCTGAAAAATGTTACTGCAGTGCATGTCCTGGTTATTGACACTAATTGCCAATAACCATTGAGGAGACAAGCTTTCCTGATACTCACTGTGGTCATTTGTCAAATGCTTTCTTCTCTCCCCATTAAAAACCAGACAAAGCAAACTCCACCAAGTCAAAAAACCCCCCAACAAAACAAAAACCCAAAAGCCAAAAAAAAACCCCATCCCAAAACAACAAAACCCAAACCTACGGCACAGGACTATCGCCAGGAGAAGGTGAAATGCTGTTCCAAGCACAGCTTGTGTTTTAATGTCAGTTTACACAGCTTCATTAAAAGCCAGCAGGTAAAGCCGAGGTAGACTGGCTAAGTCATTTGTAGTTAGTGTGCTGTGAGAGCCAACAGAAAAACAAACAAGGCAGACAAACAAAAACCCCCAACACAGCCCTCTAATTCTGGATTTAGCATAATAGCTCTCCAGAAGTGCTCTGCACCTGAGAGGTTACCCCTGAGAATCAGCTCTTAGGGATTCCAAGAAAATTTTAAACTCTGATTAGCATCTGTTGTTTCCTTCTTGCTGATTTTAATTATGATTCACAAAGAGTCAGCCTGCTCCAGTTGAAACAAGATCCTCTGGCACTCAGGTCTCCAGATACAGATTCATCAGTGCACAGGATATTTATCACTCAATTTCAACCAGGAATGTTATGTTGTCGGTGTCATTTAGTAAGGTTTACTTTCCCTTCTTTATGAAAGCATTACTCACTACAGTTACAACCCTTGGAAAGGATCTGGCCGTGCTGGGCCAGTTGGAGGCAATCCGACCAAACTAACCTCACCCAGAGGCAGCTTTGTCAGGCAGAGGGTAGGTTGGTATCCTGTCACATCACCCTGCTTGCATTCAGGACAAAGTCAGAGGTGGATCCCGTTTGCCCAGGTCGACTTTGAGACAGGCTTTCCAGTCTCACAGTGTACAACCAGCTTACTCTTTGCTTGTGTAATAGCTTACACCAAGCTGCTGCAGGCTGCCCCGAATCCACAAGCTTCTCTGATTCAGACCGTAGTGCTGTAGGAAGTGCAAAACACTGCCAGAAAAACCAAAAAACAAAACAACACAAACTCTGCAGTAACCCAAAATTAGACTTCAAGAATGCCCATTTTGCCTGATGTCTTGTGAGAGCACAGCCCCAGATTGCTCCGCTGCTCTTCCCAGTTGCAGACCACATGGCTAAAATATGTAGCAAAGAAAAAAAAAAGCAAAACAAAACCAAAAGCTTACAGAGACAGTGTGCAGAAGCGCTTCAGTGAGAGCTCTGTGTCTGACAAGGGAACAGACACAGCACTGTTAGTAACACTATCTCCTACTTTAGAGGAAGGGAAACAGGACATTAAGCCCTGGAAGCTTTCCAGAGCTCCGCGGAGGACTCTTGAGCAGTGAGGAACGGAACACACTTGGGCTTGCAGGGAGATGATCCTGTCCCGAGGTCTCACAGCCCGGCAGAGCCAAGCTGCCTACAGGAACCACTGAGCAGATTTACACCCTGAACATTTGGATCCCCCTCTACTCCAAGCTACCTCGCTTCTCCAAAAAAGCCATCTCCTCCTTCCATACCTCAGCAGGGCAGAGTGGACTGCAGGGACTACACCATCACCAGGTGGAGTCACAAACTTTGGGTCAGAGTTTTTTCCCTTTTATGGGGAAGCAGGATGGGGGCAGAAAGAAAAGCCAGAGTGGGGAGAGAATTACAGATGGGCCCGGGAGTCTACACAGGCTGCCTAATAATAACTATACTGTGGTTTTGTCCATCTGGAGTGCAAAGACAGGAGGTTTTTTGCGAGAGATTTGTAGCTGATCCCATTTTCAGCCCAAGTGAAGGCAAGCTCAGACTCCGAGTGTAGCTGAAGCAACCTCGTGTGGTGCTTTGCAAGGAGAGGCAGCGGTTATCTGGATGCGCCTGCGGGCCTGCTGCATGTTATCGTCTGATCTGAAGCCCATTTGTTAGGCAAATGTTCTGTGGAGGCCACCTAGGAGCTATTCAGCACAAGAGCTCAAGTTATTACAACTTCTGCCAGCACGGGCTCACATGCAAAACCTGCAGCTGTTCAGCATTATCCCAGGGTTAGCAGGGAGACAGCCGCTTTCTATGGAAAGAGGAGCAGAGGAAAGCAGCAGCAGTTTTCTCCAGCATCTCCTTATGAAGTCAGGTCCTTAGGGGCTTCTGCCTGTCCACTGTTTGGAAGACTCCAAAGTAATCTGTGTGACAGCTTACACCCTGCTGGGATATTGTCTGGATAATTGTCTCCTGACAGGAAATTGCTGATTGTAGTCCTGAAGATGGGGGCTGGATTTGCCCAGTAGCTAAGCAGATTTAATCACTTTTCCTCTAAAAATTGGAAGATGATTTTCAAAAGGATTTAAACTTTAAGCTCTTCCTATCCTTTTCCCCTCCCTGCTTTCTACAACAGGCTCTATCAAACCAGATGGGAGCAGAATTGAAGAGAACTGTGCAAAGATGCTGTTCTGCAAATCCATTCCTTAACCCAGGAGATGGAGCAAGGGGCTGAGCAGTCACTATTAAAGCAAAATGAGAGGAAAAAAAATTAGACTGCTTGAATCACCATCGAGAAGCAGCAAGTGCTGACAGTTGCTGAGAGAGCAAGTCACTGTGGTTCATAGCCCAGTCTGCACTGTTACCAAACTGGTCTGCGATGGGCAAAGCCCATTTCAGGTTCACCAAGACAGGTCTGCAGTGCCAGTCTGCCACTCTCTGTAGTGCAGGAACTTGAACTCTTGTTTTTTTCAAGATATGACTAGAGAATCAGTGGAGGCAAAAATTTTTAAATCTGGAAGATAAATTTAAAAAAATAAAATAAAATCTCTGAACCTTTGCCTTTCCATACCATACCACCCACAAGCAACACTGCTAACTGGGATGCAAGCTTTGAGATGGTCAGTTGTATTTCTGATGCTCAGATGCTTGTTGCAGAGGCTCCAGCATGTCTCTGCTTGCCCTCTGCCAGCTAAAAGGACTAGCAGCAGGGTGCAAACACACCTCAGAAGGTCAGAAGGTTTTGTGCCAACTTGATGCATTGCAGATGGTACTGATAATACTGTACTGAGACTACTCCAGTACCTTTAGCAAAGATTCTCCTTCCTTGTGGACTTTCCAACCCATCTGTTAGGAATATGCTTTCAGCTGGCTGCAGAGGTTTCTATTGATGTGCTGCCAAAGCACATGGCCTAGAGGTCCTTACAAAGAACAAAAACCCACCCTGATCTACCAAGGACAAACCTTGCCTTCCACTCAAAAGAAAAAAAAAAGAAGGTTTAGGGTGCACCCGTGTGGCCTGCAGAATCACTATGGCCTTCCTGGAATGTGGCTCTTGGACAGCTTCCTGCCTCCAGGCTGCCCACAGACTTTCCAGGTTTCTGCTTCTGCAAGCAAGGAGTGACCCAGACTCTTCCCAGCACACTGTGTGCCTCGAAGGCTGTTTCATCCCTGGGTTAGCTCTGTCAGGTTTTTTTTCACTCCATCTTTTTGAGGTGGAAGCTCTCCCAAGCTGTGCACAGGTACATCCCTGCAGTGTTTCCCTGGGACCTCTTTGAGTTTGCAGGAACCATTTCGTTTCTCCGTGTAACTGATCCAGGCCCATTATAAGGAGAAATCACTGCTGAACACAAGGGCCAATTGGTGAATAAAAAAAAAAACAAAAAAACCCAAGAGAACCTCCCTCAACACCGGCTAAAGCAGCTTTAGCACAAACAACTGAGCGGGGAGATTTCTATCTCGCAGCGGGTCAGATGTCTCTGCTGGGTTCCGGTGCCACTGCTGCACCGCGCTGTTACGCAGCCGGGAATAGGAAACAGAGCTGGGACTGCTGCCAGAGCTTGTAACAGGAGTTAAAACCCAACAGAATAGCAGCAAATACCTGCTCAGGAGCGGGTGTAGAGCTGGAAGGGGGGCTGTAGGAGCCAGAGGTTCTGAAAGGCAGCCTGTGCCCCCGAGCTCAGGCTGGCTGGGCTGTTTGTCAATCATTCGCTTCAGAAATATCCTAAATGTGCTTCTGTGGCAGAGAGATCGTTTTGATAGCAAGAAACAAAATTCTAGACCTTTTCTTTCGGTTTTGGAAGTGGCTCTAGAGCAGTGCTGCTGTCGGGCTGCAGGTGTTACCTGACCGACCCCATACTGTCACCCTGGAAGGGGACACCGGGCACCATTTAAAGTTTCTAGTTAAAAGTTTTTGTGCAGCTAGGCAGCAAAACAAGTGTGTTGCTGGCACGGCATGGCCAGAGTTTGCACTGAAAAGAATAAAACCCGCCAGTGGGGAACAGACATCTGTTCATCTCGGCACACATGAGGGAATTTAGCTTTTGCTGGGGCAGCCTTGGGCCATGGTTGAAACTGTGGAGCTGAGCAAAGATTTTGGTATCGATCCTCCAACCCACAGGGGCTGAGACAGACGCAGAGCTGAGAGCTCAGTGCCTGAGGAAAGGCAGGGTCAAAACAGAGATGCAACAGAGGACAGCAGTGGCCACAAAGTGAGCAGACTGATAGCCCTCACTATCACTTTGCCCTTCAAAGGTTCGGAGAGTGCCTTTAATTTGTCTGACAGTCATTTATAGCAGCCTAGGGACGGGGAAGGAGTCCAGACACTGCGCAACAGGAGCGGTGGCTGAAAGGGGAAGGGGCTGCAAGTTCATCAGCAACATGTAACCAGAGATTATATATTTGCAGCAGAAGGCGGCTCTGGTCCCTACCCAGAAGAGCACTAAGAGGAGTGTTTAATTTGTTGTTCATTTGGTCCTTCTCACTTGTTCCAACTCCTACAGAGAAAGAAAGGAGACAGATGGGGCACAGCTCCTTCTGGGGCCAGATCAAACTAGGAAAGCTGTAACGGGCTCCACCTGGAAGACTTATGGGGCAGGGACTATCCCTGCAGGGCTCCAGGTCTGTGCAAAGCTGGAGAAGGGCAAGACACACACCCCAGCTGCAAATCCCGGGACAAACTCGGGGGCTATGAGGGAGCAGCTGGCAGGAGCCCTAGAGATGCTGCAGCTGCCCGGGGCTGCAGTGCCAGCTCACCTCTCCTCCGTCGGAGGGACACGGATACACGAGAACAGCAACACCCCGAGCTCCTTTCACCTCCATCCCCGGAGACTTCCAAAGCACCGACTCCATCCCCTCCAGCCTCCAGCTCCCACCCTGAGCACTTGCTGCCGGGACACCATCAGAGATGCTCCACCTGGTCTGTGCTTCCAGGAGTGCCACCTCCTTGTGTCCCGTCTCCCCCATCTCCATCCCCACCAGACCCCCCCAGGTCATATTTTCTGGGACTGCGTCTCCAGCCAGGCACTTCTCCAGAGTGACAAAGGTAAGGAAAGCCCCCCAGAACCCCCATTCCCGGCTTTACCTGCGCTTTCTCAGGGTATCGACAGGTCGCCAAAACGAAATCCGGGGAGGGGTCTGCAGCCGCCAGCCCCCGCACCAGCCCCAGCCCGATGCCCCGGCTGCAACCGGTGATGAGCACAGAGCGGCAGCGGGGCTGGGCCATGCTGGTCAAGGTTTTCAACACAGGTTTTTCTTTCTGCTCTTTTTCTGCAGTCCCACCACAAGCTCTTAACCTGCACGGGTGCGGAGTCGGCACCGACGCCCCGATCCCGCCCCTCACCGCCCCGCCCGGTCCCGGAGCCTCCCCCGCTGCTCCGGCTGCAGACAATGCACCTCCCCGGGGCTGCCGTGGTTGCACCGTGAGCCTCAGGCTCCTTCCCCTCCGGAGACTCCCGGTGCTACCACGGCATCGGCAGGGAAGCAGCAGATGGAAGCAGAGAGAGCATCCCTGGAAGGAGGAGGCTGGTCCAGGCTTGGAGCTGGCGGGAGGACTTGGGTTTTTCTGAGTGTTTACGTCCCCACCTCCCTTCTCAGAAAGTTTTTAAAGCCTTGGAAAGGGAAATTTTAGCTTTCAGGCTTTGGAAGGGAAATATTTTCTTCCCTCTCTGGTGGAGATGACCAGGGAACTCATCCACTGTGCAGTCACCTAACAGCCTGTGTCAGGCTTCCTCAAGGGGGGAAAAAAAAAAAAAAATAAAAAAAATTATATATATATGAAAGCAGAATACTCTTTGCCATAGCAGGGACTGACTGCCCCGAGTGTGGCTCTTGTTCTGGGCTTCCCCTGTCTGCCCCTGTGAGGAGTGAGCCCTATTCAGAGAACTGAAATAGACAATGGGGAAATCACTGCCCCCAGCATCCAGGGGTGCATAGAAGAACCTAAATAAGTTAAAAGTTCTCCACTGGGGGTGATGAAGCAGAGGCAGGAACTGAAGGCACACTTATAGACTCCTCAAGTCCAGTGGAGAGGCACAAAAGTGTTCAGAGAGGTGAAGCACTTCTCCTGTGAAGACACCTGGGAGTCGGGGCTGTTCAGCTTGGAGAAGGCTCTGGAAAAGCCCCAAACATCTGAAAAGTCTGCTCCTTCCCTTATGTTCATTGCTTTATTTCTAAACAACTGCAGTAGCTCCAAATAATGGGCAGGATCCCCATACCCAAAAAGTCTGCGTCTGATGAGTAGCTCAAGATAAGGTTTGCTGCTCACACATTCCATTCCCAGGGTGAGATGAAGGTGAGAAGATACTTGCAGCCATTCCTCCCATCCCAGGCCCTCAGACACAAGTGCTGACTGCAAACCAAGCAGTGAGATGGCTTCCTGAGCAGTGCTTATATTACCCTTGTGCAGAAAGTTGCTTCAGCAGGATTTTTGTTTTTTTTAACATTAAGCAGGAAACTAAGTCCAAGGTTTAGTGGAGACAAAAGTGTTTGCCCATTGCAAAAGTTTTAAATACAAAGTATGTTTAGTTGAGTGTTGGGTTGCCTTTTCATAGCATCCTCCAGAGCACTTTGCAAACAACCCATAGGGGAGATTTCCATCACAAATTGCCCTTTTCCACAATAAATCAGTAAATATGGAACAGAAGCAGCAAGGGGAGCTGAGGGAGAAGAAAGGATTTGAGGCCACTGAGCCACAGGTCAGGGGACAACACCCAATTGTTACACTCTACCTGATGGCTGACTCATCCCAAAAAGCTGCCATTAGTGCTTTGCCATAGATAAAGAATGAATGTTGGGAGCCCATCGCCCTTTATTTAAAGGGGAAGCATAGCATTTGATTCCCTTGTTCCCTAAAGCTAGTGGGAAAAGTTTAGCTCTGTGCAGAGATCAGCTGTGGCAGCGAGCCAGCAGCAAGGTTATGCTGTGCACCCATACCTGTATTTTAATCCTTTCCTCCAAATAAACCTCCCCAAAAAATCTTTTTCCATCTCACAAACACATTCTCCTTTTTGAAGCAGCTTAATCATTTACCTTTTTTCTGTGTGTACCGTGTTAATTTCAGAACAATTCGCTTTGTGCATTACCAACAGCATTTTGTTGGTTTTGGAGGATTTTCAAAACAAAAAATCCCTGTCAGGCATGAGACTGCTTAGTCCACCTCTTTGTGATTGTAATTTATTCGGTCCTTGCTGCCAGGCAGAGCAGGAATGGTGTGTGTGAAATAACAGGACTGATGAAATCTCAGTACAACTTTGCTGACCTGAGACATTGGAGACAGCCGTGAGGCACAGGGAAGCTTTGGTGGCCAGCTCTCTGCAAACACAGATCTGAAGGCATGATCCTCCACCTGCATGTTGGATCTGCAGCTCTGAAGTTGGCTCCTGAGGAAACAAGAGCCAAGAAGCCTGGAGGATTATTTCCCATGAAAGCAGGAGGATGAGACTGTGCTGCTTTATCTGAGGAGACCCATAGCCTGGCCAAGCCTGTTAGTGTCTGCCATGTCAGAGGTTTCAGTGTCCCTCCAGAGCTTCTGGCCAGCCAGAGAACCTCTCCCCAGGCAAAGGAGTGACATGTGAACACCAGAGACAGAGCATAGGAGTAACCCGAGATGTTCTGATCAGTAAGAACCATGCTGCAGCCCTCGGATGTTCAGAAAACAGAAGTCATAACTCACTGTGAGAGCCAAGACTTGTGCATGCACATACATAAGGATGTGGTGGTGTTTATATTTTAGGTAAACCAAAGCTCCTTGTCTTCTGTATTTTGGAACCTTTGTAACCATGAGAACTAGATTTTTTTGCTTTTCTTAAGGCCAAGAGCATAAGTGAATAACAAAATTACTTGCTATAGCACTTGATGTTTCCTCCAAAGACTGGGCTGATGTTTTTCTCCAGGCTCTTTCATGTGCCCAATCACATCCACACCTACCACAGGACCTGTGCTTACAAAAGATGGGCTGAACAAATGCAAACTGGTGCCAAGGAAAGGAAATGACCTCCCAGCACCATTAATGGGACTACTGGCTTGCTTGTTGTCAGCAGCACACACTTCCCCAAGTTGTCTCAACAGCTCCCTGGGGCTGGGTTTCACAGGGCAAAACCTGCCCCTAGTTTTCATATATTTTCACACCCCCTTGATAGGCACCCAGCCTGCTTCTCTGTGCCAAGGAGCAAGATTCTCATGCCCACAGCTCTGTGACCTCCCAGAGATCACTTACAGCTGCTGCCTGTGCAGTTTGTTCTGCACCATACAGGACCAGAACCATCACTGCTCACCAAATGTGGCAGAGGTGCAGCTAGTGGCACCCAAGAACCACCCCCCTGTTCAGCAGCTCTCCCAACACCTCCTCTAGCTACTCCAAGCAACTTCTCCCAACCCCCACCCCCTCACTGCCAAGATACTCCTGTGCAAGATCAGTATTGAGCTTTTCACTGCTGAAGACAGACTGTTCTCTTCAGAACAGGACATCTTTCAATCCTGTGATATAATCCCTTTTGTTTTGGAAACAAACTATGTTAAAAAAAAAACAACAAACAACAAACCACACACTTTGTTTTTTTTTCCTCTCCATATTTCAACAAATGTATTGGAAAGCAGGTTCCTGTGTTGTCAGCACTGCACATGGGAACAGATTAATTTCTCTCCCAGTGACACTGTGCTCATGCAGAGGGCACAGAGCCTGGGTTTTACCTTCAGCCTTCTCCACACTACTTTGGCACAAGAAGATCATGGCTGTAGAGTGCAGAACTGACACTGAACACACAAGTCTTAAAGTCTTTCTGGAGGAGGCTGCAGCTGCTTATTGCTTATCTCAGGAGCTGGACAAGAGGCAATTCCAGAAGCATCCAGAGAAGAATGAAATGATTGGACAGAGAAAAACTGTCTTTCAGAACTGGGATTACTAAACTGAGATTGGCCTGCTCCAAGTAATACCCAGAATTCAGAATTAGACTTAAAACGGGAACTCTCCAGAGTACATTGTTACTTCAGGTTGTTCACATATGAAGAGATCAAAGCTACTGTTTGTGTAACTGATAGACTAGAGGCTGGCTAGAGGAAAGCTGACTGAAAATGCTTTGCCTCCATCATTAAAAATTATGAAAATTGCCAAGAGATTGGTTTGAATTTAGAAGGATGAAAAGATAGACTGTCACACTGAGACACCTACAAGACTGACCACAAAAACAAAACCCTTAGGCATCCTGTTCCCCCAGAGTGGACAGAAGTGGCTGAACCAGCAAGCAGTGGGGTTTGAGTAAGATCTACTCAAAGCCTCAAATGGCAGCACCCCAGCCTGCTCCTCCAGGAGGAGCCCAGCATTTACTGACATCTATTCTGCTCATACCCAGGGTGTAATACCTCAAGTTAGTCTGAAAACTCCTACACTTTGGACAGTCCCTTCATCCAGCATCAGATTTCTTTCCTTATGAGTAAGCAGAGTGGTGTAAGCTCATAAGAAACTACTATCAAGTAATAGAAAATCAAATACTTTAATGAAATTAGGGAGCATGAGAGTAACAGCTCAGATATACCACTAGAACTGATACTACTGGGCTGTGGGGTTGTTTTTTTTTTTGTTTTCAATGCTGTGTTCTCCAACAAGCATGCAGATTGACAAACTACTAATTCTTCAGTGTCAAAGATCCTGAGTAAAGAATTTCAAACAACTGAAAATGAGTATATAGGAAATGTCTTATGAGCTGGTGGCCTGCACACAGCATTGCACAGATAAAAATATACTACTCTCAATACACAGAGCTAAATACTTTCACATTTATCAGAAATTTCTACACAAGTCTTTTGATAGAATTCAAGTTTTGAGTTTTCTGTATATATCTTCCAGCTGTATTAAACAAATGCTTATTTACATTATGGGTAAAGTGTAAAGGCTAATAAGGCCATATTCTCATACTGTACTGTAACACTGCAAAATATATATACACATATATAACCTAATATAGGCAACAGTTCTAAAAAAAAAAAAAAAGTCACCTTACATTTGTACAACATAATTGAGTCAGTATGAAAAGACAGCTCTGTCAGCACTGAGCCACTCCAATGGTTTTGATCACCTGGCTCGTGCCTTCTGGTTCCCCAGGGCAGGACAGGACTGCTGAGCACAGCACCCCACGCAGGTCCTGCCTGCAGAACTCACCTCCCAACCCCACTGCAGAGCAGGCACAGGAGCACCCAGGGCCCCATTCTGCACTGGGATGAGGTGATGCTGCAGCCCAGTCACCAAGACATTGCTCAGCTCCAGTCCCATGTCCCATCAGCATCCTTCCTTTGGATTCCAGAGAGTAAGTACAGAATTCCCAGCAGAACAGACATGACTCAAGCTGGGTGCTTTACAAACCTACATTGCAAAGACCAAAAATGGGGAAGAACAACTCCACTGCTTAAATTCCAAGGGAAAAAAAAACATTTTTGGGGTTTTTTTTCTCTTTATTCACCTCCTGTGCCTGCTGTGGCCAGGATGGTCTCTCTCATAGCGGTGACTTGCTCGCTCGTAGGAGCGGGAGCGCTCGTGGCGGTGGTTCCTGTAGTAGTGACTTTTCTTCTTGTACTTCCCAGAGTGGTCGGAGCGTTCCCGGGATCGGCTCCTGGACCGGGATGAGCTCCTGCTGCGGGATTTACGGGGTTTGTGTGTGGAGTATTTGTAGTCTTTTGATTTCTTGTAACTTCTCACCTTGGAAGTTTTGTAGCTGGAACTATGGTTGAACTGCCTGGGAGGAGAGTCGCTGCGGCTCCTGGAGCGGCTGTGGGACTTGGAACCACTTGATGTGGAGTAGCTTTCACTTTTCCTAAAGGAAAAAGGGGAGAAAACATGATTTCCTCAATATTAACTGGAATTACTCTGCATTAGCGTCTAAATGTAGTGTGTTTTGCCCCTCTCAACAATTTAAGTTCCATACAGACAAATGTTTCTTGCTTGTTGAGCCAGAGTGTGCAAGCACAGCTGGAGATCAGGCTCTTGATTCTGTATTCCAAGGTTCCCCATGAAAACCAATCCTGTGTCCCAGACACCATCACCTCTGGCTACTGTAGAACCTGGACTCTGGGAGCTTCTCCCAGCACACCCTTCTTTCCCAGCAGTACAGACCTGTGCTTGGGGGATGCTGATCTGGAGGGAGATCTGGAGTAACTTTGATCTCTACTGCCACTTCGACTTCTGCTCTCTCTCCCTTTCTGAACACTGTGAGAGACAAAACCCAGGAAGTTATTTTGCTTGAAGTAGCAACAGAGGGAAGAAGAGCTGCTTTATTCTGAAAGCCTTACCCATTCACTGGGCTGTTTGAACTTGTTCTTTTTGCTCCCTCTGTTTTCCTTTTAGCGTTCTTCATCGCCTGGACAGGGAGTGGTGAAGGTTTGTTTCCTTTCACCTCTTTTGGAGACTCTGGAAGAAAAAGCCTTTGTCACCTTATTTTGAAAGCAGGGGTAGTGACTGGGAGGAGGACTGAAGCCTCTCCCTCACCTCTTCCATTGTCTCTGTAAGCACCAGTTCAGTGCAGGTGCAGTTTGTGTCCATGTGCACACAGGCAGGCACACACAACACCCATGGAAAGCAGAAGTTAATCATATGCATGCTTTAATAATGCCAATTGCAAGTATTAGATTGAGTTTTTGCCAAAACCACATAAAAACTAGTCCCTGGACTATTTAAACTACCCTTAATTTCAGATTAATTAGCTTTTAGCTGTTTCAAGAAATTCCAAAGTTAAAATGCTATGCAAACACTGACATTTGAATAGCTGCTAGAGGCCTGTTTAAAGAAGACCAAAACACACTGTATATACAACCCAAAAGGGTAAGCATTCATTTAAGATGAGAAAGAGTTATTAAAAACAAGTTACCCACTACTTACCATTTTTTGGTGCAGGGGAAAATCCTGATGTGTTGTCCAAACTTGTGACTCCCTCAGGTACTAGACCTTTAGCTTGTGCTTTTGCTTCTTCAATAGCTAATTTCTTCTTTTCTATTTTACTTTCCAGATCAGCCAAATCAACCTGTGAACAAAGGAGCACTGATTATGAAAGAATGTAGTAAATGAGACTTTCTGCTTACTCACTTCCAGGGGAAAGAATAAAACCTGAAGAGACCCAGGGGCTGTGACTACAATCCTGTTCCACCTCATGTACCAGGCTTGCAGATAGCTCCAAACAGCATCAAACTTTTCCAACTCCTGTTTTAAGGGGCTGCCTCTAAGGAAGTTTCCCAATAATGAACAAGAAGCAAACCTTTTTCCGAGTATAGAGTTGCAAAATTTTAATGCAGATTTCTTGAATCTCTTCCTCTGTTGCTCCAAAGAGCAAAAACCAGTGTGGACGATTAGGAAGTGGAATCTGAAAAGGGAAGACATGCTCACGTTTCTGCTTCTCTTAAAAAAGACCTCACAAGCTTGAAATGAATATAAATGTATGCTCACCTCCAGTGTCCTAGCTGCAAGGTAAATGCATGCACAGGCAATGCTTTCTGGCTGGAATCTTACAAAGACATCTGTTCTGAGGCTATCATTCATGTAATTCCTGAAAGACAGGAGAGCAGCAAAGTTGCACAGCACTGCACATCTGTCTGGGGGTTTTTTGTTTTTTTTTTTTTGGGGGGGGGGTATTTTGGTTTTAATTCTATAAGGACTATTTCTTTCTGCATTCAGATACTAGACTTTACTCCTGCAAATTTAAAGAAAAGTTGAATAATTTTACTAAAGATAAAAATAAAAAAAAAATCCCTCAAGGGGAGGGATGTGTGACACAAATTAAGTTTGACTGACTGCTGAAAATTCAGTTGTGAAAAGAGAACCAATTTTAACTTCACTTTTCCTTCTGGATCTCTGATGGCCTGCTCTCATGCAATAGACAAGTTACTTTTCACCAAGACAACATACAATATAGTCTGAAGTACTCAGTTATAGACTTTTAGGTTCATATATTTCTCTGCAATAGGGGTCAACCCAAATGGTTTGCTGAAAGCTGCAGCTCCTGTAGCAGTTCTCCCATGAAAATCCAATCCACTTCAGCATGCACCAACTTCCACTGGCAACTTAAAGGGTGTCTTTTCCTTCAGAAGCACGATTTTCCATCCAGAGAATTCCTTTTGATGCAAAAAGCAGCCATAGAAGAAATCAGGGTGTTTGGGTACATCAGTTCAGGAGAATACTCAGTATTCAGGCAGATCTCCTCTCTGGCACATGAAATACGGTTTCCAAATTGTCCCATTTCAGTAAGGTTGCTTAAAATGAATATTCACAGAATGAGAAAACTGCAAAATATTGCATATATTCCAGTCAGTACACTTAAGCATTATTCTAAAACTTAAACATACAAAGTAACTTCCTCTGAATCTGTCAGATGATATGCTTAAAAAAAATAAATCTAATTTTTTTTGAGCAGGTATGTCAACCAGACACAAAAGAAAGTTCTCAAAATAATACACTTTCTGATAGTAGTAATTAACCAGGTGGGTACCCAGTATACAAGGATTCACTAACCCCCAGGACATCCAACCAGAGACCACAGCCCAGGCACTTGTAAGCATTTTGCACAGGACAGACATGAGGAACTTGAACCCCAAGGGTATCAAACTCCCACTTGCCCCAGAGAGGCAATGCTAAACATCAGCTCTTGCTTCTGGGAGAAAGAACTTCAAAACCTGCTTTTCTGATTCCACTACAAAGCCAGCACAAACCTTTTGGTAAAAGAAGTGGTAAACACAAGTGGTACTTCAAATGTCTGGAAATCTTAAAGCCTTTTTCTCACTTGTCAAATTGAAACCTGCTTCTAAATTGGGGCTCTGTGTTTTAACCTGTGGGCTCAGAAAGAGACACAGGAGGAAATGAATCCTTGTCACAATATTTTAAAGGAAAAAAAAAAAGTTTTGTTGTAAAAATGCACATTTGAAAAAGCAATTATACTGGATATCCACCAGTTTTCAGGTACTGGAAGCACCAAGCACCAGTGCACATATATGTTATTTTAACACTTGAACCATTTCTCAGCTGGGGTTATTTCCTCCCTCCTCATCACTTACCCCTCCTTCTGTAACAAGTAGAAAACTGGTACTGAGCAGTCCATAACTCACACTTGAGTACTCCATGCAATGGTACTGGGAAGTTTCTCTAAGTCCCAAGTATTAGATTTGATTCCAAGCTTCATATATCTACTGTTTTTCTAAATAGTTTACAAATGAAAACTAGATTTCAGGTTTTGTTGTGTTAAATTGTCCCATTAAGACTCAAATCCCACCTTAACTTACTGTTACTGAACAGAAATACATAATTTTTTTTAAGTTATAGAAGCATAACATTAAGAATATTTCAGAATGTCAACAAACAGGTTACTAGAATATACAACAATCAAAATGCACAATAAAAAAAAAAAAGTCAGAAAGTAGAATAAGCACAAGAAGCAGTTGGCCAGTTACTATACTATCATGTATATACCACCTGTCTAGAGTCAGCCTTCTCTTTGAAGAGCCTGCTTTGGTTTGACTGAAGACAGCAGCTATCCCTGCACCACAGGGCTTGGGCAGCAGAGGAGAAGTCTTAGTCACTTACCCTCAGAGGCTACCCTTTGATTAAAAGAGTACAGAAAAGAAAAGTCAAAACTGGTTCTCTACACACAGGTCACAGTACCAGACAGTTCAGTCAGCAGAAATATGATCTTTGGATTCACTAAAGGTTTTTAAACCACAGCATTGTTAAAAAGCATTACTGTTCAAAAGCATTAGCTGTTTTTTAAAGATTAAGACCTGGAATTTTACATAAGCTTCCCATCCCCAAGCAAATCTTTACTGAAGTGAGGGTGACAAAGCAGAGGACATTTCTTGGTAAACATGAAAACATTTGAGTTTATCCAGTCTTAGGAGCTGACATCTTGCATTATCCATACAGATAAAAGAAATTTATCTGTTTTGAGTTTTTGATACACCTGTAATCAAGTTCAAGCACTGGGAAAAGCTATTTCCCATAACAGACTTTGAACTACACAAAATTTTCTCTGGAGAACCAAAAAAACCCCAAGAAAACTCTATAACCCACTCAACATTTTCCCTTCAGCTGAAAAGTGAAAGCAGAGAGGAGGGAAGTGAGAAGTCAGGGTGGAAAGCTACCTTACCATTAAAACAGTGCCTCTGACTTAAGAGGCTGATCAACGTTTGGGTGGTGGTAGTTTGGGGCACACCAAGAAACACTGCAGCTGTCTGGTGTGGCCCACAATCATTTCTGAGCAATGCTGCCCAGGGTGTCTCAAGTGACATATTTCTGCTACTGCCCCTGCTGGTCTCTTGTAACAAAGAAAATCAACTTACCATGAGGTCTGGACCAGGTGTTGGTTACGTTCACATTCTAATACCTGAAGGTACATAACGATTATCTGGAAGATATGGGTTATTGAGTTATTAACCAGAATCTGGAGAGCCACCTCTCTACTTCAGAGGGACATCCATCAGGTATCTGTCACTCTCTTCCAAGTTCTAAACCACTCCAAGAGAGAATCTGCAACATCCCCAGTGTTTATCCACACATTTGCTGCTCACCACAGGGATGAGATGACACTCAACCAGCTCTGACCTTCCTAGCTCTCCATCTTCTGGGCTCAGTCCTCATGCTACTCATCTAGAGGTCTCCTCTTCCACTGTTTTCAAGCTAGGTATGTTCTCCTACCCAATTCATGAGTCCTTTTTAGCTGGCACTTGGGAGAAAACATTGCTAGCTGCAATGAGCAGTGGCAGAAGTGGAACAGGACTTGCAGAGAACAGCTCTAGTGTGTTGTGCAGCAATGGCTTAGCCAGGTCTAGTTTGTTTTGGTTTTTTTCCTTAGGCTTGAAAGGAAAACAAGGATGCAGATAAAAAGCTACTCTAAAAGCAAAATTTCACAGCAATTAACAAACAAGTACCATTGTCCTCTGCGGTACTGATAACATCAGGGAGTTCTGAGAGTCAAGCAGGCTTAAAAGTACCGTAAGGCAGCAGAAGTTTTGAGAGGAAGAAAGAGCAAGACCCCAAGTTCTGCTGGCAGAGAAGCAGGAGCTTCTCCTACCAGAGAGCTACTTGAGGCATAATGGTACTAAAGCTCCAACTTACATTTGCAGTAGTTGCATCTTCCAGGCACCATCCTAGTCTGACATTTAAACATTGAGAATTGTCCCATTCTTGCCAAGTCCTTCACACTGTATAGTTCAGTGATCTACTGAAAGCATTCATAGCACAGGGAACTATGATTATAAATTTAACTGTACAGTACAAACCTTATGGGGGTGCTTTACATGGACACAAAATCCCAACTCCTTTAACACTCTTCTTTCCGCCTTAATAATTTGATTCTTCAAGTTGACATATTCTTGATCCAGTATAAGAGGCACAGGTTTTCTGCAAAACAAATACATATTCTGAAGATTACAACTTTCACTTCAAATATTTAACATATTTTAACATCCGCAGACTAAATTGCAGTTGTGTCAAGATAAGAGACATCACCACTCCACGAAAATTAAAGTTAAAACAAAAGTAAACCCCAAAACTGTTTACTTAATAAAATGGATCAACTCCCTTTTTTTCCTTCATCTGCTCTCAAGATGAACAGAGAATGGCACTACCACTAGACCAGGAAGTTTAATAATTGGGATAATTTGAGGTATTTCTGCTGTGCTGGGAAGCCCACACTCACTTTTTCTCCCGTATGTGCCTGAGGCGGTGGAAGACGTTGATCACGTCGCGGATGCGCCTGGGAGCCTCCTCAATTTTGGAAGCCAGGTGAACACAGGCCATGGACACGTGCTGAAACAGAAGTGTGCCAGACACTGATGCTTTGCTCCAACCAGCAACTGACCACCCCAAACAGCTTGAGGAGGGATAACGAGAGAAAATGGCAGTAAAATAGAGAAACGCCCCCCAAAAAGCAACAAAATTTGACTGTAGCTCTGTAAAATGATGTGAATCAGCAAGGAACAGCTACAGGAGAGCTACCAACACTCTGAGCACATCTGTGTTGAGAATTTGCCAACGCAGATCAAATATTTAATAATAGTTGTAGGCATAAAAATGTTTTAACATTTTCTTACCTCCATGGAATGCTTCACAAAAGACTTGGTATAAAAAAAACGTTGAAATAGCACCTGTCCTGTAGCCATAGCCACCTGAAAAAAAAAAAAAAGCCCAGAAATAACCACAGCAGGCATTAACAAAACAACTACCAGCTCCAGAAAAAAATCAGCTTATTTCAATAGATTTAAGACACAGAAGACCAGCTAAGTTTAGCAGTATCTAACAAAAATGACCACCACGACCTCAGTAACCAGTTCAGTTGCCCAAAATGAACAGTACAAAAACTACACTGAGGTCAGATACATACGTTAAATAGTAAACTTTTAGAATGCATAGGAAAAAAAAGCTCCAAATTAAGTAAAATAATTACGGGGAAAAACCCCAAACACTGGAACGCAGTGCAAGTAACCGCAGTACGCCAGAAAAAAACTACTTTTCCGGCGCGGAAGTTAGGGGAAAAATAATCATACTATGATTTTTATATAATCATAACAGGAATCCAAACAACTGAGCCTCGGCAGCGCAGAAACCTGGCAAGTTTTACACTCGAAGAGCAAGGAAAACGCCCGAGATCCGTGCTCCCCAGGAAACAACCCCGTTCCCAGGTCACCACCACACAAAAGAGCCCCACAACTCCTGCTCCCCGCAGGCCCCGACCTTCCCGAAGCGCTGCGGGAGCCGCCGCCCTGCCCGGTTACATCACCCGCTCCCTGCCCCGGACGGACGGGGAAGGCCGCAGGCCCGGCGAGAAGGCCCCGGCGACTCTCCCTTCCCAAACACCGGGCAAAAAGTGCAGCTGCCCAGCTCTCCGGCTGCGGGTGGCTGCCGGGCCCCTTCCCCAGCGGGAGAACAAAGCTTTGCCCGGCCTGGGAGCGCAGACCCCCGGCCCCAGGCCTGCCCCAGGCCGCATCCCGGCCCTACCTGCGGGAGGCGAAGCAGGATGCCGGCCGCTTGGATGAGCTCGCAGCCAGTGACGCGCAGCTCGGTTTCGGTGTCCGGGTCGAGGCCGCTGCTCATGGAGGGGGTGAAGCGCAGCGTGTGCTCGGGCAGCAGGCAGTTCTCCAGCGTGATCAGCACCCCCGAGTACAGCCGGTCCCCTATCAGCACCGCCCCGGGACCCGCCGCCGGAGCTCCGCTACCCGTCGGGACGGCCCCCAACGCCGTAGCACCAGCAGCCTGAGGCCCGCCCGGGCCGCCGCCTCCTCCCACCGCCGCCACGGCCGCCGCACTGCCCGGACCCGCCGCCATTTTGTGGAGCCGCCGCCTGCCCGGGCCCCGCTCCTGCCCCGCCGGGCGGCACCCCCGGCCCCGCCCCTCCGCCCGCCGCCTATTGGTGGAGCGCCGCGGAGAGGCGCCCGCCGATTGGCCTGACGGCTGTGACGTCAGACGCTATCCTGCGGGGGCTGAGCGTGACGCACCCGTTCGGAATTTGAACGCGGCGGAGAGCGCGGAACTTCCGGTGTGCGGAGGCACTTCCGGTGTGCGCCATCTCCCTCAGGGCTGCTCGGAGCCCTCAGGGGGCGGCAGGGACCCTCTGGGTGCTGTGACCCGGCCCGGGACAGACCCCTCCCCACCGCTGCTGCGGCTGTACCGAAGCCCGGGGACCCCTCCAGGGCAGGCGCGCTGCCTGTCAGCGCCAGAAGTCACCACTCCAGTTGGTTTTCCCATAGCAGTCACAAAAAAAAAAAAAAAAAAAAGCTTTTATTAACAGAGCAGAAGGTGTACGGGTGCTGTGTACGCTGACCTCGAACTCAGCTTTTTATCTCGACGCACTTCAGCCCAAGCAGTCGAGGGGACAAAGCCTCCCCTGAGCCATCCTCTGAGGGTTTCTTCCACAGCCATGATTTCAGCAGCAGGCAGGGAACGAGAGGAATTCCCAGGACAAGTTCCAGGTGGTAACAGGGATCTGCAGACTCTTCAGTAGTGGCGTACAATCCGTGAGAATATCCCCTCTGGTTCTTTGCCATCTCCCAGGGCAGCCAGGAAGCCCTCTTGTCTCCTCCTCTGGGCCAAGGCAGCCAGGGACTTGAATGTCTTCGGCTCATAAATAGCCAGATCAGCAATCATTTTCCTATTCAGCTCCACCTGGGACTAAATGGAAGAAAATCTGTTGATTGCATAATTTTTAGGAACAGCACAACAATTCTTTATGATTACCCCAGGTCTTCAGGCAAACTTCCCTTTTTTCTGCAGTGTAGAATTTTGGAACAACTATCAGCCATGCTATGGAGGCCTCATGAACTGTGTAAAATTTATTTGTTTGCTGACTTTGTCCAAGTCTGGTAGAAACCAAGAACTGAAGAATGTCTCATTTCACAGTAAGGCCACATGTTCCAGATTTGTTTCAGTTCTTAGGCATTATTAAAGTTTGCTTGTACCAGAAGCTGCTTGGGATCTTAAAATGTGCACTGAAGCAGAGAAAGCAATCCTGTAGGGTGAAACACTCTGAGCAAGGCTGGACATGGCACAGCTAACTGCACATTCTAAAAGGGAGGTATTATTTCAACCACTTTGCTTCTTTTGGATCTTTTAACAAAGAATATTGCTCTGAGACAACAATCAAATGGACAGGAGGCATCTTGAGGGGAAAAAGTAAAGTAAAAGAGAGAAAAAAATGAGTTAGCTTTTAGGCACTGCCTGATTCTTTGGGTTGCAGTATAACAAGAGTAATGAGGAGAAGGGCTGCGTGAATTTCGGAAACTGCATTACATCAAAGGAAACCTTAGCAAACCTAGAAGTTACCTATTTATTTGAACAACAGATGAAATGTTTTGAAATCTGCTGTACATTTCTGTGTACTTCCACCTTAAGTGGCAGGAACACCACCTTGTTATTACCTTCCCAGCCAAGAAAAACAGGTTTCAATTTTACAGTGTTAGCACCAAGAAATTAAAACCAATTCCCCAGCATGTTTAAGACCAAGGGACAGTGGCACCAACTCTGCATGGGCAGAGCAGAGACTTCAGAGGGTTGTTTTTGCTAACCCAAACTTTGCATTTTAGAACTTTTTCAAGTAAAGGCAGCTGCCACTTCATGCCCACAGCAGCAACAAGTGCAAAAAGCATTTTACAGTCACAATTCTTGAAGTTTTGGGTTCAGAACAAGGGGCAGAGCAGCAGTGCTCACCAGGGGGGATTATGCATTTAAGGACAAAAAAACAGGTTTAGGGCAGAACTTAGTTCCTGGAGTGAAACTCCTTTCATAAGTCCTTTCATGGCTACAACTTGGAAGGCAGAGAGTGTTGGCACAAGTTCAGGCTGACAAAAAGAGCTTTCCAAACCCTCCTGTGCTGCTCAGGCTGCAAGCTGGAAGTCTCCACCATTACTCTTCAAAGCCTTCAGTTCCTTGCAGCTGCATTCTGGCAGCAAACCTTTGAGATGTTTTGTCAGACTACATCTACTCAAAGGAGTTCAGGGTTTTAAGAAATTGGCCTGGCACTTCAGAAGAACTCTGACCAGACATTTTCTCCAATTTCTGGTTCCAAAGTAACCCTCAAATAATTCCAAAGTAATTCCACAAGCACCACTCTTACCTTGAACAGATTGCTGATGAAAGAGGGGTATTTCAAACCATGTTCAAGAGAAGCTGCTTCAATCCGAGTGATCCAGAGCTGAAAGTGTAATAAAATCAGCATTTTGGATGACAAAAATCTTTAAAAGTAAACCTCCTGTCACACTGATCTGCAAACACAACATTTTCAGACCTCCAGGTGTGAGTTGTGTCACACCACAGAGGGACTCCGCTGACTCCAGAGTCTTATTTTTCACTCACAGCTAAAAAAACACTGACACACCACCCCAAAAAGGAAAAAAGCTCCTTCAGTTCTGCTCCTCTCCCAGGTTACTGTTTGCATTTGGCTCCTTACCCCTCGGAGGAGTCTCTTCTTCTCTCTCCTGGCCTTTGTGGACTTCACCAAAGCTCTCCTCACACTCCGCACTGCCAGCTTGTAGCAGCGGTTCTTCCTTCCACGAAAATGCTGAAAAAAAAACCCAAATCACCTTGTTTCAGTGGTCTTTGGGGCTGAGAAACCCTTTAGGTCATACTTAAATAAGCTTGTTTGTGTGAAGGATCAAAAAATGCTTCCCAAACACCAGTGAAACCTTCACAGAAAGAAAAATATTTCTGTTTCATAGCACTGAAGCTCAGCGGGCTGAAAAATTTCAATCCAGCAAGAGAGCTGAAGCCAGAGCTCACTTCAGGGCTGTGGTTCCATTAAAACTATTTTCAGTGTTCTCAGCCAACCCCAAAACTCACACATTTCTTCTCATCCCTTTCAGTTTTGTCAGTCCCAACCCCTCGGGGATGTCAGAAACATTGCCAACAGAAATCAGTTCACTGGAGCCACAACCAACATCACCCTAAGGTGAAGCAGGAAACAGGAGCTGCACAGTCAGAGGAATCAGAGAGGAATCAGAGAAGAATAAGAGAGGAATAAGAGAGGAATAAGAGAGGAATAAGAGAGGAATAATTCCTGCTGGTTGCCTGGGCACCCCAGGAGCCCCAGGGTGTCAACATTTTCCACCCCAAGTCCTGGAGCACGAGGTGCCCTTGAAAAAGGTCTTTGCCCAGCCCAGGAACTACAGCTCTCTTCCACCTTCCAAAACGCACTCGAAGAGTGAGGTTCACTTTGGTTTTGTTTATTTTTTTCCTGATTATTTGCCTCGGTAAAGAAAAAAACAACAGCACCCCAAACCCAGACCCTGCACTCCCCTACAGCTCCTCCCGTCCTCCTCCTCTTCTTTCCCCTTTCGTTATCTCAGGATGCCAACACGATCGACGGGTTTTCCCTTTTTTTTATTATTTTAGGATGCTGCACCCAGCCTATCGCCGACACCCACGAGGAAGGAACCCCTCCCCCCCCCCCCCCAACCCGCTCCTGGGCCTCCGCCCGGAACCGCGTCCGGGTTCTGCAGGACCGGCACACTCGGGGTTCGGGGACACTCACCCGCGCATATTTAAGCACCTCCTGCACCCTCCAGAAGCGATCGGTCAGGCGGCTGCGCAGCCAACACCGAGCGCTCAGCAGAACCATCCCCACCGCACCGAACCGCACCGAACCCGACCCACCGGAACCTTCCGGGGCGGGGAGAGGGGAATGGGGCGGGGAGAGGGGGATAGGGGGCGGGGAGAGGGATATGGAGGGGGGAGAGGGATATGGGAGAGGGGATATAGGAGGGGGAGAGAGGGATATGGGAGGGGGGAGAAGGGGACATAGGAGGGGGGGTTGAAAAGGGGATGTGGGGAAAGGGAGTGTGTGGGGGTAAGGGGGTCCGGAGGAGGACCCCGACCCCAGCTCTTCTGCTCCACATGGTTTGGAGCGGTGGAAATTTTGGGGTTGGAAAAGACTGAAGAGCATCAGGTGCTACATTTCCCCCAGCACTACCCCATGTCCCTCAGCACCACAGCGACATGTCCTTGAAATCCTCCAGTGGGGATGCCATGGGGATTCCACCCCTGCCCTGGGCAGCCTGGCCAGGGCCTGACAAACCATTTCCTGGGGAGAAATTGTTCCCAAACTAAAATGCAAGAAGCAACCAGGAGATGGTGCTGTCATTATATACTACTGGGAAACGATTTCTTAGCAACAAGTGTCTCTGCCGGCAGAGAACTAAGGAGTTCTCTGGTACTTCAGCATCTCAAAGCAATGATGCTCCTGTCAGGAACAGCTCCATAACTTGCACCATCATGGAAACATCTTTCCCATTTATGGGCAGGTGTTTGTTAAGGATGGGGAATTAGAAGCTGGGGGAATCTTCCTTACCATCACTGGGGTTTGTTGGACATGAAGTTCACTTGCTTGGTATAAGAATTGGAATTGGAATTAGAATGGGAATTAGAACTGGAATTGGAATTAGAATTGGAATAGAGTTTCATTCTCTAGTGACTGTTTCTCGCTGTATTTTTCACTATCTGTCTCTCTTGTGCATTTACTACTAAAAAAAAAAAATCTCAGTTTGTTCCCCCTCTACCAGGAAAGTGATTGTGATTATCCAAACAGAGCTGCCTCTGGGGTTTACTGTGTTGTTAAAGCCAAAACTGATCTGTCAGCTGAAGTGCTTTTGAAATCAATTTTAAACGTTTGGATTAGTTTGTACACCTTTCACAAATATTTCAATGCTTGGTATTAAAAATGAACAAGCAGAAGAACATTTTCATATTTGGGAAACAGTTTTCTGGGTTTTTTTTTGGTTGGTTGGTTGGTTGGTTTCTTTGTGATTTACAGGGCGGAGCTGTGGTAAATGAATTTATAACCATTTTAAAGGAGTAATTTTTGGAGATATTTAGCATTAGAGGCCACCAGTAAATACTTCATAAGCAGGACTGTCCAAGTCCCTGGAGAAAACTGTCTCAGCCTTCATTCTGCTGGGCATATTGCTACAGCCATGGAGCAGATCAGTGAGTAAAACACCCAACATATCATATAACACACCCAGATCATAGTAAAACACCCAACACCAGTGGGGGAATGGGCACCCAAAATGTTCAGTTTTCCCCAAAAGCATTGACTGGAGGAAAGCTAGCACCCACCTACATTATCAAATCATTTTACCCTGAGCATTGCATGAACCTTGTTTTTTCTGATAACCCTCTTTTCAGGGCAGGATTTTCTGAGAAAAACAGGATCATGTGCAACACAGGACTCCTCGGCATCCCTGACTCCTGCCAGAGGTGAGCTGGGCTTTCTGGCAAGACAGTTTCCTCTGGAGCTAAGGAAGTTACTCTAAAAGATTAATAAATGTGGAGGTATCACTGAAATTCTAAAGTAATACTGGTCATATGAGGCAGTAACTGATAATTTCTGTGCCTTCACTATAAAAATATCAATATGTTCTGCAAACACTAACAAGGATGACTGCAGGGAACAGAAGATTTCTGAGGCATAGAGTATTAGAAATTTCTGTAAGGTTTTGTGTTTTTTTTTTTAATCTAGAGAGAACTTGCAGAAAATGAATCAAAGGCAGAATAATTAAAACTGAAAAGGGATCAGTGTTCTGGGAGCCACTGCTCAGCCCCTTTACATCCCTCTCAGCAGGGAGAGGGATGTAAAGGATTGGCCATCCCTGAGCACAGCTTCAGAACCTGTGTAAACAGAGCAGCCTTGCAGAGCTCTGAGAGCCAGCTGGGGAAGGGAGACACTGCTTGTGACTGCAGGCAGCTGAACAGCCACACCACACACTGCTCCAGTCCCTGCAAGGTGTGGGCAAGGACTCCAGCAAGGCAGAGAGGGGACACGCTGCTGCTGTTCATTATCTTCACCCATCACTGCATTTGTATGGGAGCTGGGAAGAAGTATTTGGTTGGGGACAGGGTGAAGAGCATGAAGAGATGCTTTGAAGTCAAAGAACTGCCTGGAAGTGCCTGAGCTCAATATTAGCAAACAGCAGTGCTCAAAGGTGGAGGAGGATACTAAAACCAGGAGCTCTCTGGAACTAAGCAGCCTATCACAGCTAAGACAGCAAATGTTTGGGATCTCTTAGGATCTTAATCCTAGGAAGAACAATCAGAAGTTCAGGAGTGCTAAGGATTCAAAAGCAAAGCAATAGCTAGTGCCCAAGTTCCAGCAACCACATCTACTTTGAAACGGAGGTTGGGACACTGCTGGAAAACATTCTGAAACAGTGAAGTCCTGGGGAAGCAGGTGGCCAAAAGAAGGCTTTCCCTCCTTACTCCATTATGATCTCTGGTTAAGTGTTCTTCTCCATGAGTGGAAGAGTCAAGAAGAGCCTCTGCAATTAACTTCCCTGTTGCCACAAGCAAAGAAACAATTTTTGATAAGAATTTGAGTTGATTAGGACTCTTCTTGAAGAATGTCTGGCCAGGACATTGAGGACTTTGGAGCAGAAAACCTCTCAGAGAGGTCTCAGATGATTCCTCGCCTCCCACCATATGACATAGATGACCATCTCCTTCCCAGGGAGCCACGCAGTGCTGGGTGCTGCTTGGCATGGACCCTCCTGGTAGTCACCATGAACTCCTTGGTCTTTTTGATGAATTTGCTCTTGATGTTGGTTGTCTTCACCATCGTGCTGCTCCCTACCATTGTGGTAGTTTACTTTGGCTTCCAGTGCCACTCTCAGGTAAGTAATCCTTGCTTCCTTTGGCTGCTAACAGCCACCTCTTCAGCAGAGCCATCCCTAAGGGGTTTCTTTTAGCCCACAGGGGCTGTGAAGGCGAGGCTAGATGGGGGAAGGTATGTGTGTACAGACTGGGCTGACAAGAACACAGTTGTGGCAGTTCCTGCTGACCCACAGGCTCTTGGCTGTACAAGGCTGGTGGTCACAAAAATGAGCTAGGTAAATTTTTATCCCTCCCTTCTGCCAGTTTTGCAGGAAATGGAAGCTTGGTTGGGCAATAAAGTTGTATTCCCATGAAAATAGCAAGCAGCCAGGGCAGGTCAGGTGAATACACTCCCTGGCTTGACAGAGTTTCTGTTTGCATTTGAATGGCAAAATATTTCTCTTTTTTCTGTGACCTCTGCTACCAAAAACTGCCAGCCTGAACTCCACTGGAGCTCCCACAAGTCCTACGTGGGCTCTGACAGCGCTTGTTACTTCCCATTCCAGGAAGCCCTGCACAATGTTTGTCATGTTTGATCTGACTAATGACTAATTCTACCACTTGTAAAGTCCAACAGAATCTATAATCCCCTTCTTATGTCAATCTGACATTCAGATGTGTTCCCAAAAGTGCTGTGCAGCTTCTCACACCAACACATCAGCTGGAAGGGCTCTGGCTGTGTGCATGGCTGTTCCTGGTGGCTTCTGTCCTCTTGATTTCCATATTTTTTTTACTTTCAAATATTTCTTTTTGGTGTATTTCTATGAATACTGTTAGAATTACTTGATTTAGTGAAGCTGTGAGCAAGCAGTTCTCCTGGTTTCCTCCCAGGCAGTAAATGTCTGGTAAGTTAGAAGATCTATTTTAAGTCCTTCTTGGGGGAAAAAACCCCACATACACTGTAGTACCTTCTCAAAATGTGGATGCTATTGGTGTCCCTATTCCACAAAATCTGAACTAGAGGGAAGATTATTTAACTCTTCTCAAACTGATAGATTTACCTGGGAAATATTGAAAGAAGAAAGGTTTCCCCCTTCCTTTTAATGAATGCAGTGCTATCTAACCACACACATATTTAGGACCTCTGAGTGAGTGAGCAGATCCTCAAGTTTAACCCAGTAAGGCTGTGCTGACTTCTGTGGAGCTGTGCATGGAGATAGCTGTGGAGGTCTCACTCCATCATGAAGAGACACCTCCTCTGCCTGCCTGCAGTGTCAAACCAGGTGTCCCAGGTGTATAAACTGTCACCAGGCTCTGGAAGAGCTGCTCCTGCACTTCTAAAAGTGCTGGTAATATTTACTCCAAGGAGCTGTGAAGGTGCTTATCCTGTAGGAGGAATCCCAGTTTGCTCACTTGATGCCTCTAACCCTGGGGACACAGCAGCATTTTGACTACAAGCATTTAAAGCTTTGACTAGGAATGTGCTTCCAATAAAGCCACTGCATTGTGTTATTCAGCTGACATCCCACAGCTCCCTGTCTCAGGGCTCCCTGGCAAAGGGACTGTGCTGTTATTGTTTTCCCAGTACTGATCTGTTTGCTGGTCTGAGAATTTTTGGCTTTAGTTTTTATTGCCCTGAAATGATGACATCTCATAGCTGCTGTTATTGAAAAGCTTTTCTTGATCCTGCAAACTAATGAACAGGGAGACATCTGTCACAGTAATTGTTTTGTAGAACAGGGCAGGCACAAGTGCTGCTGCTAGCTGAAGTGAAGCATAATTCACAGCAAGATGCCTGGGCAAGAAAATTCCCACTGTGGCTCTGGTACCTTCTGGAAATGTTTTCCTGTGGGATGCAAATGTGTGTGATGCCCAACAGGGTAAAGAGGGAGGCTCTGGAAGAGCTACAGAGAGCAAAAGTGGATAGGAGGGGTCCTGAACAGTCATGAAGCCCTTCTTCACTGTGAGCTGTAGCAGTTTCCTTTGCCAGTCTGTGGCTGTTAGGATTTTCCCATATAAAAAGGCAAGGGTGTAGAGTGAATTCTGTTTTATGGAAGAGTGAGTCTTCAGGAGAAATAACCTAGTAAGTTCTCTTGGTGAAAAAGTGCAGTGGGAGCTGTTGTAAAGTGTCTGGTCTGTCTCCATGGGTGCAGATTCTGTAAGACAGGAGGGAGTTTGGGGCAGGTTTAAGAGGAAGTTGTCTGTAAAACTTCTAAGTTCATTTTTCCTATGATCTGAAACTGGTCCTTGAAAGTCATAAATATTGGACCCCCAAAAATTGGACCCAAACAGGGAAAAGTCTGAGGATTGCCACCCAGGATTGACCCTTCCAGCTTCAACCTGCTCGACCCTCACCTTGAAAACCTTGAGTTCTCCTTTGCACACCCAATGCTCTCCAGCTGAGGGTTCTGAAGAGATGGGAAAGGTTTTTGAGTACAGCCAAGTACATGAGGATTGAAAGCAGCTATGTTGATCTTAGCTGGAAATGTTTTTCCTTAATAGACATAGAGAGGAACGGGGGCAGTATGGCTTGACAAGAGCAGTCCTTTCTATTTGGGTACTGCTTTTCTATGCCTTCCTATTAGCCAGAGGCTCATTTCTGCACTGCAAACCCATTAGACAGATTTATTCTTTTTTTTTTTTTTTTGAGAATGATGGGTCATGTTTTGAAAAGTGAAGGAAGCTGAGGGACATGAGGGCTGCCTGGAGCATTTGTTAATGGAGAACTGAGTGGCTTGATTCAATTATCCTACTGCCAGGATGAATAGGGGACTTTAAATCCCACTCAGCAAGGACCAGTGGGTGTGCTGGGTGCTTTGCAGCATCCTGGGGTGAATGAGCTTTCCTGGCAGATTTTGCAGTGCAAAGAGATGCTGGGAGGTAGGAGGAAACACAGTGTGTGCACAGAGACAGGTGACAAAGAGGGCAGGAGTCTGCAGAGTCCCTAGCCAGCAGGTAGCTACAGGATGACCAACCTCTCTCTGCAGAATCTGACATCTTGCTTTATTTTATTTATTTTGTTGTAATTTCCAGTGTGTTGTGCCACTCACATCGATGCAGCAGCAGGAAGCCTTTTCACGGTTTCTGCCTCTCAGATGCTCAGCTGTGTTGTTCTGATGATTTATTAAAGATGAGATTTTCCTGCTTCAGGATCAGTGTCCAGCACTCTTGTCTCACAGTGGTGCTGGAATAGTGAAAGCTTGATTAAAACGTGTTTTAATCAGTCATGTAATGTAACCTGAAGACTGCTGAGCTCATCTTGGAGAGAAGAAAGGGTTGTGTCTGTCTGTGAGAGCACCATAAACTCAAGGGTCACCACTCCTACCCACCCCTCCTGTCCCCCACCAGTGACAAACTCTGTCTCACTCTTCCCACAGGTGCTGCATTCAGACGCTCGCTACTGCAAGAGCATCTTGGATGACAACAGCTCTTCTGCCCTCATCATCCTTGGCTTCATCATCATGTCCCCCCTCATTGTGGTGGCCATGGCTACCTACTGCAGCCTGGCCAGGAGGCTCCATCTCTTCCTGTGCTTCCAGCCCTGCAGCAGGGCTAGGTACAAGGGGGTGAAGTGGCGCTGGTACGAGGAGGGAGGTCTGTGCAGCTGTGCCAAGGGGTGGAACACTCAAGTCAAGGCCTGGGTGTGAGTTTGCAGCACCAGAGGCACTTTCTTAGCCAGCACCCCCTTTTCCCTGCCCTGTCTCTCCCCACCATCACCCCCCAGAGCCACCATCCTGAGATCTGCAGATGAAAGCTGTGTGGTACTAAATGTGAGAGGAAGGGAGATCCATTAATTTCTGCAGCTTTGTCTGTGAGTGGCTGGGATTCTGCCTGCTGGGAAACACAGAAAACACAAATCACAGTAAAGAGAAGGTTCAGCCCTGAAAAGAAGAGAGACCCTTCCCAGTGCCTGTTGCATTCAGAGCACAGCACTGTTTCCAGGCTTGGCAGTGTGTTTTGCCTCTTGTGGAACACTGAGCACATGTGTCTGGGATGTAAGAGTGGTGGGAGCAGCTGCTGCCCTTGCTGCATGCCTTGGAGAGGTCTCTTTGGGAAAGGAGCCTTTGGTGGAGCATCCAGCTTAGAGGAAGCAGCTGTGCTTTTTCTAAGTGTTGGACTGCCAGTGCTTTGAACCTCTTACAAAGGTGTCTGTAGGTCACTGCCTCCATGATGTTTGGGATCCACCACTTCCCTGCACATCAGATATTCTGTCCCTGCTTAGCAACCCCTCTTTCCCATGTCCAGAGCTGTGCTTATGCTTTTGGTTCTCCTGAGTCAGGCCACTGGGTTGGCTGTGGATATGAATGCTTATCTTTGGGTCTCTTCCTTGCCAGCTGCTCTGAAATATGCTTTTCTGGTAATGCTGCTGGTAATCAACCAGCAAAAAAGCTCCTTGCCCTTCCTGCTGTGGTCAGGTTGTTTATTCTGGTCAGGTTAAAAGAAGAAGGTAGGGCAGGTAGGGCAAACCACAGCAGGTAGATCCAGGATTCTCTCCTTTCAAATCACTGTGTATTTCTGTAGAATTCTGTTGGTGGGGTCTGTGTGCTCCTGATCACTGCAAGCTGTGTATTCCTACTGCCTGGCTTTCCCCTCTCCCAGATAAAACCATTTCAAGTGTTATGTATAAATAAAGATCATGTCAAATCTCCACTAAGGGAGTTTTTCTCTCTGTTCTGTCTCAAAGCACATCAGAAACATCTTGTGGCCAGGCTACCACAGCACCTATCACTGTCAATTAAAATGGAATTTGTGTTTTCTTTCTGAGGGCTGAATATCCAATCTAGGGAGCCTGCAAGAGCCCTGGTCCCACCCAGAGACATAACCAGTGATGAAACTGAATTGAATTAGCAGGAAAAAACACAGGGAATGGACAGTGGTTCACTCAGTCCAGCCATCAAAACAGACAAGAACAACACAGGGACAGCCACTGATCTGCTCTGTTTCATTTGCATTTCTAACTGTTGCTTAATGTCTCCATGTACCAAAGAGGAATGAAGATTTTCCCATTACAGAACCTGAGTGGCTGAAGGAATGCAGAGTTTGTATTTTAATACTTTACCGTGGCTCTAGATTTTTGCAGGGTGAAAGTGCTGACCAGATCATTCTGATGGCATTCAGGAGAGTAGGAAGGAATTAGTATTTGCTCAGGCCCATCCTATGAGCTTAGTGGATTGCTTGGCTGGAAAATGGAACGTAACTAGTTTGAGCTTCTTTTCTTTAAGCTAGAAACTTCTTTCTTCCCTAAAATGATGACTATTCTGAATGCTTCAAGAAGAAAAAGTTTCTTTTCTGTAAATGCTCTGCAGCTGACAGATGAAGTGGCTTGCAAGGGCACTACTTTTACATCCCCACCTCACCGTGGGACACAGATAGCAGTGGATTAGCTGATTGTCTCCTAGCAACAAAAACATAAAACAAGCTGAGGGTGACACGTGCCTCTTTATGGCCTCCCAGAGAATCTTGCAGGCTATTGTACACCATGCTTACAAACACCACCTTCTGAAAGGTCCCAAAACACTGAATTTCCTGTCTCTGGTTTGTCCTTCATGAAAAATAAAGTTCCAGGCTCAAATAAACTTTGTTGACACCCCTGTGTCCTACAGTGACAAAATCCTGGGGGATGGCTATATTCCCCAGTGCTGGGGTTGCAGGTGTGCTTGGAATATGGTAGGGAGGACACACACAGGAGGGAAGAATTTGGAGAAGGCATCAGCAAGCTGTTCTGGATCCACAGGACTAATACAGCAGTCCTTCTTCAACTAGTTCCTTTCATGAAGATCCAGCCTAGAGTCAGGAGCACATGATCATCTCATGTGCCTCAGGCCATGTGAAGTGAGACATCCATTAAAAAAAAATAAATTGCAATTGCTCATACTGCCAGCTGTGTTTGCTGCTCTTGTCTTTTGGTGTGGCCTTCTCCTCCCTCCCTCCACTTCTGCTGTCAGTCTCTGTCTCATCTTGAAGAATTAAAAGGAGAAAAACAGTCATAAGTGTCTGACAGGCTGAGGAAAAACAGAAGAAAGTTCCTTTTCATGAAAAGGAGGTATTGTGCTACAGGATAATAAGGTTTTGCCTGGAGGCAATACTTGTTGCCTGGGTACAGATATCTGATTGGAGCTGTTTTTTCTTTTGCTCTCCTGTCATCTAATCTAACTGCTTTTACAAGGCAAGCATTCACTAAACCTAGCTGTGGCACAAGGATTGTAGAGAACCATTCCCATGGCAGCCTCTGCAGAAGAAATGAAGAGTTATTGGCAATAGCCTTCCTAACAAAACAAAAATTCATTCATTTAATTTGGTATTTGGCTTTACAGAGAGTTCTAATAACAAAGGGGAAATGAATCTGCCTGGGAGCACACTTCCTCTCTGCAGCAGCACAGCCCTCACCACATAGTCCTGTCTGGACCCCAGGGCTGCCCCCCTGACATGGGCAGGGAGCACAATAATCCATCCCCATTGTGCTTGGCATGATCCTAAATTTCCTGTATAGAGTACAGAGACATCCTTGATAACCTCAGCCTTGGAATGGCCCTGGAGGGCAGCTGGTGTGCCAGGCAGGGACTGTGCCCACAGATGCTGGGGGACAGGAGGTGCCAAGCCAGCCCTGCCTCCTCCAAACCCTTTCAGAGCTTTGTTCCAGCCCAGAGGTCAGAGCACAGCTCTGCTTAGCAAGGTAATGAAGTGGGACAGAAATAGATGTATTTTAACTGGGTTTTTTTGTTTGTTTGTTTGTGTTTTTTGGTTTTTTTTTGTAAGTCCAACTATGTGTCGATTTGATTTCTCTGAAACATTTTGTCTGTGATTCAAAGTCATGGCACTAACCTGGTACTGATAGACCTCAGAAGACACTAAAATATATTTCCACTCAACAAGGTTTTGGTCAGGTACAGTGTTTTTATGTGCTTCCCTGCTCCTCCTTTCATCACCACAGACCCAAAGCTGATGAAATCACTAGAAAGATGCCGTGTCCCAGTGGTGTTTAATCATGTTTATCCCTTCACACCAGTGCTAGCCCAGCCATAAACCATGACACCAGTTCTCTGCTAGCTGAAGCCTCTGAGTTGGGCAAAAATGAAATATTTAGGCCATTTTAGCTGATATGTTTAATCCATTTCTCAGGTCTCTCACCTGGATATTGGTCCTCTGGTACCTTCAGTTATTGGAGCCCTCAGGTGGGGGCAGTGCAAATAAGAACCATCTGTCAAACCGAACTGAAAGCAGGAAGATTTTTTTTAGAGCCAAGTACAACACAGCATTTATTGGAAGGATGTTAAATTCCTCCTTTGGGGGGAGTGAGCGGAAAGGAAGCTGGAACCTGCTGGATGGACCACGAGAAGGAGTTGCGTGCAGTCTGTCCCAGCCAAGGAGGAGGCTGTGGCTGCCTGCTCACCCCAGCTGAGCCAGAATGAGGGCTGAGCACCCTACCTGCTCCTGAGGGATGCCCTGCCAGCTCTGGGATGGTGCAGGCACCACGCTGGTTGTGAGAATGATCCCACTTACAGCCATGTAGCAATGAGGAGGGACTGGGGGTCTGGATTTGCTCCTGGGATAATCCCTCCAGGATGCATTGCAGCCAATTCCATGCAGACTGCAAGCACTATACCCAGAGGGTTCTGGCTCTTCCTAAGAGCAAGAGCCTCTTGCAAAGTGCTCTTAGGGGAGAGGTTGTTGCTCTCCATCTCACCAGGGCAGTGTCCTACCCCATGTGCTTGGTTTGCTGTGCATAACTCTCCAAGATAATTTGGCAGGAACCTGCAGGGTTAATATCATTCCAATGACATATGTGCTGGACAATTTCATTTTCTCTCAGTATTGCTGTTGCTGACTGCTGAGCTGTAACTTGAACGCCTTTGGGGACATCTCCATTGTCTTCCTTCACCTCCCTTCTCTCTGCTCTCTGCTGATTGTTTCCAGCTCTGCTGCAAAACTTGGTTAGAATGAATGGAAGTGATTAAATGAAAGAATAATCGGGGACTGCCTGCCAAGGGCTCCTTCACTCTGTCCCCTGATCTTCCCAGTACATAAGTGCTGGCAGAATGGGCCACAGACTGCATCTCCCTCCCAGGAACACTCCCCTGGGACTTGGCTGAGACACTACCCATGAGAGCTGTGCAGAGGATAGGGACAAAGGAGAAAATGAAATCAGCAATTGATCCTGGGTTTCAGGTACACCAGAGCCACACCTATACCAAACTTGTTTCTCCCATCAAAAATCCCCACACTTTCTCCCCACTTCAGGTTCAGATTATCTACAGTAACCTGTGTCACAAGACCTTAAGCTGAATTTGTGCAGCAATACTCTAGAGGAGTGTGAGCTGTGGTTTTGTGAGTTGCTGATCCAGATGTGGGTCCAGAAGGCAGGACTGGGCCAGTCAGGACCATGGTGTTTCTTGGGTTCACTTGTGGAAGTGCATACCTGGATTGGCTGCAGGTTTTTGGTCTCTCTCTGGTTGGCTGTCATCTTCCAGGATGGAATTTCCTTTAATTTCCTGCATTGTTTGCATGATCTGACTTGTTCTGTTGTTTTCCTGTGTGCCCAGACCTCGAGATGGTGCTGTGAGGCTGAGCCTGGAGTATTCCAGTGAACTCTGCTCCATCCAGGCTGGATGGAGACCTTCATCTCTGGGACAGCTGCTCCTGGATGTGCTGCTCTTTGCTACCTGTGTCTACAGCCAGGGGTGCTGGGCAGGCAATACACAGCTGGCTTCCCAGTTTTTGTGTCCAGACTGAGCACCCACAAAACCATGGGACAAGGTGGAAGTGGCACAGAGCATGCAGGATTTGATCAGGGTCTTGGTTCCTCAGTATGGCCATCTTGCAGTCTTTCCTTCCACCCATAGGTGCTCCATCTGGGATCGATCTCTTCAGCCTAAGCAAGGGCATTTCTGGTTAAAAGCATCTGTTACTGGAGTTTTGGCCAGATCTGATCTTATTTAGCTGGTGAGGGCTGAAAAAGGCAAAGGCGAGGGGGAAGTATGTGATGGGTGGTGTGATCTGTCATGGAAATTTTGGGTCATGTCACACAAGAAAGCTCAAGGGGATCAGTGTGTGCTGGCACAATGCAGACATTCTGTGTGACTGCCAGCATCACCTCCCTAGGCTGTTGTCTTTGCCTTCCCTTTGACCTCAGCCCAACCACCCCTGCAGAGCTGCTGGTGGCACCAAGAGTGCTGGGGCTGCCATTGTCCCCATCTCCAAAGAGCCGGGCAGAGGCAGGCTGGGCAATGTTCCCAGGCTGTGTGGTGGCTACACCCCATCCTCCCAGCCCTGATTCTCAGTGGGAAAAACAGGGACATTTGTTGGACCAACACAAGAGCCAATTTTCAGCAGAAGAGCCATGACTTGGCCACGTTGGATGCACGCTGCCGCAGGGGATGTTGCTGCTGCTTGTCATGGCTTTCCTTTGCATTTACCCTCTCTGCCAGCACATGAGCTCATGGAAAAAGTGGCAGATGATGTGGGCAAACAGGGAAGTGGGGTTGGACCCGGCTGTGGCTGTAAATTCAGCAGCAATTCAATGCTGAGCAGGAAGGTTAATTCCTCCCACTCACCTGAAAGCATCCTTCTGCTCCTAAGCATCCTTCTGCTCCTGCTCTTGGGTAACAAGCCCATGTGCTAAAATTTGTCAACACTTTTTAGTCTATGTGTCACCAATTAGGAGGCTGCTGGAGCATGCTGGAGCCTTTTGTGGAGTGTTGCAATAACACTGTGGTTGCTCTGCCTCCCTGTGCAGGCTGGCAGTCTTGTTCAAGACAGATGCACCATCTCACTGTCAATTCTCCTGCACATGGCTGTGCAGAAAAACCCCATGAACATTCTGGAGACAAAACAAAACACTCTCCAAAGCCTGTCCAAGTGTTTCTCTGGCACAAGACACTTCCATGAGGTCAATGTTGGAGTTCGTCCCACTGTCTCCATCATTCACAACCAGAAATGAAAAACTTTCTCTTTGGGTTTGAGACCCCTCACGTTTGTGTTGCCTTACCATGGTCTGCCATGGGATTTATCTGGCTTTGTATTCCTGCTGGCACCCCCTTCACCACAGTTCTGTCTGCTACAGCAGGGTTTGGGTTTGCTACAACTTTAATGCTTCTTCCAAAACTGCGACACAGGAAAGTCTTGTCAGGACTGATTAATGATCAGCTGTAACTAGCAGGAATCCAGGAATCACTGCACTAAAACTGAGTGTCTGCTTTTTGATCTAAAATACTGGAAAGTGTTTAAATTCAGGAAAGACAGGAAACAAAAAGCCCTTTTTTTTTGTTTGGTTTTTTTCAATTTCATAGTTGTTCTCCGTGTTTTTCTCCTTCACCCCTCTGCATCACCTCTCCATCATGTTCCATGCATGGTCTCCATTCCTGACCAGCTTGTCAGGCACAGGGATGAGGAAAGAGGCAGAGCACATGGAAAAAGAGGATCTCTCACTGACTGCCCAGTGCCTTTCCTGGGGAAAGCATCAGCCCAGAGATAGCCTTGACAGGTGCCAGGAAGCAGTGCAGAGGCAGAGAGAGCCCCATGAGTGGGAGAACTCTGCTGAACAGGATCTGCCAGACTTCCTCCCCCTGACAGACCAGGGCAGACCATCACAGCAGTCCCATCTGACCAAAGGTGGAAGGGGAGGAAATCACTGCCTCCCTTTTTCCTGCCCTGTATCCCATCTATATGCACACAGCTCCTCACCTTTTGAGAGTTAGGAGTGAAAATGACTGTGGGAGAGGTAAGTACTGCTTAATTTCTCACTTGGTTCAGTACTGCAGCTGGGGAGGAATAACTGGAATTGCAGATTTTCACTACTTCAGTAGAGAGCAGGATATGAGTATATGCATGTCTAGAGCTGTGGGTTTGTGTTCCTGTGTGTTCAGCTGCTTCTCTGGACCTGTTTCTGATCTGTTCTTGAGATATTGTCATCTACTGGCAGAGCTCTGGGGAATTTGCTGTTAAAGTTGACCATATGCAAGATTTAATTATAGATGCAAGGAGTGTAACTGTGACTAGATAATCCTAACAATCGAAAAAACCAAGGTACAAAGCCCTAGAAATGTAAATAAATTAAATGTAAATAAATCACTGGGTTTGCTGACTGAGAGAAGCAAGCTGGGTGAAACACTCCACTGCCATGGGTTGCAGTTCCAGTTTTAACAACTCACTCCATGTCCAGGTGTTTATGGAATGTGTGCCCAAGTGTTTACAAGCTTCCCAGGGTCATAAGAAAAGTGGTGAACAATGACAATTGTCCTCTGCCCTTAAATTAAGGATGCATGTCTGGTGGCTACATGGGGAGTATTCCTGAAAAGCCCAGAGCTGCTGACCACCTTTGCTGTGGGAAGCCAAGAGCAGGCACCAGGATGGGGGATGAGATCTGAAACTCCAAGGATGGAGCCTGCTGAACAAGAGGAGCTCTCATTGCAGAGGGAGCAAGTGGATGATGTTTCCATGGGTGGATGGGACCCTGCAGTCACATCCCCTGGCTCTCCTTTCTTGGCTGAAGACAGAAAACCATCTCTCCAGAGGGAAGTCCTCTCCAGAGGGAGCCTGTGTCTCTGTGGAAGGGTGGAGACCAGAGTGGATTATTTCTGTCTAATAGCACCACTTAATTGCAGGGGGAATATTTCTGCTCTCATTGTTCTTTCATCACTGGGTTGGGCATTGCAGCTCTAGAACAAAAGTCTCTTATCCCCAAAATAGATGGGAATTGTTTGGATTGCTCTGCATGCATCAAGTCAACTATTTCTGTAGAGACTGCTGGAATTGCAACTCTTTTCCTAGGCTCATGTGGGAGGAGTACAGGGCTGGCAGGAGCTGCAAGAAGGAAAGGAGAGCTGTCAGGCAGAGCCTTTCCCAGCAGAGCTCTAGAACTTGCTGAACATGTGGGAAATAAAGAAATTCAGGAATTTCAGGAGAAATTCAGCTTGGACTTGGAGCTCGTCCCTCTGAAAAGGAGAGGCAGGAGAGGAGTTATGAACCAAAGGCTTTCAGGGTCTGGTGTGGAGGCTGGAGAGAAAATCCCCACTTTGAGACAAAGCAGCATGGGGGAAACAAGTTTCCAAGTGTCCCAGCTGGGCTGGAGGAGCCCTGCTGACAGCCCAGAGAGTCATTCCCTTCCCTCCCACCCACTCCCCAGCTGCTTTGCTGGGTTCAGACAAAAAGGGGGTTTGTTTTCCATCCTCAAAGCCTCGTTCCTGTTTGGATGTTTTTGTTTGATTACTGCAAGGGGGTGAAAAGCTTCAGATGAGAAACAAGTCCCTGCCTTAGAGGCAGTCTGGTTCCAAACCCTGAAACTGGAGGTCAGTTCCTTTTCCTGGACCTCTGCAGTGTGACTCTGGAAATCCCTGTCCCAGGCTCCTCTGGTGGAGCTACACAAATACTGACCCTGCTCCATGCCAAGTTTTGACAGCACTTCATTCTGAAACCAAGTTTCTCTCAGCTCAAAAGCTGCTGGCATGTGGGTACCATCAGCAGATTGGTGCCTCTGCTCCCCTGCCTCCATCAGAGACCTGCAGGGCTGGGAGTGGGGAGGCTCTGACCATCACCTGGATATTGAGATTGATGGAAAATCAGCCTCATTTGCAGGCTGTGAGCAGAGCTTGGCCAGCACGCCTGCAGCTGGGCTCCAAGTAGGGCCAGATGGTCACTGCTGAGAGGAATTTAAAAGCCACCTTCTGCTTCCCTTTCCTCTTGTGCCTGGCTGCAGGGCTGGTGGTTGTTTGGAGGCATATTCAGCAAGAGCTTTGCCTGCTTTCCCCCCTGCCTGCCAAGCTTAGAGTTTGCCAAGATTTTAGACAAGCCTCTATAAATAGAGGACACCTGAAATTCAGCCTCTTTGCTGCTAGGAAGAGGAGCTGTACTGCTGGTTTGCCCCTTCCTGACTGTGAATACGACACAGCACCAGGGCATGAGCCTGGGGGGGAACCAGCATCCTGATGGCCTCTCCTTATGGAGCCACTGCCTGAAATGTACCCAAAGATGGATGCAACAGTGCTGTCATCCAAGTAAGTCATGATGGAGTTAACTCAAACCTTCCAAAACTTCCCAGCAGCCTGATGAAGCCCGTGGGGGTGCACGGGGTGTGAGGCTGTTCAGCTGTCTTAGCAATTACTGCTGCAATTGAAAGAAATCGGGTGCAGAAGCTGAAATAAGCAAACTAGAGGTCAAGTCAGTCTCCTGGGGGGGAGCAGCTGATGCCCTTTGGCTTGGTTGTTTCTTTACCCTTCTACACCCTGCAGACAACCAAGACCAGGAGGATGATCCAAGAGCATCAGGTTCCTTTGCAGGTGTACAGAATCGTCTCTGCCACTTTTTGCTCCTTTTTGTGTGCCTGAGGGCTGCTCCAAACTGCCTTCCCTTTCCCAGGCTGACAAGAGAAGGGGCTGCATTTACTGAGAGAGGCTGAGAGCTCTGGAGCTGAGGATTTGCTGTTCAAGGGGAAATCGCAGCTGATTGCATTGCTGGAAATTCCTCAGGAAAGCTGAGGAGATCCTTTTAAATTTGGCTTTTCCCAACTGACAGGGCTTTCCTAACAGGATGGAGACGGCGGATAAAAGTCAAGCAATAAGGAAAATGATCCACTCCAAAGAACAGCCCTTGGTTAAAAACAGACTGCTGTATCCAGGCCTTATTTGCAGTGCTTAGATTCTAAGTGCTTAGATTGCTACTCTGATTCCTGGCAAGAAAACTGAGACTGGGAAAAATTTAGAAAAATCCTGTCTTGTGAAGGTAATGAAGGCAGGAGTCTGAAGTAACTACTGTAACTTCTACCAACTTATTTCTGGCAACATGGTCATTGCAAAGCAGGGATTGGGAACACAGTTTTTAAAGACTCAGGCTCCAGAAGTCAATTGGGTTTTGTCCATCTGTTCTCCTCCTCCTTTAGTATTAATGTTTGGGTGGTGGTTACTGCACTGACAGAACACATTTTGGAGAAATAGGGGGCTTTGGTATACACAAGGATTGGGCAGAGCCTATTGATTTGAAAGGTTGGTGTTTCTCACTCTCCTGTCCCTGTGCTGATGTGGGAGCCTGGGAGAGAAGCAGTGAAGCAAAGAGCTCCTCTGGCAGCTTCCTGGGGAAGATGATGATGTGTGTGGACAGCCAGCAGCACCTCTGAATGGGGCTGGAGGATGCTTTGTGACATCCCAACAGTTACTCAGTCAGCCAGGAAAGAGGAGTCTTGACAGTCCCTGGGAGACACAGGGCCAGAGATGTTGGCCATTTCAGACCCACCTGGCAGAAAAATTCCAGGAGCAATGAGCCCCTTCCATTGTCTCTTGCTATTTCTCCTCCTGTTTTACCCCTTCACTATTCTATCTCTGGGGGTGGGGGACTCATTCTGTCAGTAGACAGGACAGGTCAAAGGAATTGCAGTTTCAGGCAGGAGAAAAAGAATATTTTAAGGAGAAAATGAAATCTCTGGGGCTGAGGTGCCCTGGATTCAGATGGAGCAGTCAGCCCTGAGCTCTGCCTGGTTGCTCTCTGACCAACTCCTGGAGCTGTGCAAGCCATCTCATTTGTTTCTACAAATTTAAACCACTTTAGAACCCAGAAGGAAGGTGAAAAAGCAAGAAGGTGGTTGAACTCTATGTGGTTTTGAGCTTGTAAACACAACTGGCCCAGATGCAGTTCAGAAAGTCAGGCTGCTGCTCAGATACCTCACCCCAGGCTGACTCAATGCTGCTGCCTTCACAGGGATGGTTTTCCCATTATCAGCCCCCAATGGAACTGTGTGTATCAGCTCTTAACAACACTGAAGTCTGATTTTTAGGGCTGGTTCAAAAACAGCAAAGCAAAGCTGCAGGGAGGAGATGCTCTTTCCCTTCTGGCTGTCCCCAGGATTCTGGCTCTGGCATCCCAGCCCCTCCCTGTGGGGTTTAGTTGCTGATTCTGGGGGTAAATTGACAACAGGATTAACTACCTGTTGTTTGGTTTGTTTTTTTTTTTCCTCTGGTATTATTTCTCTGCTGTAAAATTGCCCCCAGATCCAGCAGAGGTTTGAAATCCCAGGAAGGTGGCAGGGATGGAGGCACAGTGTGCTGGGGCTGCTTTGCTCCAGGAGTTCCCTTGGGAAGCTGGAGGTCAAAGGAGAGCTGAAGGCTGTCCTGTGGCCTGTCTGGGGGAATAGTTTCTCTTCCTTTCTGGGCATTCCACTGTCCCTTGTCTAATGCTGATACTGTCTGGAATTCCTCAAGGCAAACCAGGAGGTACCCAGGGTGTGGAGATTAAAGGAGGCTGTTGGCCCATCCCACCCCAACTCAGAAGGGTCCTGGGGGCTGTAAATCACTTCAAAGTCTGAGACCTGATGCTGGGTGAGAAGCTGACACAAGCACACATTTCCCAGACTTCATAAAAGTGGAGAGCAAATTGTATGTGTCCCTCTCTGTACTGGAGATCTGATACCTTTGTGTTTTCTTGTCTGTTATTTCCATACATTTCTTCATTTAGAAATAGGCTGCAAATGTGCATGAGAGAGGAAACCAGGATGCTGAGTCCTGGTGTGACCCTGTGAGAGGGCAAACAGCAGCAGTGGCCACCCACAGCACCCTGCCTGGAGACCTGGGTTCTTATTGTTGGATGTTTGAAATGCTGGATGTTTAAAAGTTCTTCAATATTAGGACGGGAAGCAGCCTTCCCCAGTGCACTGACACTAATTTGGGGGGTTGCATTTTTCCAAAGTTATCTGTCCTGCAAACTTTGTCATGTATCCTATGCTTTAGTGTAACCCTGCTGCAGGTAGTTGAAAAGCTACAGCAGTTCACCCCCAAAGTGGCTGTGACTTTTTAGGGTGCTCTGGGATGAAAGAGGTCATCTATAAGCTAGACTTTCCCTCACTGTGGAGCCATTCATCATCACTGAGCAACTTTGGAGAAAAATAAAGCTGGTGGATGCAGGGAGTAAACATGTCTATTTTTGTCGTTTGTCTTCCAAGTCAAACAAAAATAAGAGCTGACTTGAGGCTAGAGACTGCATGACACTGTTAGCTGAGAACTGACAACACAGGGGCCTGATCCTCCCTGCTGCAAGGCAGGATGGCATTCCTGGAGTCACTGGGGTTCAAGTTCATGCTCTCCATGCTCTCTCTCGGTGTGCACAGTGGGGTGGGCAGATGAACCTTGCTGGGTGGTGTTTGGAGGTGAACCTGACCTGGCTGGGGATGTTGGTGGTGATTCCATCACTATCTGCATCCCCTGTGGCAGCATCCAGCTGAGCTCTGGGCTGGCAGAGGTCTGAGCACATGCAGTCTGCTCTGGTTCTTGGTGCCACAGAGCAATGCCCACCTCTGCTGGGCTGCACAAACCATCCTTGGAGCTCAGGAGGGAGCTCCTACCCACCTCCTTCTTCCAGGAAGAGCATCCCATCCAAACAGAGGATTTCCAAATTGCCATATAGAGACGGATAGGCCCCCTCCAAATAAAAACTTTGAAGTAGAGCTGAGGCAAGGCTCTGTTCCCAAAAGCCTGTTTGTCCCATCTGCTGGCATTTGTCTCCAAGAGGATGTTGCATCTCTTCAGAAACTGTGTATTGTTGTTTATATCCCCAGAATGTCACAGCAGCTGCTGTGTGTGTGAATGTCTGACCCTGGGGACACCCCAGTCAAAGCACAGGAGATTGAATGGCAGTGACTTTTTTTTTTTTTTGGGTTCTGTTTTTCCAGTTGTTAACTGTGCCTGTGCTGTTCTGTAAGCTGGGGTGGTGAGAAGGTGATCAACCTGAGGGTGTTTTGATCAAGGCACTGCCAGGTGGAGAAGGTGAGGGCAGCAGTGACAGGAAGCTGAGCCAAAGCTGGGACCTGCAGCCAGGTTCTGATCACCTTTAAACAGGAGCAAATCTGGAGTGGGAAGTGCTGGCTGCAGGGCAGGATGCAACCAGGGGAGAACCAGCGTGTGCGTGCAGAGTCTTACTGGAAACAGGATCTGCCAATTACAGTAAAGTTTAAAAATAAAACAAAATTGTGTAAGATCTAATTATTTTCCAAGCTGTTTTTTCCTGCTTCCACCTATCCCAGCTGGATTTGCAGGGAGATAAAGGCTGAGACCTCTCCAGGCTGCAGGGTGTGAGACTGAATGGCATTACGTTGGTAGACTGACAATAAAAGAGATTATTTTAAGATGAGTAACACTTTCATGCGAAGAGTTCCTTGGGAAGTGAGTAATGGAAGGAAACCATCTCTATAGACCCACCAGCCCTGGCCAAGGGGCTCTGAACCTGCATCTCTGAGCCCTGGCAACCAGACCTGTGGCATTTGTAGCCCAATGTCTTTGCAGTTGTTTCCTCTGGGCAGGTCGTGGCCATGGGGCAGGAGACAGGACCAAGGAAGATGGGGGTCTGGATTAGGTGATGAGATGCAGATGCTTTACACTGGGGCAGCACTTGGCTCCCTCCAGCCCAACCCTTCCACATCCCAGCTCCAGAATACAAACAGCATGAGAAGAACAAGCAGGGCACAGAGAACAAGGATGCAACTGGGCAGGAACTTCACCCAGCAATGGTTTGGGAAGATTTCTGCCTTCTTGGCTGGCAGCTCAATGGAAGCTCAAGTGAATATGTGCAATGAGAACTGAGGAATTCGTTCTGATGGCTGAATTAGACCATGGTGTGATTTGCTTTGCTGTGTGATTTTTATTTTTTTATTTTTTGTCCCCTGGAGGCTTGCTTGGCAAATGGAACTACAGTCTGACAGCCCCCCTCCTGGAGTACCTGCACCTCCTGACAGCTTCATGGGTGCTGAGAAATACACACAGCTCTGATGGACAGACCCAAACCACCCTGAGCCAGAGGAAAAGCTCTCCTCTTGATTTCAAGGGAATGATCAAGCCCCCTCCCCCATGCCTATGGTCAGGCACAGTTGCAGCTGATATTCAGATTTATTTCAGTGGGCTGCAATGTGTAGGAAGCTCTGCTTTGTATGTCAGAAAGCAGCTAGCAACTGTATTTGGTCACTGCAGGTATTGCACCAGGATCCAGGTACCACCTGGGAGGGGGTCTCACAAGTTGGGTCACTCAGAATGGGAGCAGGGGTGTCCACATCTCTTGGGTACCTAGGATAATGCTTATTGCAGCCTGCAGCAGGCAGGGGTGAAGCTCCAAAGCTCCTTCATGATGCAGCTGGGTACCAAGCTTGGAGGGCAAACACAAGCAAGTGCATGGGATGTGTAACAGGCTGACTGAATCCATGGTTTCTCAATTGGATCTGACTGCTTGTGCCTGCTGTGACTTTCCATTTGGTCACCGAGTTTGGCTACAACTTCTTTTCCACCCTGCACAGCTTCTTGGCCCCTAACTCCTGTTCACTTTTTAAAATTTTATTTTATCTTTTTTACTGTTCCCAGGAGAGAAAGAATCAAATTGGAGGAAATAATTGCTCACCAGTTTCCCAAATCCCACAGGCTTCTCCACGTTCTTCCTTTGCTTCTTCTTAGCCTGACTCCTTGGTCACTCCCCATGCTGAAGGAGATGGTAAATGATTGGTCTCTTCCTGATGGGTGTAACTTTCCAGCTTTTCTCTAGTAGGAACATCTTGGATCTGTCCAGAAGTAGCACATGTTGAAGCCTAAAGTCAAAAAAAGGGACTGGTGCGACCTCCACCTGATGAGCAGGAGCCAAAAGCAGATATATGGACAGCAGGACAGCCAGGAGAAGGGAAAGTAGGTCTGGTAGGTTATTTGTTCTGCCAAAAAAATCTGCATACAGAGGCTGGGGGTCGAACCCGGGGTCAGTGCCAAATTCTTTTATCACCAAGAACTTTGTCACAGGTTTATCTTTGGGCTTGTGAGTCCCCTTGGACTCCCAGCCTTTAGAGTGTATTTCAGGCCGGGCTGAAGGGAGATGCAGGCAGAGGGCTGGCAGAGCATCCCTGCCCCGGGACATCCTCTCCCCGTGCCCCTTCCTCCCCACGGGCTCTGCCCCCGCTCCATCCCGGGCTCCGGCAGCTGCTCTGGGGTTGATTTTCACCTCCCCATTACCCCTGGGTTGTGCTGGGACCTGGGCAGTGCTCAGACTGCCTCCTCCCAGCAGATTAGCCAATATCCCCAGGGCAGGGCACTCTCCCCAGCTCTTCTACTTTTTTTTTTTTTTTCCCTTCTTTATATACGTGTTTTCCCTTCTTCTCGTTCATTCCAGAGCAAAGCAGCATTGGATTTCTCTGAGCTTTGTTTTTTCCTCCTCCACACACACACACACTCTTTGATACTTGGACCTCTGCCTGTTTCTAGCAAGGCCAAAGTTTTATCTATAGGGATATATTTTTTCAGGCCAGCCCAGCTGCAAGGAGGCTGCCTGCGACTGATCCCGGGGCAGGGAGAGGAGCAGCAGCAGCAGCCGGGGTGCTGTTTGTGCCTCTCCTCCAGCTCTTCCTGTCAAGATGGATTTATGACTTTAAAAGGAGTCGAGGGGAGGGGGGGGTTGGAAGGAAAATTGCCTTCAGGAGGCAGAGCTTCCACCACAGCCCAGCAAACACGTCAAGAAGCAGTTGGATCTCCAGGCATGGGCAGCACCCAGGGATCTGGTGGATCCTTCCATGGAATATGAGTGATCTGAAGCCTTTCATCTGCCTTCACAGAGCCCAGCTTTTGGATTTAAGGGAGTTTGCCCAGGACCAGACTTTGCTATGTTGGCCAAGATGGTGATTTCTCTTGCTCTGTGGCTGCAGTTTGTTGCTGGACAGAACACACCTGAGAGAGGTGAGTGCCTGGAAAGGCAAGCCCTTTCCTTCCTACTTTCCCCCATTTAATACCTCCTTGTCCTTCCAGCTTCTCATAAACCCCTTTCAGAATAAAAGCTGAAGTTTTGTTGCTGCTTTAGGTGTATAGTTCTACTTGTATGTCACTTTGTTGGCACAAGGACAAACCAAACAAAAAAAAAAACCTTTCTATAATTGCCATATTAGAAAGATTTTTTGTAATTTATTTTTTCCAGTAGTGGAAAGGAAAGTGTTTCAGAATCTTGCAGAGCTTAGTGTAATCATGTGGAAAAAGTCCTAACTCCTGGCTATTACCTATATACTGAGGCACATTGATCAGGAGAAGTAAAGACTGATGGATACTGTACCTGTTCTGCTGTTCTTTTGCTAATCTCTGTAATTTGTTCATTGCATTTCCCCTTTAAGATGCTTTCTCTTGGATGCTGTTCCAGGAAAATGATTGTGGGTCAGTCTCACAGAACTGACAGCAGGGAGATGAAGGTTCTTCTTCATTTCTGGTTCTTGCTTGTTCTGGGCAGACTCAGCCTCTGTCGTGCTGTCTCAGCTGATGCAGGTACTTCTGTTCTGCCTCGTGTTCCCAATGGGAAAAGGATCTGTTCCTTGGCTGCTGCTGGCTGCATCTGGCTCTCAGGGCACCCTGGAGAAGAGAAGTGAACCTCTGGTCTGGCTGGAGAGGAGGTTCTCAGACTCAGCCCAGGATGCTGGTGTGCAGGGCAGACTGTCTGGATCCAATGCCAGGGTGACACAGGTGGCTCAGGAATGGCACAGCTGCCTGTGGCACTGTCACAGTGCTGGCTGTCCACAGGGACAGTGGTTATTGCTATTGTCCTGCATGTCCTCTGCCAGGGAGTGCATCTGAGCACTGCTCAGGCCTCCAGAGGAGGTGGGGAAGCCAAGCCATGGACAGTGCCTTGCTCCAGAGGCAAAGGTGTCCTTGTTGTGTCACTGTCACACTGAGCAGGGCTTCCACACTGCCCAGCACCCTGAGGGGACATGAAACTGAGGGTGGGCAAGGTGCCCATCCCCACCTGCTTTGATGTGAGGACCTCCAGGGCAAGCAGCCAGCCTGGGGGCTACTGGCCATGGGCTAGTGCTTGCCTGGGGGTGTGCCAGGAGCACACAATGAGAGGAACTCTTTGAGAGGCAGGGGTGTGGACTCATAACTCTGTTTCCTGGGGACCTGACAGAATGTGAGTGATGGTGGCTTTATTCTCAGCTGAAGTAGACAAAGGAAGGTGCTGGGTGTCCAGAAAGTGATCAGCTCTTACAGGGCAGTGGCTATGGGCTTCATGCACCAAGGCACAAAGTCAAGGCAGAGCATTCCATGACCATTTTCCTCCTTAGGTCCAGAGATCTCTGCAGCAGCGTGAAGTCCAACCAGCTTGGGGGTTGAATAAATGAAATGTAGGTTCTCACTACCTGCTGCTCTGGGCCAGCATCAGCAGCAAGTGACAGGGATGTCACCCCAGGGGTACAGCAAGTGAGGAATTGAGGTAATTCCATAATTTCATCACTCCTGAGGCTCAACTGAGACAGAGAAATGGCCACAAAGATCACAAGAGGTGGCAACCTGGCTTCCTTCCTGCTGGAGGAATGTGTCTGAGGGGCTGTTTCTCAACCCCCAGCCTGGGATCTGGATGAGCTGCAGAGGTGGTTTGGGCTCACACTAGGCTGCTGTGCTTGCTGGGGCTCAGCTCCTGCACCAGGCAGGTGGGGTGAGAATCTCCCATGGCACAGAGACCTCTGGGTCAGGCTTGTGAGTGTCAAAGCCCTCCTGGGTGGCTTGGTGGGAGCCCTCTTTTCCAGGGAGAGGCAGTGCTGTTCTCCTGCCTCTCACTGCCATCCCAAGGGGCCCCAGGGAAGCCTTCTTCAGCCTCTAAACCTGCCTCCACTTAGAGCAGAGCTTTATTTTTTTCCTTTGCGCAGCCAAGCAGAGAGAAGGAAAGACAAAGATGGAATTTAAAATAGAGTTAACCAAGACAGGACGTGATTTATTTTTTTTTTTTGTTGCTAAATCCTTTCTCCTCTACAAGTTCCAAGCCCCATGTAAGTCAGGCATGTGTTCAGGTCCCCAGCAAAGGGACCTCTGGAAGCGGATGTCTCCTGTCAGCATCTCGCTGGAACATGGGGAGGTCTGAGCAGCTGCTTTTCTCATGGAAAAAAAAAAAAACAAGGAGAAAAAGTGACTCCCTGGTGACACTTTGCTCCCGTGTTGACCCTTCAGAACACCTCTTCGTGCCACTGCTGTGTCTCCTGACCATCCCAGGGTGAAAACAGGATGCTGCCATCTGTCCTCTGCTGTTCCCAAGGCTGCAGAGTTATTTCTCAGCTCTTCAGCAGCAAAGGCTCTGGCAGTTCAGGGGGCAGGGAAGTGCCCCTTTCTCTCAGACTGAAATCTTGATTTGGCATCTTGCCCTATTTGATTTTTAAAATTTTTTTTTGCTATAAAGCAAGGAAAGGGCTTGAAAACCTTGTCTGCTTGCGTAAGGCTGGGATTTGCTGCGGGCTGGAATCTCTGCTGCCCCACCTCTGGCAGGGATGGCATGTTTGTGTTGGAGGAAGGACAAAGAGCAGGGAGAGGGATGAGGAAACTGGGAACCTAAAGCACCAGGGAAGAGCAGTGGGGTGTCCAGGCACTTTGTGAGTGTCCCCAGGCTCCTGCTGCAGTGAGGTCGTCTTCACTTGATGGACCCTTTCTGGTGGCAAAAGCCACACAGGAGGGATTTCTCTCCATCTTACTTAGGGCTGAGGTTTCAGGCAAGGTAACCATGATGGTATTTACCTATATGAAGGATTAACCTCTGTCCCACCCACAGACAATCCTCTTAGTTCCATTTACCTGGCTTATTGCTGCTGTTAACCACTCACTAACCAGTTCTTGTTGTTAACCAAAACTTTTTAGGCTGTCAACATTATTCCCAGCTCTCTGAAGCTGCAGGGTACAGTCCAAGGTGCAGTTATGCAGGGGCTTGGCTCTCAACTTTGCTGTTCCTCTCTTTGTTCTGTGCTGGTTCCCCCCACGTGTGGCCCTGTGCAGGTCCTGGGGTGTTGCTCCTTCCTTCTGCACCCCCAATTCCCCTGCCTTGCAGAGCCTCCCAGCCCATGTCATCGTGTTTACCACTCATGTCCTTTGGACACTGATCCCTGCCAGAGCCAGAAGGTTTCACAGCTCTTGGTTGCAATGTTCAGAAGAAGAGTGGCACTCCTCAAACTGGTGAGGAGCAAGAAGGGGGAGCAGAGGAACAAAGTTTTCCTTCTGGGAGGAGGTCATCCTGATGCCAAGACCTAGCTTGCCAGCCAAGTTGGTGGCTTGTACTTCTTCCAGCAGAGGGGAGAGAAAGGAGCTGTGGCTACCTCTGTTTGACCTGCTTCATGCAGCCAGAAGCTCCAAACCAAGCCCTGGTTGATGGAGGAAGGGAGCTCCAGGAACCCATGGCAGGACCCATGGGTCACAGGTTCAGCTCTGCCCTGGGAGGTGGTGATGAAACTGCATGTGTCTGTGGGCAGGCAGGAAAGCTTTCTGGGCTTTATTTTGATTTTCTGATGGGTTCTGGATGCCAGGTTGGGGTGTGTCTGTGTCTCTGCAGCACAGGGCTGGCTCCTGCTGCGTCACACAGGGCTGGTTGTAACCCATGGAGCTTACAGCTTTTGATGCTCTTAATTTCTGAAGGTTCCATCTGATGTCTCCTGATGCTTCATGGTGGATAGGGAATGGCTCAGCAGAGTGGTTCCTGGGCTGGCTCTGGTGTTTATCTGTGTGTTTACAGATGGGGTGTGCAGCATTCTGCCACCTGGCCCTTTCTCCTGGATGTCCTCCTCATTTTGCCACCTCCTGTCCATCTCTGGGTGCAGTGCCCCAGCACTTCCCTGCTCGTCCCTGCCAGGCTCCTTGCTAGCCCTGCCCTGACACAGCTTTCTGCTGGGGGCACGAGCTGTCTCCTTGAAGCCATTAATTTTACAGGAGCCCTTCCCTTCTTCTGGCTGCTGCTTTGGGGTTTTGGCTCCACAAGAGGCTTTGGCACCAAGTCCCCCTGTGCTCCAAGGCACACATTGCTCCAGCACCCCATGTTCCTCATCCCTTCACTGACAGAGGACCCCAGGAGGGCAAGGAAGAACCTCTGGTCCAAGGGTTTTTTCCCTCCCTTCTCATACCTCAAAAGCTGTCAGAAGGTGGTCAGAAGAATTCCAAATTCCTTAGTGGTATTCCAGCTATTGTAAACCTCCCAAGCTCAGAGAGTTGTGGAAAGAGGAGGAGTCCCCTCTATGTTTGTGCTTCCCACACAGAAGTTTCATTGAAATTTCAAGAAAATGGGTCAAGTGGAGCAGGACACACCCTCAGAAGCATGTTCTTCCTGACACGTAGACTTCTTCTGCACAAATGGGTCTGGGCAGCCCTTTCCCAAACATCTTCTTCCAGAGCCCCTTTGAGGTGCTGCTTCTAAGGCTGCCTGGGAAAGGAGCTCAGCATCTATTCAGAAAAAGAAAAGAAAAAAAAAAAAAAAAAATCAAGAAAACATCAAATTAGGCAGCTTTGAAAAAGTGATCTTGGGAGGAGTCCCTTCTCTCCAGGCTGCCCTGCCAGCAGGAGTGTAAATCAGGGAGCTCTCTGCTGGTCCTGTGTGGACCCAGTTCCAAGGAGCAACCACCACTCCTAGGAGATCAGCGCCAGCAGTTTTTTCTATCAGCTTACTTTATCATTTTGTTATTTTTCCCAAGGGCAGCTCATTTTTCTCCCAGGCATTGCTACTCTCCTAAAATGCCATAAACCTGCCCCTTGTCTGAGAACCAAAAGTTGCTCCTGACCTTGGCCATTGCCAAGTCTTAGTCTTGTGAGCCCCACTTTGCTACTTTTTTTTTTTTTCCTTTTCTTTCCTCTGAGCCTGCTGCAGATGATTGCAGCAGCTCTAGGGTGGCAGGGGCTGCTCCTTGGCAGGGGACAGGGCTGACCTGCTGGCTCAGGCTGCTGAGGAATGTTCCCAGCTCCTGGAACATGTCCACCACCTCCAGCCTGGAGCAGAAAGTGCTCAGATGTTGTGTAACAAGAAGTGTCAGTGCAAGCTGGGGTAGCTCAGAGGCATTTTTTTTTTTTTTCCTGCAGAAGTCAGAGGAGGATTCAGAGCTTGTGGGTTGGACTTTGAGCACTCCCCTGGTTCCTGTGTTGGAGCTCTTGTTTCTTCCCACTATCCCCACCTTCCAGTTGAGCTGCAGAGGGTTAAAACCCTCATGGTGAGGCTGCCATGGGGTTTGCAGTGCTGGCACATCAGGAACAAGAGCTCCCACAGCTCCTGCAGTGCCAGGTCCAGGCCATCTCTGTGCCTGTTTCATCCCAGTTCTTCCATCATTTCACCTGCCCCTCCTTTCCCATCACTGGCTTTGTCCTCAGAGGCACAGGAGGGCTCTTCTGGCCCTGTTCCTCACAGTGACCCTCTCTGGATCAGGATGAGCAGCTCTGAGTTCCCACAGGTAGACTGAGCCCAGAGCAAGCAGTGGGATCTGCCCAGCCCAGGGCACCCTCCTGCACTGCAGGTACAGCCCCAGCACAAATCAGACCAAGCTTTCCTAGGCAGGGATGGGCTCACACCACTTCACTAGCCCACTTCTCTCTCTTTTGCCCTGCCAGGTTCCCAGCTGCCCATCTCCAACTCCCAGGGGGACCTCCTCTTCCTGCTGGACAGCTCGGGCAGTGTCTCCTACTATGAGTTTTCCAGAGTGAAGGAATTCATGTGGGACCTTTTACGACCTTTCAGCTTTGGCCCTAAAGATGTCCAGACCAGCATCATCCACATCAGCACTACACCCACCATGGAGTTCCCTTTTGACCAGTACCAGTCCAGCAGAACCCTGCAGCAAGCCATCCAGGACACTCAGCAGCTGATGGGTGACACTAACACAGGCAAAGCTCTCTCCTATGCCAAGGAGAAACTCTTCAGCAATGAAGCTGGTGCCCGGCCAGATGTCCCCAAGGTTCTGGTGTGGGTGACAGATGGTTTCTACACTGATGACATCTCTGGACCCATGCAGCTGCTGAAGGACATGGGAGTGACAGTTTTCATTGTCAGCACTGGGAGAGGGAATTACCTGGAGCTCTCTGCTGCTGCCAGCCAACCTCCTGAGAAGCACCTGCACTTTGTGGATGTGGATGACCTGCCCATCATCACAGAGGAGCTGCGAGGTGCTATTCAAGGTAGGGTGGGGTTGGGCTGTGGGCACAGGGATGGATATGGCTCTGCAGGGCAGAGAGTGAGAATCCCCAAAACCCCACAGTCCCGGGAAGGCTTTGGTCCCATCAGCTTCCTCAAACCCTTCTCTAGGGGCAGATGTGACTTCCATCATGTCCATGCAGGCACAGCAGCTGGGAGGCACCAGGATACCCAGCTCCTGCCTGCAAATTGTCATTGCTCTCTTCCAAGAAGCAATTACGGATGGTGGTTGCAACCAGCAGTAAGACTAGAGGAAAGGAATGCTTTTTGTTCCTTAAATCCCCTGTTCTAACGTGTCCTGCAGCTGCCAGATCCACAGCCAGACTTGGCCAGCACAGTTCTTGGAAGCAAATCCCAGCCCTGACTTGTTGGGCTGAGCAAGCCAACTGCTGCCTCCCTGTTGCTGGTGGGGCTGTGGCCATGGCTGGGCAAGCAGCAGAGCTGATTTTTCAGAAGCCTTGTATTTCTAAAAGCATCCAGGAAAAGGTCCAAGGAGACCCAGAAGCCAGCATCTGGGCCAGGAGACAGGCATCTGGGAGCCAAGAGGAATGTCTGATGCTGATCTGCATGCCCCAACCCATGTTCTCATTCCATCTCTTGGATGCCATGGGGGTGGGAGTGCCTGAGGTTGCAAAGCAGGGGCTTGGCCTCAGCTTCCCAGGTGCCTCTGGGTTTGTTTGGAAAGCTGAGGGAGTTACCATGACTTTGCAGGCTTTCCATTCATTTTTGGGAGGTTCTCTCTCCGTTGGAAATCCTGTTTTAATTCTGCAGTTGGCTCCTGCTGTGTTGGATGGTTGGAGCTGGCTTTGGAGTGATGCTGGCTGGCAGCCTGTATGGGCAGGGCACAGGGATGGGAAATGTTCCTGCCTGCCTGGGAGAGCCAAGGAACAGCTCAGAGGAAAAACTGAGGCTGATTTTTTGGGGCTGGGGAAGCTGGCAGGGATCTGGAGCAGCTCAAAAGAGGAGAGCTGATCTTCTCCTCAGTTAAAAGACACATCTTTTGGGCAAGGCCAGCTTCTGTTCCCTCATGCTAGAAGGTAGTATCAGAAGCTTTGAGGAGTGGCACTCTGTCTACATCTTTGTGTGCCACTTTCCCTGGAACTACGGGCAAAGTCCTGTGTGTTCCCAGAAAGACCAAAGGACAGTGGAGTTCTGCCCAGGGTGGGCTCAGGAGACCACACGTGTCAGGACAGTCAAGTAGCAGAGGAAGCTGGGGGAACACAGAGCATCAGAAGGGGTCTTGGTGTCTGACATTTGGGGTTTGGGACTCAAAGGTAGCACAAGCCTTGAGGAGAAGCCTGAGTGCAGAGGCGAGGGAGCACAAGAGTGGCTCTGAGTGTTGAATGTCACAGCACAATGGAGCTCTGTCAAACCAGGCAGGGAGTGACTTCAGCTGGGATGAATGTCAGCAGTCGCCAGTTGCTGCCCCTCCTGCCTGGCCACTGGGTAGGAATGACCCCAATTCTAGCTCATGGCAGCTGGGACATGCACATGTCCTCTGCAAACTCTGCTCCACGAGAGAGTCTTGTCTGAGAGGCAGGAGTGATCTGAAAACCCAAAGGTTGGACCTTCCCCAGAGGTCTAACAGGTGTCAACAACTTTGTCCCATCCAGAAGTCAGTGGACCAAGCCTGGCACAAGGGCATCCTTCTGCAAAGCTCTTGTCAAGCTCCAGGCAGTTACAGTTCCCAACCCCTTGGCCCAAGGACTGAAAATGAACCCTGGGGTAGAACTTGGGATCAGCACCTCTGACAGGCAGTTCCCAGGGCAGTGTTCAGGACAGAAATCCCACCCCTAAGAAGAAGTGCTGCCCTCACAAAGACCCTTCCCCAGAGGGTCTCGTTTACTGAGGTGCTATAAAGGCTGCACCTTGGTGACTTCAGCTGCCACCCAGGCTTGGGTCCCAGCCCAAGGGTCTGCCTTGCAGGGGTGCCATGGTTGGGGTGTCAGTGTCAATGTCAGCAGTGATTCCTCACTGCTGTTCCTCTTCCAGATGTTATCCAAGCAAACCGCCTCCATGCAGTGGATGTCACCTCCAGCAGCTTCCATCTGCTGTGGCCCGAACTCCTCTCCCAAGAAACTGGCTACTACACCCTAGAGTATGCCCCCATGGATGATCTGGGAAGGAAGAGGACAAAGCAAGTCTCAGGGGCTCACACTGACCTCGTGCTCAGCAACCTTGCACCAGGAACTACTTATGAGGTGGCACTCATTCCTGAGTCCAACATCCACTACTTCCCTCCCCAGACAGCAAGGGTGACTACACTGCCAGGTAAAACATCCACAGGGGGGGAACCACTCTTCTGAGCCTCGGGTTCTTGAGTGCCATCCTCAACTCCCACCTTCTTCCGTTGCTTTCAGAGGAAATCAGCCCAGCTCAGGTTCTGATCTCAGAATCTGGGCCACACAGCTTCCAGGTGAGTTGGGCTCCTACACCAGAGAGTGTGATGGGCTACCAGGTCCTGTATGGACCCCTGCCTGGCAACTCGGTGAAGCTGCTGGAGCTGGATGGGCAGCAGAATGGAACACTGGTGGAGAACCTGGCAGCCAACACAACCTACCTGGTGACAGTGACAGCCATCTACAGATCGGGGAAGGAGAAATCCCTTTCTGCTAAAGCCTGCACACAGGAGGGTGAGGAGCAGGGGCTCTGCTGGTGGGCACACAGAGGTCTCAGAAGTGGGGCTGGTTGCCTGCATGGCCCATTCTGCCTCTCTAGATGAAGGCAGAGGACTTTGTCAGCCTTGGTGACTGGGGGAGGGATGAGGAAAGAGGGATGCTGGAGGTGGTGGGGGAGAACAGAAGATGTGCCACCAGGATGTGGCAAATGGAGAAGGCGTCTGAAGGAAAAGCAAGCACAATCTGAGTTCTGTGAGGGGATGTGGGCTGCCAAGCTGCTGGTGCAACCATGAGCAGAACGGCCTTGGAGGTCCCTGAAACTCCCTAAAGGAGGAAAAAAATTGCCTTTCCCTCCTGTCCCCCCCAGTGTCTGTGCTTTTGGGGTGATTTAGCATCAGAGGGGTGGAAAATGCCATCAGCAGATTCTTGTGCTCTGATGAGGCTGAAGTCACCAAGGTGCAGCCTTTATAGCACCTCAGTAAACGAGACCCTCTGGGGAAGGGTCTTTGGGTGGTGGTTCCTGGATATTTCAGGAGGCAAAATCTAGTTCAGAGTGAGGAGCTCAAAGAAGATCATCAGCAGAGGGTGTGGGAGGTGGCCAGGCAGTGCCTAACAGTGCCAGCACAAGTATTTGGTGCTGGTACCAGGGCAGAGTTAAGGAGGACTGATCTCCAGTGTGGCTGAGGGGCTGTTGCACCTCTACAACAAAGACCAGGCTGGCAGGTGACCCCTTCTCAGCAACCCCAGGAGGGACAAAGATCTGGGTAAGGACCACTCCACCCAGATGGCCCACACTGAGATGAATCTTCTTTCTGCAGAGGGCTCCAGAGTCAGGCACCTTCGCTTTGAAGACATGGGTCCCAGCACCCTGAAAGCCTCCTGGGATGCTGCTGATGGCCATGTCCTTGGTTACAGAGTCAGATGTCGGCGGCAGGTCGGTCCTTCCTCTGTCATCAGCGTTTCCCCCCAGGTCCACAGCGTGCTCCTGACAGACCTGCCTCCAGGAACCACCACCCAAATCTGTGTGAAGCCCATCTACAGCAACCAGCATGGCCAAGGGCTCTGCCGCCTGGTGCACCCACAGCCAGGTGAGCTGGGGGGGTTGTAGGCAAGGGAAAAGGGAAAAGGGTCCTGCAGGGACCTGAGGTGCTGGGGATCCAGGATGGAGGAGTTCTCACGGCTGGAATCCTCGCTGCTCAGCAGCTTGTCTGCTTCAACACAGCTATCAAAGAGGTACTGCCCCAAATGGGCTCTTTCCCCCATTTTAAGAGCAATACTCCTCCTAGTGGAAGTGTGTGCTGTGCGGGGGAGACAAGAGCATCATTGCTCCAGCCTTCCCTGGGCTTTTCCATGTGGCAAGGAGATGCTAACAACTGGACACAGCTGCTGGGGCACAATCCCCACCTGCTCTCCTCCTCAAGAGGAGCCACTTGGTGCCCTGGAACAGAAGGGATTCTGGAGAGGCTGAAGGGAGGTGGGAGCTGGGGAGCAGCTGTGTGGCAGTGCAGAAGCTCAGACTTCTCCCTAGGAAAAGGAAAAAGCCTCCCAGGATGGAGGGTCCTGTTTGGGGAATGGGTAGAGAAAGCTGCCATTGAATTTATTATTTTTTTTCCTGTTCTTCTCAGCTACAGAAGCCCTGGGATACAAACACAAACCAAGAGCATGACAGACTCTGGAGTGAACTGATTCCAGGCAGAGAGAGGAATCTTGCTTGGACAAAGAGGAGGGGACAGGAGAAGAAACCAGAAAGCTCACAGATCATCTCCCAGCCTGCACTGTCCATGGAGGTGTCCTGGCTGTCAAACCTAAATGCTGTCCTCAGCCAGGTTCTCACAAAGCTTCAAGGTTTGGCTTGGCTGGAACAACCAATCCAACTGATAAATCCCAAATCTCTACCCTCTTTTCTATGAATACTCCTGACAAATAAGGAACAAAAGGCCAAGGGATGAACCCTCACTACTGCTTGCTTACTGCCTGTTCTCTATTTATTAAGTGTTGATACAGTTTTATCTTTGCAGCTGCTGAGCGTGTTCAGTTCTGGGCTGCTGGCTGTCCTGCCCTTGCATTTTGGGCTCCTGCTCTCAGGGAAAGCTCACGTGTGGCCACATCCACCCCTGCTGCCAGCAGACACTGGGATGGACACACTTGGCAGGGAGCAGCTCTTCCTCCAGCTCATCCAGTGCCCTCCAGAAGTAGCTCAGATGAGGCATCCAAAAAATCCAGTGTCTCGGGGATGGAAGGGGAAAGCATTAAGAGAAAGGAGAATGAACATGTTACAAAATCTGAGTGTGGAGAGGAGATGGGGTCAAAGCCACCAGGCTGCCTGAGAGGAGGTTGGTGACCCAGTGACAAACAGGTCCCAGATGGACTTTGTTTTTCTCTTTGTCCCCTCAGTCACACACAGTGACTCCCTGGATCCTGGCCACTGAATGCCACCAGCTCCATCACACTGGATGTGGAGATCCATTAGCCTGTGACTATTTCTGGGCTACAATTCAAAACCCGGTTTGTAGGAGAGCAGAGTAAATCTGATTCTTCCCTTTTGGCTCTGGGTTTGGTTTTGCTGTCACTCAGACACTCCTGGGAAGCTGGAAGGGGACCCAGAATGTCAATACCCAGTGACAAAGCCATGGGAGCAGCCTGGCTCCAACTTCCAGGGCTGTGAGGAGATGGATTTGCTTTTCTGGTGCCATCAGAAGGCACAGCTTCCCTCAGCAGCCTTTGCTCTGTTTGCAATTTATTGGTTATTTGTGGAACCCTGCAGCCCCTCCATTACCTTTGGGACTTCTTAAAGGTGCTGAGAGGGACTTTGTCCCTGAGTTGGTCACTCAACACATGGAGCATTTGCTTCTTGTATGTTCTGGAGAGGAGGGAGGGGAGTTGTGCATTAACAAGACATTCATTAACGAGACATGCATTAATGAGGCATTCATTAACGTGATAAGAAGGTTTCCCGTGATTGGTGCCCTTTGTCATGAGCTTTTATCCTTCATCTTGTTGGGGACTGTGCTGAGGGGAAGGTCAAATCTCTGGACTCCCCCATGCAGTAAGATCCTCGTGTTTTTTCTTGCTATAGGGCAGAAATTAATTTTTGCACAGCTCCCTGCATAGGTTACTAACGCATTAACGTGTCACCATGGTGTCCCCTGTTTGGAATGTGTCCTTTTGATGATTAAATATCCAAGACAAGAGCTGCTGGATCATTATCTCGTTTTTGAGGGTGCTGGGTGTTTGGTGCAGCTTTTGTTCTCTTCAAGGGGATGCTCAAAGAGAGCAAGGATGGGGAAGGGTTTGGAAGGGTGAGGAGCAGCTGAGGTCACTTGGGTCGTTTGGTCGAGTTTAGGTTGTGTACCAGGGAAAGGTTTTTTTCACCCAAAACACACAGAGGTGTTTTTCCAGAGCAGTGGAACAGCCTGCCCAGGGAGGTGGTGAAGCAGGCTTGGGATGATGCTCTCAGCCCCGTGGTGTGGTCCTGGGGGTGCCCTCCACAGGGACAGGACGGGGACTGGGTGGTTCTGATGGGTCCAACCCGGCAGGAGGTTCTGTGACTCCAAACGCTGCGTTCATCCCCAGATTCAAACACCTGAACACAAGGCCCCTCCCCATGGCTCCACCGCCGGGTGCAGAGGGGACTTGAGGATGTTAAATAACAACTGGAAATGAATTTAAATCGACAAATAAAAACTTTTAAGTCAGAAAAAGGCAGAGGAAGCCAGGAGGTAGCACCCTGAGGCCGGCACCACTCGCTCCACCGCCTCCTCTGCGTCCCAAGGCGGCTGACGTCACTGTGCAATGACGCAGTTCCATCTCACGTGAGGTTTGACGTCACCGTGACGTAACGCTACATCTACCGCTACATGCCCGCCCTTCCCTTAGCAACACCGCCGCGCTCCGTTGCTACGGAGCTACTTTTGTCCCTCTCCGCTCACCGTCCCTTAGGCCCCACCCACTCTCTGCCTCTCCCCCCTCCCAGCCAATCGCATTCCCCCGCCGGGCCCGTGACGTCACACTAGCGCGACGGCGCCCGGCCCACGTGCCGCCGCCATGTCGTGGCTCTTCGGGCTGAACCGCGGCGCGGCCCCGGCGGGGGGGGGGGAGGGAGGGCCCGGGGGTCCCGGGGGGTCCGGGCTGTCCCTGCCGCCGCTTCCGGGCGGTGGCGGAGCCGCGGGAGGCGGTGCCGGGGAGCGCCAACCCCCCAAGGACAAATGGAGCAACTTCGACCCCACCGGCCTGGAGCGGGCGGCCAAGGCGGCGCGGGAGCTGGATGCCTCCCGTCAGTGAGGGGCCGGGGGGATGGCGGGAGGGAGCCGGGATCGAGCCTGCTGGCAGGTTGCCGCCTTCCCCGGAGCCCGGGTCGGGTTAAGTTCCAGCTCTCGGGCCGGCTCGATGCTCCGGGTCAGGGAACTGGGGGCCCCCGGGGCCGCTTTGGCCTCCGTGTGGGTTCTGTGGAGGGAGAGAAAGGGCCTGGATGGCAGGGGCAGCCCTGATGGCGTGAGTCGGCTGAGGAGGTGGAGGTTCTGCACCTCACCTGGAGCCCTGTGCCCGGTGCTGGGCTCCCCCAATGCACGGAAGAGGAGCTACTGGAGAGAGGGATGCGAGGGTGGTGGGATCTTGTCAGTGCTTGTAGATACCTGGAGGGGGTGCCCAGTGACAGGATGAGGGGCAGGGGGCACAAACTGGAACGTGGGGAGTTCCACCTGAACATGGGGAAAAACTTCGTGACATTGAAGGTGTCAGCAATGGAAGCAGCTGCCCAGAGAGGCTGTGGAGTCTCCTTCCCTGGAGATACTCATAACCCACAGCTGCCATCCTCTGCTGCCTGCTCTGGGGGAACCTGCTGGGACTGGGTGATCTCCAGAGGTCCCTTCCACCCCCCACCACTCACTGATTTCTGAGCATCTGTCAGCAGGCAGGGATGGGCACAGAGCTTCAGAGCTGTGTGCTTGACAGTGTCACCCCATGCCAGGCTGGAGTCTGAGCCCCTTCTCACTTGAGACAAGACCTGTGTGCTGTCCATAGCCTCTTCCCACTCCATTTCAGGCCATGCCAAAGATGCTCTCAGCCTTGCCCAGATGCAGGAGCAGACCTTGCAGCTGGAGCAGCAAACCAAGCTGAAGGTGAGCTGGGGCTCCCCACTTGTTGCAGAGCCAGCCCTGTGGGGACCAGAAGTCAAACTCATTTTCCAGCAGTCTGCTGAGTTTTTCATGTTGCTGCTCAGCTGTGGCAGCTCAAAGAGTTGCTGGCAGGTGCAGTGCAGTTTTGGGGCTGTTCTCAGGTGTATTTGGTGTCATTGTTTGCAGTTTTTGTGGTGGTTTTGTAACTCCTGGAATATCACAACCATTTTTGTTTTCTGAGGGGAACTGTCAAATAGTTGGGTGGAAGACAGACTTCTGTTCCTGTTACAAAGGGCTTTGGGGATTGTTTAAGTGTTGCTTTGGGGTAATAAGCTGGATTTAATCCTGATATGGCTGATTACATGATTCTCATGATCCTGTTTTAGCTTGCTTGTGCCATTGGTCAGCTTTGCAGGATACCACACTGATGGCAGTTGGATTTCTTGAAATATAACTGTCACAAGCACTTCCCTGCAGTGCTCTGTTGTGCTGATGATCTCCTCATCCCAACAGGAGTATGAAGCTGCCATAGAGCAGCTGAAGAATGAACAGATCCGGGTACAGGCAGAGGAGAGAAGAAAAACCCTCAGTGAAGAAACAAAGCAGCATCAAGCAGTAAGGAAATGAGGGGGAAAACAAGTGCTTGGGAGACCTGCTTTTTGTCCTTCTTCATGGAAAAGCCAACAATTAATTGTCCCTTTTGGGGAGCAGGGGTCTGGGAGTGCAGATGGGAGGCATGATTTGTAGTCACAGGCAGCTTTGTGGCCTTGAGCTTTTGTTAGCAAGTTCTTGAAGATCCCAAGGGGCTGGTAGTAGCAGTTTCTCTTCCTGTGTGCTTTGAAATTTTCCTAAAGGTTCTTGGTGTGAAGGTGCTGAGATACACTTGGTTTGTGTCCAGCAGCTCGTGGCCTTCTGAGGTTGAATACTCAGGTGTATGGTTAGCCTGGAGAGTGAATGTCTCTCAGGTACTTGGATTTCAGTTTAAATAGCCTGCAGCCCTCTTTTTTCCAAGTTTGATCTTTTAGACAAGAAAAACTAACCTAAGAGGAGAAGTCATAGAAATCTGAGAGGACCAGAGGCTATGTTGGTTGCAGAATGAGTTCCTGGAGAGGCAATCAGAGTGACATCAGGGAAATGGCAGGTAGTTTCCATGCTAATAGCTCACATGTGGTGACTTTTTACCTTGGGAGCACAGAAAATTAGGAGAATGCTGAATTCTAGTTAGCTCTGTAGCCTGGGAAGTGAGCTAAAACTGCTTACTTGGCACCTTGCCTTTTGTCCTGCCAGAGTCTGGACTTTGAACAGGGCTGGCTCAGGAGGCAGGCTGCAGACTCACCTTTTGTGTCCAGGAGATGGCTCCTGAGCTCCTGCAGTTCACAGGGGCTTCAACCCAACCATGATTTCCCTCTTTGCCAGGCTTTGCAGTCATTGAGGGGAGAACTTGCAAGCTTATCTGCTACCTCAGACTGTTTTCTGGGCCAAGGAACACTTGTTCTTTGTGTTTATATCTGTGGTACCTTAAAATGCAGCCATGCTGTGCATATTTCTCAGCACAGAGGAGCTGTTGTGCTGACTGAGGATATTTTGCCCCAAGCTTTGCCCTGTTCCTATTCAAACCTGGGATTCTTTTTAGTTTGTGTGGGTTGTTGGGTTTTTTTCATTTTGCTTTGCTTTTTTTCCCCTCTGCATGTTCCAAATCTCATTGCCCTTAGGAATAGCTTCTCTCTGAAGTGCCTAATATATTCTGAATCCTTTTTTTGTGTGTGTGAAGAGAGCCCAGTACCAGGACAAACTGGCGAGGCAGCGCTACGATGAGCAGATGAGGCAGCAGGTATGAAACCTTCCTCCTCTAATCCACCTGGCAACTGGGTAGCAGCTTTCCTAAGCCCCAAGTGTCATCTGGAACTGTGCCCCGTACTGCTGGCCAGGTGGCTGCTGCTGGAGGCAGCTGCATTCAACTCTGCTGTTTGCTTGGCAACCACAGGGCTGGCTGTCAGGAATTAGGGCAGAAATGCTGGGAGCATGGGATTAAGAGTGAATCTGGGAGGGGGAATGCTCTTCAAGCTGAGCACTAGCTTCTTGAAAACATTTGTAGTATCTAAGCTTGCACAAATGCCTTCTTGACTGAGTTCTACAGCTTTAACACACTTTTTGCTGTCATCTCTGCTGGCAGCAACTTGCTAATGAAGAGAACCTGAGGAAGCAGGAGGAATCTGTACAGAAGCAGGAAGCCATGAGACGTGGTAAGCTGATCATTTTTCTTGACCTCTAGTGGCAGATGAATTCTCTGTACTGATCTTTGGCTCCTTATCCACACTGGTTGATGCTGCTCCACATGGGTTTTGTTAATGTCATAGCAATGGAGAAACCTCAATAGTTCTGGAACTGGCAGTCACTTCCAAGATTGCACTCCTAAATGTCTGTGGTACTAGGATTTCCCAAAGAAATATCAGGATCTCCTGATGCAGCAGCTGAAATGTTGATTTGATACTGGGACAGTCTAAAATAGAATCAGTCTTGGAAGAGGGAAGAGAAACAAAATGGCTCCTGGGAGGGACAGTTGAATTGACATCACCTTTTGTCACAATTCTGTGTGTCTGAGGTAACAGAGCTTCCAAAATCCTGCCTGGGGCAGCATTTTACAGGCAACTCAGTTTTGCTTCTCTTAGTTATGTGCCCAGGGGTGTCCTTCATTGTAGCATGTCACCCTTCCTCTGGAATGATGCTGATGAGCAGCAGTGGTGCCTGGCACTTTGTTTTTTCCCCTCTTTTGCTTTATCCCTTGTTGTTGAGGTCATCTCTGGCTGAAGTTTGCCCTGAGCAATTTTTCTGGAAATGAACTTCCAGAACTTGAGGACAATCATTGTCTTGCAATGTGCCATCTGTAGAAGGCCACCTCTGATGTGTGATCCCTCCGAGCACAGAGGGATAAAATTAAACAAAAAGAATAAATCAAATTAAATGAAACATCTACACACCACACAAAATTCCTGTTCTGTCTTCTGTGCTGCCTGGGGAGGGAATTAGTGAGGCACTGGACGAGACTGCCCAGGGAGGTGGTGGGGGCACCATACCTGGAGGTGTTCAAAAGACAGGTAGATGAAGAACTAGTTTAGTGCTTACAGGTTGCAGGGTGGACAGTTGGACTCAGTGATTTAGAGATCATTTCCAACCTTGATAATTCTACAAATTGGGATCTTGAAGGGATAACACACAGCTCTTGCCAAGACAACGTGAAGCAACCCCAGCTTGCTACCTACTTGCTACCTGGGATTAAGCCAGCCTAAAAGATTACCCTCTTTCTTTTTTTCTTTTGTTTCTCAAGCTACTGTTGAACGAGAGATGGAGCTGAGACAGAAAACTGAGCTGCTACGTGTGGAGGCAGAGGCCAGAGCCAGGGCCAAGGCTGAGAGGGAGAATGCAGACATCATCCGGGAGCAGATCCGCCTGAAGGCTGCTGAGCATCGACAGACTGTCCTCGAGTCCCTCAAGTATGTGCCAGCCCAGTGGCCTTCTTGTTCCTGCAGATTCCTCCCATCCTGCAAGGCACCTTGCTCCCTGTTCCTCTGAGGAGGGGGGGGGAAGTTGATTTGTGTGCTCTCATCCTGGGAAGGATGGGAGCAGTGTTGAAGAGAACCCTCTCTCTGGTCTGGCTGCATTCTGATCAGCCAACAACACTGTTCAGGCAGTTGTGGGTTTTATACAGTTTTTCTAGCAGGTTATTTCAAGCCTCAGTCACTAAGATGGAGACTCAATTGCTCTGAAAACTTCCATTTCTTTCAGTTTCTGAACACATGCCACAAGCTCTGAAGCAGTCCTCCAAAAGGCATTTAAATTTTTAACTTGTTAATTGTCGGCCTTTGAGAGTTTGCATTTAAAAAGCTTTAGAATTAAACACCTTTTATTAACATTCATCACCAATAATGTATTAAAGAAAGAAATTTATACCGTCTTCGTGCCATAGGCCTTTTTGTGTTTAATCCCAGGTCAGGTTAGAGACATCACTTAATAATAAATGTGTTTGCCAGGGTTGTTCATGTGTCAGTTCTGAGCTGAGACTTCAGTCGTTTTTGATTTGCTTCTGAGAAGGTTATAAGCTGCTGTAAATGCTTTCAGTTCAACCTTAAAAATCCCTTTCTCTTCTGCTCACCTTAGGACAGCTGGGGTGCTCTTTGGGGAAGGATTCCGTGCTTTTGTAACAGACTGGGATAAAGTTACAGCCACGGTAAGATTCTGCCATGTGTCAAGAACTTCCAGAAAAGTCTGTCTGTCGATGTGTGTTTAATACCTTTGTTCCCTCTAAACCAGTGGTCTCAAAAAAATTTTGATCACGTTTTGTGTTTTGTTTTTAAATTATAATATTAAGGTACAGTAATTGAAGGCCACAGAGGAATTCTGCAGTATTCCCTTTCTGTGTGCAGTCTGTATGTTCTGCAGCTTCAAGACCTGGCAAGCCATGATCTAAAACACACCTCACAACGTTTTATCTAATTTTGATGTAGCCTAGAGACCACTCAGAGAATGGTCGTGTGCTAAATAAGTTGATTAAAAGCCAGGCCAACATTATTTCACAGGACAAAAGAGCATGGCAGTGGCTTCTCGTGGACACTGAGTTGTTTCTCAGTGTACTACTTACAGCAAAACTTTACAGTGAAAATATATTTTTAGTAGCATGGCTCATTAAAGTGGATATCTTGTTTTAAGTCACTCACCACCCTCTGCTCCATTCTCTGCCTTTATAGTGACAACCTGACACAGACCATTTTGGTCTGAGGAGAACAAAACATGCTTTGAGTGGAACCTTTTGTAATCTGTAGGCTGTACCTGGAGTGCTTGTGGTATTCAGAACCTTCTACAGCTTAGAGCTGGGTGCTTTTAGCTCAGTATTCTCTTGACCCAGATAACAGTTTTATGCATTATGGTCATTTTCACTTCTGACAAGCTCTTTTCTTGTAAATTTGTGACATTTAGCTTATACAGAAAAAAATAGTACATGTATTTTTGGAAAGGAGATAACACAGCTGGAACTTGTACTTTCTTTTGCTTTGAAAAATGACTATAAGGTAAGAATTAGCCAGTTATTTTAGGGTTCCTTTAAATTAGACCTATCTTTTCAGCTCTTCCTGCCCAGTGTAAGGGTTGCTCTTTTCCTGCCTATTCCTCAAAGATTTTGCTCCAAGTTTTTTGGGTTTGTTGTTTTTTTAGGGGAATGCACTTTGCTTTTTCAGTCAGAGATTCATTCCTTTACTAGGTACTTCATGACAAACAGGTAGACACTGTAATCAGACTGATTTGTGGGGTTGGCGTAGTAATTGTGTTCTGTGTTTGTGAGAGTTGAGTAGTTTTCTTGTTTTGATACAGAGCTGCCAGTCTTAAAGCTTTGTTTCTCTGTATCTTGTAATATGAACTTCAGTGAAGTCCAGAAGTCTGAAATACTTGTCTCTGCCTGGCTGGGTCTGACCTAGCAACCTCTAACTTTGCTCAGTACTGGATGCTGCTGAAGCAGGTGATGTACAGGTGTATGAGATCTTTTGTCACAGGACCTTGTCTTTAGAGGAAGGCTACTAAAAAGGTGGAGTCTCTTTTGTGTTCTCAAGTCCTGTTACCCTGAGCTGAATCAGGTGTAAAAATCATCTCATTCTTCACATCTTGGAACCTGCAGTTCTGAACTGCTCATGTTTCCATCCAAAGCTGAGGTGATGTCACACACTGACTGAGGCTGAACAGATGGTGGCTCCTGGGTTCTTGAACAATGCCATCCTTGTTGTCCTTGAGGCTTTTGTCCTTATTCTGTACTTGTAGTAAAAGGCTGCTTGCTTTCAAAGCAATTGCTGCAGCTTGCTCTTTCCTCTCTGGGCTTGCTCAGGTAGGAATTGCTGGCATGGAGCTGTAAGCTGAACACAACTGATTACTTGCACTCAGAACAGGGTGGAACAGTTGGCCTCTTCCCAAACATCTCTGAAGTTAGAAGTAATGCCCCTTGTTCCTGTCTGTTTTCAGGTGACCAGGACTTTTGGCAAATCAGGTGATTCACACAGGTAGAGACACATGGAACTGGAGGCTGGTGTTGATACACTTTAAGTAGAGAAACTTTTATAGAAGTTTTAGAGAAGTTACCAGTGCCTCCAGTCTCTGAGAATTAAGGAAACAATCTTACAGATGCTGAAGATTTCTGTGAAGTCTTGTTTTCAAATCCTATCCTGAAATCTTGTTCTTAGTTACCTCCTGGAGTGTGTTTAGCATTGTCAGCATACTCCTTGTCTCTTCTGACAGCTCGTGATGGTGGAAAAAGCTGCCTGCAGGGCTCTTGGTTTCATCTGAGCCAACACAGTGCTGAACAGCACCATAAACCACAGAGAAGTCTGGAATTTTTCTGCTTCACTGAGAAATTGATGGGAATGTCTCCTGTTCTGGGGTTTCTGAAAGAGCAGTCCCTGATGCATTGTTGGTAATTTCCATGCTGGTTTTGGCTTTGAAGCTCCTCTTGAGTACCTGTTTTGCTGCTGTGTTGGGTCTGGCATGGCTGCTCACCTTCAGCTGGTGTACCCTGACTGGTCCTTATTATTCCCTCCTGTCTTGCTGCCTTGGTGGCAGCTACCATTTAGATGTTTATCTTGGCATCTTTAATTCAGCATACATTTTCTGTGATGGTGAGGGGTAGTCTGGCAGAAAGCACCTGGTTCCTGTGGGCTCTTCTCCTTAACTGCCTGCACAGAATACCTGAAAAAAAACCCCAAACCACATCACTTTCCCAATGTGCTTGTGTTCACAACCCTGGAAGTGAAAGCTTCTGTGCTGTGGGAGGTATTGGTTTCTCAGAGGAGACTTAACACCCCCTTGCAGGTTTGTAGCAAAGCTTGGTGGCTGTTTGTTGTAATACATATTTCACTCATTTAAAACTCTGAAAAGCCACACACATTTTGAGCAGAAGTACTTACTGCTGGCTACATGACAATATGAATTACTTAGGCTTCTGCCTTGCCCATTGCAAGAGCACTGAATGCCCTATGGACAGGGACTGTGAGACCTTGACTGCCTGAGCAGAGGTAAAGCATCTTACCAAAAATAAACCCCTCTTGGTCAGCATTTGTCCTGAATCTTAATTTCCCACCACAGGCTGTGCTATGCACAGTAGAGCTGCCTTGCCAAGTGTTTCTCCTAATCCTTCTCCCTCTTCTTTGCAGGTTGCAGGCCTGACCCTGCTGGCAGTGGGTGTTTACTCTGCCAAGAATGCCACAGCAGTGGCAGGGCGTTACATAGAGGCAAGGCTGGGCAAACCTTCCCTGGTGAGAGAAACCTCACGCATCACTGTGCTGGAAGCACTCAAGCATCCCATCAAGGTAAGGTTTAGCTTTGGTTTTGTGTTGCACTCAGCTGGGAGGCTGCAAAACTCCCTCTGTATCTCTGGGGTCAATGAGTGTGAATTAAACATAGTGGTAGAGATGGCATAGATGAGCTCATTGTCATTTCATGTCACCTTGTTGTCCTGGTGAGCTGTCAAAACCGTGGTTGATTTCTCCATGAAGTGACTTTGTCCTCTCTAGGTTGGTAAGAGACTCACCAGCAAGGCTCAGGATGCCCTTGAAGGAGTCATTCTCAGTGTGAGTATTCTATTTTCCTATCTTGGTCTGTGAAGGATGACTTTGGAATCTAAATCATAAAGGCTGTTTCTTTACAGGGGATGAACAAAAAAAGCTGTAATTCCAGTAATTCTGGAAATGTAGCACCATTGGGACACCTAGACCATAGATAAGCTCCTGTGTTCAGCTTGCAGTCCAAAAGACCAAAGTTTGCCCATCTTGTGAATGGTCTTGCTAATTGGTGCTGCTTCTGTGTATTTGCTCCTGAATTTGATTCCTGGGTATCAGGCAAATTTAAGTGCTTCTTGAAGCTGCTGAGAGAAAACACTCCTGCAGGAACAACTTTCTTCTCCCAGTACCTTTACAAACACATCAATAATTTTGGACAGAGCTTGAAATTGAGTAAATCCTGACATAAGGGGGAAAAGACCCTGCTCTGAAGAAACAGGCAGCTGAAGTTAAGGCGTAAAAGCTCAAGGTTGTAAGATTCCTGCCTGCTTCTTGCTGGTACTGAGCTGTGAAGCCCATAGATGGAAGTCTCCATGTACTTTCTGTTTCTGAAGTTTAACCCTTTTCTTGCAGCCACAGTTAGAAGCACGTGTGAGAGACATTGCCATAGCAACAAGAAACACAAAAAAGAATAAAAGCCTGTACAGGAATATCCTTATGTATGGCCCCCCTGGCACTGGGAAGACGCTCTTTGCCAAGGTAAAATGCTGCCAAGATTCTGACAACCTGCTTGTTGCAAGGTGCACTGAAAGAAAGGGCTTCACTCAGTGTTTATTTCCTGCCAGAAACTGGCTGTGCACTCGGGCATGGATTATGCCATCATGACCGGTGGTGACGTTGCCCCCATGGGGCGAGAAGGAGTTACTGCCATGCATAAACTCTTTGACTGGGCCAACACCAGTAGGAGAGGGTAAGTAGAGGTCCCTCCAACTCCTGATTTTGGTTTCTTGCTCAAAAAACTCCTCCTTGCAACAGTGTGGTTCAGCCCCTTCATCTCTCTTTGCTGTTGAATAATGATGCTCTCTCACACAGGGGAGGTAACACTGACCAGGCATGACATCTAGAGGGGATAAAAACTGAGGTCCTGGTGAAAACTTGTGTGTATTTGAATATTCTAAGCCTCAGTGATATTCAGGTATTTAAGCAGGTTTTATTCTGGCTATCCAGCAGTGTTAGTACTGTGTTGCCTTTAGTAGCTGAAAGCTGTTGTGATTGAAGACACCTCTCTGCAGAGGCTGTAGTTGGGAATGTTTGCAGAAAAACTGGGGCAGAGTAAAAGTTGTTAATAGGGCCTAAAATCCCTTGAAAGCAACCTGGTTTTGAAGCTAGGCAAGAAGGCAGAAGGAGCTGTGACAGCTTTATGAGCAACTTGGTTCTGTTATTGATAACATCTTTATATGCTTTGTCTCTTGGGAAGAGCACTACCCTTGGGTTAGAACTGAATTTATTTGTGTGAATTATTCATTGACTTTATTAATTCACTTCTCCACAGGTAGTAAAGCCTTTATATTATTGCTAGTGTGGTCTGGAAAGGCAAAACACAACAAAATGAGAAAGCAAGTTGAAGTGGAGGACTCTGGAGTCAGGTTTTTGGAACAGAAAGGAGGAAAAATGTCAGGAAGATGGCAGTGTCACCATGATTTCTTGTGTGCTTGACCTGTCTTGTACCCATGCACACTTTTCTCTAAATAGGAAGGAATGCTAAAAAAAGAAGTCTCACAAATCTTTGGGGAGCCTTGTCTAAATTTCAAACATCTGCTCCATCTTGGCAGCAACATCCCAGCACTGCTGGGTACCAGCCTGTTCGTTGCCAGGGCTGTGCCCATGAAAACTCCCATCCAGATGAAAAAATCTGGAGGAGCTTATGGTCGTGTGGCCTAAAATTGCTGCTCTTCAGTCTCCTTCTGAGCAACAGGAGACAGAACTCCAGAGAACCTGGAGTCAGGTTTATGGTCTGTCTTAAACTAATGCCTCCTTCTTCCTGGTAGGATGGTCCAAGCGTGTGTAGCCTAGCTGAGAAATGTTGCCTTAAAAAACATGAATTTCCTTTTGTAATCCTTTGGGCTTACAGCTGAGTACAATTCCAGGTGCCTGTTGGTGGGACAAGGAGGAGCCTCGAGCTGTTTGAGGTTCCCTTACCTCTCTCCTGTTACTGTGTAGTGTTTTCCTTTCACAGACTCTTACTGTTTGTGGATGAAGCAGACGCCTTCCTGCGGAAAAGGGCAACAGTAAGTCCTCTGTGTCTTTTCTGTGGGTGTTGCAGAGGTAGGCAGCCCACAGCCTTCCTAACCTGCTTAGCTACCTTCAGCCGGAAAAATATTCAAGCAGGTGCCTCACTACTCATCCAACTCAGCAATGCAGAGACAGAGCATTAGTGTCTGTCAGCTGAATGGAATGAGCAGCTCAAGGCTGACTTGAGAATTCCTCCTGCAAAAGATGGGTGACATCATCTCTTGGGAGGTTTTGTGTGTGACTGGGCAGTAGGAGAAAAAGAGGCATATCTTGAAAACAAGATGAGATTATACCCTGGTACCCTGCAGGGTTTGGATTTTGTCCCAGTAGATATTTATCTTGGCAGGTTTTCATAACAGAGTTGCTTTTCACTGCATTAACAAAGCTACAGTAGCATCTTCCCCTGTACAAAGGATTTATGTTTTAAAAGTGAACCTTCTTTTCAGGAGAAAATCAGTGAAGATCTTAGAGCAACTTTAAATGCATTCCTGCACAGGACAGGGCAGCACAGCAACAAGTAAGTATCCAGTTTTCAGCCCTTACAGCAGCAGAGATTTCTCTGAATTGAAGAGAGTCTGTGAAGGGTCCGTGGTGTGCAGATGAAAATTGGAAACAAATGATCTGTGCTATTGAGGACTAAGATCCTAGGTGATCTCTAGAAATGTCTTTTGCTCTGTATCTGGAAAAGGTGATAAAGATGGAACTGCAGTACTGTTAAGAATAGTGTATGATTTACTTTTAGATAGTCTCCCATTTTTCTAATAAATAGTCCTTTTCAGCCTTGCTATCTCTAATTGCTGTGGATCAAGCAAAGATACATTTTTTGACAAGATTTATGATTGCACTGCAAGGCAGTTGACTGGCAGGAGGTGATAAATTTAACATCCCCTGATGCTAAATTGCTGTAGCAGAGCTCTGGGCATGCCTATTTGGTGCTGGTGCCTCCACTCAAAACAGCTGGGCTGTCATTTTGTCAGATGTTTAATTCAACCTTAATTTCAACTGCAGGCCATTTCTAGGAGACTGCACATGTCCCTGTGATTCATCCACTGCTTCTTTTTACTTCTGAGCAGCCTGATTACTGCTCTGGGCAGTAACAAGTCCTGGACCCATCAATGGGAGTTAATTTGAATAAATCTTAACAGTGCATGGAAATTTTGGTGAGACCCTGAGGAGTGCTGTGACTTTACCAGGGGACTGTCACCAACATCACTAAGCCCTGGGAATTGCTGGTTTACAACTTCCCACAGCATTTTCCACATCTTCTTGCTTGCTAGCAGCCTACAGAGTAGCAGGTCTGGGGGACATCCTTTTGAAAAGCACAATCTTATGCCTCTGCAGGTCTTGGTTTGGTGAAGTTATCTCCAGAAATGACAACACACAGCCCCCTGTAGATCAGAGTTTAAATAGGCTGCAGGAATGTCAATATTCCAATAGCTGTGGTTAAAAGCCTGTTTCAAATTATAATGCTCTGTTAAGCTGGTAACATCAATTAAAGCATTAAAGTAGAATTGGCATGGGGAAGAAGCATTACTACAAAGCTATAGAAGAAGTTTCTGGCTTCAAAATACAGCAGCAGGAGGGCATGGAGGTGGCATATCTACTGTGGAGCAAAGCTTGGTAAAACAAAGCACCTTTGTTTCCTTGATACCCACTGTGAGGATCTCAGACTGGGTAGCAGGAATGTGCTGTCAGATGCTGATACAAAGCTCTTCCTAAGGAGTCTTAAGACACATCTGGTGATGAAAGATCCTTCCTATCTGTTGTAGCAGTTCCCAGTGCCCAGACTGATTCCACTGATTTTGATCTTTATGGGTTTTTCAATCTTGTCTCCCTTGTTCTCAGATTTATGCTTGTTTTAGCAAGCAACCAGCCTGAGCAGTTTGACTGGGCTATCAATGACCGAATAGATGAAATGGTGAACTTTGATCTGCCCCAGCTAGAAGAAAGGGAGAGGCTTGTGAGGATGTATTTTGACAGGCATGTCTTGAAGCCAGCCACAGAGGGTAAACAGTGAGTATCCCTGCAGAACTCTCCCACCCTGTAGGTTCCTCATTCTTTGATTGTTGTTCTTCCTCTCCTTTTCTGTGTATCCTGTCACACTGTCTATAAATCCACTTTAAAAAATGGTGAAGTTGTAGAGATGCCTCTTGCTATCCTGTTGCAGGATAAGGTGCCACCCTAGAAATTCATGCCATGGTTTGTTGTGCCTTTAAAATTTAGGCAATTAGGAGGCAATAGTGCAAGAAGGAATGCTGCTGGAATTCCTTGTAGCCAAGCATTTGTCTTTGCTTGGCTTAACAGAGACAAACCAGCTCAAGTGACTCTTTCCCTTGTGGCTGTGCACTTGCACTTTTTTTGGTCTTAGTCTAGGTATGCACATTTCTTTGTGCCACAAAATTGGGCTTTCTGGGGCCAGGAGAACAACTTGTGCACTCAGGCTGGATCGTTCTACAGAGATTGATCCAATCTGATCTTTCATTCCATTGTAAGTGTTCCTCTTTACAAAGCCTGTCTCTGACTCCCTCACCCTCCTGGTATGTGGCTATCAGTAAACTAATCCTTCTGCTTTTTTAGACGTTTGAAGCTGGCCCAGTTTGACTATGGGAAGAAGTGCTCAGAGATTGCCAGGCTGACAGAGGGCATGTCTGGCCGAGAGATTTCTCAGCTTGCTGTGGCATGGCAGGTAAGGAGGGCTTTTATCACTGGGGTTCTTGGTTGCTTTTCCCTTTCTGGTAGGTGTAAGTGTTACATGTAGGAGTCTCAAATCTTGTTTCACTTTGGAAGTTTCATTTGGAAGCTCAGCAAGATGCTTAAAAGAATTCGAGATTGAGAAAGGTAGCACATGTTGCTGGGCAGGAGGTGGCAGTTAGGGTGTGTTGAGACCCCATTTGCAGACCTGACAGGTTGAAGGTAATACCAGAATCTTGGGCCATTCTGTCTTTCACAGAGACAGTGGATCACAATTTAACTTTTTTCAAGCACAGCTATGCTTTTTCTGAGCTTCTGATTTTGAAACCCAGGATAAAGACTTAGGGTGTTTGTCTTGATGGGGATGTGGGAGGGAAAGCAGAACATTAACTGTCATGGTATTTCTTTATTTCTCTTAATTTAGAAGAGAAACCCCTTAGCCAGGTATGAGAGGCTTTGTTGCCAGACATTTCCTGTAATAAAAAGTTGTGATAAATGATCCTTTGCTTTTTATCAGCTTTGCTTTTTATCACCCCTTATCTCCTGGCTTGTCCGTACTCCCTGGAGACAACCTCAGCTTTTATAATTTCTCCTTTAGATGATGTTGGGTGACTAATTTCTTAGTGGTTTTGCCCTGATCACTTTTTAAAATGTACCTCATAGCACCAGAACTGTTCTATTACAAGGTTCTATGTAAAATTGCTGTAGGTTATGTTCCTCTCTGCTGTCACAAAGCAATCAAAAAGCTTTAAAAAAAATAGATGCAGGAAAGGATGGGCAAAAATACAAATTGTTTCGATGTAGAAGCTGCAGGAAACAGAAATCAAAGTTGTTGGTGTTCTGGAACAAAGGACTTTGTATCTTATCCCTTGCTGATGGAGAAAGGCAGTGGGATGTGTCATGGGTCAGTGTTAAAATAACTCAGGCTTTTTGCAGCTCGAGGCAAGACAAAGGAAATTCTTCCCTCAGGAGATGAGTTGGGTGCATGTGGTCCATGAGAAGGTTTGTGAGGGCATCACTTCTGCTTAGGGGTGGGATTTCTGTCCTGGGAACTGCCTGTCAGAGCTGCTGATCCCAAGTTCTACCCCAGGGCTCATTTTCAGTCCTTGGGCCAAGGGGTTGGGAACTGTAACTGCCTGGAGCTTGACAAGAGCTTTGCAGAAGGATGCCCTTGTGCCAGGCTTGGTCCATTGACTTCTGGATGGGGCAAAAGTTGTTGACACCTGCCTTGGGTTTTGCCTAGCTGTTAAGGGCAGGGTGTTTCAGTAGCTGTGGCTCAAAGCCCATCACAAAGGTAGTTTAACCATGCTGAGCCCAAGTTCTCTCTTGAATGGTATCAATATTTTGGGGCCTGGGTGAAGAAGATAGCTTGTTGTGAGTAGGCTGGTAGCTGATACAGTGCTCTCTCCTCTCAGGCAGGGATTGAGGCTCCTGCCATCCCTGCCCATGCACTGGCACTCCTCTGTGTGCTGCTGCACCACCAACTGGGTCAGGGAGCTGCTGGGAATTAAAAATAGCTTGGCACAGCAAATTAACTGCACACCCAAGGGCAGGGGCTGTGTGAACCAGCATAGCTGGCTCAAGAAAATGCTTCTTAGGCTTTCCTTAGCTGGATGCAACAGCTGGGAGATGGTTGTATACAGTAAGACCATTAACTCTTGAATTGTTGGTCTTTTAAACCCCTTTATGATGGATCTTCTGGTTCAAGGTGCTTCATGCCAAGGTCTGGGCAATAACCTGATGTGGGCAGCACCTTTATGAACACAACTGAATTTCAGGCAGTTTGGTAGCTACAGTTTTGTCTACCTTGACTGTGTGAAGCTATAAGGAAGCTACAAAGCTTAACCTGAGGATTCAGGGAGCCAGTTAACTCTAGTTAAGGTGTATATTTGGACTTCATACTCAGTTCCCTACCTGCAGTTCTTTTATCAAAAACATCTCAGTTAAACTAGAAGCCTGAGCAATAGCTGCAGCTTTTTTTTTTTTTTAAACTTAATTCCACTTTACACTGGGTTTGAAGTGAATTGGCTGCCATCTACATGAAGTTCTGGTTCACTGTTGTTTCTGGCTCAATTTTTCCTCAATTTACCGAACAGAAAAAATAAGATGCAGGAAAGCAGAAAGTGTAACCTCTAGCTCTGGGAGAAATAATGCTGTCTGGCACAGCTAATAGTCTGCATGCTAGAAATCCATTTTAATCTCTTCTGCAGAAGACTGAGCTTTCCCTTTTGTCCTTGTGCTTTTCCACTCCCCATATCTAATACTTTATAAATATAACATGGATTAGTTGTGTTTACACACTTAAAAATTCCCTTCAGATCTGTTTGCAGTAATGTGCAGCCTTTCTGCCTCTGTGCCCTGTACTTAAACCCATTGATATGCTTTAGATAAAATGTCAAAAAAAAAAAAAACAACCAAACACCCAACCTTTCACTATTCCAAGGTGTAATAGCTGGAAAATTGTTTTGGCAATACTTCAAGAGGATTCCCAGGAGTTTTATGTCCCAGTGTTAATGACAGAGGTGAGCTTCCTGCCATTTCCTTGCCTTTTTTGCCACTGACATAAAATGTTTTTGGGTTTTTTTTTTTCCCTGAACCTTGCTTATATTAAAAAAGAAGAAAAAATCATCTTCTTGACCCAAGTTATGGGAAGGATTTATTGTTTCTGTAGCAGTCTGAGCTGAAGGACATTATAAGCAAGTGAGGTGGGGGGAGGTCCTTGTGTTTTTATTAGGGTTTATTTTTGAGCAGGCTGTTTATTATAAATGTGATTCAAAGGATGGAGATTGGTTTAACCAAGTTAAAATAAACCATGGCTCTTGGCTGAAATGAGACATTAGGTCACCTAGGCTGAACTGGCCATTGTGCTCCATCCCTCTGCTTCCTTCCCCACCCACCCCACTCACCAAAATACTTTGTTTTTAGATTATTCCCTGATTGGATTTGAATTCTAAAATGTGAATGGTTGCACTGAAGAAAATAGGTTAAAATTGGTATGTGCAGGAGGCAGAGGTATGAATATAAATGCAGCTCAGCACCATTTTGGGGTGTGTGTGTGTGTAAGCTGCTCCCAGAAGGGACAGCTGCTTCTCCCATTTGCTTTCTTGACAGCCAGGGCCTGAGGCTTTCTATAAATAGAAAGTCATTGAGAAAATCAACAGAGCATGAACTGCACAGCTTTGCAGGAGTTTCCACAGCTGAATTTATGGGCTATGCAGTGGCAGGGAGGAAGGGAATGCATCCTCTCTGCTCTGTGGAGGTACAGAACACAAATCCCAGGAAAGCACTTGTTCCATTTTAAACCATCAGACCCTCCTGGCTGGAGGTATGTGCTCACAGAATGCTCCTTTGAGCTTTAAATCCCCAGGTGTGTCCTGCAAATAAAATAAAGAAAAATAAAAAGGGTAAGTGGGTGATGGGGGTGCATCAGAGAGGAAAATTCCACTGCATGTGCCCCTTTTGGTGGTGAAAAAGAATGTCTTCCTGCCTGTAATGGTGGGGAACAGGCTGCAGGCAGCAGGGTTGGTAGAGGACAACCCATGACACCACAGCTCTGCAGAAGGAGGGGGGTGTGGATTGAAGTTTGGGGTGTACAGTGTGGGTGGGAGAAGCTGAAGAGGGTCCCACCAGGCTCCATCACTGGCACAGCTCTTCAAGGAGCCACAGGATGGAGTTCCTTGCAGAAACACTTGCTTTATGGAGTAACCAGAGATAGGAATCTGCAGCTTGGACTTGCTTTGTTACCTTGGAGATGGGGGCAGCCACCAGCACAAGTGTCTTCCCTCCCTTCTGGGGGATGTCTGCGTGTGTTGGCACCTGCAAAATGTCCATCAGTGGAGTCCCAGCTGTCCTGTGTGCTTGGACAAGAGTGAAGCCCAGAGGATGTTGAGCTAGGTGATGCAGGGGAAAACATGAATGGAAAAGAAAACCAAAGAAGAGAGACCAGTCTGAGATCTTCCCTGATCCTAAGAATGGCCATCACTCACCTGTGTCTCACTTGCCTTTCCCTCTCCAGGCTGCAGCTTACTCCTCAGAGGATGGAGTTCTCACCGAGGCCATGATTGATGCCCGGGTGGCTGATGCTGTGCAGCAACATAAACAGAAGATGGAGTGGCTGAAAGCAGAGGGGGCTGAAGGCAGCAAAGGGGCTGGCACAAACCCACTCCTGCCTTTCCCCAGGGGAACCCCAGTCTGAGCAGCCCATGGGCTTTGGACCTGCCTGTGTGGGGACATGGGTGAACACTGGGAGGGTCTCCTGGGCAAATGTTTGGTGGAATCATGTGTTGAGAGAAATGTCCCTGTTCGTGCCAGGGAGGGGTTTCTCCCAGCCTGCCTTGGATTTTATGTTTTTAAGTTCAACAGGGAAACAAAAGGTTTCCATAAGGCAGAAGCAATTGTATTAAAGGATGTCCTTGCTGAAACCCCATCATCTTTGTCAGTCTCTGGCCTCCAGTGGCCTCTGCTCTGGCACTGCAGAATAACCTGGGTCACAGTGGGTTATCTGAACCCCAGGGGAGCTGTTCATTCTCCAAAGCTCTGCTTGGGGGGCCAGGCAGCCCTTCAGCCCAGCTCTAGCAGGAGCCACTGCTTCCCTGGGGTGGGCTGTGTCTGCTCTGACTGCACAGCTCATGTTTGCTCTCTGCAGCCCCTGCCAGCCTGAGGGGGACTTTTCCCCAGGTACATCTCAAAGGAGGTGAGTGGGGAAGGCTGGGTCAGTCTGTCTGGCACACAGTAGTTTCCAGCAAGGGTTGGAGAGAGAGCAGCATGGGCAGGGCTTGTTTGCTGCCACCCAGCTGTACTTGCTACATGAGTCTGCTGCTGCATTTCTGGACCAATTCTGAACTATGCCAGTGTCAAGCCATCAACACACCAGCCTGTTTCACTCCAGTGCCATTTGTTCTGTCTCTGTGTGTGTAAGAGGTCAGAAAATCTCTTGGGGGGCGTGGGTTGTTTTTGGTTTTTTGTTCCTTTTTCTGAGCTTGAACTGGGTTTGAACTCTACTGTAACTCCAGTGTGCAAGCACATTTGTCTGACCTAAATCAGTGCCCTTGAGTGCCTCCTAGTGATGCTCTGCTCCCACCAGAACTGACAGCACTCTCAGCTTTGTGCACTTCACTGCTGGCTCTTCCTGAGCTCGGAGAGATGCAGCCTGACAAGAGCTTGGGAATGTTGGAGCAGAACAGGGCTGGGCACCAGGGTCCTGGGAGCAGGCAGCTGGGTGGGACACCAGGGAACAAAGAGTTGTTGAAGCTGCAGCTTATCACTGGCTTGGGCTGCCACCTGAAGAGAGTGCTCTGCTCTGTTCTCCAGGATGCCCAGGGACAGTTTGAAGCTGCATTTTAGGAGTTTTGTCAAGGCTGGGTGTCCCACAGCAACAGTGGTGCCCAGACTCCTGCCCCACAACACTTGGTGCAAGACATGGTGCTGTACAGAGGGGAAGCTCTATATAAACTGAAACTGCAAACTTCTTGTTCTGAAGGGCTGAAATAAACCTCGATACCATTTTTTTCCCCTCCCTTTCAGCCTAGGTGTGTTGTCCCTTGATTTACTAGAGGATTATCTATTCTAGGCTCTCCCTATTAAGATTTTTGTAGAATTTCCTTTCTGTTAAGCCCCAAGAGAGGAAGGGAGCTAAGCAGAGCCTTTCTCTGCTAAAAATCACCTTGTTCATGAATTATGTGAGGGAGCAGGCTGATCCTGTGTGAATAAAATCTTTTAATTGTACCATACACCTTTGTATGGTTCCCATAATCACCCTCACCAAGCACGACAGGAGCTGGGGGATTGGGAAAGTGCTCTGTTGTCCTTCCTCTTGCCTGCTAGTGATTTTTGCTGCTGGGGAAAGGCAGGGCAGGTGCTGGCTCAGCTGTTTCATGCCATTTCTCCTGCAGATTGCATCAGGTCCCCAGAAGGCTCCTGTAGTCTCTACCCCAGCTGCTGTGTGAGCAGCAGGGATGAACTGGAGGCTTGCGAGGACAATTGGCTGTAAGGAGCCTCTTGCTGTGGCTGGCAAGCCAGTAGGAAGCAGCTCCTGACTGAAGGGTTCTCAGAAGTACCTTTCAGTGAGTTATTTGGGTTTTTTTAAGGGCTTTTCATGACCACTTAAGGATGGATGCCACTGGTTCTGCACTGCTCTTAGTGCACTTTGGAGCGACTGCCTGGCTTGCAAGTGCTGCTTTGCCTTGGTGGTGAAGCTTCATTTCTGATTTCCACAAGGACTAAGGTTCTCCAGCCATTGTCTCACACTTCCACATGATCCTTCCTTCATATCCTCTGCCATGGGCTGTTGGGCAGAAGCAACCTCACTGCACCCCAGGTGCTATTGCTACCAGCTCTCAATCCTCCCCTTTAAAAGAGATTCCTTACCCTCTCCCTAGGCATGTTGCTCCCAGCCATCAGCCAGCTGATCTCATGCAGTCTGAAGAGCAGTGCCAGTCACTGGCACTGCTGCTGCTCCTCTGGATGCAACAGGAAAGGTGAAAGAAATGCACACTTAACCATTTTTCAAACCCTGCCTCACCAAAGAGTTAATTGCAGCGTCTGTCACTGCTCCAGCCTCCTCAGCAGGTTTGGTTTGCTCCTCAGCAGGTCCAGCTCACAGGACAATGTCCCTGGGGAGGTGGCAACTCCAAGCTGAGGTTCTCTCCTCTCTGTGACACTGAGTTATGAGCTGATGGCACTTTATTAAAATAGAAATTTGTGTTGGAGAGCAAACCAAGAGCAGATGGCTCAGCGAGCAATCCATCACTCCCCATCTTTGCCACCACCAGCTGCAATGCCTTCTCTGGGCCTCAGCATTGCAGCTGGGAGGCAGATTGATACCCTGAGCAGCTAACTAGCTAGACCCAATTGTCACCCATTCAAATTTTGACTTTTGAATGTGATACACGTGCTTTCACAGGCTCCTGGTGCTCTGTTGGAACTTGTAGCAGCTCTCCCATGGACATCAACTCCTGGGGCCATGGGATAAGGTGAAGTTTGTTCAACTGAGGAGGAACCACAGAATTTTGGTCAACTGAAAGTGACCACCAGGCTGCTTTGCCCATCCTCTCTTCCCACCAAGCACTGACAGCAACTGAGTGCTGGTGGAGGACCAGTAGAGGTCAGATCTTGCTTTGAATGATCTGGGGGACACAAAAAAACCCGAAAGTCTCCTTGCTGTCTGGTTCTCCTTCTCTTTCCCCTGGTTCCTCACCAGATCATGGGGGTACCTTCTGCTCTATGGTATCTCCTGGAATGAAGCTCCAGGCACTCCCAAGGCAGGTGACATGAGTGTTTTACAGGATGTGCAAAGAGGAGCAGCACAGGGGGGGAACCCTAGGCACTCCTACACCTTTTGTCCTACCTATAATTGTTGTCACCAAATGATGTTCAGATCATTTGTCTCTTTTGGCCATTTTTCTCCCTCCCCCCCCCCGACATAATTTGAGATGCCAGTGCCTGCAACTCTCAGTCAATTCCATGACAACAACTCCCTGCCTTGCTGCCTGGGTGGGTTTTTCCTGGTTCTCTTGCTGTGGCTTTTATATTCTTGTTGTGGGTGTTTCTTTGCTTGGGTGTTGTGGTTGTTGTTTTTTTTTTTAATCACTGCTCTCCTGTTACAGAGCATCCCCATCAACCCCAACTAAGGTGTGCCCAGATTTGTAGCACAACTCATGCAGCAGCAGCTGAAGCCCCATCAGTGCCAGGTTTGCTCTCTTTGTGCATGTGTGACCCTGTTCCAGGAGAGAAAAAAAAAAAAAAAAAACACAAAACAAAAAACAACAATGAAACCAAAGAGAATAAAAAAATTGGAAAGGGCTGTCTGGGGGTGGCAGATTTCAGTACTGCTGGAGTGGGAAATGAGCTCACCTCTGCTCCTCTGTGCCAAAGCCCTGGGGCTCCTGCACCCACCTGTCCTTGGGTGCCCTTTGCAGGCAAGAGGCTCAGGTTCCTCTCTGGAGGGAGCTTGCACCCAGAGCTTGCTTTTAACAGTAAAATATTTATCTTCTTCTTTTTTTAAGAAAATCAGTTTTGGACCTCAGAGCTTCCCTGTGTTCCCAAGGAGCAGCAGATAAGCAGGCTTAAAATCTGGGACAGTGTCCTCTGGTGTCACATAACCTGGGGGAAATGGCACAGCCTTTCCTGGATGAGTCTGGGCACAGCTTTTCCCACCCCTGTTTGTTCCTTTTCCTCTGGGACCCCCTGGTGCCCCAGGAGCATCCTGGAAAGAAAGACTCAGATGCAAAACATGCAAAAAACTATTTTACTGACAAATAGCAAAGGAGGGGCTTGGTTTCTGGAGCTGAACTGGTTTGTCTATTATACAAACAGATTGTGGGAAGGGAAGGAATGGCTGAAATACACTTGCTCATTGACCCAAATAAAATCACAGTGTGCTTTTTTTTTTTTTTTTTTTTTCTCTGTTGCCTCCCCCACCCCTAAGCTCACTGCTGCCATTGTCACCGCTCCCACCACAACCTCCAGGTGACATTTGCCTCTGCAAGTGTATTTAGTAAAAGAAAAAAAAGAAAATCAATAAATTAACCATTATTGCTTTTCAACCACAGTAGAGATGATCCCATGCTTAGACTTGGAGCAGAGTCCAACCCTTCTCTGCTGGTACCCATGGGTGTTGTACCTCTCCCTGTCCCCTGCATGCAAAATTGGTTTGAGTGCAGGGTTAAAAAAAAAAAAAAAAAAAGGTCTCACAAGCAGGGAAACCAGCACTGCAAGGCTGTGGTTGTGTTCTCATTGCAGAGCACTATTTAAAAAAAAATAATAATAAAAAAAGAGAGAAAAACAACAAGCCCATCTCCCTAAGCTGTGTGCTCTGTCCTGTTCCACCACCTTGGGCTGCATGAGCTGAGGGTGCTCAGGATGGAGCCACCCTCCTGGTGTCACCTGCTGTGGAAATCTCAGCTTGGAGAGGGGACCCAGAGAGCCCACATGGAGCAAGAAATGAGTGCAAAGTGATGGGAGGTGGCGAGGAGAGGACCTGCATGCAGTGAGCAGGTGGTGAGACAGAGAGCTATGAACCTGGTGACACACAACTGCTGTCCTGAGAGCCTCCCCAGGACCCAGCAGCCCACTGAGCCCCTCCTGATAACCCCGCTCCTCTGCTGCCTTCCCTGGGGTCCCAGCAGCCCAGACTCGATTGGGTTATTTGATGCCAGCTCGGAAGCAAACAGGAGGTTCTGCTCTCTGGTGTCTTCTGCTTTTCTGTTGGCAAGAGATCCCAACCACCAACATAAACCCACTGGGCTCCTCACCCCAAAACTGGAGAACACACCCAGTGCCAACCCCACCCTGGAGAACTGGCACTTTAGAGTTTTAAGCTCTGTCTCTGCTCTCTGATAACCCCTCCTGAGGCAGCACAGGGTTCCCCCTCAGGGACCTCCCCCAGAGCACCTGCTGGGTGCCACGGTGCCCAAGTCCCATTCCTGGTCTTCATGGAGCTGTACAGCCCCAATGTGTCCTCTCCTACAGGTTCTGCCCACCCATCTTGCTCAGCCCTGACCTTGTCGTGTCAGCTCCCTGATGCCAAAAGTCTCTTTCTCCCAACCAAACCCTTTTTCTTTGTTTTTTGGTTTTTTTCCTGGGTTTTGGTTTTGTTGTTTAGTTTGGGTTTGGGTTTCTTTAATTTTTGGTTTTGGTTTGGGTTTTTTTGTGGTGCGTGTGTGTGTGAAGATTGGATCAGAGGCAAGAGAACAACAAACAAGTCAACACCAGCACATCTGGGACAGGGAAACAAGGAGCAAACACCCCCACAGCAGGACAAGAGCAAAACAAACACATGCACAGGAGGAGGAGGAGGAGAAGCAGCAGACACTGTAAGAGCATCCCAGAAGCAGCAGCAACCCCCCTGGGACAGAGGGACACAAGAGCACAGAGCCAGGCAGCCTTGGTGGAGCCGAGGGGACAGGAACAGGGACAAAGATGGCAAGCAGAGAGAGGGCAGATACTGCTTGGGTCACCAGATGCTGCCAAGGGGGGCAGTTGCACACAGTTGTCCCTCTGCTCCTCTTGGGGTCCTCATTGCCATCCCCAAAAAGCCCAGGGCACACGTGTTGGGAAGCAGAGGCACCTCCTGCACTGCCCCATGGGGTGAGTGTGTCCTTGGCTGCTCCTCCTCAAAGTGGGGGTGACAACAGGAAGGTGCTGAGCTCTGCTGCAGAGGGACAGCCCCCCAGGAGCTCCCTGGGCTTGGAGGAGGAGGCAGCTCCCGGCAGGGCATGGATGCTGCAGCAGATCCCTGGGGTCTGGGATGGGTCTGGTGGCACAGAAGGGACTTTGTCCCTGATTTCTGGTGAGAATCAAGGGCCTGGCTGAGCCCCCAGGTTGAAGCCTGTTGGGGTGGGGGGTGCTGGGACACCTCTCTGAGGGTGCTTCTCCTGTCCTTGGGTTTCCGACCAATTAATTCCTCCCAATAAATTTAATTGCACTAGGAGTATTTTCTGGTTTCTTTTTGACTATGTGTAAACAAGGGACAGGCTCACAGGGCAATAGCTGCAGCCACAGCAGATTAAAAAATCTGTTTAAAAAAACCCTGTTATTAAACCAGGGGAACATGGACAATACATTATTTCTTTTTGTGCCCCCTTCCAGAGCCTCATATTCCTCTGGAATTCTGCTGTGGATCAGCCTTAATCAGTGTGAGCCACTACATAACTCTTTCCAGCTGTAGGTTTCACATTTAATGATACTTTAACCAAGATCAGGTGCTGGAGCAGGACAGAACCTAATCCCAAGCTCAGGTCACTGCCTGAAGTGAGAGAGACCAAGAGGAAAGATTATTTAAAGTGCTTTTTCCCCCTTTCAGAGCCTCAGTATTTGTCATCATGATGCAAATTGTTGTTCCATCTGAGGACATATCCCTGCTGTGGGTTAGGTGTGTGCCATGGCTCAAGGGCCAACAGAAGCTCTGCTTGGGCAGATCCCACCTGGAAGGGTGTGAGGAACTGGAGGAGGAGCTGAAGCCACTTGGCTTGAGGATGGGAACAGAATTCCTGCAGCCAAGGAGGGGGCAAAGCCAAGGGGTTTTGAACAGAGATGCTGAAGGAAAAGTCCTTCTGGAGCTCCTGATGGGTGGCTGCAGACATGAGAACCATTGGAGGTCCTGAGTGACAGACAGACAAGTACAGACTGGGCAATTATTTAGGTCCAGACAGAAACTGGGGCTCCAAGACAAGAGGCACAAGGGAACAGCAAAGGGATGAGTAGCAGAGAACAGGAATGGTTGGTTCTCGGCCAGCTTTGGGGCTTGTAAATAACTGACCTGATCCTGGGCAGGGGAAATAATGAAAAATAAAACCAAGACACAGAAGCTGGAGCAGGGAGTCAGGGTGTCCTTCTCCCTACTTTAGGAGGGTATTGGCAGAGTCAAAGAATCCATAGAAAAAACCCAGCAATTTCTGATAATATTCATCCCCCTTGTGTTCTGGATGTTCTCCCTGTTAAAGCACAAGCCCACTCAATATAAAATGAGGAATGCAGGGGAAATGACTGGAATTCAGAGCTGCCACCTGGAATCTTTGGGGCCAGCATCTCCTGCCCTTGTCCCCCTCGATAGCCCCCCTGCATCTGCCCCAGCAGAACACTGCTGGAGGGCTCAGCTCCAGGCTCCAAGGCTTCATCCAACAACACCCACCCCAGGTGACTCTGACTGGAAGGGGAGGAGGTCTCAGGCTGTAGAGGTCGGGTTCAGCTACCTTCAAATCCACAGTGAAGCTGTGACCAGAGGAAGCAGAGGCAGAAACCACCTTAGGGCACCCTCAGACTTTCTCTCAAGCCACAATGAGGATATTTGGCTCTGCTGATGGATTTGGCTTCAGGTCCACGTCCCTCTGAGTCCCTCGAGCCAATATCAGGCTGCTGCTGGGGTGCAAGGGCAGCTCCTGGGAGCAGCACACGTGCAGGTGGGGTGAGAGTGGGACCAGGACCCACTCACAGCATCATTGGTGCTTTTTTTTGGGGGGGGGGTTGAACCAGGGCCTTAGAGCCCCCTCTCAGAAGAGAAGAGAGCATCTCCTCTCCTCCAGAGAAGGGCAAGGGGGTGTGGTGGTGGTGGTTATGCAGCAGAGGGGGATGATCAAGGGTGCAAATCAGATCTCATGCCATCCAACCCATAGCACTTGTCCCAGCATCTCAGGAGCAACTCCTCCCCAGGCTGAGTGGAGGACACCAGCCCTGACACCAGCAGGGTCCCACCAGGACCCCAGTGGTGTAAACCAGACAGCACCAGCCCCCTGAGAGGGGCTGATCCCTCCCAGTACTGTTCCCCTAGTACCAGGATTTCTCAGATTGCTTTAAGGCAGGTTTCAGTGTGGAGCAATGCAAAGAACAAATCACTTCTGTATCCCTTTCCCCTCCAGCAACTCCCAAACCCATGAGCAGCAGAAGGGACACTGTGCTCTCACACCCAGCTGGCAGCAGTGCCCATCCCAGCCTGGGGCCAGCCAAGCCATCCTAGCAACAGGAGGAAGAGAGCAGAGCAAAAAAAAAAAAGCCAAAGGACCAAAGAAATGAGGGACTTGAGCTCTGAGGTGAGAAACTCTGTGTCTTCTTCATGGTGTCCCACCTCCATCATTCCCTGGAGGGTAGCTGGATGTGGAGGACAGCTGTGAATGCCAGGAAAAGGGGCTTGAAAGTCTAATGGAAATCTCTTCCCTTTGTTTTTTTGTTTGCTTTTTACATATCTACAGGAGTCTGACAATAAAACGTGGAACACAGTGCAATGTCTTGGCTGCGTAGCATCCAGGACTGGCTTAGTTGTGCATCGTGCTGTGCCACGGGGACACACAGGATGGAGAAGTAAAATCGTGTCCTCCCTTGGCTTCCAGAAAGGAGCAAACTGGTGGCTGTTACCCTGGAAGAAGAGCAAAGTCCTTGTTTTTTGTTTGTTTGTTTTAAAAGCTCACTGCAGTCTCTGGAGGGGAAGGCGATGCTCAGAGGTGCCGTGGGCTGGGGTGCCCGTTATGGTACAGCTTCTGTTTGATGTGCACCATGTTCCCAGTTGCCTCCTCATACTGCCTGTGGTGACGTTTTCTGAACTCCTTTAGGTTACAAAATTTTGGAATCCAAGACCAGGAATTGTCTGGAAAAAAGAAAGGAGAAAGAAAGGGTGAGAGATTACAGGAATGGTGGCACCCGTGTTCTCCTGACTTCTCTCTGCTGTTCCTGCCCCATCCCAAAACCAGCAGACACAAGTTCCATGGGGTGGTACCTGACTGCTCTGACCAGCACCATGGAGCACACCCTGATGGCTGAGTTGCTACAGAGTATTTGCTATTTTAGGAAATCTCTTCCATCAGGAAGGAGATATGGATTATTCCAATGGACCAACATTGAAGCTGATCAGGACACAAGGTGACATTGAGTCACTGCTGTGCTACTCCTGTAGCTGAGAAAGGGCTCAGTTCTGTACCAGCACAGGGCTTTGTGTTGCCCTAACCCCATCTCATAGCCACAGGCACCACCAATTCTTTTTTCAGAAGGGAATTTCACCTTGGGGACTCATTCAACAAGCAGTGAGCATCCTTGCTGCTGCCTTAAAAGTAGAGAGACTTACATAGATGATTTGTCAGAATAGATAGAAAGAAATCCCTAAAACCTCAACGTTCATTCTTTTGCCCCATATGCCCCAGTGATTTTTTCAGCCTGTCTCTATGGACACATCCTTAGCAGAGCAGACAGCTTTGTCCTGGGATGGAACAGTTTGATCTGGAGCTCACATGGTGGGTGCAGCACCACCAAGATGGCACCAAGGGACAATATCCCCAGCCAGAGTGGTTGTCAGCTTTTGTGGCACAAACATGAGAAGGAAAAAAAAAAAAAAAAAAGCTGGGTCCAAAATAAGACCGCATTAATTTTCTGAAAAGGTTTGTCTGCAGGGTGTGTTGCACCACTGGCCAAAAAAAAAAAAAAAAAAAAAAAAAAAAAAAAAAAGAATAGATTGTTCAGCTTAAATACTGAATTAATTGCTAGCACTACCCTTAATTACTAAAAATAAAAAGGACTAAAAATAAAAAGGACTAAAAATAGAAAGGACTAAAATTAAAAATCTAGGCAGAAGCCGTTAACAGGAGGGCAGGTTAGATGGTGACACTGCAGCTGCAGCTCCACAAAGAAAGGCACCAGCTCAGATGAACAATCTCTGACCTGACAGCATCTCACCCAAGCAGAGCTCCTGCCAGCCCTGCTGGTGAGGTCAGAGCCTGGGGGTCTGGGCAGGAGCAGGTGTCAGAGCCCTAAGAGTGGTGCCCCAGCTGCCATCTGACTGCAGACTCTGAGTTTGCCTTCTGCTAGGGCAGGCAGAGGAGAGCTCTGGTGCAGGAGATGCTTGAGGAGCCTGCTGAGGACTGGGGAAGACTCATGAGAAATTAATATCATTTTGATCTGAGTTTTAGAAAGAGGTGATCTGCTTCCCTAATGAGAATTTCTTACAGGTTTACAGATCAAGCTTTCTCCTGCTCACTCTCTCTTTCCTTTGCTGGGTTGGGATTCAACAGTAGAGTGAGAGACTGAGATTTGTAGTGACACTGTGGTGGAATTTCAAGTAATTCACTGGTTTAACTGTTCTGCTGTCTTTACCCCCCACCACTTCCACCAATGAAAGTCCCCGAGATGTCCATGCAGGGAGAGGCTCTGGAGGGGCAGCTGCTGGTCATTCTCTGGCTGTTGGCTCAAGATGCTCAGCTAACTAGCCCAAAGACTAACCAGGTTTATTTTCCTCTGGGTTGATGGTTGGCCAGGGTGATCTTAGAAATCTTTTCCAGCCATGAAACTGGAAGGATTGAAAGGCAGAAGCAGGGAGCCCAGGAGGCTGCACTTACCATACCGTCGGCTGGTTCTCCAGGCTCGCACGGCGTAATGCAGGACCCCATCCATCCAGACCAGGAACCAGCTTATACAAAAGCCCAGCAAAAGTCCCAGCATCAGATCAATCTCTTGCTTGGTTACATTGTCAGTCACAAAGTAATTCTCTGAGGAGTCCACCACAGACTGATCCCCATCGTAGGGAATGACATAATGGACATGATGCCTGGAGCAGGGCAGAGGAGGGGAGACCATCAGTGGGGAAGAACAGAGTTGTTTCCCATGCCCCCACTGCTCCTGGGGCCAGGGGCTGGTTTTACACCACCCTTTAGAGTTCCTCCCACCATCCCCAGGAACAGAAGTGCTGCCTTGGCTTTGCTGTGCCTATGGCAGCAGAGCCCCCTGAGCCCATGCCTGGAGCTCCTGTTGCATTCCTGCCATGGCTCTCCATGCCCACGTTCCTCCTCTATAAACAGAGGCTGAGGTGAAGGACAGCATGAGGTTGGGGTGGTCAAATCCCCTCAGGAGGTGAAGGGAACAGCATCCTCATGGTGCCTCTCCAGAGGAGCTCCTTAGCTCCCTGTCCCACCTCTTGGGGTGAAATGAGAAGGTGCTGGGGTTCCTTTGTGTAGTAAGATGGTAGAGGCCGAACTTGGGATGATGCTGAACTGCTTGAGACACCCCCAGGTAACTCAGGACAAGAAGGAAATGGGCAGGGATGGGGTTGGAGTAGGAAACCCAAGGCAGGGCTGGAGGGGAGAGCTGGGATCTCAGTGATGAGGATGCAAAATGCCAAGCCACAACAGTACCAAGCTGCCCTGGAGCTGCTTCATCTGCTTTCCATGGTTCTTCACCTGCCCTGAGAGCAGCCCAGAGCCATCAGCTGCCCAGGCTGTGCTCAGGGCCAGGGCATGGTCTCATGGGCTCCCTAAAAAATGCCCACCCCCAGCAGCATCCCCATCCCTCTCATCCCTCTCACACCCATAGCCCCAGCCCATGCTGAAGAGGAAGCAATCTCTGGAGGCCTCTGAATATGCATGAGGTGCAGGTTGCTCAATAATCACGCCTGAGAAACGTCCAAATATTTACACAAACAAAACTCCACTTGAAAGGCACTGACTGAAAACAGCCCTCACCTCACCTGCACCCCAGGGACCAGCTCCTGGCAGATGGAGGCACCTGGGGCTGCTGGGGGGGTGGATGGGGTGTGAGGATGGGGAGCACATCCAGCCCAATGCCAGGGACCAGGCTGGGGCACCAGCAGGACAGAGATCCCTCCAGGACAGCTCTGGTGGCACCTCAAAGTGACCTCAGAGGTGAAGGGCAGGACCTGCTCATGTCTCCTCTCCTCCAGGCACCAGCAGGGATGATCATCTGGGTGGGAAGGACCTCTGGAGGTCACCTGGTTCACCCCCTGCTCAAGCAGGGCCATCCAGAGCTGGGTGCCCACCCTCAGGGGGCATTTAAACATCTTGAGCCTTCTCTTCTCCAGATTCCCCCACCCAACAAGCCCAGGTCTGGAGCTTGTTTGGACCCTTAGAGAGCTGAGCTGGGAGGGTTCTTCTGCTTTGTTTCATGCTGCCAGAATCCAGTGGTCCTGCTGAGATGGGGAGAAGAGGGACAGACCCCCCAGAAGGCTTCTGTTGCACCTGAAGTCCTTGGGGGTGTCCCAGGGGTGACCCAGCAGTTATTAATAGTGCAGAGGTGCAGGGTCCCCATCCAGGGAGCTGGAAACTGGAACATGGCCTGGATGGCTCTGGGGGCTGGATCCAGCCAGGGATCAGTGTCACCTCTAATCTGAGTATCACCTGGGGGCAGCAAAACCACCACCAGCTCCACACCAGAGCCCTCCCAGGAGGGATGGAGATGTAGCCCTGGCAGGGCAGCTCCTCAGAGCAAATGCTTCTGCCCAAACCTTGCTGGCAGAACCGTGGCCATCAAGGGGCTGACATCACTCTCAGGTTTGTGTCAGCTTCACCAGGCAAAAAAAAAATTAAAAAAAAAATAAAAAAATCTCCTTCAGCCTTTCATCACCTAAGCCAGGTGACAGACATCGGTGTGAGTGCATCCTCAGCAGCCAGAGCTGCCACCAAGTGCCTGTGGTGCTCCTCAGAAGGTAAATCTGTGCCTCTTGAACAAGAAAAATGCTGGGCCAGGTAACCTGAGGGCCAGGTCAAGCTGGTGGATCAATCACAACAGCTTCAGGCTCAGCTGTTCCTAGCAGGTTACCCAAACTCTCTGCACAGCCACACTTCACCCGGGGTGTGATGGAGATGTAATTGCAGGAGGAAAAAAAAATTAAAAAAAAAATAAAAATATATATATATATATAACCGTGCCTGAGGCCAGAAATGTCCTCAGCAGCAGGAGGCAGCTGCTCTGCTGAAGATTTTCTGGATTTGTTGAGCCCTTCTCAGCAGTCAGGAACTGGAGGAGCATGGTGCTGGGGAGCTGGAGCATTCTCACCCCTTCCCCATCCTGTGACAAAGTGGGGGGAGGGGATAAAGTAAAAAACACAAATAAAATAAATAAACCAAATAAAATAAAATAAAAAGCAAGCCCAAAGCTCCCCTTTCCTGGCTGCCAGGACATGCAGTGGGCTGGAGCAGAGCCTGGGCCAGCAGGGCTGGGACACCTCACCAGAGCTGCCCACAGCGCTAGTGTCCCTGCCAGTGACCTTGTCTGGCTGCTGCTGCTGCAGCCCCAGCATGGGGACCTCACAAAAACCACCACCAGACCAAAAACACCACCAGATCAATAACCACCACCAGATCGAAAAAAAAAAACAACACAAACCCACCAGCTCCTCTCTGTCTCCACGCTCCCCCCCTCCTTTGCTGGGATGGTGGCAGGATGATGCTCAGCTCCCTCCTGGTGTTTGTCCTGGTGGGGAGCAGACATGGGATATCTCCCAGGCTCCTGTCACAGCCCCACTGGGCTCACCCCTTGCTCCCCAGGGTCACAGCTTTGGGGAGGACATGGCTTGTTCCTCCAGAAGGCCACCAGCACCCCTGTTCTGCATCCCTGCCCCACCTCGGTGCCACCACAGCCAGGGTGCAGACCCCTCTGCTGGCACCATGGCACAGGTTGAAAACATCTCCCCCAGGACCCTTCACACAGGGGGACAGCCACCAGGACCCCATGGAAGGTTGGGTGGTGTCCGGCCCTGAGCAATGAGCACCCCCAGCAGTACATCCATGAGAGGATCTGGGAACAGAGAGGTTCAACGATTTGTCCAGGAGGGCTGGGAAAAGTGGACACAAACCCCAGATGTCTCCTCCCTGTGCCTCCTGCCAGCAGCCCCAGACTGTCCCTCCTCTGAGAGTGCTGGGCAGGGTTTGGTCCCTCACAGCCCAAGCCCAGGGGACATTGTTGGACTGCACCCAGCCCCACCATCCATCCTCCCTGGGCCCCCCTGGCACCAGGGCAGAGCTAACACCTCCCACATCCCCACCCATGGCACTTCCCAGGGTCTCCAGGCACACCAGAGGCTCAGGAGAGATCCAGCACAGCCTTGCCCAGAGACTTTCCCTCTTCTCCAGGATTGGAGCCTGGAGAAGTATCTGAAGTGTCCCCTGACCAAGAAGAGCTGACTTGAGCTGCAGGGTCTTGGCACCCAGGTGATGCTGATGGTCCTCAGACCTTCCTGACCCCTCTCACAGGGAGAGACTTTGCCTGGGAGGGAAAAACTCACCCAAGGTCACTCAGAAGGTCAGTGGCAAGGAGAAGACATGGGAGAGCTCCTGAGGTCCCTGTTCTTGCCCAGGCAGGGAACTTCCAAGCTCCTGAGGGTGGTTTTGGAGGGTCCTGGCTCCATGCAGGTGTCATCTCCAGACCACCCTCCAGGGATGGACGCCCTTTGGTGTTTTTCCTTTGCATGACATCACCCAAGTCCTGAGCTGCTGCCAGCTCCCTGCTTCCAGACAGGACCCTTTCCTGGCTGGGACAGAGGCACTGGGACAGTGCTACACCTCCATCATCTCTCTTGGGAATTGGGACATCCCACAGAGGTCAGATCAGAAGGATGGGGTTGCCTGTGTTCCAGCAGACATCTGGACAGCTTGAGGACATAGAGGGCTCTACTCTAGCAAGCACATTACTCCATGGCATCCCCAGGAGCAGAACTCTTCTTCCTCCAGCAAGAAGGAAGATGCTGAGAGAGGAAGAGTCCCTGCCATGAAGCAGGTGCCAGGGCCAGCACTGTCTCTGCTGATGCTCTCACACCACGACTCCCCCAGCTTCCCTTCCCAAGCAGCTCTTCTCCCATCCATCAGCTGTAGGTGCACTTTGATGGGCCCCAGGGCTTCTGAGAGCTTGGCTCTGCTGATACCAACGGGGCAGCCCAGTGGGACAGCTCCAGCCCAGCAACACCTCACCAGCACCAACAGGGACACCCACTGCCACCCCAGCCCAGAGGAGGACTCTGGCTCAGCTCTGGGAGCAGGAATCTCTCCTGTGGCACAGGCACTGCCCAGCTCAGGATCACTTCAGCAGTGTCTCTCTGGACATGTACCCCTAACAGGCTGCACACACACATCAGCCATCACCACCCCTTCCCTGGCACTGGGCACAGCCACCTCCAGACACCACCTGATGGTGTCCAGGCCCTGCAGCCACAACACAGTCCTCACAAGCTCAGCAAGTCCCTTCTGATCCTGCTCACTCTTGCCTCAACAAATCACTGCCATGGCACAAACATAAAGTGCCAAGAAAGCAGCTCCAGCTTCAAAAAGCCCCAGTGACCCCAATGCCATGGTGGTGGCAATGGTGAACATCAGCCCAACAGAGCCAAGTGTCCCATGCTCAGCAGCCCCTGCAGATGGGGTTGGTTTTCTTCCCCAAATGCCTTGACTCCAGTGACTGTCCTCAGTCACCACCAACACCCCAAGTGCTTGAGGAACATGGGGACAAAAAAACCTTCAAAGTGTGGTCCCCAACAGTAGGAGATTCATGAGGCAAAGGCTGGCAGAGGGCATTTTATGGAGGAGTGGATAGGGTGCCATCAGGTGGCACTCCCTTTCACTTCCCCTGGCACCTTCTTGCTGGGCACAGCCCCTCCTGGAGAGGAGGACAGGCAGGGAGCAGAGGACACAAACCTATCCATGAGGAGTGACCCCACCAATATCCTCCATGCAACCTGAAGAGCCCTTTGAGGAGACAGCCAGAAGAGTCCAATGAGCTCAGGGCCACCAAAATGTCCCCAGGGCCTTGCAGGGATGAGGTGGGATGGGCACAGAGCCCCAGATCCCCTGGGGTGGCACCTGAGCCACACATGGAGTTTGTGTCCATTGTCCACAGCCACCACCACCAGGGCAGCAGCTCCTGGCCCCTCGCATGGGCAGAAGCTCTGGGCAGAAGTCCTGATTCTTTCTGGAGAGCTCATCCTGCTGGGCACTGGGTGCCCAGAGTCATGGTCCAGCCTGGAGGTGGGCAGAGCATTCCTGAGGAAGGGATCCACTCTAAGACTCTGAGTAAGGGCACAGCCAGGAGAGGAGAGGGGAAGGAAAAAACATTTCTGACCCAGTGAGTGCCTGGACCACAACCTGAGCCAGCACACGAGGGTGGAGCAGTGAGCACAGCAGCTCAGCCCATGGCACATTATAATTCCTCCTTCCTTTCCATTTCTGCAACATTTACTCATTTTTCCCCCCTTACCTGCAACACACTGACCTGCAGCCAGCTCCCTCCTCCAAAGATGTCCTTTGGTTACTGGGGAGCTGGGAGTCTTCTACCATCCCCTATACCAACAGCTCCAGGACACATCCTCACCTACAGCTCAGAACTCCTGTGAGCTCCTGTACCCCGAGCACTTGGGATGGGTGCATCACCTGCCTCTGAAACCCAGCTCAAAGCACCCAGCATCCCACCAGCAGGTCCCAGCTCTCAGGAGAAGGTGAGGACCACAGCCCAAGGCCATGCACAGCCCCATGGTTGCTTTGTGTGAGCAGGACCATGACAGACACAACGCCCAGGAGGCTTCTGCGCTCCTGCTGCTGGCCAGAGCCATTGCTTCTCCATACCCAAGGCCACCAGTAAGGTTCTACTCCTCTCAGACCCATACTCAACAATTTGGGAGCTGTTTTGTGCACTTTCTAAGAAATGACCTAACTACATCTGGGGAAAGTGCCATAGGTGATTTATCTGCCTCAGCAGCATCTCTGCAGACACAGAGTTAGAGGGGAGAGGACTACCCCTGCCACCTTCCCAGCCTTGGGTCACTCTACCAACACCACCAGTGAGACCTGACACTCCTCAGATGATGTTCAAGTCTGTTACCAGCAGCCAGTTTTCACCATGCTTGGACACAGATGTGACAACTAAAAAGAAGGAGGAGGCAGAGGAAAAAAAACCTCTTAAACTAGTGAAAAATACCAGGAAGACTCAAAAAAAAATTACTTGAGAGAAAGCCAAACTTCATTAAAAAAAAAAATCAAAGCCACTGTGGACATTTCTTGCCCATTGTCTTCCCAACTGTGCTGGAGGTGCCCAAGGAGCCAGGTACGTGGGGTCTGCCTGCTTTTGCCTGCTGGTACCTTCTTTGCTGTTCTGCCACAGGATCCTGAGGAGGAACCATGGGGAGGAAGGTAACCATCCCCTTGGGTGAGCAAAGTGGGAGAGCAGAGCTTTGTCCATCACCAAGCTCCCTGCACTTCCCACCTTCAGCTGCCACACCAGGGGCACCAGAGGGATGTTGCAGTCTGGATGAGCTGGGTCCAGAGGTGGCTCAAAGAGGAGTAAAAGCTCCAGCTAAATGGCGAGGGATCCCCAAACATGTCCTTTAGCTGGCACAGCCTCCTGCTGCTTTACTGCCCCCCAGGACATGAAACTCTCCAGCAGACAGTGAGTGACCAGTCCCAGGAGGGGCATGAGGCTTCCAGGAGGGCAGAAGGATGGCTGACAGCAGTCCCAGGGAGAGGAGAGAAGTTCCCCTCCCCAAAACTCAAGCACACAGGCTCTGTAAGATGGAGAGCATCCAAAGCACAGCCACAAGCTTTCACACAGGACACAGGAACCGCTCCATTGTGGAAGGGCAGGAAGCTCTGCCAAACAGCCATGGGGAGAGGAAGGTATTTGTGCACTCACGAACTTGTACACCACCAAAGGCATTACTCTTGCCATGGAATCCACCCTGATGCTGTTAACACTCCACAAAAGCACAGAGCAGCTCCTTCAGTGTGCTCCATCCAGCATCATCACAACTCCCAGGAGAAAAGCCACAGAGAATTAAAAGCTGATCAAAGATTACAAAGCCTCAAAGTGACTCTGTCCTACACAGCTACACTCCTTCCTGGACACCAAACCTCATCCCATCAAAGCCACACAACCACCAACTGCAACACCCCAGATCACAAGCACCCTGAGAACCACCACAGCCTGGTGACAGCAAAGGCAAAAAATGACAAAGGTTGCAATGAAAGTTCCTCACTTTCCCAGGGCTCACAGAGACACAGGCATGCACACAAAGGAAAAATGGGCTTCCAGGCCCACAGAAAACTCTTCTTCCAGAAAAAAAAAAAAAATTAACAATAACAAAAACCTTATCAAGAATTCCCAAGTCAACCCTGTGCTCATGCAGGAGGTGCTGAGGAAGGTGAGACACAGCCAGAATGCCAAAATGGTAGCCCAGCCAGCAGCAGCCTGCCACTGGCCACCACCTCCCTTTGCCTCTCCAGTGAAATGGGGTGGGAAGGAGCTGGTCAGGAGGTGTGGGGGGGGAACAGACACACATGGCCAGGTGAGCCAGATCTCCTGCAGGTAACTTACCTCCCACAGTTGCAGTGACAGACCCGGTCCTCCCCTCGCAGATGCGGTAAGATGTAATTGTGAAACCTGTCCAGCAACGCATTCATGTCCATCAAGCAAGCTATTGCCTGTAAGAGCCCATAACCAAGGCATCTGGTCAACTCTGGATGATGGAATAAAACATTGACTCGAGTTTGATTGCCAAAGGCTGAAGCAGTCATCAAGAAAGCAAACAAACAAACAAACAAACAAAAAAAAAAGACTCGGTGGTGCACAGACAGACAGAGGGGTGCACAGGACAGTGCAGGGAGGATGATGATGATGGGGAGGAGGGGGGGTGAGAATGAAGGGGAGGGAAATAAGCATAAATCTCTTACCATAACGATAGAGGCGCCCAGGATCATGAAAATCATGGTGTTTGCATTCATGGACATCAAGGGGGGCTTGGCCAGCGGTCGGTGCGCGGGCAGCGAGGGGCGGCCGCGCTATTCCGCAGAGCTGAGCCCGGGGCGCATCGCGCTCGCTGCCCGCAGGCTGCGGGTTGGGGGGCGGCCCGGCAACCCCCCCCCCGCGCACCCCCGCGCTCTTTCCCCCGGCACGGGGATGCCTCGGGCTCCCTCGCCCTGCCCGTTTTATTTTTTTATTTTTCTAGGACAAATACGACAGGTAAAAAAAAAAAATAAAAAAATAAAAAAACACCTATTTTTTTTACCTATTTTTTTTTCCTTTTTTTTTTTTTTTTTTTTTTTTTTTTCCTCCCCAAACCGCCCCCCCTCTTTTCTTCCTCCTCCTCCTCTTCGGCCCCCCCCCGGCCTCAGCCGAGGGACATGCGCCACGTCTCCGGGAGCGGGCACACACCGCCACAAGCACAGCCCTTCATGCAGCAACTGGAAAGCGAGCCAGCCAAAAACGAAAGGAGGGGGGGGGGGGAGGGGGGGCTGGAAGGGAGGTTGGGGGGGAGGGGGGGGGGGAAGGAGGAGGCAGGCTGAAAAAAAAAAAAAAAAAAAAAAAAAAGGAATAAAAAAAAAAAAAAAAGGAAAAAAAAAAATCACCCAGTCCGGGGGAGCCTCATCGCATCCTCATCCCCGACCCTTCCCACCAAAATCAGCCTCCTCCCGAGGGGTGCGAAAAAAAATACAGCCCAAAACACCACCCACCCACCTCCCAAATAAAAATAAATAAATAAACAGGAAAAAAACCCAAAAACACAACCCACCCCCTTCCCGGCTCGGGGCTGCGTGTCCCCGCTGCTCAGCCCCCGGTGCTGGAAGCCCCCGGGTCCAGCCCCTCCCCGGGCCCGTCTGGCTCCGGTACCGCACGGGGAGGGGTGGAGGGATGCGGGATGCAGCGGGGAGATGCACCCAGGCGGAACCGGCCGCCCCCCTTCTCCCCAACCCCGGGCATTTACCTAGGAGGGCAGGCGGTGCTCCGGGAGCGGCTCATTGCGAGCGGCGGCAGCAGCTCTGCGGACTTGCACCTTGCGGGGCTCCCCCCGCACCGCTGCCGCTTTCCCCAGCCGAAAGCCCCGGCACCGGCGTTTGACCGCATTCGGAGTCCCACACGCCATCCTCACCCCGCCCTTCAGCCCGCCCGGGGTCGGCCCAATCTCTCCTGGCATCCCAGAGGGGGGGAACACGGGGACACAGCCCAGACCCTACAGCTCCGACCCTCCAAGCCCCAGGCTGGGAAAGCCCCGGGGGTCTGAACAGGACGGTCCGAACCGACCCGGGCTTGGCGATCACCAATTCCTCTGCTGCTTCCCACCGGGAAAGCAACAGCTCCTCTTTGGGTCTGGGTTCCTGCTCACCCCTGTCCCAGGGAAGGTGCCCCAAGGGGCACCCAAAGTGTCTATGGGTGCTCAGCCCTTCTTAGGGCATCCTGGGAGTGATTCCCACCTCTGCCAGGGAGGACTTTGTCCCCAAAAAAAGCTTGAGGGGAAGGGGGGGATGTGTGCAGATATGGGACACCCCCTCTTTATTTTTGTTACAGAAAAACAATTATCCCCTCCAGCTCTGTTCCCATCTCTCAAGCCTGAGATGGAAGCTCCCACCAAAATGCTGTGGTGCTCCAGGTTCTCCCACAGTTTCATTTCACCAGTCCAAGCCAGGCCATGGTTGTAAAAAAACAACCAGCCAAGGTTGGTGACCAGCCAAGTAGTTTCTACTTGTTTGTTGTTTTCTTTTGACCCTAAACCTGGATGGACAGAGAAGATGACAGCCACCACCTGGGAGATGCGTGGGGGCAGCACAAAGCTTGATGGTTCCTGCCGTGCTTCCAAGCCCTCAGCTCCCCTCAAGGTTAGTGTCACCTTGCTGCAACCCAAGGAGCATTTCTTTCTGAGGCTTCTCAGGGCCACAGGAGCAGAGTTTGCCTGTTCTAGGGGTTGCATTCTTCCCAATTTGTTTTCCTTTGGTTCCTCAGGCCACAACCAGCTCCTTACGTAATGACTCAGGTTATATAAACTCCATTCTTCAAGGAACAGTCATTAACCTACTACTGGGTATTGAAAATACCAAAATACTGCCACACAATTAAAATCACTAAATGGTGTCCTCAAATTAGAGCACAGATTGCAGTGCAGATTGATTTAAAAAAAAAAAAAAAAAAAAAAAAAAAAAAAAAAAAAGAAAAAAGAAAAAAAGGAAAGAAACCCCACCCATGAAACATTTGTTAAGCCAGGCACTTCATGGAGAGAGCAGCCAGGCTGGGAAGGTGCCTCTCACCCAGCCCTGCCCAACTCATGTCCCCTCCTTCAGTTCTTACAGAGCTAGGAGCTGGTTTCTACCATCTATCTGCAGACCTCTGTAAAAGCAACACAGAGCTCACAGTCTCTTTGCTACTTGTAGGAAACATGAATTGGGTTTTGTTGGGTTTTTTTGGTTTGGTTGGTTGGGTTTTTTGTTTGGGTTTTGTGGTTTTTTTTAAACCATTTAAAAAGTAACAATCAAATAAAAAAATAAAAATCACAGGAGGGAAGAGACCATTTGAGATGAAGTCTCAAGGGATTTCTGCATACCTGAAGCTTTGACTCTTGGCTTGGTCAGCTCTCAGCTGGGCCTGGGGTGTTGAGGGAACATTGGCTCAGGTATAAGCCAGGCTCCTCAGCTCCTCAGCAGAGCCCTGGGGGACCCATCTTCTTGTCCTTTTGGAGCAGAAAGTCCTGTCTGATGGGATGCCAAGCACCACTGTGGTAAGTTCTGTGCAGCCAGGGCTGGGATCAGACTGGAGATGAACCTGGGAAAACCAGCAGAGCTCCTGCTCTTGCAGACACAAACCACCAGCAGCATTTCTGCCATGGTTCAGCACATGCTGAGCTCGTAGCTGCTGACAGCCTGAGCCCCAGCAGCAACCCCAGGGCCAGCCTGGCCCTTCAGGGGCTCCCTCTGCTTTTGAAGGGAGCTCAGACCTCAGCTGGCATCCCATGGTGCTCATGTAAGTCAGAATTTGCAGGAGGGTCAAACAACACCTAGCGGTAGCATTTCTCTCTTTCTTCCATTTTTTTTCTTCTCCATATGAACCCAGTCAGCTGTCCCTGTGCTCCACCAGCTGGATTTTGTTCCCCTGCTCTTCTCACAGTTCCCGTGTTTGTCTTTATCAATGCCTTCTCCTAAGCTCCTGCGTTTCTGAAAGCTAAAAGTTAAAAGCTGGATAATCTGCCTAGCAACAAATTCCTTAGGCTGCCACACTGGGGGAAATTAGGGAGGATCATTGCTCTTTGTACAGCCTGATCCAGGAATATGGAAACCTGGGGAAGAGCCCTCTTTTCCACCAGTATCACTGATCACATCATCTGGAAAGAACCTTGGGGAGATATTGCTCTTTATTTACATAAGCCTATCCCAAAGACGTGCTGCTGTCTCTGACAGAAAGACGAATATTCAGGTTACAAAGGTCTTAATCGAGACTAAAAATGCAGGAAACAGACAGAAAAATCACATGTGAAAGAATAAGCAGCAAACTAGAAGCCAAAGGGGCTCTGTGCCTTATGGCCAGGATCTGCAGAGGACTGGAAACCTCAGGAGGTTCTTGGCAAAGATCTGTCCACACAGAAGGTAGCATCAACTTAATGGCAACAAGAGAGCAAAATCTTATAAATGCACTTCAATAGATACTATTCATTAATCAATATTAAATATTCAATCCATGGAAGTAAAAAAAAAGAAATATTGACAAAACTGTCACTATATTTAGAGGGGAGGATCTGCGTTTTAAACCACCTCTGCTGGCCTAACAGAAACTGGGGTTGTTGTTTTGTTTTATACCTACACATATATTTGTGTGTATGTATAAATATACACTTATAAATACACATCTCTTTCAAACAAGACAAGGAACCTGTAAAATTCCTGTATAAACAGAACTTCACTGTGGATTTCAATGCAAATAAAGCATCTAGAAACAATGTAACTGTATCATCACATATTTTCCACTAATTTGTAAGTTAAAACCACAACTAATGTGTCATGGTAGGAACAGCTTTGGCTTAAGAACAAGTTCTGCTCACTGATACTTGAAATGCTTTGAAGTATCCCTGTGGACCACACAGAATGCTTGTCTATCCATCCAGGTTTGTCTATCAATCCATCCAACCATCCTTGTTTGTGCTGATAATTAAAGAAATTACAAATTACCCCCTCCCAGTGCAGCTTTTGCTCAAGAACAGAACGTTGGGAGTGTAAAGAACAATCCTGTAAAATCCTGTGTTCTACACCATGGGTCTAAACCAAGATTTCTCAGTTGAGGAGATGCAGTGAACTGAAGTTCTGCCCATTCATCCATACCAAGCATTACAGCAACTAGAATTCTCTGCCTGTCAAGCACATGAAAATTATGATCTTTAAGTAATAAAAAGGACACTTCTGTAAACCTACACAAAAAGCATGGATTAAAACATCCCATCTGAGTTTTTACTGTAAAATAGTTATTTCTGCAAAATAAAAACAAAGAGCCCTCTTTAGGATGAATTAAGTTCAAAGTAGAAAACATTTCCAAACACTGTCCAAGTTTCACCTTGCCAGGAAGTAGGCTTCAGTACCAATACTGGATAGGGAAAGAAAACTGCTCAAAATAACTCAGGACTGTGCTTGCTTGAAATGTCTTTAAAAGAGCTTAACTAAAGCAGTTCAGCCCTTACAGAATCATCTTCCTTTGGCTGTAAATATCCCCATGGTAACAAGCGATGGTATCAGACAGACACATGAGCAGAAGCAGAGGGGGCTGAATGAAATCCTTCAGATACAGAGTCTTCAGAAGCAAAATGGGACAGGACAAGCCAGTCTGAAAACACACACCCTGCAAACCCTGCCACAACTGCTGCTTGAACTCCCCGTCCCCTAACTGTTCTGATCTATTCATTCATTCATTCTCCACAAAAATTTTAAGTATTCTGAACAGAGAAGGAAAACTGCACAGGTAATTTGGGGATATTAAACATTCCTGCAACCCAAGGATGATGCAATGACCCATTTGGACACTGTCCAGGACACAGATTGAGCTGGCAGTTCTACATTTTCCCACAAGGCAGTGGTAACCACAGCCAACCCCCAGCTCCCAGGAGCAGACTGGTATAAGATTTCTTTGGGGGCCTGACTCTGAGTTCCAGACCTGTAACTGCAAGTAAGTTATTTTCAGAGATGGACATGGCAGGTTTCAGAGTGCAGCAGACACCTTTTAATGTCCCCAAGGTGTGCTCACTGCAGAGGTCAAACAGCATTTGCCAGAAGTGTCTGCATTGATGGGTAACAGTGCCCTAAACTGGAAGTGCTCAGCACTAACCTCCTGCATCTGCAAAATCATTAAAGTTAAGGAAAATTAGGTGAATGACAGAATGAGAAGCCTCAACACCCATTTCATGCTGATACTCTTTTAAAGGATGTTTAAAAAGTTGTCCTCCCATATCCAAGTATCAAAGAACACTCAGAACTCATCTCTCCAAAATCAGAATCACAGAATTACTCACAAGTTCCTCTAACAAACCAATTTTAAGATCTTCTCTTCCCTGTAAGCAGCAGCACTTTACCATTTACATTCTGAATGTCTAATGATTTGGTTTGTTTTAACTTTTACCAGTTTCAGCAAAAATAAGTCTGAGCCTTTTGCTCTTTTTGTTTCTGGATGGGGAGAAAATGCTCCTATTCAAAAGATATTTCAGTTTAAAAAACAAAAAAATCTTCAAACTATTTCCCACTGGCAGTCATACTTTCTTAGCTTCTATTTTAAAGCCAGACAAACTTATAAGTTTTTCATTTTTATTGGATGCTTCCAACTTTATATCTAATAATACACAGATACTCGGTTTTCACTGCTCCATTCATATCCTCACTTAGTTCAGCCATTCTGTCACATTAACATAAAAAAAAGCACAACTGAAATAAAATAAATTTGTAAGCTGGAAAAATACATTATAAACTTATATTCAAGAAACATTCTCTTTATAATTAAAAACCTACTTGCAATAATTATAAGTAGGATTTAAAGAAAATCTTGATTTTCATTTTTAAATAGGTGGCCTTTGTGTATACTTTTAATCATCTCATATGTACAACCCCAAGCAGGATCTCTGCCTACCTGTGACAGAATACCTGAAACAAAACAAAAAGACACTGAAAAGGAGTTTTTAAACAAACAAACAAAATATCAATACTCATTTTCCAGGAAAATACAGTATAACCAAAACTTTAAACACATGCTTCCCTCATCTGTATTAAGGCCTAGGAGACAGATGTGCTTTAATAAAAGCAGACAGTATGAAGAAAAGTCCTTCCACTTTTCTCTTCAAATTCCTGTAACAGCTCATCTATTTCATTTTCCATGTCTTCTGTGTGCTGTATCTAAAAGAGAATAAAAACATTAAGCAACCAGGCTCCAAGGATATGATGTAGTTTAGAAAACTGTATAAAAATCAGTATTTCTTTCTGCTTAGTGCACAATCCAAAGCAGCATCTGTACCCAACAGCAGAGCACTGGGTGCTCTGTTGAGATCCCCAGCATTCCCAAGCACTCCACAGCATGTTTATCTGCAGATCCTTCCTTCCCCAACCCACTGAACTGGCACTCAGCTTGGACTTTGTTGAGTAGGCAACAGCCATCCTCACTAGGTAACAAATGGAAGCTTCAGAATAGCTACAAGCATGCTGAACAGATGGCTAAAATTTCAAGTCCTTGAACCTTCTGAGGCTTTTTGAAACTGGAAAGGATTTAAGACCAGAATAGATCAGACAGGCTGGAGTTAAAAAAACAAACAGCCTGCTGCCATGCTGCAATAGGTGAACTCCATAGAAGGACACAGGTCCTTTCCCTGTTCTCTTGACAGCTACACTGACCTTCCCTAGAGCTTTCAGTCCTACTTCAAGGGCTGGGCCCCTGAAGATGGGTGACAGAAGGCACTAGTTGTATCTTCCACATCACCCCTGCATCACGGTGGTAGTATGAAACACACCTACAGAGGATGTTTTCCAAGGGCATCATGATCCAGAATGCAACTTTTGATGTTTCAATCCCACATAATTTAACTGCTTTTGAAATGGACCTTTTTTTTTTTTGGCCATAAATGGTGTTCTGAGCATGGGCTCAACATGTGTAATGGCTGTATATGATGCTGTGCAGTGCTGCTGGCTGCTCCCAGGAGCTACCCACGCACATGCAGAATCAATTTTGGAAGCCAGAAGCAGAGTTACATTTCATCCCTTTGCACAACAGCTCCAAAACCAGCCACAAGGACTTGGGAACTTGCATCTATTGACATGGATTAAGCAGCTTTGGCAATGTGCAGCCCCTTTGAGGAGCAGCAAGCAAAGCCCAGCCCCTGTGCAGTCACCATGGGCAAGGATCTGTCTCTACTCACACACTGGCAGAGCTCACAGATAAGGAAAGCCCCCAGGGTTGCCTCCTCATGGTTGTCCTGAATGTCCACGTTGATCACATGTACTGGTTGACATGTCTCCTGCTCTCTGGAATTCAAATCTAGATGAAAACAAAACATTTGTAACAGCAAAGCTTTGGGTGGCATGGTATCATATTTTACCTAGGATATTCACAAGTCTTTTAAAAACACATGGACATTGTCCACTTCTGACTTTTCCAAACCTGTTTTTACAACATTATTTATTTAACAGGCTTAAGCAGCAGTCCTCCTTGGTTCCAAAAATCCATCACTTGTTTTTGAAATAAAAGGATTCAATTTTGTGGAAGGGTCATGACAGTTTATTTGGCCAACTATTTATTAGTGCTCAACTTCTCTCTGATAGGCGTCAAAGATCAAGACCAAGATTCTCAAAAGCCAACAATGATTTTGGGCTTCTTTACCTGGAGTTTTAGCTGAACATTTTTTTTAAAAAAAAACACTGTACATCCAACACTCTGAATATGAAACTGCAAGGTGAAATCTTCCAAGTTAAGCACTGATAGTCAAATTAGAAAATTCTAGTGTAATGTGTTCTGCTTATTGAAGAGGAGAGGAAGGGGGAAAAACAAAGAATTCTTCTCATGGCCTCTCCTCAGGATAGCCTCAGGATACTGCCTAATACATCCCAGTGAAAGCTGCTTTCTGTGAGATGTGCTGAACTTGCTGAAGGTCCATTCAAGTACCAGGGCAGTTGCTCTCAGAAGTTACCAATACTGTTCAAACACCTCACTTTAGCATTCAGAACTCTAAGTACTCAGCTTGCAGAAGCCCAAACACATTGTCACATGGCCACTGAGAACCAAAAAGGCAATACAACAGCCTTAAAAGTGATGGGTTTGATACCAATTCATCTGGCTGGTGTTTCAATGTGAAGGAAATCTTTTAAACCCACGCAAGTCCAGCAGAGACAGAGCTCTCTGCCCAGGAGCCAAGACCCTGCTGAAATCCCACAGCTTTCACACCAAGATTGCTGCTCTGTGCTCTCTGGCGTATCTCACTTTGACTCATTGAAGGGTCATGTACCCTTCATTTGCAGTGTTAACATTTGCAGCAGTGTTTGCTGTACCATTTGCAGTGTTAACCACACTCAAGAGCAGTTTCTCCACCTGTACAGGAGGTATTTATTGTGGATAAACTGCTTGGCAGGTCACAGGAATTCTTCTGCAGAGAAGGGAAGGGAATGACACAGGGAAGACAGCTCAGTTTCTCCATCAACCCAAGGTGAAAAAATGCTCAGCACATACAACTTGCTAGTCTTCTAGATCTGTGAGCATTTTGAAACCAAACATGTATTTGAGTCTCTCCAAATGCTTGCTGCTCCCTCAGGCCAGCCCTTAACATGACAATACACACATCCTGTGTAGCTGCCAGCACCTTTCAGAAATTAATATGCAGCCATCACTACTTTGATACGTAAATTCTACACCAAGGGATTGGGAGCTCTTGTCCCTGCTGGTGTTTCAGCAGCAGTAGTCAGAGGAGACAGAGATGATTCCAGATTTGTGAAGGATTTCAAGGAGGGAGGGGGGAAAAAAGCACTCAAAGTTAACAGTTAATCAGTTCAAGGTCCTTACCTTCTACTACTTGATCATAGACTCTTTCTTCACACGTTAGGATCAAATCAAAAACATCTTTGCAGTTCTGGAATCTTTCTGGTCGTGGCTTGATTCTCTTATTTCTGTCCAACATGTGTAAAATCCCATTCTGTGTGTATCTGCAGTTGCTGAGTTAAGTACCTTTACTTTAAGAAAAGTCATGTTTGCAAGCAAATGACCAGCACAAATTAAATTGTAACTGTGTCTTATAACTGCTCAGCTTGCTAAGATGGCAGCATGAGCTCCCATCAGGGTCATTCACACAGTTTCTGGTTTCTAGAGGCTGTCACTGTCCTCAGTGCAACAGCAGAGACAGCTTTGAAAGGCCCCCATAAAGCAGAGCTCCTCAGAAGGACAAGTTCTCTTGGGCAACTATTTTTATATCCATCATATAGAAGGCACAGGAGTAGTGATGTGAGCAGAATGTCCTCCACTCACTGCAGCCACTGTCCCACAGGCCAGGGGCCTCTGTCTTGCAGTGACCTGGGGTCTCCAGTGTCCCCTGCACATGTGCACAACATCCCCCTCAGGTTTAAGCAACTGAATTGCTAAAGAAACTTAAATAAAACACAGAAGCACCATCATTTAAAAATACCCGAGGTATATAAAAGGGAAGGAAGAAGAGCACTTGACTTTATGCCTGTCAGAACTGCAGTCAGTGTGTGAAAGGAATCTGTTCTGCTGCTCGGGTGCTATATTTATGTGGGTGCTGTTACCTTCAGGTTCAAATTTACATCCTGTATCCCCCTTGCAGACAGGATTCACTCATCCCACTTTCTTCTCAGCCTTTGGGGGCATGCAGTTTCATTAGAAGCACACCAGGGTTGACTGTCACCTAAGTCTCCTCACTTGACTCAAACCAAACTCCCTCTGAAGGCAAAGTTTTATAGAAGGGCAAATTAAAATACCAGGAAAGACTTAAATTAAGAAAGCCTGGGCACTGAGGCACTTCTTCCTTGCTTGGAAGCAGCAGTATTTTTAACTATCAAAAAATATATATATTTTTTAAATGAACACAGCAGTGAGGATAACAGTCTGTAATTGCTTGGTAACAGAAGGATCCCAAGCAAAAAAATTCCCATCATTAGTAGCAAGTACCTAAGAAGTCATCTTGGCTTCTTTCTTTGCTGAAAAGGTCACATCCATACCTAGTAGGTATCTTAAGCCTCTTCAGAGAACAGTTCTAATCCTTTTTAACAAAAGACCAGCAACTTCCTGCCTGCCTTTTTGCAGCTGCTCTCTGGTACTTTAGGTTCTACTGTTCTATGTAGCCAGACCTACACCTGCTCATCTTTGTGCCTCAAAGTGTTCCTGAACACTTTTCAAGCAAACAGCCTCCAAAGCTTTTAAGCCCTTCAAGTGTTTAAGCTGTATTAAAAATTAAACCCATCTTTCTATAGGACCCTACTTTATATGATAACTATATTCAGTTCTGTGTCTGCATCATCACACTTTAAGTACTTGACTAGAGAAAATTTCAGTTTTGAACCACAAATGGAAGGATATGTTACCACAAACACGTTGCCAATTCTCTCTCAGCCAGCTGACTTCTACTGCATTTTTCAGGCCACCCCCAAGCCTTTTACCACCCTTCTTTCCCAAAAGATTTCCCCCCTGTATAATTAAAGAATTATCCTTAATAACCCAAATCTATCTCACATGCAGATCTTGTACACAAGCACCCACTGCTTCCTCACAGAACCCCGGGGTTTGTCAGGCTTGGAAAAAAATCCACTTCAATGAAGCCATTTCAGATCTCTGGTTATCTCAGGCATGAAAAGGACTGCAAGAGCCATTTGCAAAACCCTTGTAAACATCTGGCTGTGCAGCTTTGTTCTGTTTGAGCCCCTATTCCTACATCATGCAGTTTCAGGGGGGGGAAAAAAAAAATAATTCACATCCCACACACTTTTTAGGGCTTTTTTTTTCCCTTTCTAGGATAAAATGTTGCTGGCATCTGTCCCCTAGCTTTCCTGACTGAGCCTGGAGACAGAATTACGCATATTCAAAAAACCCACACAGCCAAGCTTGCTGCCTCACACAGCCCAGCTTGCTGCTGCCAACTTACAGCTTTTTCTTTTTTTCCTGAGGGTCCATCTGCCTATAAAAGGAGACTGAAATAAGCAGTTAAGATTCAAGACACTTTCATATTTGGTTGTCTGAATTTTTCACCTGGAAAAAAAAAAACAAAACCAACATCCCTCCAGCAAGCAGAGGGGGTGACCTGCATGACTGTTCTCAATGCATAATCATAACCCAGCTCCCTGCTCCTCTCCAGCTCAGGTGATTGCAAAGATACTACAACTTATTCATGACTTCCATTCTCCTGTCAGATGTTGAGTCATTTAATTCAGACTTGCTTTCATTCCAGAATATTTCGACTCCATCCTCTCTATCCTATGCATCTTTCTTTTCAGCTGTCACTTCTTCAAAACCATGTTCAGCTGGCTGGAGGTGCTGTGAAGTTGTCTGGCCAGAGCTGCTTTCCTAATGCTACCACACTCAGAAAGGCAACAAAAGCTTGTAAAGATGCAAATATTTGCAAACTACTACAAAATCCATCACATTTTTACAGTCAGTCCAATTTTTATCACCTTTATTGGAATAACTATGCTAAGCAGATCCACAATATAATGAAATTCATGCACTAGTATTGGGAAGGCTCAATATAAAAAGATTTGATACAAGTTGAGTTTCTCCACCAGACACAGCATTGTTGTTTGGAAGAATATGCAGGCACTCGTGGTGTAATTTATTTAATGACTCAAATGTCAGTGCTTTCTCCCCATCTATGCCTGTGAACAACACACTCATTTCTCTGCTTAGCCATATTTGAGAAGGGCAGCTATTACAAGTTCTGTTTTAGAAGCCAGCTTTTCAGGAAACTAAAGATGGTCTTTGGAACAACTTGGCAATTTGTCTATGAAGAGCTAAAGGGTGTCTAGGCAGTCTCTTCTTCACATCAAACAGCACAGTCTAGTAGGAAAGTGACATGGAGGGGACAGACTGTGCCCTTTTTCTCTCTCTTTTTTTTTTTTTTTTTTTTTTTTTTTTGTGAATAGCTCCTGGTTAAAGTATGTCATACTCCCTAAAGAACTATACATTGAGATTAATTTCCTCAATACATCAATATTAAAGTGGACTGCCAGCACCTGGAAGAGTACTAAATAATTTGCCTTAAAATAATAGTCAAATACATCATATTTGACTTTCCATTAATTCTGCCCCCTTCTCCTCCAATCCAAAGTGCCACCTATGCAACACACCTAACCCAGCCTCAGACTTCCCAGACATCAAGGTTTGATGCTAAATACACTTCTCAAGTAGAAGGACAAGAGGGCTGCAAGAAGAAGGGAAGCTCAGAAACAGAACACATGATCACAATAAAATACTGGCTGTGACCTGACTCGAGTCAAGACCTAAAGGTGAGGTATGGAAGAAGGAAAGAGCTTTAGTTTAGCCTAGAGCTCAGGTGCCAGAGAATAACTTGTATTGTCATTGTATTTGGGGATGAAACTGGACAGACGTAAGCTGTCAAGGGAAAAACAAAGGGACCAATGGCAAAGTCCACTGGCTGAAAGCTGGAGAAGAGACATCACACACCTGCGGAAGGGACTACCAGAAAGACAAGGATACCAGAGACAGAACACATGATGGCTTCACAGATGTGGCATGTCTGACTACACCATACAGCTGAATATGCAATTCATCCAAATGTGTGCTTCAAGAGGAGTTGGATTGTGACATCTACAGGGTCTTGGTCACTTGACAAGAGAGCTGAAAGTCCTGGGAAGACCTGGACACCATGTCAGCAGGTGACACGGACACATAACAATTTCATACAGACATCATTACCAGAATCAGAAGGCAAGAAAGAGGGAATCATTAGAGGATTCAGAAGTATCACACATTACTTTTGGATGCTCTTCTCAGGTTTAGAGAAGTGCCAGTTTTCAGATGATGAGCACCAAATGTCACAGGATTGGGTGGGGGAAAGAATTCTGAAGTAGCTGTGAGGAGAAAGGCCTGTGAGCAAAGGATTAGTCATTCCACTTCATGGCTCTGAGAAACAGGGTCTGCAACAACTATTTTCTCATTAGTTTCTGTTGTTGTCGTTGCTTTGTACTGCAGAACCCAAAGGTAATTTTCAACTAAATACAATTATAGCTGGGTGGGGTAACTCTGATGAAGCAGAACACAAGTTATTACAAAACTAAAATCAATTAAGCCCTTTCATTTCACACTTTTAGGAAATCTGAGAACACATTCATCAAGGCAGCAGGACCACTTCTTCATCAGGACAGCAGGACCACTTTTAACCAGCTGCACGCAGAGCCAGAGCCGTGCTGGATGAGCTCTGCAGCAAACAATCCAAACAGGATATTAAGTACAGGAATGTGGTTACCCCTGACTAACTGCCTGACTAACCAACAATTCTCCAAGGCTGACGTACACGTAACTCGTGTGCCTTGGGTAAACACTTCTCACATTGGTCATCAGCATGTGCCTGCTCTTGTGATGAATTCTGAGGGCTGCCACCAGGCAGCAAAGCCAGAATCCCTTCCCCTCCTCATCCCAACCCAATTTACTTTCTTTTGAAAATACAGGACTTTAATAATTCTGTTGGTTTTTTTCCTGAAACGATACCTATGTTATACCAATCAGAGGTATATGGCAGCAAGATGGTCTGGATTTCTTTTACAAATCCTGAAAACTGGGACTAATAAGTACTATTAAGTACTAATAAGTACTTCTTGTTTTAACTGTTTTCACTATTTGGTATCAAATCAGTCAAAAATAAGTATCCTATAAAGTAGCAGCGTCACATTTGGGAAAGGTAAGCATCTAAATGCATATTTCTACTCATATCAGATTCCATCTTTTGCTGAATTTCTCCAAGGAGTCTATTGAAGATTTCTGAAAAGAGCTCTTAAACTTTCACAGTGCTGACTGAGCTGTCTGGCATATGAAGCCCTTCAGACACTTTTCCCACGTACAACAGCAGCTTGCATGAACAAGATTTTCCAACAAAAATCCATGCCAGTAACTGTTCTCTGTATTGAGATTTTTATAAATACAGTTGTATCAGCCAATTTGTTACTGATGAGATCAATGTAAGAAAGTGACACACACCCTTCCAAGCTACACTTAAGTTTGCACTACTAAATACTTCTCCAGTGTTGGTCCAGTGCTGAAATCTTACTGTTTACTCTAGCTGAATAGATCTGGCACCTTAGTCCTCAAGTGCCAGAACAATTATACATGAAATACGTAGGATACGTGCAGCCCTTTCTCAAAACAAAATAATGTGCAAATAATTCAGCCAATGCTTGAAGCACATCCCAGCAGACATGTGGGTGCTCTAAGACCAGTATAAAATGGCCATCTTGTTCCAATTGCTCTTACCTGTCAGGTTTTTCTCATCTTCCTTCTATCAAGATGTGGGTTATTGTTAGGCGTTTGCAAACTAGTCCAGTTTCCAAACAATCCTGCATTTCTGTCTGTTAGAAGTTTTCAAAATGCTCCTCCATAAGTAGCTGAAAGATCTCTGCTGTATTAAGTGGATATGGGGCAAGTTACATGGAACTGAGTTTTAAAAATGCTTCACAGAAGCAGCCGACACATAATCCATCTCAGATGTAGATTATTAGAAAAATCTGGCACAGTTCACTCTGTTTCTAAGCTGTACCTTTAGCAGTATTTAGAAAATTTTAAGATGAGTCATTAAACAAAAATGATGAGGAGGCATCGCCTTTCACTTCCTCTTCCATACCCAGAAGTGTTAAGAGGTTTGTCTTAAATGAACATAACCTGTTTGCTCTAGAATTAAAAGCATCAAAACTAACTGCTAAAACTATCAAGATTTATTTCTTCCCAGAAAGCTACATGGAATTAAGCACGATTTATATCTAAAAGCTACCATTTTAGAAGGCGGCAGACATGACACTAATACTCCACACACAAAGTTTAAGCAGAAAACCCTGTGAAGTAAAATGCTCTGGCAACAAAATGGATATCTTCAGTTACAAAAATAAGAGCAAAGAACAAGAAGGCGAAACGTATTTGCCAATTTTATGTGAAAATATGCCTTCAGTCCAGCTGGTAAATGTTTTCACTATCTCTCTGCATATGAAAGAAAAATGGCATTAAGAGAAGTCAGGCACAGAGGTTTTGCTATCTTGTAACTAATACGAGTTGAAGAAATTATAGTCACTACTCAGAGAATAGAAATTGCTTTGGAATCAATAAGTCAATAATTTTAAATATTGCCTTTTGAATGTGATTGATGGCAGAAGCCAAAACAGAAGTACTGAAAACTGTTGCCTTTGAAGATCTGAGATTTTGTGAAGCGTTTTGGTCTTACGATCTCTCGCGGAAGAAAAGGGATTGAATTCAGTTTATGGCTGGAAGTGTACAGATTTGCAGCAACGTGCCCTTAGAAGACTGCTTGAATCCAGTTTAAACACTGCTTTCCATCCTCAACTCTTCCCTCTGTTTCTAGGAGTATTAAAGGATTTTGAAAAGCACATTAAAAAAGGAAATGAGGCTTCTGCTGCACTGCAATCAAGAAGTTTTGTCACTGAATGCAGCAGGCTACAACTTCAAACATTTTTAGCTTTTGCAAGGTCAGGCTTGAAAATAAAGAAAAAAGAAACAGCTAAAAAAAAAAAAAAAAAAAAAAGACCAAAACAAACCCTCCTCAAACACACATAAAATAAAACATCCCAACCTGCTTTACAGAGATACCTGAACTATCCCACTGACCACTGGAATGACAGCTCAGAACAAAAGCTGACAACTGTTTATCAGTCCAGGACTCATGAAGAAAATCAAATTAAAACATAAATACATGCATGAAGAGCTTACCTGAAGTGCAATTTAATTAAGTTACTCTTCAAAACTGAGCTACATGGCCCCACCAAGCAGGACACAGATGCTCTGAAGATCTCGCTAGTCCTCCTGTGCACCCATGCAGTGGTACCTCCCCATGAAACAACTCAAGGTTGCTTTGTACAGCCTCCAGTAAAGTCCAGTATAAATGTTCCATGAATTAGGGCAGTTCATTGATCCAGCAATGTCAGGAAATACTACAGAACTACAGATCCTAGAGCTTTGTTTCTACAACAAATAGTATTCCAAAGACACTGGTGGAGTGGTTTAGAGCTAGGTATTTCTGTCACTTTTCTTTTCAACAGCCTTTCTCCACCATCTCTGGCCACAAACCACCTGGCTACCAGTATCACAGAACACTGTGAAAGTGGGAAATCACAACTAGAGCAGCAAGACCCAAGATATTATTGATACTGCACCCCTCTCAAGAAAATGTGGGTCCAAACCCAGTGGAAGCAAGGGCTCACAGAACCAATCTAAGAGAACTGAAGGGCAGAAAAAAACCAAATGGTTTCTGCTCCAGAGGAGAAACTGAAATCCTGGTGTCTGCTCCCAGGCTAAGAAAATGGAGCAAAGCCACAACTTATTAACTGGCTTCTCCACATCAGTTTACTCCAATGCCTAGAAGATTATGTTAGAGCAAACTGATCAGGTCAAGAACAAGAATTCTCAAGAACTTTACTAATCCAGGAATTCCAAATGATTAAGGCCAAGGCTCTAACAGAGCCTCAGAATGTGTGTTACACCTAACTGGGAAAATGTGGCAGATGTAATCCTGGACTAGCTGCACACTTACAGAACTGTATCTTATTAGAAGGTGTGTTTTGACAATTCCATTTCAGTTTTAGTCACATTAAATTATTCATCTCTTGTTGACTCCACCCTTCAGAATGAATAGAGAATGATTTCCTATTTACCTCCAGGACAGCCTGACCTTGGTCCAACAGGCAGCTTTATTTCTTGCCTTGAGCAGAACCCAGCAGCCCACCCTGCCATAGACAGGCAGGACTCCAGCTCATAGTTTATCAGTTCTGTGCCTGATGCACTGCAACTTTCTACTACAGCTGAGGGATACTGCACATGAAGCAGATTCCTTTGTTCCAGTACTGGTGCTACGGAAAAGCAGAAACCTTCTGGAAGAGATGACCATTACTATTATTCAAATCACACTGTCCCATGAAGTTGAGTGTGACTTCAAGATGGGAAATTAAGTTTTTCTGGAAAAAAACCAAAACAAAGGAACAAAAAAAAAAAACCCGCCTAAAGAGCAGTGATGTCTAAGACTTTATCACCAGCCTATCAAGACAGAGAAATTACTCCTCAATATAGCCTCCCTGCTTCTGCATGCCCCCTCTTCTCAGCTAGTCCCAATCTTTGTTTCTCTCTTCATGGGTGCAGCAGATGGTGCTTCAGGTGGGACTGTAAAGCTCTGAGGAAGGTACAGAATCTTTCCTTCAGAGTTCTACGGTGCAGCCAACTCAGTTCAACAACGTACGTTGGCCTCTCTCATCTTCTGCAGGGAATAAAGATTTGTTACATTCATCCAGACCCTGTGAAGATGATGCTGTTCTACCACAATGCATCTTACCAGTGCACATCTTCTTAGGTGGATGGAAGATGGGGAAATAAACTAGGGGTAAATGTCAGCCTTGGAGAGACCTTAAAGCTATGAATATTTACTGGCAAAGTGAACTGAATTTGGCAGGAGAAACTGTTTCCACTTGTTCTTGATGTGAAATGTACTATTAATAAGAAAACCAAACCACCCACCACACATCAACAATCATACAAAGAGTAACATATGGCTGTTCAGCTGAACTATGGAGTCACAGAAAAAAAACACTAGATCATAAACACCTCAGTTATCACTACAACACCTTGTTTTCACATCCCAGTTATGCCCAGTGCCCACCAGAAGAGCAGGCCCTCCCATGCCCATCACCTCATGAAGCAATGCTCACCCAAAAAACCTGAGAGCCCACATGATCCTGGTTCACAAACTGCTACTCCATGATTCTCTATGAGAGTAGATATAGTTTCAGTTCCTGCAAGTTTAACCCTCCAAACCCATTTCTGGAAATGGAGTTGCCTTCTGCACTGGCAGTCTTCACTCTGAAAACGTTAACTTCTCTGCGAATCAAAAATGCAAAGATGGGGCTGATCTTGCCCCATTTCCCCTGCAACAGCTAATACTAAAACTTGCTTTCTTTTACCTTGAGAAAAGGTTTAGCTCTAACACTGCAAATACATTTGGAGAAAAGAGCAACAGCCTCCAGCCTGGAGCAGAACCAAAATGGTAACTCCAGTATACTGACTGAGGGGATTAGGCAGGCTTTCTGTAGGTTTTCTTAAAGTGATGCCACATTCAGTAGAGCACCAATGAAGAATGCAACAGGGAAATCACATGTTCTTAATGTTTGTTAAAATTGCTTCTCAATTCAGACAGTTTTCCTTTGAAGTGATACTTTTAAAATGACAATAGGGCATACCTCATCATAGTGGGTTTGCAAGATTCTCCTTTTCTCTCTAGGCAAAGGGATAAAAAATCCCCACAAACCCCAGCACATCACACGTGATTCATGACGTTTTCAACTTTTTTTCTTTAAAGGGATGTCTAACTGCATATTAAGGAAACAAATACTCCTGCAAGGGATACCATCTGTGTGGAACACCACACAGAGAGGTACTCCCACATTTCTTCAGTTCTCACTGTGCTGGATAGGTTTAATCAAACATCCCAGCCCTTCTTAGCAAAAGTCTTTCAATACCTGCTGCAAAAGAAGCTGCCATTCCTGGGGTCTCAGGGAGCTCAAATTTGCTATTTCTGGACACCAAATGAAACAAAGAATTTGCTGATGGTAGCACAGACTGTACTACAGCTTGCTGCTAAACAACTGTAGAGCTATCTTTCAAAACATTACTAAGTTTGCTCCTTGGGGTAGCAGCCTGAACTAGTTTCTACCACATCCCACGTTCTCTAACGTCTGACAACCTGTTTAGTCTTAATTCCTATTTATTTAAAAAAAGATGCAAGAAAACTGGGCTGTTTGAGTTCAATTAAGGCACTGAAATCATATTAGCATTCCTGCAGGATCTTCAGATGACCATATCCACGGATTTTTGTAAAAAGTCTTATACCACTAAAAAAATGCAGACTGCGCTACTGAGTTACCAAGATTCACATCTGGGATGTTTCACTCAAAAGGGTCCTCTCTTTAAAGCAGAAATTCAGCATATTCTGAAACTCTTGCTTAGGGGTTTTTTTCCTTCCATACTTAACATTAAAAAAAAAAAAATCAGCTCCCATGTTCAGAAAATATTACCTAGACTGAGTGCCTCAATTCTGTATGTCTGTGGGTTTCCTTAAAAACAACTGAAAAGTCAACTTTAAATAGGGATGTTCTCATGGTTCTAAGTAGTGTACATAGTTTTGACTGCCTTTGCACTCCAGGATTAAATGTTATTGGGCTCTCCTGTGTCCATTCTTTTACAGTTAGACTTGATGATCTTAAAGGTCTTTTCCATACTAAATGGTTCTATGTTTTATATCCTATAGGCTTTTTTTTCTTTTCTCCCAGATCAAATCACGTATCAAGAAGTTCTCAGTGAGATGGGTGAGCTCTTTAATGAAAGGTATCCTCTCTCCCAGAGAAAGTATACTGTAAGCCTTACCTGTCAGTTTGTCTGAGCTAAATATAACATTAAAGTTGAGGTGGTGGCTCTTCGCATATCCAGCATCAGGACAGCCTTTGCACTGCAAAAATGTCATCCACAGTGCAGCTAAGGCAATGAACAATCTGTGAGCATATTAATGTGCTTTCATTCAAGAGCTAAACACATTACATTCTACAAAAGAGCTTTTGGAATGCATGCATTGGAATTCAGTAGCAATCTATGAGGGAGCATTAGAGGCCCACTGTAAAAAAAAAACAAAAAAACCCAACCTCCTATAAACCTAAAACATTTTAAGATTGCCAGTCAAGCAGATGTATTTCTAATGCATAATGCCAAATAATGAATTACACCTTGCAAGGATGAACCATATTGGATTTTTAAAAAAGGCCGTGCCACAGGGATACAGTTCTTTGTCTTTCCTAAGCAGATCATTGTACATCTGATCATATGTGGTTTTGAAATCATAAACATTGGGCTTGTCCGGTGCTGGTCCTGGCAGCTTCACGTGAGTCCCTGTCCCAAAGGATCGGACACTGAATCCTCGTTTGCTGAAAGACAAGAGGGGAAAAGGGGGGAAAAAAAAGGCAATTAGAATGGATGGACTTTACAACACCAAAGTTCTGAAAAAACATTTTCAAAAGGCCTCTTAGCAGTCAGCCAAGTCACAAGCAGCTGGGCAACTCTGAATTGCTGAGCATAGCCTTGCAGTTACCACCAGAACTCACACATCAGTCTGAAAGGACTGCATACATTTTATGTAAAATTTTCTTAAAATTAGGAATTTCTTTTGTGCTTTCAGGCACTGTGAATTTGCAGCAAGCATGTGGCTTGTATTCACTCTTGGACTACACAGTATAGGCAGAGTTCTTTTTATCTTGATACAAGAAAGTAACAATACCACCTACCAATACTTACGTATTCTGCTAATGCTGCTGGGCTAACTACATTAATCCCTGCATTATGTTGCCAAAACTACATCTGGTGTAATTTCTTGAGCCCAGTACAAACATTTCTGTGCCTCCTACTCTTCAAGTGGATTGAGAACTATACTGTGTCATTACCTTTACAGATGTGAGGCACACATTGGCATCTAAACACTCCTGGGTAAGCCAGGGACAGCTTCATTCCACTCTCATGAACAACTTGTTTAATAATTGTAATTTTAAAATACATGAGTAAGTAAGTGGCAAGAACCTGCATGTCGTTAGGAGCAATGCCAAAATGTTCTTCTTTATTAACCCAGACACACATATTCAAACCTCATTGCCTTCAGATGGTGTCTTTAAAGTGATCCAAAAAACTTCTGTGCAGGGATAAGCTGTGACCAAGCTTTGCTACAAGCTGAAACACCACTATGCAACTATCAACTATCAAGAGTGTTATTTCCTTTAATTTCCTCTACTGGAACACTGCCCCTCCTTTCTCTTTCTTGCTTTCCTTTTCCTTCCAGCAGCGACTTGTAGGTTCCACACATCAAAAAATTGTGCTTCCACTGCATGACCCATTCAAAATTGCTTCCTTGAACAGCTGGAGTTTACCTTTCTCACTTGGAATTTCATGCTTTGACAGCAGCAGCTGCTAGGATACAGCTTTTACACTGTTTATGCACCAGGTGCATTATTATGAACAAATTCTGAATATGTTTCGACATCTTTCTTGAAAAGATTATTGCAAGAATTTGTTCCTGACCTAGTAAAGCTACCCAGAAGATGGAACATTATGAGCTTCAGCTTTACCATAAAGGGTAAGGGATACTTATCTACTAACCTAGCACTGATTTCTGAAAACGTGAAGCTTAAACAAAGGACCTGTAAATGTTGTGGAATTTCAGAAAGCTGTTTTTATTAAGGCCAATGTATGTAAAGTACCAGTATTCTAAGTACAAACAGAAGCCAGTATATAGAGCTGATCTTCAGCAAGTCATGCTGGCCTCAGTTTAATCCCCAAGCTCATTACAACAAGACCATGTGAAATAACCACATGCCCAGGAGTTTACAGACTTTTAACAGCAGGACCTGGAAACAGTCATTGCCCTTCCCTCCAAAGAGTCTTGGAGCTGATGGCAACGTGCCTCATCTGGGACACAACTGCTGAGACCAATGTGGGACTGAGCTCACAAAACCCCAATCCGTGACAGAGCTGTTGCCACTCAGTTTCAGGCACTGAGAAGGAAATAATACTAATCCATGCAGACTGGGACATGGAAGTTTTTATTCAAACCTTTCTTCTATTTCATTGTCATTCTGGGGTCTCACGCTGCTTCCATGAAGGTATTTTCAGCTTACAGTGAGGTGGTAACAACACAGCTTCTCTTCTTACAGTGGCTGCTAATTACTAACCCTAAACATTAAAGCAAATCCGAGAAAAATCCTGCAGTACCACTGCAGCTGGCAGGGGTAAAGATTTTCAGGGGACAAATGACTCGTTTTAATAATCCCCTTCCTCAACATTTAGCAGCAAAATCATTAGCAACAGTGCCCTCCTTGCAGACCACTTCACAAATATTTTATGTAATTTAATCAGTATTTAACTGATTGGTGAGGGGCACCAATGTTCTACCAAATAAACATACACAAATGGAAATAGTGAACATAACAAGGTTTGGTAATAAGAGAAATGTTCCCCTTCAACGTTGGAAGGAGAACCATGGCCAAGTCTGCATCCTCTGACAGGAAAAGGGAAGTCCTGCAGGCAGATTGTATTTGCAAAAGCAAGACAAGCAGGATGACTCAGGCAGGCCTGGTCACAGCCATCCAGTCTGACAGCTTTTAAGGAACTATTATTTCTGCATCCACACTGCTTTTCCTGTATTCCAGTGCTTTCATGTCTCACAACACCCCTATGGTGACAGGAACTGATCTACCAGCAAACTTCAACAGAGCTTCAGCCTGACTTCTGTTGGAAGATTAAAACACAAGGTTTAAAACCTGGTTAGGTAGAAAACATGCAGATTCAGTACAGAAAACTGTCCTGAACCAAGGTAACACCAGAAGCTGGTGGATGATGCATGAAATATGGAAAAGATCTAATGTTTGCGTTATATTCCAGGGGTCCAAGTGTCAGCACAGAAGTATCAATATATTGCAAGGATGAGTAAGAAATTTGGGTTGGCAAGTGAGACTCCTTGCAAGCCCTTCTGGAAAGACCTGCTGCAATGTAAAGGGACAGAAAGTTTGTCAGTTTTGCTTTCTTGACTCCAAAAAGAGAGAACAGCAGGATGTTACAAAATGCCAGTACATTAAGATGTTAATTCAAGCTTGTTTAAACATAACGTCATGCATTAAGAAGGATAAACTACTCAGAAGAAACACAAAAGCAAGGAGTGGACTGTGGGTACTTCAAACAGAAGCCTACCAGGTAAACTGAACATTTCACCTCAATATTATATGTACAGGGAGAAATGTTATATTTTACAAATGCATCAGAAGTTAAAAGGCCGGTATTCCTGCAACATCATTTTGCTTTAAAAGGAAGCAGCACAAAATTATCTCAAGTTTCAGTATGTGCTAAGTAGGCCTAACATTTGGATAACAAAAGCTTGCCTTACAGATAGGTATTTTTCCTTATAAGATGAAGAACAGAATAATGAAAGTTACTGGTACAAGCTCTACCTGAAAAATGTGGCTTAACTAAAACCTGTAACTCACTAAAACACTGATGAGACTAGAAAAAATAATTCTGAAACTTGACTTCCAGCATCACAACAATCTAGAAAACTCATCAAGTAAGACAAGCTTCAACAAAAAATTTTAATACATTTCCTAGCATAAATATTAAAAAAAAAGTACTGATGCTTATGCAAGTCCTTAGGCTACACATAAGAAAGAATTGTTTAAGAATGTTCATGATGTTCAACATCAAAGATTGGCTTCCAGACTGTTTTCAAATAGTTCCCTGCAACTCTGTAGAATCTGTATTCTTTTAAGTTCCCTAACTGCCTAACAAAATACCCAAAAGGTTTCTCAATACCTCAGCTTCTTCCTAACTCTACTTCCTCTTGTAATCACGTGTGCTTTCAAACTGCAGTGCAACATACAGCAAGACATTGCCCTGAACTGGTAAAACAGGCTGGCTCTGAGCATACGAAAGCATTTTCATGAAGTTTACTGGCAATGACCCCTGTCATTACATGGGATAGTTATTTCTTTAACTCATCTTTCCTTTGCCATTTATGCTATCCTTGCTATAATCACGCTGCTAGAAAATTAACATTTTCCAAATGCAGCCGTTTGGTTAATTTTTAATTAGAATTTTTTGGGAGAAGATTTTAAAACACAGCATTTCCCTGCCTCATTTGCCAGCAAAACATCAGCCAAATGTGAAGGGATTTATTTCTTCTGCAAAAACAGAGAGGAAGAAAAAGGCTGGACACGATGCATTCAGAGATGTGAATTTAACTTCGTCCTCCGGGCTGAGGTTTCAACTAAATCTCAGCTCCAGCAAGAGCAGCACAGCTTCCTCCCCCCCAGCACCTATTAGTAAGCAGGTGTTTGCACAGAATGCCACAGGTAACATCTGATGCCAGGCTGAAGCATTATCAGAATCCAATGCAGCACAAATGCAGCTCACAGTAAGATGGCTGCCAGACCAGATGCTTCTCTCACTTATTCAAGGCTGTTGGTTTTATTTATGTCTGTCATTACTGTCTTATTCTCTCATTTATTCCTTTCAAAACTGTGGGTTTACCTGTCACTGATGTTTTATTTAATGTACCACACAATTTAAACATAGGTGTTTAGCTTGCTGTGCTATCAATGTGCATCTTTTCATTTTAGTGTTTCTTTACATAATAATACTAAAAAATAACCCCTTATCATGTGCAAAGGGAAGGTTTAGCAATATGAGTTCAGGCAGATCAGGTCTCCTGTCCATCAGCCCATCCCCACCTCCCTTTCTGAATTCTGCCAAGCTGAGAACACTTGTGGTGCTGAAGAGATGAACCCTCCTGAATCTCAAAGGTATTTCACACCCCGAAAAACCAAACATTTCCAATACTTCGTCCTGTTTTTCCTGCAACAGGAAAAGGCTCCCTTGCAGGATCCGCTCTTCAGATGCGTAAAAAAAAAAAAAAAAAAAAAAAAAAAAAAAAAAAAAAAAAAGGAGGGTTTAAGTATTCAGATGCCGAGACACAGGAGCTGCGGTGGGGTTGGAGAGCTCGTGTAGCCCAGGAGCGGGAGCGAGATCCGGGGCGCGATCCGAAGCGGGATCCGGAGCAGGCCCGGCCGCTCCAACCCGGGGCAGGGCCCGGATCTCCACCTCAGCCCAGGGGTCCCCAGCACGGCCTCTCCCCGCCGCCCTTCCCGCCCAGCCAGCCCCGCAGCGCGGGCTCAGGGCCGGGGTGCGGCCGCCGAGGCCTGAGGAGAGGCAGCGGCGGGGCCCGCGTCAGGCAGGAGGGGTGAGGGCATCCCCGGTTACCTGAGGATGTTGTGCGCCTCCATACTGCGGTTCTGGTTGCTGGAGCAGACCACGGCCACACGGAGCGGTGAGGAAGGCATGGCGGGGGGGGGGGGGTTGGGGGTGGGGAAGAGCCCGGCTCCCTCCCCGCCGCTCCACAAACCCGCACGGCCCCGGCCCGCGGCTCGCACAAAATGGCGGCGGGAGAGCGGCGGCGGGCGGGGCCCGGAGGTGTCAGCGGGGCCGAGTCACAGGGCCGGGCCGCCAACCCCCGAGCCGGCTCCGGGAGGGCGGAGGAAGGGAGAGGAAGGGCGGAGACAGCCGGGAAGGGGATCCCGGTGCTCCTCTGGAGGCTCTGAAGTCCTCAGAGCCGGGCTGGGGTGTTCTGTGGGGTCTGTGGAGGGATGGCGCAGGGATGGTCAGGCCGAGGGTTGTCCTCCGCAAAGGCTCCAAACCCATCATTCGGGCTGTTAAATACGCCCTGATTCGGTCAGCCGCTGCCTGAGAGAGAAAAGCCGGCAAGAAGTTGTGATTAATCGCCATTAAACGCTGTGGGTCTGTACCGCGCTGGAAACAAGGAGGAGGCTGCGGTGTGTGAGCAGATAAACATGGAGACGCCTGATCTGAGGTGTTCAGAGGGATGGGGAGGATAAACCATGAGATCCCTGGCCAGGTGAGCTCTGCCACAGCTAAACAGGGCCTTGTGCTGGTTATGGCTCTTTATACAGCAGCTCAGAGGTTCTGCAGGGCCAAGAGCAGCTTCTCTGCGTGATACTTTGAGGGTTCTGACACGTACATGTGTTACTAAGTCTTATCTACGTGTGCCAAACAAAAACAAATGTAATATTTTGCTGTGACCGCAAGCAGGGATACAATCTCGTGGCCCCCAAGCTCCTAATTTCACTGCTAGACTTTTAATTTAATAGACAGGCAAGTTTTCATCAACGGGAAATAATATTACAATGTTAGGTTTTAGGTCTTTCTGCCTCGCTTTCATATTTCACACGCACCTAATTCCTATTTCCTTGGCAAAGTAAGCCACGTCCTCCATGAGTTTGCTTTCAGAAGAATGTGGTTGAAACGAGGGTTTTTTTTTTCCCTGAAAAGCAGAATCTCCCGGCTAGATTTCTCTCTCAGCACTAGGTGGCAGCCAAATGTTGGAGTGGATCCACCGAGCCATAAAACTCACGAGAAGATCATGAAACGTTCGGATGAGGCCCTTTTTAGGGCCTTCACCCTTAAAAAGAAGTAAATTGACTGACACTGGATCAGCCCCATCTCCTCGTTTGTGCCCAGAACCCTGTGCCGAGGATTCTGCAGTGATGATGCTTTCTATGATGCTTATGGAATTCTTCATTTTAGGAGTAAACTCACAGGTTTATCTCTTGGAGAATACAAGGAAACCTGTGTAATCAGTGCAGAATACAAAGGAAACCAACACCAACGTGAATGTGTATAGTCTCCAAGCACAAAAGTTGTCCAGTTCGAGAAGTTGTCTTTGTTACCTGTGTAACAAGGATGATCGATCAATTGCTTGCCTCTGATCCAAATGTGGCATCTTCTTGGGTTCTTTCAGTAGGGTTTCTGAATAGCTGTTATCCTCAGCTTCTTGTTTGTTTTTTGTTCCTTAACTAGAATCAGCTCTCACTGGCACTCTGCAGGAAACCAGAGGAACTCTAAATCAGTTACTCAATTTTCTTGTAGTGAAAGTTAAAAAAAAATTCTCCAGAGATCACACTAGATCATCTCCTGAGGTCCCTTCTAACCTCAGTTACCCTGGGATCCTGTAGTCCCAACCTCTAGTAGACAAAAAAAAAAGAAAAGGTACTGGGAGAATAAATCTCTACATTTACCCATTAATTTCATAATTTCACAGGAGGTGATGCAGTATCATTATGAGTACTCTTTGGGTAGATTTTCTCACTTTGACTCAAACAAGATCTCAAACCATTAAATATTTGTGGTTTTCATTATTCTCTTAATTTATTAAGGTCAGTGCTAAGGTGGTACAAGGTTTATTATTTACACATTTGATTTTCACATCTGGCAATTCACAACAAGATGAGGAACAAAACAGTAACACTGGTTGACAGAGATCTACAAAATCAGTGCCACTCCAACACTGGCTACAGGAAGGACTGACCTGAAACCTCTGAAAGATTTGTGACCCAAATTTACTCTGTATCTAAGTTCACTGAACCAAACTACTGGGCGTGAGTTATCTTAATGTTCTTAAAAACTGATTGCTTTTTGTTCGAGCAGTCAATCACCTCAGGGATAAAAAAAAAGAAAAATTATGACATTGTCCTTCAGTATCAATGAATGTCAGCAGCTTTCTGTTCCTGTGATGCTAGGTATCATCAGGCTGCTTAAATCAAGTATGAAGGAAAGTAAATAAAAGGGGAGGACTTGAGTTTAGAGTCATGTGAGCAATGTGAGCATGTGCAATGGAAAAAGCAAGAATTACAAACAAATAAAAGGTATTTCTGCCTGATGAAATACAGACCATCAGTTTCCCATCCTCTCTCAAATGCTGGAAGGGATTATGCTTAGTACAAATACTGCATTTTATCAAGAATTCCAAATACTTTCTATATTTATCCTCTACTCGCAAGTTTACACATCACTAACTACTTTCACAAAGGAATGCATTCAGGTCATTCACTAGTGATAAACATTTACACAAACAGATCAGAGAGGAAACTGAAGTGTTCCAATAGCAACACCCCTTTACAGCAGAGCTGTTCCCCTACTTTTGCTCCAGGTGCTCAGTTTAAGTGATACAAAGTCATTTTCTCTTACAGTTGTCAGCTACATACAAACATACACAAACTAGATTACTAAATAAACACCTCTGGAATGGTGACTCTATTTTGTGCCTATACTAAAGTTCAAGTAATGACCAAGTTTATGGGGTTTAAAAAACAAACAAACAAACAAACAAACAACTGAACAAAGAAACCAACAACCACCGATTTCAGAGACAAAACCACAAAGGGAGGTACAGTTGTTTATGGAGACTACAAGAACAGCTAAACCAATATAAATGGGACAATTTCTCAGCACTAAGGCACAATAGAATTAAAACTCTATGGCTAAAATCTTACTACAGCATCGAGTGAGCAGCTAAGGGGAGTGTTCCTAGGCTCAAAACACTTGGCTACAACACGAGTTCTGTGCTGAAGATGCTTTTACCTTAGTGTGGCTGCACAGAGCATGCCTAAAAGATGGGGTTTCAGAGGGCAGGGATGGTGCTCATCCACACTGTACTGCTTTTAAAATTAAGGACTGGCTCCTACTTGCACAACAAAATGTAATTTTCAGACTATGTCCCTTTACCATTGCTTTTTGTGGAAACTACGGACACGACAGTCCTACAGGGAGAAAAGTGAGTTTACTCGGGGTAGGATGTTGGTTGGTAGTTGACCAGAAGATGCCCCGTTGTTTTGGACAGTGACCAGTCTAGGTCCCAGAACTTGAGAACAACGTAAGGCATGATACAAAACCCACTTAAGTCATGAGATTTAGGTGGGCTTTGGATCAACACGCACGGAACTCCGGGGTTTGTGGCTCCACCGCTCTGCTCTCCCACAGACTTTGAGCAGCCTTCTGCCTCGGGGAAAAAAAATCAAGCACAGGTCTAGAGGAAGGCGATTTCGACATAGGCTTGAAATAAGAGTGTTCTGGGGGGTCTCCTCGAGCAGGCCTTGTCCAAACAGCCATTTTTCTGGCACTTGCGGACCTTCGCCATGGTTTATTTCTGATCTGCTGAGATCCCGTGAGTTCAGCAACCACCCAGGGGCTCAGGCTGAGCAGCCACCTTAGGAGGAAGAAGAGCTCCAAATCCTGAGGTATACCCAAATCCCGGGATTTCGGGCAAGCCACCCAACCCTTCCCTGTCGGGAGGCGGCAGGCAGCGGGGCGGCCCCGCTCAGGCACGGCGAGGGGCCAGGGCCGGGCTCATCAGGTTCTCGGTGATATAAGCCACCAGGAGGCAGATGAAGACGAGCATGACGCAGATGGAACCCCCCACGGCCGTCATGGCCACGACGATGTCCCGCATGGCTGCCGGCTCCACGCGGAACTCCACGCACTGTGCGGGGGGTGCGGGGCGCGGCGGGGCGAAGCGGGGCTGCAGGCAGAGGTGGTAGCGGACGCTGCCGTGAGCCTCGGGCAGCAGATAGTCGCGACAGGCCGCCCCCAGCTCCACGCTGTCGCAGGGGAAGCGGGTGTAGGTGCCGTCCCAGGAGCAGTTGAGGGAGAATCCGCGGAGGCCGGCGTTGGGGTGCGGGGGTCCCCACTGCAGCAGGACGCTGCCGTTGCGGAGCACGTTGGCCACCAGACCCCCCCCGGGAGAGCGGTGGGCGCGGCAGGACCGGGCCGAGCACTGGAAACCGCGGGCGGGGGTGCGGAAGCAAAGCCTCCCGCCCGCCGCCCCCTCCGCCCCCACCTTGTAGGGACACCACGGATCCTCCGCTGCCGCCTCCGGATCGGCCCCGGCCCCGGTCCCCGTCCCAGCCTCGGTCCCGGTCCCGGTTCCGGTCCGGTCGGGCGGTTCGGTCACCCCCGCCGCAGCGCTCAGGGCGGGTGCCGGCGCCCCGAAGCAGAGCAGGGCGAGGAAGGGAGGCAGCAGGCTGGGCATGCCGGACCCCCCGGCATGGAGCCGGAACCGCGGTGCCGGCGGAGGGGCTGCGCAGGGCCCGTCCGCCCGTTATAAACGCGGGGCTCGGCAGCAGCCGCTCCGCCGGCCGCCAATGGAGAGGCGGCTCCGCCGTTAACTCTCGCTGGGCTGCGGAGCACCCGGCCACAGCCCCGCCGAGCGCGGCTGCTGAGGGGGGGGGGGGGGTGATACTGGGGTTCCCCGAGCCCTACAGCCCCCCGCTATGGGGCTGCCTCAGACCCCTCTCCTCCCACCCCGCGGCTCCGCTGCTCCCACCGCTGCCGGGGCCTCCGGAACCTCCGGAACCGCCTCCCGAGGGGGATGAAACCAAAGCGGGTCCGGGAACCGCTGGAAGTACCGGGAGCTGCTGCCCCCGGCAGAGATTTTTGGTCCGGGGCAGCGTTGTGGAAAGTTACAGTGTTCCTCTCCACTTGCAGCAGAGGAAATGAGAGTTAGGGAGATTTATTTTTTTTTTTTTAAATGGTTCTCGACTGCTTTAACCCCCTGGGAGGAGAGATTCAGAACTCGGCAAAGATGCGGTGCAGGGAGACAGCCGAGAGCTGCCTGGGACACCAAAGGAAAAGATCCTCCTCTTCCTCCTGCCTTGGAACTAAAGCTGCTTTTCTGTCTCTGCAGCAGGACCAAGTCCCTGTCCCTCCATTTGATCTGGAGCCAGCTGTTTGTCTTGCAGCACAGGAGCAGAGGAGACAGCAGTGCTGTTGCACCAGAACGCCTCCAGAGCGACCTTGAAAGGACTCACCCTAAGGTGCAAACTTGTCTAAATGCATAAACAAAGGATCTCTAAGGAAGCACTAATCAAAACACATACTTGAAGATTCTTGGAACAGTGAAACTGGTAAAAGCTGGTCTCAGTCCTGCCTTTTCTGAGTTGCAGATTTCATCCCCCACAAAAAAAATTATGGGTTTTTTTTTTGTTGTTTTGTGTTTCCAGCAGATTTTCCATGGTGTCCTGTTCTGGTTTTTAATAGCCAAACATAAGCATTTGAGAGTAGTACAATTATCATGTTAAAAACCTAGAAATGTGCCAAACACACCAGCAGTTTAGTTTTTCTTCACTGTGTTACCTAATTGGAAATACAAGAACTACAGATGACAATGTAAGTTTTCTTTATAAGCATTTATTGTCTTATATAAGTTTAAAAATAACAAAAATAAGATTCTGATACTTGTTTTTATTTCACAGCCTAAACAAAATACAAAATCAAATAATACACCTTGGTCTTCACTGAAGGTGTTACATGAATATATACAAAGTGTAATTTGCAGCAACATGGAACTTGTTTAAGCAGTTTTGTCTTCTAGATGTACTGAACATGGATGTGACTGAATGGTCTCGTATCAGGAGACCTTTCCCTGTCTCAAAGACTTGACTTGTTAAAGTATATGCTTTCTAGAGAAAATCTTTACAGTCATTTAACAAGTAAATCTCATAAGTTATTTCCACATCTAGCTTTTGACGAAATTTAATGTTGAGCAGGTGTCTGCTAGCCTACAGAAAGTTGCTAGAAATCTGTTTTGATACCAAAAGGAATTAATGGAACATAAAAAACAAACCACAGACCAACCCAGAACAAGCACACAAAGAGGATGGTAAAGTTGTAGGAATGGCTGCTCTCCTCAGAAAACACTTGGTGGTTATTACACAGCAAAAGGAGGGGCTGTGCTGCTGAAGGCACTTGTTGGTGGCTGAGGCAAACTTACCTGTGGAGGTTCCAGCTGACAGCCCTTCCTGAGAAATGTGCAGGGGTTCAGGAGGTGGCTGGAGCCAAACTGAGCAAGTTGTGTCTGCTTAAACTTTGTGCAGTTCTCTGGGTAATCCAGCTGTTCCCTAAGCCCGTCTTCCCTGCCTCAGTTGGCAACACATCTCAGCCTGGACACCTCATGTATTTCACTTCAACAGTTCACCACTCAGAAAAAACACCAGTATTTACTTTGAGGAGTGAACCTTGTGCAGCACATCAAACCCAGAAACACCCCAGTTTGCTTTATAGATCTTCAGACAGATCCAGCACTACAGGTTCTCTGCTTTTCCAGTTCTCCTTCACTGGATTTATGGTCTCGTTTCATCTCCTGTTAGAGGAAATGGTGAACCAGTATTAAAATGGGGGCAACTTGCCATGGGACAAGACAAGAGAGCATTAACCACCCTGCAGCTAACATTTTATGCAACTCTGCTAATTTTAGTCTTGGATATAGCCAGGGCAGAGGATCCCCAGAGCAGAGATGCTCAGCTCTCAGCTGAGGGCACCATGTGGCATATGGTTGCTAAAGCATCCTCCTAGCAGGGAGCTTTACATTCAGGGCTGAGCTGTTAGTTCCCTCCAAGTCATAACTTTGAGGATTACTCACCCCAGCCATGCAAAAGCAGAGAATTTGCCTCCTAGTTTAGATAGCTCCTGCAGCCTCTGAATCAGTCTCACCCCCACTGGGGTTCTATTTCCAGCACTTGTTTTACTTCCAGTAAGGTCTGAACCTTAGTACTGGGCCAGTCACAGGCTAAGGGAAACATGGAGTGAATGAAATTCAGCAGAGGTAACTGCTGCTTATCTCAGCAGGGCAGCTTGGACATGCATGTTTGCAGGTCACAGATGTGTTGGTCGTTGAGCCTGCACTGAACTGTGAGACAGCGACATCTCACCAGCCCAGCTGAGACCTGGAGACATTTTCTGACCAGGATGCATCTGAACTGGTGACTGCAACTCCAGCTGATCTGTTCTGAAATTGCTATTTATAGCAGCCAGTGGAGGCTGAGCAGCATTGCATCACCCAGCAAGGGTGCTGATACAAAGCAGCCAAGCAGCATTAACCATTGTGAGTAACCTGGGGTATCTTACACACCTTTGGAGTTTTGCAGGGAGCTCCTTAGTGGGCTACATGAGCAGCTATGGCACTTGGCTATTAGACCTCTTCCTGGACCCCTGGGAACAGCCTCTGGCTGCTGTTCTGCCTCTGATTTATCTCTTGGCTTATTCTGCCCATGAAGGTACTGAGCAGTATGAAGAGTGTAGAGCCCCCCAGAACAGCATTTGTCCTCTCTGGAGATCTGTGTGCACACAGGGGCCTGGAGAGCTCTACACTTGAAGTAGTCTGTTCTAGGGAGTGATACAAAATTGAAAGAACTGAAAACTAGTTACAAATTGGGATTTTGCTGAAGCTATCAAATGAAACAGCTTTATTTAAATAGGAGCTAGATCACTCCTGGATTTCTGATTCGGGAGAAAGCTGAAGGGGCATCCACACCACCCAAATACTGAAAGTAGAAATAACAAAGTACAAAATCCCAGCAGAAGGACTGCCAACTGTGCCATGGAGGCCTTAGTGCCCCATGGGGTGATCCTTTCTGTGGCAGTCCCTGCCACCAGCCCAGAAGAACCCATCTTGCTCAGGCCAGCCATGCCTCCAGAGACCCAGGGAGCACCAGCAATGTCAGGACAAGATGCACAGCATTAGGGGAGACTCTGAGCCCAGCAGAACAGTCACAGCTCACAGCCAAGGAAAGGAGAACTCTACTCTGAGCCAGTGGATGGGTCTCTGCACCAGGGAGAGGATCCAGTAATTCATACACACACACACACATACACTGGGTGGCACACAATGATTTCTGTTGGTGCTCGTGGTTAGCCACCACCCTGGCATAGCTCCAGACAAAAAGCAGAATAACTTTCTCTCCACCTTACTCCAATGGGAGCAAAAGATGTTTTAAAGAAACACTACTAAGCAAAATATTTTATGAAGATAGATTCCTTTGTATTAGCAATCAGTCGAGGAAGGGCAGGGATCAGTTCAGGCACCCCACTGCTGACCAAGGCATTAAAAAAACCCTAAACAAACAAGAAAATCTCTCCACCTTGGAGAGATAGGGAAAACAAGAGCGTGAAGAAGACAGTAAATCAAAATTGCTTCTAAGAGAAGCAGCAGGATAAAATCTTTCCTACAGTCTGAGAGCACTTCTATGCTGTGGGCTGGAGAGGCAGCAATGGCCCCCAAAACGTAGGTTTACTGCAGACCTGCAAGCACCCTGCTCAGACATCTCCTCCTGCCTTTGCCTGTTCTGGGCAGTGTTGAATCCAGGACCCAGTTCCCAGGAGGAGTTTCCCATCTCCTCATTCCTAGTGTATTCCATTCTCCTTCTGCACCTTTCAGTAGTAGTCATCCTTCTTGCCACCCTGTATGCCTGCATGGTCCTGCTGGTCTTGGACAAGTTCCAGGTCATCATTGTCATCCACTTCACCTCCATGATCCTCCTGAGTGCAGAGGGAACAGCCAGGATGGGGAAAAAAAAAAATAATCAGCAAGGCCTGGAAGAGGAGACCCTACCTAGCAGCACACCTGGAAACTTAGGAAAACAGGGAAGAATCCATCTCTGCTGAGGACTTTCAGGCAAGACAAGACACAGAGCTGAGAAGCCTGTGTTGCCACAATCAGCCTTTTCCTTTAAGCACATTTAATACCCTGCCACTACAATGCAATTTTAACACTGAATCCTGTTGTCACTGCCACACGAGCAGCAGGTCCCCTGCACCTCCCACAAACAGTGCAACAAATCCCACCCATGACCTGCAGCAGCCAGCACAGCCTCCACTGGCACTTTTTGGTCCAACTATCCATTGTACAAACCAAGTTCTACACACAGGACAAGGACAGGTCCTGCCATCAACTTTGCCCACCCCTTGTGTCCCCACCCCAACAGACAGCCCAAACTCTCCATTCCTCATCAAGCACGTGGAAACTGCAGAGAAAAAAGAGCAACACCCACTCACAAAGGGCAAGGAGAGGATGAAGAGGATCCTTCACTTCTATCTACATGTCCCAGAAGGCACCAGGGTGATCCTCTCTAGTGCTCAGGCTCCCAATCTTTGGTGGCCTCCAGTCTTTCTCCTAAGGAATGCCACCCTGTCACTGTCTGCAGAAGTCCTGAGGCTCTGGGACACAGCACCTGCTTCCACCCAACAGAGGAGCAGTTGTTTCCTGGCAAGTGTAGCTCAACCAACACACCACTTCACACTCTTCCCTCAGGACTGGGACATCACATTCTTCTCTCTCCATACTTTTATTCCACTTGCTGGCTGTAACCCAACAGCCCCAGAAAGAAAGAACTGAGGAGAGGGAACAGAACATGAAAAATAAAAGGGAGCTCCAGGAAGTGGGCTCCAGGTTTGTTCTAGACCTCACAGAGCAGGCAGAGACAAAACTGAAGTTGCTGCTCACATCTGTCTTCCTAAAAGCTGCATCACACTCAGCTCCTGGCAACCAACATACCCAGGTAACAACCACACCAGAGAGGGAAAGAGGAAGAACCTTGGTGTCGTACAATTTCTTGTTCCTGATCTTCTTGATAGTCATCCATTGGCTCTTCCCTGGGCTTGGCAGCTCTGCCAGCATCCTGAAAAATACCAATAGTCAGACCCTGCTGACAGTGCCCCAACCCACTTCCACTCCATGCCAGGGACACAGCTCTCTTGTCTTAGAGCCCCAGGTCTGAGCTACACATCAGGAATCAAAGGACAGTGGAGAGACAATGAGGACACCCTGACTCCATCTGTCCTTTATCCACCCAGTCTCTCTTCCCACCTGCTGGCAGCAACCATCCAGAGCTACTTCCACAGTGGAGAGAGGCTTCTTCTCCAGCAGGAAGGTCCCAGGGCTGCAGGGAATCTACAAGTTACTTACAGCAGAGCTTTAGGGAGCCCAGACCTATCTGACAGTCAGGTTTCATGTCACTAATTCTTTCCACATTTTCTCTCCTCTTGCTCTGTTGCTGCCAGCATCTCTTTCTTTTTTGCTTCCATTGGCCTGGATTTTTTTAATATATATATTTTTTAAACCTCACTATTAACTATGCTTTTAGAGCTCGACAGATAAAACACTCCTTTTTAAAACAAGCAACACTCAGCTGCTTGTCAAAACAAGCTAACATTTCCCTGATGCAGGCTGGCTCTAGACAGCAAGAAGCACTTTACAAATTAAATGGATTCCATCTGCAAGCAGGCAAACAAGGAGGCTGAACCCTCACGTGTTGACACTGCTGCCAAGAGCTGCTGCATGCCCAGCCTGCTCTGACCAGACCCTGAGCACAGCCCTGGCTTATTGTCTCTGGTTTTGGTCCTTCAAGTGATTGAAAAGATACAGCAGGAAGAGCTGTGGGGTGAGCCAGCTCCTGTCTCTTCAGCCAGATAGGTGCTGCAAATGCTACATGAAGGGTTGGCTTCAGCAAGCAGAGAGAACAGGGCCAGAACAAGTTCTGGTACTGACCAACCCATTGATTCTCAGAAGGTTTCTCCTGCCTTGCCATATCCCATGCAGTGGGATTATGGATCCATCCATGACCATGGATGGATTTCCTTTGAGTCCTTAAGCTTTCTGCCTCCCCCCACTCAGAGCTGGGGACCTCTCTCTGGCCCCTTCTGGTGGCCCTCATGTCAGTCACCTTCAGTGGCTTCTCCTTAGACTCTTGTTTCATGCTGGGCTCCTTGAACTTCTCCAGACCTCCCACCTTCTCTTCAAAGTCAGGTCTCTCCAGCTCAGCTTCCTCAAATTCATCCTCACCTTGGTTATTGGGATCCTGGGCAGGATCTGCAGCATCATCTGGCATCTGGACAAGAAAAGTCTCTTGTGAATACCAGGCAGGACATCCCAAGGTGAGTCTGCCTTCACCAGTGAGCAGGAAGTGCTGGTTTGTAGCCCTTCAGTCACACCTCTCTTCAAGCATTTTAGTGGTTCTAAAAACAACCACCCCCCCAAGTCTTTCTTATCCCTCTGAATCCCTCCAGAGCCCTCCAGAACATCCCTGCAGGATGTGGTAGAAACTTCTGAGAAAGCATCCACCCAAGAAGAACAGCTGGAATCTTGTTCCAAGCTGGGGTTGCACCCAGATGGCAGCAGCACTTACCATGGGCTCCTGGGCAACAGGTTCTTTCTGGGAACCTAAGTTCTCCTCTCTCTCAATCACTCCTGCATCTGCCAGGAAAAGGAAGAGTCACCAGTGCATGCTCTCAAAAGCCAGTGTCACCAGTTGAGATTCCTGCTGGTGGGCAGCAGCTGCATTAACTCCATGCCCCATGGGGATTTGTCTGGAGCTGCCTGCAGGCTCCCAGGGTGCTCCCAGCAAAGCAGCACCATGCTCCCCCAGCTGCCAGAGCTGCTCCTTGTCCCCCAGCCTGGGGCATAACCATGTGCTGAACCATACAGAATAGCACAGATGATACAAAGACAAAACCCAGCTCTGATTTCAGTCCCTAATCTAGATCAAGGTGCTGTAACACTGCCCAAGCTCAGCAGTGGCATGAGAGAAAAATGCTCTTGGTCCTCAGGCTCCCCCCTTACCCTTACCACGAGGCCTTTTTAGGGTAGGATTCACTTTGATGTGAATCAATTATTCCAGTTCCTCTAAGGAGAGATGCTGAAAATCAGGTCAGCAAAACATGAAATAGCAGCTAAACATAGCTGTGGGAAAGCACAGGCACACCAAACCTCCTCTCCAGCCAGCACCTGCACACAAGTTATTTGTGTTATCCAACTGGGAGAACTTCACCTGCAGAGAGGGAATGGAGCCAATAGCCCAGGAGGAAATCTCCCATCTTGGGCAATTCCAGCCTTTTGATCCAAGATGCACTTAGAATCATGGACTTTAATCTCTGCCCCAAGATGTCCCTCCTCTCTTCTAAATCCAGAGCCAAAAATCTACTGTCAAGAAACCAGGCTGTTAAATAGGATGCAAGTCAGCATTTCAAATGAGATCCTTGCAGGAGTCTCAGCTCCCAGCTTCCCCTGCCTTACTGCAGCCACGACCACAGTAAAGAATTACCTACCTGAAAAGTCACCTACTTAACATTCCACCTCAGTCTAGCAACACACAGAATTAGTATTAGTCACATTTACACTGCAGTGTCTCTTCTTGACAAAGGACTAGCTAAGGATCTCACAGGCTGTACCCATGTGTGCAAGTGAAATCGATGGTAGAGGCTGCTTGCAGCAACAAAATCTGTTTACAAAATGTTGACACTGGAAAAGGAGGTAAAGACAAGATTCTGCCATCAAATGTATCATCAAATGGATTGTTCATTACTTGGTTTTATGGTGGGATGGATGAACTTTACAGAAAGTCAAATGTTCCTCCTGACCTGAGGAGTCTGAGGAATCCTAACACCTCATTGCAAGAGCTGGCCTCCCATTGCCCAAATACAGCCCCCTACCAGACTTTGGGATAGCTTTAAGTGCTCTGCTGGCTGACTGGAAAGTACAACCAGCTGCCCTTTCATTCATTTGCTTTTAGCCTCCTCAGGAGAGTTGGGAATCTTTTTTGCCCTGAGCGAGTTAGAAAAAAAACACTTCTAAAAAAATGAAATCAGTTCCAGTGGGAGGGTGAGATGGAGTCTGGCAAAACCCAGGGATATTTGCCCCATTGGAAAGAAAAGGGAACTGCCTTAACTTCCACTGATTTTGAGCCTGCTGCCTTGGAAATGTGAGGATGCAGGACAACAGGGAACAAAGATGGGAAACAGTCCAGGCTTTTCACGTGACCAAGGAGAACAAAAGCACAAGGCTTTTCCAAGAGTTGCAAAGTTTCCATCAACACAAGCAGAAAGCTATTCTTGCTCTTTGCTTTCTTATCACAGAATCAGGGAAATCATACCCATTTCGAGCTCCTCATCATCTGTCCTGTCCTTCTCACCCTCCTGAGAACCTCTCTGATGCTCTCCCCCTCTCTTCTGACCAGCAGGCTGGGGGCTGCCATGCTGCAGCTCCTGCCCAGGTCTGGGGTCCAGACGAAGGCTCTGTGGGTAACTGTGCACTTGTTCTTCATCCATCTGGGTATTCACTTTGTTAACTATGTCTTTCCAGCTGCAGATAGGGTAGAAAACAAAACAGAACACCCCCCTCAAGAGAGATTTCATAATGGCAAGCAGAGAAAAAGAACAATGCCAAGACATGAAGAAGTTTGTTGTAATTTAACTTTTTGGCAAAACTAGCAGATTGCATTGGTTATCTGCTTGAAACAGAACATTTAACATGCCCCATTAGTACAAAATGAGTTTTACTTTATAAACACAAATTATTGTAGAACTGCTTTAACATAATTTCCATGATACCAAACCATATCCACACAACAATGCATTCCAAGTCAACACTTGAAGCTTTTTTAAGCCAGAATACTGCCACTACAGGGAACTTTAAGTAAGAAAAATGGTAACCCAGCCTTCATCTTAGGTCCCCCCATTATAAAACCATCACAATGCAAACTGGACATCGACAGCTCATCTGGTATCTGCTGGTCTCAGCCACCCAACACAACAGCCCTTGGCATCAGCTGCTCAGCCTCTTCTGTGCTCTGCTGGGGTTTGATATTGTTCTTGGCATTGACACCTCCCAGAGAATGTTGGTTTCTGCTCTCCTTATCACAAATCTCATGCAGTGTAAGTAACAGTCTCCAGCTGCTCAGTCATTTCTTGATGACAGATCAAGGAAAAGCAATGCACACACCAAACATACCGTAAGCTCTGTCCTTGTAGAAACCATTTGCCAAACAACTCCAGTGTTTGCATTTGCTGTTTCACGGGGCAGTGACAGTATCCTGTCACTGAGCAGACCGATTCCTGTAGCTGAGGAAAGGCTGTTCATGACTTCATCATGACTTCAGCCTTCACCTTCATTTACACCCACACAAATCCCAAACCTCAGAAAGAGGGAGAACACCCCCCCTGCTGCAGCTCTGTGTGCCCATGCAGATGTTACCTGCCAGGGCAGGATGAGAAAGACTTTGCCCTTTAAATAAGCAAAGCACAATCCCTGACCTGGGAAAAGGATGGGTTAAGAAAATAAACAAATATGGCAGGGGAGTATGGATAGAATGAGGCTGAGTTTAGAATGAAATCTAGAAGTCTCCTCTGCAGCTAAAACAAAGTAGATCTTGTTTGCTCCAGCAAACTGAGCAGATATGACCTAGACACACACACAGGGGATAAATAAGTTAAATGAGGAAGCACTATTTTCAGAGCCAGGTTTTGGATTCTGGCCAGGCTTTGATGAATTGCAGCCCCACAAAGACATTTTCTTCCTTTTGCAAACCACCCTGGTTTTCTGTGAGCACTGCTCTCCTGTGCCTGCACAGCACCCACTGCAACAGGATCCTGGGCCCCAGCTAGACTCCCAGGTCCTGCAGCAGCACAAGTAACATTCTGTAATTATCCATCCTGTGAGCTGCATGGAACAGGCAGGTTCACACCCTTCTCTGAACCTCTGCCCTTTCAAGGGAATTCCCTCAGCTCTCCTCTCCCGTTTACCCCCAGATCAGGTCTGGAGAACACACTGTGCTGAGGGTGTGTGATCCTGGGTTGCAGGGAATTTTGCTACCAAGGTCTCAGCTAAGCTCAAAAGATTAAAAAGAACAATAAAAGCTCTCTCAGAGAGAGTCCAGGGACCAGCCTGTACCATACCTCTGAGCCTGAACACTGAGAGCAGAAGGGAGTTTTGTGTCACCAACCTTTGCACTTTCCCCTCTCTGCTCCCTGTAGAGTGGTGGTTGTCTGTCATCTGAGGGTTTTCTGCCTCGGAGGATTTTTTTAGGTCAGATGGTAACAATCCTGGAGCCTGGCTTTCCTCATTGCTCCTCACCTGAATGTGCATCACCATCTTCAGATCCTGCAGAGGAGACACATCCATACTCAGTACACACAAGGACACACATGAAGCTCCTAATCTGGTCAGCTACCTGTACATCTCCCTTGCACCTGAACGACCTCATGGACCAAAAGGATCCTTTGAAAAACAGATTCAGAAGAGCTCCAGAACAAACCCACAACCCTGTCCAGTCAGCCTGCAGTCAAACAGGTCCTTCTCCTTCCACAAAGCCAAGAGGAAATAACTTGGATCTCATGTGATCCAAGCTTGTCTAAGGTAGATGAATCTCCATAAAAAGAGGAACGACACAGCCACTTCTAAAAAAAACCCCCACATGTTGCTATTTTAACAGTTACTGCAATTACAGTCTAGCCACGCTGCAATTATTGCTGTTTTTTCAGAGGTTTGCTTTCCAGAAGCTCACTCTCAGTCACCCCAGGAAGCAAAGGAGCTTCTTCTGTTATTTATTCTTTGCAGATCCATCAGGATCCAGAACAAGAACCCCAGCCTGCTACTCAACCACAAATTCAGAGAGTACACGGGCCAGGAGTTCCCACACCAGGGAGTGTGATGTCATTACAAATGTCATCCTTTTGAGCTTCAAAAGCCAGAGCTACCCACAGCAGGCAGGGTGCAGGGCTTACTGGGTTTCCATTTGGCAGACTGTTCATGGTGCGGGTGAATCGCATGAGGTGGCCATCCCCGTGTCTTGCTGGCCAGGCTGGCAAAGCCCCTGGCAGTGAGTTGGTGTCTTGCAGGGGGGCTGGATGGGTAAAGAGCACCTTGGGCTGTGGCCTTGGGCCATCGTTGCTGTATGGGTTGTGGCCCTGCAGCTGAGGGCCATCTGCCTGCTTCTGAACCCCAGAGACCTGCGAGGCCAAGAGATTCCCAGCAAGGTGATTCTCTTGATTGACTGGAAGAGCCTGCAGGGAAGAGAAGACAAGAGCAAGCTGGAGGAACAAGCTCAGTTCCCTGCAGTTCAAAGCCCCAGCTGAAGACCCACAGAAGCCCTGCAGAACTCTCCTCCTGGGGGTCTCCTGGGACTACCACACCTTCGGCCTTGCCAGCTGTGATGGGCTGTTGGGTGGTGCCATGGGCTGCTCCTTCAGCACCTGAAGCTGTTGCTGCTGCCCCTTCCCAGCTCCTCCTGCTTTGAAGCTTGGCATCTTCTGTAGAGCTTCCTTGAACTGCCTGAACTCTTCCATCTGGGTCTGAGGGGATAAGAGGGTAGAGAGGAACCACACACTGTAACATAGTTAAACAACTCCTTGCTGGGAACAACCACTCTTATCGACAGCTACTAAAGGAGACACATATTTCATGGATATGAAAGGCTGGAGATAATCCACACCACTAAGCCCAAGATGGTCTTCAGCTTTTCCTCCAGATTCTATGAATGTTCTGTATTCCCCCTTTGTCAGTCTCACATCTCATTTTATTGCTCACTTGGATGCTGGAATTTGACTTTAATTCTTAGCCTCATGCTATTGATTGCATGAGCCACTGACACAACTCCTGCCTTTGCCCAAGAACTGTGTCCTGGCTCTGGCTGGGTTTCTCCTCCTGGGCCTCACACAAACATACCTTTGAGGTCAGCTTTTTCCTCCTGTGGAGGCCATTTCTCCACACATGTGCTCATCTCAGCAGGGCTGACAATAATTGGTATAATCCTACTTGACAATTCAATTTACTTTGCAAGGCAAATGAAAATTGATTCTCCTGGACTGCTAAGCAAATGCAATGCTTTTCTCTCTACTGCAGCTTAATTTCTTCCATCTCCCACCCTGAAAAGTAAGGCTTGAAAAAGCTACTTAGGAAAAGCTCACAATCTTACCCCTGTTATTTATAGGGAAGTGAGGGGCGAGAGCTTTTCATATGCTTGCCAGGGTACCTGGAAATGGACCAAATTAGGGACTGAGCAGAGTAGGAAAGCTTCCAAGCAGCAAGGAAAGTTTAGCAGGAAATTAATTCCTGAGCAGGCTCTGTTGATTTCAGTTCTACCCCTGAAATTTGACCTTAAAATTAACATTAAGAAAACAAAATAAATCTCAACAAAACAACTCAGCAAAGCCAACATAAAACAAATGAGGAAAAGGAAGCCAAGAACAGTTCATGGGATACAGCCCTAGCAAGTAGGAGGCTGCTTCCAGTCAGAACAGGCTAGATGAAAGAAGAACTGGTACCCATCAAAAACCTGTCAAGGTGGGAAGAAAGCTTCAGACCAGCAGGCTGTCTGTAGGCCAGCATGGCAAGCTGTGCATGCAGCACTTGGCTGCCTAGGCTCAGGCATCACTAGCCAGTGTGGCCACAAACAGCCTTGTGCTGGTTACCTGGGCACTGAGGAGCTGAGAGTGGACCTCTTGGTGGGCCTTCCGAAGGAGCTTGCTCTCTTCTCTGAGTTTAAACACTGTGTCTGCAAGAAAAGGAGGACTTTGCATAAGAGCTATTTTCACAAGTGTAGTATCTCTTCTCCTTACCACAAATTCCTTGTGATCTTGCAGATCTCTCCAAGCCCAGCTATGGAGTCACAAGGCACAGCTGCATTGTCCCCAGCATCTTCACAGCTCTGTCACCACCCTGAGAGCTGCCCAAAAGCTGGAAAGCAACTGGGATTGCCAAGAGAAGCTCCGAGCTGCACCTGGTAAAGCAATCCCTCCTGATTTTCAGAGGGCTTCTGCTTCCTCACCCTAGGGTGAGGGTTTCATTTTTGCAAATGAATCTAGCAAAACTCCCTCAGTTCCATGTTATCAGCCCTGAGCACTGCCCACTGCTCAGATACCTCTTCTGTTCTCTGTTGCCCTCACCAACAGAGACACATCTTCCAACATGTGTCTCCTGAGGGCAGGTTATTTCTAGAAAGCACTGGTGGAACCATGGAAAGAAAATGAGGCATTAGCAATGCTGCTGCTCCCTGCTTTGCCACCTCTCCTGAGGCTGTCTTGCTCTTTTTTGTGTGGGCTGGTTACCAGCACTTCAAGGAAGATTTACTTGCCAGCTTTGAGCTTAAAGCACAGGGGAGAGATGGCACCAAGTGAGCAGCAGCCTGGGAAGAGGGACAGAGAATATTAATATCTCAGCTTTAAGCTGATCTTCCTGATTATCTCTCCTCTTTGCATTGGTGTTCTTATCAGTATTCTCCTTCCTCTGGCAGAATTTTATTTCAATAAGAGAGACAATGAAATATTTAAGCCTCACTTGTTTGTGCTCCATTCCCCCCTCCTAACCAGGAGTGCTGATCAGACACCAGGGTTGTGTTGATCAGAGGGAAAAAAAAAATTAACCAAGAGCAGATTTCCCTTTCCCAGACCTAATATAAGTAAGAACAGATGTGAACCTTAAAAACCCCACAATCTAATTAAGCAGCAGGCTAAATAGCAACTACTCTTTGGAAATTAAAGGGATCAACATTCCTTGCAATACTTCCACTATTAAATGCATTTTATATTCCTACGTCATTAATTACAAAAAGCATGGTTAATTTGCTCCCAAGCTTAAGTGCTAGAATTTGCAGGATTCTAGTGGTATAGGAATTGTTTTCCAATGCCAGAAGTGTACAGAGAGGTGGAAAATATGCACTCAAATGGATGGGCCGCCCAAATGTCATGAAGTTTTACCTCTGCCACAAAAAGCATCTCTGCTGACTTCGTTGACACTCACCCAGCAGGGGAAGGAGAGGGTGAGGCAGTATCATCTGATGGATGAACCTGCTGTTTCTGCCCATTTCTCTGCCAGGTGTTTTGTCAGCTCTCCATTGCACTCACCCTGCAAGTCTGTGACTTCACTGTCCTTCTCCTGCTGCAGCTGGGCATATTTCTGGCTATGGGTCTCCAGTGTCTTACGATGTTCCAGTTTCAAGCTGTTGTGCTGCAGCTGCAGGTCAAGCAGCTGCTTCTTGACATCTTCATGCTGGTTCTGAACATCAAAAGAAGTGACAAAGAGTCAGTCCAAGCAGAAGAATGCAACTATTGCCAATTGCTACTCAAGTGCCTCTGTTTACTAAGTTGCTTGGGGAGATAGAAGAAATTTTTGGTCTTCTAATGAGGCAGGTAGAAATCCCAAATACAATGAAATATTCCTCACATTCAGTGGTTCAGGAGGGATGTGAAATGCCAATTAAACTCTGGTCTCTTTGGAAGCCACTAAATACAAGGCAGAACATGGTAGCAAGTCCCCTCCTGCCTCATGGAGACTGTAGGACATGGTCAAGAGCTGCTCCTACTCCTTCCCAACTTCCCTGCACAGCTCATGCAGTGTGAGCAGGACAGGCTGTAGGATTTGTTGATATCAAACCAAATGCCTGTGGAATACTGCACAAATCCTCTCAGGAGACCCCAGATTATTTCAAGCAGGACAAAACCTCATCAGATAGAAGTGGGCTGAAGAGATGCTCTCCTCTCCCCTCTGGCACAGCCCAAGAACAAAACATGCTGATGCATCCTTTTACTCAGACCTGCTGAACCAGAATTCACCTCCTTTTTTTATTGTTCCCATGGTAACCCAGAGAGTCCTTCCCCATTTGGTTTGTCAACACCAATTACATATGCAGATTGATTTGCTCCCAGGAGAACCCTGGCCCTTCCACACAATAGCTCTTCAGCACTCAGGCAGCAATTTCAAACAGCCTTCCTGTATAAAATCATCTTTTCTTAAAAAATCAAATAAAAAATCCCCAAACCTTTAAATGCTATTGATGATTGCATTTATTCCCAGCATAAAAAAAAAAAAGCATTTGTGGGCCAGGCTTTGTCCCCTGAAGTGATTATCCTCCACTCAAAGGAGAGCAGTAGCTGTGCTCCAAAAATATATGTAATATAGAGGGAAAAGCTATCAGTATGGAGAGGTCCCAGAGACAGAATAAAGAGGAGAGACAAGGATGTCAGGTTAATCAGATCACAAGATCAGAAAGTGAAAGGATGAAAATAAAAGATTGCTGCTTTGGTTTTCAAAGACAGTAGGTACTTACAGCTCTCATCAGGGCCACCAGCAGAAAGCACTGCAGAGAAGCCACATCCCTAAAATAATTTTGATATTAAACACCTCAGAAGGCACCAACGTTAGCAAGTGAGAAATTATTTTAACCAGAAATTCTAGGCAATTCAAGGATTTTTTAAAATTCCTCATCAGCTCAGGTCTATTAATTTCTAGCCCATATTCTGTCAGACAGGTGACGTGCTTAATGTCTGTCCCCAGACTGCTCACAGTCAGGGGGAAGGGAGGGAATATTCACCCTTTGATGGCAGCAGGAAGCTGAAGAGAGAGATAAGAGCTTTGACCAAGGTCACAGAAAGCACCTGAGGCCCAGCCTGGTTCATGAAGCACATGGAGCATCCTCACCCCTGCTGGTTTGGCTGTGACCAATGTATGCAAACCTCAGGAGGAATCTGAAGATGATGATTTATTGTAGTTGCAGGACAGGAGGTCTGGAACATGCTACATTTGATTGTTTTTTAGAGAAGCAACTTAATTGTAAGCATCCCACTCTGGTGAGGGTCCTCACCCTTCACACCCAACACTGCAACTGGGGAATTTGTATCCTTCAGGAAGCCAGCCAGCTGGTGTTCTGGAAACCAGGAGAAAACCAGGAGTCCTTCAACTCAGCTGTGTGGATTTAGGTCAGCGGAAGACAAAGAAGAAAATAAAAGACTACCTCAAAACCATGGCTGGCAGCAATCTGCCTCCTGGGACCCCAGGACTTCTGGGAAGCATCTCCAGACACAGAAGTGTTTCTCATAGCCTCAGAACTAGTTAGAAGTTGAGCTAAATACTGCTTTTTTTTTTTGAGGAGTGGGGGGACTGAAATCTACCAGCCTGCATTCCCAAGGGCTGTCCTGTCTTTCAGCAGCTGTAAATGCAGTTGAAATATAGATGACTTCCCCTCACAATAAAAGGAAGCAGGAGAAAGGGAGCCAGGATGAAATGCTCTCCCTATCCCCTTGAGACAAGCAAACCAGAGCATTCTGCTCAGACTGCAGTTGCCATGAAGAGAAACACTACAACTGTGAAGCGTTCCCAGAATCCACAGTGCTGGATAATACCCAAGAGACAGAACTGTACTTCCCTTTTCCCAAAGTTTGAATCTAAAAGCCAGGCAGCTGGAGGTCCAGCTCTGCTCAGGAAATAGAACCCAGTGGTGAGAAGGGCTGCTGGAACCTCGCCCTCTTTCTCCATCCCAGAATTAAATTACCATTTCACTGTCAACCCTCTAACTAAAAGCATTTCAGAGCCACCATCACCAGCCACAGTTGCACTGCTCTAATGACAGCAAACTTCAACATCAAGATATGCTTCAGATGAAGCATGTGATAAGCCATAAAATGCTCTCAGCCACCCCCCTCTGAGCCACTTACATGGACTGGAATATATTGTATCAGCCCAAAGGGCAAACTACAATGAATAGACCTATTTTCACACTGAGAGACCCAGAATAGAACATGCTGAACAAGAGAAGTCCTGTGTGATAAAACTGTACAAAGGGTGCCATTGAAAGGAGGTATAGGTGAAGGCTGTAACCTGATACAAAGCCTAGCAGAATAAATAGGAAACTCCCATGAACCTGAATAGTCAGGAAGGAATGTAGATCAACACCCGGGGTGGTCCCCTCCCTCCCTGCTGGCAGTGGGTGCAGGAAGCCCTTGGTCTCTCCTGGGCATCCCTGGTAGAAGAAAACAGGGACTCTCCTTCCTAGGGCCCTTCTTTAGTGGTCACTATAAGGAACCAGATCCTCCCTTACCTTCAGGATCTTGTGCTGGGAACTGAGGGCTCCATATCTGTTCATGGAGTCTTGCTGGAAAGAAGAAGATTCAACAGTACTGTTAGATTCCAGAAAAAACTAAAGCAGGGAGAAACACACAAGAGCACCTCCCCAGCACTGCATCATCAGCACTGCATCATCACCACCCCTTCCCAGGCAGGCACACACAGAGTGACTGGGAACAAGCCCACCAAGGTGACCAGCAGAACATGCAGCCTGAGCACAGCTGGAGGGGAACTCTTTCAGAATAACCCAGCCACCAGCTCCTTAACAGCATTCTTGATTCACATCCAGAATAGTTTTCCCCAAGTCTTTCTCTCTTCTATCTAGGAGGGGCTCAGGATTGGGACAGAAACCCCACACCAAGCTGAGCACTCTGCAGCAGCTGTGGGTGAAGCAGGCAGCACCAGAGCCAAGGCTTTCACCTACACACAAATGCTGCACCATTTAACAAAAAAAAACCACCCACAGGTCAACTGATGTGGTAAGGACTCAGCAAATGAGCACAAGCTGCAAGGGAGCTGCCCAGCCATCAAGTGTTCAGATGTTCACCCATGAGTTTCCTCTGTAACAGGGTGACATTCACCCACAGATGACCAGAGGAAGAACAGTTCCTCTTCTCCAGCACCTCATCAAGGAAAAAAACCAGCCTTATAACTTAGGGTGGTTGGGACAAAATGTTCCTTCCTCACCTCTGCTGAAGGGTCCTTTTCCCTGCTGAATGGGAAACCAGGAGCCTTGGCATTTCTGACCTCACAGCTTGACTGTTGATACTGCTCTTGTTCAAATGTGCCCCCATCCTCACTAATTTCAGCATCAATACTTTTGTTTAACCAAAAACATTCTGCTTTGTTCCCTGTGCTACTGGGTAAATGGCAGGAGGCAAACTCCAGCCAGGCCACCTAATGAAGAGGGACAGTTGTGTGCCTCTCTTTCACAGGCTTTTCACATCCCAGGGACAGCAGCAGTGGAGCTCAGCCTTTGGGACACAGCCAGGTGACACCATTTCAGCTGCAGAAATGGGAACAAGCCAGTTTGTCACAAGGCAGGGCCCTGGGAAGAGCTTCCCTTAGCCCTGGTGTGCACAGGGCCCTGCAGAGCCATCAGCTGGTGCGTGTGCATCCCAGCAGGGACATGTCCCCTGGCCCTGGACCAGGACAGTGCTGACTGGGGGATTCATGCCACATCACCTGAACACACTCCTTTTCAACTTTGCCACTCACAGGCTGGGGGAAGTCATTTGACAATCCCTGAGGACAGAAAACAATAGATGTTTTCCCCAAGGCCTTTCTCCTCCTTGTCCCCTGTGGTGGGCCTTGCACCCAGTTTCCCCAGGACCCTGCTGTACCATCATACAGAAATTCTCTTTTCTGACAGCAGCACAGGCCCCCCACTGCTACCAGAAGAGCTCTAGCACTATACAGTCTTTCTCTAAGAGGCAAATCCTCAAAGACCCACAGCCTTGAAAGGTGGAGTCAGCCAAAGTTCACCTCCTACCATACACACTCATACTATTTCATGCCCTCCAGACAGCAGCCCTGGCCTCTTGACTGTGCTGGTACCAGAAAAATCTTTACTATTACTATACCTACAGGCTCTGAGGAACAAGCCATACCTACCTTCTCCTTGTTGAGAGCTTCCTGAGCTTCTAATTTATACACTAAAAAATCTAGAAGAGAAGAAGAGAAGACAATTGAATCAGATGGAATTTGACAAGGATCTGGTTTATAATTTGGGGTGAGAGGGGGAAAGGGAAGGAGGAAACCAGCCCTTTGCTGAGCAGAAGGCTGAAGCTCAACATGCTGAAATGCAGATGCTGCTAGGACACTCACTACTCAGTGTCCTGAGTTTTTCCATGAGCACTGTCCACCCATCTAGGCCCAAATGTCCTTCCCTTCCCATTCTACAAGCAAGTGCATTGGTGACTTCCTACTTTATCACACAAACAGCTCCACTTTCTTATGCTTCATGGTCTTAAAATATCCTGCATGCCTAGATCTGCTTTTGCACATCAGCTTTAAAAGACCTGACAGTCTGGATTGTCCATGCAGTGATGCTCACATTATTAAGCACTTGTAGAGCACAGCATTGCAGATCACTTTTATTAGAAAGTTTACATATTTACAAGAAAAAAGCATGGTCTATTGTCAGCTTTAGTTACCACTTAAGGTAACTCAAATACCACATCATGGGCACTGTTACTCACAGAGTAGGCTGAGGAGCTATGTAGGAACACAAGAGAACAGAACCCACCTCCCAGCACCTTCTGCCCATGTGCAGTGGACAAGTCAGGCAACTGTCCTCTAAGTAGAAGGGATGGAGTGTTCAGTAACACACACATGACCCTGGAGGCAGAGAAGGCTTTGGGTACAACACACACCTCTCCCCCCAGGAGCTGGCTGTCAGGAGACTCACCTTCCTTTGTCTTCTTGTGTTCCCCTCTCTCCTTCTGCAAGGATCTCTCCAGACGGGACCTGTGCTCATACACAACTTGGGAAGCAGAAAGAGGCAGAGCATGAGATAAACCCTGACATTTCTTCCCACTTTTTCCCCAAAACAGGCCTCATGCAGGTCATGCCACCAGGGCATGTGAGACCTGGACATGCCACATGTGAGACCCCAAATGCTGTTGTGGACCTGGCTAGCAAATGCCCAAGAAGGCAGATTTGGGCAAAAGAACCCTTTCTGCTTTAAAATGCCTGCAGCACTCTGGGTTTCTAGGTTAAAGGACACAAGAGCTCACGGGTATAATCCAGTCCAAAGAAATCAACAGTCCCAAAATACGTGTGGATACCTGATGCCCTGGGCCCTGAAAGGGCCAGGCCCAGCTACAAGCTCTTTGTACTCCTTTTCAGCTGTGAAGAGATAAGGTCTGGAGCAGGGCTGGGACAGCTGCACAGGAGACAAGGGATATTCCTGATATTACACACCAGACTGTCATCCTGTGAATATCTGCACTCAGGGTTTGCTGCAGATGCCAAGAGCTGGCTCTGGTGGCCAGTGGCTGAACTGTGTATTTGCAGGCTAAGGCCATTACCAGGTTCAAGGTAGCCAAAGCTTTCCAGGTCACCTCTGCTTTAAAGGCATCAGAAGGACACAGGAGAGACATTTTCTCCTCTTTCACAACCCAACCATTAACTGGCCCCCCAGGCCACTAAGGCAAAGGAGATGAGCAGCTCCTTCAGCCACTGCACACAAAAGAGCATCTGTACTCTGCACAGGAGCCAGGAGGGAGAGGGATGAGGCTGCTTTGGGCAGCAGACACATGACAAATCAAAGTGCCAGAGAAGCTTCCTGATGGATGGTGATTTTAATCCCCTCTGATGCCTGAATGCTGACCAAGAGCTTTCCCCAGGTCCCAGCACCCAGCTGCAAGAGGCTCCTCCAGCCCCTCTGCACAGGTTGTGGAGTGGGGTGGCAAGGCAGAGAGAGGTGAGAAAAGGAACCTCCTGTACTGAAATAAAGGACAAACCAGACAAGTTTGTTTTTCCTGGACAAGGCTGGTTTTAGACACTGCAGGTACAAAGACTTTGGGACTCTGCCAGCACGGGCTCAGTCCCACCCCAGCCTGAGGAACTGTTCTCCAGGCACACACACCTCCAAGCTGTCTCTCCTCACCCACCTAATTCCCTCTGTCACTTTTGCCCTCCCTCAGGGAGCAGGAAGGGCCAGTGTCCTAGGTCAGACATTCCTATTGTCACCAGCCCTGCTATCTCTTTCCTTCTCTTTGTTACCATCTCAGTTGAACACAATGGACATCCCAGTGGTGAAGATGCTTCCACTGGGCTGGGCCCCTTCAATAATATTTTCCTTTGAAGTGAGGAAACTACCATCTTCTCCAAACCATTACTGTAGGAATATTTGTTTTCAATCAGGAAGGACTTTTTCCCTTGCTGACCACACTGTTAAGCAGCAGCTGTCCAAGTGTCTACTTCATAACAGCTTTATTTTTAGAACCACTTTTCCCAACTGACTACTCAGATGTCACCCTGAGGGCTTCCCCAGCCCAGCTAAGCACATAAAGAGACTGTGGGTGCTTCTTCACTACGTGCTAAAAAGCCTTGTTGAACAAAATTGTCATCTTAAGAACATCAGCTACTTCCTACGGGATCTGTGAGCTCCAAGCACTCATGTTTCTCTTCCAAGTATCTCACTTTTTTGCAGCCTTATCTTAGCAGAGCACCTGAGGACAAGGCTTTGATGTGAGGGGAACCTCACCCCAGCAATGAGAAGTCCTGGCTGCTGGGGATGCTGTTGATCTCACAGAGTAAAGGGGAAGAAGCTAAAGCACAGGCAAACATCTCTAGCAATGGGCTGGTACTGACACCCAGAACCACAAATCCCACACAAGCACCACACAGTAGGAACTGCCCCATAGCAGAGGCTGTTTATTCCAAAATTTAAGGCACAAGATCTGGCTCTCCTGACACTTTTTTTTTTTTTTAAGATAAGCTAAAGTAACCTCCAGTGACTAGAAACGGAGAAGTTGTAATCTCTCCTGCCATTCCTCCAGGTCTTCAGAGCCCAGAAAAGGTGGGTTCAGCTTTACACAAAGCAGCCAGTAAGTGCTGCAATGAAGTAGTGACCCTACTTTGTGTGGAATACAGAAACAACTTAGCAGACCAAAATGGCCCTGTAGAGCTGCAGAGGACAGGAAGCCAGGAAGTCTTTAACAATTTGCAATTACAAGAGAGAATGGAGGGTGGTCAGTGTCTAAATCCAGGCTGGAATTCAGCCAGAACTCAAGAGCTGTCACCTGCTGCCAAATGAGCTAAGAATGCAGAACTGTAACTGCTGAAACAATGGAATCCCTGGCAGTGCCTGGCCTTTGGGAAAAAAAGAACAGGTCAGGCCATCCACAGACTCATTCTCATTTTTAATAGATCAGAACACAGGGTGATTGTGTGAAGGTGTTGCCTCATATACCCCCAGAGTACCAAGATAAACATCTTCCAGGAAGAGTTTAAGAGATCCATAGAGGGAGAGTCATTCCAGTCTTGCCAAGTCCCGGGTTTTATTCTCCTTCTGTTGGAGTGGTTTCACTTTACCCCTGCCTGGGAAAGCCACGGGTGCATGCTGGCTCCTAGCTTCCATGGAGCAAGGCAGCAGAGGTGTCAGATTTGCTGCTCTGCTCCTGCTAAAGCTCCAGGCACAGAGATGAGCAGAACACTGACTTCCAGACTGCACCATGCTCCTCACTGCTAACCACTCAGAAAACCTTGCTCCTCTGTCTCTCTCCCTGTTAGAGACATCAAAATCTCCTGCCAGTCTCCATCCAGTCACAGCACAGTTAATCACCCGTGACACCAGGGCTCAAGAATCATCTAGAGCAAAGGACAAGAGGAGCAGAATGAACACCAGACCCATCATACCTCCCCCTCCTGATCCAGAGGAAAGACATTTTGGGTAAGACACCCAATGGTGAGGACAGGAGTGCTGCATCCTCATGCTCAGCCACTGCAGGATGGCATCCTGGTGTGAGATAACCCCTCCATCCCAGACTCCAGGGTGATGTGCCACTCTCAGGTCACATCAGGAACCTCAGACAGATGTGGGTGGCACTATAAACACACCCTTCCTTCCCATCACTTCAAAGAGTGATGGTTGGTTGTGAACTGACCAAAATAAAATCTCTCTCATTTCATCCAGAACCTCCTGGCTGCAGAGAGCAGATGAGAGAAGATGAGATCCTTTGCCTTGTGCACAAGCAGTAGAAGACAGCAGATGGGACCGGCAGTGCTGCTCACAAGGCAGCTTCACTCAGCTCTTGGCCCAGCTCTGCACTTTCAGGCTGTATTTGCAGAGGCCAATTCAAGTCATGCAGCAGAGGGGCAGGAATGGAGCTCAGACTTCTCCTGGGTTCAGCACCAAAGCATGGCTGGCAGCAGCACTGGGGTGACTGAGACGGACATGACCATGGCTCCTACCTACCAGTGGCCAGGTTTCTCCCACCAGCCAAATCCAAGAAGAAACTCTGCCTCTGTTAAAATTGTTGGACAAGTAAGTGTCTTCTCAAAATCAAATGGGTATCCATGGCAACAACTGTATTTAGGAATGGGAGGACTGACACGAGGGTTAGAAACCCCAGCAAAAGGCAACAGCTCTGACACTCAAATGTTTTGGGTGGCAAAAATATTATGAGGCTGTCCCAGTTGTTTGCTTGAGCCTGGTGTTCCCAAAACTGGGGTTCCCTCAGGCTACCACTGTCAGCTTAGTCTCTGAAGAACCAGCCCTTCTCTCCAAGAGAAGCAAGAGATGCTGACACACCAGAAAGGTATGTGGGCTAACTTCTGCCCTGCTGATCCCTGCATCTCAGAATCACAGAACAAAGGTGGAAATCCCAGTGCCTGTGACTGCAACACACCAGGAGCTGTTTGACTGCAGTGATTAAAAACAAATGGAAACAAACTGTAACACAGTGGCAGGGAACCTATATACATATATAAATATTTACACACACTAGGTCAATTCACAAGGCTGATTTTTTTTTTCTAAAGCATGTTTCCTTCAGAGACAAAACACCCCACACTCTGCTTTCCTGGTTTACAGGTGGAAATGCCCTGCCCTGAGCACAAGAAACCTCTGTACAGTGTAAGGTTTGCATTACAGCACTGCACACCAACCCACCAGGAAAGATTTAACCCTAAATACGTTGAGTCAGGGCTGTGCAGAATTCCCCAAAAAGCCAGGCTACAGAAACAGCATTGCTGGGCATGTCACCACAGGTACCCCAGGTTTGATTTTATCCTGAGAAAGAGCTCAGGATTGAAACACTATCATCTAAACCCATTGCCGTGAAGAAAAAGTGTCAAATTAATCTTTTGACCTTGAGCCACTAGAACCCACAGGCAAGTAATATTTTGTCCACATAAAAGTCATTCTGTGGGCACTTGCAGAACCAACTTGTCCTCCAGCATTACCCACACAACTGCTGGCTAACCAAGAGTGGATTCCCACCAAACCTCTCTGCACATCCCTCCAGAGACGAGAAATCTAGTGACAGGTGCTGGGAAGGGAGCTTCAGCAGAGGATAGAATGATAAACTAGACAAATAAGAGTTCAGTGGTGGAGTAACGTGTGTCCTCAGCCTTCCCATGGGCCAAAATGTCATTTTTCCTCATTTATGCAAGGAGGACAAGTGAGGAGGGAAAGGGAGAGGGGTAATAGCCCTATGATGTTTGCCTCCTGGTCTGCCGGCAGCACTTGCCAAAGGTACCAAGTGCTGGTCAGTGGGCTCAGAAAAGCTGTTTTTTCCTCCTTCCCCTTTTATTTTTTTTTTTTTGAGGTTTGTGCTGCAGCACCTATCAGCCCCAAAGAAGCCAGTTTTTAGTCACAGATCAGTCTCTCTCTCGAGATCTGATGATTTCCTTGCAAAGGCAGTGGCCAACATGACAACAAACTTTCCTACAAGACCCCTTGTCTCTCTCTGCTCCCTTCCCAGACAGATGCTCAGGCAAGCTGGAGAGCAGAGCCACAGCTGGGAGCATGCCCCAGCAGCCTCTCTCAGCCCTCTTTGCATTTTTACTGCTTCACGTTTAGGATGAGATGGGATTAATCTTTACGACCAAAGGGAAAGTACAGGGAGAAGCAATGGAATCGATGTGACGCAGCTGAGTTCACCAATCCAGCACTCTCCAGCCCCCATCCTGCAATTAGCAGCAGCTCCGATTCAAGGCTATGCTAATTCCAGACAGCAACGGAGGGGGGGGGGGAAGGAAATTGGCCACAACATCTTCTGAAAGCTTTTTAAAGCCAAAAATCCTGGACCTCGCTCCACCGAGGCACCCTGCTCGTGGTGGGGCCGTGCAGCAAACCCACCAGCAGGTGATGTTGGGGGGAAAGGGGATCTGGGGCAGTGGGTGCACCCCCAGAGCAGGTCACTCACCTTGGAGCTGGGCAGACAGAGCCTCCTGCTGCTGTTTGTATTTCTGGGCCAGGGCTTCGGCGTTCCGCACCTTCTGCTGCAAGTGATTGTACATGAAAACTCCCGAGCCCAAACACACCAGAGTCACCAGGCAAAAACCCATTTGCAGAAGCCCCTTCTGCCTCCTGGAACACATGCCCGTGCCCATGGTGGGGCCGGAGCAAAGCGGTGGGGTGGGCGCTACCTCCCCGGCGGGGCTAAACCATCAGATTCTTGTTTCCCACCAGCCCGTTTCCTCCGCAAATTGGCAGATCCCTCCTGGAAGATGCGATCAAAGTCTCGCCTTCTCTCTTTCCCAGCCTTCAGAGAAGCCGAAAACGCTCTAGCAAGATTTTATTCCTCATTTCCCAACGGAGAGAAAAGCAACACAACCCCCGGTGTCCGGGGAGGAGCAGCCCGGCTACCGGCAGCCGCATCCTCCGCCTGCCAACCCCTCCGGGGGACCGGGGGGCGAGGGGAGAGGCGAGGAGGAGGAGGAGGAGGAGGAGGAAAACTTTTGCTTCCCATGTGCTGCAGCGGAGGGGAGGGGAAGGGGGGGGGGAACGGGAAGGGGGTACCACCGCCTTTGGCTCTGCCCACCTCCTTTCACCGACCGGAAAAAATAACCCGGCGGGACAAGCAGCCCTTGGGCCCCCTCCCCGCCCGCAGCCCGAGGGGAAGCGGCGGCCCCGGGGCCGGGAATCGGGCCAGGAAATCGGCGGCGGCGGCATCCGGGCTGGGGCGAGCCCGCCCTCCGCTGAGGAGGGGGACACCGGGGGACCACAGAGCCCCGGAACACCCACCCGGTGTGTGTGGATCTCTGTCTGTCTGTCTGTCTGTCTGCTGCCTGCAGAGCCGGAGCAGAGGGAGAGCATCACTGTCCGGTGTGTGTCCCCCTCCAGCAGAGCTGAGCCCCCCTTGCCCATGTGTTTGTCTCCTCCTCCCCTTCTGGGGAGCCCCCGGCACCTGTGGCCACTCAGCCACCCACCCGGGACCACAGATCGGGTTGGAAAGGACCCTAAAGATCATCTGATCACCCCCCTGCCATGGTCAGGGACACCTCCCACCAGCCCAGGCTGCTCCAAGCCCCATCCAACCTTCAACACTGCCAGGGATGGGGCAGCCACAGCTTCTGGGGGCAATCAGGGCCTCAGCACTCTCACACCAAAGGATTCCTTCCTGATTAACTGGTATCTATCCTAATCTTTGTCAAAAGTCCCTCCCCCAGCTCTCCTGAAGCCTTCAGGTTCTGGAAGGTGCTCAAGGGTCTCCCCAGAGGTCTCCAAGCTGCACAACCCCAACTCTCAGCCTGTCTCCATAGCAGAGGTGCTCCAGCCCTCTCATCATCTTTGTCACCTTCCTGGAGCTTTTCAAATTATTTAATTAAAACCTCAGGGAGTTGTTTTGTTGGTTGTTTTTTGTTTGTTTGTTTTTTTCTTTTTGGGAAAGCTGATAAAGGAAACATCCAAGGTTAGGTTGGATGGGGCTCTGAGCAACCTGATGGGAGTTGAAATGTCCCTGGTCACAGCAGGGGGGTTGGACTAGGTGACCTTCAAAGGTCCCTTCCAACACAAACCATTTTATATTTCAGTATTTCAGAGCCTTTGGAGCTCTGCCCATGTTCTGAGCTGAAATTTGCTATTTAGGACCCCTAGGTTTATAATGAATCTTGCTTGCACCAGCAGCCCAACTGACAGGTTGGCTCATCTCTTATCTCAGCTCCTCCAGCATTCTGCCAAGTTCCATATATCAGGCATCTGGGGAATAAGAAACAATCATAACAATTAATTCTTCAGCAATTCCCCCCCAAGAATCATGCACAAGTTTATAAATATTAATCAAATGAGCTTTACAGTACTGATGGGAAATAGATGAATGGCATTCCTTAACTTGGGGAAACTGAGGCACCGTTATGATGGTTATAAGGTTATGATTTATCCAAAGTAAGTAAGTGTTTGATGCTGTGTTGTTGTGTTTTTTTTTTTCCAAGCATTTTAAGTGGATTTTGTATGTTTTTTGAGGTGCCTGCCAGAACAAGGGTGAGGCTCAGCCCACTAGAAATCAGGTGATTTGGCCAACAGTCTTGCCTCTGAGCACAGCTTCCAGAAAACATTACTTTCCTTAATGAATTAACTAATTATTGCAGACTTACTGCTTAGCTCTTTCTGAAAAACAATATATGATGCTCTGGGCAGCCTTTGTCTGTAGGACCAGGGATAATCTTGTTGCTGACTCACTCAGGAGACACTCCACAGAAGGTGTGCATCAGGCAGCATCCCTGCCCAGCTGTTTTTTTACATACTTTTACATACTTCAGCATCTCTTCAGGCTGTTTGTCAGAAGCTGGAATATCTTTTGGTGGCATCTGGAGGACTGAGGAGGCAGCCTGTGGATGAGGGATTTGAGTCTGTTTTGACTTTATTCAGCACATTCTTTTATTTTTCCTCTCTCTCTCCTGCTTGCATTAATTACTTCCTCATGTGCTGGTTCCTGTCTGAGAAACACTGTCAATTTCTGAGGTTTTGACAGTGAGGACTCTGGAGAAGGTTAAAATAGTCAATATGGGAATGTCTAGCTGAGAAAGATTTGACCACGTTTCTGCCATCTAGTAATTTGCTTTCAGTCAGACTGGATTCTTAGGCTCATCTGACTGTGATGGACCAGATTTTCTCTTTGCCAAAGATTTCCATGCACCAGATGACAAGGGGATGTCTTGATGATTTTGCAAGGCTGAGTTTGTATATTTACCTGCTACTACTCATTTTTGCATTTTTCTCTCTCTCTCTCTTTTTTTTTTTTCTGAAAAGGAGATGCCACATCAGCCAGTTCAAGTTACTACAAGGTCTCACATCTCTAAAAGTATGCAGCCACTAGACACAAGTGTTTCCAGAAGATGCAGGGGAGGACAGAAGCACCCTGAGGTAAACAAACTGACCATAGGTGACAGCTCTCTCCAAATCCAACTCAAAATGCTCTGTGCCTCAGGGATTATCTGATCATCTCCTTTTCCTTCCTCCAATCCAATGGGTGATCACATCGATAGGGTTAAAATAATAATCTGAACAAAACAAGCAATTCCCATGGGAGAGCTCAGACTCAATGTACTTGTAAGGAAAATGCCACTTTTTGAAACTCTGTAAAGCAATCCATGAGTATTAACCATCTGTGCAAATATTGCAGTCCTGGAAAGCTTCATCCTTTTAATCAGAACTTTGGATTTCATAGCTGGGATTTCATGGGCTGTAGGAGTGTTTTCAGCCAGGTTATGTAAATGCTGTCAAGAAACCAAGAGTTTGAAAAAGACAGAGGGAAGGAAGGGGTTAGAAGGGGACAGAGGGGAGGCTTTGTTGTTTAGGGGTTGCAGCTTCACAACAGTTTTGTAAAATCCCACTCATCAAACTGGCAACATCCACAACCCACCTGAATTGGCTGAGCAGGAGACTGCAGCCCTACAGCCTGGATGGGCGCCTGCAGACCTGTTCATGTGCAGACATTTTGGAGGGTTTAGGCTGAGCAGGAGAGGAGCTGGAGGCAGGAGCCCAGTGTATGAACAATGACAAGAACAAAGATTTAAAAAATGAAGTTTTCTCACATGGGCATCTGTGCATGTATATGCAGGAATTTACGGCATTGTCTGCATGACACAGACCTCCTGGAGGTGCCTGCCCTGCCACATACAGAAATCCCCCATTAATTTCTTGCAGGAGTGGAAGTGCCCTAAATTAAACAATTCCTAGGGGCATCCTCAGTCTCTCCAATGTTAAAGGGTAGGAAAGCTCAACCATTTTTTCCTTTTCATAATAAGAACTGACAGCTTCTAATTAGTATCCATTAGAGGGTGCCCCCGGGGAACCGATGGGACCATTTTGTTGAAATGATTTTTTTTGCCTTAAAACAGCATGTTGGCTCAGCTCTCCCAGTTATCTTCCCCAAGCCTACATGTGTCCTGTGAGTCATCTCACTGCTGTGCCGTGCCTAAAATTAAGCATAAGACACCTCAAGGATTCTTGATACTCTCACAAATGAGCATAAATCCTGACTTTTTGAGGTACAAGGTTCTAGGATGCTCCAAAATGCCTTCAGGGAGCTCATATAATTTTGAACCCACTTTGTTGAACACCACCCTGATTATTGTGACTTCTGTACAGGACCCAGGCTGGAAGGAACCTGTCCCCCCTGCATCTGAGATCTCAAATCAGTGCCACATATGCAAGACCAACCATATGTGACAATAGCAGATACCTCTCAATAACTGCTTTTAAGAAGCCTCAAGGACAACCTAGATTCAGCTCTTCCTCTTGAGAAGCACCCATCCAAACTCCAGCAGAGAGTAGTTTTGTCTGGATATTTTTGGATGCTACTTTCCTTAAAACATCAGCTGCCAGAGTCAAAGCGTTATGAAAGAAACTCATTATTCTTTCAAAAACCAATCTATATTCCAAGCACTTATCAGGAAAAAAAAAGCTCCACAACGTGAAGTACTGCATTTTAATTCCTCTGGAAAAAGAAAGTGTATTTGCTTTTTAACTCCACTTCATCTTTCACACTTTGGACTGGTAATCTTCCTGCAGAGGATATCATTCTTTGATAAGAAGCTGTTCTGAACCAGTCTGTCATTTGGGTGCCTTTTTAATCAAGAACCATGAGAATTGGTTTCAAAGGGGCAAAACAAACCAAGAAGGGGTATATTCTCCATAAAAAATGCTTCACAGTACAATTAGAGCCCTGTGACTCCATTGCCTGGTTGCTTTCAGTGCCTGCAGCTTACACAAAGGTGTTTAGAAGGAAGCTAGTGCCCTTTAAATATGTGCAGAGCCTTTACTGCCTGCCCAAGGTACAGACATTTTTATTAGAGCCAGGGAACATTCCAGCTCCCAAAGGTAATAAAAATGCAGTTTGCCAAGAAAACAATAGCAAACTAGCAAATGGAGGGGTTTTTTGTTTGTTTGAATTCTGCTAAATTTGTTGTTATTGCCTCTCTCAGTGGGGTTCCAGACTCAGCTTCCACTTTCAAAGACAAAGACACCTTGGATTCCTAAACTGATCTATGTGTAGACTTCTAGTTGATCCTCAAGAATTTTCACTGCATCATGCAGCATCTTGGGATGACACAGAGTCATGAATTCTGCTTCATGGCATCACTCCACTGTTTTTCCAGGGAAAGCTTCATGCCTACACAAACATTCTCTTGGGATCACTCAGCCTCACCACTTGGTCACAGGGCTTTTTTTTTATTTTTTATTTTAGGTTGGTTTTATGCTATCCAGATGTCCATGATACATGTTGAGCATCAAGCTGGAAAGATCACTTATAAGCAACTTAAGCTGGTATCCCTGCATGTTGAATGTCAGCCAGATTTCAGTCAGCTTTTTAATACCCTGATAAGCCAAGAGTTTAAGTCATCTCTGCTTCATCATGATCTCTTAACTGTGGCCATCAGCAGATAGGATACACATTTAGGGTAAGATTTTCTAAATTGCTTAACCATTGCTGATTTTAAATGTAATAGACTTGCCCGGATTGTGCATTTGGCTTTTCTTCAAATTTCATTCAGTTTCCTGTGCAAAAATGGGAACACAGTCTGAATGTTTTTGCCAGAGAGATGCGTTGTTGATTCTGAGGTGCACATCTCTTTGTGGAACAGTGACAAGAGGATCTCATCTACTACTCAAGGGTTGGACTTGATGATCTCAGAGGTCCTTTCCAACCTGGCTGATTCTGTGATACTCAAACTGACTAACTGGAAATCCTTCTGAGAGGGTTGTCTTCAGCAGCCTCCTTCCAGGTATATATCTCTAGCTGGCACAGAATGGATATGTTTAATAGTGAGAATTCAATAGGGAGAGCAACACGGAGCTATAAGAATGGAAATCAGCTCCTGTTCTATATTAACCTGTCAAAAATTCTCTCCATGGCCAACGATCAAGTTGACACTAAGCTAATTACAGAAAGACCTCTAAATACAAAAAATTGTTACCTGCCTGTATTCCCAGCACTACATGTCTGACCAGCCCAAAAGACTTAAAGCACTATTGCTCATTTCCCTCTCTGCACACATACCACAGGCCTTATTTGGAGATAAAATCTGCAGAATTGCCTGTTACTCTTGTAGATCCTGTGGCTGCACACACAAACAGCCCATTTGGCATGCAGGCCCTCAGCTCTTGCACAAAAAAATGTATGTTCTAGCCAACACTGCCTGCAAACTCAACCTCAAGGAGCAATTACAGTCACATAAACTCTGTTTCTTACATAAGCCCAAATAACAAGCCTTATGGAAAGTGACTCTCCTGGCCCTATTTATGGGAGTTGGAGAGGAAAAAAAGCCCCTTTAGGGCAACCTAATTCAAGCCCCTCTTCTCCAGATGATGCAGGATTGTTGATGGTTTGTACATTGCCTGTCAGACTTGAGTTCTGCTGTGCACTGGCAAACACCCGGAGGAACACAGCCCAGGATAACTATGCTGATACTCAAGCTTTTTTTCTCTGAAACTCTGCCAGTCCCTCCCCTCTTTCCCTGCTCCCTCTTAATTTTGCTGCTCTTCAGCTACCACTGGCACATCTTCCTGCTCTCCAGCTCAGCACAAAGTTCTCTGCAGGAGCTCCCAGGCCAAGCTGTAATTTGTTCCCATCCTATCTGGCACCTGGATAGGGAAGAGTGATACCTGGCTGTCAGTGAACAAGAACTCATCAAAAAGCTTTCCCTGGGCACCAGCTGTCTCATGAGAACAGTCAGGAATGGAGAAAGGACTCCTCATGTAGGGGAAAGAGGCAAGTGGCAAATGTTCAGCATTACAAAACCCCACTGGACCAATAGCAAAGATGTAATGTCCCTTCTGATGGATCTCCCTGAGCCTACACTGGCACTGGCATTTCACACCCTGGGTTTTCTGCTGCTGCACGAGCCAGTGTTTGTAAAAAACTCTAAACACAGACATGCAAGTCAAGGACTGGAAGGGTGGGGCTGCTTTGCACATGTTTACTTTCAAAAATTAACACAGTTTTAAAAAAGGACCTGGCAACATTTACAGCAAGAGAGCTGTTTCATAAAAAGATTGTGTATACAGTATACTGAGTGCAGCCAGAGAGACATAAGGACTTAATTCCCCCACAGTGCAGGGAGGTGCAATGCCAAACATTCACTTACAGCCACGCAGAAATTGACCGCAGGTATGTGAGTAAGTTGCTTAAATAATTGCAGCAGCAGAAAAACAGAGGATTAGTTTCCTTGTCTACTCTTCTGCTAGGACCAGATTAATCACTGATGTAATCCCACTGATTTCACTGCAGTCACACTTGGGATCACTTTGGGATTTTAAAGGCTACATTAATGCAGCAGGATGCTGCTCTCACAGGCTTTCCAAGCATCAGCATTCTGATGTGGTAGAAATTCATCCTATAACACAGTGCTGAGAATTTTAAAATAATAGAGAAGCAAAGATGCCTGCTGTCACCATTGCTAGCTAATTATAGCAGCACGGACAGACCTCCTTTATAGAATTCCATATGCTGTATTCATCCAGCACAAGAAATAACCCATATTAAGGAGGGAAGGAATATCAAGTCTGCTGCTCTATGCTCTAGCACTGAGCACATGCCAGCACAGTTGGCTTCTCAGATACTCATGTCCAGAAGAACCAGAGTGTGCAGTCCAGGAGGAGCTCAGTACCTTCACAACTCCCCCTTTCTCACCAGGATTTCTGTAGGACCACAAGAGCACTCTCTCAGGAGGCAGATTCATGAATCTAGGAGATCTCAGACCTAGAAATGAAGCAATGAAAAAATTAAAAAGCAATGAAGCAAGGTGAGGAACTTCCAAACCATCAAGCAATAGTGGGATCTCTCTTCTCAGGAAGCCACAGTGGATTGAAAGCCCTCAAATGAGCAGTAATTAATAACAAGATTCTAGTTTGAATCCATCTTTCACTGTTTCATTACAAGGAAGGGATGGAGGTGACCTGAGTAAAAATTACTACCTTTCTCTAAAATAGCTAAGGGATGCCCCTCATTTCATTTCACAGGTGGAACTGGGACAGAGATGGCTTCTTAAGGAGCTGGATGAAAATTCAGAAGCAGAGAACAATGCTTCTCTGGACACCACTGGCAGCAGGATCACATGGCCACAGCCCCCAGCTTGAATACATGGCACCATTACATTTATTTGCCATTTGTCTTATTGATGGTAGGTGCCATGCAGCATATGCTTTGCAGAAATTTTGTTAGCAAGTGTTTTAAAGTTCCCCTGGAGATTTCAAATTGATGTAGGAAGATCCAAGCTGTCTCTAGTCCTTTTTATCACACTGACTGGGCTGCAAAAAGCAAGATGTCAAAGGATTGTCAGCTAAATGACTCAGCAGGCTGTGCAAACAGACAAAGGATGGCTCAGAGGAAAAACTCCACTGAATACAAAAGTTTTCAGATTTACACCAGTATAGGTCCCACTGGACCCGAGCTTTGCCTAGGGTTTATCAGTGACCTTATTTGCTTTTATGTTTATTGGATACAGATGGTGGCCCCAGGTAGACACAGGCCCTTTAACATATACATCTGTTGTATAATTGCCATAGTAGCTTTGCCACAACTCCTGGCTTTAGCAGACCAGCTCCCAAAAGGCCAATGGCTTGAGACATCAGGAAACAGCTCAGTTTTTAAAATCTGAAGGATTCAAATCCTAAGCTTTGCATTAACTTGGAGTCATATTTCTTTCCAGTAAGAAGCGTGGACTGAAAAATCAGGATAGTTGTTCTTTTTTGGAGCTCAAAATTGTTGGAAAGAAACAGATGAATTCCCCTGGGATTTAGATTCTATTAGGCTGTGGTTGCATTTGTTTCAGAGGGACCTAGATTTGGGACTGAACTTCCTCAAAGTTAGCTCCCAAGGCTGGGTACTGGATGTAGGTCACTTTCTGGCTTGTTCTGACACTCAGCTGAGATAGAAATACTGTTCAGCTTTCTCTAAAAAGTGGAAGGCACACGTATAATTTCTGTTCTATCCAGGTCATTGCCTCTGAAGGCAGTGCCACAAGGTGTAATTGTAACATCAGTGCACATTTGCAATGTGTGAGCCAGGAAAACTGCCATTCCCAGGTTTTGCTTAGAAGGAGGGAGTTCTCAGAACCAGTCTTTTCACAGACAAATTCCTGTCTTAAGCATCACAAATACTCACACTTTTTGACACACCAGAGGTTTGACATTTGCAGTATCTTTGGTGTTAAGCACAACCAAAATACCACTTCTCCAAAGTATTTATGTAAAAAAAATGAAGACAAAATTTAATCAAAATAATCACTATGAAGTTTTTACCTTGGCCATGGACTAAGCTGCTGATGCTCCATGGCTTCATGTTTGTCTGAGAAGGTGACTTCACAGGCAGTCTAACAGTTTTCCAATTTTGTTTTCTTTTAAAAAGGATTAGCTGAGAAAAAAAAAATCCAGACATAACTTAAGAGTCTGGGCATGCAAGTTCATGTATTTAGAACAAGCACTGGCAAAAGTAAAGCCTGCTATCTTGATTTATCAAGTGAGCACAAAAGAAGCTATGCTAAATGCAAAGGGAACTTTTCAGACAATTGATGTTGGCTGTACTCACCTGCCTCTAATGCATTTCTATGTTTATACTAATGTATAAACCTGCCTGGTGAAAAGCAAACTGAGGGAGGGAGCAGCAGTGCACTCCCACACTCTCAAATCCTCAGCAGTGCTCATTCTCCATCTCCTGGCCACAGGGCAAAGCGCACTGCAGCTCTGCTCGGAGCCAAGGCAGCTCCCGTTCACTCCTGTACCCACATTTTCACCATCATTTCAGGGTACCCATATTTTCACCATCATTTCAGGGCACTCGACAGTGTTCCTGAAGGGTTAGTGGGAAAAGGAATGGCCTGAGTGGTTTTTTTCTGACTTTGCTACCATATTCCTGTGGTTGGTCCAGGGTCTGTGGTCGGATCACTGCAGTCCCTCTGGGTTTGGATTTTCCTCCTGTCAGTGCTGTTTTTCAGATCAAGCCAGGCAGTTCTTCTACCCTTGTTCTCCTGTGCTGGTCTACACTGGCAAAGATAAAACATAAACCAAAATTCCAATCTGTTAGCTTCAACCTAGCCATGTTTGATGTGCCAGAGCAAGGAACAGGCCAGAGAAGTGTAAAGTGTTTACAAGGTGTCTCTGGCCTCAGCAGGGGTAATGGCAGAAGTTGTCCTACCCCACACGAGCACTGTCATCAGTATCATCAGCAGAGAGATGATACAAACGTTTGCCTTATAAAAGTCATTATAAGAGTAGCAACACTTTGTTCTTTTATTTTAATGCATTCCGAGTGCCACCAAGGATCCCACTGATCCTTGAGCTGTGCTCTTGGAAAAAAAAGACATGCTGGGGAGAAGGCTGGAAGGCAGACAGATGGTGGAGGCTTTAAGGCATGGTGTCTTGCAAGCAGTTACTCTGAACCCTCAAATATCCCTTACAGTGGACTAAGTTATCCTAAACTCACCTCAAGAACACTCAAAGGCTTAAAAAAAAAAACAAAAAGAGAAGGTCCTGGCACGCATCCTGCATCCTTTCACGGGGGTTTCCAATGGCCTTTTTTCCTGCGCAGAGAAATCAGGAAACCATCCCAAATATTTATCATCTTCCATACCACAAGGGCGAAGCAGAACCATCCAGGACAGAGGCAGCTCGGGCCCTCACTGCTCCGTCCCGCCTCGGGCAGCTCTGAGGCACCGGCCGGACCGGGCAGCAGCCATGCCCGGGGCCCTGCCCCGGAGCCCCCCGGCCGCACCGCACCGCACCGCACCGCACGCCGGGCAGAGCCTCGGGGACCTCTCGGTCTCTCCCGGGACTTGCAGTCGGTGTCGCCCCGCGGGCAGGGGGGGCGGGCAGAGAACTACGGCTCCCAGCATGCCCCGGCGGCTGTCACCGGGCGGCGAGCCGCTTGGGCGGGGCGGCCCCGGGGGAGCGGGGTCGAGCAGAACCGCTGCAGCATCCGCCGGGCGGACCCAGCACGGCTTCTCGGCCGCTTCCCCGGGGGTAAGGGCGGGCGCCTGGGAGGGAGCGGGATCCGGAGGGGCCGGGGCAGCGGAGCCGCCTCAGCGCGGTGCGCGGCCACCTCAGGGCCTGGGCGGGATTGTGGCCCCCCCGGAGGTCGTGGCGGCCGCCGGGATGGAGGGGTCTGTGGGTGTCTGCTGCCCATCAGGGCCCTGAGGGGGGCGGCTGCCGGCGGAGCCCCGGGGGCGGGAGGGGGAGGCCGGGAGCGGCGTTGTGGGGAGGTGCCTGCACCGGGGAGGGGGGGGAGGCTGCGGCCGGGCTGGAGCCCGCCTGTGCTGCCGGGATTGCGGGTGTGGGGTGGGAGAGGAGCCGCTGGCTGCAGGGGTTGTGCCCACCTGAGCTCCCCGGTTTTCTCCTCTCTCCTCAGGCCGCCGGAGTCGGTTTACTGCTCAGACCCCAGAATGCGTGAGGGAAGGAAGCGACCACAGCCCTTGGCTAAGGACAGTCGCTTTCTGGAGGGTTGTCTGAATTTTGTTCTCTGCCAGGTACGTGCCTGTTTTGGTTATTTTATTTTTTTTTCCCCTTCTTTTCTTCGTTGGGCTAAGCTGGGAATCGGCCTGCTGGAAGTGGCCGGTTTTCTTTCTGCCCCGTTTAGCCACTTCTGGCTGTGTGTGCTCCATTTTTATTCGTTTTCTTCTGGCTGCCCTGGAGGGTGTAAACACACATCCTGTTCTCAAACAGGTACTACAGGTAAGGCCGTACTTGCTCAGGGGGAAGCTGAGCACTGAAACATTGGCAGTGATTCCTGGAGGATGTGGAGTTGGCTGGATGTAACTCAGAACTGAAGCACAAATGTCTTTTTTCTTTTTTTCTCTCCTGTGTTTCTGTGATATTTGCAGTCTTCCTCAACTGAAAAAGCATCATGAAAACAAGGGCCAAACTTAAACCTAGAGAAAATGGTACAGCTGTATTGGAAACACTACATGTGTTTGTTTAGATTTCCCTGCAGACACTCAGCTCCAGAATTTACTTTCTGAATGTAACAAGTTCTAATTTCTGCCTCGCTTAAGAACAAGTGAGCTCTGGCTCACCTTCATGGAGGTCACTTGAGCTTGGCTTTACTATTCAACCTTCTCTGGTTTTGGCTAAGAGCCTCACTACATCCTCTGCATTTCTCAGTTGCTATAGAAGGAGTTTATTTGGCTCAAGTGGGATAGTGGTCTTATTTCTCCTCTGTTTAACATCTCCTTGGTTTCCTAAAACCAATTGCTATAAAGGACAATGCAGTTGTTTATCCATACTTGATGACCTGTTGAATTTTTCATCCCTGGTTTCAGGATACCGATCAGTGCATTGTCAAGGGACATGGTTACTGTAAATAACCCACACTATTATGGTTGGAATGATGTTGTATATCATGTTGATAATAGAAATCAGAAAGATAAATTTTCAATAAGCTTGGCAGAGCTAGAGAAGTTCATGTCCTGCTTCAAGCTTTGCTTTCTGCTTTGAGTTACAGGCAACTGTGTCTGGAGCAGCTAATTTCTACTGGGCAGACCATGGTTCCCCTCAGTGAGCTCTTCCTTAAGGCAGCCAACTAACAGGGCAGTAGATCGGGTGTCTGTTGACTCACATTGTAACCTCAGCTCTATCACTGATGTCTCTTCAGTACTTTATGCCTGTTTTCCATGTTAATCTTGGCTGTTCCTGTGGTGGAAGGACAGGAGCTCATGTAGGACAACCAAGCATGCCTACAGCATATGCAATGAACAGTTACCTAGTTGTCATTTAGCAGGGCTGCCACTTGTACTGTTTTCTCGAATCATTGTCTTTTTTTTAGGCTTCAAAAAGATAAATATGTTTCCCTGCCCTTTCTCTTTGCACAGTGTACCTCTCTGAGTCACTGACATGAGAAGAATCTTCATAATTGTATGATATTTGGGCTGGCTTAACTCTCTGCTTATTATGATATTGCTGTGTATATTCATATGTTTTGACATTTACTTAAAGTCCTTGTTTGGAGCTCTGTGACTGAAATTCTGGTGCCAAATTAGCATTTTAAAAATCTGTTCTTTTCCTGCTTTGGTCTGCAATGGCTGCTGATCCACTGCTAGGGTTGTTTGGAGGAGCTGGAAATCCATGTGTGCAGTCTTTTCACTACAACTTTGACAAATGTCTCTGAAGTTGCAATAACAGTAGAAGTACTTCAGGTATGGTGGTTGCAATTGTCTCCTTCCATTTTTACTTGGAAAGGGCTCATGGCTTTCTAAGCTACCTTGATCAACAAGTGTGTGGCTACATGACTATTATGGGTTGTTCTGTGGCAATTACCTCTAAAAAAGCTCAGCTCTTGCCTTGCATTCCTGTAGCATTGGTACTGGTTGCTTGCAGAGACAGGTCTGGGCTGCCTGTACTTTGCTGAAGTTGTCTTTATCCAACTTGATAATTAAGCTCTCCTAGGTCATGTTGCCCCTGCCTGCCTGTTCCCATCAAATCTGTTTGTCTTGCTCGTCATCTCTGATACAGAACTGCTCCTGGGCTCTGGCAGAATTCAGGGTCATGCTGAATGTGACTGTAGACTTGGACAGTACTGATCATGCCCTTTCATTTTTGAGTTACTGGGATCTGGGAATAGAATGCAGAGTCCTATGAGAAGAGTGTTGGAAACCTAGTTGTTTTCTTTTTTCAAGAATTCTGATTTGGGGATTATCAAGGGCTGGGTGCTGTGATGCAGTGTGCTTAGAGGGAAACCATTACAGCTTTCAGTACACTCTCACTAGAAGCTCTGATTGGAGAGAGGTAATTGAATTCTTTTCTCTCCTTAGCAAGAAGTGAGAAAGTAAAGGGTCTTGTTTCTTGAGAGACTTGCTGAATTTAAATATTTCTGCTTTTCTCTGTAATGAGAGCTGCAGTGGTGTTTGAAATCTCCCATAATGTGGAACAATTCTAGCATTTAGGCTGGCCATGTGTGGAAAATGGTATCAGTGAGGGTACAGGTGTGCTAGCAGGACAGTTATGGCTTGATCTGAGCCTTCAATTCACAGTCCTTGGTGTGACCTCAAGGGATGCATGCTGGATCTGGGATTGATATTGTTTTTCCCCCCTTCTGTGACTGGTATGGGCCAGGCTGTAGAGAACAGAACTTGGAGGAAGGAAGGATATGCTTTGTTCCTGGCTCTGCCACCAATCCCATATATAACTGTGGGTCCTTTTCCCATCTGTAAGTGTTCTTGAGTTCTTTAAAGTACTCAGGCTATCCAGAGCTGGAATATAACATCTATGCTTATAAAACATACAAACTTGTAAGTGAACTGGCTATGTCCTGACCCTTTGCTAAGCACCAGGGAGGAAAGCAACAGCTAACCACTCAATTCCTTCTGCTCCTACGCAGCTGATGTCTCTCCAGCCAAAGGCATGTCAGGATAGATTAGACTTAAACCTTTTGATCTGCTTTCAGAGCACAGAAAGGGCAAGTTTCAGGCTGAAAACTGACAGAAGTGCAATGTTGACCCTTCTGAAAGCCTGAAGGGGAATCTGGAAGTTGGTAAGATGAGCTATCAAGGCTCACCAGGGATTCAGCAGGTTTTATGCTGAAGCCTGCTCTCTGCAAGAGTCTGAAGTAGCTACTTTTTATTTTGAAAATTTTGAGAAAGTTGTGTTCCTGACTCAAGCAGTCCTGTGGTATCACCACTTTCAAGGCTAGCAGCCTCTAAATACAGCCATGGCACAGAACCACAGCACTGTGTTTTCACCAACCTGTTACTCAACCACATGTCTACCAGCAGGGCTTCAGTATTAATTCCTCTTGTTTTTTTTTTACTTTTGCAGTAATGTTAGTCTTCTGATTTTTAATTATTTGTGGGGGAACATACAGCCCTTCTGGACAGACAATGCAATTTTTAAAATAGATTGAAGGATTATAAACTTTTAAGTGATTTAACCCACATTCTCATGGTAACTGAAACTCTGCTATTGAGGAAAAAGTGGATTCTCATCAGCCCCAGATACTGAGGCTTGAATTTCAAAGCTTGAGGCAGCAATCTGCAAACTGTCAGGTCCAATTAAAGCAAATGGCTGGAGCTGTTTTTCTCCCTCTTGGAGAGAACACAGTTCATCAAAAGCCAGAAGGAAATTTCATCGGGCTCATGAGCAATTATCTCGTGGGATGTAATAAGACACATCCACTAGATGCTCAGTGTGAACTTTCACTCATAATCACTCTGAATTCTCCAGTGGGCAGTTGAGCACTGATCTCACCCATTTTTTCTGAGGTTTTTGCATTCAGTAGAAGCTGGGGGAGAAAACTTGTTCTTTTATAGGATCTGTCTGATGCTGACTTGTAAATCTGAATTTTGACCTCGCAAAAGTTGTTTCACCTTTCTTTGTGCTGAGTTTTAACCACACAGCTGCCTGCTGACTTCCACCTCAGTGGGTCAGGGAAGAGAACTGGAAGGGTAAAATTGAGAAAGTAAGACTTGATCAGGCATAGTGGTTGTTTGGGAAGACACACACCATCCTGCCTTGCTATTTCATTCCCCCAGCTTTTATTGCTGAGCATGATGTCATATGGGATATCCCTTTGCTAAGCTGTACATGGTGGTATACCACAAGCTGGAAGCCTGTGATAGCTGTTTATTTTTGGCTTACTGGTGGTGTTTTTTGAAGGTTGTATTTGCATTTGTGTGGTTTAAAGCAAATATTGACCTACTGTGCAATCCAGTTGGTTTCATGGGTCTGTTCCATTAGTTAGCACTGAGCTGATTCTTTAAAAATACTGAGCTGTATCTTTGCTCCTGGTAGGCTGTGTGGCTGATCCTGTCACTTTCTGTTTAATTCATTTTTTTCACTGACAACAGTGATGTTTGGTCCATGGACCTGGGTGACAAAACCAGTTTGTATTTAAGCTATGTAGATCAGTGTTGAGTAAGGTGAGAACTGAAAATTCAAGGCCACCTCAGTTCTGATTTGACAGCTCTAGAAAACTACAAGCTACAAGAAGACTTAGCAGAGCCTACTTTTGGCTGTATTTCACACAGAAGCTGGCACAGTTGGCTTATGTGTCCATTGAAAATGTTAGGCACTGCCCTATTCACAGAATTAACCTGAAAATGTAAAAAATTTTTCTTATTGAATATTAACAAATTTGCTGGTGCTGTTTTTGCCTGCATTCATTAAAAGATGACAAAAATGAGAACAAACCAGCACGATAATCACTGTGAGTTCCCTTCTGACCATAACCAACTAGTCCTAGAATACAATCTGTGTAAATGGAATGTAAAATCCTGTTTAGACAAAACAGATCAATGGGCTGGCATTTGTAAAGGACAAGTGTTGACTGTGGAGATAAAATGCACTCAATGGCACCGGCTTTAAGCGCCTGGGCAGTTATTTTTAGCATTTCCTCACTGATGTCCTAGTATTTCAAGATGTGTGCTTGCTCTTACACAGGGAGGCTGAAATTACAAGATATTAATCCCTGAGGAAAGGCATATTAGTCACCTGCTTTATTCTGTTTATGTAATAGAGTTAAATATACTTTGAGAGCAGGTGAGGTACAGGGCTTGGAAATGGTTTCACTCCTTGCAGGCTTTTCCCTGATGGATTGATTGGTTGCTACAGAGGCAGCTGCCCCATTTCTAATTTATTTCAGCTGAGAGTAGTTTGTTGGTAAGAATGGCTTCATTTATATACTATTGATCTTTAACTCACAGAAACATCATCTGCACTTTTCTACTCCTCTGTGCCAATGATGCCATTTTGCAAAATGTAGACTAAACAGAAATCCTGACTGTGCAGGGAAAAGTAAAGCAAAACATCACTGGAAGCCTTGTGGCTTTGCACTGAAATACTGAATTATTCACTTCAGCCAAATCTGCAGTTTTGGTGGGTGGTAGTGGTGGGAAATTCAGTGGGTTTAGACTAATTTTTAGTGGTTAAGTGTGTCACAGAGTGGCTGAGATGGTGCTGGGAACTAAGAGTTTGTATCTTGTGTGCTGTGCTCAGGCTCTGTGGGTATGCAGTGCAGCTGGGGTAGTGAGGGCTGAGGGCTCCCCCCCTCACCTGGGGGTCAGGAGGAGACAAAAGCTGTAAAGTGCTAATTACAGGGTGGTAGATAAAAAAGGGTTACTTACTGTGTTCTGGTGCTTTTTCTGGTCTGCTTTAATTTCAAGTGAATATATTTGTGGGAATTGTGTATATCTTCAGAAGAAATTATGCTCCATCCTCTTAGAGCACATGCTTGTCTCTGCTGCCCTGGAGTCTGTCTTACTCTTTGCTGAGGAGAAAGAAAAGTGAAGGGTAAGTCTGAATTTGAGCTTATTGGCGTGAATTACTAATTAACTTAGCAGCTTTGAGCCTTGGTCAAAGGTATTTGATCCTAGTTGTTGTGTATTATTAAAGAATAGAAGTATTTCTGGCTTGCAGGTTGGAAAGCTGGGGTAGGGAACAGTACTTTATTGTGTAGATAAACATCAGCAAGGCATTTAGGTTTTGAATTTGTGCTGGTTTCACAGAAAATCCTTCTTCTGCTGGTAAAGGGGGAAAACCCTGTCAAGCCATATTTCTGTGGGGTGAATGCCCACAGGAACAGTGTAGAAAGCAGTACTGCTAAAACCCAGTTGCATTACACCAGCAGTTCTTAACCCGATTATGAGCTGCCATAATTTAGACATTACACCTACCTTGTTAGGATCTCTGTTGATGTTCCCACTGTGAGGATCTACAAAAGCAGATCTTGAAGCTTCACAGTAGTGGTAGTTGATCACTCTCAATGTTTAATATGACTTTTTTTTTTTAATGGACCTGTGTCCCTGGAGTTCCCTTGGAAGCAGGCAGTTTGAATGTGGTTTATGTGTGTATGGTGAGGGCTTAAAATAAGATACTTGGAGTGACTAAGAACCATTTTGGCAGCTTATTAATACAGCATGGTTGAAGAAACTGCTCCTGACTGAGTCAGGCACCTCTCTGCTGTGTGTTTTAGTTAAAAACAGATGCTTTTGACTCCTGATTTTGACTGCAAACCTTTGTTCTTGTGTAGAACCCTACTGCAATTAGTCAGGAGGCTGGCAGGACCACCACCAGTGGTCTTGATGAGCTGTCTCCTGCAGAATGAGTGACGTTGTTCTGATCACTTGCTTGTGCTGCAGTTATGTTACTGAGGATTTCAGCTATTGCAGGCAGTGTTGGTGACGTGCTCTGTTCCAGCCTGTCTTTACTAGATGTTTGTAAACATTTTATGAGGTTTGTCCAGCCTGCCTTGGGATCAGGGTAGGATAAACCAAGTGACGTTTGTCTTGTTGGAGCTCATTGGCTTGTGGCTGCTTTGCTGATGTCAAGTGAATAGTGTCTTTATGCTCAGGGCCCTGGCTCTGCTTGGTGTGTTCACCTCTTCCCAAGAGAGATGAGCTGGGGATCAAATACCAAAGCACAATTCCACCCATTTCCTAGTAAAATTTAGAGCTGGAGTGTCCCTGGCATACTTTTGTTCTGCTTGTTAAATCTTCATGAGCATGGCTCTAATCAGCACTTGATCCAAAATTGGTCATTCTCCATCTCCTGTAAATGTTGGCATTCATGTCATCTGGTTACTGCCACTTGAAACTATTGATTGTTATGGCTCTGTTAGCTACACTGTTTTCCTGATCCCCTCAGGGCTTTCTGTTGCTTTTCGATGGAAGAATCTAATCAACATTAATTTTCTGTGCTGCTCTTTCTTCTTCCCTTACCAACATTGATTTTCTGTGCTGCTCTTGCTTCAGAGTGAAAGGCTATAGAGGTAGCAGAGAAGGAAGCTAACTCCCAGCCTGCTACAAGTTAATTTAATAATCTCAGCCCTGTGTGTAGATCTTTCTGTGCTGCTTGTTCACTATTTCTATGAGGGAGGGAGTCTCAGAAGGCAGGCTGAGACTCTTCAGATCCTCTTGTAATTAAAATAAGCCTCTTTACCCATGTCAGAGTTGGCTGAGGATGCCAAAGCTTAATTCTGTTACTTACAGCATTGCATACCATGGTTGTGTGGAATGGGTGCAAAGCTCTGTAGTAGTGTCATGGGGCAGCTTGAACATAGTATTTGTTGAATAAACGAATCCGGAGTTTCAATAATCGTTGATCTGCCTGTTTTTGTCAGGCAGAGAGGACAGAGCGTTTTCTTCTCTTCACAGTGTTGGACATTTTCTGTCCCTGGATGGGAATTTATGGAAGGAATCTTGGCTTCTGTGAGGGCTGCCCAGGGTGAAGATTTGGCACTCATTTGACAGTCTGGAATTCCGTTCCCTTCTCCCTGTTCCGTAGTCCCGGTGCTGTAGCTGCCTGGGGAGAATTCATGGCTTTTAAAGCACAAAACCAGTGACGGTCACTGCAGTCGTTCTCCCGGGGGTTTGTCCCCGGCTGGGGGAAGGAGGGAAGCAAAGCCGGAGCCTCCCGGGGGCTGTTGGAGGGAACTCCTCGCTCGCTGTCGACCCCGGTGCAGGTGCTGAGGGGTCCGGTTTTAGTCCTGGGTGATTACCTGAGCTCTGAGAAGAAAACACATCTGTCAGCTCCGCTCCGGACGGGGGAATGGGGCCGGGCTGAGGTGATGAGGAGAGGGAGGTTTTCCCGCGCGCAGGGTGGTTCCTCCTCCCGCCTCTTCCCTCACAGCCAGGGGCTGGGGGGGCTGCAGCTCCTCCGGGGGAGGTCTGGGCCCTCGGAGCACCCTCCAAGTCCCGCCAAGGACGGGTCGGGTCTCTCCCAGGGCCTCCTGAATCAAGGCCGGGCCGGGCAGCTGCTGGCCCCGCCCGGGAGCCGCCCCGCACGTCCCGGCTGCGACCGCCCCGCGGAGAGCCGGGGAGACAAACCTCGGGTCGGTCCGAGAGAAGAGGGCAGGAAGGCTCCCGGGCAGCGGGCTGGAGGGAAGGCAGCGTCCCGCCTGCAGGTACCGCGGGGCTGAGGGAGCTGCCCGGGGCTGAGGGAGCTGCGGGAGGGCCGGGGCTGCGGCTTGGCTGGGGCCCAGCAAAACTCCGGCCTGGGAGCGGGGCTTCCCCCGGCTCCAGCACACCTGGGCTGGCTCCAAAGGAGCGGGTGGTGTCGGCTTGGAGGGGTTGGTAGCCCGAGAATAGTTCGTATTCCTTGGGAAAACACCCAGGAGCCAGAGGGTGAGAGGCAGGGTCAGCTCCCGGGTGGTGTGGGATGCTGCAGATCTCCAGTTGTCAGAGGTGTAATATCCACAATAACAGACTGTGCTGAGGAGAAGGAAGGGTGGGAAAGAATGAGAACACCGAGAGGTGGGGGATGATGTTATTTTCCAAAAGGCTTAACATAGATTATGATTATTTTTTTTTCCTGGGCTTGAGAAGTTAGGAAAGCTTGGCATTTCGGGCTGGCTGAACTGTGGTGGAAAAGACCATGTTAATAAAAGTTCTGATGAAGCCACCTTCAGGTGTGTTCACAAAGGATGTTCAGCAAATAGAGGGCTATCATAGTTTGAGATTCTCAAGCTTGTGCAGTATGTTTGGAAAAGTGTGTGATTTGTGTTTGCCATAGCACTTAAGCTTCATTAGGCTAGGCAAAGCTCTCTGAGGTGAAGTAATTCACCTGAGAAGTCAACTCAAACTGCAAAATATGTGTATAGGAAAGTAAAAAAGCTGCTTTACACATACACACACACACACAAAAAGAAACAAAATCGCCTGCATCTTCCTCTATTTGCCATACTGTTCAAATAACTTGATAACCAAGTTACAGGCACTGATGTTGCTTTCACCACTGTGGTTCTGTTTACTGTGTACCCAGTGCAGCAGCAACCTTTGCCTCTTACATGGATGGTGAGTTGCCTCTAGAGCACCTTCTACCAACAGCACAGTTTGAATATTAGCAGAAAGCTGCAGCAATTATTGCAACTGAAATGTTGTGGAGTGAAGGCTCTAAAGTATTTTCCCTTTCTTCCAGTTAAGTATTACAGGGATTTCCTAAGACTGGACTCTCAGATTACACCTGGTCTGTTCTTTCTTATGTCACAGCAGATGAGATCAGGATGTTAAATCAGGATTCAGAAACATGCTTGTGTGTTATAATGGATTATTTGTTCAGAGTTACTTTAAAATCCCATGGGAAACTGATGTTTTCTCTGTGAATCAATTTTGGCATCTGTACCTATCCTTCACTGGAATAATTATGACCCAGACAGCATCAAGGGAGGAGTATTTGCTTCAGTGAGTGAAATACATCCACTTACGAAGTAAATAATGCTGATCTCTGTCAAGGTTCAGCCTGTGTAAGCATTGTAATTCATCTCGTAAGGATTTTGAAGGGTTCTTTGCTCTTGTTATGCATCCACCCCTGCAGATCAGGTGGGAATGCAGAATGCATTTGGTGCTTTCTTGTGTGGAAAATGGAGTAGTACATTAAGGAGACAGCCTTTAGCTCAGAGAGCCAGCGATTGCATGAAGGTCATTGCAGCACAGACATCTCCATGAAGCATCACAAATGTGCAGCTGAACAACAACCTCCCTGAGCTGTGGGATGGGTACATGTGCAGCTCCTCTGGGAGCTGTTTGAGACCAGCAGGACCCAGGGAAGCTTGATGTCTGTTGCCACCTGGATCCAGCTTATTTGGGGCTACTGATTAGATCGCGTTTTGTCCTTGCAACTCAGTACCTGTGATACTGACTGAGATTGCTGTCTGTGGTGCAACACAGTGCCTGGTGTTGGTATATTGTGTTGCATCTGTGAGTTGACAGAGCAGTGTAGTGGTGTTTCTCCAGGGTTCTTTCTACAAAGGGCCTTCACGTAGTGTTTGTTTTCCACTGGCAGTTTGAGGAGGGGATTTCTGTTGCATCCACTGCACTGGGAAGATGCACAGAGAAAGTGTGGTTTTGCCTGTGTGTAGGTCACACATTTGTAGGACCAAGGTAGTTCTGACCTGAGGCTGGTACTCTGATTGCTCTCTTGAGTGTGTGTCATGATGCACAATGTGTCTGCCTGCACTGCTGTTTTCAGGTAGCAAGGGATCATCCTCCTTTATACTGCAGTGGCTTAAATTTCATGGGTTTGTGGCACAGCCTGGAGTATTCTTTTATGATGAATAGTATTTGAAACTGGCATTGCCTTCCTTCAAATGCCAGGAACACTGAAGCTGTGATGTTCCATTTATTCCTTCAGAGAGGGAAATAGTCCACTAAAATAGCATAAAAATTTTGAGGCTGGGGAGTGGTACTCTGTCCACATCTGGAAAATCTGTTGGTATTTGTAGTTTCCCTCTCTAAGCATGCATTTGCATTTCCCACTGTTACTACCTCTCCTCACCTCCTCCCAGTTCACTCAGATGAACCAGGAGGGATGGCTGTTGTTTTTAAGGAAAAGCCGCATAGCTTTCAACTGTGCTTCTCTTGTATTTGTTGGATGTTTCTATTTGTTTCCTCTGCAGTGAATTTGTCCTGACTCGTTGGCAGAAGCCTTTTAAGAAAGCAGTTCTGCCTCTCAGTTAAAGCAATAATTTGTCTCTTACTCACCTTTCATCTGGAGAAGAAGGGGATCATACAAATCTCATTAGGCTCTGCAATGCTTTCTGTAAAGGATACTCTTTCTTTTTGATAATTTCTGCTTTCAAAAAGACAAACACCAGTGAACCTTAAACTCGGTGATGTTGCATCCACCTCCACAAAGGAAGTGTCACCCGAGGCATCTTTTAGCAATGATTAGAAGACAAGATGACATGAAGTTCACAAGGACATTTGGTCTTGATGTTGCTCTCATGTGGCAGGTGTTTGGATGTCACAGCGATGCATACCAGGAAAAGTCTAAAGCTAGAGAGATGCTAAAGCTGAACAGAAATCAGGCTCTTGCTGCCTGCTAGAAGCTTGATTTTGCATCAAACTACTCCTCCATACATTTAAAAGGGTATGTTTAGCTGGAGGAAGAGTTTATTTTTAGGCCTCGGTGGTTTCAGTTACTTTACTGGTAGGAGGTAGTGTGAAGAGCATGTCAGATGGATGGCACAAAGCTGCTCCTGTTGCCACGTCCAACCACACATCCTATTAGCTTGTCAGCTAAACCAGGTTTGTCAGCGTGGTGTGAACTGGCTCTGTGTCATGGCTGTTTGTTAAGATTTGCTCTGCTTTTAGAATCTCTGCTTTTTGGCCCCTGGTGTTCTGTTGGCTTTGGTTTTTTTGTTTTGTTTTGGTTTTTTTCAATTTTTGATTTGGATGTTATGGGTAGTTAGAGAGGAAGAGGGAGACCCATGGATGCCCAAAGATAAAAGGATGCTACTGGCCCTAAATATTGAAAGCCTCTTGTTGTGGTGGTAAAGAGGTAAATTAGACTTTTACAATTCATGGGATTTAATTCAAAATTGTGAATGTGCTGCATCTGTGTGGTGTTCATCCCATTTGCCAGATGTCATGGCAACAGTTGGAAAGGTAATCCCAAGCTTTTACTCATCCCAGCACAAAATCTGCTGTGCTTCTTGCAGATTAGCAATAACCCTTCTCTGTGTCTGCTGTAGCAAAAGCAAGATTGACATTTCTCTGATGTTGTCACTTTAAAAAAAAAAACTTGCTATTACTTTTGGAAACCAGACAAACGTTTCTATCATGTGAATCTTTAAAACTTCCTGGATCCCAAAATCAAAACCAAAACTAACTTTCTGGGCAAGGGAAACTCAACAGTGCAGTATTATGTGCTAAGAGGTATGTGAAGAGTCTTCCTGAAAAATAGGATGTATTGTCTTTTTATTGCTAAAATCATGCTGCTGGTGATTTTTTCTCATTTATTTCAATTCTATTTACTGTGCTTTTTTGGTTCTGTTGCCACTGTGTGTCTGGTAGCTGTCGCACATATTCCTGAATTTTAAGTCCAGGGGTGATACCGATGTTTTGTGAAGACTTCTTTCCCAGTTTTCTTCCCTCATTCTCAGTGCTCTGGAATAATTCTTTTGGATATTATGCAGATGTTTCTGTGCTTTGCAAGTCTGGATGATTTGTGTATCCTCCCCATCTGTGCTAAAGCTGTGAAGATCTCTGTTTTAAATCAAGTTCAAATTTATCTACCCAGCAGGTCAGGCCTCTTGTGTATCCAGGTCATTCTGGGGAAAATGTCATGTGTTGAGTGGCATCACTTAATTGCATTTTGTCTTATTAGGTGTGCTGAACATGCTGCTGACCATGCTGAATGTGTTGTTGATGGTCCTGCCTGTCTCCAAGACCCTTTCCCTGGAAGGATTTTAGGGGTTGCCTCGTAGATCAATGGACCTGGACCCCTATGCCAGCATGCAGGTTGGGATGCGGGTGGTTCGTGGAGTGGACTGGAAGTGGGGCAGCCAGGACAATGGTGAAGGGAATGTTGGGACTGTGGTTGAGATTGGTCGGACAGGCAGCCCAACCACTCCTGATAAGACTGTGGTGGTGCAGTGGGACCAAGGCAACAGAACCAACTACCGCACCGGCTTCCAAGGGGCTTACGACCTCCTTCTGTATGATAACGCACAAATAGGTAAGCAGAGCTAGATCCTGGCATGGCTTTTAGGACGAGAATCCTTTAAACCACAAAAAAATATTTGTAATATACATGTGATATTTCATATTGCACATTCCTGTTGCATCACTGCATCATCTTCACTACCCACACAGCACGTGACTTTTTTCTTCATGCCCCAGAGAGCACAGTCAGCTCTTGCATTCCTTTGCTTTTGTTCTCCTAGGTGTCCGTCACCCTAACATCATCTGTGACTTTTGCAAGAAGCACGGGATACGGGGGATGAGGTGGAAATGCAAGATGTGTTTTGACTACGACTTGTGCACACAGTGTTACATGAACAACAAGCACGATCTGTCTCACGCCTTTGAGCGCTACGAGACCGCGCACTCGCAACCGTAAGTGGTGCTGCAGGGGAAGTCCAGTTATCTGTGAGATTTATGCCTCACTGTTCCATAACAGTGGCCCCCAGAATGGGGCCCAGGGGGTGTGCAGGATGATCCATTGAGATACAGGAATAATAGAACTTCACCAGTGTGTGTCAGTATAATTTATAAAGAAATAAGTGTACCTATATTAGGGATGAAAATTGTTTTGCTGATAGGGTTGCATGATCAAAACAAATTGTGGACCCCTGTTCTATAGAATAGAGTAAGATGGGACCTGATGCTTGTATGGAGCTGCTTGAAAAAAGACAGCAAAGGAAATTGACAGAATTTTCTGAAAAATTAAATTAAGATGAAAATTTGGAACATGAGTCTGTTCTGGTTTTTCTTTTCCTCCCCTCTAATTATATCATTTCTTAGACGTGCTTTGCTGTTCTCAGATAACTCCTCACAAGGAGAATGATGGGATTCTTGCACTCCCAAAGTGTTGGTTTCTTCTGAGCTAGATGTCCACTAGAGCAGCACTTGATGTTTGATTATATTTGCCTCTTAAGTTCATTCAGCGGTTAAGGATGTGATTAAATGAACTTTTTTTTTTTGAGTTGATAAATGTCCTGACATAAGTCAGAATCTATAATACCATGCTTTTTGTTTAAGTAGAAGTGTTCTGATTTACACTACTCTGTGTTAGTAGAAGCAATAATCCTCCTAACACCAAGCAACTAATAAAAAAATGAAAAGAAAAAGGAGGGGGGTGTGTATGTGTATGTGTGAGTGACATCAGGGGCATAGTATGAGCCTGTCAGATGTGGCAGTGGTTTCTGGGAGCCTCAATAAAGGATAAAGGAAAAAGCAGCAGTAGTAATTTTATAATATGTGTGTCAGGCATGGAATGTAGCTGTGCTGAGGGATGGAGACAGATTAGAAATGCTCAATGAAGAAGCTTCCAGTTGTGGAAGCTGCCATTTTAAATATGAATGAAAGGTACATATTGTAATTCTTAGAAGTCACTTTGCTTTGGGAGAAAAAAGACAATCAGAAGTGCTCTTTTATTCAGTCATTTGACTGAGTCAGATGGTAGAGCACTGTACTACACTGTACTCTAACTGCAGTGCATATGAGTTTTATCCAAGAGCTTTCATGCAGGGAGCTGGCAAACTGGAAGAATTTCACTTGGAAATGTCTTGCAGTGCAGGAGCAGGAAGAAGTAGGAATACCTTTGCTTTAATGCCGATTAAATTCTGTCATTTGTTGGTCTAGTGTCCACTAGATTGCTCTGCATTAAGAATTGAATGTTCTGATTGAAAAAAAGAAATAAAACAGTGAAACAAGGGGCATCTGGAGGTTGCTCACCTTTGAACAATGCAAGAGAGGATTTCTTTGGAATAGCTGAGGTCTGAGCTGTGAGTACACATTGCCTCAGGCAATGCAGCATCCCTTTCAGAGTTCAGAATTTGCGTACTTATGACTCACTAGGGCTATTGCTTAGGTCCCTGATCTCAATTTTTCTGCTTAATAAAATAGACAAAACCTTTGGCAGTTCCCCAAGGACCAAAAAATAATAATAAAAAGCTCTCTTTAAAAAGACATGGTAACTGCTGTGTGGATTTGGGTTTTCTTCAGGTTTTTTTGATACCCACTGTTGTTTGAATGGCTGTGAGACACAAGATGAGTCTCCTCTAGAGATCAAGAATCTCACCTCCTTTCTCTGGCAGGGAATGACTATTTTTTGGCTCTTTACCTTGAACCTCAAGGACATGTTTCTTTCATGTGTTGCTTTCAAGACCCAAGCAAAGCCCACTGGAGTGGCAATAAGTCAGAAAGCTTGTACAGGAGAAGATGGAGAGACAGTGAATTTTACACCATCTCATAATCTTGGTTTTGCATAATGAAGAGGGAGCTATTTATGTATTTATAAGCTTACATCGGTGCAATCAAATATAAAACCATGGGATGGAGCTGTCAGATCAACTGTCTCTTGAATTGAAGATCAAGAGCTGGGAGTTTCCAGCCCCTCCCTGGTCTCCATTTTTAGTCTGTTGTGCAGAGCATCACCATGCATCCATCTTCCAGCTGCTGCCATCACTGATCCTCTGGCAGAGGAAGCTGAGGCCTCTACTGGGACAGTTCCAGCCGTGACAAGTGTGGTGTCTTGGTGCAGCAAATGGACACCACCTGCACTGCTGCTCCCAGGCCCACCACATGGCACCTGTGCAGCTCAAACTGGGCAAGGCCAACACATATCTGATTGTATCAGCTCACTAATCCTGGGATTTAGGAGGTCTTAGGCCCAGACAGTGACTGCAGAGGGTTCACAATCAGTTTTCTAAAGAGGCTTTGATGACACCTTTTTTCTGAAGGCTATTTCAGGTCTCAGTGACCTGAGTTTGAGCCTCTGGTGGCAGGAAGCAGTGGTGATTTTGTTTTGCCATTTGAAGCGATCTCTTCCCAGCATCTTGCCAATTGCTGATATTTTTTAATTGGGCTTGGTTGGTTTGAATTTTATGGCTGCTTTGGGAGAGGCTCTCATCCTTAGTTTGAAAGGAGGGACAGCTCATTTTTGCTGAAGAACTTTTTTCTCAGTTGTGTATCTGCTGAATAAACACTAAGGAACCAGGAAGATAAATCCATGTCTGCGAGCAGGTTAGCAAAGCGAAACTCCCAGTTTATCTGAGGGCTGAAATACTGAGGCATACTCTGGTGAGTTCTGCAACTAATCAAACCTGAGGTAATCTTCCTCTCATAGAAAATATTAGTAATCTCATATTCAGGTACCAAAGTGCCATTTTGCATGCATCACCTTCTTGGAGATGATGCCAAGCTGATTTCCAGTCAAGAACATGGTGCATTTTACCCAGGCTATTTTCTAGACTTCACCCACCAATAAATCTCAATCTTATCACTTTTTCCTAAGTCCTGTTCTTGAGAACAATGGAGTTGGAGGAGCCAGCAAACTACACAGGGAAATGCTCTGTGCAACCAAGCATACGAAATACAAATATTTTCTCACGCTGTATTTAACACTGTAGTCAGAACAGAGTTTGCAGTTATTTTCAGCCATAATTCCAAACCCAGCTCTGTCTAGTCTAGTGAGCAGTTGGATTTCTAAATCAGATACATTACAGGAACAAGTGCATGCTGTCATTTAGGTATGCATGTGCAATGCAGACCCATTCAAGGCAGCTTTAGTAATCCAGCTTTCCATCTGTGCTGCTTGTATTGTGAGTCTGAACTAATACAGCAGCTGAGTGACAATTGCTGGGTGTTTGATTACTAGGCAATAAAGGGGATGCAGGTTTATTTACTGTGGTAATCTCTTCAGCATGTGTTATTTATGCAGTGTCAGTTTAAGTTGCTAAACTGAGAAATTTTGGTGAGTAAAATTTTGCATCAGACCTGACTTTTGTGATGATGTTTGTTTCCTAACTTTAAAAAAAATGCTCATTAAGTATTAATGAATTTTTAATATGATTAATACAATTTTATTAATTAATTAGGTTTTTTTTTTAAAACCACCATCATCTACCAGATACAATATCCAATTTGCCTCCTTAAAAAAATATGTACATTGCAAAACATTAAGACATGTTCTCCCACTAGGGCTTCCCTTCTTCCGCTTGACTTGTGGAGTAGGGATTCAGTTTCAGTGATGTGTTTTATCTCTATCTTTTTCTGGAGTTACATGATCAAAACTGTGAGAGAAATCCCTCACTAAAGTATCCTCAGCCTGTGTTTTTTAACTAGTAGTCCTGTTTAAGGGATGATAAGGAGACATTTCCTTTGGTTTGCTCACCAGTCCTTCTGTGTTATTCTCACTACAACATTCTGCCACAGCTTTGAGTCTTAGGTACACACATGCATTGCAGTTCACTCTGAGTAGCCTTGGTCTGCAGTCTTTGCCTGCTGTGGCTTTCTAAAACTGAGCCTGATCCCAGCTAGCTTTGGAGGCTAGCAAAAAAACCTGCAAGTGGCCTGAGTTAAAAGCAGCTGAAGAGCTGGTTTGGTGAAGAGTTGTGCCCTGGTGAGGAAGGAGAGGATTGCCAATGGAAATTCTTGGTGCAGGCAGTTCCTGAAATAGGTTTCTGTGATCCTGATCCCTCACAAGTGTCCTTGTCTTAGTCTGGTTCATGCTTGAGCAATCAGCATCCGCCTGCCATCTGTCAGAATTTCCTTCCTTTATCCTTTCCTGGAAGTGTTTCAGGAAAACCTTTGCTGGGGAGGGTAAGAGAATCTAGAATTTCTTGCATTATTGAGGTCAGCTTTACCTGTAGTTTCTGTAAGACCTTTCTGTTGGCTTTTCTTGAGGGTAGCCACTATAGGTCTTTACACATCCTGGAAGGAGTGCTGATTTGTACCCAGCAGGAGATGAGTTTCTAGTTCACAGCTCTGCCTTTCTAAAGAGATTAACACAATATTTATGACCCGATACCTTTCAGGGTGACCACCCCTTCTGCTTTCCAGAATATATATTCACAGGGGGCTGGTTCCCAGCATGCAGAAGAGAGCCATAGCTTCATTCTGCACAGCCCATGCTCCCAAGTGATTGCTGGACTCTGTGGTAATTTAATATAATTGGAATTTGTAGGGCAGAAATGGATGCAGGCTTTGGCTGTCATAATTAAAATTGTTATTAAAGGCAATAACGCAGTGATTAAATTTATCCCTAGGGTATTTTGGCAACACACTAATACCTTTGGTTGTTATCCAGTATTTGGAGCAAAACACGTTGAATTATATTAAAACCCAAGATGCATTGGCTCGAGACATCTGGTTCTTGCATCATTCCTTGGTGTTGCTGGTCAGCAGTGTAGTTCAAAAGAAGGTCAAAATTTTTGTGAGGCCAGGGAAAGAAGGCAGTTAGGATGCATTTAAGTAGAATGGGAGGTGGAGTTTCTTAGATGTCTGGTTGTTTTTTTTTCAGATACTCAGCTTTCTGGACTGGTCAGCTTTGTTTTCCTGGTCTCTAGTCACAGCTTTCACTAAAAGTGACATGTTGACTCCAGAGATGGTGGGATGGGAGATGACTGCTGTTACATGATAACAGAAAAGAGAAATTTTGCTGGGAATATAATGAATGGTGGTTATTTTGCTGTTTAAACATCTTGCTTAAGTTTAGCTTGGTGCTTTATTTGACTTGCTGAGAATCTCACTGTTGAAAATCCCTCCCTTGGGAGAGCAGAGCTGGGAGGAGAGAAAAAAAAATTTTTGCTTTGTCTCGGGGCTTGACATAGACATCTCTGATAAATTGTTGGAAAAACATTCAACCAAATCTGGTGAAAAGAGCATGGTGCAGCCAAGCTGTTTCAGATGCAGCACACAAATCCATGCTGGTTTTTGAAGCCAGTCTATAGTGCATGACATAGTGCAATAAAATGAATGCTGATCAGAGTTTCTTTTCAGCTGAGTTTTTTCCTAGCCCTGTCTCATTATCTTCTTTCTCATAACAACTGCCAGCCTTGGTGAGGTTTAAAATAGAGAAAATCTCAACCATTCAAACAACAGTCCTTGTCTTCCTCCTGATGACTTGCAGCCTTGATAATGAATGCTGAACAATGATAACAACATGTAAATAATCTCTCCCTCTTCATAAACACATCAGATAGTAAAGCACAGGTGGGAGATCTGTTAACAAGTTAAGAAAGGTGAAAGACTCAGGCTTCTGATGGATAAGTAAACACTAAGTTCAAGCATAAGCTTTTTATCCTTCTGAGTCTCCACCTTCTCTCCCTAGGTATTAGATGGAAAATAAGCACAGTGTTCTGAGGTCAGCCCTACCCTCAGCGAGCCTTCCCCTCCCCTTCCCCTGCTGAACAGCTGCTGAACTTGGGTTTGCTCTGTCTGGGCTGGAAGTTGCTAAGAGCAGGTCAGGAGGAGGTGCACAATCACTGGTATGGATTGTGACACCTTGGCAGTCACCTAGAAAACTAGGTAGTACCCTGGCTGAGGAAAACAAACAGGTCTGTAAGGACTTTGGTGGCTTATGAGAAAGCTTTCTGCTAGGGAACAGCACACACAAAAACAGCAGGGAGGAGGCTGCTGGAACATTATGGGAATTGGAAGCTGCTTTAACAGGACATCAGACCCCCTGTTTACTATCACGTAGGTATTTCTTACTCTTCCTCCTTCCCCCACCCCCAGGCTTTGTTTTAAAGATATATTTTAACTGTGTGAGACGTGTATGAACTGACTTGGGTGTTTGGGGGAAGCAGGTGGGTTATAAGTGGCTCAGTTAGTAATGAAAATTAAGAGGCCCTCCTGCTCTGCTTGATATTTGTATCAGGGCTCCCCATGCTCTGTGGAGGCAGTGGGGTGAAGTTGCTAAATCCATGTTGGTCCTCATATGACTGCCTTCTGGTGGAACAGAGCTTTATACAATGTGAATATCAACAGATGAATTTATTTTATCTTATTTTGCTTTTCCAGGGTCCTTGTGAGTCCTCGACAGAATTTGACTCGCATCACATTAAAAGGAACTTTCCAGGGGGCTAAAGTAGTCCGTGGCCCTGACTGGGAGTGGGGTAACCAGGACGGTAAGCTGCTTTTGAGAAGTTCTGTAAAACACCATTTGATTTTTGTTTGTCTGTTTGTTCTTTTTGCCAGATTGCTGGTTGAAGATGCATGTGCTGAGCATTAGCTTCTAGGGAAGCTGTTTCGATGATGTAGTTTGCTGTTCTTTAGAGTATTTAATATTTGTTTTCATATATTTGTTTAAAAACATGTCCGAGGTAGACTGTATGCATCAATTCAGACTATGGGAGGGAACTTCTGCTGCTCCTATTTCGTAGATGTGAAAATTTAGAGGAACCATCCTGGAAGATCTTGTACAGAACTATAAATATACACCACAGAACAAGAAATTAAAGACTGATCTTCTGAAACAGCTTCCATTCACAGTGGGAATAAGGTTTATCTGACTGTGTACAGTGCTGCTTTTTCCTTTGGAGTTCTTTGGAATACCCTTATTTGCACACTTCCAAGAGGAATGAAGAGAAATTCTCCCTAAGGAGTGTTTCACAGGGAGCATTAACTGTTTGCTGTGGTTGCTAGAGAATGGTTTCCGCTTTCTGAATAGATTGTAACTTCAGGATTAAAACAGAAAGGGACAAAAATGCCGTTTTTTAGAGCTGCTCTTGTGTCTAATTCAGTGATACCATTTCTGTGTTAACACTACAGTGTAAAGGAAACTTTACTGTCAACGTCTAATCCAGATACCTGTATAGACTGTAATGTTTCTGGATTCTTTTTTTCCTTAATTATTAAGTTATAAGGTTTCCAGTGTGGTCTCAGCATTTATTGCAGCTCTGTGTTCAGTGGAGGACGTAGATACTTCCAGAGTCTTAGAGCAAAAGAAGCTTATGCTCAGTCCAGCTTAACCATCCTTTGGAGATCAGGTCAACATTTACATGTCTGAGACTTGTGTTGCTTACACTGACTGTGACCTGAAACCACTTTTATGTGCTTGGCAGTTGAGGAGGAACCTTAGGCCAGCCCCTCAGGTGGTCTCTAGTGAGTACTGACTGGTTTGTGGTGGAACTGCCCCCATCCACAGCCATTTGCTCTTCTGAACATAGTTTCCTCCTAGCACTAACACATCAACTCTGTTTCCATTTAAGGAGGTAACACGTAAATAGAGGTAATAAATAACCTTGTAAACTCTGCAATAGGGTCATGGTAAATTTATATATTGATCATGTGGTCTTGTGTGTCTGGAAAGGGCAATAGCAGCTGGTTGGGAAATCTGATTGAATGGCCTCTGTCTATTTAGTATTCTTATTGCTTGAAGTCCTTTGCAGAAATTAGCACTGAGTGCAAAATTTGCCAATTGATGTAGTTTTTTTCTCTGTTGTGGTCAAGGTGGGCCCTGGCAGGTGAAGAGAAGTATCAGAACAAACTGTAATTGATGTTTTTCCACCTCGTTAGTGTTGAGGAGAGATTAAAGATCTTGGGTGAATTTTAAAATGCTGCTGTGTTTTTATCTTGCCACAGTGTGGTGCCGTGACACTGTGTCACCTCTAGGGCGGTGTTTCTGCACACCAGGAGAGGAATGGCTGCTTCCACACAGAAATCAGCTTTTCTCTTTGTATTCCAGAATAATTGGCTGGCTGGCTCTCACTGAGCTTAACATAGAGATTCTGTCCTAGTTGGTCAAACTGAGTTTGTCTCATGGTTTCATTTCCTTAATTAAAAAGGTGACCAAGATCTCTTGTGCTTTGTGCAGATCAAGGTGAATCATGCAGACTGTGAGGAAGTTGGATGACCTGCTGAATTGTTGTGGGGTTTTTTTAGTGTGATTTCCTTCTTTCATGTGTATGAAGAACTCTTGACTGGAGGGCAGTGTTTTGGGCAGCAGTATGTGTTCAACACACAAAGCTGATCTGTGACAGGGTCCCACAGAAATCTCTCCTGGCAGAATTCCATCTGGCTCAAAAGCTATTCACTTTTGGCTCCCTACTCCTCTGTGGTAAATAGTTGGAGTAATGAAAAGTTTTTTCCTTTTTTTTTTTTGTTTTGTTTTTTTTTTGTTTATTTGTTTTGGGTTGTGTTTTTTTTTTTTTTGCTTAGTTAAAATTAAAATGTCATGAGAGCATCAGTAAACATTCCAAGGTCAGGTGAGTTTCTGTATATCTATTCCTCTCAGTGAAAATGCAATCTGGATGGTTTTTTCCTCTCCTTCCCTCAGGTGGTGAAGGTAAAACTGGACGTGTGGTTGATATTCGTGGCTGGGATGTGGAGACAGGACGCAGCGTGGCCAGTGTCACCTGGGCTGATGGCACCACAAATGTCTACAGAGTTGGACACAAGGGAAAGGTGGACCTGAAATGTACTGTGGAGGCATCTGGTGGCTTTTACTACAAAGAACATCTCCCAAAATTAGGTGTGTAGAGACAAATCTTCCTTGAGAAATTCTGATTCATGCTGCTGTTTCCTGATGCTAAATCCATTTCACTTGGAAAACAGAAAAATCAGCAGAGGATTCAACCCAGTTTTGGTTCTGTTAATCCAGAGATTTTCATTCTTCAGGCAAGAAGTGGTCCAGCTGGTGTTCAGTGTGCTTTTGGAGTGAAAATATTGTTGTTCAGGTAGACCAAAGGGTGTCCTGAAGGGGAATGTGACAAAAGGAAGATTTCTGAGAGTGGAGTTGCCAAATACTTGCCCAGCAGGGAGATGAGAAAGTCATGAAAAAAAGTGATGTCCGTATTGGCAACTTGCTGCAATCCACCTTTCCTCTTAACTCTAAAGAAACCAAGGAAACTACATGTTATTTTTGGACTTAGAGGATTTTTTTTTTTTATTCTGGTGTAATATAATTTATGAGTTGCAGGTCCCATCTTTTGCTCCCCTGAAGGAAAACAGAGAGGTCTGTTCTTTAATTTGCAGCAGCAGAATCAGGCCCTTCTTGTTCTTTTCTTTCCCTGAGCAGCTTGGCTAGAGGATGAAGGAAGGGGAGGGTTGGCTGGGGAGCTTATTTCCAGTGGTCCATGGGACGGCCAGGAGGGTGAAGCACTGCCCACAGCAAGCTGTGTGGCTGCCTGTGGAAGAGCACTTATTTTGGATACTGTGTGGGTGTGTCTGATGAGCAGCAGTAGTGGGTGACCGAGTTGCTAAGAACAGCTCCTGGTATCTGAGATGACATGAGAGGCATCATTCAAAGGCATTCCCTTCTCTGGGAAGGGACCAAATTGTGTCTTGGTAGAATTACCTAGTGTTTAACCCACATCTGTACCCAGTTAGAGCTGAATCCTCTTGATCTCTCTATGTAGGGCTGCCCCATGGGGTATGTAGGGGGCACTCCCCAGCAGAACAAGAGATTCACACTGTTCTGCACCAATTAAGCCAAATGAGACACAAAGTCTTTTATTGCATCATGCACATATGTGGGTTGTGTTGTTCCTCTCTTCAGGAAAACCAGCTGAGCTGCAGAGGAAAGAAAGCACAGACAGGCATCCATTCCAGCATGGGGACAAGGTGAAGTGCCTGCTGGACATTGACATCTTGAGGGAGATGCAGGAGGGCCATGGTGGCTGGAATCCTAAAATGGCTGAGGTATGCTTCTGCCCTCTCCTCTTCCCTCAGTAATTATCAGTCACTATCTCAGTTCACTGTCTAGAGAATTACCAGAACATCTTTGTATAACGTGTTACTTTCTATATTTATGTTGTGTTTACTGAGTCTCAAATACAAATTCTTTACCAATAGGACACTGGAGTCAGATTTATTTTTAGGCTCAGATAAATCTGTGTTGCATGGGAGTTGCCTTGTGGAGCCCTGCATAATTTTTAAGAGTTTACAATGGGCCAGAAGAGTTGATCAAAAGTCTTGGGAGACAGGGAAAACAACTAAATGGTTGTTTTGTTTGGTTTTAAATGAGCCATGGATCTTTTCCTTGGAGCTCTGGAACCATTCCCTGTTTGGCTTCTTTTGTCCTGTGCATTACTGCTAATAAAAGTTATGTGTTTTGTCAACAGTGGGCTCTACCCCTGGCCAGGGCTAAAATTTCTCTGCCTGTATGATCATCTTGGAGCTTAGCCTTATGTCTTTAGTTGGAATAGCTATCAGTCTGTTGTCTAAAGAAACCTCAGATAGAAGAAGAGAGGTAGAAATGACATTTGTAGTATAGCATCTCAGGGGCCATCATGGAATTAAGTCTCCAGGGAGTTGTGAATCCCCTTCTCCTCCAATGTGCTGCTACTTTAGAGTTGCTCCTTAAGCAGCCTTTCCCTTCTCTTGCAAAACAACAATGCACCTCAGTTAGAGTAGGTTTGGGATCACTGTTAGTCTGTGAATTGGAAACATTGAGTACTTCAGACACCTACTTCCCCCACTATTAAGCAATGTGATTTATTTAGGGAGTTTCTCCTTTTTTTTTTTTTTTTTTTCTTCCCTCTCCCTATCAAAAGTTCATTGGCCAGACAGGGACTGTGCACAGAATCACGGACAGAGGGGACGTGAGGGTCCAGTTCAACAGTGAAACCCGCTGGACTTTCCATCCTGGAGCTCTGACTAAGGTAGGTGCTGGTAGGTGAGCTTGGCCAGAAGCAGAAATGCTGCAGGGCAAAGCTGTCAACATAGCCAGCTGTGTGAGGACACAAGGTGTCTCAAGCAAGGATTTCCTGCAAGCCAGCAGAGCTCAGGCAGATGGTTGCAGACAGTGGGAGCCGGGCTGTTGGGTTTTATGAACCTTTGCATTTCAAATGCTGTGAGCTCTTAAGGTAAATTCCAATTCTCAATTTCATCTGCTTTGGTAAGAGTGCTAACAGCAGACCTACAGTAGCTCATCCTCCCACAGCCATCCTTCATCTGTGATGAACCTTCTTCCACATAATTTCCATTTAATTTTGTTTGCTTCTTGTGTCTTCCTGTTATTCTCCTTTTTGCATCTTTCATTGCCTCGCCTCTCTCTGATTCTTCTGCATGACCAGCTCTTCTAATTTTGTGTCTGCATTTCTAAAGCTCATAGCTCTGGCTTTCCCCAGGGGCTCGAGGGCTTGAAATGTGGATGATTAGAAACAGGCCTAATAGGTATAGAAGGGCCTGCTGGAAGACTGTAAAATTCTGAAAGAGCTGAGCAAGGTCACAATGCTAAAATCTCCAACACCAGTGGAAAATGCAGTGTCAGACTGTTTTGCACAGAATTAGTCTGCTTTGAAAAGTGTGTTTTGACAGTGCTCCCTTCTTAGCTCAGTGAGCAGAGGGAGCATCTGGCAAATTACCAGTCCAGATTAACTCTGGTTTATCTTTTCTGTTTTTAATAACAAACAGATTTAACTTTCTTATTCAAGTGAATTAAAAGTCTCCTGTTCCAAGTCAGGTAGAGTGAGGAGATGGACCTAGGAAGGTTCCATGGGTACTTTATTCTGGTAATAATTATAAATGGTTTAGAGAGGAAAGAAAAGAAAAATATTCTGTCCCAAGTTGTTTCCTTTTTTAAATGTGCACTTGGCTTAAAACAGAAATACCCCAGCTCTTGGACTGTTTATTTTTCAGTGCAGTGCTTACAGACTTCTTGGTAGTCGTGCTTATGTTTTGTAATGCCATGGTTTTTGAGTCAGTGGCCTTCTTGTTAGGTTGGGCTATCTGAGGGTGGGAGTGGGATGGAGGGAATGGTTTGCCTGGTTTGGTTTGGTGTTTTTGCAGCTTCGTCCCCAAAAAGCTTATGACTTTCTTTTTCTTGTAGCTCAACACCTTTTGGGTTGGTGATGTTGTCCGGGTGATAGATGATATGGAAACAGTGAAGCGGTTCCAACCTGGTCATGGGGAGTGGACAGATGAGATGGCACCTGTGAGTGTGCACCAGCTCCAGGACAGTCCAGTAACTTCCTGAGTTTTCCCAAGCAGTAGTGACTGGGCTTGCATTGCCCTTCAGGGTTCCTGATGGTCAGTGAGTTGCACAGAGCTTCCTGGGACTGCTGAGGCCTTGCAAAATCAGTGCTGCCTGCTGCTATTGGCTGTCAGTCCTGTGGCCCTCTTGCAGCACCCAAAGCCAAGTGGATAGGTGGGGAGTTGGAGAAAGGATCTGGCTACCAGTAAGTCAGACAAGAGGTTTGACTGTTCAAAGTGAACATACCCTCTTATGCCCTCCCTAATCCTCTGGAAGGAGGCAGGAAAGTGTCTGAGTGGAAAAATGGTCTGATAGACCAGTATGGCTAAAACACAGAAAACAGCTGTCCTACAGGAGCAATGAAATGCACAGAGCAAACCTTTCCTAGTCCCCATTTTATCAGTTCTCTCAGGGTTCTTCAGACCATGTTTTGTTGTTTCACCACCTTCCTCTCCAGACATTTGCACTGTGTCTGGGAAACCCTCCTGATGTAAGACCAGTGATAGAGAAACTGCTGAGAACCCTCTGGTGTCCTTGTGAAGTGGGAGCTGTTGGCGAGTGTGTCACTGTTCAGTGCTTCTTTCCACAGAGCAGGAGTGCCACCTGTTAGAAGCATTGCACTGGCTCTGAGATGCAAAGCATCCTGCACATTACCTTTTATAAAATGATTTCTTTCTTTTCCTTGCAGACCCTGGGGCACATTGGGAAGGTGATCAAGGTCTATGGGGATGGAGATCTGCGGGTGTCAGTGGGAGGGCAGTCCTGGACATTTAACCCAGCGTGCCTGACATCCTACCAGAGAGAGGAGGAAGCAAACCTCATGACAACAGAGAATGCAAAGGAATCAAAAAGTGAGAGAGCTTGAGCAGAAGTGTCTGATCTCTCAGGGGCTGTGAAATAGTTGCAGCAACACTCTTTGGACAGTGTTAAACTCCAGCTGTTTGCTCTTCCCCAGAGGGAACTCCAAAAGCAAGCTGAGTTTTAGCAGGGAAGCAAAGCTGGCCTTAACAGGAAAACACAGAATTGAGGACTGAGGAATGCTAACCATAGCTCAGCCTTAGGTTCAGTATTTGCTTTTGCCTTGACATGTCTCTATTTCCTCTTCCATCCTGCTGCATTCCACTTGTGTGGAAGTGTTGTTGAATCAGTTATTATTTTGCCTAGTCCACCCCAAAACTGAATTTGGGATCACACAATGTGTAAAGGGGGAATTTTGTCTGTTTTGCACATATGCTCATAAAATTTTTGTATCCTTACCATACTTACTTCCTTCAGATATCAGGATCATGTGGGAGAGAGGACAGACCTGCCTTGTTTTGCTGTGTAGATGGGTCTTAATCTGTTTGCTCAAGTTAGACTGCAGGAACAATTTGCATATGAGCCCAAGGTTATTAACTTTGCTGTAACAAAGAGCTGTAACACCTCTGTCCTCTTAGGCACTCAAAAGTCTGTAGCTAGAGGGCCCATCTGAAAGGACCTGGTTTTTTTCCTTACAGCATCCTTTCAAAAACAACTAATTCCTATTCAGATTATTTGCTTTTTAGTAATGATTTTTCTTTGTTGGTCTCCTGCAGCATGGTTTCGTGTCTTTTTGAGTTCTCAAAACATCAGACTTGTAAAGCAAAAGATCTGTCTAAGCCCCAAATGTATGAAGGTCTTTGTGTGAGCTCAGTATTAGAGGTACAGCAGGCCCTTGCTGTGGTTATCCAGTTGTACTGTGCCAGCTGAATGCATATACACATTTGCTGTCTGGCCCTTATAACCTGTGGCTGTTTCTCATTCCTACCAGGTACTTTGATTACTGTACTGGAGAAACTGCTCTCCCAGAAGACAGAATCAGAGCATGCAGGCTGCCTGGTCATTGCTGCAGCACTCAACAATGCAGCTAAAGTTCGGGAGCTCCTTCAGAAGTACCCAGACAAGGCAAGTTTTGAAGACATCCTGAATGGTTACTTTATGTTGCTTTTCTTTCAAATACTGTCATAACATGGTAGTCAGGTTGGAGAAAAAGAATAGATTTGTCAGACCTAATATTAGCTCCTAACAGCTAGAAAATTATTATGCTGCAATTTTGAATTAAATATGTATGTTAAATGTGCATATTTTTATGGCTCCAGTTTGTGGCATTAAATCTGAACTAGAGTAAAGTTCTTGCAGCACATTTCTAAAGCTGGCTTTTTCCAGATTTCCTGTATGGATACTGCACCTGTAGAATTAGGGGGAGAGGCCTCTGTCTGAAAAGAAAACCATGGGTTGTGTCTGGCTAAATATGTCTGTCCTTAGATGACCTTGCAAAATAGTTTTGTTGGAATCAGGAAGGAGAAAAGCTGCCCAGATCTTAATGCTGTGCATGTCTGTGCAGTGTCTTATCTCGTGTCTGACTGGAGCAGGGAAGTGGGCTTGACTTGTTGCTGAACAATTTATGTGCTTGCAGAATGCCAAACTGTTGGGATCACATCTACTCAGGTCACTGCTCTTCCAAACTGCTTGTGTTGGAGGCTCAGGCTCCTTCAGTGAGGGGTACTAGGTTATAAACAGGTTAGAAAAGGAGAACCAGAGACTGAAGTGTCCTGGGAAACCACTGGTAACAAAACATTAGTTTTGCTTAATGGGGTCTCTGGAGATAGGAGGAATAGAAGTATACCTGCAATTGTCAAATTTATCCCAGATAAGAAAGTACTAAGCGTCAGAAATCCATTAGATTATGAGTTATATTAACTAGATTTCTGTTTCTATTCGAAATTATATTTCTATTCTAATAGTTATATTAATAAATCAGTTATTTCTCTTGGAGTGTTATATACAGCAAAAGGAGGCTGGATTTTTGAGGCTTACTTAGTAGTGCAAGTTGGAACTGCTTGCCAAGTCCTGTCCAGCTCATCAGCATTGTCTGTCTTGTGTAAATGAAAGAATAACAGAGTGGCCTCTAATGCCTCCTTGCTTAAATGATTCATCCCTCATTTTGAGTGAATCAAGGGGAATTTTGCTTCTCTGGAAGAAGCAACTGGAGTGAAAAAAAACCTGTTCTCCTTGCCAGTCTGCTGAGGTTTTGCGAGTTCCTTCATCTCTTCTCCTCAGCCTCCCACTGATTTCAGTAGCTTCTTTTTTGTTTTTTTTCCCTTTGCATTTCATGCAGCCTCTCTTTGTTCTTCAGTCCCCTTAATTGTCAAAAAAAAATCTCATTGCAGCACTTCAACACTGTGATACACCCTGCAGCCATTGTGTCCAGTGAAGTACCTGGAGTAACATAGAACAATGGGGACATGGCATCTTCAAAGCCTTGTGCAAAGCTAATTTGATGTCCTCGTGAATTCTCCTTTTGGGAAGGGAATTGTTGGCAGTGATGTCAAGAAGCACTCTGCTTGCAGGCATAGAGGGATTTGGCATCAGAGCTGCAATTAGAGCCCTACCTTCCAGCTCTGTTCACTCACTTCTCCCTTCTGACTAAATATACTGTCCCCTTCCCCTTCAGAAATATTCTGGGACAAGGTCAGCCTTGTAGTTGATGTACAGAAAGTGAAGCCAAGGGGGCATGGATCCTGATCAGCATTTCTGAGCCTGCTTTAGAACAGAGCCAGGGCCTGGACACAAGGCAAGGTTTCTGCTAATCAAGCTGTTTGCTGTGTCTCTGCTCTTCCCATAGGTGGATGCCAAGAACCAGGGCAGAACTGCTCTGCAGATTGCCTCCTACCAGGGGCATCTGGATGTTGTGAAGATCTTGCTGCAGGCCCATGCCAATGTCAACCTGAGGGATGAAGAGGGGGACACAGCACTGCACTATGCAGCCTTTGGGTAGGGTATTGTGCTTCTTGCTGTCCCTGATACAAAATCTATTAGTTTGGTTGGGTGGTTTCTGTAAGTACATGGGTTTTGCTGAGCAAGATGAAAAGTTGAGCTGTGCTGTTAGTTACCAAGGAAGAATTCACCATTAAGAGTGGGAGATTCCTTTTGATTTAAAGCAAAGAGAGAGCAGATTCTGGAGTACAAATTAGGAAGGTTTTGGTGTTCAGTTTGTTGGCTTTTTTCAATACTAAGAGGTGGGATGAAGTCAAGAGGATACAGTACCCAGAAAGTTCTGTTGCTTTGCAAGAGGAGGAATTAATTTACTGTCTGCACAGAATTGAACCTAATCCCTCTTACTCCTTGCTTTTAAATCAGAAACCAAGCTGAGGTTGCCCGTGTGCTTATTGGTAAAGGAGCCAGTGCAGACCTGTTAAACAATGCAAAGTGCACAGCGTTGTTTGTTGCTGTCAGTCAAGGATTCACAGAGGTGGTGCGGGCCCTCTGTGAGCTCAACTGTGATGTCAACCTCCCAGTAAGTTTTGGGTTTTGTGAGATTTGAGGGCATCTGTGTTTAGGGGTTGGGATTTTATTGTTTGTTTGCTTCTTTTGGTTTTTAACACGAGGAGCGGCTTTTATGTCTTACACCATTTGTTGCTTCTTAGAATTTGAAGTTCAGTCTCTTAAAATGTGCTGCTGGGAAGTGCATTTCTCTAGGCTGAGCTGTTTCATTTGGCACTCTGAGGTAATTAACCTGTGTCCTGCTTCCTGATCCCTGTGCAGGATTCACAGGGAGATACCCCACTGCATTATGCTATCACTGCAGATTACAAAGTCCTTATTGAGATTCTCACTGAAGTACCCAACATTGACTTCACTGTCCAGAATTGTCAAGGCTTCAACCTGCTCCACTTTTCTGCTCTAAAAGGCAACAGTCTGTAAGTGACCTTTTAAAATTTTTACTGTTTTTACCCCATGTTAACTCTTGCTGTTTTAACAGGAAGATGGTAGCAGATGTAGTTCTAGATAGCTAGGAAGGAAAAGGTTGGTTATACATTTCTTGGGTGTAGAGATGGCTGGGTGTAGCTGTTGCCCTCCTCCCCTCCTTCATGCATTCACAGAAAACTGCTGCCTGCTTTCCCTGTTCTATACAGCTTGGCTAGGAAATCTGTCTGCTTCCAGATAGTGTCCTTAGATGTTTGGATTCACAGATGGAAGGACAGAAGAAGGTCTGTAGTAAACAGTACTTGAAAAGATTCTGTCTAACTGAGAGCCTCTGGAATCCTTCCAAGGATAAATTATCTCATTATTTCCCTAGCAGTGTGAGTTTACCCTGCTTTATTAAATGATAACTGAGGGGGTTTGTTATAGTCTTGTAATTCAGTCTGTGAGCATCACAGGTGCCAGCTCCTAGTCCTGCCTATTAAAACATGAACATTCAGAACTACTGAGCAGAAGAGACAGGCCTGTCCCTTCCTGATAAAGCAACTCTTGTATCTCTGTTAACCTCCATCACTAGAGCCATAAAGAAGATTCTAGCAAGAGCTCGGCAGCTGGTTGACTCCAAAAAGGAAGATGGCTTCACTGCTCTGCACCTTGCTGCTCTGAATAATCACAAAGAAGTGGCAGAAATTCTCATCAAAGAGGTAAGAAACAAAACCATACCATCAACAACAAAACCTCCCATCTGTCCCACTCCCCAAATTCCCACATTTCCTAAGCACAATCGAGTTCATACCTGGGACTCACAGGAAGTTCTCAGTCTTTTTGAAGAGCTGGCATTTTTGGAGACTTTGAAGAACAGAGGTTGGCATTCCTTGGGGTTATTTTCCTTTGGCACAGGCTGTAGAAAAGAAAGATACCAGCACTCCTGGGTTTTAGTTCTTGTTAGTGGTTTGTTTCCTGAATCTCTCTATCTTTACGAGTGGCTCCAAACACTACAACAAGGCTTCAGTGGATTTACAAATGAGTGCAGTAGAGGAGCCCTGCCTGTGAGCACTATGCAGTGCTGTGCTTGCTTTGTTTCTGGCACAGTCACTGCATTCCCGTAGCCACGTCTCTAGAGGCTCTGTCTCTAACCCTTGCTGCTGCCTTCCCCCTGCAGGTTTGGCAGAGGTGCAGAGTGGTTCAGATTTGAACAGGTTGTTCTCCTCTTTGCTCTGAAGAGGGGAAATCAAAGTGCAGCAGAGAGCAAGGAATAGGTGTCCATGACTGTTTGCTTGAGTTAGTCCCTGGATTTGTTTGTGTCAGGGAGGTGATGAGTTGTCATATCCAGCTTCTCACCAGGAAAATGTTATCTGTGTGGCTGGGCACTTGGGTTCTGATTCTCCAGTCTTTCATCTTTGTGGTGTGTTGGCCAAATGGCTTACGTGCAGAGGGTTGGATCCAAGAGACCGTGGATCTCTTGGAGGTGTCTGTACTGCTGTCCTGGAGAAGACGGACTTGACACCTGGGACCTCAACAAGCACCACAGCACTCTTCTTCAGCCAAGCTCAGCAGCAACAACTCACCCTGATGCCATCCTTCTCTTCAAGGGTCGCTGTGATGTCAACCTCAAGAACAACCGTAACCAGACACCGCTGCACCTGGCTGTCATCCAGGGACACGTGGGGATGGTGCAGCTGCTGGTCAGTGAGGGCAGTGATGTCAATGCTGAAGATGAAGATGGGGACACAGCCATGCACATTGCCTTGGAAAGGCAGCAACTGATGTCTGTCATGATGGAGAAGCGTGAAGGGGAGATGGGGCTGTCCCTACTTTCCAAGGTGAGCTGGGAGTAGGAGAAATTCTAGCACTCGGGGCTTGATGTTGGCATAACAGAAGATAGTGGGACCCAAGGGGGCGAAGGAAGGGAGGGAAATTGTGTAAAGCCATTCCATATGGAGAGCATGGAAACAAACCTCCTTGCCTGTGGGAAAGCAAGAATAGATCCTCTGAGGCCATGCTTGAATTGATAGCATGAAACTTCACATAGTCAGACGACAATTCATGCTGTTTCCCCTGGTATTTTTACTAGCATTGTGTGCTTCTTTCTTGACATGGGAAAGGTCATGAATCCAGTTGCAGAGCCAAGAGTCTTGGGTTTAATTCATGCCCCAGAACCACAGCAATTCTTTTCTGCCGGATGGCATGGAAAATATGAGGATAGTTAACCACAAACTCCCCAGTTATCTGCAGATGTAGAGCAGAATGTGAGAGGTGAGACATATCAGGCTGACGGAAAAGGGCTACGAAGCTGTCAAGCCTGAACTGGATTTCCCCAGGTTGCTCTCTACTCATGGATGTAGAAGGCCTTTCCTGAAAGCCTTAGATACAACTGGTACGTTCTGTGGTGTCTTCAGTGTACTTCCTTCTGAGTACCTAAAGAAGTGAATGCCTGTTACTATGATTAGTAATGATTAGCACCAGTTAGGACCAGTCTTGTGCACTCTTGTTCCTGGAATGCAAGATTTGAATCTGCTAGTTATGTGCTGAAGGCTCTTTTTTTTTTTTCAAAAAAAAGAATGATAAATTGCACATTCAAATTGTAGGTGAAAGGTACAGATCAAAGCCATATAACAGAAACTTTTTTCTAATAAGGGTGTTTCTTAACATTTTTTAGCTGCAGTCTTTTGGCTTTCTTGGGAATGTAGAGCTGAATGTTGGAACTGCAATTGCATGTTACTTAGCACAAGAAGGAGCAGATATTAATTATGCAAATCATCGGGGAAAGGCTCCTGTAGATCTCATTACAGATGGAAGGATTCTCCAGATCGTCAAAGACTTCTCACAGAAATTCAGGTAAACCATGGCCTCTGGAAATTGCCTGCTTTCTTGCAAAATGCAGGCTGCTCCCACAGCACTGTGGTGCCACTGCCTGCAGCTGGTGTTCCAGGAGGGATGAAGCATCTTTCAGGCACTGTGGGTATCAGTCTGAGCACCTCCTGTTTCAGCTGGAGCTGGTTGCTGTTGCTGTGTTTCTGGAGCTGTTGTTTAAGGGTGGATACTGTCATCTGAAAGAATTGAGAAAAACAGATTAATGCTGCTCTGTGCAAACTCAGCTGCTTAGAGAGCCCTGAGGCAGTCTGAGAAGCCTGGCCACTGAAGCCAAGAGTAACTTCTTTCTTGCCGAGCAGTTTTGGGTTCTGTTTTACTTTCGTTGGATTCTGCAATCACAGACATTTAAAGTCTAAACAGAGAGGTGAGTACAACAAAGGAATGGGCACAGAATCCACAGAATTTATTTCAGAGCTAGATAAATTCTTGTTTTTCAGCTGATAAGAGAAATAGCTGAGAAAATGCCAAAGGGAGAGAAGCAAGTCAAAGATGGTTTTATCACAGGTTCTGAGAAACTTGTTTGGATTTTGACTTTGAAAACATGAAAGCAGAGTTCTGTTTGATTTGAGGGCACAGCCCTGCAGTCGTGTTACTGCTGGAGGAGGAAACATGCAGCAGCCACTCTGTTTGGCCATGCTTCTGGTTTACTGTAAATAACAGGTGAAATCTGTTCCTTTGAATATCTTCTATAGGAGTCAGGGGAGTATGTGTTGAATTAAGTTATTAGTATTCTTTAAGCAAAAAACCAAACATTTTTCTCAGGATGACAATTCTCATAACAGTGGTGAGTTGGCTTATTATGCCAGGCCTGAATCTGAGACTGTTATGCAAAAGGCAAACTCAGACACCCACACCAGGCACTTCTCAGGAACATGTAAATATGGAGGATTCCTGGGGCTGCACATTTTAAATAGCTCTTAGAAGCTGGCTGCTCCCAGGAGGTGATTGTACTGTCAATACCTTACTGTTGCCCACCAAAAGAACAGTTTCAGCTTGTGTAAATGTTAATCATCACTGCTCTTTCCTTTTCTTGTTAGAGAGATCCTTTTAGAATCCCAGCTCCTGGAAGCTGAGGTGGTCCCACAAGGGCAGTGGGGGCTCACCAGTTGGTGCTACCTGAGCATCTGTTGCTTGGGCTCCATGTGGAGTGTTTGCTAGGGATCAAGATGATGCTGTCTGGTTGTTGCAGGAGGAGCTGGAGTATGTTGCTCAAGGTTTATTACCTGGTTTTGGTTGCAGGGAACAGCAGGTTTCCTCAGAGAACTCAGCCATCACCTGCAGCCTTCGCCGTGTGCACACCACCCCCAACACAATGACCAACCTTAGTGTCTCCAGTCTGGCAGTCCCCACAGAGTGCCTGGTCTGCTCAGAGCTAGCCTTGCTCATCCATTTCTTCCCATGCCAGCACAGAATTGTATGTGAAGGTAAGGCCATTCTGGGGTTTTTCCTCCCCCTTTTTTTTTTCCTTAAGATTTGTCTTTTGTCTTCCATCCCATAGCTTCCCTATCTGGGCTCTCATGCATCAAGCCCTGTTTAGACACAAAGCTATTGTGCTTTTTGTGACCTGAAACAACCTCAGCATGATTTCAGCACCACCATCTTAGAGAAGATGTCCAAATCTATCTATGAAAAGCACAGAATGTTCTCACCACCTGCTTACTGGGACCCCAGGCAGCTTTGCTTGTGTTTATAGATACCCTGGATAATTCAGAAGGAAAGCCAGATGTTTCAGTTCTAGCTGGCAGTGCTTTATCTGTCAAAAACCTCCTGGGAAGGATTTCCCTCTTGCCTGGCCTTTGTTACTGGTTTGCATTTCAGTTGTTTTAATTGCTGCCTACTCAACCATGTCAGGAAGTTTATCTCACTGGGCACAGTCTGACCAGAGGGAATTTGGTAAGGTCTGTGTGCCAGAGCTGCATCCCTTCTCCTCACAGCAAAGGGCTGTGTGGATCCACAGTGCAGCAGTTCCAGTAATACAGAGCACTGAGGACTCACAGGTGGTGTATTTGCTACTGGCACAGGACAGCCTAAACCAAGAGTCTGGGCTCAAAAAGAAGATGGTGTCCCCATTTCTACACAGAAGCAATTTTTTAATCATCCAGGGAGGTGTCAGGTTGTTCAAAGCTGATGTTCTTGAGTCTGTTGTTTTTTGTCCTGATTCTGGGGATCAGTGCACTTAATTGTAATCTTTTCTTGTATCATTCATGGTAGAATGCTCCAGGAGAATGAAGAAGTGCATCAAATGTCAAGTGACAATAACCAAAAAACTGAAACAAGGTATGTTTGCTATTCCTACTGCTAAGTGCTGTGGGGTAGGGTCCTGCACAGTGGTAGTTTGGACAGCATTGCAGAATTTTGGTGAAATAAGCATAATAAGGGAGTGTATTGTTTTGTCATTGGTGCTGGTGGTTTCTTTGCTGGGGGGGGGGATGTTGCCTGTTGCATTGGCCACTTTTACAGAGGAGAAGGTGGATTCTCTCATGGGCCAAGCTTTGAGGACATGTGAGGGAACTTATCCTGTCCCTGGCTTATTTTGTGTACTGAAAGCAAATCTCAGGTCCTTCCTGTGTCAGTCAGTTTTCATTGGCAGCAATTTCACAGTGAAAATTGGTGAGAAAGGAAAAACTGTGTCTTGTGGAAGCTTTGCTTCTCCCTTGGCTGAAACTCCAGTGCCTCCCAGGGCTGGCATGAGCCAGCTCTCCAAGAATCACTGACCTGGATTGTTTTGATAAAGCTCTCTAGCCCAGTTTCATACAGATCATCTTCTGTCCTCCTTACTTGGTGTCCAGAGTGGGCAATGTTATGCCTGTCAGCAAGCTGGCAGCAGGTTTCCACTTGCCTTGGAATTGCCCATTGGAGCTTTTTCCAGAGCAGTTTTGAGAACTGATGTTTTTTCTATCTGAGACCAGGGCAAACGCACACAAAAATTAATTGCATGTCCTGCTGTAAGTGTGGGCTCCCTTGCTGGAGTCAGGCTGTAGTCTTGTGTCTTGGTGCCTGGACAAGAGCATAGGGGAACCAAGAATCTGTCACATGGCATTGGGCACACACAGCTGGCAAAGACAGAAATCTTCTGGGAACTCCATAATCAGAAAACAGCAAATTTACCTGGCAGGAGGCAGAAGCTCCCCTCCCCAGACTTGCTTCACCTTTATGGACTTGAAATCACTTCTTGCACCACTGAAGTGCAACTAATTCCTGATTGCTGGGGAAAGGGACATCCACACTGAAGTGTAAAGCTACCTAATCAGAGGTTGAGGAGCAGAACATGGACAGTGGCTGTGTTAAGCTGAAACCAGGAGGAGTCTATTGACGTAAGATGGCAGTTGTCCAGGTATTGGACTTATTTCTTTTCAGAGTTGACCAAATGACTCTGTGCAGCTTCATGTATGCAAAAGGCAACCTGAGTGATGTCAAATGGTTTCTTCTTGCTTTACCATGTGTGTCCCAAAAGACTTAACCAGAAATTTGAATCTCAGATGTGAACAGGAGGTTGAGAGAACATAGTACTGTTAGCACTGTAAGGATTCCTGGACCAGTATGGCAGAACATCATCAGCTATCAAAGTTTTCACTTGAAGGTAGCAGCAGCATATTCCAGAACACCAAGACAGGACATCTTAGACAACATTTTCTTTCCTTAAAAACCCTTCAAACTAACTCAAAGGCACTCATACACAAACCTGCTGAGCAGCTCTGTGGAGGAAAGCAACACTGCCCGGTCTGTAAAAAGCATCACCTCAGGCATTTTATTTAAGGAACCCCCGGATAAGGCTCAGTGAAGAGAGGTTAGTCTGAACTAACTGAGGGGCAGAATCTAATTAAAGAGGCAGTGTCTGAGGCAGAGCCCACCAGTGACTAACTCCCTGCTCTCCCCCCTGCAGACAGCACTGAGGTGGAGTGCAGCCCCAGCTCTGAGTCCACGGATCAGAGGAAGCTGATGGAGGAGCTGCAGAGCCGCTACCGGCAGATGGAGGAGCGCATCACCTGCCCCATCTGCATCGATGACCAGATCAAACTGGTCTTCCAGTGTGGACATGGCTCCTGCCCAGACTGCAGCACAGCCCTCACTGTCTGCCCCATCTGCAGGCAGGCTATCCGGGAGAGGATTCAGATCTTTGTCTAAGGATGTGCTTGCTTCCCTGCCCTGTTCCCACCTCCCTCCTTTACTTCCTTTTTGTTTGCGTTTTTAGCTGAGAAGTGCTGGTCAGGCTGATGTGTTTGGCTGCCTGCAAAGCCATCCTGAGAGAGAGGGCAGCAAATATCTGATGTGACTTGGGTGGAGGAGGAAGGAGTCCCCTCTGCTTGCAGTGTCATAAGCCAAGGAGCAGTGTGAAGCCCAGCAGCCCCCTCCCCTTTGCTGCTGATCCATCAGAAAGACCTGAACAACACTGACCTGTCTGCTGGAAGAGTGGAAAGAAGAGACTTTCAGACCAGAGGTGAATAGACTTCCACATTCAGGTATTCCCAAGGATGTTCAGCTCTGGTGACAGTGTCACGCCTAGTGCCCCAGAGCATCAGGTCCACAGCCTGGCACTGCTCTAGAAGGGCTGCTGAAGGAGGACAGACCTTACACCCTGGCAAGCAACAGCACAGCCTGAACTTGCACCTCACCTGAGCAGATCCCAGAGGAGATCAGTCGTGGTGTCACTTCTCCCAGCTGCCTGGCAGTGGTAGGGAGGTGATGTCCTACCACAGCCTGCTCTCCACTACTGCTTTTGGGCTCAGCTTGGACTGACAGAGGCAAATCTGGATGTAATGAGATCCTAAAGACAGAGTGTGTGCCTTAGAGATTAAGTAGTGAACACTGATTGGAGAAAATATGTTGTTACAACAAATATTTCTAACCTCTAAGTGACACTCTTCTTCCATATTTTTTTGGGGGGGGCACAACTGTTTGTTCAGAGACTCCTGAGCTTTCTATCCATAATGCCAAAGGCAGGTGTTAAATACTCCAATCAGAGTGTAAAGAAAATAAATAGTAATAATGAAGACATGAGAAAAATGGATTTCATTTTTGTTTCTTTGTTTTGCAGCAAAACTGAATAAAATAAAGTATCTATTTTCCTGAGCATTAAAGTGAATGTACGAACAGTAGCTGAAATACGGATCCAGCTGTACTGTGTTTACTACTTGTCTCCCTGAAGAAATATAATGCACTGAGTCCATCCTGTAAAGTCACCAGAAGTGGCAACCTGGTGTGCCATGTGTGTGTGTGGTGTGTATCCTGAATGACATTATGATAACCAAGCCTGCTGTTTCTTACCTACTGATAGCAATATTTTAAACAAAAAAATATTGTGTTCCTCCACTATTGTTGTTCATTAGCAAAAAGGTGATTTAATTTTCCTAGTAAGAAGAAGGGAATTGCTGCACCATGACAGAGAAGAAGCACCATGGTCAGTGGAGCCCAAGGAACAGAAGATCACAAAAGACCAGCAGATGCTCTTGTGTACCAGGTATGATTTTGGCTAGCTTTACCCCCTGACAGGCTCAGCGCCATGGGAGTCTGAGGCTTTGGACAAGTGAGACAGGTTCTGCTGTCTTACCTTTCTTGGGAAGACTTCTCTTCCTTGGAGGGCCAGGATCAGAGAGCTGACAGAGTGCCACATTGGGTGAAACAGGATGAGGGTGGGGGAGATGTTCCTCCCCTTGCTGGTTTTGCTACCAGTCAGTATTCTTGCTGGTTGTAAGGGCTGAAGGACACATCAGCAGTAGGCAAGTGCTCCTTTAGAGACAAAAGACAAATATTGTTATTAGTTCATCAGTGTGGACAGTGAGTAATTTTCTGCTTGATATTTATTACCAATTGGTCTCCCACAAATGAGAGAGTTCTTCCCCAAATGAGTTGGGGAGCTGCTTGTTTTCACTGGGGCTTCTGTTATCAATTGGAACATAGCATGAACAGTAGTGGTTTGGAAAGGAAAAGACCTTGCTGAGTCTTTCTGGTGTAAATTTCCCCCTCATTTAATTCTACTTGTTACGTGGCCATGACTGGACTGCTGAGCTTCTGACTAGGGTCAGGACCATGCCTCTTGGGTAACACAGGGTCAGTCTAGTGCAGGCACTTGTGTGAGCTGCAGCTCCAAACTGACAGTTAAGCAAAATATTCCATTTTCTTTGCCAGCTGGAGCAAGCCCTTGTTTTCAGCTCATTTGCTATTCAGCAGACCATGGATTTTTCTAGGAACATCAGCAGATGCTGATCACGAGGAGCTGCATGATAGAAAGTGGGAGAATGGTTGAGGACGAATGAACATTCTTCATCTTCCCTTCTCTAGGGAATGTTGCTCTCTGCTACAGCAGATAAAATCCTTTTTAGTCCATGACCCATTAAAAAAAGTCCCAAGTTTTTACTGCTGTTCCCAAAGGAACCATGCAAGAATGTTGGGTTGTGTTTTGGTTTTTTTCCCCACGTTGTGAGAGGAAGGGATAAATGTTTAAGTGCTTTTTAAAATAAGTGCTATGTGAGGATTTGCTAATTCTTTCCACATGGGCCACCAAGGAGCCAATATGTGGTAAATCACAGTCAGCTGCCTGCTTTTCCCCCTCCCCTGCCTGCAGCCTGATTTGGACAGCAGCCCTGGAGATGAAATGCTGATGTTTATGCCTTGAGCCATCAGACACTGTCAGATGTGAGGTCCTTCTTTCCCTGCCTTCCCACCTTCATGTAGAATTCCTAGGTGATTAAGGAGAGCAGTTTGTTCCAGTGCTGAATAACACCCACTTCAGCCATGAATAAAGAAGAGGTTTCCCCAGAGGTGAGGTTAGTTTTGGAGAGCTGTCAGCTGCAGATTTTGGGCTGATGGTTGTTCTTTGTGCAGTACCTCTTATCACAAGCATAGATGTGTTGTAATAGATTCTTGCATCATCTTGGGGTCTTCAGTGTGCATCCTGGCCTGTTGCACCAGGGCTGATGTTCCTCTTAAACTTGGCAAATGTAGCAGAGGGAAACATTTGGAAATCATGCTGAAAGTAATATTTAATACTAGCAAAGCTGAATAAAAGAGGAGGAGAGAAATGCTAAGAATAAGCCATGGAAGTGGGAAAGTATTTATTTTTGAGCTAAAACATGCCCTTGGGAATATATCCATATGTTGTGCATTATATGGCAGCTCCACTTTAAACATTTCATCAATTAAGACTGAAAAGAGCAAAGGAAGACTGAGGCTGTTTACCCAGGGCAGTGTGCTGTGTTGTGCAAATGATCCAAGCCTTGACGTTCTCTGGTCTCCAGTTGTTTTTTGTTGTTTTATGCAACATTCATTCCCTTCTGACAGCTGTTCAGTGCCTGCTTTTCCATATGACATTTGCTGCATGCAGAGAGATCTCAGGGAGTGCACCCCTGCCTTTTTGCTCTGCAAACCCCAGCTCCCTACAAATGATACCCAGGTCCTGGTCACTGCTGCTGACAGCATGAAGACAAAAGGCAAAGTCAGATGTGTTCCCTGCCTCCTCCTCCTGCTCCCCATGACACCAGATGGGTTCCCTCAGACTGTAATGTGCTCTGCTGCTTTAGACACTGTGCAGAAACCAAAGCCAGGAATTTTTTTTCTGTTCAAATATAGCCAGGATGACGGTTCTTGCCTAGAATCCAAACTAAATATCCGCACTTGAGAACCTGAGACCTCTCAAATCCAGCAGAGCTCTAAAGTCCCAGGAGCAGTTCTCTGTGCTGGTGTCAAAGCCATCCTTTCAGGGGCTCCTGAGAGAGTGTGGAGAATGGTTTCAGCTATTGGAAAAGGCTTCAGAGCTCTGATTAACTTCTTGCCTTGGCACAGAGCAACACTGGCTCCCAGAAGGGAGCTTGAGGCCTTGTCTGAAGCATCTGAAAGAGGTTTAATTTCTGATAAGTGCTGTAAGTTTGAGGTCACTGGTGGCTGCATCTGAGAGTCCTTTAAGCACGAATATCTCTTGGGAAAGCCGTGATATTCTTAACCCTGGGTTGGGAACAGCCATGAGCTATCAATAGATGGTGCACTGTGGTCCCAATAATCCTTCTAATGTCTACAGGAGAGCTGCACTTGAAATCTAACTACCACAGTGTTAAACTGTGTATAAACCTGAAATGATGCTATTTTTGCAGGAGCAGCACTGAGGATTCTGGCCAGAGCCCCTGCACCCATGAATCCAGCTGTGTGGTGACTTGATCAGAGGCATTTTTCCTGTGCACAGCCTGGAGTTCATGGGTCTCCCTTAGCTCCACAAGTTGCATCTGTAAGTTCTGAATGCCTCAGCAGAAGAGATTTCCTCATCTGACTCTCATTGCCAGCTCTTTGGAAACCATGAGGTCAGTGCTCAGATACTCCTGCAAGAGGAGGGGGGCACATAGAGGAGTGCAGAAGCCCAGAATCTCAGTGGTTGAAAGGGACCTCGGAAGATCGAGTCCAGCCCTCCCTGCCAGAGCAGAATCAAAACTGGGGCAGGTCACTCAGAAATGCAGAAAACCTTTTTCAGACCCTGCTGACTCTCTGTAGCCATATGAAAGGCGAATGCACTCGGTGCTGTTCCTCAGTTCCGTGACTGAAACGCATCCAGCACTCTGTTTGCAGTATTTTTCTTTTGAGCTAGTCCTGCTTCACCGAGAAGAGATCTTGGCTGATCTTCTTGAGCCCTATTCCAAGGCAGGTTTTTAACTTCAAGGCTCCCTTCTCAGGCTTTTCTGCAGATGTGTTCTTGTCGACAGACTGACTTGTTCAGGGGACTTGGGACACTGTTAAATTTGGGAGTGAGTTGCCAGTTTCTCCCACCCTGCTGTGGTCTGCAGGTGAAACCACACCTCTGTAGCTCCAGGCAAAGCACTTTCTCAGAGTGCTCATGCACAGCCCAGTTTCATTCTGCCAACTGTGCTACTAGGAAGAGGTGTAACTATCCCTAGAAAGTTGTGGCTGAGAGCTGAGATGATCCAACATCTCAAACAGCTGCAGTTGATAGCCTTAGTCCCCAGGAGTTCCAGCCCTGTACCTTCTTGTTTTCTGCTCTTTTTCTTCCTCCTAGTTCCACCTTTCCTTTAAAATTCTAACTTCCCTCAGGGTTACACATTATTTTGTCCTTCAGGTATCTCAACAACTGCACTTTGCTTTCTGCAGAAAATGTGTTTTTTCTCTAGGGGGGAGCTTGGTGAAAATCGAGAGAAAATTGCCATGAAATTGTACACAGAGACATTGGTTATATTTGCTCCGAGTTGTGAAAAGCTCCCAGGCAGCTTTAGGCTGAAAATACATGAAACTTATAAAAAGACAAGTTTGGTTATGAATTAGGGGAAAGAAAAAACAAATTAAAACAAATTGGAACATGATTCTGACAATACTGGTGTTTCTCAGCATGCTAGCCCCTTACCCCAAAGAAATCTGCAGGTCATTTGCAGAGTTTTGTGGGAGTTGATGTTTACTTTAATCTGAGTTTGTAAACTCCCTGCTTGCTCTCTCCCAGCATCTCATTCCTCATTCTGCAGACAGCCCCTGACAAATGACAGCTCCTCAGCCTGCAGCATCCCTCACGAAACATTCCAAGGGTGTGATGCTGGCTTCTGGATTCCCTTCTTCTGCCCCCTCCCCCAATTTTTTTTCATTACATAAAGCTGACAACTGCAGATTTGTCCCCTGTTGATTCTCCAGTCAGTTAAAGAAAAGAGTTCATGTCCATCCCAGCTTGTTTCACTTTGCTGCTTTTCCTCCGCCAGCCCAACTTTCAGCTGCAGTAACATGATGCTGCTTGGCAGAGGCTGAGAGAACCTTTGACACACTGGAAAGAGGCTTAATGTAAAGTCTCCTTTTTTTTTTTTTTTTTTTTTTTTTTTTTTTTTTTCTTTTTTAAATTTTTTTAGGGCTTTTTGAAACTTGGTGGCTCTGCACCACTTTGGTAACTGCAAAGCTCTTTGCGACGGCTCCAAGTGCAACTGTGAGCAGAAGGATTGCCAATGCATTCTGTGGGGAGGATATCTTAGTGCCTGTCCCCTCTCCCTCTAAAACAAACTGAAGAACAACATGGATCAAGTGGAACAGCTCTCTGCAGACAGAAGGAAGAGCTTCCCCACAGCTGACAAGAAGAGCAGCACTGGCTGGAGAACGGTTGTGGGGTTTTTATGCCTGTTCCCTGTGGGGGCTTTGCTGACTATTGCAGGAGATCCAGCTGGAGCTGCAGTTCAGAGAAGTCAGGTAGGGGCAAGGATCTCTTATTTAAATGCATGAAAAAGGATTGTGAACATCAAATACATGAGCATGTGTATTTATAGAAGATGGATAAATTCAGGAAGCAATCTAAACAACATGCAGATAACTTGTAAGGTAATAAGATCTGTTTATGGTGTCTCAGTCCTTTTTGGCAAAGGGTCCTAAAAGGACCCCTTATGCATGTAAGTAGAGTCAGATTATTAGAGATGAGTATGCTGCTTGCTGACAACCAAGCACTGAGTGCAGAAAAGATTTGGATTGTCTTTCCCCAGAGCTCCTAAGTATCTCTGCTTTCTTAGCCTAAGATGATGTGGCATGCATGTATTCTGATTTCCTAGGAACTCCAGAGGGCAGGGCTCATGGGGTATGAGATCTAAACTGGGAATTAATGCTGGACCTACAGAAAATATTAGCTGGTATTAATTCTCTTTCTGCCCATTAGCAAGACATGTAGGAGCAGACTGGTCAGGCACTGGGACCCACAGAAGCTGATTTTAAGTTTGGCTTTTAGCTCAAGTTTAGCTTGTAATTTTATTTAAAAACCCATTTTTTTTTCTTATTTGATACTAAGTCACAGAGTTATGTTACTCCTTACGAAAGGGATGAGTGAAAGAGGGGAATTAATTACCTTCATTTACTTTGCTGAGTTGAATAGAGGTCTGACTGCACAGGGTCAGTAATGTCCATCAGGACCAATGTCTGCCTTTATATCTGTTGGTGTCTGTGGCAGTTGTTGAGAGAGCCAAAGCACCTCTGCTTGAGGAGCTTTCTGAGCCTTGGAGACCATAACCCACAGTGGAATCAGTGTCAGTCCTGCAGACAAGAGGCAGGGTGGGTAGACTTCCAGAGAAATGTTTTGGGCCCCATTCTTTTACTTCCATTACTTAGGGCTAAAAGGTTTTTATAGTTTGAGTCAGGCCTGTCACAAAATTTGATGTCTTTTACTGTGTGATGGCTTTAAATGCACTTCATGGTTTGCAGGGCATTTCAGCGCCACAGTGCAGCTTTAGAAAGAGCTTTCTGCACAAAGCCTTGCCTGTTTTCCTCATTTGTCCAGAATTTCATTTCTCCTCTGGTGAGGCTGAAGAGCAATAGCAAAGTGAAAAGGAAAAGAAAACTTTCCAGGAAGAACTGTGGCACTGGCTGTGGCCAGCAGCCTGCTGAGCCCTCGTTTCTGCTCCAGCTGCACTCTGAGAGCTGCACTGCCCTGGTCTGGAATTGTGCAGCAGCTGAAGGGATCCCACAGCCCTGATCCTCTGGTCCTTTCCTTGCATGTCTGCTCTAAGCTGTGCCTCCTCCCAGAGTAGCCCCTTTCTTCTCTCTGGGTGTTTGTTGCTCAGCACTGATGGGCTGACACTCTGCTCCTGTCTCCTGGACAGTTGTGCTCTCCAGCCCCAGACCTGGTATTTTTTTTTCTTTTCTGTTCAGTCCTGCAGTCTCACCCATCTCTTTCAACCTCTTGTTTTGTCTTTTTAAGGAAGATGGAGCCCGTGCCTCTGCTTTGCACCATTCAGCTTTCCCACCTCAGCCTCCAGCCCGGAGAAAAAGATACACCATCACCCCAGGGCACTTGAAATGGGACCACTTCAACCTGACATACAAGTAAGGATGTTAGGATAAAAACAGTTTTCTGAGAGAACCTTCTCTAAAATGTTGTGCTTGAGAAGGGACAAAAACTGCAGTCCAGAACATGTGATTGTAAAGAATTCAGTACTGTTTCAGTCCCTGTGGGGACCGATATATTAAATATTTTTTAATGTTTATTAAATATTCTGGATACTCAGTATTATTAAATCCAGTTCAAACTACTCCTGTTTTGAACCTATTGGGGTTAAGAGGACTTGTCTGGTGCGGTCTTGAGAGCCTTCAGCAGAAGTCTGAGAAGGGCAGATCCTTTTCCTGAGGCTGTTGTGTCTTCCTGCAGAATCCTCTCCTTCCCAAGAAACCTCATCAGTGCCAGGGACACACGCAGGGGTCTGGCAGCTGCCTTCAGAATGTGGAGTGAAGTGTCACCCTTCAGCTTCAGAGAAGTGCCACGCCACCTGGAGAGTGACTTGAAAATAGGTAACACCATGGGGGCTGCTGGGCTGAGGGGACTCTGCTGTGCCTCTTACCTCCATGTGCTGCTGCAGAAGGGTTCAGTGTTTCTTGCTGAGGAGACTCGTGTCCACTGGAACCAGCTCTAAATCCAGGGTCACCCTGGGGCTGAGCACAGTCTGTATCACACATCCATCCTTCCTGACAGCCCCTTGGCATTTGTTTCTCTTTTTGTGGCTCTGTGGGTTGCAAACCATGTGGCATACCACATATTTGGTTTTTTTTAGTAAACCACAAGTTTACAGATGTTTGTGTCCTGGATGGGCTCTGACAGACAAAAAATGCTGTTTTTTTTTTTTTTTTACCACAGGCTTCTACTCCATCAATCACACAGACTGCCTGGAGTCTCTCATCCATCACTGCTTTGATGGCACAACAGGGGAGCTTGCCCACGCCTTCTTCCCACCCAACGGGGAAATCCATTTTGATGACCATGAGTACTGGATCTTGGGCAACACCCGGTTCAGCTGGAAAAAAGGTAAGATGTGCTTCAGGGAACATGCCTGTAGGATTGAGATTTTTAGTCCTTGTTCTGAAGTTTACCTGGGATGGAAAAGAGGCAACAGAATTGACTGGTTTTCTGTAGGTTTGGAAGTTGATGATGGTATTGTCACATCACTGAATTGCTCCATGAGACCCTGTTGCGTGGCAGGGCTGTTTCTTTCCAAATAGTTCAGTGAACTGCTGGTGACTGAATAGTTCAGACAGGTACTTAATAATTACATCTGGCTTCTGCACAGGCAGGTGAACCTCTGGAGGAGGGCTGTGTTGTATCACTTCAACTCACTGGCACAGCTGTGTACAGTGTCACTGTCCTGGGGCTTGAGGCACTTCTGGGGTTGTGGGCACCTAAACATATCATTGTTACTTATAGTTTGGTTTTCTTCTTCTCAAAGCAGCTGGTCTCTGACTAACATGTGAATTCAGTTCATGTGACATGACAGACTTGATACCTTTTTTGAAATTTATCTTCTTTTTACCAAATAAAAGCAGAGGAAGGGATATTTTAGGTGGTGCAGAGGGATTTCTCCTATAAACACAGCAACAGATAAGATCTAGGGACAAAGACCTAGTAGAGGTGATTTTTAAAGCCAGAATGTTAGTGTGCATAGATTTATCATGCAAGTCAAGGTAAGTGTCAACAGTAATGCCTTGAGAATCACCCTGCGGGTGGAAATATTTGTCTGGTCTATTTGCACCCAAGTGGCTGTAGAGAAGATTAATCTGGGGCAAGTTTTGATAAGATGGTCCCAGTGCCAAAGCATTTCCTCTGGTTTTACACCAGGATTAGTGAATGTACTTGTGGCAATGCCAGCTGTTTCTCTTTGTCTCTTCCAGGTGTGTGGCTCACAGATCTGGTACACGTGGCAGCTCACGAAATCGGACACGCCCTGGGACTGATGCACTCCTTGAACCCCAGTGCCCTCATGCACATCAATGCCACCTTGACTGGGAAGAAGACCATCTCCCAGGATGAGGTCTGGGGAATCCACAGGCTGTATGGTAAGGGAGGTGTGGGGCTCCAGACCCCTCTCTGGGAAGAACATCTGCCTCAGGTGTCAGTCCCAGCTCTGCCATTGACACTGAACAATGAGTCAGGTGCAATCTCAGGAGGTTTGTTTCTCAGGAGGAACACTCCACCCCAGGCTCTCTGCTGCCCTGTGTCTCCTTCTGTTTCAGGATGTAAAGACAGATTGTTGATGTGCCCATCGTGGGCACAGAAGGGTTTCTGTGAGAAGCGCAGGAAGCTGATGCAGAAGCACTGTCCCTCCACCTGTGACTTCTGCTATGGTAGCTGATGTCTTCTGGGATTTTTGGGGTGGGGGGTTGCAGATAGAGGGGGTAAAAGTTAAGCAGTGATGGCTGCAGGTATAGGCAGAATCTTAATTCCACATCTATTTGAAATCTTAATACATTCCACATATATTTGAAATCTGCATTCCATGTTTAGAAAATGGGGAAATTGATTTTTATATCTATCTCTGCCACAAAACTTTCCTTTTACATCTCTATCCAGGCACTGATCAGTAGGAGCCATTTTAAAATCAGTACTTGTCAGGTTCCTGAGCTGGTAATACAGTTCTGTGAAGGTGGTGTGGAATGACTCAAGTTTGCTAATGAGATGCTAAGCTTTGCCATTTTCTCTCTGGTGGACAGAATTCCCATTTCCAACTGTCCCCCCTACTCTGCCCCCACCAAGGACAAAGACCAAGACAGTTTCTGAAGGCAGGAACGTCACCTTCCGCTGTGGGCAGAAGATAATTCACAAAAAAGGCAAAGTCTAGTAAGTGCTCTATCATTTATTCCAGTCCTTTCAGAGACTTTGCAGCTTCCATACCAGAAAGGATGAGGAATAATGACAAAACAAGGTAAGAATGCAGTTTATCTTCTAGAGCAGGACACTGTCTGAGCTGGCACCCAGAGCAGAAGGGAGGGGTGGCTGGAGGTAAAATACTGTTCATATCCTAGCAGAGCTATCAACAAGCTGAGTTGAAAATGTAATGCAATTCATGTGTATAGCACAAAGATTATTATTATTATTATCAAGTCCAATTCTCTGGCCAATGTTCTGCAAAAAAAGTCTTGCATGTACCCTTTCAGCTACTGTTTGTTAGCTCTCACTAATGTATGTGTTATTTCTGGGTAGTTCTAAAACTGAGAGAGCAGGCCATGAATTGGTTTAGTCTGAGGACCCAAATTCCCATCAAGTTCCAGTGCTATTCATGTGCCTGAATTACTTAGGACAATTCCCAGTTAGCACTGCCACTGGCTACCTGCAGTAGGGACTAAAACTGAACGTTGTCCAAAGTCCCATTTGTGCTGTGCACTTAGAAAATAATCTTCTGCACATCCCACACTGGACTGGACAGATAAAGTTTAATTTCCTTTTTTTTTTTTTTTTTTTTTAAATGACAGCTGGTATAAAGATAAGGAGCTTCTGGAATACTCATATCCCGGTTACTTATCCTTAAATGAAGATCACATGAGCATCATTGCCAACGCAATTAATGAAGGAACCTACACTTGTATAGTGAAGAAAAAAGAGAGAATCTTGACTACTTATTCCTGGAGAATCCGACTGAAGCACTAATGAGGGCTGTGGCATCAACACTTCATTCCCTGCTAGTTCTGTTTCATGTTCAAAATGATTCCTTGGCATTTTATCTTTAACCTCCAGTAGTGCAACTGAACTTCTGCTTCAGCTGCTTCCATACCCTGGGCTAAAGAGACTCTCAGACTTGATTACTGGAAAGCAAAACTTCCAAATGAGTTTTAATGATAAAGAATTCATCATGTATGTGTTGTACAGAGAATTAAAAATGTTGCATTTTTTTAAGAAAAAAGAGATTTTGCAGCTGAATGGTGTGGATCACCATAGACTGCTGAACAAGAACCTAACTCTTCATCCAGCAAAGGGATGAACAGCTTGCTGGCTCAGCTCTTGCAGTGGAGGCAGAGGTATGGTGGGAGGAAGTGGACAGCCTTACTCTGGGTTCTGCTCTCAGTAATTAAGGTTGTGGTGCACAGCACTTAAGTATAAGATCTCATATTACTTTTTACCTTGCTTGTCAGAAGGAGGATATAAGGTCACAACAAACCTGTTCTAATTATTCCATTCCACATCTCCCCATGTTCAAGTACCCACAGAGCAGTTTTTTCCCCACCAACTGCCTTCCTGTGGTTTTTGTTCCCAGGAGCCTCTTTACCTCCATCAGCAGCTCCTCATAACTTGTCCTGTAGATGTCTGCCTCTTGACTCCTCTGGCAGGGATGAGGTCATTTCCAGCATTGTAATTTCCAACGTTTTCCTCCCTGTCACCCCAGACATGAGGTAAATGTGCCATATCCAAGAGGAAAATAGCTTTAGGATGGTGACCTGAAGGCTGATGGAAAAAGAAACCAAGAGTCAAAGGCAGCAGCCCCTATGCTGGTGTTTGTCCTGTGTGCCAGGGACAGATGGCATAGCACAGCACTGCAGTGACAGAGATGCTTTCTCTCTGTGATTTCAAGGCTCACTGCTCATCCAACAGGATCATCAGGAAACAAAATACACAGTTTTCTATAAAGAGGTCAAGGAAAAAACCAAACCAAGCTCTTGCCCTGCCCCTGCCCCTGCACAGGCACATGATGTGCCACAGCTCCCACCTGCTGCTATGAGGATGGAAAACAGCTCCCTGATCCTCAGGTAAGCAACAAAACTCACTTCCTCTGACATTACACTTTGAATTTATAAAAAAAAACCAGTAAGCCAACAGCAAAGTAAGTACCTGAACTACAGCAATCCTGTGATCCCACCACATACTTATGCATAGGAACTCCCATTTTGTTTTAAATGAGCTGTTTCTGCAAATTTTGCACACTGGCATCAGCTGTTTAAATAGACATGATTTTAAACTATTTGGATGCTACAATACTGTCCTGCTGAAACAGATCTGAACATTTTTTTTCCTCTCCTTCCTTGGCACAGCAGTGTCAGAGCTGCAGCTCTGTCCACCTGTGCTGGGAGCAGTGTCTGCTGGCAGTGCCCACAGTTCCACAGCCAAGAGCTCTCTGCTGGGCAAGCACAGCTCCCAGTTCCCAGCTCTCTTTCACTTCTCACTGATCTATTTTGTATGATTAAATAGGATTTAGTTTTACCAGTTAGCTGAAAGTACAATACCTAAACACTTGTCTTTGCGTGGATAATTGAGCTCAGGATCATAACAGGCAAGCACTCTATGAAAATCAGACAACATTCTATGAAAATTAGATAACTGAGACCAAAGAGAAGCTGAGATGCAGTCACCAGCAATGCTGCATTACTCCAGGAGAGCTGGTATCTCCCTTCTACAAAAACAACTTCTGGAATTACACATACCTCTCGTAACCATATTAGATTTCCATTGCACTCCAGTGTTAATTTTTCCTTATCCCAGATGAGCTGAATAATCCTTTTTGTCAGGAACGTGGCTCTTCCAGTGCTGCCCACAGCAACACCACCATGGAAGCCAGGGAGGAAATAATTCACAGTGCAGGATGCACAGGAGGGCTTGAAACACAGACTGCAGAGCCCAGTCCTCATCCTTCAGAGCTGAGCACAGGCCATGGCACAACAGCTCCTTTCCCGAGCTCTTCTGGGATGTAGCAATAAAAACAAACCTGCTTTACAAGAGGTTTTTCATCTCAGCTCTGAGGCAGCTTGCTAACTGCACACATGCTGCAGGGAGCAGGCTAGGATTAGAACTGGTTCTCTTCCAGTCCCAGTCAATCAATCAGCCTGAAAGAGAAAATAATTCTGCAATGCTTTACAGAAAAAAAAACCAAAACAACCAAACCAACCCCCACCCTATTGTCTTCACAATTAACCACACTGTTCATACATTCCAGTTCCAAGGCCTTTTCCAGAAAAAGCTCTTAAAATGCACTGAAATAGATGGAATGCTTATAATTTAAATTAAACCTTTTACTGGACTGGTGTGTGGTTCTGACTGCATAAATACCCCAGTATTTTCCAAAACTTTCTGTTCCCAAGGACTGATAGCATTAGGAATGAGAGATCAGAAGGCTGTAACATTCCAACATTGAGTCCTCTGGTCATGCATCCTAAGAGAAAGGACTGGAATATGGATTATACAAGCAGTAAAGCTAAGCTTTTTTTTTTTTTTTTTTTAATAGAAAATGCACATATTTAGAAGAACTTTCTATAGAAAATAAAGTTTCAAGTCTCCATATTAAATCATTTAAAGTTATAAAACAATACTTATTTTGCACCATTGTAAATACATGTATAGAAGACAAACTGCACCCAAAAATACTGAGAGCATCAAGCCCAACCCAGCTCAGCTCTCTCTCCAAAGAAGCAAAGGGAAAGAAACCTCAAAAGTATTTCAGGGTTTTTTTTTTTTTTTCCCCTGAATTATATTCAGACACATACAATTTACTTAAAATAAAAATTGTTTGCCCACATGCTGTAATAGTGTCAGTTTTGAGGTCAAACAGGGGGAATAAATTCTATTCTAGAAGACTTACAGCCATCAACATCCAAGCTTGCTGCATGTGAAGAAATGAAATCCTTCACACTGTTAAACAATTAAAAATGTGTTTTAATTCTACAAATTTACATGGGAAAAAAAACCCAAACAAAACGAAGCCAACAACAGAAAAACAACACTTAAAAATAAACCAGAAAGTGTTCCAGGATTGTACTTCAAGTTTTCCTGTGTCAAATTCTGCAATGCTCCTTGGCTTTTCAGGGTAATTCCAGTCCTGCCCCGGAACGCTGCAGTTACACTCCACACCCAGCCAAGAGCCTTCAAATCTGGGATGACATTTGCCTTTTTTCCCTCTGAAAACCATAAAGTCTCCCTGAAGTGAACAGAACAGGAGCACTCAAAAATCCACTCCCATGACCAAGTTCTTTTCATTTTAGAACTTGAGGCTGAAACCAGGTCCTGCAGCAGATGCCCCTTGGCTTGTGGTGGTCAGGTGGAAACCTGTGTCTTTCAGATCATCATCACCCTGTGAAAACCAAACACAGTTCTTACATCTGTGCAGCTGGATTTACTTCCAACACAAAAGTCTACACAGAACAAAATAATTCAATGTATCTATAGGCAATGAGAAACCAGTGTTTGATTTAGTGGCATCATAGCTAAGGTCAATGCAGTGTTATTTATCATCTCTAAACATTGCTGTTTCATAGGTTACCATTTCTAAAGGCTTCTCAAGTGTACTCCTAGTTTGTACAATGACTTTTGACTACATATGAAAAAAAAAAAATAAATGTGTTAGCATACTGTATAGGGTAAATAGAAATTACACTTTTTCTCATGAAACACACTTTACATACCCTCCCAATTTTTCTACCCTCAAGAATCAAGGCTAAACACACTTTTAGGCTTCTTTATGTGTTAAATTTGGCACAGTAACTGCACAGAAACATCTGGTGCTGTGCTGAGGCACAGAAATACAAGTTGATATAGTTAAGGCACCTGGGACTGTACCATGCCTGACAATGGCAGCTTGTTCAGGCAGATGTTCTTTTAACAACTGGCAACAGAGTCTCCACAGACCAAAAAAAAGTAAAGCTGACCTTCATTCTAATTCTCCAAATATTAGGAAAAGGAGAGTGTTTTATCCACAAGGTACCTGTAACTTACCAGGCTTTAGATTTTTCTCAAAAGATCCACCTGCAGCTTTTGGAAGCTTAGCTGCAAGTGTGACACAATGTACACAAAGGCTGCAGTGTGATAAAAACAGATTTCTGTGCAGAAATGAGGATTCTGTGAGTACAACAGTAACTGGACCTGCCCTTTGAGAAGAAACTGGGGGGAATCTGTGTGTGTTGGTGCTGCTGTACTCACCAGCTGACTGTATCCAAGGCCTCCCTCAGGTGGCCGAGGGCTGGTGCCACGTTTTACCCTTTGCTGTTCACTTTTTGCTGGCCAGGTGGGAAACATGGAGGGGTCAATAGGAAGGGGAGTCTCTCGGAAATACTCGTGCTTCAAACCATCTTCAGCAGTGATTCTTCTGGCTGGGTAGTAGGTCAAAAAGCTGAAAAGGATTTGGGAAGAAAATGAGATGGGGAAGAAGAGAGACAAAATAAAAACTGAGCCTAAAAATTATAAATTCCTCAGAAATGCCATTTGGAATGTTCTGATTGTTCTGTTAATGTGTGGGACAGCTAACATGGCTAGCTGGGTGTAGAGCACACTTCTACACAAACCTGTAATTAATGGAACTTCAACTGGAACCAGGGATCAAAAGTGGCTTTTGTAGGGATCCGTTTACTGGAAAAGACAGCTGAGATTGTATCAACACACCACAAAAATACTGTAATATCCTGTGAACTGTACAGCTTGTGGCTGATTATTTTAAACAATACAGAAGCATATTTTACTGCACTGATCATCCTACCAGTGTTTGGCCATAAGTATGTAAACACTTGTATGTCCAAGGTTTGTAGATGTCATGAGTTCCGCTGACTTCAGTGTTTGTGCAAGTTCCAGACCCACATGAATCTGACACTGTTGTCATTCTTACCCAAAATAATGAGGACATCAGAGCCCTGTCATAACCAAAGCAATTAAGCAGACCAGTGATGTGATACCCAGCTTTGTTATGACAAGTCGTGCCTCCTTCTGAATCATTAACTTCCAATAAATTATTCAGAACTCATTAAACATCCATTTAGTAGCATAATTCTTTAAAATTGGGAAGACTGAAAATCCTCTACTTTTTAAAAAAAATACGGCTTTTTAAAGGGAGACAAGTTCTATGGAATATCTGAAAATCATTTCCACGACTTTATGTCATGAAATTTAAAGGGAATACCTGGGGAGGGAGAGGAACAAGTATCTCTCTCAAGCCACTGCCAACCTTTTAAAGAAAAATGAGTTGGAATGCAACCAGAATGCAGCAGTGTAGTTAATTAAAAGGACTGCCAAAATATCAGATGCGACACAGCTCATTAAGTTTGAAAATGTAGGAAAATACCCCCAAGATTGCTATTTTCCTGATTCTGTTGATATGCAATTGTAATTTGTTTTCCCAAGCTCCATCAGCAGGCTGCATGACAGCTGACTCCCCACATCATTACCCATGACATCAAGGAGGTAAAGCCACCACACAGCATTGTTCTGGTCTTCTAGGCTGTCAGTGTGCAAGAATAATCTTGGGCTGAGGATTAACAGCAGGTGCTAAGAGCACAGGAGGCTGGAATAAAGCTGTGTGAGGAACATCACAGCCTCCAGAGGCATCAGCACAGCTTGAGGAGGTTCAAGGTGCTGGAACACTGTGCTTCACTACAGGCCATTTTCCACCCTGCTCACCAAGGACACCTGAGCAACTGCAGCACTTACTTGTTCATCAGGTCAAAGCCCTGATCAGAGAGGAGTGCTCCAAATCTCTTGCGGAGGTTGTTGTAGGGATACTCTGTGAATGTCATCTTCTTCACTGCCGGCAGCTCGTTGTAACCAGGCCAGATTTTTTCACTCGGAGTACCCAGATCCTGTAAATTAAAAATAGTTCCTAAATAAATTAATTCTTAGAGGGCAACCCTTCTGCTTATTCATTCTGTAACAATAGGAGTTGGGGAATATCTAGAGAAAACAGACAACACACAAATCATGATCTTAGCCTCCTGAAAGCATTGCAAAATCAGAGTAACAAGCCCTTTGGTAAGGATGAATCTCTGACAATGACCAACAAGCACTTTTATTTCTTGTTACTGTGATGTATCTGCCTCTAACACCAGTCAGTTAGAATCCAAAGTTGTTAACAATATTACCTTAAAAACTTTGTTAATCTGGTCAATTTCCGACTTGCCCGGGAATAGCGGTTTCTGCGTTAGCAGCTCTCCAAAGATGCAGCCCACTGACCACATGTCTATTGCTGTTGAATATTCCTGGAAAGAAGGAACAGAATATACCTTTCACTCAATTGCTTGGGGATTTACTGTTGCTTTAGTTTAGAGGTTGGTTTTTTTTTGAAGATTCCAGCAGTCTGAACAGAACACACACAATCATTCCAATCCCCAAGGCATGAGTCTCAACTCTTTATTTATTTAAACTTAGTGTGAACTGCAATACCCACACAAATACTGCAGAATGAAACATGAAAATCTCTGCACTGCTGCCTTTTTCAGTCACCAAGAAACCAGCCAACTAGCAAAGCACCCCAATGGAAGCCCTTCCTTCAGTAACACTGAAGATTTGTAATCCCCACCTCTGAATCAATATAAAGAATGCTATTCTCGTATTCTAAAATAAAATTAGCCCAAATAATTCCAAGAGGAAGGAGAAACTTACCTTAGCTCCAAGCAACAGCTCTGGAGCTCTGTACCAGAGGGTCACAACCACAGGGGTGTATGGCTTCAGTGGGGATCCATATTCTCGGGCTAATCCAAAATCTCCAACCTGTGTGAAGAACAATTGATCATAACACTCCCAACACTTTGCAAAGAGAAACTCCATCTCCACCCGTAACAATCCAAGCACTACTTCAGAGTTTTACATCCTTTATTAAGCCTCACAATCTCTCACTCTTTGCAGCTTATATTAGTCCAAGACTAATGTAAAACACTCTACCCAGCTCTTGCCACAGCTGTAAAGCAATGCAGCATAATTCTGCAGCAGCAGCTTTTTGAGAAGTGTGGGATACTTCATGCAGTTCTTACTTTTAAGATGCCTGAATGGCTGAGAAGCAGGTTGGAAGTTTTCAGGTCTCGGTGAAGTATCCAGTTGTCGTGAAGGTGCTTGACTCCTCGCAGTAACTGGATCATCAAGGTTTTTACTTCACCTGAAATGATAAAAAGAAGAAATTTAAGAGAAGAAACCTATCTTCCAAGGCAAAACACACCATACAAAGCCACTAAGGTCTGTGTTGAGCAGTTTTCCAGTTTTGGGAAAAATCAAAAACAGTACCTGGGAGAAATGGCTGCTTCATGGTTTCCATCAGGCTCTTGAGATCGTGTTCTACATAGTTCATGACAATATAGATTTTATCCATATTACTACCTACAACAATTTCCTAAAACAAAAAAAAAAATGATCAAAATTAAACAAGACAGCTCACTTTTGCAAAACATCAAATTATGTAGAGACAAGCACTGCCTATTTGTCTGGGTAGCACACAACTGTTACAGAAACAAGCTCTGCTAGGAATGCTAACATTTTCATGAGGTATTTTAAAATCCAGGACACAATATTTCAAGAACAAAACAGAAGACTGTGGCCTTACTCTGACAGTGACAATATTGAGATGTTGTGCTTTCAGAATAGTATTTATTTCTCTCAGTGAAGTAATGGGAAAGCCTTCCTTTTCCTTTTCCATTTTCAGTCGCTTCAGAGCCACAATTTCATCTGCAAAGGAAAGAGAAATATTAACTGTAGATTTCCCATCTCGTAACCAATAATTAGTTATGTCACTATGATATTTGAAATAAAACCATTACTCAAGACATTATTTTGAACCAAGGAGCTAAGTCAGTCTCACATTAGCAAAACAAAACCAAAAAACACTCAACCACCACAAGATTACCAAGTTTAAAGAAATAAAAGGCACTAAAGAAACCCAGGTGAGAGCCAAAAGAACAAATTATATCTTGCTGTGCATTAACTTTTTCCAGGAAAATACTGCAAATACTGCATTATACACTCACTGCACAACAGCTGCTGCTGTTGGGAATTCTCTGGTCAGCAGCTGTGCTCACAGTGACGCCTGGTGGAACGTTTCATCAAATCTTGAAAACTTTCAACCAGGTAACTACAGATCTCAAGCCCAAAAAACTGCCTCTTGAGCCAGTCACTGAAACTGTTAATTGTTCTGCACCATCCTGGTCAATAGAGAGATCACTTCTGACCTCAAAGAGCTGCAAGTGAAGCCCTGGTGTCAAAGTCCACATCCTACTAAACAGCATAAATTATTCTTGATAAAAACACCGATTTTTAGACGTTTGCTCATTAATGAAAAATGCAGAACCCTAATTTACATGAAACTGCAACCCTACATACCACATAGAGAACAGCTGAAGACCACTTATACTAACCAGTCTTCTTGTCTTTTGCTCTGTACACAACACCATATGTTCCTTCTTCAATCCTATTCAAACACTGAAACTCCTCCACACTACGACATCCCTGAAAAAACAGACAGATGGACAATATTTACTCCTCCAGCACCTGGGAAGGGTTGTGCTTGGGTTTTTTTCTAAGAAGATACAAAGTAAACTTCAGCAATTTGACAGGAATAGTTAAAATTCAATAATATGTCTCTGTGGTATAAGAAAGGTATCTTTGGGGTTTGTTTTTATTTGGATCTCTAAAGGAATCCTGGACAGAGAGTGTGTTTTAGTAGATTAAGTAAATTACTTCATTAACTCTTCACTCATTCACTCTGGGACAGAAGAAACTGAAATTTATGCCCCAATAGCAAAGGTGGCAACTCAAAATGTGATCCCTTTCACATTGTTCAATTAATAAAAATATGCTCCCTCTTTCTATTTCTATATTTTGCTGTTGGCTCCAAGAGTAACCACCTGTCAGTTTCTATTCATGTAAACAGAACTCTTCTCACCAGTATCTACTTTCATATAGAAATAGCAAGATATGAGAGTATCAAATGTATTATTACATTCTTATCTATATCTATCATTTTTGCTCTATGCACATTTTCTCCTTCTCAGAAAGGGACAGCAATATTTCACATAGCAATGTGTGTTTTGTGATGCTGAGTCTTTGTTCTGCCCATCACCTCACACACAAATCTGTGTTTCTGATATTAACAAAGCACCTGCCTGTGACAGTCCCAAGCACCCTTGAAGTGATCCTTACCTGAAGTGCAGGAAGATACTTGGGGAGCTCTTGTTTCAGTTCAATGGGGGAGGAGACTGGGGAGTCAGGAATGTAGTCCCCTTCTGTCATGGCATTGGAGTGAGGGGTGCCCTCCCCCACCTCCTCCTCTTCCACTTCACTTCCTGCTGAGTCCCGATCAAACCTCGACTCTGGAACTTTAAAAGTCAGAATCAGTGGTGGAAAGTGGAAGCCCCTTGGGTCAAATCATTTCAGCTTTAGACAGAAGCCCAATTTCTCCTCTTTGCAGAGATGATGCTTCCAAGAAATGGTTTACAGTCAGGTACATACAATCTCTGGTGCTAAACACAGCGTGTCAGATATCTTCACACAAACAGAATCTGAGAGAGAAAACTGACCCAGAGGATCTTGTTCTAATTGCAAAGTGTTCTGGATGAAAGGACATCCACTGGGGTTGAGAGACCCAAAATGAAAAAGGAGGAGCATTAGCTCACTAGGCTAGATTTCATTTCCATTAAACATAGACCACAGAACAGATTTCAGGGAATTTCCGATTCTGACATGAAAACAGCCCCCAAAAGTGAAGCATTCAATGCTTGAGAACCGAGGCAAAACTGCAACAAGTAAGAAATTTTAAATCTTTTCACATATTTGTTGAAATAGATTCAGATGGGTGGAAAGATCCAAACACTGCTTTAGACATTCAGTATTTGCATTATACCAACTGGGATGTGGTTTCCATTCTCCTGTTCCTCTTCTTCACTCATTTCTTCCTCGCTCACCTCTTCTGCAAAACACAATCATGTTCAACACAATCAGCTCAGCAGCTCTGTAGTTTCTTGCATGGCAGATGACTACTGAAATGCTTTTCTAGCTGGCCAGGCCTCCTTCACCAATACCTGTCCTTCCCTCAGCTCAGGAGAACAGCACCCGCCAGCTTCCAACATGAAATACAATTCTCAACAACTATCTGGAAATTCAGGGATTGGGGGAAAGTGAATAAATTAGGTCAGGAAATGTATGGATATCTGTTTATTAACTGTAACCAATTTTAAAGAAAAAATTCCCAGCCACTGAAGCACAGTTTTGTGCCTTTTCCTCACTAATTACTGAGATGAACAGCTCTAGGCAGATTTTTTTACTAAATTATTTTTTATCATCATGTATTTGTACAGGCATGAAAAAAATCTGAAATTTGCAACTGAAAATAATTCAAACTAACAAATTACTTAAACTGATTGCCTTACACCATTTAGGAAGACAAAAATGGCTTTCCATTTTCTAATTCTTAGACAAGGAATTGGCATTATTTTTATATAAAAGGACAGACTGAGACTTGTACTTGTCTTTTTTTCTTTTTAGTTATCTTGAGCTGTGAGGTCTCAGTCTATCCCAGACTAAGAGAAAATAAAAGTGTTCAGAAAAAAACCATACAGAAAAAAAAAATCATAACAGACCATTCTAGGGCCTGCTTTATGCTACTTACCAGCTGACTGCTCAGACACTTCCTCAGAATTGCTTCCTGTCTCCTCCTCCTCTTCCTCTTCTTCTCCCTCTTCCTCAGAACCTTCACTGCTTGACTCTTCCTCCTCTTCTTCTGAGCCTGATCCAGATTCTGTTCAGGAATAATCAAATATATAACTTAGCAGGCATACACTAACAACTGTTGCCAGAAATTACATCTACTAAACTGCATGTAATCACCTGATGAAGATTCAGCTGAGCTGGTTTTTCTCTCACTGTCACTGACATCTTGCAAGTCTGAAAGAGGATCTCTCTCTTCTGGCTTCTCTTCTTTTACTGCTGAGACCACAAAAGGTAAAAACAGGGTGCTACTGAATATCACTTCTACTTATAAAACTCTAAATACCCAGAGAACTGCTTTACTTCCTCTGACTGTTCAATTGGAACTGAACATTCTTACTGGAACTACACAACACAAAAAAAAAAATAAAAATCACATTCTGCTCAAAAGACAAACAGCTTTTCTAAATTGCAGTGGTGCAGGATCAAAAGCAAAATTTGTGGAATAGTGACCTTTTTTTAAAACATGATAAATGCCTAAGCTCCTCCAAGATGTAATAACAAAAAAAATTTAAAAAAAAAAAAAGTAACATGGTCACAAGGATCACAACACAGGCTCACTAATGTGTGCACACACAGCACTCACTACCAGTACACATTGTTCTGCTGCAGTCTCTCTCAACCACCAGGAAACAGCAGGTGCCAATAACCTAAAGAACTAGACAGGAGCTTCCAAGGATCTCCTGCCTCCCCCCCACCTGGAATTTCAGCTGTTTCCACTCTGCCATCAGCTTACTTGAAACAGCCACACATATTTTTACAGCTGCACACACTAACAAGGCAGACACAACACTTTTCTTGTTTAACCAGACACTTGTATGTTAATTGTGCAAGTTCTCCATGCACAATTCTACTTTCTGGGCATGGGAAGGACCATGTTCTGCCTCAGAAAACACATTTCACCATCTAGTCAGAATTCTGCCTTAAGTATTTTCAATATCAGTGAGGCTTATACTATACTGATCCCTGTGAGGCAGATGTTACAGTAGCTTATTTCCTAACAACAAATCCAGATGGAGTTAGTGTTAATAATCCCTTTTTAAACCACAAGAGGATTGAACTACAAAATTCTGAAAATTCAGTTAGCTGCTTCTGTCATCATGGAATGAAGTAACTCACTTGGAAACTTTTCAAATGACTACTCCTTCTACTAAAAAGGAAGGATTTGTTCAATTTGTGACTTGCACAATTACCTGCAAACCCAGCATTGCTTCAGCAAAAAGCACAAGTGGATATATTCATGGGTATTCCAGATCTAGGCCACCACAGCTGTCATGGCCAATACTTTCAAGAGAGTACCAAAGATACACTTCTACTGCTGAAAGTTAAATGCTACCCCAGAACAGCTCCTCCTGGCCCCAAGGCAAAGAGAGTGTAAAGTGGGAAATGCTACCTGGTTTCCTGCTCTCTCCTTGCTCAAGCTTGTCTCTCTGCTGTCGTAATGGGCTGCGACTCCAGGGTCTCATTTTTACTTTGTCTCCATATTCTTCCCTCACTGTTCTATGGTGTGCAGAAACTAGTGAAAACAAAACCAAAGAAATTGTTACATCTCCCTGATGAGCAGAATCCTGCCTGCCACAACCACCTGCTGTGCAGGCTTTTCATTTCTTCTTCCCAACTGAAGGGTAATAGGAAGGTGTGGAAGTGGAACCTATCTACATCTGAAAGAATTAAAGGACTAGGATTTGCCTTGTGCTCAATAAAATACCAGTTTGTACTACTTGGAGAGAGGTGCTGCCATGGTTAGGAAACAGAAGCAAAATGCCTGACACACTACACAGTAAACACCCCAAGAAATGGACAGAGCAGGAAAATATATAAAAGAATAAAAACAGCCCAGGGTTAGAAGAAGCTGAGAGAACATTTAGAGGAATAAAAACAACAAAAATGAAAAGCTAAATAGATTAAGCAATATCGGTGTAGATACCAAACACGAAAAGGAGCTTTTTGGGATGAACCAAACTAAAAAGAGCCACAAATGTGGCTGCTACTCTTGAACAACCTCTGATTTTTGCCCCTCAAAGCTGCAACAAAGAGAGATCTTTTAACCAAAAATTACCTCAACTGCAATTTATCTCCCCAGGTCCTCAAAACACTTTGAGACTTCCAACTCTATAAAACTGAGTTAGACTCAGACAAAGAGTTCAGAAGTGACTGGGATGGTGACAGCTACAAAGACACATACCCACAGAGACAACAGCAATTACATACACCTTGTTTCTGTAGGAGAACAGACTGATGGAGAGAGGCAAAGACATGTACTGACTCATCATTATGCCGTGATATTTAAGGCATTGTTTTATTTCCCCTCTTACAATTTAATAGATTTTTTTTCCTTCCCACCACCACCACACTGAAGGCCCCCTTGATTGAATTTTTAAAAATTTCTGTCCCTGATCTAAGTAAGAAATTCTTTCTGTAGCTCCATTTCATAGAGATGTGACCAGAGAGTGAGCCCAGACCAACATTTCCACAGAGACAGTTACCATCTCTCCGGGCTTCCCGTTCCTTACGCCGTTCCTCAGCTCGCCTTTCCCGTTCTTTTTGCTCCCTTTGTTCCTTCTGCTGCTCCCGGATTTTTCTCTCTCGTTCCCGCTCAAGCTGCTCCAGGCGGTCTCTAGAAAACAATTAGTTTTTGTTAGGTTATAGCTCCTTACAGAGGCAGCTCAGGAAGGAAAACTGTCTGCACATCAGTCAGAAACAGACGTAACTTTGGAGCTGACGCTTTAAGAAGTGACTCAAAGACAAGGACCACATGCCCCCAAACACATGAGCTTCTGCATCCTTGTCAGGGTTTGAACAAAAATGAAACAAGGTCAGTTAGCAAATCCCATGGTACTATACAAAACTGGCTTGCCATTTTTCTTCCATTATAGTAAAACTAGCAATAATTTCACCTAGAAATATCTGTTGCCAAGAAGTCACTTACAGAGGTAATCAAAGAACACCTTTTCATTAGACAACACATTCACAGGAACGTGCTGCTGGCAGCAGACCTTGAAAAGTTTATGCTCTGAATTTTTTTGTCATTTCAGACCAAAAAGCTTAGAGACAGACTGAGAGGAGGAAGCTGTCCATCTCTCTGCTGGTTTGTCACAGGGATGGATGTACCTCTCCCTCCTGGAATGCTCCCTTGCCATTTCTCTCCGTTTCTGTCTCTCCCACTCTCGCCGGGCTTTATCCTGCTCTTCTCTATGTCTCTTCCTACGCTCATGTTCCCGTTCTTTCTCTTTCACTCTGGCATGTTTCCCTAAACAAACAGAAATCAATTTTGGAGTGTTACTGTTCAAGGTAAAAAAGCAAAGCTGGAAAGGGTGAAACTCACGGTAACCTATTTTTCATGTTCTTTGTTATATTCAGAATGGAAAAACTCCTGATCTGAAAGGCTGATGGAAAACTAAAAGATTTTTAAGATCTTGCAGAAGTGCTTGTGTTAAGAACAGAAAAAGGCTGTAACAGGACTACAACAAGAATGACTCTAGAAAGGACATTTTTTCCTTTGCAGACAGGTGCAAGCACCATAGCTCAGCTGCCCCTGACATCTCTCCATTAGTGTGTATCTCCTGTTATTTACTCTCTACCCTGTGCTCCTTGGGCTTCCCCCTGGGGAGGTCCCAGAAGTGCAGTAACAACCTTCAGCTGAATGGCTGCGATGCCTGCGTTTCTCTTTCCTCTTCTCATCTTTCCTATGATGGGTTTTTTCTTTCCGTGACATTTGCTGCGGTGGTTTTATAGCCAAAGAATCATCTTCTTCTCCTCTAAAACACAAGACACATCAATAAGCTCAGGAGCATCCTGTCAAACAGACTGTCTGTTATTTCCTCTTTTCTCCAGCTTGAAAAGAAAGCATTTCCTCCCATTTTATTAATTCATAGTTAAGTTCATTACAATAGCAGCCCTGCCCTGAGGATGTCACAGAGAAGCCATCAGCAGCAGTGTGCTTCTAGTACACAAGCAAAGTGGGGATGAATGAAGCACCAAAGAGAACTCTGCACCTTAAACAAACTGGTTTATTACTAGGCAGTAGCCCAAACTGGATGACAATAATTTGTTAAGCCTAAATCAGCACTTCAAAGCAGAGACTCTGGCATGATCTATGAACAGGAGGCAAAGCCAGACATCTGCATTCTCAGGAAGTGGAACTTTTCCCCTTCAAATATTTTTAAACTCTCTTATCAGTACTTCTAAAGGTTCCTGGAAGTAACTCTAAGGTAACACTATTGTTTACTTCTCTTACCTGTCTTCCATAGAGTCTTCCCTCCTGTATGGTGAGTTTCTGATGGTTATTTCCATGCGATGGTCTCTCAGCTCCCCTTCCTCAAGAGAATCCCGTTTGGAATCCCTGTCATCTGACTGGGGCAGCAAGGCAGGCACAGGCAAAAACAAAATGCAATTTAGTTTGATGTCACAAAGTGGAAAAAAAAAAAAAATAGATAGCATTCAAGTCTCCATCCCTAGCTCAAAAGCCATCCTCATCTGGTCACCCCAGTGAAGCAGACTGACTCATGAAGCAGGGGGAACTTACATTTTTCATACGTTTTATCTCTGCCTTCTCTTCTTGCTCCTTCCTTCGTTTTTTTTCTTGAAGAATTTCATCTAAAGTTTTCACTTTCCAAGAATCCTTTTCATCACCCATTTGTTAAAAAAAACCCCACAACTTCTGAAAAAGAACATGACATTAATGAAACCTCCAGACTCCACAGGGTCCAGCACAGCTGTGTTTCTGTTACCCTGACTTTCCGTGGGCACACAAACCACAAATACACCACCTGCACGTGAAGTCCGGCTGGACCCGACTCGTGCTGACCCAGAAAGGCCCGATTTGCACCCAGAACCACCCCGAGCAGACACCGCCTGTGAACAGGCTCGGGGGTATCACCGCTAAGGAAGAGGCCGAGGCACACCGGTACCGAAGGGGTACCGACACCCGCCGCTCCCTGGGCACCACCGCGGCCTCCAGACCCCCCTCAGCCTCGCTGCCCGGCACCCCCAGACCGGAGTTCCGCACCCGCTCTCCCCTCAGACACCGGCTTCACCCGGGCCCTCCCCTCCCCGTTCACCCACACCCCAAGCCCCGCGGTTCCTCCGCAGCCAACGGGTGGAACGGGCGGGCCGGGTTGGGGTTCGGGCCCGGTTCGGTCCGGGCCCACTCACCGCCGCCGCTACCGGAGACTGAGGGGAGCAGCGCGAGACACAGGCGACACTTCCGGCCGCCGCTGATGACGTCAGGCGGGGCGGGGAGAAAGCTCCATTGGGGTCCAAAAAAAATAAAAAAGATAAAAGTATTCCCGCAACCGCCGCGCTAATGAGGAAAATTAATTGAGAGCAGAGCCCGGCGCTGAGGTGAAGCACCACACCAGGTTATGATGCCATCATACACCACAGGTGACGCAATCATCATCCCTCCGCCGGGGTGTGACGTCACTTTAGAGTGATGTCATTTTAGAGTGATGTCAACATCTGCCAGCACCGGATCCGGGCAGCCCGGCCTTCAGTCAGGGCTCCTGTCCCTCCTGGGATTCACATCCCAACGGGGAGGTGCTGTTCCTATGGCAAACAGCAAGCAAACAACCCGCAGAGCCCCGCTGGGTGTGGCTGTGAAAAGCTGTGGCTGAAAAACCCCAGAATGTGGCAAGAGGGAACTTTCCAGAAGAAATCAGCAGAACGAACACCACAGAGAATTCCTAACCCGGAACAAAATGGTTCTGGTTTGCCCAAGAGGAACAGCAGCAGCAAAGAATGACTGTGTGTGACAGGAAAGAAAAGGTCTCACAAGCAGAGGGTGACGAGGTTGGTTTGTTTAATAAAAATAAAGGCCAAGAGTACACAGGGCATGTACAGAGGCCAAAAAGAGTGCAGAGAAAAAGTACACAAGGTCAACACTGTGGAAACAACCCCCAGGAACACAGGACCATTGTGCTGGCACACAACTGGTGGGGCTGAGCCAGACACTAATCAGCTCAGTCAGGTGTTAGACATTCTGAATTCCAAAATCCTCCCAGCTGTTGGGGCCACAAAAGGTTCTCTCCAGCAATAGAAAAACCAGCTGGCTGTAAAAATGTAGCTCAGATCCTTGATGAAGGGGTTCAGATGGGAACAGAGCCTGGCAAGCAGAAAGCCACTTGGATTTCTGTCTTCCAGCAAGAATAGAAATCTGATGCAAACCGGACTTTGCTGCCTGCCAAGGACACTGCGGGTTTGGAAAGCAGAAAAAGAAAAAAAAACCAAAAACAAAACAGAAAAAGAGCTCCACCCCCCAGTCCACAGCTTTTTATAAAAGTGGCAGGAGTACAAGGGAACACAAAACCATAGACACCACTTATATAATGATGAAGAAACCTGACATTTCCCTCTTGCTCAAACCTACAGGGAATATGGCCCGGGCAGCCATCAGGTGCAGGGATGTGAGCTGACATCAGCACCAGCCAAAACCAACACAGACACTGAAACAAAAAACAGCTTCTTCCAAGGACCTCTCTTGGAACACAGGTTTGCTCTCCACAGAACAGATCACCAAAGCTAGCAGAACACCTCACCTGGAAACTGGCATGTGAGCTTACAGTCTGCAGGAACTCCACTGGTAACTTCCTGTTAGAAATTATTTTTACCACACAGAGCACTTCTAGTGCCAGAATCTAATCTTTCAGATTCAGTGGCAATTGAGAACAGAGGCAATTAGTAAAAATCAGCTCATTTTAATTGTTAATTTTGTTACCAGAAAGTCCATTTGAATGTTTACGTATCTACATGAGCTTTTCTTCTCAAAACTAGTTACTAATACCTCACATCTAATCTTTGATATACCACAGAATTTCCCTTAAAAACTTCTTAAAAGCAGTAGACATCAAGATAAGCCTCACTTTATGGTTAATATTTCTCCCTTTAATGACCTCCCTTCCATCTCTGTCACAGATACCTCTGGGATCCTTTACATAATCAGCAATGACAGAAATACTTTGCACATTGGTCAGAACGATAACCCTGAGTTTCTAAAAGGCAGTATTCTGTGGTATTCTTGCAAATAATGATAATAAAAAAAGATTTATTTTTTCATAACAGAAACAAAAAATAAAATGCAAGGAATTAAAATATTAAAATGGTTTCTTATAGAAATATAGAGATCCTGCTTTCTTTATCACCAAAGTTTTTCAGTGTTTTTTACCTCTAAGCAACTGCACATATTTAACTCCACATTTCATTTATATAACATATGTATATGTGTGAATACTTGCCTTTCAATACTGTCAATGCACAATCAGGATGTAAGATTTCCATGTTAAATTTTAGTAGAAAAATCACTTTTCCTTCCTAGCTTTGCTGTCAGAAATAGCTGCTCATGTCTGCTCTGGGGCATGGACTCATTTCCATAGTTTCCTTCAACTAAATAAACACAAAAATAAGTCATTTGTTGGAAGAGGAGGGGCTTCCTTCTTCCAGCTCTACACCACACACAAATGATGGAGGATGCAGGCAGGAGCAAACAACTAGGAATTTGGATTATGCACCAATTTCATTCCACTGCAAGCAGAGTGCAGTGATGGGTCTGTGCTTTCACATTATTTTGATGGGGTGGGAGAAAGGAATCATTTTGTACAAGACACTGAAGTTCTGTCTCAGGCTTGGATGTTCTTTGCAGTCAGGGAAAGACAATAAAGCCCACATTTACCACAGTATAAGATGCTAAGTCCTCTGGAATATCAGTTTCTCAGGAAATCAAGGCTTACTGGATTCTTCCCATTGTTTTCTCTCTGCTTCAAGTCCCAGCCTTGATCTGTCATGAACTCAAAAGGAACCAAATAAGCCTCAAGAGCTGAAACAATCACATCCAGGAAGAGTTCCTTTGAGTGACATTAGGCTGGAAGAATAAACTGCCATATTAATCATATGGTTCCAATTCCTTGGAAATTAGTGGCTCAGTATCTTCAGTTGTGCTCTGTGCAGGTTGTGGGGCTGCAGCTGCCAGGCTGTGAATTGTCTCTTGCTGATGCTGCTTTGCCTTGTTATACAGCAGAACTCCAATTGTCACCAGGACAGTCCCAATGGCTGAGAGGCTGGTGATTTTGTTACCAAACACAATAATACTTAGCCAGATGGACAGTGCATGCTTCACAGTGCTAGCAACACTGGAAAGGAACATAAAAAATAAAGGCTAAAGAAAGCTTGCTTATATCCCCCATGCAACCACACTTTAATATGACAGGATCTGGTTCCCTTGCTTTTTAAGCACCAGCTCAGGTTCTGCTTCCTCTCCTGAAGCTAATACCAAATTGCTTGTGTATCAGTACTCCCACTTTTACACTCATCTTAATTTTTGAGCTAGTACAAACAATCCATCTCAGGTGTTTGTTTTCATTACTTTTAAGTATGCAGCACAATTCTTCATAAAAAAGGAATACAGATTGCTTGTATTCTGTGTACAATTATTGCCTTAACACTGGAGCAAATGGCATCTTAAATGCTGGCCTGAGGGTTTGGGTGAATCTGTTCAGCCTCATTAAGCAGCCTTAATGAATGGCTGTAAAACCTCAACACAACACCCTGCTAGCAACTGTGAGCACCTGCTCCAGCAGCTCCACAGCACGGCCCATAAGTTCTGGTGATATGGATGGGAAAAGTTTTCGTCTTAATTTGATATATTTATGCCTTTCCATTACTTATTTCTTTGCACAACACTTTTTCTCAATAGTTCTCAAGCAGAAATAGCGAACAAGAAAAAAGAAAAACAAAGAAGTGTTCTTGATGTGAAAATAGTTTTACCTGAAAGTCACAGGAGAAATTTTTCCCATCAAGGCATAGGCTGTAACACTTTGTAGGTGGAACAAGACTCCATCTATTAAGAGAAGTATAACAACATCTTGGTTGTAGCTGAAGCTCTTCCCACTTCTCCCAATCACAGGAACATCCTTCAGGGTGATTTAAAAAAAAAAATGGCAAGAATCAAAAGTGAGAATTAAGATTAAGAGCACAGTCTGCTCCTAAGTCAAAAAGAAAATATAAATCCTTGTTAGTGAATGCAAATTACCATGAAAAATATCCAAGCTGGAATAAGCATAACTACTGCAGCAGCACTTGTGTAGAACTGAAGCTCTGGTGCTCTACAAGGGAGAAAAAAACCCCAATTATTAAAACGATTAAAAGCTTCCTCTTTCTTAGAGATGCAGAAAGCTGCATAGCTATTGTATTTATAGATATCAAAAAGTAATAAAAGCCATCTGCCAAGCTGTGGGGACAACAAATTCAGCAATCTCTTGCAAACATAGCACTTTGATTTTTGTGTTGCCTGAGATGGACTGAAGATAAGTGACACTATTTTCAAGACCAAAATGAGCATTTTATCTTGTGGTAAAATACACACAGCCTACATACAGTATAGGGATCTGAGCATAGGGGAGTTTTCTTTCTCTAATAAAGTGATTTATGTTAAAGCTGTCTATAATCAGCTTTAAGAGGAAAAAGGACATTCTTAGTGCAATATAATCACAAGTCTACGGTTTCCTTACGCAGCCCAAATTCCATCTTTAACCAAAGCTGAAATTTTTAATACTTACGAAAATCTGTACTTATCTCCACTGAGTAGTTTTTTGGAAAAGACATTTTGCAAACTGGAAAGAAACAGATCACCATTAATCTGTATCTTAGCTAGGCCAAACAAATCAATCCACAAGAAAGTTGTTTCCCTTAGATGAGCAGATATGTTTTGCTACACATTATGCAGCCACAGCAAGGAGTTTGGTCTAACTCCTCTAGACTAACAGAATTATACAATGTTTTAACCCCATCAATGCTAGCAGATAGGATTGAGAAACTCCACCCCCTGTTCAAAAGAAATGCAAAATACCAACATTTAAATGTAGAGTATGGAAACAACTACAAGCTACAATTTTCTTCAATCTACCACTAACCAAAATTCCTTTATTCCACATATGCAGCTACCATGATGCCTCACCAGTCCATGATGTTAGTAGATAAAGCTGCTGAGAAGCCCAGGATGTTGAAACTGATTTCAGTAGCTGTACAAAGAGCCAGTCCACCCATAACAGGAATTAGAGAGAGATTAACCAGCAATCCTGCAAATGAAAGGAAAAAAAATTGAGTTTACTGTACTTCTACCTACATGTACCAGCTACTATAGTTTTTGAAAAGTTAAATTCCAACTTCACTTTTTCAGCTGAAAGGAAGGGCAATTTATTTGACTGGATTTTGAAGTACAGGAGTTCTAAAGTGAGATCTCAGACAATACCAGGGTGTTCTTGAACACAATCTGGACATACACTCACTGATAAAAAGTATTTCCCTTGCAGAAAGAAAATGGACTGATGACTGTCTTTTTTTCATCTTTTTCACCAAAAAACAGAAGAAAATTATCCTCTCCCTGTTGACTCTGATTGAATTACTCCTCTTTCTGGCTTATTTCAGCCTTTTGCCATTCACATCACAAAGCAATCTATATATGGCTTCTGTATTACTGCTATGACTAACAACTGGTAACAAGCAAAATCTCTTCAAAAATATAGCATGCCATTTCAAGTGGAAAATATTATTATTAAAAAAAAAAAACAGAAAAAGAAAAATCACTTTTCAGCAGTGAAGTACTTACCAGTGTATTCCCCTAATATCATCCGAGACATGATAACAGTAAAAATAGGTGCAGAGCTTTTAACAGTTTCTGCAAAAGAAACTGCTACATTTTTCAAGCTGACAAGACCCAAGACTACTGTTGCAAACCTGCAGAGAACACATGAAATTACAAAATAAATAAAATAATGCCCTAAGAGCTACTCTTAGACACCTAGCATAAAAAAATTCTCTAGGTTTATAAATTTGAGATGCAGTAACTAAGAATACAGACAGGTATAGCTGGCAGTCAACTTGTCAAATCCCAGCTGACTGGGCTGCAGTAGCCCTCAGCTCCACACCTTTACTTCTCAACACCTGAGAGGTGCAATCTGTCAAATCTATTTCTTTCCATTTTGGCTTAAACATCATTATTTGTTTAGCAGAAATGAGGGCAACTGTGCAATTTCTATGGACTTCCAGAAGACAGCAATGTTTATTTTTTATAGGACCCTAACCAAGCTTCAAATGACAGGGTCTTAAGCTGCAGTTTTCTATAGGCTCAGTTGAAAAAGTTAGTAAAATTCTTCTGATAAACAGTAATTGACTAAGGAAATGTTATAATTTGCAGTTATCCATCCTTAGGGTAAATTAGGTAAGCTACATATTTAACATACCTTAAACAAATATTAAATAGAGCAGCACAGTTGTTAAAATAAAACTACTTTGTAAAGGAAACCAAAGGATATATTGTTGTTCTATGCTAGACCACATGCTATGCTGCAAAAAAGTGAGGAAGCAAAGCATCATCGTAGTAAATACTAATACACTAAACAAACATCATCCTCAAAAGAAAACAGGAAGTAAATGGAAAGGAAGTGTATTCTGAAAGAGGCTAAATGTGATGGGAAGCCAAGCTAGCCAAAAAAACATCTGGAAAATGAAATATAGCATTTGGCAATAGGAACTAAATCCACAAGTTTCTTGTGGTTTTTTTTTTTGGTGGGGGGGGGAAGGTGAATCCTCCAAACACTTTCCAATTAGGAATGAAAAGGAAGAGGGCCATGAAAACACAGCTTTTGTTCAGGTAGACCTCTAGGAAATACTTAACAATTTACCTCATTAATCCAACAAACAGCATTATCATGATGAAATTGGGTGGATAAGAGATGCGTGTTTTGTGTTGATACAAGCAGCATGGAACAAACATTTTTATACAGCCAATGAAAGTGGTTGAAAGCATTTGAACAGCACCTAAAGAAAGATGAGAAACAATTACATTTTTCTTTGCAGCTCTTAGTTCTCAGACACCATCCTTCAGCTCCTATGAGAGCAAATTTTCACACCATCTCTCCATGAGTGAAGGAAAGGACAGTGTCAGAAGCCCTATTACAGGCCAAGATGACAATTCATGAGTTCTCAGCCCCAAGATCCAGTCCCACAGCTCCTAACTAGCTCTTTCACTTGTATCATTTTGTCCCTCAGCTTCATACAGCAGGATCTGGTATTGTCAAACATCTTGCTGGAATTAAATATTAAAGAAAGGTAGGTTACCTAGCATGCTGGGCTCGCCTTCCAGTAATGAAAGAATGTATTTGTTAAGAAAAAGAGTGCAAAAGCTGAAGAAAAACCACAAAGTGAGGTAGATGAGAGCATGAGAATTCCAGATGCCCAGGTCTGACTCAATGACTGTTGTCTCTGTGATAGTTATTTTCAGCACGTTCTCCTCTGGCACACTGTCACTCCTAGCAATTACAAATTTTTCAGTCCTATTAGCAAAGAGTGAACCCAAATGAAATAGTGATTTTCCCTTTGGCTTTTCTTCAAGGGAGGGAGGATTAGGTTCCTCTGGTGTCTGTGCACTTGTCACAGTCGACATGGTGACACTCAGAATGTATTATCTGTCCATAACACAAACCAACATTGACTTAGCACATAACAGGACTTCGAAGAAACCAAAATATCATGGCATCAAGTCTTTCATCTCCCATGGCCTGAAAAAGTGTACTTGGTCCTCAAATTATGTCTTGCAAAAATAATCAACTCCACATGTTTCTTCACGTGGTCCATTCCATTTTCTCTGCCTAGGAATGAAAAAAAAAAAAAAAAAAAAAAAGACAGAAAAAAAGATATGTAGTTCTGAATGTAATGACATTTTAACTCTCTACAGTGACAAAGATACCATGTTTCACCTGGAGTTTATGGAAGATAAAATCTTCTGCATCTTATATCTCAGGCTGGATTTAGCAATCCTAATATGTTACCAAGATTAAGCACTAAGAAGTTATCTAATGGAGACTTCTTAATTCTAAAATAGCAGGCACACAAAAGACTTCATGCATTTCAAGGTCCTTCCACCTCTAAAGCATACTAAGACAGCCTTTTCAGATATAATTAACTCTTCAAGATTCTACAGTTTCTTTGATCTCAGCCTAAGGTTTTCCTCTAACCACTCAACTGAAAAATCTTCACAACCCAGAAAATCCAGGCAGGAGCCTGTACCCTTAGAACTAATTAACCTGTTATCAGCCTGAGTAAAGTGAGCAATCAATAATCAAGAACTTTAAATTCCAGAAAAAATAAACACAGGTATCAGACTAAAATAATAAATATGAGAACTAAGTGAACAAAGTAGGAAAATATGTTCAAGAGTGTTCCAAACAGACTTGTTCTCTCTTTAATTACTTGCAAATAATGCAACATCACTTATTTTGCCATGCAGTACTGTTATAGCTTTCAATTCAATCTTCATACTTGAAACAATTCTTAAAAATCTTTTAAAAAATATCTGACAGAAAAAGGCAGTAAGTCATAAGAAACTAGAGCTGTTTCCTTTTACAAATTACATGAAACATGCCAAGTTACAGCAGAAGAGTACAGAGAATAACAGTAACACCTTGTGACCTTTGTTCTTCTCAGGCCACGTAATGTTAGCATCATGATGCTAACAGAGTCCAGGTCTGTATCAGGAAAGAAATTACCTGAGCAGCTTATCTGTATGGAATACACCATTGGATTTATTGGATTTATTGAGAATAAAATAATTAAATTATGTACAGGACCTCTTTTGCTCCTCAAGGAACAAACACTAGGGGAAACTGCATTTCATATAAGCACATATCCAGGGCACATTTGCTGGATAGACAAGATGGTGGAACTTATACAGTAAAGAAGTAATACTTATAGACAAAGTTATTCAACAGATATAAGCACAACTTCAAGAGATTTGTTGTTTACACCACTCAATTGAAAATAAAAGCAAATAAGCACAATGGAACTCCCAACCTCAGCAGCACTGTTGTATCATTTGATATCACCTGGCAGGAAGCAGAACAGAAAATAAGAACAAAACTATTCCCCTCAATTACTGACCTGCTTACTTAAATCAACTGGAAAGTCTTACATGAGCTGAAAAGCTCTCCTCCATCTGGAACTAATTCAGTCTTCTTCCCTTAAGACCAACCAGCAGCTGATGTGTTTATCAACAGATGAAAACGTGGCAGTAGTTGGTAGACTGTTCCTCTGGGATTACACACAAACATTCAATCTTCCATCTCAAAAGAGCAAAGAGCATGCAGTACATTTTACAGTCTTCCTTGGATCTTCTCCAACTTATGATGATGCTAACAATAAAAATGCGGTATTAAAGGTGGGAAAAAATATGAGGTATAAGCTTTGAGAGACTCAAACAAATTCTGACAAGTAACAGCTAATTGACAATTCAACAACCTCCAGATTTCTTAAGCTTTAGGACATCATAATAATAAAACTACCTGCAGCCAACCTCCTTTTCCCTTTCTACCCAGAGCTGGTCAAAATCTAAGCAGAAACACAAATTTCAAACTTAAGACAGGAGCAGAGCAAAACCTTTTCTCAGAGCAAAGAAAATAAATGAAGACATTATTTGCTAGTGCATTGAAGCATCTAGTTTAAACAATAAAATCTATTACTCTCCCTGCAGTTTTCAACAGAGTCATCATGCTTGGTTCAATTACTAAATTGCTTAAACTATTTTCTGCTGTGTGCAAGTGGCCTTCATGGGAATGAGGGCTGGTGTGCTGCCAGGCAGCCCATGTGGCTATATGGAAATGACAGCTCTCTGCACAGTGCTTCTGTGGAAATGGTGTTCCAGCTTAACCAGCACAGTGAATTAGCACCAGCTCACGGCTTCTGAGACAAAGAATAGCACCTCCTGTTTCCTACAGGTCTCAGAGGAATGGGAACACCAAGTTTAGCAATCAAATAAAACACAGGACTAAGACAAGTTAACACCACCACCCATCCGCCACCTTTTTAACACAACTTTAAAAAGATCAAAATAAGCAAAAAAGAAGGCATAAACCCCTTGAATAATACATTGTTTTGGTGCAGTTATCACTGACATGTATCAAAGACAACAGTATTCACTTAAAATTTCTTTTCATGACAAACAGTAGCTTTAACCCTTTTAAGAAATCGTCCGCCCCCCCCCCAAAAAAAGTCAAGTGTATAGCCAGAGTTCAATATAACCAGTCTTTCCTTAAAAATTGAATAAAATTATTTGAAGAGGAAAAGGAGTCATGTGGAAGAGGAAAGATGTTTTTCATAAAGTACTATACCAAGGCATGATTTATTGTTAACAGATAGCACTTCAGATTCTTAAGTTTTTAACTCTCTATTGCAACTCTGGTTATGCAGAGAGTTCTTCATGATTCTTCCATAGAGTATATTAAATATTTTTTATGATTGAAATATAATCATTGGCAATCATCTATCCAACAGATGAATATGAAGTTCACTCTGATGCAGCTCACTTCAAAACTGCTCAGGAGGCCCAGTTATTTCTTAAACAGCTAAGCAGATTCCAGCAAACACCACCACATGTATGACACTGACAGTTTCTTACTGCATCCATTTAAGACTGGAAATGCCCTAGACTCTGGAATACCTGCTAACAGCAAAGACAAAAAGCCACCACTACACCATTTCTCACCCCTTATTAGTACCTATATAAAGACACAAGCTTTCTTTCACACAAAGAACTCCATGAAGTCACGTTTACACCTCGCATAAAAAAAAAAAAAAAAGAATAAAAGCTTAAAAAGGCTGCAAGTGTTAGAGACACTAAGGCTAAGTGCAAACACAGAGGTTTGGTGTGCACATCCCTTTGTCTGCTCTTATTCCACAGCCACCCAAACATTGCTTCCCACACAACGAAGGCACAGAATTCAGTAAGCTGTAAATACACAGTTTCACTGAATGTCAGTAAGAGCACCCAAGATGTTTATGAGCAGAGACTGTAAATACAATCATAAAGCTATTAACATCTTCCACGCAGAGAAGATGCTGAAAGACTGAAATAGCTCAGTACCGCCCTGTGCTTCAGCTCTATTTCCAGTCACCCGGTCCTGAAACCTTCCCTTCCCTCCCCTCCTTCAGGACCAGCTACCGGGCAGACCTTGAGGCGAACACTGCTCCACCGCCTCCTTTTTCCGCCGGTGCCGGGGCTCAGAGCTGTTCAGAGAGGAGGCGGAGCAGGAGGCGGCCGAGCCCTCAGCCCCCTCAGGGCTCCCGGACAGCGGGATCTGGATCCTCCACTGCCTCAGCAACAGCAGAGCCCCGGACACCGATTTCCCTCCCGAGAGCCGGTCTCCGCCTCACGGCCAGCACCTGAGGGCACCTGAGGGCTCCCGGGGCGGTGAGGGAGGCGCAGGCCGCAAACGCGAGGGGACGGGCAGCGGGGCCGCGACTCATCCTCCCCTCCCGCCGCCCCGCCGCCCCTTCCCGCCCGGGACGGGGAAGTGACGTCCCGGCCTGCCCCGGAAAGGCGGGCATTGCCGCTATGTCGGTCCCGTTACCGGAGGGGAGCGGCGGCGAAGCGACCACGGAGGGTGGCGAGGAGCTCAGGTAACGGCGGCACCCCGCAGCGCCTCGCGCCACCGGCAGGGCGGGCGCAACCAATGAGGGGCTGGAGGGGGGGGGTGTGTGGGGTGTGGCGGTGGTTGCTCTCCCCCCGCCTCCTTCCCCGGGCGGTGCGGGACCCGCTGCCGCCCCCCGTCCCGCGGTGGTAGGGCCCCGCCGGTATGGCGGGAAGCTGCCGCCGGTAACGCCTCACACCCCCTCCCCTCCCCGTCTCTCCCCTCCAGCCGCGCCGCAGCCCCCCCGCTGCCCAACCTCACCCCGCGGCACCGGCAGCTCATCCCCACGCCCTGCGGTCCCGTGAGTACACACCCGCCGGGACCGGCCGCTTCCCCCCCGCTCCCGCCCTCCCTGCCTTCACATCCTTGGTTTTCTTTAAATAAAACCGGTGGTTTGGTTTTTTTTTTTTAAATAGCGAGTGTGTAATTTTAAAAAATAATAAAATAAAACCAACAAAACGCGCACGGGCAGACATTGGAAGTCGTGTCACTCACACCCAGGCATGAAAAGCAGGGCACAGCACAGCCCTGCCTCCAGGTGACTCCCCAGCCCCAGGGATGAAGCTTCCCCTTACCGCCAACATCCCAGGAAAGTAAAACACATTAATTACAAAATAGAGTTCTCCCTCAACAGCTCTACCGTTCCACTGAAAAGCGTTTCCCTTCCTTTTTTTTTTTTTTTCCCCCCCAAGGAAAACCCTTTGTTTGTGGCACTCAGCCAAATGGCTTTCACTGTGTTTCTCAGACATCACAACCAGTTGATGCTCCATGATATGTTTAAGAATTTTCTTCCTTTATAGATAAAACCCTGCTCAGAGCTATCGTTCCCTGTGAAGATCTACTTCTGTGTCACCATTTTGTCACTGCTGAGTGTCATAGGGCTAACCATAGAGACACTCGTTCAACAGACTGAGGAAGATTTCACCATTTCTCTTATTCAGTTAATTGGAGTTGGTAAGAAACCTACTGTTCATATTTTAAAACATTTTTCCCAAGGAAGTAATTAAAGAGCAGCTCAAGTTTCTTACTTCACTCCATTTGGCCTGATGTGTTACACAAAGTATCATCTAGTTTAGCACTAACAAGCTGGCTGCTTTTGCCATATGTTGCTCATCTCAATTATAGGGAAAGGGTCAGTAATAGATATGGTGTCATATAAAAAATACCATGTTTCAGAAGATTTTCTGTAATTTGCTTTTTGACTGGTGTTTCATTAGGCAGATCTGGCAATGATCTTGCTTTCAGACAGCTCTCTCTTTATGTGAGATACAAAGAATGATCAGCTATTCCAGACAGAGCTTACCATTTCCCAGTTTAAGGTCTGTGCTATAATCTGCTGGGGAATTCAGAGGTGTTCACACTCCAGGGCTTCTCACAGAACCTACATCTCCTGACATGCTTGCACTCAGGTTGCAATGGGTTTCAAGGCACCTTCCTACATTGCAAGAAACCAAATGTACAGATAGATAAGAAACAAGAAAATGTTATTTCTCTACGTCAAGTTCCTGGAAGGATATTGCTTCATGTGAAGTATTTTAATAAAAGAAAATAAGGACCAAATTTTTTTAAAAGCTTTTTTTTTTTTTTTTTTTTTTGTCTAATAGTTGTCCTATTTAAAGCAAAATCCAAACTTCCTTGGATATTCCCAATTAGAACCTCAACAGAAACTTGTGTTTGTATTCCTGGGTCTATTTGCATTAAGTAGATATGAAACATGACATGAAAATAAATACAACTGTAAGTATTTTAGGAAGTCCTCCTCAGTGGCTTCAGCAGGTTTTGGTGGCTCTACACCAAAACAGTGTGGAAGAGAACAGATTTTGTGGGTGGAACACCTTGTGTACAAGGAGGACACATTAATCATAAGCAGTCATTGTTTTTCAGCTCTTATGCTTTCACCCAGAGGGAACAGTGACAATAGATTTGTTCCAGATTCTATAATTAGACACATACAAGCAATACTTTTATTCCAAAACTGGTTTGATTAGCAGCCTTTCACACAGGACTCAGCATACCAAGAGAAACTGCAATGTTAGAACAGAGCATTGGTGCCTCCAGTCTGTCACACTGTTTTTGTTAGCAACCACTGTTCTGTGCTTCAGAGAAAAATGAAGAACCTTCATAATAAATCAAATTAATCACATGATGCTACAAATGGGGAAGTTGAAAGCATGCTTGCTAATCTATTTTCCCCCTCCTACCTTCTGTTGATGCTAATTGCTATTCTATGCTGCAACACAGAGAAAGAAATCCAAGCCTCTCACAAACCTCTGGTTTGAATCAGAAATACTGTATTTTTAACACACCTTAAAGAGGGTTGTGGATTTAGTTTGTTGAAAAATTTTCACTTACCAAAACCACTAGGATTTCCTTTATTTGAGAAATGCACATATACTGTCGTTCAGTGCTCAGAGCAGTTTGTTTTCAAATTATTTGTACAGACTTCTGAATTTGCAAAACAAGGAAATATGGTCTTAAATTTTCCCAGGTCTTCCTGAGGTCATAAGCATGCAAAAAAAGTCACATGATTCACTTTGTAATTTGCCAGTAACTTTCAGTTTTCTCAGTCACTGTTAATAAAAGTGAAAAAGGAAGTTCATTCACTAGGAGGTTTGCTTAGGGAAACTGAAGTTGCTATGCTACCTTGAAAACTTCTACAACCCTTTGTCCCCGTGTCCCTAGGAAAACTAGATTATTTGATGTGCGGGATCCAGGAAGTAACCCTCTGGAAAAAGAAATCTGTTGTTACTTTATCTATGGTAAGAATTAACTAGTGTTTGCAGGAGCATCCTATGCAAGAACAAAGCACCAATTCTTGTTGCCATAAGAGGCAAGCTTTGCCAAAATCATTGTGCAGAGTTCAACAGTGACAGCTGTGGTGTTGAGTGGTGGGTTTGCATGTATTTGATAAAAACATAACTCTGAACTTTCCCCAAACCACTTGTTTTCTGGACTATAGTTTGCAGGGTGGGGAGTTGCAGAATTTCCTCAACAAAAAATAAACTTAGGAATCCAGTCTAAGTTCAGTTGAACATACAATCCATTTGTGGTGGCCAGAACCACAGAAACAATACTGTAGAGGTATGTGTACAAGTAGTGAATTCCTCGCCAGTCACTTGAATTACCCTCTATGGGAAGATTATGTAATTTCAGTTGTTTAATAAACATTAAGTTGCTTCATTTAATTCAAACATACATTCAACATAATGTTCAATATTGTATTAATAGAGTATCATACCACAGCTGCTAGTTAATTTGGACAGCTAATATGTTGCAATTTTCAAAGTGTTACTTCACAAGTAATTTAAAAATCTTAAGAAATCATTTCTTGCATGCTAACCACAAGGCAAAATTCTTATTTTAAGTGTCTAATTCAGGCTCCTTCATAAGAATAAAGATGCACTCTTGACTGAGGAGCCTGTGTTCTTGATTGTTCCATTTTGTCATCTGATCAAGCACATTGAAAAACTGCACCACATGTGTTCACCTGGTAACTGACCTTTCCTTCTCCTTCCCAGTGTTCTGTGTGTACTATGTGACCAGAGGAATCCTGCAGGAGAACCGCCAGGAGCTCATTGTCTTTGTCCTCTCCATCTTGCTTGTGATGCTTCGTTCCATTGTCAACTTCACAGTTCTCTCTGCTGAGCAGAAGCCCAAACTCCTGGTTAGTCTCCTGGCTTTAATTAACTTTGTTTTTCTTCACAGCTTGGATTTGAAAATTTTAGAAAGGCAAGACATCTGTGACGGCAGAGAACAATCAGGCTGAATTATTCCTACTGTTGAGTAACAAAATGTGCACCCCCACAATTGCAAATCTGTTTTTCGGAGCTATTTCATGGATTTCCTTATGGCAGTATCTGAAAGTAACATAAACATAGAGTAATTTTACTCACACTGGATTATCACAGAAGATATCCTTCATGTCACCTGCTCTGCTTCAGATTGCCACCTATAAAATAGCTGGCCTAAAATCATGTAAATACAGCATACAAACAGAACTGACATCTCAAGTCTATATGTAAAGATGTAGCCATTAGCCCATAAATGTGTGTTTAAAAGACTTACGACAACCTGCTTCAAGGAAACAGACACAGGGAAAGTACTGCCATTCCAGATTACCTTGTTTGCATTTCACTGCAGTGAAATATAACAAGAGTTTTATTCCAAGTGATACTAAGATCTGTAGTTAAACTTCAGTCGGTTTGTCATGCTTCTCAGAAGTCCTTCCCTTTTGTGGTCACACCTTTACCACAAATGGGAGAAGACATGTTCCTTGTTGTGAAGCCATCCAAAAAATTATTCTTTGATGGAAGAGATGGCAAGCAACAAGTAAGATGCAGCAAAGCAGATTTGCCTACTTATCTACAGCAGACAGGGTTGTTACGGTCAATAAGGAACAGGCATCAATAAGATGTAAAGTAGGCATCCCAATCAACAGCTCACAGATTGAACAAGAACCTCAAAGTAAAGCCTGGTGAAAAAAAGGTACTGTAAACAACTTATTTTTACTACTATAAAAAGAAACCTGGATTACTGTAACTCCTACTTCCTAAGCAAAATATCTGAGCCTGAACAAGGCATACTAGTATAAATATTGTGATATCAATGTAATTATGAAGGATATTTTGCCACTTCATCCCTCTTTAAAGCAGCAGATATTTAGTGTGAATACCAACAAAGTTGTGGATACAACCTAGACAAAACCAATGTTTTCTGAAATTAGTAAGTACAGCTGGCAGCCTGGTTCTCCTTACTTCTTTATTCTTTTAGTACCCGTTAAATTTGAGGTTAAAGACTGTCCTTGTTTTGGCCTGGCCAGTCACATCTTTTTGTTTCTCTCTCCCATCAGGCTCGCTTCATTCTGATCCTTTTGGTTGGCTCCTTTGATGTCATCTGTGCCATCATCCTCATCCAGAGTCAAAGCATGATGGCCTTTCGAGTGGGGGGTGCTCTAGAAAGCCTCCAGTCACAATACTTCATGCTGAACCTCTGTTTTTCCATGTTGACTTTTGATCTTCAGGCACAGGTATAGAAATGTCTCTTCCTGGGTTGTCTTTTTTCCCTCCTGTTGAGAATATCTTAGAATTAGGCTAGCTGAGCTAAACCATTACCTTCCTAGAGCAACCCTCCTTATATCCTACCTTTTAGAGACAAATAGCTTTATAATGCTCATCAATTTTTAGCCTTTAGAGCTGTGCCCAACTTACTGTTGCTAGGAGTTTGTGTCAAATATTTTTTGGTGGGTGTATGGTCTCAAACTAATAATTTTACCAAATCTTTGCCTCTTCCCTTTCAGCTCTGCTTGTGTGTTCTGCTGATAAGCCTACATGAGATCACCCTTCTACACAACATCATCTCAGCTACAGGGGTTCTTTGGGCCTGCCTGAAGGTGACCATCAGCATCATTGCAGTAAGTGTTAAGCTAACAGTGAGACAAGTTCTCCCCCTGAGGAATTATCACAGGAACAGACAGGATGAAACAATGTCACACTATCATTCCATTCTGAGGGACTTTGTTTTATTCTCAGTCCTTGATCCGCTGCTTTCATGAAACCTACAGGATCACAATACCTTCAATATTTCTATCTCTCTGACAAGGTTAGGTGAAACTAGCAACAAATTAATATGAAAATGGATATATATACACGCAGTAAGACTGCATAGGCCTTATATCCTTAGGAAACCACACCAAAAAGATGAGTGGTCCTTTATTGGGGCAGCCTCTTTAAAGGCAAGTGACATTTTTCAGTTTATCATGAGGATTCACAAACTTGCAATGTCGTTTTTCACATCAGAGTGAACTTCCTCTGAAATCTTGAGAGCTCTGTGTCCAAGAATGATTGCAGAATCAGGGCCAAAGTGCATCAGATACATGAGTCTTTTATTACCAGGAAGCAGTTTAGGGGATTTTGGGTTTGTTGTTTTTAAAGCTCTTTGGGTGTTTGCTTTAGCCATTCAGACAATTTCTTGAAAGCTGGTATACAGCTTTCCAAGTGTTTTGGTTGCTTTCCTTGCTAAAAACAGAGCTAGCACTGTGGTTTTAAAATACTTCAGTGACTTTAGGTAAATAGTTGCACAGAATCACCTTCCTCCTGGACTTTGGATTGTTTGCCACTAACCACTTTCCAGCAGGGGAAAAAGGAGACAGGACTGGTGAGTGTAACACAATACAGAGAGTTTAGCTTGGTTTTCCCCTAGGAGCTCCTTAAATAGCTTGGTGAGGCAGTGGCACAATTAAGTTGCACTGTGGAAAGAAGGGAGCCATTAGAACCATGTCTGTTTTTCCTGCTAGAATTAAAAGCCTAAAAGCCTAAAGCTACTTTTCCCCCACCATCAGAAACAAAGTTGATCTGATCAGTTGCCATTCACAGCTTATGAATTCTTTGCTTCTCCTTCAGTTGCCTTTAGGCACTATAAGAGGCATTGTGTCTTAAGACAAGAAAGAGGTTCTTCATCCATCTTCAGATGGTCTCATATCTTAACACACATCATTCCTCATGCTTTCATCAATAGCAACCGTGTTTCTTAATAGTTCAGCTAGTTAATATTCCAGGGATAAATACATATTCTCCCTCTTTGCTCAAAACTCTCTACATTAGAACTTCTTGAAGGCTACTTTTTACCTAGTCTGGGTACATTATTGACTTCTACTACTACTACTGAATCTGTGGTTGATGGGATGCATCAAACCTCACCACAGCACTGGTGCAGTGACTGCTTTTGCACCGTGACTCAGCTGTTTTCTTCTCATGTGCTCAGAGCTGACCCTCCAGTTCAGGGCTGCTGAAAGTTGCTACCTGCTGGTTAATTGCGAAACAGTTTCTTTCTGACAGTTAAATCCTCTTGCTCTTCCTACACTTTAGTTCTCAGCAACTTTAAATCTCTGTAGTTGAAACAAAAGTGAAGAAAAAAAAAATCTCAGGGCACCTTCAGTGTGTTAACTATCAAAACATTAATTTGTTAGAGAAAAACACAAGTATACCCAAAGAAAAAAGTACATCAGCTTCAATGCAACTCAGAAGATTCAGTTGCTTCTCCATGTAAGGGGAGTTGTACTGTAAGCATTAGGAGGCAGAGCTGAAGAGGATGCAGAGATGATTTAAATCACACACAGCTCTCAGGATGTGCCCATGAAACAACCAGTTCTGATTTCACCACCACCACTCGTGGACCAGCTCAGTATAAAACAGAGACAGTATTTCCTGCTAAAAAAAAAAAAAAACAAAAAAAAAAGGATACGTAGAGAAGGCAAGGAGAGAGCAAGGTTACAACTGAGAACTCAGCTAGACCAACACTTGAAAAATCAACTCTGTATGTAGAGCCTTTATAGAGTATTGGCAACTTGCTATAAAGCTGTATATCTTTTATCTTATTTTACAGATTTTAAAAGAACTGAAACCTCTGGTGTGGATTTTTATGAGCCAGAATGTACCTGAAGTAGTTTATCTCATCTACCTGCTTTACACGGTAATTCAGCAAACTCATTTGCTTGATACCGGGGAGGAAGGCTGGAGACCTCCTCCTTACTGGATCCTTGGGCCCAAACCAGGGAGAGGTCTTGGAAGTATCTGCAGCTGGCAAAGAATCCAGAATGATTAGGGAAAGATACAACAAAATCTCACAGTACTCAAAAACGCCTCCCCTCCTTCAGAAGTCTCAAGTGGTGCCAGAGCATGTGACCTGATGAAGTTGTGTTTCCTTATCTCCAGCTAGCTAGAGCCAGTGTGCAGCCAGGGAATCATGTCATCAGGAAAGGAAAGTGGTTTAAAAGTGAACAGTTTTCCCCCCCCTCCCAGTTACTATTTAGTGACTCTTTTAAGAAACAGTGGTTGATTGCATTTTGTGGCTCTAGGGTTTTGTGGCACTGGGTGTTGATTGTTTTATGTCTTCATTTTCCTGCAGGTGATAAAGGCGTGGGGCAAAGGGAATTCTTACACTCTGGAAGCTGCTTTCATTATTGGCTCTTGCATTTCTGTTGCAATAAAATCTGTTTTGTTTTGGGCCCTGATTCATGTCTACCGCAGCTTTGGGCAGGGGCTGAGAGAAAGAAGTAAGTACTTGAAAAGGTTAACTTAACTATGAAGGGTGTAATCTATTGTATCACAGTCACAATGAAGTGGAGAGCCAGGAAATAGAGACAGTCACAATAAAAGGCAGATCCCTAATGAGATCAATCTCTACTACCAGTTCAGAATTTACTGGCCTGACAAAGCTCACAAGCTTGGGCAGAACATGACCTCTCCCTGAAGGAAGTTTCTTTCAAGCTATTTAATAATTGTTGCTATCCAGCAAAACAGATCTGTGTGGAAAATCTCTATAAAGACAAGTGTAATTATATAATTCTGTAAAATTGCCTCATAATCACCAAGAGAGACAGAATAAAGGGATCTAGAGGACCACTAATCTTAACCTCCTTGTACATGAAGGACATAAATCCAGATGGGCATTGGTGTTGACTGAGTTCCCTTTCTTCCCACAGTGTTTTCTTCCTATGGAAGGATCGACTCCTGAGCATCCCCCTGGTGTTGTGGCTGCAGCTCTTAGGGCAGAATCAGAGCTGGGGAAGCTCTGATCAAGGACTCACATTCAGGATGTAAGATAATGGGTCAGTTTCAGAGGAGGGGAAGTTGCTCAAAAAAAGGTCTATATATTTCTTGGTTTGTATTGTGCTAGAGCAGTGCAGCTGTTAACAGTTTAAAAAAAAAAGTGCACTGGGGAAATTAACAGTAATCCTCCCAATTCAATGAGTTTTGCTGACAGGACAGTGCATCTTTCACTCCTTGTTTTCCTGATGTTGCTTTATAACCACAGGAGGTTCACAACATGCATGTGAATAGAGACTGTTGTTAACATAAATGTTTTTTTTCTGGATATACACAAACATAATGAAAATATTCCACCTGTCTTTATTCCCAAGTCTGAAAGCAGACTACCCTACCATCATGTCTCAACTCAGATCTGTTGCTGAAGAGTTCCAGCCCAAAACTGTCTTGAGGGCAGCTCTCCACAATGGCTTTGTGATGGCTTAACTCTAGCAGAATGACTCCTTGGACTTCAGAACACTGCAGTGTCTTTTTTTTTTTTTTTTTTTTTTTTCCCCTTTAAAATCCCAGCTACACATGAAAACTACATAGTGTCATCTCATGCCTTCCTATAGTCTATCTAACCAATGTGCCATTTCAAAATCAAAGGTGACTTAAAATAAGCCTTTAATACTGTAATTTAAAAGTTTGGTATTTTATTGATTGGAGCTTTTAACTACCAGCTGTCTATTTTTTAATAAAGTATAAACACAGTTTGTGCATGGGTACTTATTTCTCCTATCAGCAGCATTCAGGCCTCTTTGCAAACTTAGTATGGAAGAGTCTAGACCTGCAATTCACATGTGCTGTGAACATTGTTGTCTCATTCCTCTTCAGATACATCTATAACTTGCAGGTATCCATAACACTGCAAACAAAAATATAATAGTTTATTGCAGCTTATTAGGGAAACTGACAAAGATGATCTCAAAAATTCTATTAAAAAAACCCTGAACAATTTTTCATCTGAATCTTCTACTCTTGAAACAAATGTCATAGCTAGCAGACTGGAAGCAGGAAGAGGTTAAATGTCTTTGGTCAGACTGCACACAGCTGACAGTATCAAGAGAAAGCACTAGTGTAGCAGCTGACAGCAGTGACTTCATCCCACAAGTCAAAATGTGACTGAATTGTTGCTGAAATGGAGGAACACAATTAAGCATATTCAATACTTTTCTAAAACAACCAAACATGCAGCAGGTCTTACCTGGAGCAGGGCCAGCAAGAGAAGACTTCAAGGCTTGCAGGAGACCTGTACTTGGTCAAAAACTTGGATGGCCTTCCAAGCAAGTAATTGTGTATACCTGATTTTACATTCTCAACAGTCAAAATGCTGCTTTACAAATCCAACTTTACAAAAAGATTTTATTGAAATTGAAAAATATTTGTTTTCAACAGTATTTTAAACAAGTTTTCAAAGCATTAACAATATGTAATGGGATGTTTCCTCTTTTAAAAATTCAGAACACTGCTTTATTCCATATTACATCAGTTGTTAATAACTTCTTGTAGTCTACTGGAGAATAACTTTAAAAAAAATTCCAATCTTCCATTTTGGCCCTTTGTAGACTGGAAAGGATTTGTAGGTACAGCAACATTTACAAACCCTTATATTAGAAACACTACTCTTAATCAGCAAAACCCTATTTTACTAGTACAGTTTAACCAAGTTCCTTTGAGTAAGCTACACCAGCAAAATGAGCTTTTATTGCCAATATAACCAGGTCCACATTACAGCTTGCTTCTGGTTCAGCTGTGGTCTGAACAGAAGTTCCCACACCACCAACAGTTAAATTTGCAAAGCTTGAGTGCTGTATCAGCCTCACTAGCCTGCTCCTGAAGTGCTGCTTTGTGGACTAAAGGCCTTGAAAAGGGACTTTGTACAGTAAAGATAAATTTGTAATGTATTAACACAATTTGAGTTATGTTTTGCTGTAAAGCAGCTAGTACAATTATAATCAATGCAGCTTTTGGAAGAGAAAGCAAAGACTACACTCATCATGGGACTTTCCTTCCTATAGCCAGTAAGTGTAGCTCTCTAGTTGGCTGACCAGTGATCCAAATAAGATTGTTACCCAGTGGGAACAGCTGTACAAGCAAAACTGCAGCAGCCTCAAAGCCAGTAATTCAATTGCAGTACATGATAAATTTAAAGACACCCCCCCTAAGCTAGATCTAACCTAGAGAAAATAGTTTGGTAAATTCTGATTACAGATTTCATGACCTATGCACTCTGAAAATAAAAGTTCAGCAATATAGTTAATAATAGATTTACTACTATAAAAAGCATAAATAAAAAGTGCTGAATATAGTTTTATCTTTAAAAAAATACTAGATAAGGCTCATGAATCATTTCGCCTCACCTCCGCAAAATGATTTCCACTTCCTAGTGCCCCTACTATTCTGCTTGCTTTTCACTTAACAATACATATATATAACCACCATACCCTGTTCCTTTTCTCAATTATTGCATGTTTAAATAAAATAATTTCAAAGCAAAAAGTCTGACACTTCTATAGTTCAAACAGTAAACAGTTATTAGGTAACTGAATACTCCCTCTAAGAAACCCGTAAGCAGCTTCAAAACAGTGATAAAACAATTACTGCAGATTCAAGTGAAAGATAAATCCCAAAAGCTATCTGGATAGTCTCCAAGATATCACAAAATTTGTCTACTTAGACCAAATGAAACAAATGCTCTATGTTACAAAATTTACAAACTGAGTAATAATTTATATTAATAAATTTTCATTGTGGTTGGTATAATTAACCAAGAGTTTGTTTGTCTTTTATGGAAAAGTGCTCTCACCTGGATTTAATAAAGTCAGACAGACTAGGACAGCATCCAAAATGGAAGAGACATTATTTAAACCATCAGAGAACAGCAGGTTAGGCGAAGTTTGGAAATCAGTACATCTCCCATTACTACTTTGGACCACATAAACAATGTAAGACAATCATGAAAAGTTCAACAGAGCTTCTCACTCCACTTTCAAGGAAATCCCACATTAATTAGTAAATTAATTCCCCCACAATATTATGCTGAAGGCTTAAATTCAACAGGTAATGTCCATTCCTTCAATGACCAATGTAGCAAGACTTTGAAAATGCAAAAGTTTGGATAGTATGATCATGAGACTGCACCACAGAGAACATAAATGTAAACATTATACTTGGGTTTGATATTTTTCAGTTAAAGTACAGTACAAACCCTTTTTTTCCCAACCATTTTTTTCTTGTTTTTTGTTTTTCTTTCATAAAAGCACATACAATAAAATATGTACACAGAGAAGTTAGAAATATTTGAAAGTATCTTAAAAAAGTAAATAAGAGACTTAGAATATTTTGAGTGTGCTGAAGGCACCGTTGCTACTCTACTGGGAATGTGTCCTCTCCTTTAGCAGCCCACCAGAGCAGTATCCCTTTCTGCATCACTCAGCACCAAGAGCTGGAAGGTGTCTATGGAAGTAGAGGGCACCCAGGGCCTAGTGAAGGATATTCTTTTTCTTCAAGACAATAGTGGAACTAGACAATATTCTAGGAACTGAAATCGAGATTCCTCTCCAAACACTTGAAAAATCATTTTTTTTTTTAAACTTTATCGTCTCTAAAGCTACCATTTATTCCAGAGAATCAAACAACAACAAAAAAAAAAAAGAAAAAAAAAAAAAAGAAAAAAAAAAAAAAAAAAAGAAAAAAAAAAAAGAAAAAAAAACCAACACATGATTATTCCCACCAACAGGAACTGCAGAGCTACCAACTAGCTCAGCCTCGGAAGTGGAGATCACTGTAATAACCAACTAAGCTCACACTAATGCTCATCCATGCTATTTGTGGATATTTACAGTGATGACAGCCAAGGGTCAAGCACTGTTCAAATGGGCATAAGATATGTATATGGATAGAAAAAAATATATAGGGTTTTTTTAATAGTTCCATCTATTCATAAAAAACATTCTTCATTGTTGTTTTTTCACAGTCAGTCACATTCACAAGTAAGGAGAAAGTATTTTAAGTGCTTTCTTGATGGGGGAGCTGTTCTGGGCAAGACATTTAAGCTAACAAAGGTTTGGTTTTCTTTTTTTTAAAGATAAATTTCTCAGAGCATTTATATGCATAGCAGTTTTAAATGGACTTACAAACATACCAAATTAAAGAGGCTATTTCAATGCCACTTTTCTATTATGTATCTACATTCAGCCTGCCATGTTACTGGTAAATTACGTGTTACATCAAATCTACAGATGCAGTTTTCAATACCAATCAAAAATAATCACTTTCAGATTGTTCATTTAAAGGAAATTCAAATTGGATTACAACAATCACAGCCTAATTTCTGCCATTCCTAATCTTGGTGGACAGGAACTAGCACAATAATTTCCAGCCATCAGCAGATCAGAGCTATAAACTATAGTCACTATATACATCTGAGATGGTGACCACACTTGTTAGCCAAAAAAAACCTTAAAAACCCCAAAACATAGAAGGGATACTGCCATTTCCCATTCCCACGAGTCTTGTTAGATGTAGACACTCAAAATTCTTCTTCTTCAACAGCAAAGTTATTTTGCTTCTTCCGAACATTCCAGTGTAAACACTCAGCCAAGCTTTCAAACCAGTCGCTCACAGGATCTCGGAAACAGATCGAAGGAAGGGGATAGCAAGAGGTAGTGATGCTAATACTGTAACACAGGAACACCCCAGTCAGCCAAGGGCAAAAACAGAACAGAAAAAATAAATCAATCTCCTATTCACTAGCCAATACTGTGCTATGTTCAGCCCATCTGGTAAAACAGCAAGTTTCAATAATCAAGCAATAACCAAACTCAGCTAAACATAATCAAAGCCATGCTTAAATCTGAACAGATGCACAGTGGAGAGCATCCCTTGACACAGAGAGAATGCTGAACCTACTCCATGGTGTCCTAACTAAAAGCAATAGCACCATGAAGTCCAGCATCTAATAAAGAGCCAAACCTCATGTTTGAGTTCCTACCAGTCTCCTGATCTATTCTGTAGATCTTTCTACCTCAGAGAAAATGCAAACAGTTCAAGATGGAGCGGGACACCAGCTATACATTTTTCCTGGCAATTTATATGGACCACGGGGACAAAAAAAGTCATCCTGCACAGCAAGCCTACCTGTCACATACCACACTCTTGCCTGAAATTGCCTTCTGTTAGGATAAGCTACCACATTTTGCACAGAAAAACTGAGGAAACTTGGCAAGATGCATTCTGGGCACTCAATAGCACTGCAACTGACCACAACCACTCACTAAGTTAATAAAGTTTAAATTATGGGGAATTATTCATAGCCACTGCTTACATGCAAGTCCTCTTGGTTTACATCTCAAACTCCTAAGATTTATCTTTACAAAATTCTGTAAATTTAACTTAAAGACATGTCCATGCTCCTTGCCAAGCAGGCAATGGTTACATGCTTTTGCCTTAACATTTTACTTGCTTACATTGGAAGATCTAAAAAACCTCAAATTAAAGATTTGTGCAGTTTGTGCTGTAAGAGGTGTCAGGGTTTATAAAAACTTGTTTCTTCACTGCCAGCTACCCTTTTGACAGATGTTAGAGAATGAGAAGAGTGCATGACTCAGTATTTTCTATAATTATAGAAAGATGCTACAACGAAAAAAAAGGATTGACCTGTCTCCATGGCATATTTCCTGCCTCTTCCTTCCATCAAATGAGACCCATGCTGTATTCCTGGCATCCGGGGAGAGCATAATCTGAAGAAAGAGAAAAGAACTAAATTTCAGGTCCAAAACCTGCTTTTCAAGAGCAAGGAACAAACACCTCCTCCATCCTCCCTCTGAGTATAGAACTGACTTTGCAACTTTACAGTTGCACCAAAATTCATCATCTGTTACACACAAGTACAATCCAGCAGGAAGCAGTGTAAAGTATTCTTCTAGTGGGTACATTATTTGCATTCTTCAGCCAGGCTTGATCTGATCCTCCCCCAAATGACAGAGAGCAGGACATACACACAGCACTTCTTACCCTCTCTTTTTCGGTCCAGTTCACATGGTTATTACAAAAGTTTGTAACTGAGAAAGAGAAATAACAAAGAAAACTAACCTTGAGTTCCACTCCAGCAGGAACAACAATAGGTCTGAAAGACAATGAGTGAGGGCAGATTGGGGTGATCATTATTGCAGGAACATTTGGATGAATCATAGAAGCTCCTGCTGCAGCTGCATAAGCAGTGCTACCAGTCGGCGTGGAGACAATGACTCCTGTGAAAGAAACAGAAATTTCACTTACATTACAATCAGTGTGGCATTTTGGGAGAAAACTAAGAAACAGCACTGCTATTAAAATGAAGCAGAGAATGTATCAACTTGTATTTCCCAGGATAATTGTGATATAATATGCAAAAAAGTCAGGAACTCTCCTAATCCTGGCACTGCACATTTATTTTATGGCTTCATGTAAGTTGCATAAACTTCTAGTTCTTAGGTTTCACAACTTTGTAACAGTGACATTCACTTTTTTTAAGGGTAAAAGCTTTAAAGATTAACTTCTTTATTTCAAGAGTTGAGATCTTAGGCCTTCAGCCAATTTCAGTATCCTAGCAGATTTCTTGCCTTCGGCCCTAAACACACCATTCCCAAAGAAACTTATATTTGCCTTCACAAATCCATAAACAAAGCTTACAACACCTTAATGCTGTGTTGTGGAACACATTAGTTACCAGTGAATAAACACACCTTGTTTGCACACCAACATTTCCTGTCACCAGCAAACCAAACTTTGAGATTTTGTTTCCACCATGGGAGAAAATCCTCCAGTAAAACTGCAACAGTCTACACAAGAACTGATCAGAAATTTACTCAAGAAGCAGACTCACCGTCTCCTTGCACTGTTGTTATCAGGTGTCCATCTAGAAAGACATCTACATTGGAAAGGTAAGAAGAAGGACCACGATCCACTACAACTTCATTTAGGACCTGCAGTGACATCAAATATTACAGCTATCACTGATTTGGCAATGTAACAAACGACAAACTGAGACATGCTTGCCAGATCTTTGAAAAATTCTTGCAGATTTACACTCCCTCTACACTGTCTCATCAAATACCAGCTGAAGTTTTTAGCTGTTAAGAATTATTTCCAGATGCTTTCTACTAACAATGTGCAGGCTTTTTCTTTCCGCTTGTAAAAATCTTTAGGATATCCCATTTTAAAACTACTACTTTGTCTTCAAAATAGAAGGAAAAATATTACTACAGCAAAGTACAATATTAGCATTTGTGAATGCAGGAAGTAATGATGCACACCACTTCCTTATTATTTAGTACACATATTGTGAAATATGGACCAGTCCCAAACTATTGGGATAATGTAAATAAATTAATGAAAGGGGAAAGTTATAATAAAACAAGTACAAGCAATTTCCAAACAGCATAATTTTTTTGCTTATTTTGCCCTCTGACCTGATATTGCATAATTTGCTTGCCCAGTTCTTTCTCAATATTTGTAGACACTACTCCATTTTCTTCTATACCATTTTGTACAGTCATTTTCTCTCTGTGCTCTTTTACTACTTTCACTTTCAGTCGGCTTCGTAGAACAAGTGCTGCATTGCCTAGAAGTGAAGCATAGGAGAAAGTACACCAAAATGCTATGATGGAATAATAAATAAACCCCTATCCTGACTAGCAAACTGAGTGACATGCCATCCATCTAGTGCCTGTGCTTTCAACATTTCTAGTTTCCTTTACAAGATAATTGTCTACACTTGGTTAGTACTCAAAACTAATTTTTACTAGTAGCAGCAAGCAAAGTTGAAGTAAAATTTAAACCTAGTGTGTCCTCCCTTTCTTCATAACGTAAAAGAAAATTTAAGTTCTATTTGGACACGATCAAGCTTGGAAAAAACTGTTAGGCTCGTGTGATCTTCACTAAAATAAAAGCTAAGCTTAAAAAAAATCAGTGCATTAGAAACACATATTAAAAGCCATTGTATTAAGAACAACATGAGAATTGTATACATCTGTTCAGGAATCCACTTTGGATACCTCATATTGGAGAAAGAAAGTACTTCTTTCCTCAAATATTTGCCCAACTTGTCAATATTTAAGCACTGCACTGCTTAGAGGAGCAGACTTCAGAGTTACATTCTATTTGTATGTTTAGCTCTCAGTTAACTTCATTATCCTTTACTTGTTTACTCCAGACAGGACAAAGTTATATCTCTGCCAGTTTCCTTTACAGAAAGCAGCACTGAACAGATCAATGCAATGTGATACTTTTGTTAGTTTAGTAGACATTTCTTGAGACTCAGTCTTAATGGGACAACCTAAACAAGTTGGTTAAGAAAAGGTACTAGTCTTGGAAAAAGCTGCAGAAGAATTTAACAAACAGAAACACCACACCTTGTCCCCTTAAATTTACCTTCTATAACCTGAGTGACTTGGGACTGAAAATTCTCAAAATTAAATGGAGTAAGAAATCCAAGGGATCCCAGATGAAAAGCCATAACTGGAGGTACACTACCCTATCAATAAAGAAAAGAATTTAAAAGCTACTGAATAAAAGCAATTCATACGTCAACTAATTGCCTGTAAATATGTTGACTACTGAAGTAACTTCAACTGTGCATAACAAAACCAAAACATTACACACATTGTTTTCAGAAGGTATAGGGTAATACAGGCTTGATTAAAAAAGAAACAAAACACAAAGGAATGAACAGCAAAGGAACAACACTGAACTCAGTAACAGAAAAAAAACCAAACCACAAAACAACCTCCAAATACTTCAAAAAGAAAAGAGGTACTTAAGTCTATTTCTCACAAAGACGAACCTGGAAAAGTGAAGATGCATAAAGTAAGGTCCCATCTCCTCCCAGGCATATGATAAAGTCTATCTGATTGGAGATATCATCATAATCTAGAAGCAGCATTGAAATACAAGTTTTGAATTATCAAAAATAGTTTTATCAAAATCTTAATTTCCTAACAGAAATTAAGTACAGCTATGCTGATTTTCACTCACAAATATAGAGGAAACACAACTAAAATGTAACAATAGCTGTATTGCAAAAGATGCATTAGTTTAGCAAGGACAAATAAGCAATATACTTTAATTTTAAAGAAATCATTAACATGCCTTCTCTGAAGGTGCAAAATTTCTTCTTCACTGGTCCGAAATTTTCATCATTAGCTATAGCAGGGTCTTCCAATACTTTTTTTTCTACATACACTATCATATTGTTCTCCTGGAAAGAGGTAAGATAAGCTCGTTAACAACTTCTTAAAATGACAAAATGTTTGACTCTTCCCATAATTTGCATTACTTTAAAACACGTAATTAGTATTTTACAGAAGTGGTCTGTATCTGTTGGTTGTGGAGTTTATTTTCAATTCATGGTCTAATTCTAATAAGTATTTTGCAGCATGCACTGACCATCTAATAAACTAAATGTTGGAATACAGACTATATTATAGTAACATTGCTATATTTGTTCAAGGCTGAAAGAATTAGGCTTTTTTATGAAGGAAAGTTTTTACCTTTTTTTTTTTTTTTTTGAGCCCAGTACTTAAGTACCAATCTTAGGCTCTGAAACAAGTTTTTCCACTTCCAATTGCAAAGGGTAGAACGATTTGTTTGCATTATATAATTCTGCACATTCAAGAGGATCAGTAACTGAAAACAGCTGTGAAATTTTTAATTACGGTAAAAAATGGAATTTACATTTCCTTACTTCAGTAAGATACACACAAAGCTCTTTAAAAGGCTGCAGCAGACTGGCATCACGGATCTTTTTAATAACAAGGACACTCTTGGGTGGTTTGTTCCATGTCAACCGCTGGCTTGCCGGATCCTGAATGTGCCTGGAGAGAGAAAATAAAGACAATTTTACTTTGAAAGCATTCCTGTGTGTTAAGAACATGTCCTTAAGTTTGATTTACTGCTCTCTCCTCTTGAGCTGACTCAAAATAAGCAGAAACATGCAATTAAGGAATCATAAAAAGCTACAGCATAAATTTTTTTCTCATCCAATACCCTAAGTCAAACAGCTTAAATCAATACAAATTTTTTTTTAAAACTGCGACAGTTCTAACCCAAATAATCTTTTTACCAGTGTTTCCTTCAGCATTTTTTAAACCAATAACAGTACAGACAATTTTCTCACTACAATTTGAAGCCTACAGACCCAGATACAAATTCTAGTTTTTCTACTGATATTAAACAACACTACAAAAGAAGGGCAAATAATGGAGATTCACATGGCCACCTGTTCTAAATACTCAAGATAAGCCTTAAAAACTATGCAAAAAACCCTAAAGTACATAAACTGCATTCTGGGAGGTCTGCACTAGCAACTCTTATATGTTCTTTAACAAAGCCTCATAAACAAAAAGCTTAAAGAGGAACAGATGTCTGTACACCTCTGTTCCAGGCACATGTAACTTAGGTGCAGAATTTCATGAAAACTGTCATCTGTGTATTTATTTTACTTTAGTCTTGATGCCAAGACAAGCTTATCTGCCTGAAGAAGCACAACTACTACTTTACATAAAAACAAACCTCTGCCTGCCTATTGTCAGGACAGCATTTTAAAATGTGAGAACCTCACAAACTAAATACATATACACAGAAATATTTTTAAGTCTTTCAATAGGGTTCAGCAACAGCACCCTCATGTTGTCCTGTAAAACATTTAGTTGATTTAGGAATACCCAGCTGTGTTTTCCTTCTTTTAAACCTACTTCCAAGCTATGTCATTTCACATATAATCAGCATCTGATCCTTTTCCATATGGTGCAGATATAATCCATAAAACAAAGCAGCTTAGCAGAAACGCTGAACAAGCCCAATTCACCAAAAGATTTGGATTTAGCACTTCAAGGGTTAAAATAACACCCATGATAATCTTGGAGGTGGAATAACCTGTTTGTTTTACCTTCCAAAATATATTCTATATTCTACACAGAACTACAGCAGAAATTGTAGATTAAGGATGTAGTGGAAGGCTTCCTCTGATTTGACTAACAGCTGAAAATATGAAATTATATCTGAAAATAAATTATATAGAATAAAATAAAACCAGGAAAAGATGCATTAATGTGTTTTTTGCTGCTCAAAGTCACAAAGCAACTGATGCTGAAGTTCCATAAGCTATTTGCAATAAAAAAGGTGAAGAAGGAAGCTAAAGTTCATTTCACAAAATTAAAGTCCTCAAATCTCAATACATTTTGCTAAAATGCAAAAAAATCCACATTTAAAAACCATCTCTAAAACCATTTCAAGATGACTAAGGCCATCTTCTAAAGCTGGCAAAGAAGTAAGGATTGCAGCACAGCTTTTCACTTAATAAACCTAGGATTAATACAGCCTTCATCCAAATGGAAGACAGTCTGCCTATTTCAACTGTACTCACCCATTCCATGGAGTTCTACTAAATGAAAAGTTATTCATAATATGCTTTAAGATCTTCATGTTTCTTCCCAGGAGTCAGGCAAATGCAACAGCTCCAAAATAAGAAAAGGCTGAGGATTTTGTCACCTATTAATAAACTGCTACCTCAAAAGAAAACATTTTTTTCTAATTATTTTTCCCCCAGTTAAATATTTCAATCAGTCCCCATCAGAAGTTGTGAGGCTTTACAGAAAAATTCTATATAAAATGGTTGTTACAGATCTTCAGAGGCAAGGTTCTCCAAGAAAAATCCCATCTCAAGAAAGAGTTCAAAAACAGGTGCTTGACCTGCTCTCTCCCCAGTAACACAAGAACTCCATTCTTTTTTCACTGACTAGTCATTCAATTCACCTGGTCACCTAAATCTCAGAAAGCAGGTTTTTCACTAGCATTTGAAGAGGAACCAAGACCTGCACTAACTTGTGCCTGTACAGAAAAACTAAAATTTTCTCTTAAAAAAATTCTCTCCAGTGAAGAGAGTTTAACACTATTACTGTCTGTAGAAAAGAAAAACTCAAACTGAAGGGATTTTAGAAGCCACAACAAAAACCTTAAGGATAGTAATAATAATAATTTAGAATCTGGTCTTCACACACTCCTTTTCTTCCTCTCCAGGCTACTCCTGAGAGCAGCCTCTTCTCCTCAGCTACCCTGAGCACTGCACAACCAGCTTGTTGGCAGGGAAGTGCTGTGAGCTCAGGATAGCCTGCAGCCTCTGAACTCATCTGATCTTGATACGATCTTTGTATTGCACCAGGCTGTCCCCGCCCGCGGGGAGGAGCATGCTCGGCAGCAGGTGGGTAAAAAAACCACCAGGAGCTGGGTTGAGGTGAACTGCAGCACTCCAAGCCACCGACTTGGAAACAGAAATAATGAGGAAGCTGAGAGTTACTGTACCCAGCAAGGCTTCTGTCACACCTCTGTAGGGAAAATTAAGAGTGCCACCGAGCTGTTTTGAGGAGGACTACTATTAGGTAAAGATTTAGGCAAATAAATACTCAAATATCTTATGTTTAACTGAAAGAACAAGAGAGAACTTTCAGAAAGGATAAAACTAGGGAGTACTAAGTTAGCACTAACTTGGTTACCCTGACATTCTTCATTTGACATTAAACAAACCACTACCAGTAGCTTTTCCATATCACAACTGGGGTGAACGCTGGAAAAGCAAATGTTTTTTCCACACAAAATAAGCATAATACCACTCATCTGATAAGTACTTACATAATCGTTTTAGGATTTTGCAGCATACAGGCCTTTGGTCCAAACGTGGTCACTGGGCATGGTCCATGCAAAGAGCGTGTTCTCCTAAAAATATATACAAGTAATCAATAAGTAAAAGAAAAGTGATGACAAACTGGGTAAAGTTAGCTCCACCACCACCAGAATCACTTATTTGAAAAAGGTGCACTAGGCTATACAGGGCAAAGTACATTTCCTGAGCCTACATTTGTGGTTGATCTACCAAAATAATTTTAAATGTATGAACTATGCATTAATTTCTGTTGCCAATAAGAAAGCAAACAACTAAGCACACAAACAAAAAACCTTGAGTATGTTGGGTTCAGGCCATATTCTCAGCAAATAAATACCTACAATGCCTGTTAGTTGTGTATCATTCAGGTGTGTAAATGATTAGTCTGCACCAGTTCTTAAGTTCCATCAGCTTCACTGCTGCAGACAAAATAACCAGAACACTTTTCCATATTTATTTCATATTTAAAACTTTTTTTGACATGGTCAGGTCACAATAATGCTGTCCTGATCATTTAAGCCTTTTTTTTGTTGTTTAAATCTTTGCACTTAATAAGACACAAATTTTTCCATAAAGTATATGGAGAAACATATCTGCAGTGCCAGGCCTTAATTTCGAATAGGTAGAAAAAAAACACATTCATTTTCTATATATATCTAATAAGAGCTAGTATGGTCTTTGTCTTCAAATAACCAGGAGCTCTGAAATGTCATTATCCTCAAACTGAAATCCCATTGAGCATACAGGATTACTCCTAGCTGTAGGATGAGATTATCCAGAGCAAGTCAGAACTGTTCTGTCTTACTTCCCTCCCACCTCCTTCAGCAAATGGGAGCAAAACTTTCTCAAGTCATGTAACTGCTGGAACATTACGTAAATGCTATTAGAATTATTCCATTAAAAACAAGAGGGAAACATGGCTTTCCTGTGACAAAGTCAATTAACACAGGAACTGGTACCTAACCTATTGCCTGGCAGTAACAAATCTTTACTGCACTGCCCTCCATTGTGTATGTTATAAAGTAGCCCAGACCAGCCCAATGACTCACTCTTAGTACTAAAAAAACCAAAACCCACAGAAATCTAATAAAAAGCAAAACCAATGACAGGTTAAAAAGATGTCATTAAGGAATAACAACATCTTATTTGTTCCATGTCTAATAAAATAGGAGTATGTAAGATTTTGAATTCCAATAATGAAAATTAGTCTTTAATTTCCTACATCTAACACAAAGAAGCAATATTTGTTCTCCAAATATTTTTTTTCTATTTGTAAGTGCAAGCATGACTCATCCAGTCAGACAAAATTATTACCAAGGGGTTTATAAATTTACCTTATTTACATTAAGAGAGAAAAATAAGCAATGACTGGCATGATCAGGGATTAATGTGTGTACCCATATGTTTAAAGGAACAGTAAGTTTCTATCAACTTGTGAACAACTACACATGAAATAAGGACAGCTGAATAGCACCCTGGCAACATCACCTCCCACTTCTTGCTCCACTCAAGCTTCTGCCAAATAACTTGTCTATTTTGTCTTCTTTCAACTCAGGTTGTTTTTATTCTATGCCACTCCCAGTAACTGGCAAAACTCTGTTCCTACAAGCAGTATTAAATATCCACATCTGACCTGCATGACATGCAATAAGGTTTTGTCTACAAGCATTAATAAACAATGGATATACATTTTGGTTGAGATTTTACGTGGCTTTATTAATACTCAATTTATGCATTATTCAATCAATAGAAGGCAAAACGTTGGAGCAAACAGAACTTAAAGTAATTTTTTGAGTAAGACTGTCTAAGAATAAGCAGTAATGCACTGGAAATTAAACATCTTTTAGGCAGATACTTGCAAGTTAAAGTGGACAGGCAACCACTTCAATCTGAATATTACATAGAAAGCTTGAAATCACTCTGACATGCTGCAAATGACAATTTTGCACTAAAGTGAAGACAGACAGTGAATGAATGCAGAGCATCTTAATGAAAAATAATTTCATAAACAATAAGCTTAATTCAAACCCACATAAAGCAGGGCGTGCATAGATTACTTCTACTTTTTAAAAGTAGTTATTTAGCTAGAAGATTATAATACCCCAAAATTTAGACCACGTGGGCTTTTACACAAGTTGAGTGAAGCCCACGTTCTTAAAAGTTTAAGCAGAGAAGGGAAAACTCACCTGTTTTAGAGCACACTTTAAAAAAAAAAAAAAAGTCTTACATATTGATCATGACACACAACATGGCCAGCACAGCATGGTCAGAGCACAGCCCATGTTCCAAAAGCATTCAAGTACACTGTCTAATCTACGCATGCAAAGCAAGTATTTTCCTAACCTTTTATCCTCTTCAGATAAAGGCTTTTACTAAGCCTCCCTCCACCACAAAGCTTCCCCCTGCCATCTTCAGCCTCACCCATATGTGCTCTGCCTTCCAAGAGCATTCCTACCAGCAAAGCAGTAACTCTGGACGAGAATTTCAGCTGTTCAGAAACTCCTCCATGATTCTGTCCATGCTTTTAGAGAGGGCCACACTGTAAGGTAAAATTCTGCAATGCTTCCCCCAAGCTCAAGACACACTGCTACCACAGCACGCTATTCAATATTTACAATGGGTCCAAAGATCACAAACCCAAAAGTTCTATCCGAGCTGTCCACATGACAGGAGCCTTGCAACTAGATTAAAAATTTGGCTCAAAGAAAAAAATGGGCGTTCCTCACTGCTGGGAAACAATCTGCAAGCACAAACTTACTCTGTGCTGCTTCATGGTGTAATATAGCCTAAAAACTCATTCAGGTTTTTAATACACAAAACTCTTCCAGCCTTGTGACTGAGCTACTACCAAGCTATGAATTAATATAGCTCAGTACAGATGCATTTGTATTTTATTTCTATAAGGTACTTAAAACTTCTGAAGCTAGGTTGAAAGATGACAAATATCATCATATTGTGCTGGAGATGACCACCTCCAAGGCTACTTCAGAAAGTCAAGTTCTTTTCACAGCATGGACCACAAGAGGATGGTTCATTAATCATCTCCTTCTCTATTTATAACCACAAAACACTATTTTTATTTCTGTTCATCATGACTTGTCACAGCTGCAAGAGTATAGTTATATAAAAAGAGGAGCAAAAATTAAAATCTAGATAACAATTTTTAATTACTTTTTTCCTGTTGTTCTTAAAGGTAGCAACAATAGGAAAAACCAGGAGACATACCTGAATTCTTTGGTGCTTCCCAGGGCTGGTGATGCAGACAAACTTCGTGATTTTGCTCGTCCCCGGCTGGAACTGTTCCACTCCTCATCATCATGACACGTTGAGCAATGAAAAGCAGAATCTGAGCTCACATCAGCCTTACTGGGACACAGTTTTTCTCGATTCATCTCCATACTGGAAGTGAAGGAACCTTAGTGAGAGAGAAATTCAACTCCTGTGGAAAAACACCAGGAGAAAAGGGAATAGGGAAGAGAGAAAAGAAAGAAAAAAAATCCCTGTATTAGCCAAGCTAACAAGAGTATTAAACACTGAGTTTTCACACTTTGATAAGCACTTCTACAGAAGATCTGGGTAACTGAAAAATTCTTGAAAGTAAGCAGAAGGCACTGGAAGAAAAACTGACCAGAATTAACACATGTATATTCCCAGATTTACAAGAGGCTAAGTACAAAATTATTTCAAGATCAATACATATTCACCCATAATATACGAGATACATTTATTTTATATACTTAAGAGGAATAGAAGCTTCTAATATTTGTGAAGGAATAAGACTCAGAAAAAAACTATAAAGTCTCCTATTAGGTGATACATTGCATGAACAGGTAAAACTAGAATATACTAAGCTATAACAGAAAAAAAAAATGTCAAAATAATAAAAAAAAAAACAAAACCCAAGCTACATAGAAAGCCATAATAAACTTCAGTCCCTCACAAAAAAATGAGATTAATACAAAGCTGAGAAGAGACAAAAACAAGTTGGAGGATGATACCAAAGTTCTGAAGTCATTTATAACAAACTGAGCAGATGGTCCAAACCAAACAAGATGAAATAAGGACAAATGTGAAGTATTTCACTTCCAAAAATAATGAGAACAAACAAAAGATAAACAGCTGGCTAGACAGCAACTTTGCAGAAGAAATAAAAGCCCAACCTTTTTTCCCCCAAAGTGCTGGAAATCCCTTAAGTTCTTATTATTTGAACAAAAGAGAAACTGCCTTATCATCAATTTTCAGTGTATGAATAAAAGTAAAATATAAACAAATAGTATCCAGAATAATGCAGAGGAATAGTACACTCCTCAAGCCAGTTGATTTCAACACATGGAAAAAGTTGGCTGCCTTAAAAACTTGCAGATATTTTCAAAACAGTTTGATCACTTGAGATGCCCTTCATGCTGGTTCCCATAAATTACATCACTGTAACCACCAAAATGGACCAGGGCTTTGGAATATACTCACAGAGTAACAATAGCTGGCTATGGAGCACCATAATTTTACAAGTACTACATTTCACAGCATCCCAACTTCACAAAAGCATCACTAAAATGAAGTTGTAATTTTAGAATGAGCAGTGGCTCATTACTAAATGAGACAGACGCACCACTTAATCTAATTAGAAAGTCCTTTTGCTCTCTCTGTAGCTCAGGCTCACCCTAAGAGAACACCACTACAAAGAGATACAATTACTGCTGTCCATTACTAATTTAAAAGATACTGCACTTGTAAAGATATCAGTGTTTAGCTGTTGGTTACCCATTGACTAGGGAAATAGTCAATTCAACATTTTACAACAAAAAGTAAAAAAAAAAAAATCTCACTCAATTATTAGACAACTTTAGGCTTAATATAAATTTTGTGCCAGTTAGCAGATTTATGCAGATAATTGTGCAAACAAACATTAACAAAAACAAACATAGCAAGTCAAAGGTAATGCTTAGTTTTAGTACATGTGAATTATTTCCATTCTGTAGCATTAGCCAATAAAAATGATAATTATATATCAGTGTTACTATACACAGTTTCCCAAGAATAATTCAGAAGAAAACAATACACTGAAACTGGTAGAGGACAGATGCTGCCAGTGAAGAAAATAAGATTATCACAAAACTGGAAGTAAGACAGTGTACAGACCTACTAAATACAACCTAAGAACTTGATATTCCTTCCATGTAATACTTTCCAGTTCAGGATGTTTTAACTACAGCTTACACCACGTACTGTTTAATTAACATTCCTTCACAAGACCTCTATTAAATAAGCAGACTGACATAAAGACAAAACTATCACTGAACAGATTCCAGGATTGGATCCAAACACTTTAAGCACATGTCAACAAACTAGTGAAAAGGCTGCTCTGGTCTATGTCCAAAATTATAAAAACAATGCTTAAAAAAGTATATTTTGGTCTTGTTCAGCATAGAGAACGAAGGACAACTGAGGAAGTGTTAATATTAAATCTCTGTGGTGAAGAAAAAATAGCCAGTTGAGTCACCTCTCATAGTACCCAAACTTTTGATGTATTTTCTCACTTTTAACTTCTCTGTCATTATATGTGAATTCTCTCAGAACCAAGGAGCTACTACACAAGAACCATAAGGCTGCAAATGACCAAGGGAGTTGGTTTTTTAATTCTTAGTGAGCACGCTTGTAAGCTGTTACTTTGTTACAAACTTTTCCTGTCGAATGTATTACCCTAAATCACGATTAGAGGATTACTGCAAGGTCTACCCCGACCAAATACACTATTTTAAAGTGCCATGAAGGTTTGCAGCATTTCTACTACTGTCTTAAAAATTGCATCAGCCACACAAACCTCCTTATTTTGTGCCTTATTACAAACCTTGTACTAGGACACTTAAGGACAGTGTTACATACAAAAACATGGATATAACACATTCTCCCTTGCTATAGAAACCTTTGCTTAATCACTTTATTCTGTGGAGAAGCCTTTTTATTATTGTACTGTTCTGAAGGAAGTACTCCAGTAGAGGTTACACACATCTGGGCTGCATCCCTGAGGCACCAAACCCCTCTCATCCAAAACAAGAAACAACCGTACTGGGGAAAAAGAACTTTTGGATCACTTTAGAACTTCATAGTCTAGCGTGCCTGGAAAAAAAAAAAAAAAAAAAAAAAAAAAAAAAAACGCAAAAAAACAGCGAAAAACCCCCTCTAAAATAAAAACTATTGCGTGTTGAAATTTAGCGGTCTGGCAGCAGCTGAAATTTATTTCGTCGCATTTCTTTTGATGATATACTCGAGTGCTATTTCTACTAAAACCCACATAGCATGACTATCATGTGTCAAACCGTCAGGGAAAACAATTCCCTTTGTCAGCCGCTTCGGAAACACCAACACCGGGAGGGCAGGGGCATCCTCAGCCCCTCGCTCAGCAGCGCGGGTGTTCAAACCAACCCCTGGATGGGAGGGTGACAGACGGATCACGGAGCCTTATCCAAGAGCTTTTCCTTGCTCTCCCGTTTCGAGTTACCTCGGGGTTACCTCAGGGTTACCTCGGGGTTACCTCGGCGCTCCCCTCACCTCAGCGTTCCCGCCCGCCGGGGGTCACCGAGAAGCCCCCGGCAGCCCGCAGGTGCCACCAGCCCGGCCTTTAGGACTGGTTCCAGAGGACGAGAAGCTGAAGAGAAGTGAAAAAGACAGCTCCGCCCGAGGAGGCAGCCCCAGCCCCGTCACCCCCTGGCTGCCTGGAGGCCGCCTGGACGGGCCGAGCTTCTCCGGGGGGTTCCCCTCAGTGCAACCGCCCTGCCAGCGCCCCTGACTCACCGCGCCCCAAGCTGCTTCCCCTCCCGGCGCAGCGTTCCGCCCCTTTCCCCTTCAGAGAACGGCCCGTCGGCCCCGCTGCTGGCGGTGGTGGTGATGGTGGCGGTGGTGGCGGCTGAGGGCGGGCGGTGAGCGGGGCCACCAAACCCTGCGCGCCTCCATCGTCCCCTCCCCGCCTCCTCAGCCGCCCCGGCCGCGCATGCGCCGCGCCCCTGCGCAGAAGGGCGGGAGGAGCCTCGCGCAGGCGCGGAGCTGGCAGGGAAGCGGGAGAAGGGGAGTGCGGGAGTGGGGTTTCAGCGTGGGTTTATTGCCTTTTGACGCGTGTTGTTTCAGTTAGAAACCACCTGTGTGTGAGAACTGGAGCCCGGCGGAAGGCGGGGAAAAAATAAAAAAATTAAAAAAAAAAAAAGGGTGTGACGTTAATGAAGGGGCACAAGCCTTCAACTTCTGAGGTAAAATGTGTCCTGGAAGGGGTGACCGAGACAGGGGAAGCTTTGGTAACCCTGCTCACACCGAACCAGAGTTGTGAGAGCCGAGCATCGGAGGCTCCATAGAAACACAGGGAAAAAATTCTGAATTTTCCTGCCAGGGTGAGGGAGCCCTGGCCCAGGCTGCCCAGGGGGTTATGGAGTTTCCTTCTCTGGAGACATCCAAACCCCACCTGGATGTGTTCTGAGTGACTGCTCGAGGTGACCCTGCTCTGGCAGGGGGGTTGGACTCGATCTTTCCAGGTCTCTTCCAACCCTGATTTTCTGTGATTCCGTGTGCTCTGTCCATGAGGCTCTCAGGTGGCTGCTGCCCAGCACAGCACACTTAAAATTAGTGCATTTTATAAGGTGCCAGATGTGTGATGTAACCTCACCTCTAACATCTCATCTAAAGCACAGGTTTGTACATTAAATTAGCATCATCTGCTTTCAGCCCTTTTAATCTCTTCACTATAGCTGTAGTTGTTTGCACACACACTCATCTACCCTGCAAGGACTGTCATTATTTCTACCTTAATCTTTGCTTAGATCATCATCAAAATACTCCCTGTGATATAAAAATCCTACTTGAGAACACATGCTGCCTTACTATATGAAAATCACTCTTAATTTCATCTACAAACAGGCTCCTGAAATGCAAAAAACCCCACCATTTTCTATTCCGTCCTTGCCCTGAAAACAAATTTTTAGCAATAGTGAAACAAACCAAAAAGGCTTTCTGTTTCAGTGTGCTCCTGAAATCATCAGCATCTCTGTCACAACCTTCAAAAGAAGGTCAGACCCCTAGACAAATGCCAACAAGAAAACAGGTTTTTGAATTTCTAAACTGCATTTTCAACCAATATGACATTACAGAGATGACAGACTCATGCCTGTAGCTCACTGGAGTGTATATTAGGATAAATCTACAATGTGAAAGCAAGTTACACCATTTCAGAATGTGGCAATTTGGGATTTTTTTTTCTTCTTCCTTTATGCAGAAATTTCTGTTTTCAGGAACCTGAGGAGCTGCAAAGAAGTGACAGTCAGTAAAGGATGAAACAAACTTGAAAAAGAGGAAGGAGTTGCTAAATATGAGGAAATATCATAAACAATGTTACACCACCTTCTAAAAAATGCAGTATTTTGAGTCACAATTCCTCTTTAGTTTTCTTTCCAGACAATGTTAAGAACCCAGTCTGCAAGGAATTGAGGAAATAATACCCATATTATGAAAGTAATTATATTTTGTAGAGCCAAACATCTTCAAGATGCTGAAAGAGGTATTCATACTGCAAGGGGAGAAGGGACCATGCTCAGACCTGGTGCCTTTGCTAACCACACCTGTCCATACCCCATTACTGACTACAGAAGGTAACCAAGGAGTAAATTTTCATTTGAGATGGCTCTTGGGATGGATTTTTTCCAAATCAATTAAGATGAAAGAGATAATATCACCACTAGAATGATTTCCCACAAGATTCTATATTGGCTGTTAAATAATTTTGAAGTGGCAGTTTTTTTCCCCATACACAGTGACTTCATGCAGTTGCTCAACATTTTGCAAGATGCATGAACTCTGCAAGGTGGTGAATACTTATCCTCATTAATTGGTGGAGATAAGACTGCTAATCAGCTGAGCCTCTCCTATTTATAAAAGAGTTACAGTTACAACAGCAGCTCTGAGCTGCCCAGGTTCAGCAGCGACCTTGGAAGCTCTTTTATCTGGTCTGGGTGAATATAAACAGACTGGTAACTCCTCTTCCCTCCTGTACAGACTGAAGTGCCATGAGAAATACAAGAAGAGTCTTATGTCACTTTTGAGCACCTCCCCTGACACCATGATCAGAACAGTGTCACTCAGCACTCTAACCCAGGCTGTGCTTCCTTTCTCCCAGAGAAAACACGGGAGAAAAATATAACCTTGGCAGTAACACCAAGAAACATACTGCTTTTTTTCCACTAAGGCTCTCAGTTCTGTGAAATAGAATTTGTCTAGCTTTAGATTGACAAAAAAGGTAAGTTAACAACAATGCCACTGCTTGTTTGACTAATTGCATAAAAGACCAGAGCTTGATACAGAGAGGCTCTGCTCAGTCTCCATCTACAACCCAAACTTACCTTCAGCAGAAGGTATTTCCACCACACAGGAAACAATTAACACAGTCTCTATTAACACCTAACAGGGTCCAAGAACATAGTTCTTACCTCTCCAACTTCTTTTCCAACAGCTTCTGATGGCTCAGAATTTCTGAGGAATCACAAGAAATAAAAAATGCACCACAAACTATATTCTGATGCAAATGGAGGCACAGGAGTGTGACAAATAAGCTCTCGGTGGTCACATATTACAAAGCCACTGACAGAAAGACAGAGAATATATACATAAGCCACAGCATTGCACTCATTATTCAGGCTGATTACAAACACCTCCAGTCCTTACGTAAATGTCATTATCCTAATTTTAAGGACTGAACTAGATTAATTGACTTGCATAAGGGTTAACCAATCTGTGGCACAGCTGAGATAAGCCATGGGGAATGCTGGCATGTAGGCCCATACTCAATCCACTTGACAATACAGATCATCTTTGATAATGTCAGGATAGGATTAAGAGATGTTGGCAGCCAGGAAAGAAAACTTAGATAACAGGGAGTAGAGAGATTTTGGAGGAATCTAACATGTGAAGAGTAGTGCCAGAACAGGCACTTAGGACTTACCTCCTGTTTGGCAGCAGTGTAGAGAGAAGAGACAGAGCTGTGAAGAATGGCTTGGGGTGTTCTGGGAGGTGTTCCTGACTCTCCCCGTATGACTAATGGAGTCTGTTTTCCTGCCTTCAAAACAGATAAAAACAATTACTTCCCTCTTTATTAATCTTGTCAAGACTGTAATCTCACTGATACCGGAAACGCCTCTTTGCATATGCCTGAGAAGCACACAGTCCCTATTTACTGGATTTCCAGTTGGTAGCCTACACAAATAAGAATTAAAACCCAGATCTATTTATTATACCATTTAACTATGCACAGAAAACTTGGTGACACTTTTTAGGAAAGACCTTGATTCATAGGAGACCTTGACTCTTTTAAGGAAAACATCTGGATTAACTGAAAAGTTTAAGTTTCTAGTTGCTTCAGTTTCCCTGGAGAAGAGAGAAAGAGGGGTTTGATAGGCAAGGACACTGCTGCAGCACTGAATTTCAAGCTAAGTTACTAGCTAGATGTGCAGTCCAGAGGAATTAATTCCATTTTCTGCAGGATCCCTCTTAAGTCCAATACCCCTTAAACCTTTACCAGCCTAAATTTTTGTGGATGTCTGGGCAATTGCAGTTACTGCCTGCTCCCAGCCACTAGTGTTTCCAACATTTTTGACAGGAACATTGAGGAGGTGTCAGAATCCAGCCTTATGGAATTTTAGCTCTCTCTCAAGCCAGATTCTTTGAAATACTTATTTATATCACCCAAGCCACCATGGGAACACACCCCATGACTATAACACAGCTAAAAGATACTGAAGTTTCAACTTCAGCTACTCGCTGGCCCTTGATAGCAGGGGGAGGTGGTTGTTCTGGGTCCTTTATGTGCCAGGAGCCACCCACATCGAACAAGTAAGATAAACACCTTACTCTAATAATGGAGGAAGTTGGGACACAAACTTTCATAACTGCCCCAACTTTGAAAACAGTCTGATGAGCAGCAGCGATGAAACAGAGTAAGATGGTTCCTTGACATTCAATTCCTCTTGGTAGTCATGAGTTACCAATCATGTTGACATCTGAAAACTGCTATGGAATAGCAAGAGGCACAAGTTCAGCAAGTGAAAATGAAAAGTAAAATGGACAAACCCAGTTCTTGTCACTGGCAAGGGTTAATTAGTAAAAGAATTATTGCTTCAGGCCCTTATTGCTCAAGTGCTGTACAGGTATGAAACACTATGTTCTTGTTCCAAAGAGACAATAGGTAGAAGACATCCTTATGTCTAGATTACCACATCAAAATCTTATCAAACTAGCTCCCTACAGTAAGTACCAAGTAATCACAGGATGCTTTGCAAACATACACATTCATTACTGTGATGCAGCTGATGTCTGTTAACTCCTTATGAGCTAACACTTAAATTTCTGCTCTGGAAGTCAGTAGCAGCCCTAAGTCCAAAAACTTCGCTGTCCACAATAAGTTATTAATGTCTTCTTACTATATGGATCTAAAGCCCTTGTAGGTAAGCAGTCCTTTTTTGTAGTTGGCTTATCAGACAGTTACAGAGGATAATCTTGTACTAAACACTGTTAAAAACATAAAAATCCCCCCAAAATCAGCCATTTATTGTACTGAAAAAATTACTCTTCCTCTATTATTTTACTTGTAGTTGAGTTGCTTGTTCCTTTGAGCTTTAGGTTTGTGCTATGATTTATCAATAGCACAAGACAGAATTCTAACCAATGACTTGGTATTACCTTTTTTAAAAAAAAAAATTGAAAAACTTAAATATAGATCTGAAAACACAAACATATAAAAAGAGTTGATGTGATCAGAATAACACAAATGCAGAGGAGACCAACCTGGAATCCAAACGCTTCAATGTAAGACAGGATTAATTCTGAATATAAGCCTTACATCACATTCTTTTAACTGTCAAGAACAGAAATTAAAAGAGACCTATCCCTGCCAACTACTGCTTCATTTGCATTAGAATTCCCTATAACCCAGCATTATTAACATTCTCCTTTTCATGTATTCAACTCCCTTGTATTTTGCAGATGCTCTGATCACAGATGCATTTGAAAACCTTCCCGTTCAAAACCTTTGTTCTAGTTCTGGAAAGCCACAGAAAAGTGATGAAGATATCCTTTACACAAAAGGAAATATACCTACCAAATACCCATATTAAAAGAACAGCCAGCTTTATAGTTAAACGATCCTTTTCTTCATAGAAAAGGGCAAGGTAATGTTTCAGATAAAAGAATGACACACTCAAGAGAGCTGCACCTGCATTTACAATAGGCCTGGGTACAATTACTGGTCCTACTACCTCAGAAAGCTTAGAGTAACTGTGCACCCCAGTGAAAACTACCCTTTCCCTAAGACATTTCCACTAGAAAAAGTACAAGAAAGAAGGACTGGTCTGTTCTTGTATGACTTTTGGTATGATTACTAACTGGCCACATTTAGACACCAATTTACCTTTCCTCTTCATTCACAGACAATTTTCCTAATTCAGTGGTCAGGCAGCTATTTAATAAACAAAACAAAACACATCCAAAATAACATCCATACACATTGCCATCTCCCAGACCTATGTCTTTCCCTGAAAATGCAACCTTTATGCAGTCTGGGGAACTACCACTGCATCAGAAAAGCAAATCACTTTACAGGGCTCTCAGGGATAATTCCATTTGTACAGCCTGGTATGATGTCAGCTTTTACTGCAGTGCCATGACATCGTTGACTCACATTTAGCTGGGGATCTGCTTTAATTCTGTGATCCTTGTCTGAAGTACCGTTGCTTATCATCGTCTTCCCCTGTTTGCATCTTTGCATTTTATTATTTCTACTTCCAGCCCGTTGTCACCTGTTGTTTCTGGACAGTTTCTCAGCAGCAGTCACCACTATACACACGCTGCTCCAAAACCTGCGCAGAGACCTCGATCTTAGAAACCAGGAAACAGAGGCTGTAAAAATCGCAGCATTGCCCTCTAGCGTTTATTGGATGGGGCGAAGTGCTTAACCGAACTTTTTAATTAGGCTCAAAAGGTTTCCCGGGCTCAAACCCCAAAAGTGAAGGCTTTAACTAAGCCCAGCAATGCCCCTTACCCATCCTCTGTGCAGGAGAGTGGGCATCAGACAAACGAAACTAATTCCTCTGTCTTTCCCACACAGTTACTTGCACATAATTTTTAGGTCAGTCCATGCTGGGACACACAGAAGGTTGGCTTTGCTAGTCCTTTACACACTGGCTGTGAAGATTGAGAGCACAGAAGTGGCACCTCCTCATCATACTTCATGTTGATAAAGTAAAAGATTCAGGAAAATAGCATGTTTTACCCCAGCATCTAAGAGAGAGGGGAAGATGTACTGTTCACACTGTAAGTTTTACAAGAGAATAGTTGGTTTTACAGGAGTATTCCCTAACAACAGGGACTGTATATCCCCAAGCCACTAGAGTCTCTGGAAAGAGGCAGTGGGGCCCATTTTCTGCTCTAAGTCATGTATTAGAAAAAATCTACTGGTCTGTGTGTTTGCATACCACCTTTCAGCAAAGTGGCCTCTTACCATGCACTTTAATCTACTCCACACATCACAGTCACTAACAACCTGTGTGTAACTGCTGACACTCCCCTTCTGGAATAAAAATCCTTCCCATAAATCTGTAAATCTGTTACCCCTTGGCATGCAGAAAGACCCATACTCTTGCAAAGGATTACAGCTGACTGCCAGACAAATTCCCAGACTAAACTGGGCACCAACACCAGATGGCAGCAGAAGCTGCAGCCTGGTACTTTCAAACCTGCAGACAAATTAGATTTAATGCCAAGTCAAATTTTGTGTCATGGTACAGCACCCCAGAGACAGCAGACTTAGTGTGGTTTTCATGCTCATCATGGGAAGATACTTTGCAAAAGACCATATGGAGGCAAATACCTCAGTTACATTAATTTGCAAGATTGTGCTCCACTATATTCCGTGTGTGACAGCATATGGGTGTCTGGACTTGATGATCTCAGAGGTCTTTTCCAGCCTCAATAATTCTGTAATTCTGTCTGTGGAAATACCTTCTCTCACCAAACAGATTGCAGAATTGAGAGATTCCTGTTAGTCATATCCAAACTGCTATTTTCTCCATTTTTAAACACATTCCCCTGACACGGTCAATTACATCATATTAAATCACAAGAGCATAATCTTTTCTCTGTGGATAAGATTTTAAGTTTTAGTTCTATTTTAATACATGTCCATAAAATTAAGAAATACCCTCCACTGACCTTCACCTTCAAGACAGCAAGTATAAATACTCCCTTCTTTAGCAGTGACATTAGCAGCGTGAAGCTGCAGGGGGATCAAGATTTAAGTGTACTGGGTTCTGCCTACAAAGTATCAGGAATCAAAATTCACAGCTAAAAATCTCATGATGAATTTTAGGGCCTTTCATAAAGTACATAATCAAATTCATACACATTCTATCAAACATCACACTGAAACAAAAACTTAAAATTTCATCAGAAGTGACCAGTGATCAAGCTACTTAGTTATAATTAATCTGAGAGTTAATCATACAGTTATGACTACAGTGCCAGAAGTCAGACCCCAAATGTCAGACAAGCCCAGGAAAAGCAGTATTTAATGTTCACAGACATCATAATCTTCAGTTCCCAGGAGGTGAAGAGTCTGCACCTATCCACTCATGCAAACAGAGCTCCTAAATAATGGATGGCACAGCTATGAATTGGTTCTGAATGCACACACATGGTGCAGGCAGCCATTTGAAAAAGGGTAGGATGTGAATTAGAATTGCTTGCAGACTGTTTCATCAATGGATCCCAAATACCTCTGGACCAATAAAGAAAGTTGCTGGTTTTGTGACATGGAAAAGGGGTGGCTGCAGAAAGAAACATCCAAGTAACTTTCAGCTGCCCAGTTACATAATTTTTCAAAGAGCCCAGACAATTATTCTCTGGTCTGGTTTTCCTCCACAGAGCTGAATTTCCATACTGAAAGCATTAAGGCCTCTCAAACAATACCAATAAAAACAGGGCTGTGGACCTGAGTAAGAGGAATAGGGCCATAAATCCCCTTGATACAACTGCAGAGGATGTTCTGGGAAGAACTCAGCCAAACACAACTCAAAAAGATTACCTCTCCCTACCAGAATAAACTGTGAAACTAAGAATATTTATGCCTTGTCTGTCTGCCATCCCATTGTAATACAGTTGATGTTTCCTCCAACAATATGAGTGTCACCCAGCTGTTGCTGTCATCTTTCCCTGCTCACCAGAGTGATCCTGGGTGGTGGGAAATGATGGCAACCACCAGGACTCAGCAGCCCAGCAAGCGGATGTCAGGCAGGAAAAACAAAGGCAAAGGAATCCTCTCCTTGCTGAACAGAGAGCTGGAGGTCAGGGAGCCAGCCAGAGCTCTAGCTCAGCCATTACAGGACAAGGGTGAACCACAAACATCTCCAGGCTGCAGCCTCCCTGTCAGCAACATGGAGGAAACTCCCTCCTGGTAGGAGTGGGATGAAATCCACTGGAAGGATTTTGCCTTTTCAGCTGGAGAAGACATCTGTAGGCATTCCACTATCAAGTTGACAAAACAGTTCAAAAGGGTACAATGCAGGTTTGGCAGGGGATTTTTTACTTGATTTCTTTTTTTTTTCTTTTTCTTTTTTAATGTTGAAAATGTTTCAGATAAAGAGGCTTCTTTGCAGACGTCATGCTACTGCAATATAGCTGCAAAAGAAAGCTGAACTGCTATTGCTAGCACGGCTGCTTGTCGTTCAAAATGTAAAAAACCCAAGAATAAAGCATTAGAAATAGTATATAATTAAGTTAAACTATTCAGAGCCAGCATGAGGACAGAAAGGTTTTGAATACTTAGCAGTCATACTGCTAATCTTAACTGCACATTTTGCACTCAGTGTGAACCAAAAATTTTAATTGATGATGCTGGTTCAAGTCCAAAGCAACACCAGAGTAATTTGGAATCTAAGGGTGAGGAGGATACAGCTAACACAGCACAGAACAGACCCAAGAGTTTTAATTTATGTTTTCTGTGGAGAATGAGAACCTTGCCTTGTTAACTTAAGGTCTGCAGTTTAGTGAGGAACTTTTACCAGGACCAGAGGTGAGGTCAGGTCCTGCCTGGCTCCCATCTGGTACTTCTGGTTAAGTTACTCTTCATGCACAGAACTGTGACAAGCTTCAAAGAACACGAATGATCTTTTTGCTTATGAAAGTTTAACCTTCAATTCAGATAAGCTGTTCCTTGAACTCTATCTGTAATTGCTCCATTTCCTGCCACCATGTCTGATGCTATCACTTGATTGAAATAAGCCATGGGAGGAAGAAGATATAACTGCTCAGAGTAATTTTTCAGTTCCAGCAACACCTTTTAGAACTGCCACAACAACAGCCCGGCCAATGCATCTCAGTTTCCTTCACACTGACTCCTCATAGCTCTTTGGTCTGCTTTTATAATTCAGTGATAGTTCACAGCCTGGGTAATTCTTTCACCTTACTTGGCAGCATGCACTGGGGACAAGGTTTGACAAGCTCTGCAGAATGTGGAGGGTTAAACACACAGCTGATGCAAGTAGCAGATGAAATATAGAATTGTTCAATTAAGCAATGCAGTCATCCTTGGAAAAGCTCCCAGATCTCTCATTAGTGCAAACTGGTGTCCATCACTCCCTGAGCTGTCACTCCTTGAATACTTATTGTTCATTCAAGAGCACATATCCCCAGCTAGGCAAAGAACAGCAGCTGTTGAACAGCTCAAGAGAACAAGAGAATTGGAGGGGCTGCAGGGAACGTGGGGCTCAGTGTCTCACCTTACGACTCCTCCCTCTACCTATTTCTGGTTACTTTCAGGAAGAAACCAGGATGAAAGAAATTGTGAAATGCATAAAACACAAGAGAAATACAACTCATTAGAGGTCTGAATTCGCACTGACAAAAAGAGGTGGATAGCTTTCAGCTCCAGCAAATTCCATCAAGTTGGCATTTTCATTTTTCTACTGCCAGAAGGTTGAATGAAATTTGTCTTCACAAGCCCTTCTGAAGAACATACGGTGAGGTGAAAAATACCATCTGAAGAGGTTTTTATTCCCAGGCTTTCTCCACTTGATGAAGTATGTGAGTGAATGTATTTGTGATTTATATTCTCAAAATATAAATCACACTTACAACAAAACAGACTAAGCACACAAACCATAACCCACCCCTCTTGTTGCAGTTGGAGTATGCCTAGATTGAGGTGATTGGAATGAAGTATCTAAATACATCCAGAAGTTACACTGTCACAGAGAAGGGTTCACAGCTGAGTTTATTGGTAAATGCAGACATAAAACTACTAATGCCCCAATAATCAAGATGTTTGTATAAGTATTTAAGACTTGTTTATGATTGCTAAGATTTTTTTATTTCTCTGGGGATTAAAGTCTCTTAGAAACATTTCTTGTAGTTTTCAGTATATATATGCACCTAACAGGCTAAGGGAGATTTAACACACCTTCATGCTTCCCTATGTTACCCACTAAGTACAGCTCAAGCTGACAGCCAAGGCTGTAGTTCAGCAGCCAGATGTCAATGTAAGTAACCACAGTATCATCAAATGGATTAGAAATGTAGCTCAGTAGTATTTCTAATTTCACATCATGGGTTTGTAAAACTTTTGTATGTCTGCACACAAGTGGTCTTGTTCTTGCCATTGGATTAAGCACTGTCTTCAGAGAATCACTGTGATTATTCCCAATGGACATTGTTGCAGTTTTTTTTATAATATCACAGAAAGTAAACCACTAAATATAAGGAAAGTTAAGATAAATATATGCAGTGACTCACTCTGTCAAGTACCAGCCAATGTAGAAAAGGATCTGCTGCTGCCTACTTGCTCTTCACTCAACATCAGTCCTTATTTTGCAAAAGAGAAAAAACCTAAATATTACAATTCTGTAGATCTTAAAATACTCTTGCTATTGCAAACAAGAGTTTGGAATTTGTGACTGTTCTATTAGACACAAGATTAGTACATACCATAGCAATACTCATTTCCACTGCAGGAAGGTACTTCACTACACTGTTAAATAGAAGTGGACATCATCAGTCTGATCTTAGCATGCATGCCTTGTCAATCCAAATCTATTCATTAGAAACTCCAGATCCCAATTCCCGCTTACAGCAGAGGAGGGAAGCTGAAAAAAGCAAGCACTTCAGATTAGAGCAGTGACAAGGTGTGTCAAATAATGCTGAGAGGGAGTTCAGAAAAACTGCAGGGGGAGGGAAATGCAGGAAATTACTGAAGCTCTTCATGATCTCCATCCATTATGTTCTAAATAGGAGTTGGCTTTAAAGTCATCTGGAAGACTCTGCTCTAGTTAACACTGGCTGATTTTAACCTCTGTCATCAGCAGTTTTTACATTGAAAATTAGAAAAGAAAATCCCTATTCAAGTTTATTTCTAAGTCTTTATGGAAAAAATCAGGACACATTCAGTGGGCTCTGAAGATGCCCAAAGGAGGGGTTATGTGAACTAGGAACACACTGCAGCCAAATTCATCTTGGGTTCCTAAGTAATTAACACTTTCCACTGACCACCCATCTTCGCTATGTTTTACACCACCAGGTGGAGCTGCATTGTTTGTACTTTCACACACTATTCTCGTGAGAAATCAGCGTTTTACTACCTTGAACAGATCATTCTTTTTAGCAAGATTCCCCCTTCCTTATCTATTTTGCCATAAAAAAAAAAAAAACAAACAAAAACAACAACCCAAAATCTGCAACATCAAATAAACTTTTAATTTTCTATTTCCAGCTCAACAGATGATTTACCTCTCAGGGTCCATCATCACATCTCCACTAAAATCAAGAGCAAATGGCTTATGAATAACTAAAAGAGGAAACGAAGAGCCTCTTTGTTCTATTTTATGACAAAACTGACTTAGTGCAAGCTGGAATTACTTGAATGAGTATTTTGCAGGGCCTCTGTCTCTAAAGGGTGAGTTCTAAGCAGCCAGCTCTCTAAGCAATGAGAGGCTCACTGAGCTTTTATTCACATTTCTATGGCTTTTTTTCTCCATGTAAGTGACACACTGGGTAATATTACAAATGCAGCCTGTGTTACTGTCCCATACTCACTTGTGAAATACTCCTTGGAGACCTTTTAGCATCAACAATTGAAGAAAAAGCTGAGTAGACAGTTTCAGAATGATTCAGTTTTGCCTTTTTTTTACTGAACATAATGGGCCCAGATAATAGGAGAGCTCTGAACACCAACTCCTGATCCAGGAGACCACAATGGGTCAGTTTTTGACAAGGGTTCAGGGATCACCATGGGAAGTATGAGCTCAAACTTTCCTGCTTCCACTGAATTGCTGTAACCCACAGCATGAGCACAACATGAGGAAACTTTTCCCTGGTCTGCATTTCAACACTTTTCAATATGCACAGGTTACAAACCAGCAGGCAGGGAAGCACAGATCCAAAGGTGAGGCCCTCTGGTCCAAAGGGCAGAAACGTGCCAGTCCTGTGCTGTCTCCTGCCAGGAAACAGGAGCCACAGATTGTCTGCACAGCATTTCCTGCAGAGATGGTCTAACACAGGCAGTAATAAAGCCTGGAACAACATCCAGCCACAACCAAGACCTTCATCTTCTCAGTCCAAGTGGCAGATAGAGCAGGCCCAAGGATTGTGATTTACAGGCACATCAGGTTTCACACGAACAGTGAGAAAAGAAGAACCCAGCATCCAGTAATGTTTAAGAAAATACCAGAAGGAGACTGAGCAGGAATTGAACTCATCAGGTGCACTGGACCAAATTAGTAATATTTAAATCAGCAAACAATACTGCCAGAAAAACATCTGACAGGATGCAAGCAGCTGCCATTCAGGATACAAGTTATCTGCTGCCACCCCTCAGCATACAGGGAATTTCCAGGTGACATGGCCATTGAGAGCAGGGGTGACAGGGAACAGGCGAAGCAGCCCTGTTCTATGGAACTTAAACAGAAATTTAGTCTTTATTTTTTCCAAACTTTCTCCAGCTCTACTGCCTCCCTTTCTCATACAACTCTAAAACAGAAAAGAAACAACTTTTCACATACTTTCAGAGAATTACTCCATACTGAAATGTTATATGGATAGAAAGTGACCAATTAAACTGGGAGACATTGAGTAACCTGATGTTTATAGCAGAAGCAGAGGTTAGAAATATTATAAGAAGAAAACCAGGGCACTGCTATGCAAAAATAACTACTGTTAGAACTTGTTCATTAGTCAGTTCTTTTATTCTTTCCCCATAAATCTGAATTCATAGTTACACCTACACTAGAAACAGTATTAATCATAATACCACATAGGATCCCAATTTGTTTCAGACCAAGTTACACAGAACTGAGCAAGGGTGACAGATTTTATTATTCTTTATTTCCTCTGCCACTTCCCAGAAATCAGGTAACTTTATTTTTAACTCTTAAAATTACTGATTGAATCATGCCCTATAAGTATACTTCGCTGATGATTTAGAACATATCCTCCATGGTCAAAACTTAGAATGCCCAATTCAGATCTTTTCTTTTACTAACACTGGAATCTTAGAGCTTTTAAAACACATTCAATTCTCTAACAAATTAAAGGCCATGAGTGGCACAGAAAACACTGTAATGTAAAGGCTTAATTCCAAGTATGGAGATTGAGAAATCTGTCATCCTTCCCTTCCTTCCTGGGACTTCTTTTCCCACCTCCACTCCCACTCATTATTCAGATACCTCAGGTCCATTGGTCTTGTCCACCTTTGTCATCTAACATGCTTCATAACCAGTTTTACTCCATCCTCCTCTGCAAACACACCACTCCTCAGCTCTTCACACATCTAATGCATACTCAGGAGGCCACAAGTAAGAAACTGCAAGTGCTGCCTCTAAGATCAAGCAGAGACAAACTGTTTGCAGGTGTTAAGTGTTCTCAGCTTATGAAACCTTGCTCTAGAAATATGCCAGCAGCTAGGTGAAGCTGCTCTTTTGGAACCACACCCCAGAAAAGTCAGAATTTTTATCAAAGCCTTTCTGTAGTAAGAGTCATTTGCAACTCCTTGCATTTCAAATAACTCTCACTATACCCAAGACTCCTGACACACAAGTTAGGATATTGGCAGGTATTTTATTGCCAGCAAAGGCATTCTTAGCACCGGTGGGAAGCAGTAATGTAACATATGGATAGAGATTAAGGAATGTAAGACACATCCTGCCTGCACCAATTCTATTATAGACTAGACAAAGTTGCATATGAAACATCCATTGGAATAAAACTCTACCACTCGAGTGGAAAAAACCAGCTATACCACTTGGAATTGAGAAAGAGTAAATTTGAATTCCCAAATTTAAGCATTTCCAGCCCTGAGCCTACTTACCAGTATTCTGCAGTCCAAAAACTCAAAGCTCACAGTTAGTGGCTGCGAGTTAAGTAATGTCACTATCATATTTTCCATACTCACAGCTTTTAAAACTTCTCCATTGAGGCCGAGAATTTCCATGTTTGGTATGAAACCAAGACATGGCACTGGCATTTCTCTTGGTTGATGCAAAATGAGGGAAAATTCTCCTTTGTTTAGGTCAGAACAAAAACATACTTTACCCACTAAAAATATAAAACAAAACCCTCAAGTGGATGGATACCAAGTTGTTAAACCTTTCAGCATATCTTTCCAAAATTTGCTTTCTGTAGGTGTAAAATTCTATTATTTTTTTTTCTTTCCCCTAGACAGAATTCTGCCTTGTAGAGACCTTGTTCTTACTGAGCGTTATAATGACAACTACTTACCCTTCTCAATACCTACAGTAAAGTACAGCTAACAATGACAAGAGAACTTATTGGCCAGATCCTCAAATGGCAATAACTCAAGATGTTCCAATCAATTCTTTTCCTGGTAAAGGACACAAAAGTTTAAAAGAAGTTAAACATTTTGCTCTGATTTCTTATTTCAAGTGCTATACTCCTATATTCCACAAAGCATTTTTGTAATGTATAAAATGTGACTCCTATTAGCAATTTCCATTTGGAATTTGAGCTAAGAAACCTACCAGCATCTTGATTAAGCTCTCAAGTACGTCTACTAATCAAACCAAGAAGTGTCCTTCTTAAATAGTTACAAATGGAGGAACCAAAATGCCTGAAGCTCCACACATTTGCCATTCAATGTTAGCATATATTGCACATTTACGCATGCATTTTCAGATACTGCTGGCTGCACTTTCCAGCAACAAAAATCATGAGGGTTTTTGTTCATCTTGCAACTGTTTTTAGCCTTAAAACAAAACCCAGATCCCTTTGGATGAATACAGACTTTCTAACACACTGCATACTCTGCTGAATTAACCATTAAAAATCCAAGCCACTTTAAATTATTGAACAATTTGTTTTGGGGCAGCATACACTTGTCTCACGTACGCTTATTCCATAATTCAAATCCTGCTAGAAGCTGTTTTGTGGGTTAAACAATAAGCTGCAAAACAGATCAGTCAAAACTCATGTCAAACTGCTTTATTACATCTTAAATAACATTACATTTTAATATAGTATCTATCTTGCATCCAGCTTTCTTGAAGTACACTGACTTTAAAATTAAATACAAAAGGTGAAGAGGGATACAGGGCGTGGAGAAAGCTCTACAGAGTAGTTTCATGAGAGAGAGTAAGAGGGAATTCATCTTTTATGCCAAATCCAGGCCTAACGCACAATTACAGCACATTTTTGTACAGAATGTTGCAGAAAAAACAAAATGGAGAAAAGCTACTACTGCTGCTAGGAAGGAGCATTTCTGGATACAGTGAGAAGATAGGAAAGTTTAACAGAACAATCTGCTGTCCAAACACTGCTGCTTTTAACATTTTATTTGAAAAGAAAGCCAGGAAAACCTGCTCATTACAAAAATTACTCTGATCAGATGCAAAGGACTCATCCTACAAGAGGAACTGGCCATGAGGAACTGATTTATAAAGAAGATGGTCTAGGCTCCCTCCTCCCACACCCCAGAATCTTTGACAGCGATTGTTTGAACAGGCTGTTTCTTTTAAAAAACGAAAAAAAAAAAAAAAAAAGTAAAAAAAAAAAAGTGACTTATCACGCTACTCCAAAACGTGCATAGCTTTGTACTTGAGTTCTTCATAGATTTATGCACAGAGTAGCAACAATAAATGAATACAGAGCGACAATGGTTACAGTTTTTAAACAGGTTATTTCTTCAAAGAAAAAACATCTAAGGACTTAGTCCAATATGCACTTTTTAGCATTTCTACAGCATGCGATTCTAAGAGTAAACCCACCCAATATGGCAAACAATCAAAAAAGGTTTTTTTTTTTTTGTTTAACTTAGAAAGTTCAAGATCATTATTTTCAAAACATTGATTTGTACATCATTTCATACACAAAGAATTGACTCAATACCCAAGTGTAGGACAGGTCTCTTTTGAAAACAGAGATTCCTGGTTGTTGAGACTTATAGGATAGTGTTAGGATATATAAACTGCCCTTTCAAGTGGACAAAACCAAAACAGATTAAAAAAATCAGTGTGGTGAAAAAAGGGGGGGCAGGAGGGACCAAGGATTGCGTTTGTTATCCATAAAAGGTGAAAGGGTTCTTTAAACAAGCATTCATTACCTTTTACAGCATGTGCTTGGTTACCTTACTGCTTAACATTATCCTATATATGCCAAGTTTTGTGCAACAATTATCTGTGATACTAGAAAATAAAATAAAAAAAATTAGGGACTAAATTTACAGCGTTAACAACCCCCAGATACTCTGGGCTAGGACTCCCTTGTTTTGCTCAATTAAATACATAAAGAAATGTATTTAAAAAGGAAACTTGAAAAAAATCCTGCTACAAACATGACTTTAAAATTTGCAAGTGTGTGAGATAAAGTCCTTAACTTCAACTTGGAAACTACAGTGAAAGCTAACTGTTTCACAATTATGCTCAAGTTTATGTTCTGGTCATGCTTTTATGATAGTGTTTCATTTTTAAATCCTCAAGACAACAAAAAAGAAAAAAAGAAAAAAAAAGAAAAAAAGAAAAAAAAGGAAAAAAAAATGGTCCCAAGAGGAATGCACAATTTCATTTTGCTTACAACACAGAAATTCTTCTTGGAAAGGTAATTGTGCTCTTCATTTCAGCAACAGGAGACGGAAAAGATCTTGCCCTTTGACGCTGGGGAGGATGGGGTTCCAAGTTAGTATGGTTGGATTGGATATGCTATCATTTTTAATTTTCAACCGTTGGAAATTTCTTCCAGTCATGGAGTCCGACGCTATTCTGACACACAGAAAGATTTATTAAGATTTGCACTTTGATAAGCTGTAGTCAAGTTTCAAACTCTGCTCTCACTACCAACTGCTGCCTTTAGCCATTACCTCACTGTTTTGAAGAACACCATTTATTTAAGAACACAGATTCAAAAAAACATTCATCCCTACCAGGAAAATAAAATATGACTAAAATAGTTCATCACAAAAATGTCACTGCATACATCAAACAAACAGCCTACTAAAAAAAAAAAAAAAAAAATTATTTTATTTTTTTTATTTCTCGGTGACTTTCCTAATCTGAACTACAAGCTTGCAGAATCAGTAAAACAGCACTGCTTGGAACTGGAAAAAAGCATTCTGTCAAACATGGACAGCCTTAATTAATTGGATACCTACCCACTTCAGTTCCAGATCTTGAGGAAGCTGTCCCATGATCCTGTTGCCACTGCCATACCATCATCAGTCACCCCTAAGCAACTGACACGGTTATCGTGACCAGCAAGGACACCTACAAATAAGCACATGTAACAAACACATTACAATAGTTTGATGATTTCGTGTTTCAGTTTCAGTAACACTGAAGCACACATATTTAGTCAACCTATACACCCACAAATCCTTAGCAAATATGGTTGGAATTCTTAAATGCTTTTGGCTTTATAAGCACAAGCTTAAATATAACTAGGCTCCTATGCAGGGGGTAAATATTCAGTGAACACATTACTCCAGAATTTTATTTCCATATTCCCCACATTATGATCTTGACTGGTTTCTTGTGAGTTGTGAAATCACTGCCCCAAAAGTTCTACTGACTATGTCACAACTATACAATATAACCATGCATTACATAGCTTATTGTATGTCTTTCCCATAGTGATATGGATCAGTTAGATTTTAGTTTTTGATGTGTAAAATTAAAGTTAAGCTAAATCATGTTAAAAACACAAGCATTTTTCATCTAATTTTATCTTTCTACATTTACAAACACTTACAAGATTTAAACTCCTACATTAAATCTATTTGTCAATACAGAGATCTGCTACAATTCAATTACAGTACCATTAAAAAAAGAATTCAGACACTAAACAGAAAAATTAAAGTAGCCAACATTTTCCTCTATCCCTGTTAGAGTTCAACAGTTTCAAGGATGTAAAAAGAAAATCTATTTATGTTCAAGCTCTTTCCAGTCCACAGTACTAAGATATTCTTGACAAACTTAAAAATAATCTTTCTACATCAATTAAGCTGATCACAGGACTACTCACATTTTGGGCTTTTCCCCTCCATTCACTATTCCCTGATACAGAACATGAATTAAGTCAGTTTTAGCTCTTACACAAACTAAAATTTTTAAAAATTAGTATTTTAAACTATTAATCCAATGTAAAAATGACTACTGTATACACAAGGATTCTTGATGTTTGAAGAAGTAACATTTCTGATATACTGTAAAAGTAGTAACACTGAGTTTCAGCTTCTCAGCACTGATAAAAAGTATCATGAACTTTGTCAGAAACAACAAAGAAAATCTGAGGAGTAAAACAAAGCTGTGATACACAGAAATTAATAAACCCAATGGAAAATATTTTAGTACAGTCCAGGACTATATGTATGGTTATATATATATATATTTTTTTCTATCTGGAGTATATCCTCCTCTCAAAGCAATGAGTCAATTTGGCAGCAAATAATGTACTTGCAACAAGTCCTTTCAACTGGAAGAATATTTGCTTGGCAGGTGTTAATCTCTGGACCATAAATTTCATATTCCTTTCATCAAAAAGATAATCACCACAGTGTCTGTTGTTTCGCTGGTTGCCTCTACAGCTACTGCTACAAGTATCAGAAAAAAATTCTTTTATATAAATGCCAACATTAATGTTGAATTGCTTTGAACAGTTTGTAAATAAACAATGCCATAAAGTCTGGAAAAAAAAAAAATAGCCCTCCACCCACAAAACCTTTTTCTTTTTTTTTTTTTTTAAATAGCAATCTTCCTGTTCTCAGGCACCCACTGTTCCCTTCTATCCTTTAGGAGTATTCCAATTTATCATTAAGCTATTTTCGTTATTGGTCACCCTAAAACAGATTATCAGAGTCGAAACAGGGAATTCTAACAGGACCAAGCACATGACAACTCAAACATTCAGTCTGTCACACTGAGCTTTTAACATTTGAAACCAAAGCTGCTTACCTGCTCTATCAGCTTTCAGTGTGTCCCAGACATTGCAGTTGAAGTCGTCATAACCAGCTAGGAGGAGACGTCCACTCTTGGAAAATGCTACAGAGGTGATGCCACAGATGATGTTATCATGTGAATAAACCATAAGTTCCTGATCAGCCCGAAGATCAAAAAGCCTGCATGTAGCATCATCCGAGCCTGTGGCAAATGCATTGCCATTTGGGAAGAACTTGAATGGGGGAAAAGGAAAAAAAGATATGACTTCAGACTTGCTTCCTCTGCCTCACTGAACACACCACTTTGTAAAGACCAAGTGGAAAAAGAAAGTAGCAAAATATACACCTTCCCTCAACTGCAAAATGACAGAGAATAAAAGAACAGCCATTTTTTCCATTTACCACAGTGAATCTGAGGTTGTACAAACTACTCTCCCCAGCATCAGAAATTATTAATTAAATATGCCAGAATACTGTATCATGCAGTATGTGCTTAAGAGCTGACACCAGAGAAGTATAAACATATTTTTTAAAAATTAATTAAATCTTAAGTCCTCTGTTGAAGCTGATACATACACAGATGGCATTGATGTCCGACTCATGGCCAGTGAAGGTTTGCCGACACATTCCTTCTCTAACATCCCACAGTTTGGCAGAGGCATCACAGGCACCAGAAACAAAACACCGGGCATCAGGAGCAAGAGACAAACTCATGACATCTCCAGTGTGCCCAGTAAATGTAGTTGTCTGCTGACCAGTTTCTATGTCCCAGAGGGCACTTGAAAGAATGATTAAAACAAAAATCAACACATTTGTGCTCTATTAGCAATTCTTGTCTGTACCTGTTAATTTCTATCACTGCTAAAAAGAGAAACTTATGACTGAGCTTGTAGGGTTTTTTCATTGAGAAGCCAGAATTTATTAAGCCATACACTTATATTCTCCTCAAAAGAATTACTTACTATCACTGTAGAATATTTTCTAGGAGCTCTTATGAGTAACAATATAAACTTAATTCTGCATGAGAAAAATCCAAATGTGTCCTTTTACATAATAAATACCGAATAATAAAGAAGTTTCAAACAAATCATTAGTCACTTCTTTTGGAAAGCTATCGTAAAAAAGTATTTCCATGCCACCTTAATACAGGGAACTAGGTCAGACTCTTCAGAACAGAAGCATAACTAAACAGCCAAAGCTAACAAACCTTAAAGTCCAAGCCTCTAGTTAATAGTAAAAATGTGATATATGAACAATAATTAATCACATTTAGCTTTCTGTGTGACTATCAGGTTTAGAAAGAATAATTTTTCCTTCAGTAATAGAGTATATCAGTAAAAAGTCATTATTAACAATTATGTCAAAATTTTACTGCTTACCAAGTGGTGTCGCCAGAGCTGGTAACGATTTGATTATCATCCAAGAAACGACAGCATGACAAATATCCTGAAAACAAAATAAGAAGCTGATGCATAAGACCAGAGATTACTCTTCACATTGCATACTGGCTTGATTATATGCTTCCTTTTCTGAGGATGAAGCAAAAACTACTGTGTATGCCAAAAGACAGACAATTTTTATATGTATGTCCACTGTTTTGGACAAAGTACAGTTTGGCTCTTCATAATTCCCAGTTACAGAGTTTATAAAAGTAAAGATCATTAAGCTTCTAGAATAAAGCCTACAAGCCTACCTCTCCCCTCTCACCAGTCACAGAACAATTCACCTCAGAAACAAGAACTGTGGAAAAAATTAAGCTATTGTATTTTGGGGAGAGAGAAGGAGCAACAGAAGAGGGAGCATTGAGAACTCAAACCTCTGCAACTAAAGAATGGCACCATCAGGAAGCAGCTGTCTGCCATCTGAGAAATTAAAACACATTTTCATTACAATTCTTTTGCACAGAGTATCATCTTCAAAAACAGTTTTTAAAAAGAGGAGGGAAAAGCCATTTGAAACAAGTAGTACACAGCTACAGTCCCCCTGAAAAATAAAGGTGCACAGTGAAGTATGTGTTTTTAATTGGGCAATTATATTTAAAGGGTTTTTTTGTTTGGTTAGTTGGTTTTTTACAATTTCATCATATTCTTGGGCAACTCAGGGACTCACCTGTGTGACCAGCTAGCTCACGGCTGACACGTACATTCCCTTCACGAGTTTTCAAGTTATAAATGGAACAGATGTTATCAAGACCACCACAAGCCACATAATTTCCAGAGGGAGCATATGCACAAGTCATGACCCAAGAAGAACGCAGGGGAATAGCATGCACCTGAAATGGAGAGATTCATGTTATTTCTTCTGCAAAACAACTGAGTCAATAATTTGCCACCAGGAGGTTTTTCACGATTATTGAAGCTAAATCTGTTCTGTCTTGCTAAACTGTTGCATTCATTCTTCAAATTTGTTCACCACATCTCTAAGGAAGGGATTATATCTTTACATTATATTTTGAGTTTTCATGCAATATTAACTGTCTGTCTGCATTTACCAGGAAAACAGTAAAGACAACAGTCTGTTTTTCTGGTGCTGCAGTAATTGGTGATCCTGCAGCAATCAGGAGTTAAAAAAAAATACCCTGCACTAAAAACACAACCAGATCATTTTGAGAAGTTTTCTATCATGGAATTGATCAAAATATTCAAGTTGAGCCATTTTATTTTATAATTAGGAAAATATTATATCAGTTAGTCTTACCTTGTTTGTAGTATAGCTGTCCCAAATGATAAGTTTGCCATCCTGGGAGGCACTAACTAGAAGCCTAGAGAGGAAACAGGAGGCAAGCACAGTCAATTTCAATGCTAAATATTATGGAAAGGTGAGATAGAACACCTACATGTTCACACATTCTGGTCTCAAGAAGAACTGTAGTCATATAACTAACATCTCAACCTTGAACACAGAGAAAAAACCTGCATGGAATCAATACTTGTGTTCCAAACACAGGTTTCATAATCCTTCAGTTTATAAATCTAAAATACACCAATATGGTATTCAAATTTATTTTATGCATCTTGTGATGATGATTTCAAAGCTGAACAACACAGCAATTAAAGTACTCCAGTCTCCAGATTATTTTTTTTTTCTCTAGGTTATATTTTTGAGACATCTCAAAACACTTTGGCCAAACAAAAAACTGAATTCCCATCTTCTAAGTAAGCTATATGCAAAAGAGGTGCCTGAGGCAATGAATTCTGCATATCTATGAGAAATAAGTGTCTGTCAGAGACACAGAAAAATGAGATGCAAAACACTGAAGTTTAACTCAAACTAACAGTTCTACTCTGATTTTTAAGTAGTAGGCAATTCAGAAACTACAAGGGAACACATCATTAACTATTTGTCATCTTAATGATGCATACTTCTTCATTAAGTACAATTGATAAATATATGTACTCCCTCTCCACAGGTTCTTGGAATTCATGTGGTAACACAACTATATTTTTTAAGAAGTAGGTGAAGACTGGTAATTCGGTGTCAAGTTTAAGGTTTAGACAAGAAAAGAATGGTCATTAGGAGAAGAAAAAGAAGAGGGTTCCAGAATTCTCTTGGTTGTCTGGATTTAATTCTTCTGGAATTACTGGTTCCTAGTAGGAGGAACAGGAAAATCAGAGGCCTGTGCACTCAGCCTTCCAAATAACAACAATGTCAAGTGTTGTTGGCTAGTGATTTTCTATCACTAGCACCCACCTGGAATCAGTCCCCCAGTGCATTGCATAAATTTTAGCCAGGTGTCCCCGGAGCGTTCTTCTAGTGCGCATCTGAATTCTCCCCACTGGGTCAATATTGGCTGTGATCTGAAATAGGAATGGTGTCATACACTGAATGAAAGCTGACACTAAACACTTCTGTACAAACTAGAAAAAAAAGCCTCCTCTTCCAATGCCATAATCATCTCTTTCAGCCTAAATTCCTACCAGGTCTCTGAAAAAACCCACCACATCTCCATGAGATACAGTCCAGAGTAGATTTCTCTTTCTCCAACTTAATGATGGCTGACACCAAGCCAATAAGATCAAACAGCAGAGCAAGATGCTCAGGTGCAGTTCAGACAGAAGTGCAGCATCATGTGGAAATTAGTAAGTAGGTTAACATCAGCAGGTTATGGTTCTGATTATAAAGGTGATGCAACTGAACTACAACCATATCTGTAGCAGAACACTGGGGCTCCTCTGTGCCATTTTCTCCTAAACAGTAGAGATATGCCCTGAGTGACTTCTGAAAGAAACTACTGCTCAAGGCTAATGCTCTCAGAAACGGGACAATGATGAAAAAAGTTCTTACGCCTGGGAAAAAACACCTAAAAGCAAAAAAAAAATAATTGAGAAAGGAGGGAAAAATAGAAGAGACGCACTTGCAAAAAGAAAATATGGTGTAAGAAGGTAAAGAAAATAGATTTTTCTAATTCATGTTAAACTGTTAAATGCTTACCTGAGCCAGGGTGGCATCTGCACATGCTTTCCTAGCATCCTGCAACAGAAGGAAGTTAAAGAAGTCAGCAGAATTCCTGTACATTTTTATATCTGTTTTGTCATCTTGATCAAGCTCCCCCAAAACAAAGTTCTGAAAGCATTCCTGCTTGTCATCCAGCAAGGACCCATCCTAACTGCAGCATGAGTGTAGTATGCTGTCTGTTGTAAAACACATTAATAATGTTAAACATCTAACTTCAAAAATTTCTACTTTTGAGAGAAAGATAAGATTTTCACAACAAAGATAGTCAAGCAATCAAGCTGCTTATCCAGACAAGTCTCCTTCCTTGGAGATTTTTTGAGATCTAACTGGACAAGCCCTAACTAACCTTTTAGCTGACCTTTTTTAAGGAGGAGGTTGCTTAACATTGGTTATGGTCTGTCTCAGAAAAACTTCAGTAAACATTTATTTTGATCTAATCCATTCTGTGCATTATTTGTGTAACTACTAGTTTCTAAGCAATACTAAAGACCAAAAGTAATTTCCTTAAGCAGTTACATACACTTGCCCTATCCAAATACTCATTACATTAACTTTGACACTGTGAAGACATTTAACTTAATGCACTGTTTCTGTCCACCTCTTCTCTTCAAGATGCACAAATGACCATTCATTTGTGCCAAGGTTTCAAGATCCACTACTACAATACATACTCTGATTTGGTTTTTCAGTTGCTCAGCCTCCTGGCGTAACTGGTCAAGCTCACTCATTTTCCTGTGCTAAAGGTGTGCTTCACTGCCACCTCTGAAACAACCAGAAATCTGAAAGACAGGTGATAATAATGAGAATTAGTAGAAGCCATACCTTGAAATTAGCAGAATAGACAAGTCTTTCCAAACCATCCCAAACAGCACATTTAAAGAATTTTAACATTAATACCTTGTCAGAATAAAACTAATTTTTAAAATATTGAGGGAAGGAGTTTAATAAACCACTGCCAACAGACATTTTGCTCTTGCTACGACTTTTTTCTGAGCACTGAATTACAAGCATCCATCTGTCTGCTGTACTCTGCAGCCAGCAAGACAGAGGCTCAACAGAACACAGCTATCAATGAACATGCTCAACAATTGGATTGTTTTCCAATATAATAAGCATATATTTTCCATTAAGCATACATCTTATTTTTAAAAGTCAGTGTTCTAGAAAGGTATTGTTAGCATTTTCACCAGGCTAAAGTTCAGCTGTTCTTAAACTTTTTGGTTTAAAATCTATGCAGCTTGATACCAATACAAGACGCTGAAGAAACATGGTGATGAAGTTTCTCTTTTACTGCACAACAATTGGTTCCATTTTCAAATGATACCTAGAGAACACAGAGTTTATTTAAAAACACTGGTAGTGTGTTTTTACATTTTATTAGCCAGAACTTACTCTTTACTATAAAATAAGAGAGATGCTTTTCCTAGCAGCTTTGCGTATTACTCTGTTATGACTTAATCAGCTTATTTATCTCTGCAAGCATGCGGGTTTTGTTTTTTTCCCCCTTAAGCTCTTCCCAAGAAGAAAGATGGGGATAACTTTTATATTTTTATCTTGTCACAGTAACAAAGAACATATTGTGAAGGCAAACCATAGCAGTAGAGCAAGCATCATTATTGAAAAAAGTTTCAAGAGTTATTAAGGATTTAAAATTCCCTAAATATTCCTACCCCACATAACCAGATTTATGTTCAGAGCTCTCTTCACAGTGGCAAACATTCCAAACCAAGGATCTCAAGGAAAAAATGCCAGATCTTGTAATGTAATCCATATACAAAGTTATACGCTTCTCTGAAAACCAAAATATTTTAGAAAAGGATTTTTAATTAGCTTCCATCTCAAAACCTCCATTCACCAATCATCACAGTCCTTTTACTTTATTGTGAAACTATGTCTCTTCTTTCTCTCTTCTGGCTCCAGGGTCATCTTTAAGCCCTTTTAAGACTGCTTGTTCAGCTTAGTCCAAAATCCAGTTAAGACAAAACCCATCAAGAGTGTTTTATGATCGTATAACCATCTCCTTTTCTTTGGAATGCTCTTTTGTTTCTGTACATTTAAGATATAAGACTGTGAGGCTAGGTCTCCAGTTTTTAGCATGCAGTCATCACTGCTTACAGCTCCTATGTAGTTCACACACATGATGAAATAGCATTACTCTTGTCATTAAGTAATTAATAAAGTTTAAAGACTGATTTTAAGAATAAATGGCAAATTTTCAGATTTGTTTAGCTTTTTGATATCCAGTCCTATTTCCACCATTCTCCAAGTTAATATATAAGCCCATTTCCCACTAAGGAAATACCAGCCTCTCTAGGCAGAGTACAAAGAACTTAAGAAATGGTATCATTCCTATTTCAGGGAAAGAAATTATAATCCAAAATTTAAATAATCTGCTCAAGGTCACAGCAACTCAGCAACTGGATTAAGATCTAGCACACAAGAATTTCAGCTGCAGAGTTACAGGTAACTACACTGAAGATTTACATGCAGCATTATTTTAATAATAGGATGAATAATCTCATAGCAGTCAAAGTAGATACATCCTCCTGTAACACATATCTTAAAATAGTGACAATTTCTTTCTGCCAGAATTTGTGCAGTGTGCAATAGAATTCTCTCGCATTTAAATGAAACAAAGTTCTTTTTAATGGAACAGGAAGAGGCCTAGGGAGATGAACACTGGTCCTGGGAAAAAAGTCAGACTGAGAGGGCTTGCTTCCCTGCAATGGATCCCTGTAGTCTGATCTTGGATTATTTGAATACACTGAGTTTAAAACAAATACAAGCACATTTCATGCTTATGCCTTATTGCTTAGTATAGCATGTGCTGAAGGGTCTGCTGCAAATGACAGTGTCAGAAGCAGCCCAACAGTGTCTGCAGCAACACTGATACAGCCAGGAATGAAGCTGAGGGGACATATGCCCCATTCCCTGGTTGATGGGATATCATAGCTCAACTAGCAGATACACATCTGTCTTCACACCTATAAAACTTCCTTTGAGAAGCCCAGCACAAGATCTAGAGGTATAATTGTGTTACATAAAAACATTTCACATCACATTCAAGCCAGTATTCTGCCTCAGCACGTTGCCTCGAGTCCTGCTTTACACAGGGGCTGAAAAGCTCTAATTCCTTCACCATCTGTAAGAATTAACTGAACCCAAGAATTAGCAGAACCCAACCTTCAAAGTCATTTATGAAATGTACTTTACCACAGTTAGTCAGACGTGCATCTACGTAACCTGCCTTACCTACTGTGCAGCTAAGCTCCTCAAATGCTTTATTTGTGAACTCCACATCAAGAAAATCATCCTCTGATGTTCTAAGGAAAGCTTCCTTTGAATGAATAACTTCAAAATGGTTTGCCAATGGTACAGAAACCTTTACACCTCTGTGCAAGATACCATCTCCATTATCACAGGCAGCAAGGACTTCAAGGAGCTTCACAACTACTGTTGTAAAAGCAGCTTCTATTGATCTGGACCTTCAGTCGCTTGCTAGGCAGGACTCATGTTTCAATATTCACTGCATGATAATTAATAGCTGACTGCATACAACCCTTGATGTCTTTTCCATCTGTAATATATCCACATACTAAGTTAATATCTTGAAGTCTGCTACAGTTTTAGAGTGAGAAGTTAGCCCCCCCTCCATGCATTCCAAGCAACTCCAAACTGAGCAGCAGTTCTGACAGCATCCATAGGAGTTGTTTAAACCAGATTTCCACATTCCCTTTGTAGTCTTTGTTGCTTCAACATCAACAGGAAGTTCCAATTCCTGCCAACATGACTGAACTCACACACAGGAAACAAAAATCCTAATGAAGCCAAGAGTATTAAAATATAGGAGTTATCTGAAGCAGACTGCAAAATTTATGGGACAAACAGCCAACCAACTTGGCTGTTCCTCTACTTATTTTACATTAAGTCTCAGGCAATTAAATTTATGACAGAAATATGAGATCCACAGGGAAAAAAAAAAAAAGTTCCATCCCCTCATGTACTTTTCAGATATATTGTAAATCAGGAGAGTTTACTAGTACCTAGCTGTTTTTTTAATAATCTGAAAGAGCAAAAACTAGAGGCAAGGTCAAGAAAATGCATGGGAAAACAAACATTTTTACACATTCTCACTTTCAATACATGGGAAATACAGACTTATTTTTGTTACAGACACGGATGCAATAAACAGAGACTGTACAATACATGACCCACGCTCATCACAAACTAGCACAACTGAATATCCTGAAGTAACACATTTCTGTTTCTCAGCATGTTTTAAAGGCATTTGACCCCATATTAAAATAAAGTTTCTAAGACAAATTAAGCTTGATAAGGATGAAGCTTCTATTTCTGGGGTTTTGAAAGAAGTTATAAAATTTCTAAATCAAGAAAACCTCATGCAAAAAGTTACTACTGAAGTTCCACACTCCCATTTTCAGCATAACTGTGAAAAAATAGGTAACAACCAAACTCATGCTTACCTCCCTTTCTCCTGAATTTGTTGCTATGTTCTTGAAGGCAGGCTTCCCAAGGCTAACACATTCACTTTCTTGAACTCACTCAAGACCTTCCCACAGGCTGTAGTGCTTAAGTGTCTCTGCTCTAAGCCTAATGCTCCCTAATCTTGTTGACACGAATACCTTGTAGATAATTCTCTTCTTGCTAGGGACAACAATAAGCATACTTGCAAAGTCATTTACTATTCTTCACTACTCCAAATGACCCAAGTCTCTAATCTCTTCTTACATGTTACCCACAGAAAAGTCACTTTGTCTCTCTGTTTCTCACATAGGAAAAAAAAAAAAAAAAATTGACATCACCTAATTTGTTACTTTCTGTAAAACTTCACCTATTTCAAAAGGATTTATCTTGTCACTCATCTCAAGGTAACAACTGGGTTTGTATTCCTTGAAGCTCCACAGAGCTACATTATCATATAAGAGGAAAGTTACCTATGTCCAGGCAGTCAACTGTATGTTGAGCAAGTCCTTGAACTGAACAGAAAGCATTACAAAATCTACTCAATGTCCACATACTTCCTGCAAATGGAGATATATTTAGGATCCCAGTGTAGAAGCTCTAATTTAAAGATAAAGCTCACTACACAGAAAACACTGACAGAACAATTCACAGGCTTAGGAAGAACTCAAATTCACTCATTTAATTGTTACAACTTTAATGTCCTTTCCAGAGCTCAAGCTGTTAATCCAATTAAGTCCAGTTACTGAAACCAGTATCATTAACACCATCACATTTATATGTGCTTGTCTGCATAATAAGAGAAATGGGAAGAGTTGAATGCAACTCACCTAAACACATTCTTGCGTTAAATATGTTTCCTTTCTAAAACTAGTTGGTAACAGCAATGAGGTAATGTTTACTAACACTTTGTTAGTTTATTTTCTCACACCATTCCTATAAAAAAGAATTTTAAAGGATAGGGCCTTCCATCCTCTCCTAAGTAGCCTGTTCTGTCAAGCTCTACGAAAGAAGGCAATACAGCTTTGACATCACAGCTATCATTAAGTCAAATATTTACAATTTCCATCCCTTGATGGCCAAACTTCATTTGATACAAGGTATTTTTATTACACATTACTACTTCCAGCAAGTCAAGTAACACCAACAAGCTGTTGTTGATGCAGAGTCTGGTAACACAGCTTAAATTTATAGCTTTAGGGTACTGCCCAAGCACAACAATTTCATCAGAAGGTTGGTCAAAGCAACAGACTGACCGATATTTGTTCCCTCAATAAATTTGCTGCTAATATGCATCACTCCAGTGCATACAGAACAGCCAGGAAAAAAAAAAACAAAACACTTCATTTGCAAAAACAGAGCCGAAACTTAATAATCAGTTCATGTTATGCCTACCAGATAGCCTCCTAGCAGGTCATCTGATTAAATGAAGCTGTGCTAATCTATTAGATACCATAAATCCTATTAGCAACATGCACAGAAGCTTGTACATGTTCACAATGACAAAGGAATTATACACAATGCACTCTTAGTTCCAATGTTTTGAGATCGTATTGGCTTTGAAAGATGAGGGGGGTTTTATTATTTAATCAGAAGTATATATTGATTTCTATTTGACTTTTATCTAGTAGAAAACATCCCAAAACCTGAATTGCTTGTGTTCCCTATGCCATTTACATGATGTACAATAGGAGACAAAAATTCAGGGGTGTCTTCTGATCCATAAGTATACACGTCCAGATACAGTGATCACGCACACAAAAAAATTTAGATAATTTATGTTAGAAATGGTAGAAAAGTTACACAGAAACTCAACATAAGAAATATATCACACAAGCTACTGTGATACAATCTTTATTTGAAGTGGAAAAAAAAGAAATCTGGAGAAGATGCTCAAAGATACTGGCTAAATACTCAGCACTGCTTAAAACAAAAGCAATATAAAATGGGACAGAAAATATTGAAAATATCATAATGTCACTAAGTAAAAATAATGGTTTGTCTACACCGGGTACAGTGTTCAGTTTCAGCTCTCCCCCCCAAAAAAGAATGCATGTGTCTAGGGTTGACCAAGGTAACTAAATAGAGCACACCTCAGAAGACAGGTTTAGAGAAAGAGTAAGGGCTGCTTGCCACTTGGTTTTTGAAAAATAGGTAAAGATTTAGAAAGTGAAAGTAACAAATGTAACTGATGAATATCCTCTATACAGCATAAGGCTAACTAGTAATGATCATTACTAGAGACCAAGAGACTTCACAAGAAGCAGAAAGATTTGAACTTACTATCTGGAAAGTAATGAAGGTTTCTTTGTTCCAAAAATATTAGCAATAATTACTATTACACCAAATGTTAACTCTGAAACTTTCAGGTTCTGTTTAAATAATGCTGACACACTGAAAAGAACATTCTGACAAGAGCCACTTTGCTCAAAAGAAATTTGGCCTTCTTTTGTCAAACATGGTGGGTAATTTTTCATTCATGAAAGAATAACTATTCTCATCATTTTATTTATTACAGTTCCCTGCCCCACTGAGATGAAACAGTTTCATCTATGGTCTCCCTCTGCTTTGCCAGTTCCATTTTGAAAGAAGGCAGGCAGTAACATCTATTATTTAGCAGGTTTCCTAACCATTTTAATATCCTTCCTGTTGACATAAGAATACACACGCTAAAGTAGAAAACAAAGCTTGCACAGATTAACAGCTAAACAGCTGAAGTTGACCACTTTTTAAAAATAGCATGAGCTTCTCAAGCACTAGGAAAAAAAAAATACCTAATTTCTCTACTTACATTTTCTCTCAGTACAGTAGAAAGCCAACTTCTGCTGTCAAACATGTAAATTCTGAAAGAAAAAAAAAAGGTGCAGAATTAGTATAATTATGAAGAAATAAAATGTTCTTAACAATTCATTTCTACAAGAAATTGAAATACTACCAAAGCACAGACTATTTTTTGTTAGCTAACTCTAACACCTTGCTTGTGTTAATGAAGGAAAGGGGCATTGCAAAAATAATACTCAGACAACCACAGACTTGCTCATGTCAAGGGTTACTTTTTTCCAAGATAGCTCTTGTAGTCCTCAGATCATTAATTCTTCTCCCCTAGCAACACAGAAGTCCATACTATTAGAGTTTAGGATTGTAACAAAACACCACCTCACTCACACAAGACTGTAATTTTCACTGCACTACAAATTCCGCCCCCCTCCAAATCTGCATTTTGAAAGCACTGAAATTATTTCTGCTCAATACTGTTCCAGAGGTACAGATGCTTTCTAAGCACAGTTAAAGTTTCAAGATATCTATTTTATCAAAAGAAGTTACATAAACCTCCTACTAGTGAGCTCAAGTGAGAGCATAGCACTCTTCTAGAAGAGTTATGACTTCTAATCACTAAATATATATAAAAATTAAAAAGCAAAAATGGACACAAAGTAACTCACACACTTGCAGTCTGGAAGACTATAATGATTTAGGATACAAATTGGCTTTGTAGCAAGGTGAAAAAAAAAATCTTGTAAGAAATTTCAGAACAATTTTTTCCTCTGGCACCACAAAATACTAATTATACTTTGCCCCAAGATTTGAAACACTGACAACCACTTCAGTACTCTGAACACCTGGGACCTGTCTCTATCAAACAGCAAGGGCCATGGAAACAAGAGTGCACGCCTTCAAAGTGGCTGCATCAGGACAGCAGAAGGTTATTCTAAGCACAAAGCAAGAAAGTATTAAAGCAAAATAATCTTAAATCAGAAAGCCAGTCTACAGCTTCATACACTTTAAACTGAAATGCTTACATGTAATGAGTCTTTCTGATTTTAGAGTTCCCTATTAGCTGGAAAATTTACAAACCACTTCAGTGTCTGGTATGAAGGTTAAGCTACTTAGGATATGGGTCATCCTCATCCAAGCTCATTTAGAGAGGAACAGTTTAATACTGTGATTATGAAACCATCACAGTGTAAGCGGTTTTGTTACTGCCAGAACAACAGACTTTTGGACAGAAAACAGTAACTCACACTGAAGAGGCCAAACTACACCCCCCTCCCCAAAAGACACAAACACATAACATAACCATTCTATGTCCTGAAAAAAGATCGAGGATATTCAGCTTTCAGGAGTCTTGACAGAAAAATTTGCCCACACTGCAGAGATAATGAATTCTAATGAAATTCTGAAAGAATTACCTGAAATGTAAACAAGTAAAATTATGCTGGAACACTAACAGCACACAGAATACACAATAGCAAAGGCCAAAACACACACCATTATTGTCCTGTGCTGCACCCTCATTAATGCAGGAGAGGTGTTGCAGATTTCATATGCCTTCTGCAAAAAAGAAAAACAAAAACAAAACAAAAAAGCTACTTTAACCAGCCTGCAAGAAGAGTAAGGAAGCATAACAGCAAACTTTCCCACAAAGTTTAGTTTAGTTTATAAAACTAGGTTAAGGTTTCAGTTAGGTATGCTGGAAGCATCCTTGGACGCCTGCAGAATGCAATCCTGGCAACTCACATATTTTCAGTTCCACATTAGAGACAGGGCTCATTTAAGGACAAAAGTAGCCAGGCTACTTTGGAGAAAAGATCTGCATTGCCACAAGCTTCCATTTTTAGCTAAAATGTAGTCTGGTAAAAGCAACATAAAAATGACAGGCCAGCTCATCCATCAGACCACAGCACTGGCTCAGAGAGTTCTTGTGACCAGCTTCATCCACCCTCTGCCTTAATCAGCCCTTATAACCACACTTAGCCGAGAGCTTCATGTTCTCAACATCAAGAACTGGGGGTTCTAAAGCTGGAGAGAACAAAAAGTACCACAGAAAACTTTAAGCATGGTTCAGGCAGTTAAACCAATTCACCAAAGGACCTGGAGATTCCCCAGCCCTACACATGGTGGGTGTACCCCATGTCCCCACGTTCCACAGCCCTCTGCTCCAAGTAAAGCAGCACAGCAGTTTGGATTAAAAAACAACAGAATAACTCCAGATGGTAAAAGCATCATCATTTTTGGGTAAGGGTTACTCACTACAGGTACTTATTAACTGCTCTCAGCCTAATATACTTTTTCCCTTTAAAGATATTGAAGTGTTTACACTGAGGTGACTAATAAACCATAACATTCATCTCAACTCCAGCATGCCCCAGAATATAAGTCTTCACATGAAGAAGACTCTTCCGCAGAAAAGACTGCAACTTTTTTTCACCAGGTTGGGGAAAGCAGGAAAGAAAAGAGGGAAGAAAGGAATGAAAAGGGCCTCCGAAGAGTAGGGAAAGCACTTTCCTGTTTGAGACAGACATCAGTATTATCAAGGTGAAACAAAATATCAAATGAAGGTACTTTGCTGCTCTGGTGTATCTGCCTTCTCAACATGCACCCACCTGAGAAGGGTGCATCCTACACCCCCCAAGGAGGGGGGTATGTTGAACAGGCAGTTACTAATTTTGCATGCAGATACTTCTGTTCAGGTACCCAACACTTACCACCACTACAACCTATCAACTACATGGTCAAGATAACGTTTGTGAAACCAGGAATTACAAGTTAGTTTAGTAAAATTGTTTCTTAGTTTACACAGATCAGTATTTATATGCCCCAGAGACTGCAGGACCCTTCCAAATCACTGCCAACAACATGAAGCTCCAATTATGTCACCAGACAACAGAAATTGGAAGCCTAAAGTTTAAAGCTATGCTTTGAAACTATTCTGTATACAAAAAAACCCCAAAACCAAAACCGGCTTGGTCCTATCAACATAAACAGTTTTAGGGGAAAGCTGGAAACTTGAGGGATGTTTTGGTTTTGTATGTGCTCCTCCACAAGTTAATTCTAGTTCAGATTTTTCTTGTTGAGTGGAGATCTCTATTCTGGAAAGCCCAGTCTTTGCTGTCACCTCCTACAAGAACAGCTTGAAGGACAGCCTACAGAAGTAAAAAAAATAATAATTACAAATTCATAAATCTAAATATGTCCAAGTGAATGGATACAAGCCCTTCTCATTTATTCAAGGTCTTCTTTCTGGGAATCATATGCTGTGTCTGTAATTTCCAAGCACACAAGCTTTGAAAAGCAAGCAATACCTTACTAACCGGTTTGCAAAACAGATTCTGCTCGTAGGGAGAAGGCTAAATTGTACAACTCCTTCAAAAGCTCACTGAAAACACTTCTGTAGTTAAAGGCTAGCATGGTTGGACCATTTGTGTGGGAGGTATTGGCTGCTTCTTGTGTTGAAGAGTTGCCAAGTTTCCAGCTGAAGCAGTCATTGTGCTCAATAGACATTTTTCCATACATTAGTGCAAAGTACACGAGTTTTGGGTCGATAAGTGTTAATGCTCATTATGCAACAGTTATATTAGCTGGTTAGAGAGGTAACATATCTATAGCATGCAAATACAAAATGACAATTACAGAAGCTAAAACCACCTGTAGTTAAAAGAACTAATTTCACAAATGTCTCATCAATACCTATAGCTCAGTTCTTTAACTGCAGGTCTCATTTCAACCAGGCAGCTTTCTGCAAGGGTCACTAATGGTACTACTTAAGAGATTTTTGTGCATAGAAACCTCTGTTATGCAAGATTCTAAACAATTAGAATTCCTAAAAAATTTTGTTGTGCTTACTCTGTCCAAAGTATTTTTTTTTTTTCTGGTGAATGAAATCCATTACCGTTTCCCACGCACAAGATTTTGAGGAAAATACATGAAAGTCCTGCACATGACTTCACGGTACAAATCTGTTAGGAGCTATGATCCGCAAGGCTACATTTTACAGGTATTTGAAAATAAACCTTTTGGACAGCTTACCAGTTTCTCAAAATAGAATAGTAATCAGCAGACAACAATGCTTAAGAACATGGCAGGGACACATGCTTGCAATAAACAGCTCTGTAGTGAAGTGGCCTGTCTCCTTCTGCCACCAACAGTGAACAAATTCAAGCTGTCTTCTACGAGACAGCATCGATATGTTGCCAAAATACATTTCCTGATACTAATCCCATGACCTACATTTTTTAAAAAATCATACTGATGCAATATTTAAGCATAAAAATCTGGACTCTAACAGGTCACTTCAGTAATCCTTTCCACATGCTATGTGCGTTATAAAAAAAAAAAAAAAATCCTAGTTTTTTTTTTTGGTACAGCAGAGAATTTAAGTTAAAAAGTAAAAAAAATCATGATTACAAGTTTATCAGTTGCCTGAAGCTAACTGTTTAAAATCACACTTTTTAAGAAGAGTGCTCTTAGGAGAACTTTGAGTGAGTTCACAAATATTACTGTTTCAACTTCAGCAACCCAAGTCAAAAGATTCCCTAACTATATATCTTTTCTGTCTTGCTCTGAAAGAAATTCACATTTAAGAGCATTGTAACACTTAAGTGTAAATAAGAAGTGGGCATAAGAAGCTAACTTATTTTAAGAACAAAATCTATAGTTATTTAATATCCATTTTCAACTTCTAGTTAAATTAAGAATGTCAAAAACCTATGCTCTAGTTTTTATTCCTTTGTTCCAAAGTATCTATATGCAATTACTCCTTCTGAAGACCAATACATCTATCAATAAACTGCACCAATTTTATCAGACTAGCCAGTGATAGTTTTGGCTGTCTTCTTTCCTGATCTTACAATTTAGAAAAAAAAAATACCCAAACCACAAAAAACCCCCCACCTTAGGTCAGGAATCCGCTCATGCATAAATTCCTAGCTTCACTTATCAGAAAAATAAGTTCCTGAAAATTGCCACTTAATAAAGAATTCCCTTGTCCAAAACCAAACAATTTTTTGTCACATACTACTACAGTTTTTACTACATGCATAGTAGGAGCTATGCAAAAAAACACAAAACCCCAACCCAGAAGCAGAACAAGAAATCCATTATTTCTTACACAGGGGACCTAAAGTACTGCCATAGTATCAGAATATTATCTGTTAAGTAAACTTGTAATCTCTTATCTCGATCAAGGGGCAGGTTTAGGGCAGTTCAGAATGCAAGCTGTAAACAGTACATTTTCTCCTAGAAGCTAGGAATGGCAGCACACTTGTAGGAGCAGTTCACACATCATCCCAGGCTGACAAATCAGTGACAGAACTATAACACAAGTGAAAATATTTTACACACCTAAATATGTATACTTGTTCCTTTTTACTGAAAAGTCAAAACTAGAAACACATCTATTCAGGTATCAAAACAAGTTTGCAACCCTCACTTTAATAGTGTGCCTGTTGTAAGCTTCAGTACTGAATACACATGTATTGGCGTGATCTTCTCAGCCTTGTTAAAAACCATGTATTGTTTCAGATATTACTACCATCACAGTGACATCCAGATGTACATCAAGATCTTCACTACAATATTTATTAAGAGGACGAAATGGGTTATGTGATCACTTATTTACAATAAAAAAAACAACCAAACACAAAAACACACCCCAAAGATAGCAAAATTAGACATGAAAAATAATAATAAAAATTCAGTAAGACTGTATACATACATAAGCACAGAATATTAGTAAGTTATTATTGTATTAGGCATTTCCAAAAATTTCAGCTCACATATTTTATCAATAGATGCTGAATCATCCATTTCATTCTACATATGCCAGCTAGTAAAGAGTCAACTGAGTCAAGGGAGAATCAGCTGCTTCCTATTTACAACCTTTAAAAAAAAAAACAACTAACTTTCAGAATGCTATATTTAGCAATACTACTTTTTCCATCCTCAATCGTCAAACCATTTAAAATTAGAAGAAATAGCCAAACCAGCATACCCTTATTCTTGAGCTAAAGGAGATGTTTATAGATGTAAGGTGGTCTTCATGGGCACTTTTGCTTCTGAAAAGCACTGCCCTAAGGCCCTCAAAACACTAATGAAAAACATACTATGCTTCCAGAAGCAGCAAGACTGTTTTTATTCTATCAAGCCCGATGGATCAAGGTTTCCACCCCAAACCTTTCATTGTTATGATCTAGTCTTGAAAGAACTTCAGAGCAGAAAAAAGATGCCATGTTACTGACTTAGAATGACTCTAAGAAAGTGAACTTTACCGTATTAAGCTTTCATAAAATAATAGTAATTTAAAGATTCAATAGAAGCAATAAAGGTACCCATCTCAGACACAAGCTGGACAAGACTTGATAACTACCTTCTGACCATAACTACCACCCCATCCTGCCTCACCAAAAATAAGGTAGTTAAGACATTGGAACAAACTGTCTGATCTCTTTGAGCCTCTGCTACACAGATTGTGAAGATCATGCAAGGGCTCACAGACTCAGAACAGTTTCATGTAAAAGAAAAATATTAGATCTTTATAACTGCGTTAAAGACCTTACCCAAGCTTCAGCTAATCAATAAAATTAATACATTTCACTGAAATAAGAATTCAGGTGTTCAGACAGTACACTCATCTTCAGTAAGAGATCAACCAAGGACTGTTAGAAAGAAGCTAAGCTATGCCATACAATACCTAACTGCTTTCCAGGACCAGTCTGCAGATAAAATGTATTTCAGTGAACCTTAAAAATCAACAAAATGTATTATATGCATATTGCAGATAAAAGAACACTCAGTAGAAATTATAATACGACTTCTCTAAGAGACTGAGCTATCTTTTGTTCTCAAGCCCTGCAATCAGCACAACCCATCTTTAATCAATGTGCAAGCAGTTCCACTCGTTTTGATAGCAATTATTTATACTCCCTATTAGCCCACTGGTTTCTCCCAGCACTTGCTGTGTTTTGCTATGTGCAGCTGATCCAAAATAAGTTGGGATAGAGAAGAACAAGAAAAGCAAGGCTGGCAGACTGAAAAGTTGATTAACACAGGAGACCTTGAAGCCATTATACAGACAAGGGGTGTTTGGGAACAGACAATACAACAATGCTTAATGCTGATAGGGAAGTTAAACTTCAAGTACAGCTCAGGGACAGTATGACAACAGAAAGCACAAAGGTACAACAGGAAATACTTGCTTTCAACCTTGGGTGTTCTTCTTTCCATAGTTCTGCATTAACCCACTTAAAATTTCTGGCATAAGTTCTATTCCTCTAGATAGTATAAATCTGATTAGGTGATCAAAATAAAGAGGAATATCTAATAATAAGAGAGCAAGTACTATTAGGGTAAGGAGCCAAAATGGGAATTAACTAAGAAAGGCAAAAATTAAAACATCAGAAGACAATTCCATCTATTTCAAGGAAAAAAAACACATGCAAAGTCAAGTAAAAAACGCAGTGTGTTTAGCAAAGACAGCAGCCAGTAAGGTTATTTGAAATATGTAGCTTTTAAAGTTCTGCACTGAATTCCTTGATCCCGTGCAAAACTGCAAAACAAAACACACAGACTGTAGTAGTCAATGTGTCAGCTTGGTCCTTTCAAAGCAAAAAGGGAGAGAGCTTTGAAGACAGGCCACTTCCACCCCATACAGAACATTAAAGATTCTGATGTGGGAAAAACACAGGTTTTGTCATTTCAAACTCCAGCTTCCACCTCAGCTTGAAGTTGCTTCACATTCTGGAAGAGTTGGGCTGCTCATCAGCTAGAAGCTGAACTCATAGTTTTGTAGCACAGTGCTTGGTAATAAAGTATCTGGTTTCTTTGACATGCCAAGATGTGAACTGGCAAGGCAGCTGCTGAAGAGCAGATGGCTGTGCCACCTTTTGTGACAGTGAGCAGCAATAACTGGCTTCCCCAGAGCGAGCCCTTCCGAGTTTAATTCACAACAGCAAGAATATGGAAGAAAAAAAATAAAAATCACTACAGAAGAAATTAGACCGAGAAATCTAAACCAAATTATTTCAATCTTGGATTCTGCATGGTATGTATCCAGGTAAACAGGCAGTCACTATTAGCTAGGTGATACAGATTAACATCCTACCTTCTCTCTCATAAATGAAAAAATACTTGCCCAACTTCTCAAGCACCTGTTAAATACATATGACTCCATCAACATTTTAAATGTGCTAACTTGTTCCTGTTCAATATTATTTAATTTCAAGTATTGTAGTCTTTTAAACAAAATACTTTATAGTAGCTTCTACAGTAAATTTTCAGACACTAGCCAGATAATATCTGACAACTTGTACTGAAATTGAGGACTCGGTAACCTGAAGCACAATTAATTTGCCACAAGTACCAAGCAAACTGTTCTTGATCTTTGTACAGACAACACCTTTGGTAAACAGACAGCAGCAGATCTTCAGTATTTTAACAAAGAATGTGTAACAGGAATATCAAGCATATGTTCCAACAAAGAGAGCTCTTTAATTAGTGCTGTATAATCTTATTACAAGTACCAAAGGTTTCAGCAGACTATCACATCTACTTTGTTTTTCTAGATAAACAGAAATTTCCAGCACCACTCTCCAAACACATTTGTTAGGTGATACAAACAAAACAGTTTTGAGAACTAAACAGGAAAACCCCAAGATCATAAAGAGATTTCTTCCCAGCACCTTAAAGCCTGCATAGGCCTGCTCTATTGAGTGCTATTACTTTATTTACTGGAAAGAAAACCATACATCAAGTTTTCTATTATACAGTTATAAGTCGTGGTATTTTATATACAGAAACAATTTTATTTTTTCTATTTTATTTTGAGATTCAAGTATTGCTATGCTTGATACACACCTTGAGCCACTTGCTATCAACTACCACGTACCAGTTGAACAATTTATACAAATTTAAATGGAGCAGAACCAGACTTACTGCACTCGTTTTCACTACAAAGATGTTATTAGAAAATACGACACACACTTGTGTGTGTGAAAATATGTGCACACTTGTATTGTACACATATCAAAGCAAGAAATAAATTTGGGGAATTCTGCTCAAAGCTGTTTATGGAGCAAACATTTCTGCTTGGTCTTATAAATCTCAGTACTGAAAATAACTAAGCATTAACTTTTAAGATCTCTGCATCAATAAAAAGGCACATTCACATCACCTTCTGGACACTTTCAACCTTGGTGCTTTGACTCCCTTCTCTCTCTCTCAGTTGTTTCAATAAATACCTCCAGAAGTCAAAACTGGACTGAAAACAAGGAGCTCTGATTTTAAAAGAGAATATACCAGGAAGGTGCAATTTCTCTAGGTCCAGAAGAAAGCCACATTCTCACCAATTACTGGACACCTCAGGTGGTGGCTTGCAAGGCACAGCATCTGAACAGACACAAGAACACCACATAATCTCGAGAAACATTTGTAAGCTCAACAGCCTGCTCACTAACCCTCAGGAAAAGGAATAAAATATATCCCATGTGACCACAGTCCTTCCAGTAACATCTACACCACGAATACTGAGCACAGAGGCTTCAGTTTTCAGAGAAGCTCAACTGCAATGTCAAAGCACACAATCAAAAATTCAGAGCAGTGTTGGATATTTGTTTTGACATTTCACAAAAAATAATGCAAACCTACTCAGCTTGTCAAATTTTGCAAGTCATTTGGATAACCTCTATTTATTGACAGATTTTAATAAATCCCAAGATGTCAGGATAAACACAGAGCACATGTTACTGAACAGACTTCTCAGATGGTTCTCTAAGTCTAGCCCAAGGCTTATACAAGGCCAAAAAAGTAAGAAAATAAAGATATATAGAATGAAAAGGTCACCTGCAAGAGCTAAGTTGAAACTCATTCTTACAAAGAAAGAAAATGACTGGCATCAGCTGTTGGGATTAACCTACTGTAACAAGAAAAAACAAGGCAAAGGACTAAGGCACTGCCTCCCTGTCAATGATGTCAGCTTTGTGGGCGTTTGCCTTTCTCGAAGTCAGATAGAAAGCCTTGCAAAATTTCTTATTTAGTCCTCCCTACTCCATACAGTTTGATGCTTTAATAAGGATGAGCAAAATCACCACTGATACCTGAACTGGTAAAATATTCACAGCTACTTTGACAGACAGCATGCAGGAGTTTCCACAGAGAAGTATTTTATTTTTACTTTTATTTCCCCTCCTCTTGTTGGAAGGTGAAGGGGGTAGGGAGGGAAAGAAGAAAGAGCTGAAAATAGTGACAAAAATCTTTTTTTAGTTTTTAATATAGGACCACATTACATAAAGCTAGAAAAAAATTATCTAATCCATCTAATTACAGATAATTAATATTTTCTTTTTTGGGAGTGCTGGCAGGCATTCCTGCACTTTTCAAGAAGATATATAAATATTCTCATCTGAGACAAACATGATAAACATAACTGGAGAGAAATTTTAAGCAAACCCTCCTGCTTCTCAGACCACTGCAAAAACACACAGAAAAAATATTTAACAATCCACAATTTTACTAATCCTTACAACACAGAGAAATTGTTTTTCTACATACAGAACCTTTAGAAATTCCAGTGATTTGACATGATGTAATTTTAACTTAATCAAATAAACTCTATTAAAATGGCACAGATTTTTAATCCCGCTCTTTCCCCTCACTTTATTATTTGCTACTATTTTTTCCCCCCTCATCAAGTTCTAAATACCATCTATGAAAATAACTTGAAGATTTAGCCTATCTTTACCACCTTCAATTACAGAGCCACCTTGTACGTTGTGTCCTTTAAGCTCCTTCAGTTCACCTTCTTCAGGTCTGTAGCCTCATTTTCCCTTATCCATTATTAGGATTCCACAAGAAAGGCAGGACAGGAGGAACAAATTTTAACCCTTAAGTCCCACCAAATAAGAAATACTAAGCTTTTCAAAAGGCTGTGACAAATTACAAGAATACTTTGTATTTTACAATTCTTAAGACAAAAATCTTTAGAAAAAACCATAATTTTAAACCAACTCAACCAAAATATTCAAGTCAGGAAAAAATCTGAGATCTTGCTATTGACCAAGAAAAGCTCAGACTCATGAACAAGTTCCATAGGAATCATCCAGATGCACCCTTTCAGCCTACAATGAGTGAAAGGTACAGGGATTAAGTTGGTCCCCCATTAAAGAGAGATGTGCTTATTTGAATAACCTTGCATTTATCTGAAAAGTGCAGGCTTGGATAATTACCATGGAAGAGCTAACAGAGGGTAACCTATTCCTTAATCCAAAGCCAGGTCTGAACATCTGCAACTTCTGAAGCATTCCTGTTTTAAACCTGCTGCAGTTATTTGTACTGCATTTCAACATGACTTAAATCTGGCAACATCTAAACAATTCAAGTATTTACTTTAAAACTTAGGCTTTCTCGAGCACTCATTCCTGTATCCTGTCATTCCTTAATTCCTGCCCCAGTGAACAAAAATGTCAGTAATTAGACCAATGTATAGCATTTTTTGTGGGATCCTTATTTTCTGCCACTTTAAAATTTTGAAAACCAAAAAATTGAGCACTCAGAGGCCAGTGCTGAAAATCTTGGACAGAATTTGAAGCCAAGATTCCCAACAAATTCCATGAAAAAATGTAGGGTTTTTTTCTTATATTCAAATTATCATGTAGGCATCTAATTAAAGCATCAGCAGTAACACTGAGTGTAAGATACACATAGCAAGCAGCCCCGAATTGTAGCTGTTGCCAGGTGGCATGTATGAACTGTCACGTCAGTACTCTCAAGCTGGGTTCAAGAATGAAGATTCCTGGACGTCCAAGAATAAATATATTGGGTGAGGCAAACCTTACCCCCTATACATAGCAGATCCAAGGTTCCAACTGCAATCTTCCAGAAAAGCAGAAATACATCGTTATGTTTCAAGAGACTAACAATTGTAACACATTCTGTAGCACTAATAAATGCAATGGGCACAAGCATTTAATGCAAATTGAAATCATGTTATTTGTTAGGAACATATTTTAGAAGGTCAGCTGCTAAAAGAAAACCCAAAAATCAGGTCAACAACATCTTATATTTATGTTGCCAAAAATACTTCAAGTGTTTTGCTTTTTTTTTTTTTTTTTTTTTTTTTCCCAAAGGCTAACCTTTTCCTTTCATTCTACTTAGAATTCTTCTAGTGTTTTAATAAAAATGCAGTATTCTGCTTCAAAATCTATTTCAGAATGTCCATATTTTTCTACTAGAAAGCCTTCTTCAGTAATTTACATGGATTATTTTGGCATCTAAAGTAAAGGTACTGTTCATAGCCAATTCACAGCTTTTAAAAACCTCCTAATGTTCTGCTGAACTACCAGTTGGCTCAAGTATCTATGGATTTTGCATACATTTCTGTTTGGTGAAAAACAAATCCATGCTCACAAAACCCCCAGCACACTAGACACCCTGTGAAGAAATAATAAATTGAGATACTATGTTAAATAGAAACACAGTAGAGCTTGGGGGTATTTTTGTTTTTTATCACGACCTTGGCTAATACTAATTCCAACATTATCAGTGGGGAGAAAAAAAACATTTTGAATGGAATATGTATTCTTTTCATTTTCTGACTGCACTTCAAGCCATCAAGAGACTCCTTTAAAAAACAATCCCCTTTATCTTCAATCACGTGCTTACGAGACATTGCATTACCACAACCCAGTTGCTTTCAAGGTTATACATTTTTCCTCCAACATAAACAGTAAAAACCTGTAAAAATACCCAAAATAGTGGCATGAGTATACTGGCATCAGAATCCTCACCTAAGCAGAATTCATCTAGTTGAATGCACTATTTCTCATCTCAACTTACTAATAACAAACTAGCACTAAATGCAAATCTTGAAACAATACGGTGTGCCATATGGCTCAAACTGGATATTAAAATTGAGAATATCAATTACCAATCCACTAATGCTGAGAGCCAAAATCCATGGACAGTAAGAATTTAATCCAATTCACTGACTAAAACATGAGCCAAGCCTGACATACAGAAGACAAATCTATTGCTGGTTGCACAAAAAGCGAGCAATTCGGGGGGGTTATTGCAATAACTACAAAACTAACTACATGTAGCACTTCCTTAACAATCCTAAGTACAGTAACAGGCATCACAAGCATCCATAAAGGCAACACAACTTGCATATGAACTGGCATCTTGTTTCACACTGATTGAGAAATCAAAACTAAGTAACTGTTTAAGAATTAACAGTTATAGTTGTTGTGGACACTATCAAATTGAAGCCTCCAGAGCACAGGGAAGTTATTACATGCTTCAGCAACCATCATCTTGCTTAATTTCAGGAAAAGGCCCACTACGAAAGCAAAAGTTATATATTTCTACTATAATTAAAGGATCCTTTAATGGAAAGATTTTCTTATTCCAAGTACATTAGTTCAATTGTTCTAGGTTTAAAAATTTTAATAGCTGTAGAGTACTCATTCTTGAATAATACTTAGAATAATGCTAAATAGAATTCTATACACTTCCTAATTATACAAGTTTATTGGTTTGATACAAAGAGGAACTGTCACTAAGTCTAAATTTTAAAACTGTCTGGCTAGGATTTACCATGGAATTCTAACTTCATGTGTTGTGGAAGGTTTCATGGTGCTGAATAGGACTAAACAAGGATAAATGCAATTTACTTACCCAATATAGAAGCCCACTTCACCCTAACTGCTTTTGGATCACGTATCTAAAGGTCAGCCTAAGTAGTTAAAAAAAAAAAACACTGAAAAACAACTCACACAAAAACACAAAACCACCAGCCAACCTGTGCAGTTTAAGTTCAACAGCACACTAAAAGTACCACTAAACAAAGCTTAACATTTTATTGAACAAGTATTCTTAATTTAAAAATTGTTCCTGGCACATTACCGGAGAAAAATGCATTCCGCTCATTTCAGGTTTTATTTTTTGCTTAAAAAAAAAAAACCAAACAAAAACAAACAAACAAAAAAACTCATTAGCTCTGCTGGTTCCTAGCTTTCTGTAGTATGGACTACGGCTGGGTTCTTACAGCAACCTAACAAACAACTGATTATACATTAAGTCATAGATAAACAGTGCTAAAAAGGCTGATATTACCAAAGGTCTGGAGGTCATTTGAATACCAGAGACACAACAAGCATTTCTTCTTTTTCTTGCTTGGTAGTGTATGATTTTAAGCCTGAATTCATTATATCAAATATTGACCAAGCTATTTTATTTAGAGTAACAAAGTTAAGAAGCTTAGCAGTATAGTGAAACATCATAAAAGTCACAAACTGGAATTACATCTTACTTAAAAGATACTAAAAGCCACACAAAAATCTCGAGAGATTTGTATTGTCATTTTAAAACACAGTATTTCAGACACAGAACTGTTTTAATATCCACTAAACCTTTCTAACTCTTTCCCATAAGCAGGACAGTTACCTAAAGTAATTCCAGTTCCAAAGCAGTTTTAAAAGACTTCACAAATAATTAGTATTCTCAAGAAGATAAGAGACTCTTTTTTGTGTTACAGAATGAGAACTGCATGCACGGGGGCTGACAGATACCTGCCTAGAAGAGAACCAGCAACAGTCTTTGTATACCTGGGCTCCAGGTTTAAAACACTGTTTTTCAGCAACAGGCTTAATAAAAACCAAGAACATTTTAATGGTATTAAGCGAGCATCACAAGGTAAAAAAGAAAATCATGTCACCCCTTTTATCCAGTAAGAGCCTATGTGAACATTTCAATAAAACTATTTACTCCTCCCACCTAGTTCCTATCTGGAGGAGCTCTCAGGGAAAAAAAAAAAAAAAAAAAAAAAATTCAATCAGGAAACCCCCCCCCCACAGATTTCTCACAACTATCTTCCAAATGCTCCTCCTGCCCCCACCCCCCCCAAAAAATGAGAAGAAATTGAGGAGAACAAGAAGGTAAATCTAGAATACAATTACGAAATAAGATCTAGTTTGGTGAAGCTGTGGTGAGGAGGAGTTGAAAAATGAGAGCTGCCTTGCTGCAAACGCCATCTTGTTGCAGCTACTGGGCCCAGGCACAGAAAGATCCATTCATTCACAGCAAAAAGAAAAATCAAACACACACCCTGCCTAATTGCAGCCACCAGAACAACTGCACTATTATCACCCCTTCTCTTTTTCCCCTCCTAAAGCACACAAGGGAAAAAAAAACCAAACACCTTCGGATTTATTACTTTTAAAGAAATTTAGATCTCAGCTTCTTCGTTTTCACACGTATTTCACAAACACATCGACAGCATTAGGTACTGATTCACATCCTCACATACTGATTCACATCGTTGAGCAGATCAGCTTAAAATATGGGATAAATCTCACGATTAGGTGCAGATCATTCACAGCACCAAAATGTGTAGCTTTTTGGTCTTAAATCACCTCTCCAAGTTGAGCCAGCTATTCTCAAAAGCTGTTTCAATAATCACTTAAGCCTTACGTTTAGTCCTTTCCTCCTATTTTCTGCTGTGGAGACAATACAGAATAACGTGGCAGTCGGCATCTCAGGAGGGATCCCTTACTTAAAATAATGAATCCCGACCATGACTTTGATGGAGAATAATGAAATATCACATTCGTTAAAATTTCAGTTCATCTACGTGAATGAAAAATTGACATCTTACAACCACCTCTTCATCATTCTCATTTTCTTCTGGACAACGATTATTTTTTTTTTAATAAAACGTCTCACGTCTTTCATATTTACATACAAGACTTTACACCTCTTCATTTGCTACAATGCTGTAAAATTAAAAATCCTACACCTTAAATATTCCTTGGGTGGATTAAAAAAAAAATGTTGAAATATTTTCAGTAATAGGCTGGGAATTGAAACGGTATTTTTAACAACGTTTCCAAGGAGAACACTCAATTTTTCTATCGTAGCAAACACCCTCCATGATCTTCATTATTCCTGCTACGGGCACACAAAAATATGCAGCACCGTAATACATGGGGGAACAACAAATATGCGGTCTGAACCCATCCTCGGTTCCCATTTTAAAGAGAACAAAACCTCCTCTACCCCTCCCTCCCCCGGCAGACACAGCCTGAACCCCACCGGGGAGCCCTTCACTGGGATGGGGGCTGCTGGAAGCAGTCTTACCCTGTTCGTCTCACCCCCGTCTCCTCTTAAATCAGTTTTCCACCATTACAGCAGCCACACCATAGCTTTTTTTTTTTTTTTTTTTTTTTTTTCCTTGACTCTCTCTCCAAATATTCCCTCTGCCGGCTGGATCGCTGGAGAATCTCGCCTTTTGTATCTTAAGGCGAGCAAGAAAAACACCCCAAGCCGCCTCACAGAGCCCACCACAGCCTCATTATAATTAAAAATGGAACCCCGCAAGATCCCAGGTCTCCTCCCTTTTCTCCTGAAAGCTTCCACGAGAGAACCAGACCCACCCCCACCTTTTTTTTTTTTTTTTTCCTTTTGTTTTTTGGTTGTTTTTTTTTTCCCCCCTCTTTTTTTCCCCCCTAACCACAAACACAGTTCTGTTTTAGGGGAAGCTGTAGGACCGCGGAGGTGGGGAAGCGCGGGGGAAAGGGGCTATTTCCAACCCCCCCATGCGAAGAGGTGGACAAACCCTGAGCCTCCCTCCTCAAATTGGGGCGAGGGGGCCGTGAAGAACGGGTGGGCGAGGAGGAGGGGGGGGGGCCCCCGGCAGCGGGGAAGGGGCCCACCCCGGTGCCCAGACGAACGGAGGGAGCGGCGGAAGGGGAGGACGAAGGGAAAGGAGAAGTGCGGCAGGCAGGCAGGAGGAAGAGCGGGGGAGGGGAGCGGAGGATGGGGCGCAGCCGCGCAGAGGAAGAAGGAACCGGGGATGAGGGGGGGGGGAGCGGGGAAGATGGCCTCAGGGTGGGGCCGGGGGGGCTCGGCGAGCCGGGCGATGGCGGGAAGGCGATGAAGCTTCTGTGAGGAACCCCCCCCCTTCCACCCCCATCCCACCGCCTCCTCTCCCCTCAGCCGGTTACCTGCCCTGCCGGCCGCTGCTCATGAACCGGGCCGGTACGTCCGTCGCCCGCGGCTCCTGCTCCGCGTCCCGCCGGCCTGGGAAGGAGGAAAGGGGGGGGGGGGAGGCGGAGGAGGAGGATGGGGCGGAGGAGGAGGGGAGCCGCCCGCGCTCTGCCCGGCTGGTCCCGGGGAGTCAGAAGGCGAGAGAAGCGGCGAGGGAAGCGGAGAAGGGTGGGAGGAGGAGGGGGGGGAAGGAGGGGGTTATGTCGCTGGGTCTCGACTCCTCCTCACACGCCGGGTGCCCGCTCAGCTCCCCGCAGCCATCGGGGAAGCGAGAGCCTGGGCGCGGTTAACCTTCCCCCCTTCCCTCCCTCCCTCCGCCCCGCCCGTGCTGCCCGGCCGGGAAACCCCGGCTCGGCTCGGTTCGGTTCGGCTCGTCCTCCCCGCCCCGCCGCCGGCACCGCCCCGCTCCGCTCCCACTGCCGGCAGCGGGCGGAGGCCTCGCAGCCCCGGGGGGGGGGGAAAGGGAAAGGGACGGAGCCGCCGCCGCTGCCTCAGGGGGGGCTCCCGCGCGCTGCCCCCCTCCCGCCTTACCGCGCGCGCGGGCAACGCCCTTCCAGTCAGTGAGGGCGGCGGGAAGGGGCCGGGCGGCTGCAGCCTCCCCTCAGACACCTCCTTCCCTCCTTCCCTCCCATCGCGGTTCGGTTCCGCTGCAGCTTCCCCTTCGACACCTCCCGCCCTTCTTCCCTCCCTCCCATCGCGGTTCGGTTCGGCTGCAGCCTCCCCTTCTACACCTCCCTCCCTCCTATCGCGGTTCGGTTCGGCTGCAGCCTCCCCTCCGACACCTCCCTCCCTCCCATCGCGGTTCGGTTCGGCCCCGGTTCGTCTCCTTACCTCCCACCCTCAGACCCTTCCCCAGCTCTCCCGAGCGGGAACAAAGGCCGCGGGCAGGCGGGCGTTGGGAGGGTTTCGCTTCTGCCCCGCCGCGCCCAGGCTGCCCCTGCAGGCCGGAAAAGGCGCCTGGCGTGAACAAAAGGAAAAAAAAAAAAAACAACAAACCACCAGAGTCGAAAACAGACCCCCCACAAACGACGTTATTTAAGTAGAAGATCTCTCAGGAAGAGCAGGGGCCGGAGGAGGAGCAGATGCCCCCTTTACCGCAGAATTCTGAATGTAAGGACTCTGGACTGTAGAACACAAGGGCTGGGGTTGAGGCCCAGAGGCCTTAAAATGTGGGCTAAAAAGCAGTAAATACCTTTGTATGACCATTTTCCCCTCAACTTGACAACGGGAGACAGCTCAGTACGTTTACAACTTACTTTTCTAACGTTGCTTAGAAGATACTTCTAAAAGTTTCCAGAGCCTTCTTTTCATATTCTCACAGGATGAGCATCCATCTTCATTCTGGAAGGCATTGCATAAATGAACAAAGAGAAAATAAGGGAATATTTTTTAAAAAGTAATGCAATTTCTGTTTTACAGATTGGGCCTCGTGTAAGCCAGTCAGGATAGATATTACCAAGATGGAGTCATTTTGCAGCAGCACACACATAGTAAAATATTATTATAGTGGAAAGTAAGTATACATACAGTGTTGTATCACTTTTTCTGTCTAAGAGGTCTAAATCTGGTAATTTTTTCCCTCTGTTTAGAGGTGATATTACCTTACTACCCAAGCAGGTATACAAAAAGAGGTTAAAAATGCCACAGCATTATGACAAATTTTGAATAAACAAACCTATCCAGAAAGAAGATGTAATAAAATAAAAAATCAACCAAACAAAAAGACAATTAAAAAAAACCCCAAACAAGGTAAGTTTCCTGCAAGACCAGTAAGTTTCCTGCAAATTCTCACTATAGTAGCTGCTTGCTTCTCCAGAATTTAAAATAAACTGTAACTTGCCATCATGCTTTCTGGGAAGGTAGGTGTGGTTACCTGTAATTAGCAGGAGAAAGAAGAGGTTTGCCAATTAAACTGCAGGAAAGTGGGTTGGCTATTATTCAGGTTGTCTGTTATGAAAAACTATTAGATTCTAGTGTGGTTAAGCCTTTGTTTTATAATAATCAAATGCTTGCTTTTAAATATCCTGGATGCTGGGCAAAAGCTTTAATTTTTTGTCCTCAGATTTACAAATAACAAAACAAGAAATTTACTGAAACTAGAATAAAGGATTCTTGAATTATAGTCCCAAATTGCTCATATTCTCTTCAGTAACCATGGGGAAATAATTTCTGTTTCACCCCTCAAAGAAATTTGCATGCACGTGCATTGTGGACAGCAGTTACCCCAACCAAATCTGTGGAGCCATGTGTGTGCAGTTTGGGGATGTGTCAGTGTTCTTGAGACTGAGGCCAGAAATTCATCTAGCATTCCTATCTGCAAAGTACTGATTTAATGTGAGTGTTTGAGAAACACCACAAGTTTATCACATACTTGCATGTGCCTTATCATACAAATACTGTTCTTCCTTATAATTCACTTAAATGTTTTTAGTAGTGGGACAATTATACTTACTAATTTTTAATTTTATTTTTTTTTTAATAAAATAAGCATTCATCTTTTATCCTCTCTTGGGAATATATTTTTTTCTTGCATTCTAATTTCTGTGCATTTGCTGTTTCATGAGAGCTAAAGAGAATTTCTCTCCACAGGTCTGTGCTCTGCCACTTCTTTAAATCCACAGAATTCAGGTAAGGAAACTTCACTGACCCAGTTAATCCACACTGGGTACAACTACACGTACACTAATGCTTCCACCACACCTATTCTTTTGTAAAAATACAACTGTTGCAGTAGTTCCTGTTTCTGATCCAGTGACTTAATTAAATCTTCTGTGAAAAAATTTGATTGATACATAGTTATACTGAGGGATTATGAAGATTGGAAATGGTTGTTTACAGGGTGGAAGGTTGTTTCAGGTGGGGTGGGTGGGGTTTTTAAATTTTGTTTTGTGAATCTCACTGGACAAATCAGTTTTACTGCATTTTAAATCTCTCAGAAGTACCACACTTCTGTTACTGTGTGCAATAGTTTAATTCTGATGTCTTCATAAAGCCTTGTGCTGGAAACAACATTATGACAAATAAAAAACTTGAAATGTAACATACAACTTCATAAAATGATGAAGCTTCTCAAACCTGAGGCTTCCACATGGTAGGACTAGGTCAGCTGAGGCAAAAATAGAAGTTTTTCTCTCGAGGCTTGGTTTAGATCTAAAGAAAACCTCTCCTAATAAGCAGGTTGCTCCACAGTTCTCAGTTGCAAAATTTCTTGCACCTTTTTCTCAATCAGCTGACTTTAACCCCTTTATAGAGAATGTACTGAATTAGATTTAGGCAGTTTCACTGGTTTGTGTATTTCTTCAGCTGCTTCAAGCATGATGACAACACCAGCCAGGATCTGTCATACCTGGCATGCTCCTGGAACACCAGTTTTTGCAGCCTGCTCTGCCATTCAGAACCCAAGTGTTACATCACCACTGTAGCACACTGGTGGTGAGCCTAGGAAAACACATTGTTTCAAGCCTTTTGTGGAATGCAAAGAAGTTGGTTTGTAAAATGAAAAATGGCTGTCTCAGAGTTACTGTGAAACTGTTCCAAATGGGGAACAATTATGCCATGTGTAATTTTATACACATTTTATACACATTAATCTCCTGATTATTATGACATCTCTCAATGATTGCAAGCACATCAAAAGTTGTTTTCTAGCTGTCAGCCTCTAGGCTCTGCTTTCACCCTTGTGTGTGTGTGACTGCCATCAAGAGGTAAAAAAAATGCTTCTGGAAAACAGACCTGTGAATCTTGACAAAAAAAAATGCATTTTTCTTCCCTCATCTGCAAAGGTCTTGCACTGCATAAGAGGGAGGGAGTACTTCCAGAGATTGGGAGGCCTGGAATGTACATGGCTGTATCTTTAATAGGAAGGCAATTAGCAATACAAAGCTGGAGGGTAACAGTTGAATTTTTGAGTCCAGTGGCTCATATGACAAGTAACCATGGCATGTGGTATCCTTTGGAAGCTGTGGAAACTTCACCTTAAAATTAGCTTGTTTGTTTTTTCCCTTTGCTAATCCACTTGTAAGGCAAATTGCCTCTCAAAGCCTTATTGCATTATTTAGACACAGTGAAATTTACCAATTTGATGATGCCATAGTGCATACTGCAGTACTGTTAGAGGCATTTGTGTCAGATCTTTATCAGTGTAATAGTTAAAAAGGCAAATGCTGCTTTTCTAAGGCTGCAGGATTATGAAGTCTTGCTCAAAAGCAAAAAGATAGAATGCATGGTACATAGTCCTGAGAGAAGATGTTCAACAAGAACAGCAAGGATCAAACTTTGTCCCCAGTGTATTAATGAGTATGGGGTTTATTTGCAAAGGAAATTGCCATTGCACCTTATTTAGAAATATAATACATTAATGTTTTATTGAATGTCTTCTCAGTGTTTTTGTAATTTCTTGGAAAGTAATTAATTTTGCATACAAATAGCATGGTTACTGCAGTGTTATAATCAAAATTTACATACTGTTATCTGAGAAAACATACTGCATGATTCTTATGATAACTCATGATGCTCCTCGACTCTGAAAGAACAGCTGTCACCAAACAGGTATAAGTTATGCTTTCTAAAGGAAGGGTAAAAAACAGTACTTCTCAAAATTGCATAGCTCCAGATGTTTTAAAAATACTACAGAAGTAATAAATGTTTTGCCCACTTCTCTACTTGAGACTTCCCAGGTGAGTGCTTCTAATGGATATACCAAAAATAACAACTTAAAGGAACACCTGACATTCCAGTATCACACCAGCACTATTTCTCATTCCAGAATATCTTGTCTGCCTTTGTATACTTTGATTTCTACAGTGTGCATTCTATTAAAACTGCAGGTGTTCATGTAATTCTGGTCTTGTCTGAAGTTTTCACTCCATTTGGACCCAAAAGCAATGCAAGAACCCATGTTTCTCCGGTCTTTCAAGCAAAATTAAACAAAACCTGTGCAGTGTTTCAGTTTCAGCTATGCTTCAGTCCATTGAGAGAATCAGGAACTCATTTTAAAAATTATTAAAAAAAAACCAACTCATTCAGAATGGTTTCAACTTGCTGTTATTTTCCTGTTCTCTAACACCTGAGTGAAAATCATGGCTGCTACTTACTGAGGAAGGACCCAGGTAGCAGATTATCAAGATCGTTCATTAAAGGGAAAAAAAAAAAAAAGCATACTGAATAGAAATACTCAGTGAAGCCAGGCAAAGGAAAAAGTAGGAGTAACTCAGTCTCCTTAGTTACATTCTGCATTCTCACAGTTCTTTTCAGTTTGCCTATTACTGTGGAACAAAAGAGTTATTTTAAACTAATTCTGACTGATATGTTTAGCATACCTTGAAGCAGTTTCCAAAGCCAAAAAATATCACTGTTCTTGTCTTAGGCAGAGGAAACTGATGCATAACAATGTGAAATTATTTAGCTGCTACCACCTAGAACTTATGGCAAGAAGGGAGATGAAATGTTAAGGTTGCTTGAACCTATATCTGGTATTCCTTGCCTTCAGTTCCATCATGGTATTCTGTGACACCCTCCTTACAGTGTGATACATATGTGTAACTTTGTCATTTCTATGTATCATTGTTCAAGAAAATAACAGATCTCTCCTGGCAGTAAGCTCTGCTCTGGTTTTTTCTGTATGTGCAAATTGTAACCTTAAAACATATATGGGTTGGTGCAAGCCTGTGTGTACACTGTTTATACAAACCCACTGAAGAAGAAAGGGGTTTTGGTGATTTTTTTTTTCCTACAATCAGAATTGTGTGAGAGCTTTTTGTCCACATGCTGGTGATTGTGCAAGATCTTGTTCTGTGTTTTCCTTCATATTCAAGCGTGTGTTACTTGTTCACATGTTTTTGCTGTACCTTTAAACTTGGCAAGCCATACCTTGGGTTTAATTCCTTTGATGCTCTCAGCAGAGAGCCTGCACTACCTGGGCCAATGGATATTTTTTCCAACACGATGAAATCCCCTAGGGGCATGGAACAAACATGGCTGGCTTTGCAGTGGCTGCAATCACAGCAAGCATTGCTAGGAGCAGGGGAGAATATAAAACAGAACATGAACATCTTTTTCAAAATCTCATATCCTGTACTGAGCATAGGTTGTTCAGAGCCGAGGTAGAACTGAAGGAGGAAGTGTACATGATATTTAGAAGCAATTAACTGGAAGTTTGTTTTCTTAGAGCTCGACATTCTGCAGTACACATATGTATCTAAAAAGACACACGTGCATGCACACAACTGACTGCAAACCTGCAGGTCTTCCTTTAGGTAATCTTTTAAGTAACATTTTGACTGCATGACTGCTGGTTGAGCAGCTTGAGCTTAAAGCCGAATATTTCTCGATTTAAAGGGACTTTTCTCAAGGGGGTTATTGTCTTGTTGGGGAAATAAGAAGAAAACAACTGGTACCCTGGAGATACTTAGAGTTTAGAATCCACATTGAGAATTCAGCTTAGCTACTAAACTTTCCATGATGTCAGACAAATCAAGCCTGCAGTGAAGTTTGCCTGTACAAAATACCTCCAAATATCAGAAAGAATTTGCTTACCTAGCTATGTATCAGATTTTCCTACATAACATTCTTCCATCCTTGTCATAGCAGTTTGAGAAAGAAGAGAAGTGTGTGTTCTGGTGAAGAAAGTGTTGGAATTACTGTTGAGAGCACTGTTCTTTTGAAGAGCGCTACTTTAGTTCATTGCTGCAGTTGCAGGAAATCTTCAGTGTTGCTGCAGAATGCAGAGGACAAAAACTGCATTAATTAAACAAAAAGATTTGGAGTGGGCGAACCTGTTCTTGCAGGATCTATGTTTAATCAATCAAAGCCTATTTGTGATACAGGAAAGGGATAAGGCACACTTGGAAAATTCAGTAGTCATTAATTGCAATAGGTAGTAAAATGAATAGGATCAATTATGGTTACATCCTATACTTCAAAAATAAGCATTTATTTGGGAAAGTGTACTGGGCCTGAAAAAAATAGTGATTATCATGAGAGGAGCAGAAGGGGTGAAGTTTCTTCACAGAACTGATTTGCAAAAAAACAAGCTAACAGAATAAAAGTGCAAGTATTTAGGATCCCTAGCTACCTTGCTGCTCAGTTGCTGCTCGTAGTGAAATAATTTGCAGCAAAGGTCTACACTTCTTGGGTCTCTAATAATTCATGTCCTTTGAACAAGAGGATAGGGTAAGTTCTAATTTCCAAAAAGAGAACTTTCTTGTGACCTCTGGGATTCTGCTACTGTAAACATGCCAAACCTCAAACCACTTGTCAGCCAAATCCTGATTTTGCAAAACCCCTTCTTATGAGCACCTGTTAGAAAAAAAGTGCTTATAAAATACATGTTTCCAAGCAACAAAACAAAACATACAGAAAGTAGACAGCTCTCAAGGTACTACCCAAAGGAATTGACAGAAACAGCTGTCTAGTTAGCAAAGTCTGATTTTCAGTAGCCAAGCAATACTATTCCAGGAGCTCAGAGGAGATTTTAAGTTACATGCACATATGATATGCAGGAGTTTTACCCCTGTCTTAAGCTAAAATACAAGAGCAAATACCATCATGAATAGAGAGGTGAGCATATGCTCTAGTCTTGCTTCCCATGAGCTGGGCAACTTCAATTACTCAGCACCAAATAAAAAGGAACATGGATCCTTTCTTATACGTTCATTAGAAAATGTATAAAGCAGTAACATAACCACTTCATTCCACCTTATCCCCAGTATCCACAAATCAGCTTAATACAAATTCCTCACTTAAATTCCATAAAATTTACTTTTGTTTTTTAGGTGCTGACTTGTATTTCTTAGGGCAATAACTCCCACTGACAACACTAAAAGTAAGATGTGGGCAGCATTGCTTTTATGTAAAATATAGACCTTCCCATACTGTGCATTTCAAATATTGTATCCTAGCATCTCCTTAGTGCTAACTATTGTTTATTGTCATACTTTAGCTAACTTCAGTTTCTTCTTTTCTATGCTTCCACTTTCTTTAAAACTCTTCAGCTCTCCCCAGGAGTGTTTGCTTACTTATCTTGTTTAAAGAAAAATCCATTTACAGTTTATCCTGCATACAAAACAGTTTTGCTGAGAGTTCCCCCATATTGCACAAAAGAAATGGACTATGGCTACTTCAGGAAGATGGGCTTGAAATTCCAGAGTGACACCATAATCTTTTGAGTTTTATTCTTGGCTTAACTGTGGAGGCTGACTTTGAATTAGTTATTTAGCTCCTTTGCTTTATATGCACTAATGGGGAATCAACAGACCTACCTCAGAGGACTTTGTGTCACACCTCAAACATTGTCATTTTCCTAGGATACTTAACAAACACTTCAAGAACATAGTTATCATGTAGTTTACTTTTTTTTTTTTCCCCTCCCTCACTCTTTCAGTTTGAAGCTCAAGCTGGACAAGTGGACTCACTGGCCTTCAGCCTGTAGTCTGGCAAATTGTTTTTAGAGGACACTGAAGCCTAGATAAAAATACAGGAAGTGAAATTAGCCTATTATAATTAGTGACAGTGTAGGCATTAGCTTGATCCAGGCCTGGGTTTCTGTAGTTTTTCTTACTCTATAATTGTGACAGGTTTAGATTATGGCTAAATTTCTCACTGTCATCAGTAAGAGTTTTGCCTAATTCACCGTGGGAATGGGACTGAATGTCAAGAATATCACTCATTTTGATCCTATTTGCTTTAGGGACTAGGTGCAGCTTTGTGTGCAGTTTCAAAGTACATCTCAACAGTTCATGATATTTTGGGGATTAAGTCTTGTTATTAAGAACCACTGTCTTCTGTGCTGACCACCTTGAACACTTCAGCTGAAGGTATTGGGTAGAATCACAAACTGCTCTACAATCCTGAGTTTTCACTCAGCACATGCAAGGCTTGAACACGTTCCCTGCTATTCTGCATATAAGGAGGTGGAGGAAGGAAATCTGGAGAGGAAGCTGAACTTCCTGTGCCAGAGATTTTACACTGTAGCCTTCCCTGAATTCAAGACAATGTAGCAACATCTTAAGAAATTAATCACTAGAAGTGCAGACACGCAGGATTTGAAGACAGACCCTTCTGTATCCACACTTGTGGTTAGGGATTCATGTGTTTCTGTAAATTCATGAAGAACAATCCGACTCATTTTTTGACCTAGCTGTTGTCTCTTCCATCCCCCACCCTGTCTCCAGATTGATGAGAAACTCCCTCTTTTTTTAGTTTCATTTCTCTGAAAGTTGTTTCAGATTTGTGAAGTACCCAGTTTAGGCTTCTGGGTTAATCCAGAAGGTACATGGATAAGGGCCTTCACAAACAGATGCAGAACAAACAGGCACCAAGTGGCCATCTTGAAAGTCCATCTCTAAGAGACAAACAGGGGAGGTGAGCTGTAAGAAGCTGTGTGTAACAAAACTACTGATTAGTCACATGTACACACTCGCAATTTAACACTTTGTGATTCTAAATGGTTGAAGAAGTCATCAAAGTCATCCCATAGATGCTCAAATTACACTTACCCTTTTTTTTCCCCTGTTGTGTTGACGTGTGTTATCCAGCATCTTGCACATTAAGGAATTAAAGCATAGAGATTTTGGGACATAAGTTTTCTACCTACAGTACTGGGATATGTTAGGAAATAGAGGTAGGAATCCATCAGAAACTTTGATTTATTTTTATTATTATTATAGCATAGCACTGAGCCATGAGTTTGCAGTGTCACTAGCTACAATTCACCTAAAAATAACGAGGGCAAATATTTTTTGTCAATAATTTAGGATTTCAATTGAAACCTGTGGGAGCAAGGGTATGCTCAGATGAAATATGGTTTTCTTGTTGGTGAGAATGAGAAACTAGAAAAAGGAAAAGAAATATTTCTTTCTTTTTCTGGCCTGGAAAAGCATTACTCCTTATGTTCTTTTTTAAATCCAGGCAATTTCCTGTACTTCTAAAGCAAGATCTCCCACAGGAGGGGTATTTATATAGCATCTTCCACCCAAAAGCCCCATGCAAAGCAGAAGGAAGATTGCATTTATTTTTCCTGCTTCCAAGCAGTTCATCCATTTCTGATTAAACAGTTCATGTAGATGCATCCCCTTTCTCTCTGCTCTTTGTCTGATTTCATCTTGCCAATTTTCTTACCGTTGGGACACAAATCAGCAGCAGACTGAGCTGGCCACTGTAATCACACCACGGTGTGAGCTCTCCCTGTACGAGATGATGCAACCTCAGCCTAAGGACTGCAATAAGAAACCTTGCATAGGTAGCACCAACAAAGCCTACAGCCTGCCAGCACAGTGTGAGGAGGTAAACAGAGTGATTGGGTACCTGCCTCACATGATGTTTCCCACTGTCTGCTTTATGCAGTTGTTTATTCCAGGTCCACATTCAATAGAAATATATTAAATATCACACTGGAATTCAGGTGAAATTCCTGAATGATTTTGACAAGTTGAACAAAAGACAAGATTAAATATTTTGATGATTAAGAGTTTGAAGCTTCTGACATCTGAGCAGAGGACAAACAAGTTGGTGTTCTTTGGCCTCAAGAAGAGATGGTTCAGGAGGGGTCTTATCAATGTGTATAAATACCTGCATAAGGAATAAAGAAGGTATAATGAGGTATAAATAAAGCATGAGGAAGACAGAGGCAGACTTGTCTCAGTGGCACCAGCTGACAGGGTGAGATGCAGTGGAAACAAGCTGAAACACAGGGATATCTGAGTGGAATTTAATAACAACTGCTTTTACTGGTCAGATATGAAAAAAAAATGTTGCTCAGGGAGGCATTAGCATCTCCATCCTTGAAGGATTAAAAGCCAGAGTGGACAGGGCCCTGAGCAAGCTGCTGTGTTGGAAAATAGAGGCAAAGACGCTGAAAGTGGTACATGTATAGACCCTCAGGATACCTGTGGTAGAGATGGAGTCTGTTACACTCCAGAATGTTTCTTGATGGAAAGATAGTCCTAGCCATTATCGCAGATTTTTTTTTCTTGATTATTACAGTGGAAATAACAAAAGATACACTTGGTTACTTTTGTACAGTCCAAATCAGTTAAACTTCAATATTTTACAGCAGGTGTAGGGGACCTTCCATCAAGATGAAAAAGGTCTAATCTATATCTGCAATTTCAAAGTAAGGAATGAAAGTGCGTAACGTTTTTTCTTCTAAATAATCTTCCCACAAAATTTGATTGACTTCGTCTGTGTTGCCTTCTAGCAACTTGTCTGAAAACCGCTATTCACGCAGGTCACTTTGGCTGACTGATGCCACCATGTGGAAGAACTGACAGAGCAGCAGCATTCTTTGTCATGTTCACGTCTGAAGTGGTATCACTCGGGTCATTTGATCCCCAACGGGTCAGCAATTTTGCAAGATAAGCGGCATTCACAAGGCTCTTACCATCATCTCATCAGGTGTCTCGTACTGATCCTGGGTCTGTCTTTTAAATTTCTCTCCTCTCTGCTTCTTCCTCTAGCCAGGGGTGTTGTAATGATGACTGAATCGAGCACCTAAAGTCCAAAGGCTCGGAAAGGTTCTGAAATCTCTGTTTTGCCCGAGTTTCTCCTCTAGATTCCCCCCTTGAGGAGGAGGGAGCAGGGAGGTTCTTTCCCCCAGCTTCATGTCCCACACAAAGTTCATCATGCTCTGACAATGTCTCTGTATTTCATTATAACAGGGCAGCCCACGCTCAGTGGAGTCATCCTCAAAATTCTCTGCAAGATAAGATAGTGCCTCAGTCCCTGTTTCACAGACCAAGAACAGAGGCCAGCAGGGACCAAGTGACAGTGCCAGGGTGAGATGGGAAGTCTGGGGCAGAGCAAGCAGCTGAGATGGGTTTCCCAAGTCAATACTCCCACCTCAGGACCACACTTCCTTACTTGTGGGAAGGAAGTGGCTTGTGCCATAAAACGAGAGAATGGGAATAGGAAAAACAGTGCACACAGAGCTCGGCATCAGGTTCTTATTTTTTGTTTCCTTTTTGAACTACTGCGGAAAGCAAGGTAAAAAAGTAGAAATTAAGCATTTAAGGCAGATTCAGGCATTTCTAGCTTTGAAATAGAAATGGATTTTCTCCTTTCTCCAAGAGCCCAAAGTGAGCTTTGTTACTCTAAAAAGATGTAAACTGCTATTGAAAGGATGCATTATTTCCTACAGCACCATTTTTTTCCCTTGGTAGGATAGAAAGAGCTCTAGCATTGTATATTCTAAATTCTGACTGACCAGAACAAAATGTTTTCCTAGTGATGTGGTTTTGCACCTCAGCTTTTTTGTGCATTGGTTTGAACCTTGGGATGCCATATTTCATTAAAAATTTATTGTCTTCTCTATTTTTATAGAGCACAATTCCCCTGTGATACTTTGTTTTCATAGTCTGCTCTGAATGTGATTCAAACACTTCTCTCACAGTTTGCGTTTTCATTGTGGGCAAAGAACCTCTGCTATCTGTAGCAAAATTAGTAAATGTCTCCCTTAGCAAAAATAGTTCCAGTAGGTAAAGATGATTAGAATCAGAGCCAGGAGACAGCCAAGAGCAAGAATCTGGAAAGTGATTTTATGAGAGCTATTTTATTCCATAAGTGAGCAGGTTTTGCACATGTGTCTGAGCATCCTGCTCATCAGTACTGGCAACAGTGGTGATGCTTTCCCCTCAAAAAATGCATCTGATCAAGCTGAAATGCAGTTACAAACCAAACAAACCAAACCTCCTTCTGACCTATTTGGGGGCAGCAAGGCAGACAAAGGCAACTGCAAAGCAGAAAAAGAAATGCTTTTTCTCTGACTCTCACAACACCAGACCCTATTGGTGCTTCACTCTGGATGCTGCAGGTTTACCACTTAATACTCTGCAAAGATTATAATGCACTGATTATAAAAGCCATTCTAGAGGTACCACTTACATTGTTAATGAGCTTGGCTATAAAGGGATTTGCAACCTGAATTTCACGACAGAGCCAAGGTATAATTTTCTCTGGGCTATAAAGCACATGAATTATTGAGGCAATTTACTTCCAAGCCTGCATTTTTTTTCTGAGCACAGTGCTCACGATGCGTGCGTGTGTGTGAGAGGAGAGAGACAGGGCTGTGAGCTGCAGACACTGATGTAATCACCAGCTTCTCCAGCAGTACATCTCAGCATAGGCTCTTTCATACAGCCAGCAAATAACAGCAGAAGAATACTAGGAAAACAATCATTTTGGACAAATGGGAGAAGAAAAATTGCAAGCCGAACAGTACCCAGCTCAAATTACATTCCAAAATGTACTTTGGGTAATTGCAGAGAGAGGCTTTTCCCTTAGAGACATTACAAAGCTTGTGGGGATATAATCAGGTGTGAGTGAACTTAAACAAAACAAAGTTAGCTTACCATGCAGTTGTGTCAGGAGATCATAGTGTCCTCTTCCTAGACATGGTGTAAAATTGCACACTGGGTAGAAGCTGGCTACTAAGCCCATTTTTATAGACATTAACAACAAGAAAGTCTGTTTTTCTCTGGCTTGCTTAATTAAACAGAAAAGGCCCAAGTGATCATGAGCACTCTCTTCCATTCTGCTTCCTGGTATTTAGTGTTATGCAAGGCACATGGGAGCAGTGTTTCCAATCTGTTGCTTGGGTAGATCAAGATTCAGGACACCTCCCTTTTAATTGTCTTTTCTGACATTAGTTCATTCAGGGGTCATTCTCCCTCACTGTGTTCACATTCAAGAGGGATTGATGAACAGAACTTTCTACACAAATATAAACTGTTCTCAAGATGGGAAGTTCTTTGTTTGCTGCAGGAGTTTAAACAGATTTTGTAAATTCCCTACATGTGATCTGTCTGGGGGGATATGAGTTCTGCAAGACTATCAAGCCAAAGAAACCTGTTAGGTGGAGATGTAAATAATGAACAGCTGTGGAAGTGATCTGCTTCCTCAAAATCAGAGGGCCAGGGCATCTTTGATTAGCAGCTTTTTGTAAGGAGTCAGATGATTTTGATAAAGGGCTGAGACATCACTGTTGAAAACATTATGAGGAGCAGACTGAGCTGCTTTTGATGTGCAAAGAAAATTCTGTGTTCCTGCAGGCTGGTTAGTTTATTTGGGCAAGTAGTTAATGTTCCAATTGATAAGCCATGTTATAAGGCAAGAGCCTGGGCAAGACATGGGATCTTTCCTTAGGTGTTAGGAAGAAAACACCAGATTATGCCCTTCAACATAGGAAGACAGAGGAAAAACTGTTTTATTCACTATGATGTGTCAAATGACACTTGCTGCCTACATACACATGGAAATTCAGTTCCTGCAGTGTCACTTACTCTCTTTTTACCTACTCTGTACTTTTGTAAAGAAGAGGCAAGCCCAGTTACTTTTCATCTGGCATAATGATTTGTGGAAGTTTGCAATGAAGGACACGAGTGACAGATTACTGCGGGGCAATTCTAGCCAGGCTGGGCTGGCAAGACGGGAGCAAGACAGCCTTTTCTATTGATCTTGCAAAGCTGTTCCCAGTGGTGATATAATGCAACACACCGAAAAGTGAAGGACTGCCCTCTTGTGTCGGCCACTATGTTTTCATTTGCCTGGTTTTATGTTTCTATTTCTATTAGTGAGTGAGCACTCATCCCTTCCCCTCCAACAGATACTAATTTAGAAAGGCACAGAATTTGTTTCTGAGTACTAGCCTGATGGAAAAGCTCAATAAATAAAAATACATCTGCTGTATTTGTGACTTGGAGACATCCAGAGCTGGGCATGTATTGGTCTTCCAGCTAGAGACATCCAAATAGTTACGCTGTCCTCCATCTTGACATAGAAAAGGAAGGCAGAGGAAAGAGTAAAACAGGAGTATAATTAAAAATGACAGAGAAGAGACAGAGCAGAAGCAGATTTGTTAAATGAATCTTTCCCTGCAACCCTCATGGTAAGTTACATGCAAGTTAAATATAGAACCAACACTTCTCTAGGGGGCTGGACTCATGAACAGCTCACACACCATGAATGTGTAGCAGAGATTCCAGATACAGTCCTGTTGGCTGGCAGAGGGATCTTCATTTTTAAATCAGCAGTGCTCATCTCATAGGTAGTTCTTGTGTTAAGGTTTTCAGAGCGTAGTCTTCAAGAAGCTGAGCAAGATTTTGTGCCCACTGTTCCTACTGCTTATTTGTAACAGACACTTAAATATTTGCAAAAGGTGGCCCCTTTTCACAGCTACCAAAGCAGCTTCAGGAAAAATGAAGACCATCAGTCATATTCTGGTTGGTAGAAGGTCAGTCAGCACTCACTCTGACCTAACACTCCACATCTGATGTTGCAGTCATTAACAGCACCTAGTGCTCATGCTTTCATTCCTGCTTTTATCCTGTAGATAATCCCACAGCAAGAACCATCCTGTAGATTGCTCATGTTCTTAAAGGTAGCCAAATTAGCACCTTACTAAAGTGGATTCAAAGAAAATCACTACTCAGGAGTGGACAAAATTCATACTATTCGGAATATGGGAGGTCCAAGAAAGGGAAAGAGCTGTCATTTTTAAAAGGCTTCTCATACCTCATATTTTTGTCTGGGCTGAGACCACTGTAATTAAGTCCAAGCTCCTGGATTTAAAATGCTGCATAGCAGTTACCCCTGTTGTCAGTACTTCATGAAGAGTCATCCCTAAAGAGTAATTTCTCTGGACCATTGCCCAGCCTGTGCTATGGTGTTTGTATTTATAACTTCTGGATGGCACAGCTAGAGCATGCTTTGTTTCATCCTGCACATTACTGAGCTCATCATCAAAAGATGCCAGGAACCTTTTATTTTTATGCTCTCTGTTCTGGCTGAGACCCTGACACCTGAGCAGATAACAAAATATAAAGGCATCTTTGATGATATATTGATGAATATTTGAAACACATTAGTAATACTTAACCATGTGTGCAAGTGTCTCTTTGAGACTAATTTGTACATTCACAGGCAAAAATAAGTAGTAAAAGGATCCCACCCACAAGATAGCTCATCTTGAAAAGAAGTTTAAAGACAAAAGAAAAACGCTCAAAACCAATCCCTTCAGGTCACATGACCAACCATCAAAAACCAAATCTCTTTTCTCATCTGTCTCATTCCTTGTCTCTAGTTGGGAAACATAACATAATGCATTTCCCTCCACACACTTTCCTGTCATGGTTTGCCATCTTCCTTCAGTTTAAGGAACATGTGCCATTAAGCAGCAATTTGCTGGACAGTTGAGGCTCTCAAAAGAAGAGAAACTACAGAGGCTGTTCAGTGTGACTTGATAGGATTTCTCTTTCAAATCCAGCTTAGAAAGCTTCTACTCTGGAACAACAACTTGCCATTTGTACTGTTGTGACTCTGTGTGTGTGTTCCCAAGATGACAACATTCCCCTGACCTTTTTCATTTTCATATGCTGGACACAAGAATTATATATTTTAATCAGAAGATGAACAAGCACTTATCTTCCACTCCTATGGACATTTTTTAACTGCTGCCCTTTTTCTTTGTTTCACATCCTTGAAGAAGCTTCACCAGGAGATTATAACAGTCACAGAAAACTTTGCTTCTAATTGACAGATCATTGCAAGGGCATGTGAGGAAACACTTTTCCATCAAAACCTGCCTACAACCCAAACTCATCATGTTGTCTTTAATTCTTACACTCCTTCCCTTACTTTACTCCCCATCTGAAATGAGTCAGAGCTGTGGCTGTTCTTGTGTTGCATCTTCTGAGTTTTCTGAGTTTGCTTGTGTTGCTGCATCTCTGTTGATTGTATCAGGGGAATTCTGGATGGGATTCAGCCCACCAGGTGTCACCTGTCCAGGGATGTCATTGTGTTTCTGGCTTATCTGCACTACTTCATTAGGTGGTTTGCCCATTTGGACAGCTTCATCATAAGAAGGTGGCAATTCCACTGCATAGAGACTGTAAGCTGGAGGGGACACAGTGTTCTTGTCCATATCCACAAATATTGAAGGAATGACACTTAGAGGGTACTGCCATGAGCTGTATGCTGTGAAGAAAAGATATTAAAGAGAAGAGGTAAACACCTGCATTGAATGCTGATGTGTAAAGAGTTAATCCTGCTTTTCTCCAAGAAATTATGGACTTATTTTTGTGCTGTCAGAATATATGCACTACATACTAAAAGCTATCAATATAGAATTACCCATGATGGAATCTGTACATTCTTTAAAAGAAAATGGAAGAGAAAATGTCTCTGCAGATCTCCACCCTGTAATTACTGTGACATACTTGACACAGGACAGGTATGTTGTAACAGAAGCTGTTTAATTCAATTTGAACAGCTGCAAACAGAAGCACTGTTGAACAGTTGCTTCCCAGAGAATACTTACAGGTCACTGTGCTATGGGCAGTGCTGTCACTGTCAACAGCAATATCATAAAGGTGCCTGGGGAAGGTCTCCACTGGAGGCCTCTTCTTCCAGCAGCAGAATTTGATGCAGCTTGCTGCAATCCCACAGAGCAGGAGCAGGAACACAGTCAGCAAGATTAACCTTAGGGCAGGAGGGAGATAGTTAAAGTCCTGATGATCATTGGTACAATCCCCTCTGGCTCACAGATGTCATCAGATTAATTGTCTTAGGTTGTATTTGCAGGTTTTATGCAGTGTGAATGGCTCCACTTTCAACAACTCAGAGAGAAAAGTACAACCATTCACAAATCTAAGACCTGTATTTATAAATAAGCACAGAAATAATATTTTGATGTATTTCTTGAAATCATAATTCTATCTCTAGATATTGTTTAATGAAATTTATTATTTGAGAAGTGTACCTAGGTCAATGTGCTATTGTTGCAGGTTCTCTTCTCAGGTGAAACTAACTTCCTACCCCTCAGTTTCCCAAATGAATCCACTCTTCTCATGAGATTCTCATGCCCAATAAGACACATCATGAGAAGATGAGGTAATGATAAAATGCTTGAAATCCCTGAAAAGTAGGTCCCAGGACAAGGTTGAAGTATATTTATAGTGTCTTGACAGGAATTACTGTCTGACAGATCATGCTCCTGAACTTCTAGTTAGGATTATAATCCACTCCAAATATGTACAGAAATGGCCTCAGAAGCATTCAACTTTTTTTTTTTTTTTTTTCCAAACTTGCCCATAAGAATCTTGACTCCAAAATAAGCATTTTTTAAATACTTGCTTACTTCATTTTAACAAGAGCATATTTCTGTTAATATGACAGTCAGATACACACAAAGACAACACTGAAGATAAAGGTTGGATATGAGGGCCTCAAAGTCCCCAAAATTTCCTGCATTTTCTTGCCAATTCTTGTGTTAGAAAAACACTCTCAGGCAGCTGCAAACTGTAAGAACACACTGCCTGGCTGGAACTTGGCAATGAAACATTCCTCCAGTGCTGTGCTGCTGAGCATAGTGGCAGCTGAGTTGTGCATTTAGGAAAAACAAACAAGCCCTGCAGTTAGAGCACAGTGTGCTGGGAAAGGAAAGATGACACATCCCCAGACGAATGCTGTACCCTGCCTGACACCTTATCTCCCCTGTGCTCTCATCTGTAATATATTCCACTGGAAGCTTTCATAAAGCCAAGGAGAAACCCTTTCCTCTGGCCTGTCTCAGAAGAGCATTTCCATTACCTTACTACGATTACTGCTCATAATAACTTTCCAATTATTCTGGGATAGTAAGATTAATAATAAACTTACCAGACATACCACAGACTTGTCCAATTAGACATGTTCTGAGGGCATCTGTGGAGGAAGGCAGATGATTCACTGATTTAAGTATCTACAGTCAAGCAGTGAATATATGACAGGGAATTAATGTCACACAATTTCTGAGGTGAAAAGGGGAAAACAATAAGAGTGTGGAGCAAAACCCCTTTAAATTTAGATTCAGAGGACTGTTCTAGTGGTGAAATTACTCTGTCTGACAACATGCAAATGATCCCACCGTAAAAGTTGGCTTCTGAGGCTACAAAGTACCACAAAAGTTGTACTTTACTGCTGCTTAGGAGCAAGAACTACACACACAGGATTCTCAAAAAAGGAATCAATTATTTAAAGCTAATCAAAACGAGGTACTCATACCATGTATCTGTCTGGAATTGCAGCTTAAAATAACTGCCTACTTCTCCCAGTTATTTTTAAATTACTCTTCATAGCTCTGATACAACCAGAAACGGTTGGGATTTGGTTGGTTGTGGTTTTTTGGGTTTTGTTTTTTGTTTTTTGGTTGTTTTTTTTTTTTTTTAATTTACTTGCAGCATTAAATAAATACATTTTTAAAAAATGAGAAGAGCATCTACTAGTTTGTAGGAGTGCAGGTACCACTACAGCCTGCAATGGATTTCAGGTAGCTGAACAATGCTTTTGGCCCTAGGAGAGAATCTTTTTCAGAAGCTGACACTTCAGAGTCGTTTTGAAAGAGAGGATCATTCACCTTAATCTATAGAGCACGGCCAGCCAAGTCAGATTTGTCATTGGTAATGATCTTGGGGATAAAAGAAAGTGGGAGGAAGGGATGGCCGCCAGAAACTCATCGTTCTGATCCGATAATGTCACTCGATCACGGTGGGTGCAGGTTTGGTAACAGACATTTGAAAATTTGTGATTACTCACTGACCAGAGCTGTTGCAGTTTTCCCCAGAAGAGCAGAGCGCTGCCAAGGGAAGGGGCAGGTGAGGAACCAGCCCGGCGGGGGCTGGAGGAGCAGCACCACCTCCCTTCTCTGCAGCATCCGCCGCCGGTTCCGCCGACCCCGCCGGAGCAGCAGCCGGAGCTTCCTCAAGGACGAGCGGCCGAGCCGAGGGGAACCCGAGCCTGGGGCCGCCTCCGCCGGGGGCAGCTCAATAAATAACCCCCGGTTATCACGCGGGTGCCGTGACCCAGCGGAGACATCGCCCAGCGCGTCCCGGCGGGGGCGAGAGCCGGGCAGGACCCCACCGACCCCTCCGGTCCTGCCGCTGCCATCGGAGGGACCCGGGGGGGCAGAGCCCGGCGTGGCCCCGCCCGGCAGCCACTGTGCCCCTCGCCCCCAGAGCTCCCCGGGGGCCGTGGGGACAGGGAGGAGGCAGAAGGGAAGGCAGAGCTCAGACAGCTCCTGGAGCCGCTCGGCACCGCTCGTCCGTGCTGTTGTTAAGATAACCTAGAAGGTGGTGTTGCAGGCTGGTGCCTCTGCAGCGTCGGAGAGGTTTGGGAGGAGAAATGGAACTAGGTATGAAAAACGTTAGAACGAAGCAAAGGTTTGGAAAAGAAGATAATTTCCCTTGTTAAAAATAGTCTTGTGAAAACACGCGGAGCATGAACAAAAAGGTGTCGACTCCTCTCTGAAGATCATTTTGCTCCAAAATAATTTAACTAGGTCCAACATTTCAAATGTAAATTCAGGTAGAGTATCAGCATGATGTTTTGTGGTTATTTTGCATATCATCACCCTCAGCCTCTAGTGCTGGTGCTCTTCAGCAGGAACTTCATGGAAAAAATGTTTCTTTGCTGTGATTAAACTGATCATTATAGCAGTTTGGCCCATCTCTAAGTAACAGCTTTCCTGCAGTTCTCTTCAGGGTGAAGTTGAGTTATTTTAAGAGGATTTTTTTTAGCCCATAGTGTTAAAAAGCTCCCCAAACAGCTTTAGCAGTTAGGACTTGGTACAAGTTACAGGAATCTGACTGTCACCTAGTTCAACTGTATCCACCGTATGAATAGGCAAGGGTTATTTCTGCTTCAAAGTAGACAGCAACTTAAAGTTGGACCCTTTAGAGCTCTAATGTAGCAGGGATCAGTTACATGGCAAATCAGCACAGATAAGCTCCAGTACAGAGGGACAATCATGCTGTTGGGAGCACCAATGGACACAATAGCTCGGACACACCAGGTTGGACAGACCATTCTCCAGATGAGATTCACTACTTTCACACCATAAGGGTCAAAACCAGTGTTTGGAGGCTCAGTAATGACAGGAGGCATTATTGACAGGTATTGTCCTCCAGGACTGCTCAGGGTCATGGGACCATTGCTCATGTAGGAAAAGTCAGTGTGGAGCAATCCCTGAGGTCACTAGATAAGCAGAAGATGTATTAATGAGATGTGTGTAGGACATGAATACTTAATCACATCCTTCCTGTACTAGAAATTAGTGGATACAGCTTTTAAGGATTCTAAAGATCATACACAGATGTGAATCACTTTCTGAATAAACTAGAACTGCACCAGAGCCAAGAAGCATTTGGATCCAACTCTGAAAGCACAAGAGTTTGTGCCCCAGTGACCCAAGGGTGATCACAGTTGCAAACCAGTCTGACAGCATAATGTTCAGAAGTGTGGTTAGAGGAGCAGAATACTTTAGTTTCTGGGAAACCTCAATACATTTCTGAGGTTACGTTTTCTGTATTGTCCTCACAAAGGTCTCCATCCCTACTGGAGTCCTAAAACATGGAAACATAAACATCAGATTACATGGTTTAATACCAATTTTAATACCAACTGTTCTCAGGCTGTTGATAGCCTGCTTTGGAAGTACAGTACTGAACAGGATTTTTTTACTTCCTCAAGAGGTTAACTTCCATAAAGTCTAGAGCTGATGGATTGAGCTTCTTGTAGTTGTGAACTTGGCATTAAGCCATGCAAGTAAATGCAGTAGCATGCTCATCCCTGTCCCCAAGGAATTACCTACAAACCCACTATTTCTAGTCCAGCTTGGTATGCCTAAATTAGCTGGAGACTTGTTCCCAGTAGTCAGTCATGTCAGTCAATATTCTCTTTCCTGTACTGGAAAAACATCAAAAAGCTATTCTCATACACATTATATCATAATTGTTTAGGTAGGAGCATCCACACAGAACTCTTACATTTTCAGTAGCCTGGCAGTGTGTATCTCAGATAACTGCAGATTTGCATTTAAAATTCTGAAGAGGCTCAGTACCAGTTAAAAATATAGCAAAATCTATATTAATCTAAATGAAATTATTTTTGTTCATTCTCTTTTAGAAGTCAGATCTGTTATTGAATCCTGGGCTTGCTTGCTCAACATCCACATACATAAGCAAGGAGTTTTAGGCAAGTGAGGAGTCCCAGCAATGGAGCAACAAACAGCTGTCACAGAGTTTATGTGCTGACTTTTCCACTTTAGTCATCTTGGCCAAGGAAACAAGCTCTGTCAGATGTCTAGTAGGGGAAACCTATTTAATCCACTCTCCTGTAGATTGGTAGACTTAATTTAAATGCTAAATCAAGCCCAAGAACTCCAGTAAATATATCAGAGGATTAGTTGTTTGTTTCTGGAAAGGCTCCCACCTTTTTCCACCCCTTGGTGGAATGTGCTGATTCTCACTTGAATGATGTCAAAACATCCAAGGGCTACATTTTGCAGAAAAAGTAACTATGCTTTTAAGTTTCAGTTGTGTTTGAACTAAAGCAGCACAGCCTGCTTGCCTGTGTCAAATTTTACAATGGATCTGCTTTCCCATAGCAGGCAATTTGTTTTTTTCCTTTTACATCAGCTTGTCTCTCATTGCTCAAATATTGCTTCATGCAAGAGCTGGGCACATTGAACAACATGTGCTAAAGAACAAAACCAACCCAATCAGAGAGTAAACCCCAACCTTGCAAGAATCAGCCATTATGCCCTCAAGAAATCAAATATGATTCCTTTTGAAGCCTGAGATAAAGTAACAGGCCTTTTTTTCCCCCCCTATCATGAAAGAGAATTAAAAACGTGCAGATTTTCATAAGTGCTTTACAGAATGTCAGCTGGTGTGTTGCAAGCAGAGTTTTCTTTATTTTCAGTACTCCAGAAATAGCAACCTATTCTTATTATCATGGTTCAGCACTCCCCTCTGGAGAGAAGGAAAACACATTTAGCTTTAAGCATGGAAACTTTGACCAGTGAAACCCACAGCCTTATGCTCACTTCAAGTCTGTGAAATTCACAGGAGTTTTCAAGATCAGGTCCAAAAGATGCAGTTAAAAATGGGTTACCTCCTTTGCTTACCTTCAGCCAGTCTATGACAGCTGCTGTCTATAACCAGCTTTGCTTTCTGAATGCACTAATTTAACACTGGTTACTGGGTTACTGACTGGGTGCCTCCAGAGCTCCCCAAAATTGTTATGGGTCATTCAGATTGTGTCCCTTCCTTGCTTTTCCTACCTTAGGTAAACTCTCAACTGTGCAGTAGTGTCTGTAACAGTTTCATTTTCTGTAGCGGTATTTCATCTCCCTTTTAGGGCTGCAAGGACTGGAAGAGAATCCGCACACCAACTTCTTTGTCCTCAACTTCAACGCAACTGCCCCAGCTGTGCCCGCAGAAATACTCAGCAGCTCCCTGGTGAAGGCAGAGCTGTCTCTGGCCAGCACTGCCACCCCCTCCAGCTCCTGTCTCCTCCCACCGCCTCTGTTTATTGCTTCGGTTTCTGTAGTGCTTTAGACTGAAGAGTTAAGTGACTTCGCAGCCATTTGATCCAGTATTAAATGAGAACAGCTCTGAATGGATCAAACAGAGGCTTTGGAAAAACAAGGAACCTCTCTCTATCAGTTACACAAGCTTCCTCAATAACGGGGAAACAAAATATTTCTTGTGGCAATCACTTTACTGCTTTTTTCCTGCAGTGCAGCTGACTCAACACATTTTACCTTAGGGATATTTTCAAATATCCGTTCCTATTTTTCTTACTGCATAATCTAAATAAACAATTTTAATAGCTACACAGGGTTTAATGGCAATCTGCCTTTGGAGGGTGCTGAGGGAGTTTTGCTACAGATGACTGTGATGCAAGAAGCACTGTGATACAAGATTTAGGACATAATCCATGTTTCTACATGTCTGCTAAATTCCTGGTCCTGTCATTCTCCTCCACAGTGTAGTTCCTCTGTTGCTTTTCCCTGAACTAGCTACTGCTTCCTGACAGAAGCACTCCTGCTTTCCCAGCAGGCAGAAATCTGTTCTTTGTTGGAATTCAAAGGAAAACCCAAGTTCCTGGATAGCCACGACCAATGGCCTAACCATATCCTGTGATTCACTGACCAGCATGGTCACTATTTCCTCCCTCACCATGTGTCATCAGGAAGATTTCACAGTGCATTGTAAAAATGGCTGCACACAAAATTTGAAGGAGACTGCTAAGCTTTATTCCAGTCTTAAGGATTTTCAAAATACATCTGAAATTGGAAAAAGATACATTGTTTGAAACTCACCCATGTAGGTGTAAAAAGATATTCCTCTGGGACTGCCTACCTTTGGAAGACACTGATCCCTCATTTCTTTCTTCTACCACAAGATTATTATTAGAGTCATCTTGAAAATAAAATTAGCAGAACCAGAGCCTACATCGAATTACATGGGGAAAAAAGCAGAAATAGTACAGGACTCCTTCCTCCCCACTTCCCTGCTACTCTCACATATTTGCAACAACCTCAAAGTCTTTCCATGTCTCAGCCTCCATCTTCCCTTCCATTGGGTCTCTCACTCAGTGGGATCACATGCAGACACAACTTTTGCCATGAAGAGGACTTGATAAGATTCCTTAACAACACCTTGTAGGGTCAGGAGGGCTGTCTCAAGCAGAGGGTCATCAACCTACAAAAAATCCACACATAAAACCAGCCAAATATTTTTTGTACATAAAAGAGATGAGTTGACCAAGTTCTAAGCTATGTACTTTACATCTCAGTTATAAGGTGTACCAGCTACAGCTATACATCACCTCTCTTTTCTCCCTGCATTGGCTCTTTTATGTTTCCAGGCAATCTCATACTGCAGTAAGTAAAGTAGCAATGACTAAGCACTCTATCTCCAGAGTGCTACAGACATCATCATCACGTTACAACCATGACAACTGGGCACAGCAGCAACAGATTACACTGCAGCAAGGATTAGGAAAGACATGCACCCTGTTAGCCATGAGTTGGTGTTCAACCTTGTGTAACCACCAGTGGTTACCAAAAGGCATGATGTCAACCTGATACAATCATGCCAGGAACTCTACTGCCTTCTTTCTGCACATGATAGCAGCAATCTTTTACTTTTGGAACAAGCAACTCATTCTGCCATCCCACACACAGCTCACAACAAAAAGCAGGGGAGTAAATTCTTACAGGCTCCACAAATGCCCAAGAAGATGAATCAGGAAGGGCAGTCACAGCCCTGCAGAGATGCAGGACCTCACACCTAGGCTCTGCAATACCAAGAGGCAGAAGAAGACAGGGAAACAGGGTTCACAAAGGAGTTCTTACAGTAGAAAATCAAAAGGGTCCCACTGACTTCCAGAGATATACCAAAGGAAAGGCAGCCTTCATCCAAAAGGAATGTGAGCACTGTAGCAGAATGACCCATCTCAACTTAGTTCTGTGTCAGCAGGAATGCAGGTTTTCTTGCAGAGGGGGCTTTAAAAAGCTCACTTCAGTGTGACCAGAGCTGTGTCTTTTAACAGCAGCAGCATTTTGGCCTTTTTTTGTGCTATATAATGCAGCGACCTGTAAGAAGTTAGCAATTCAGAGTTCTGTAAAAATCAAGTGACTAATGCTTGTTCTTTTCATCACACAGACAAGTGGAAGTCCCTGGTGGCAGCAAGCCTCCAAATCACTCATATTCTTCCTGGCTTTTATTCCCTTATCAGTGTTTATACCAGCCTGTACTCCCTTTGGTAACGACATGTGTTCTGTCATCCTGAAGTGTCAAAGCAGCCTGTACTGCTGACATCTGCAAGATCAGCTTTTGTCTTGCTCCTCCAAGGCTCTGGAAACAGCTGCCACACACCCGCGTGGAAGCAGTGGCTGTGACTTACGTGACAGTCAGCAGGTGGCACCCAAGAAACACCGATGCGTTTGACTTCCCCGGGCTTCAAAGATCCCTTCCCGGGCTCAACCGTGAATCCTTTCCGCCGCAGGAGAGGCAGCCCGTCCAAAGTGAACTTCACCGGCTAGGAGAGAACACCCCAACACGCCCTGGTTACAGCCCCTGCTGCTCCTGCAGACACCGGGACTGCTCCGTAAGGGCTGCACTGTCCTGATGCTGATGCCAGCCTGGTGATGGCCAAATTGCCTCTGCCCTTCCAAACTGCAAGTCTCCATCTTGTGCCTTGTGCCAGGCTGGCACAAAACACGACACTAAAACAACGGGATCAGGCCTGTAATTCAGCTCTGTGCTCTAACTTCTGTATTTCAGGAAACTGCTAAATAATTTTGTTGCTGGCTTAATATGATAATACTAGTAACTAATATTATCCTCTGAAAAAGGATCTTACTGTTTTAAACACTGATACTTTTATACAGTAAAGTTATCAGGAACCATGAAAGATCTATGTTTTAGAGGCTGAATTCTTGACAGAAAGAGCTAGTAGCCATTTGTACACCATCAGTATTCCTTACAGCATCTGACAAAAAACTGTACTTTCTATTTTCTTCACCTTCTTAGATGGAAACTGAGCTGACTGTATAGCTCCAACTTTCAGCTCTGTCACTGCTGGCACTGCAGAACGGTCTCCACCCATGTATTCCAGAACAAGGAGAATGGACTTCACTGGTGGTCCTTGTAGCTCTGAACAAATATGGATGAAGTAAATTTTGAGATGGTCAAAGCAGAGCAATTACTAGTTTGGAACAACCATAAATTACACCAGGGTGGTTCAAAACAAAGCCATGTTGTGGCACATTCATAATCTGGCACAGAAAATGAGATTCTTCACACAGAGTTAGTGAAAAATTAAGCCAAAGTAAGTTTTGCACAATTTGGAACTGCAGACAGTAATTTTTAAATTTTTCTCACTTGCTCACTGTTTTGTAGTAAGGTGCAGGTGGTAGCACATTACCTCCTTTTCCTGCTTCCTGCAGTGATACAGCCAAGGACTCAATGGGCACATCCAGAGGAATCCCCCCTTCCACAAACATGGGGTGATCTATTGCTGCACCCTTCAGGTGGAACACATGGACCACTTCCTAGAGAAGAACAGAATGCCCCAAATGCAGGTTACAGCCTAAGTACTGATGTTACAGGAATACTGACACAAAAGCACCAGTTGCACAGAAATTATTACATCTGCCTGTATAAATGATAAGATCCTTGTACTCTGATGCCAGAATCCTTCATCCTCCTCTTGTCTTGTCCACTCTGTTTTAAACAACCTTTTATTCTTGGGTGATGTGCCTCAGGAGAGCACTGACAAACTATACTAAAGCCACTAAAAGAGGTAAAGCTTCTCTGCTGCCAAATTTGGCTAGAGTTTGTGGACTAGGACCACCAGTCTCCTTCTTCAGCTTACTCCAATTTGCATTCTTAGCCACTAGTCCAAAAATAATTTGGAGATACACAACTTGGAAGGAGGGAAAGAGTGTTCACCTGCTCACTACATTCCCGCTCTCTTTGCAGTGCCTGCCGATGGTCATTAGTTGGCACTCTTCATTAACTTTTTAGTCAGTCTCTTTTGGAAGGCTGCACAAAGCCACCTGCTGTGCTGCCAGCCTGTATCTCCTGACTTGGGCTCCATCTAAGCTCAACTGCTGCTCTGCAGATGGAAACCTCCTTCCTCATGCTGAGTGACTGCAGAAGCAGCTCCCTGGTGCACAGTGCACCTGGCAGCTTGCTCGGTGCAGGTGTAGCTCTGCTCTCCACTGCCAGTGAATGCTCCTTGCAGAGAACCCACACTTGGAGCTGTGCTCAGCAGCAAACTGCCTCCCAGCACTGCTCACCCACACACTGCAGGCAGCTGGGCAGAAGACAGGAATCCCAAGTCTCTGTTGTTATGAATTAATAACTGAATATTTAAAACCTGAAAAAAAGGTCAGTGGGGCTCAAACTGTCCATGTCCTACCTACATCAGTTAATCTAATATAATGTTTCTGCCTGCAAATGCTGTCCACTAGGTACAATTATTAGAAACTCTTACTAAGACCCATGCTGATAAAAAAAAAAAATCACCATAGCTAATATTTGGACTTAGATTTCATAAACCAGGTATCATGATTGTCTTACCTTGCCAAAGAGCACAACCTTGATACAGCCAGCATAGTACAGACTTTCACGATCAGGACTGAAAGTAACAACACATTCCTGACTCTCCCCAGCAACAATTTCTCCTTCTGATGGGAAGACACTGAATGCACTTAAGTCATTATAGTGCTGTGTTCCTGGTAAATACAAATGAAGATATAAATACGAAAGGAGGATAGCTTTGTTTTACTACTTCATATATTTTAAAGCAATTTAATTTCTGTTGGAACAGCAAATAAATAAGACCTGATACATGGTTTTGGAGCAAAAAAGGGTGTTAGAAATATCAGATAAATCCATTTACCAGTTTAATGTGTTCGTCGCTAGAGCATCACCAAACTCTTCCTATATCCTAATGTGTTTTTACAGAGATGGACCTCCCTAAATGTAATCTTTAATAGGCAATTGCTTGAGTATGTTTATTTAGATTGAAACACTGCCATCTACTTACTTGTGGATATTTGCTCAGGTTCCATAAATTTACAGCTACCCACACAGAAAGAATTAATATGGCTCCTACTAAGGAAAGAAAATTGTTTTTAATTTCAGTGATGTGATGTTCAAGGTATTCACAGTTGTGTGGATCTAACAGGACAAAGTTCTGCTTTATACTCCATGAATCTTGAACAAAAGGACAAGAAAGAGGAAAAAAAGTTTACCAACAAGCTCAGTTCTTTGCAAAGCAGAGCTGATAAAGGATGGAATTCTCTGTTGATCTTCATCCCTTGATGAAAATGAATCCAGTTGTAGAGAGTATTTCAGGGTCACTGTGCATGTGTTCTGTATCTGATGGCATTAATCACACAACAACATTCCCATTAGGAAAACAGGTTGTCAGGCCTGTAGGATCCATATTTTGTGAACTATCTGAATTTATTTTGCTGCCTCAAGTGTGATAACAGTAATGAAGGGAATACAGAAAGACGGGAAATGTTTCTAATGCTGGTAAAAGCAAAGCCATTTCTGACTTCACGCCCCTCTGCATCCTAGCTAAATCTATGGAGAACATCACACAGGCCATTTCTCTCTTTTTTACAGAATGAACTGGATCTCTTTTTGTTTGTATATGCTGCAGGCAGGACAGAAGTAGCAAACAAGATCCTCCCTACACAGCTTTGTTACCTTTGGCCCCAAACTGTCTCGGCATCAAATCACACTCTGCCAGACATGCTTTGAAAGCTCTCTTCTTTTGTCTGCAGTTTTCCACTCAGCCTTACATTCTGCCAGACTAGAAACTACACGACTCCCTCCTCCTCCTCCTCACAAAAGTTGTTGATATGTTTTCTGGTTCAGCACAAAGGGTTTTACCTGGAATGTGGATGTCCCTTTCTCTCTGGCTACGACATATCCCATATCAAGGACTTCTCCCACAGAGCACACCATGGATGCTGGCACCCCCTGGCCAGTGACACTCAGGGTCAGGTTGGTTTTTGATGTCCAGATGTCCAGTGTTTCAAAAAACTGCCAAGAGGATGTCTGTGTTAGCCTCTGTGCTGAAGGATAACATGGGCCCTTACTGCCAAACTTCTGGATTTAGTGCACAAAGTCCCAAATGTTGGGAGAGGCTATACACAGGCAAAAAGTTTTTACTAATATCCAGCCTCATTCTGGTCAGTAATATGTCTGTGTTACACAGCCCATTACAGCTCACTACTTCTCCTCTTTTTTCCCCATTTTTGGTGTCTCTCTTACCCATTTATTCCCATCTGGAGAAAAGGAGATGATGAATGTTTTCTCTTCACCTGGCTCAAGCATTCGAACTGGTCTGAGCAACAGGAAGGGACCATTGGGGTTCAGAACTGAAAATCTTAGCTAGTATAGTGCAACTTAAGGAAAGAAGTTTATAAACAACAATGGGGGGAAAAAAGTAAGAACAGATTCTTAGCATTGTTCATATCAAAGATCTACCACCTACAAAAACCAAAACCAAACATCTACAAACTTTCTCAGAGATGAATAACTGAGAGAAAATAACTAACCCAATTATTTCTTTTTCCACAGAATCTCAATAGCTGCAAGATCCTTTTTCAGTTAATAAGATCTCTACATGGCTTGATGTTCAGATTTTTCCTGGAATGGCTCATTAACACCCTAAGATCCCTGATGTGCCTTCTCCTATATTATTCCACAGGACTTAACCCAGATGAGGCAGTGCAGTAGCTTCTTTTTACAACATATTCAAAAATTTAGAGAAGCACTTTGCAAAATCTGAATTGTTGGTTCTGTTTCACACGTACTTTATACTGAATTGAAACTAGCTTTGTCATCCTTACCTTACACTCTTTAGAATGTAGTTAAGTGCTTCTCAAGTTTGGCTCTTTGCAGCAATGTTTCCAGTTAAAAGGCTGGAGTGGAATTTGCTTTCCAGTGGGTGACCTAAGCTCATCCAATATATTCACCTGCTGCCTCTCTCCGGAAGGTGTACATTAAGTCTGAAACCTGCTACATCCTCCTTGCTTTAGTGTCAAACAGATTAAGACTCAAATTAAAGAGAAGCTGACTGGTAGGTGACCTTTCAGGTTCCAAACAAGGATACTTCCAGCTTCTCTGGACAGATATTCTGTATCGTAATGTGCTTCGTCACTCTGTGGCCTGACAGGAATGAAAACATTACAAAAAGTGATGATGCTCACTTAGGCACTACCATGCCTCCATTTTAGTTGTGTTTCTACCTGGGCCAAACATTCATTCCATTTCTATGGCTGATACATTAGTCAAAGTTCACCAAAATACACTCAGATTTGGACAGTCACTCAGAGCTCCTGATTGCATGTTTCTGGATTAAGTCTGCTGTTTACATGCCTCAGCTGGCTCCTAGTTTTCTTCCTAAGTACCTGCTATAGGGATAATTTCTGTACTCACCTTTGAAAAATCAACTAAACAATGTAAAAGAAAATACAAAACTATGTCATAAGAAATGAAGGTCAGAAGAAAATTAAAACTGGAGTGCAAATTTCATACCTACAGCAACATCCCCAAAACTGACTGTGTTTTTTCCATTATCTGAAGTGACCACAACAGATGGTGCTACAGCTGGACAGTGCAACTCCAAATACAAGGTGTTGTAAGGGCTAGAGAGATAGGAAGAAAATATTTGCTCTTGGATCATACAGAAATAAAAAAACATTGCCAGAAAGCTGTTTGTATCACAGGATATCATCAAATTGGTATTACAAAACAATGCAGAATTTTTGGTGGCTGACTTCTTTGTGTATGCCTAAGCAGAAACATCAACTACAGCTGGTTTAAATTCTTCATACCATTATTCTTTAAGCTGCTTTGATATTCATGCATTTAATTTTTATCCAGCTAGGGGGTTGTAGGAGTGACTTTCTACCACTGACCTATGAAGTAATTACGATCAGAAAACAAATTTCTCCTCAAAATGAAAAAAATTACTGTGTTCACCATTTGCCCCTCAGATTTCTGAGCTCTCAGGAATCATGCACATCTCATGGCCAATACCTGCAGCTTAGGCTTTCAGAGCCTTTCTTTTCATCAGTCTGTCCACTTGCAACAAGGCATGGGATAATGTATTTTTCAAACCTCCCACGGAAATTCCTCATCAGGAAAGCCTGGGCTGCCAGATAAGCATCAGAACTAGAAAATCCAGGAAAAAAAATTATGTTAGCAAGAAAAAAAGTAAACTTCTCTACTGAGCTATTTGTTTTCCCTGTTTCTTGGTCATATGTTCAAAACTGAACTTGACAGTGATTCTATGATTCTATCATCATCTCAATGATATGGAAACAGACATGATCACATTTCTGTAATACAATATGCCAAGCAATACTTGATAATAGGACTTTTCAAATATCAATTTTATTTTTATGACTTGTACTGAAAGTATTTAAAAGTTCTAATTTACGTCTTGCAATGAGCATGGGGTTTTAGTCAAAAATATCCAACATCCAGTACAGCCAAATGCTTTAAGTGTGTTTTACTTCCAAAAACTTCTAAATTCCACAGATTAAATGGATGAGTGGTTCTAAAAAGTTGAATTCTCTACTAAACAGGGGACCTCAAGAATCAGATTTTGCATCTAAGTACCCACATTTCCAGACAGCACATGCTACTAATGTTAATTCTCACTGAGGGATACGTATTGTGAAATTAGTATTTAAAACACACATTTTACAACATCCTTACATTTCTAGGACTGAAGATGACCCTGACCAATGAATAGACTATGTAAGACCTCAAGAAAATGTATATTAACAGGAGTTTATTTTAATAACCAAGTTCATCTTTCTAGTTGCCCTTTAGAATAACATCATTGCTGGTTCAGCCAAATTTACCCACACAGCCACAGCTCATGCTTTCTGAAATATTCTTTGAAGTCTTCAATCCCTCTGATGCATAAAGGGATTCTTTGCCTTACATGAGAGGGTACAGCTGTGTGGCTTAAAAGCAGCACTAATTTTGGAAACAGCCTTTGCAACACAGCTAAAGCTATTTCTTCTCTACATTTTGCTTTCTTGTCTACCTATAGGTTGTAGTAGATTTGTTAAGCTACTTATGATTTTGTCTATGTAGTACAAGATGATTTTGCTGACTTACTCAGGTTTTAACTCTTCGGATTTTAGTTGTTCAGAAATATCTAAGGAAGGCTCTCTAGATTTGGTGCCTCTGTTGCTTTCCAGCTGTCTGGGAGGCTGCTGTCTGGTCATGGAGACACGCAATTTATTTCCTTCTCTCTTTCCATTTTTCTCTATTTTCTGCAAACAGACAGAGACATGATACACTGAGGGTGATCAGTGAACAGACTACACATTAAGTGCAACAGTACAGTCACTGTTTTGTCCTTTAGAGGCAAGTCTTACAGGATCATGATTTGGGGCTTCATTAATGTGCAAATCATTTTATGATAAAAATACCATCCAGAGAAATAAATATCTGTAAGGAACAGACCAAGAGCATGTGCTAGTTCTTAGCATTCCTTACTTGTACTTCTGCCTCTGTTGCAGCTGCTCTGCAAAGCATCTGAGCTGCCTCTTCTCTGATTAGCTGATCTGGCAACACTGGTCTGAAGGACACTTGAATCCAGCTTTTCTGGGAGAGTGAGAGCACACAAGAAGAACAGGAAAAATTAAAAATCCAGCCCTCGTGCATGCAGTACACCTACAAACCTCAATAGGAGTATAGACATGACAACAAAAAATTAACAAATAAAATACAAATATTTTCCAGGTGAATAAGGTGATCTTAAGGATAAGGGTGCTCACAGCTTTTTTGGAAGTCCACTGTGTTATAGTGTGCTGGTTTGACGTGCCCCATATTTGTGATATTTAAATATTCTTCAAATAAATCATAATAATAACACTGGGGTAAGAACACTTGAGCAAAACCCTCCCATAAAGCATTGCCCAGATTGGATGGTTAACACCTCATGTCTGATTTAAAGCATTATTTTAAATAATATTTATATTAGAATAGCCAAAATATTTTGTACATTTTCAGCTTCATTTGCAAGCAGCAGCACTTGTAGGGATGTAGATGATGGAAAGATTTGGTAGAACACTTGATGTGGAAAAGGAATTTACCTCCCCAGGCAGCACAGTTCCAACAGAAGGTGCAATTGTCACTGGACAATCTTCTGGCACATGGAATTCAAATGAAGTGGGTCCAACAGGGGCAACTTCCCCGTTGCCAATTCTTGGGACACGATGAGTAAAGGGGTTGACACTCACATGGGAATTAATCACATACAGTGTTGCTGTAGACACACTACTTAAAGCTGTTGCAGCAAACTGAACTAAGGAATGAGACAGCTCAAGAGGTGGGTGTACTCCGATTGCTTTGCATGACAGCTTGAATTGTCTAAAAATAAACACATGATAAATTGTCTCAGCATAAAATAGTGTCTTAATCAGCCTGGAAAATAGGGAACTAATCCTGTAGTCCCTATTTAAGCAGAATTTCAAGCTTGCAATGGGAATTTTGCCTAAAGATGAACAATACTACTATCTATTTTTAATCCACAATTGGCTTGAGTCCCTACTTGAATTCTTCCTCTGTGAACTTCTGGAAATACCTCCAGTCATATCCAACCTCATACCATCATCATTTTAGTAGCATTAGCTTACTGTAAGAAGAGCTAAAAAAATAATTTAGAAAAGCTTTCAGTAAATCTGCTGAAAAAGCAGGCAGGTTAAGACAACCTTCAGCAAACTTGCATCTTGGCTATGTGGTAAGTTTCAGGGTTAGGATTAGGCAGTAAAGACAGATGTGAATGAAGGATGAAACTAACAGGCTCTGAACCACTCTTGTGAACTCCAGGATTCCTGCCTGCCTCACCTTTTTATCCTAGCTTTACCTGCCTTACCTCTTCAAAGTAGGCAAGGATTTAATTTCTGAACTACCTTAACAGTGTAAATTCAGTGTGATTTAGATTTCTAAGATTACCCACTCAATCAGTTTCTTAACATACCTATTAATCTCTGACTTGCAGGTTAGTTCAAAGCTGTACTCTTTTGCCTTGATAGCTTTAAAGATTACATCCAATGTTAGGCTTTCAAGGGGAAGAAGAATTCCAAGTCCATCATTGGGCTGAATTTCAACAAACTTCAAAATGGCAGGATAAGAAATTATTGTTATTAAAATAATAAATTACTATTTGTAAAATTATTAAATAAATTAAAATAAGACATTACTGGGAAGATAAGAAAATTCCAATTTATTTTAGTTAACTCCTTGTTTTAATCTCTAAAACAGCAGAGAAAGGGAGGAGAATGTGTAATAAAATGTCAGGTTCCAATATGCCAAACCATCTCATACTGTGATCAGCATGCTATTACGAAGCTTGAACAGCAGACTTTTGGAAAAACAAAAAACAAACCAGTAGATGTAGCCCACATGAAGCCAGCATCTCCTGTGTTTAATGTAGCTTCCACATCAATGCAGTTATCCAGCAGACACCCAGGCAGGGCTCAGGGGAGGATTCCCAGTCCTGCTCTACAGACAGAGTGGTTTGGCTTTTGGATGCAAACTCCGCAATATCCCTCATCCTCGTTTATTTAGTAGCATAAGAAACCTCTAAGTCTGAACGAAAAGTAGATTTCTTGGTGTAAAAAACCAGGTATCTTATTAGACTAACTTTATCCTATTAATGCTATGTAGGAGAGACTAGTAAGATTTCCTCAAAGATGTTTATAGTGCTTGGAAAATGCTTAGGGTGTAGTATGATGAAATTCACACAAAACACTACCAGAACTGATCTGTGTGTTTGTTACACAGTGCTGCAGGCAGGAATGTTTCCTATATGGCTTCACAAGAAACAGCCATGGTTTATATACACTCACACTAATACATTTTTTAATACATGAAGAGAAGTGTGTGGGATAGCTACATACCTCTGGCAGTCTCACAAACCCAAACTCCTGTGGCAAGATGGATTTGTTGGTTAGGGTGACACTTGCCTTCACAGCTTCATAGATGGTGCAGTATCCAAAATTGATTTGTGCTGGACTGATTTCCAAATCAGAAGTAGTAACAATTGCATGGACAGTAAAATTAACTTTTTTAGCCTGAAACAAATGCAAAAACCTGTAGCCTTGTAAAACACCTTTAGCACTGTAAGGACAGGATTTAAGTGAATTGCCAGGGAATAGATAAGCACTGACTAGAAAGGATTTAACTTTGTTTTGTAAACATGCTTACAAGAAGGAACTGTCAAATCTGTATTATCTCTTTAAGCATCTTTTGCTATTACCATTGGACCTCAACTAGTAAAGAACTAATCTAAGATTAGGCACCATTAAGTGCCCTTTCACTAAAATAATTGCCAAACCTTGTCAGCCTGATAACAGCACAGTAGAAATCACTAACCTTATCCACAATCAGTATTGTGGCTGGAACTTCCAGAACTCTTGTCTCTCTGTTAAAATAACTCCCTGCATCTTCAGGAAGAGAGTTCCTAAAAATCAAAAAGTACATTCAGTTTAATAAAAAATATTTTTACTATTTTCTAGCATTGTATCACTAAGCAGAGAGACATAAATAAAATGAAACTACACTTGGAGACCAATTATGTCTGAATATATACGAGATTAGTAATTTATAAGAAATCTGTGTGTTTTCTATAGCTGAAGCAACTTGCTACCATAAACTGAAGATTGGAGGCCAGGACAACAAAAAAGCTCATTTTTAGCTCTGATGGTCTATTTATGGTGTCTTACAGCACCAGAGTGAATTGCTTCCTGTTCTCAGGTCTCCACAGTGACAACCTTCCTACTACTACTACTGGAATTACATGCAATTTTTTAATGTACTGTTAAAGAATAGTCAATGAATAAATAGCACCCACTCAGTCACCATGGTGATCTGAAATCTTGCTGGCTGTTATTTGCCTGTCTGAAACGGGACTTCAGAAGTTCATCTTCAAAGGTATTGCTCAATTGTTTAAAGATAGGAACTGGAGTTGAATATAAGGCAGGAATAAAGTCTCAGCTTTCACTGTATGACAGGACATTAGAAGAGCAGAAGTCCATGTATTACAAAATAATTCAGAGGGGAAAAAAATGATTTTAAGTGTACAGACAGCGTGCTGGACTCTAAATTAGCCATTAGTCCCTGGAGGAAAAGACACGAAAATCCTTTAGATAGTTCTCTAAAAATGGCCATGCTTAAAAGCAATTACAGAGAAGCATAAAAGTAAAATCTGCATGACTAGGCCCAAATGTCAAAAAACTAAAAGCTGTGGTATCTGGGAATTCTGAAAGGCGGCAGATTAGAGAATTTGCCTTCAAACAAACAGAAAATGTCTGCTCTGAACACCTGGAAAGTTGTGAGTGCTTGAGTGTGCAACCAAGCATTTCAGGGTGCTCAGAATACAGGGAGAGGTTCCCATGCCTTCACTCACCTCTCTCTTTTCTTGTTACTTTTGTGTTACATTTAACATAACTAATTTGTCTTCTGAGAAAACCAACCCAACCTAAATCCATGAGGAGGCATTCACAGAAATGTGTCACTAGCTCAGTACTTCGTATCAGCTTGTAGCAAGCTCATTTTCCTCTGTCATACACACACTCCCTGTGTGTGAGGTCTTGTAAAACTGATCTGTACACCGAAACAGCCGGGTACTTACTTTGGGTGTCAGAAATGCCTTAATCTCATCAAATCTTCTCTCTGAAGCTTCTGTTTTTCGAAGAAAGATTAATGCCCTAAATCCAAGCTATGCTTCTATCCCACAGTAAGTGTTAGAGTGCTTTACAGCATCTGAATTGAAACCTGTCATAGTGGTTACTGTTGTTGGAATCTGATAGGACTGGAAATGTTGGCAGAACTGCAAATACTTTTAGTGCTTTGGATATTAACCTGGTAAAAATTTCAAAATCAGTGAACAGAGTCTCAATTTAGAATCCAGAGATGCTGGACCCACATCAGTGAAAACCCAAATAGACTTATGTCAATGGGTACAGGTAGCAGATAGAAAAAAGGAGCATGTTTGCAGCAGCAGTCAGTGCAGAAGCTGTCAAAGTATTTGGCTACACACCAGAATTAGGATCTATATAATATAATTTTTATGTGCAAAGAGATGTCCTGCTGAATTCTTTAGAATGGCAACAGTAAGGTAAATGAAATTAACTGTGCTTTTGTATCTAATTTTTTTTTAACTGCAGTTCTTTGTTTTCTATAACTGTGCTGTGTTTTTATGTGTAGATATGTCAGGAAATATAGAAAAGAAACTTGTTGAGATAAGGCTGTTAGCATCTTATAAGATCTTATGTAATATGCCACGTGAAACTCAAGATCAATACACCCCTATTTTGGAGAAAAATGTACATGGGTAGGAGACATATAAACAGGAAGCCCAACAATTCTTACCTTCACTAGCAAGAACAGGAGTTCTTTGCCAGAACTTATGGAGTCAGTGATCCATGAAATAACCACCTGCCCAGAAACCTCTCTTGTATAAGAATAACTTCCCCACAGAAATGTGAGCAGCCTACCAGGAATGCAACTGCTAAGATTTTCACACTGCTGCTCTCACCACAGGAAAAGCATTTCCTCACAGGTATGTGATCCAAGTTAATTTCCTCCTGGAGCATCTGGCACCAGCAGTGTGAAGTCCAGCCTGATACAGTGTGGAGGAAGAAAAAACTTCGACCTGCTCAGGTTTTCCACTGACAGCCACAGACAGATATTGTCTTAAATGCTGAAAAGATGAATATTGTTTGGTTACCTTGGCAGAAACCTCAGCTGTGCACTGAAGGATGACTGAGCTTGAATGAAAGCTGTTTTGGGAAGCAGCTCCATGTGCTTACTCAATTCTTTGCATACTTCAAACTTCAAACGCAGCACGGTTTTTGCTCTGCAAACAGACCAGAAGGGCTTAGGTGGCTTTGAGGCTCCCCATAATTCATCTCAGCAATGTCTGCCCCTGGGGTTTGGTACTCCCTGCCCCCCCCACCTTGCTTCTCTGCTCTACGTTACAATTATAACTATTTCAAGCTTCCTTTGAAAATGATGGGCATGTAAAACTGCTACAGCAAAATCACACAGTTGTATTCTCTTTTAAGATAAGTATAGAAAACAAGATTTTGGAAGCACTGTAAGTAAACCCAGCTGTATTTCCAGCAATGTACACAGCTGATTGGAATGTAATTACCAAAGTGCGGCACAGTGGTAAGTCAGGTCATAGGAAAGTCAAAGCCAAATTACCATGAAATACCAGCTATTTATTTGCTCCTAACATACATTCCTTCTGTTTGAATCAATAGGAATGACTCATGTAATGTTTGAGACACCTAATTGGTCCTGGCTGCAGCACAGAGCCCACTCAAGATAGGAAAGGAAAAGCCATCTTGTAATGCTGGATCTAGGTCATGTAACAACTGGTGGTGGGTGGGATGCAACAAATGAAAACTTCTTCTTCCATCTGAGAGACAGAAAAATGAAGCCCAGAGACTCACAAGAGGGGCCAAGGATACCCTCGTGCTGCTGTAGAGGCTAACAAGCACTTCCAGTCCCAGCCTGCAGAGGGACTGAAAGAATGAATCTGAAAGAGCACAGTACACCTAAAACATCAACAAGAGCCCAGCCTGTGAATTCTGTTCATCCTCGTTATCATCATAATCATCTCAAAACCCACACTGCCAAAAATTAAAACTGTAAACGTGGGGAAAAACCCCTCAGACTCAGGGAGTGTGTGTGGTGGGCTGTCTTATGCACTGAGAGCACTGCTGCTTTTGGTTTTTCCTCCCTCAAAACCATGGCGATTTCTTTTAAATTGATGTGAATTCACAGATATCTTGTTACTTCTCCTCTAACAGTAGAGATTCTAGCAGGCTAGAAGTCATAAGTGTGGGTAAGCTGGTACTGTTAGGTCCTCAGCTAAAACTTGTGATCCTAAGGATGGCATTTTGGCCACTAGGAACTCCCTCCTTACTGAATTTTTGCCTCGTTATATCACAGTGATAGCCACAAACCTTACTCGACTTTGGGGTTTTATGGCTATGTGCAAAATTGCCAAGCAATTTACAAATATTGCAACTTGTCATTTTCCTTCTCTTGGACTGGTTAACAAGCTGTCAGCCCAGATGGTTTGCTCTAAATCAACAGCTATAGCATGTGGTACTGTGAGCCTGAAATGATTTCTGACTGTTGTCAATTTAAGAGAAGTATATACTACTTCATTAAATCAGTGCAGATTATAACCTGCCAAAGAAATTACATTTCAAAGTGATTTATATTTGACAGGATTCTGATAAGACACTTTGACCCTTTATGCTGCTTATTTATGCTTCCTGATTACTGTTTCTTATGTGACCAGAAAAGAAACCCAAACAAAACAAAACCCAAACTGAAAACAAACCAAACATTTTGCAATTCTACACAGCTTGCTGGGGCACTTAAATACCGGAGCCATCTATTTAACTTGAAAATCTGATCTTCTACTTATGCTGCAGACTACAATGTTACAGACTATAGCAATAAGACACAGACAAGTTCTTTCTGTTCTTCTTCTGTTAGATGTTTCTGTGTAGTGGTGGCTATTTTATCATCTCCCTCAGGTATGGGCGAGATTTTGCCACAGAAATCTAAAGAAATCTCTTGCTACAAGCTTAAGGTGTTTGTGGTTTTCTTTGTCTTCTTTTCTATAGCTTCTTAGGGATTAGAGCAGAAATTTGTAAGAATATTGCTGAATAGCAGGATTATTGAAATATCTAATTAACATTTAATATGTTATTATTAATATGCTGGGTTGTAGTAACCTTACCTTGGGACACCTTCAGTGTACAGCTGCAACATCAGTTCACAGGCAGCACTGTAATAACACTTCACTTGCTACACAGATCACAGCTAAAACAGTTGTAGCAAACTACTACCTTTGTATGTTGACAATAATTTGGAGGCTTTGCACACTTGGTAGTTGTCCTTGGCTCTGGATCCTTTGTCTGTGCATAACTCTGGACTACAGACCTTAGCAACACTGCCTGCCCCCAGTTTATTACCATTGCAGTTAAAATAGGGCTGCTTGCAAGTCTAACCTGAGAATTTGCTCTTGATTGAGAATAATTTATAGCTATTTTCAGCAGTTTAAATGCATTCTGTTTAAGAAGTGGTTTGACAGACACCACGTAACAACAATTAATCCTCTTTCTTATACACACTACAGCAAAATTTTAACAGCTGTTAGAGGAAGAAACTTCTCAGGCACCACATCTAACCAAATCATGAAATTGATCTACTTTTGCAGGATAAAAAGTTGAGACATGATATTCCTGAACATGAAATACAGTCATTTGGGCTGAAATTCAAAGTATAACAAAGACAATTTTTCCTAACTATGGGGAATTGGGTGATAAATCAAAGGCTTGATTTGTCAAGGCTCTAAGGACAGTATGCTACATATTAAGTGCTCTTAATTTTGTAAAACTTGGCAAAGGATCAGGAGGATTTTTCCCTCAGTTAAGAAGTTTTGCTCTAAGCAATTTGACAGCTTCTATCTTTGGGATCCCCTTGAAATGTTAAGTTTTCATTAGGAGAGTTATTCTGCTCCTATACTTAGATGTTTTATCCCTGGGTTATCTAGACCAAGTAAAATCACTTACATAACAACCTGTGCCTGTCATATCTGTAAGCTGAATTTCTGAGATAACAGCTTTACTCATTTCTTTCCAACTGTGAAGCATCTCTGCAGTCTGTAATTCTGGTAAGAGGTTTAGAATGGATGCTTCCTACAGAACCAAGCTTTCCCCCACCCTCACACCAACCCGCCCCCAGCCCATTCAAATGCAAACTGTTAAAATGAACATTCAGTTGTGACTGCATTAGGTAGAGGGGAGACACCCAGCATCTATAGACAGTCAAGAAGGGGTCTGGCAAAATGGGACCTCAAGACATCACCTGGTGACTTACAATCTCATATTTTTATCTAGAGAAGGCAGCTGATAAGGCAAGGGCAGCTGACCTGCTTTGAATGACAACACAGTCCTGGTACAGCCGGTCATACATACAGATCTTTAAATCAATGTTGGGGTTGGACACCCAAACTGGCACATCAGCTGAGACCCCAGTGGCACTGAAGCACAGCTGTCAATATAAAAATCAAGAGTATCATTATTATTGTTAGTCTCAAATTCTTACTGATCTAGACAGGGCAGGAATTTTTGCTATAACCTACAGGATTTTTTGCTATAACCTAAGTAAGGCTACAGTGTTTTGAAGCAAGTCTTGCACAATATCACTCACAGGTTTGCAGCTGGAGTTGTCAAATGTGATCACAAACTCTGCCTGCACATCCCCAGGGACAGCTGGGACAAATAAAACCTCAAGATTAACTGAGCTGAAGGGTCCAATTTCACCTTCAGTAACCTAAACAAGAAATACATTTTTAATTAAAATGTGATTGTATTACTGTAGTTTGCTATCAGTTGTTTTGAAATAAAGGAGCAGTTTATACTAAAGCTCTACAAACACTATTACAGTCACTTTGTAGCTAGAGTGACAAAGGCTTAGGCTACTGAAAACCTTGCCTGTACCTCAGGATCTTCATTACCTTTCCAAGCATAAGTTCAACTGGTGTTTCTTCAGGAGAAAGTTGCACTAAATTATCTGCATTATCTGTGTCTAGATCTGATCTGGAATTTAATTCATTTTGACCAAGTTGTTCTGGGGGAAAGAAAAAACAACACAAACAAAACCCCCCAAAACACTGGATGAGTGCATCAACAACCCACAACATTTTCATGAAACATCTAGTTTCCTGCAGTTGGAATGATCAATATATAAAAGAAATATTAATGAATACAGGTAAAGAAAGTAAGAAAGTATTTATTCTACAAAACTGGGTTTTATTAAACACATAGTAAATATTAGGGATGGGATAGAAAATGTCTGAGGAGGTTCATCTTTCTGCTTCCTTGTTCCTAGAATTCCAGACTATAAAAAGAAACCTGTCATGTGCATTTCTATTCTGAGACATGGGCATTCAGTTTCTGAGACACAAATGATAACAATGCTGCCATTTCTGTAAGCAGTTGGGTTCTGACTGAACTGTTGATCCCTGGTGAGAAATAAGATTCTCTGCTGCTTTTGATATAATGGTGTCAGAACATTATTTTAGTAATTTTTTTTGTGAGGCAGCATACAAAGAAACATAACATTACTACTAGAATAAGGAACTACTTAACTTACTCAGTACCTTTGCAAATGGGATTGCACAGTTCACTGCAGGAAGCTCTACAAATGGATAATGCTCAGAAATGGAGCTGCCAGGTTCCTAACAGAGATCTCACCTGTGGAACCATTGCTGAGGTGTGGCTTCATCCTCTGCTGCTCCACCTGGGCTGCACAGGAGGTCAGTCCTTCGCCATGGGCAGGATAAATTTGTTCATTCTCTTCTACAGATGTCACAGGACTATTGCTGACTTTCTTTTCAGGGACAGACTCACTGAAATTTTGAGTAATCTATGAGAAAACACAGAAAAAACATTTTCTGCTGTGACTGTTAATACAGCTTGCACTAGCTCCAATTTTATCAGGCAGCTGCAAATCAGACTTGCAAGTGTTCCACATTATAAATGGAGAAAGGTGGGTGGGTGGTTGATGTGGGCTTTTTTATTTTTTTTAATCTGAAGATTTCCCCAATTAAAGAATAAAATGCACAATTTATTTAGAAAGGCAGCAAGTACATCTCCAGACTTAAGCTCTTCAGTCTTCTCAAAAATCTGCCCCACGGTGCCAATATGCAATGACAATGCTGTGCATGCTTTCTAAGTGTTTTTCACTTAAAACTGTCTGCTAGGTGGAGGAGTACAGCTGTTAGGATTCCTCAGTGCTAGCTGAAGCACACTGTAGGGAGCAATTGATATCAGGTTCAACACCACAAGTTTTGTCAGATCTGAACCAAGCATCTGAATTTTGGTACATTTCTTCAACAGTCTCTGCCTCATTCCCTCCCAGGACTTTCCACTGGACACAAAATTACACTTTCTTTCTACCTTCACCCCCAATTACTGGTTTTAAATTTCTCTTGTGATATCTGGGGGTATAACAGTCTGTAAGATACACCAAGCCAAACATAAAATACTAAAGGTTGGACCAGAAGATCTTCCAAAGTCTCATACAACCTGAGCTGTTACTTGCAAAGCAGAATGTTTCTATCAGTTTAGGGAAATGCTTTTGAACCTACCATTCCTTCAGAAGATTTTGCTGTTGCTCTGCGTGTAGTACTGTCACCTGCTGACATCTGAACTTTGAATCTTGCTCCCAAAGCTCCACTGTTTGTCAGCTTGATGGTCCGTGAAATTGTCTCTCCCACCACATGGCTGCCAAAGTCAATGAGCTCTTTATCTAGTGCCAGCTGGGAGGAGATAAACCATTAATTACTACTGTCCTAGATTGCAACATCAATTCAATGAGCATCCACCTTTTCAAGAATAGAACTTTGAAGTTAATTTCTAAGACAGTATCAAATAACAATATAAACTGTTCACATCCTTCTGCCTTTTTGTAGAAGCCAACTCATTAAAACAGTGCCTTGATAAAATGAACCACTTCAAGCTCAGTCCATTATATGAAAATGGAAAAAACATTCAATTCTGTCCATTGTAGCAGCTTGAATGAAGATAAAAAACGACTGCAGGTCTGGGATGGTAGCTCCAAAAATTACAAGCACAAGACAGCTCCTCTCCAGCCACCTCTTGCAAAGTATTTTCAATAATTTTTATGCTATCTCATTTTTTCTACTACTGTTATTAAACTGACTCTGAATATACTTGGGAAAGTCACTTACAATGCATCTTTTGGCTGTACACTTCAGTGGAACAGAAAAGGAACCGGTCTGTTCCATAAACAAGACTTCTCCTTCAAGAGTTTCATTTATCTGAAAAAAAAAAACAAAACCAAAACCAAAGCAAGTACTTTGCAAAGCTTTAGCTTATGTAGTCTGATGAATTTTCACTTATTCTTTGAGTAACACTAAAATGTCTCTCTCCAGATTCAACATTTCCACTTTCAAACAGTCTTTGGTAACTGCCTGGCTAACTTCAGCTGGGCAATACTATAAATTTGCTGTATGGAGAAAGTTTCAAGACCTACTCCAAGAATACTTAAGGACAGGCATTTTTCTAAAACATATTCTTAGAATATGCTTAGTTACACTTTAAAGGATCTTGAACACACACACACACACACACACACACACAGAGCTGTCCAAGTACCTCTTACAGAAATGTAGTTTGCTCCCTTGCTAACAGTTAAGACATTAAATTAATGTTTTTTATCAGATAGTGGATTACAGAAGGATTCTCAGCATTGTGTAATTTAGCACTCAGGTGCATTTACCTTTGGCTTAAACATTACCACTACTTCACAGGACATTCCAGCAGCTATTTTGCCAGGTGGATCAAAACTATGGAGATAATTAACATAAAATTCCAAATTAAACCTATGTGTGAAACGCACAGCTCCTATTTTGGTAACAATAGCAGATTTAAATTCCACCCCCCCCCTCAACATAGATGTAATACTTTGAAAAGTCAGAATGAGTGACAGATTAATGAGAAGCTGCAGAACACTGCTGCAACTGTAAAACCTCAAAGGCAAGTGCAGATGTTGTGGGACAGTTGTCCTAAGCCCATCTCAGAAAGCCTCTTCCTCCTCAACTCTGAGACATAGTTCAGTTCCTCACCACACAAATGAAATGTAATAATTTAGATGTATTTACTGAAATCTATTCAATTTGCTACAGAATTTGGTTACATCTGCTGTGGTACAAAGGCAAAACAAAGAACTACTCTAGAGTTAATTTTACTCACTGGATACTGATGAATTCCTTGAGCCACTCACTGGTTCCCACTAGTCTGCAGTAATTAACACTGTAGGATGCATTAATCAAAACAATCTTCTTTTTGTAGATTTGACCAACATCAAAATCCTTGGAACACCAAACATATTAGGTGGTGGGAATTACATTAAGTAGCATTTACACATGCAGTGGCAAAACCAACTCCTTTCCCCATAGTTGTGCCCACAATCCTTGCTGGGATCCCAGCTCTTTGTGCAAAGTGTTGTGTAAAGCCCTAAAGCATTGTCTTGCCAGCAAATCCCTCTCAAAACACAGTCTGTAAAGCCAGGAGCTCAGGCTTCACAGATGAGGTATGTGCACAGCTTATGCCCCAAGCTGAAGAACAAGAAATGACCTGTGCAATGTGATAGGCACTTGCAAACTGGATTGTAGTCCTGAATTCCTTAAGGACATAATTGTAGAGTAATAATGTAAATACAAAAAATATGTAAGTAAAAGTTACACTGCCTTTTAAAAAGCAGGGAACACATTTTCATTAAGGTGCTTCATCATTTTCTGACCTTTCTCACAGTATTTAAATTCCCCTAAGAAAGTATTTTATAGTTTAGACCTAAGTAATAAAACTAAATGATTTATTTAATCTGACTATAACTTTTCTAAGAGATTGCTAGGGAAAAAAGCAAATACTCTTTCTGGTTTGACTAAAGACCTATCAATAAATTCAATTTTTTTTTTCTTAATTTCTTCCCAGTGCAACAGAATTTTGACCAAGACATTGGTCTGTAGATAGAGTAGGTACATACATCACCTTTACACATCCCATGCAGAATGGCCACTAACCTTGAAATGAATGCAGCTGGGTTTGCTGTAGAAAGCACATCCCTTCGACTCACGACTAGATGCTCTTTGCTTGTGAATTCCAGTCTGGAATTCCTCTATTTTTTTCTCAAATCTTTCTTTTCCCACTACCTTCGTAGCCAGCTGCTTTGCATCCACTTCTTCAGATATCTAATAAGGAACATCAGCAAACCCCAGAATGACTGTAAGTAAGTGTGATAACAGAACCTGTGCCTGAAAGTAGAAAGTTTGCACATGGAATCCCTTGGTGTCTGGCAGCCTTTGGATGCTTCCTCTCCAGATCAAACTCACCCTCCCTACTTCTATACAAGGAATTTCATTTTTTCTGAGCTGTCCTGTAGCTTCTCACCATCCTACACTATGGCATTGTAGATTTAATGGCAGTGTTAGCTCTTCTGCAGTTAGAGTTCTTCCCCATCAACTTCTTAAACAAAGACTCATTCAGAGGAAAATAAGCAAACTTCACAGGAACATTCTAGTTAGGGAGCAGTGCTTTTTCCATGCAAGTATAGGAATATGTACTGACATAATTTCTTTTTGCTTGGTTATAAAGTCTGCTCCTAAAGGTCTTCTACATCCCAAAAAAAGCAGAAGATACAAGTATACCTTGGAATAACATTCAGATCTTAATTACACAATTCCGCTCCATGACTGCATTATTTCCTTCTCTTTAGAGTACAGAGCTGTGCTAGATTTGCTTTGCTTTGCCTAGTATAGTATGAAAAGAGTTGTTTCCACACAAAGCAATCTGTGTTGCCAACTCAACAGAAAGTCATGTTTAGTTTCTTTTAAACTCCAGTAAGTAAATATGATGTGATGTGTGTTGTCAGGTATCTCTGAACTTAACTCAAAATACTGTTTTCTCTTTAAGAGAACAAACACTACGAGAATAGTGTCTGAACAGCAATGACTCTGATGATATTCTCACATCTGTATCTCTACATCTAGGTAATAAAGTCTGCATGTTAACTGCAAAATGATTAAGCAAGGTTCCTAAAACAGCACTTGCCAGTGTCATGACTTCACTTTTGAGGTCATTATTTTCACATTTAAAAATACTGATTTATGTTATCCCTTTTCCAGCCTTCTGGAATGTGACCAACTTCTCCAACTGTGAGATGACTTTGTGAAGCCAGCAATGAAATCCATTCTACTGACCTTGAATAGCTCTGGGGTGATAAAACCCAGCACTTCATCTTCAGCTACTAGAGAAGGAAATGAACCTTTTCTAATCACAAGAGGATCTCATATGCATTTTGATTTCTTTTCTATTTCTAATGAGAGATAGCACAACATTTACCTTTTGCAACCCATATCCCTGACTCGAAAGTTCTGGCAGTTCTGGTTCCATGAGGATTTTGTCCCTCTCTTCCTCATCTTCACCACTTTCACAGTACACTTCATGGGGTATCTTTTCAGAAGTCTCTCCTACAGGTGTACTTCTCTCACCAGATGAGGAAGAAGCTGATGGAGGGCACCATGACTTTTGTAAAGGAACCTGAATCTTGAAGATATAATTACAGAAGACAGTTACTTCAACAGTTAACAGCTTCTGAGAAGATCTCTTCATGCAGACATGGCAGGTCTGTAAAGTCACAGGTGACAGCCTAAGTCAATCCTTTCTTAAGACACTGAACACAGACAAAATCTTATCTTAAAAGCATCAATATGATATTAACTGTGCAGTATAGGAGGCTGGAAAATGATTCCCCACTTGTTCTGTACTGTCTCTCTTTGGGTGCAGCCTGTGCTATTCACAGGCAAAGAATTTCAGTGCCCTGCAATGAAAAAGATAAATCTAAAAATAGTGAATTCTTAGGCCTTTGTTTACCTGTGGCCTTGCTGCAGCTGAAGGTGTGCAGGTCTTCTCAATATATTGCCACGTTCTCATTCTCCACAGTAAAGAACTCTCAAGTTTGCCACCACCCTTAACTTCTTTAGTACAGGACTGACTTCTTTTCTGCTTGTGAATGGAAGCTTTTTCTTGCAAAATTCGAGATACAATCTCAATTTTCCTTAATTTTTGTTGTTCTCTAAAAGCTCTGTAATCAAAAGTTGTAAGAAACATTAAGTCCATCATGGTTGCCTACTAACAACATTAACTACAGTCCATTTTCTTATGAGGCTTTAAGCTAAATGGAAGGTCTTCAAATTGGGTGCAGTGGTAATTTGTGTCAAGGCACAGGTGACTCAGAGGCTATTTATACATTTTGGCAGACTAAATATACTCAGTCTACTGTTTTAGAAGTTGAGGAGTTGACAGAGCATATCAGTCACTGCTACTGAAAACAAAGAATTTTTAGATAATTTTTCTAACCTAGTTAGCTATTTATAGAGAAACACCTACCTGAAACCCAGGGGATTTAATCAAGGGAGGAAGAGCAGTTACAGGTAAGGACAAAAGTACTCAATGTGGAAGAGAGGAATTCAAAGCTCTGTACAACTGCATATTCAATGATACACTGGGTAGTGTGACCAAAGTGACAGTAGATAATTTAATCTCAGTTTTAATACCACCACTTTAATACACAATTTTCTGCAACAAATATTACCCACACTAATGATTACCTTTAATACTTGCACCTCTTCAACTATCCATATAAATAATTGCTGAGTCTAAATAGGAGCAAAGAAAATATCACCTCATTTACATCCAGGCTACTGCCTGCTGAAGCACTTTAATGTCTGAATTCAGGCTCCTGATGCCCCATTGCAGCAGATAAATAGCATTGTGTTTATAATGTGTTTTTGGAAAATCATGGTACAAAGAAATTAATCATGGTTACAGAATACAGGACTCCTGACTCCCAGGTCTTTCTGCCTTAAGTATAAATACTTTTCCTGTGACCAGTTCTTGTCTTTATAAATCTCTTTATAGGGGACATAAAATTAATGACAGTGATTTCCATGACTAGAGTTATTTTCTTTTGCAGATAATTCAGAAATATATATTCAGTCTGAAACACACTCAAAGAAAATGAGAATATCCCTTCACAAAATGGGAGAAAGGCAGAGAGCCCTGGGGGAATTAACTAAGCAGTTCTTCAGCAGATTAGCAGGATTGCAGCTGAAATTAGAAAGGAACTGCTGTGAGAAACATGACACAGCTAGCATTAGGGCTAACAGACTGTGATCTCCCTTGGCCTGCAAAGGGAAACAGTGAAAAAGAGAAAGCAAGGAATGTGCAAAGGATTAAACTTGAACAGAGTGAGCTATTTCCAGCAGATCTCTACAAACTGATGTGATAATTTTATTAACATGATTTTTAGAACATATTTAGGGATGGCAGAAGTGGTTTTATGCAGCTATCAAGGCTGAAGCTTTATTTAATCAGAATGTATGACTTACTGAACCTTTAGTTATTAAATCTCTAACATTTGCTACAAGTTCCTGCCTTCGCAGAGCCAGCATGCAGAAACACATATGCCAGGCACCCTCTCTTTGGTGTCTTAGCTCAAATTCATCTTCATCAGTGGTTAAAAATAGTGATTAAACTTTGCACTGGAATAGATGAGATGCAGACACATTCCCATCAACTTTACTGCAAAAGTAGAGAAGTAATTTCAATCAAAAAAAGCACAAAGGAGAGTCCATTTCTGACCCTACTGCAGCACAATCTTCCACAAACTTTTTATAGGAACAGTCCCTAGGGAAAGCAGAGTTACTGAAGCCATCCAGCTTAGGATCACTGAATTTCCATCCAGCTTAGGATCACTGAATTTCCCTCCAGCAGTAGTTTTATCTTTGCACTATTCATAGAACATGGGCTTCTAGCTTCAGTTCTCTGAATAACATCCAAACTAGAAGTTCAAGTCAATTACAGCAGATTACACAAATATCCCACACACAGAGTAAAAGAGTGAGTTCCCTGCCCTGAGTCAGCATCATGGATGTTCTGTTTTCAAAGTCCCATTAAGAGCTCCAACATATTCCTGCATGAGCATCAGTAAGCAGGTGAGAGGTTGATATGAATACTTACTGCTTCTCTTTTTCACGCTTTAGCAGGCGTTCATGTAAAAAAATTTCCTTGGTAACATTGCCTCCTTCTGCCAGGATAGCTTCTCTCCTTTTCACCTCCTGCTTCCTTGCTTCAAGGGCCATTGCTTTCTTCCAAGCCTGGAGAGTTTGGAGTTTTTCCTATGAAGCCATACAAACCAGTTACATCTTTGATTCACACATTAAAGAATATAAAACAGACAATCTAGTGTTGCTCCCCTTATCTAAGGATAAACTTGTAGTAGATTTCTCTGAACTAGAACTTCCTGGGTTTAATATACACAGTAATCATGGTGTGCTGAAATGCAGAAAGCTCCAAGTAGGTCAGGGCTACTTCTTTACCCTTCTAGCCTGCCCTTGAAGTGCTACTCAATGAAGCAATGTGAAAGGATACAGTTCTAATCAACTCAGTGTTAAATAAAGATTATTCCTTCAGCTTCTACAGAACAGAAGTAGAACAGCAAAGTAGCATAGCTCAGAAATTCTTAATTTGCATTATTTAAATAATTAAGTAGCTGGTTTTCTTCCATTTGTTTTCTCCATATGAAGTATTTCTGCACTGAGATCTAAATAACTGGAAATACTTCTGTCTGGGTTTTCAGACAACTTATTAGAATCATAGAGTCTTTCAGGTTGGAAAAGACCCTTGGGATCATTGAGTCCATCATCATCCCTACTCGACAAAGTTCTCCCCTAAACCATATCCTACAGCACCCCATCTAAATGACCCTCAAACACATCCAGGGATGGTGGCTCAACCACCTCCCTGGGCAGCCTATTCCAGTGTCTGACCACTCTTTCTGTGAAAATGTTTTTCCTAATGTCCAGTCTAAACCTACCCTGCTGCAGGTGGAAGCCATTCCCTCTTGTTCTATCGATAACTACCTGTGAGAAGAGACCAGCACCAACCTCTACGATGTCCTTTCAGGTAGTTAGAGAGTGATGAGGCCTCCCTTCAGCCTCCTCTTCCTCACACTAAACAGTCCCAGCTCCCTCAATCATTCTGTGTAAGATTTATTCTCCAGGCCCTTTACCACCTTCCTTGCCCTCCTCTGTACTCACTCCAGCACACAAATCTGCAGTGAAACTGCAGTGACTTTCACTAAAACCTGGTGGCCTAGCGGGTCAGTGTTTCCCTTGCCCACAGCAGCCCCAGCAGCAGTACCCTGTTGGAAGTGATGCTGGCTTTCAGGGAGAGCACAGCTTGCATCCTTCTCTCCATATGCTCCTGATTTTTCACTTCGTCCTTTGCATTTTTTTCATTAATCCTATAAAACAAAGTAGAAATCTTTCAGGCTCATATCCTGGGGAGTTTTTAGCATTAGAATGTTTAACCTGATAAGAAATAATTGTCAATGTTAGCATTCTCCCTGCACACCTCTGTGTTTTCTACCATTCTGGGTGTGGGTAAAGTGGAGCAGTTGGAATTCTCTTCAGTATACAGTACTGAGCAAGTTACAAGCTCCAATAGGCTTTCAACTAGTTTGCTCAAGAACATTGTTTATTTTATTTTGAATAGGAAGTATGTGTTCAACATGATAACGTATGTCTAGTTTCTAAAATAAAGTAAGAATTCAGTTGTTCCTCATATAACCAATATTTAAACAATTGCATAGTGTATTTTGTACAAGCAAACCACTTGTGCCAACAATACAAAATAAACCCTTAGAGACTAGAACCAAAAGTATGTGGGCATAGATTAAGTCTGAGAGAATTCCAGATAATTTAATGGTAAACTAGAAAAAAAATATTATATATATTGATACATTACACAGGAAAAAAAATTACCTCATCAGTTGTTTGCTTTTCTTAAATATTATCAGTTTGCACATGCCATCTAATGAGACACAAACCAACACAGAAACAGTGCAACTATTTTGATAATTTTTTCAATTAAGTCCTAATATAGAAGTAAAAGTAAGTAACAAATGTTCACAGTTTCTTTAGTAACAAAATCACTGAACACTACAGTAATTATACAAACATAAACCTACTTAATTCACCATCAACCAGAGAAGGAGCACAAGGAAACAGTCCATCAACCAATTTTACCAGACAGCATGAAAGCTTTTTAACCACATTTCAGACTGCACATTTCAAACATGGAACTTAGTTACACTACTTCAAAGTGCTCCAGTTAATGACACACACATACAAAATGTTTCAAATCATCATTAATGCCTACAATTAGTCAGGCCCCTCTGAAACTCATCAAAGACAGTCCCTTCAGCTGCAGGGGCTCTGAAGACCATACTAGGACAGTAAGCGGATTTTCTTCTAAGTCCTTTCGTGCCATTAAGATTTGATTCCTTCACAGCACTGGTACTGGGGCAGAAGATTTTCAAGTGTAACAGAAGACACACCTAGCAGAAAAATGATTTTTTTCAAAGCCTAAAGGATAAAGTATTGTACACCAAAGAATGTAAAATGAATGAAAGCAAAGGAACACACAGTAACCTTGCCATGCTTTTTCTCAGGAAGCAAATTGCTTTTTCATGGTTCCTTTTGGCATCTTCACGCATTTTTTTATGCCTTTTTTCATATTCTTTATGGGCTTCCTCTTCTTTTCTGCAAAACACAGGCAAACCAACAGCTGCATCAGGGCTAAAGAACCTTGAAACCACCAAAATTACATATAAGGGTGGGATGGAGAGTTTATTAACACATGAAATGAGGACACGAGTCTTTCTCTCTCCTCCCTGCACAGTCTCTGGTTTTCATAAAACCTCCAGACAAATTGATAAACTGGCGTCCTCTTTCTCTCCAAGAAATCTCAATGAACTTGATCATAAGTTCAGCTGGTCCTGGTGGCCAACAACAACGCAGACACAGTTAATCTGATCTACCAAACAGTTTCCTTAGACAAAATGTATTCACAGCTTTTGTCTTCAGTGAGTTTATTTTCACAGATTAGAAATCTTCACCCGCATAACTGCAAGACTGTGGGCAAATCTTATTTTAATTCTATTTCCTCATAAGATATTCCTGAAGCAACCCCCAGATAAGAAACACAATAGCACTGGCATTTGAATTGGGTGATCTTCAACACCTGAAATACTGAACTGTCTAAAAATAATATCGAGAAAGGAAGCAGAGTCTGACTTATAGGTGCTTACTTTCCTCTGGACCGCTGTTTTTCTTCCATTTGCAGAGCTGCTATTTTTTCCTTCCAGATCCTCACTTTGGCTTGTTCTTGGTATTGCCTCTCTAGCTCCTCCTCAGATTTGTTCATTTCTTCATGGAGCAGTTCATATTTTCCCTGCTCAGTTTCTATGTGCCACTTCTCAAGCCTTTAAAACAAAGTGTGAGCTGTTTTCAGTGAAATGCTGAGATTCTTTCACTTTCTTAAGGCTCTTGAGTAGGTAAGGCTCTATGATGCAGTGATTAACTTTTGAAGCCATTAAACAGCACACGAAAACCATAATAAAGACTGCTTCCCATTATAGTTTCCTCATCCTTTCACTTACATGCTTTCTTTTAGTGTCAAAGCAATTTTCAGCTCAAAATCCTTCTCCATCTCCAGTTCAGTGCACAGCCGCCTGCGCATTGCCCGAAGGCGGGACACGGCTGCGCTGTTCACATGAAAAAGAAACAATCAGAAAGAAATTGGAACCAATAAAGGTTAAAGAAAAATCCCAACAAGATCAGCAGCAAAAAATAAAAATAGCTTTGAGGCTGCAATTTACATATCAGAATTCTACTAACATGCAGTTTCTTGTTTAGACTTCAACCTGTCCATTTAAACTATTACACTGGTGGAAATTTACAGGAGTGTTTATTTCAAAAGCACTAACCAGCAGCTTAACCCAGGCCCAGCACCCATCACAGAAGTCTCATTAGCATTCAACTCACCATTTTTTAGCAGCTATTCCATGTTGGCAGTTACTCTGCCTTCATCATTCTGTCCCTCATCAGTATACTTACTAACTTGAAGATTAACACAGGTCATAACATGCAGCTGCAGTTTGTTCACAATGCACTGGTTCCTGGTACACAAGCCACCCACTCCTTTCTATTTAAACCAAATGTGAAGAGTACAGTAAATTGCCTCCCACTTTATAGCAAAAATGTTTCAGAACAGCTCCTGGGTGCAGGACTACTCCTGAAAGGGAGTCATGCATTTCACAATGTAAAACAAACAGGAAAGAAAAAGGCATCTCTATCAATCCTGATTGGAACTATTACCAGAAGCAAAACCATGACGTCTGAGACTGCCACAGTACATGGGTGTTTGTTCATCAGATGGAATAGAAGTGATTGAGACTCTGATAAACACAACTGACAGTAGCAGACTAGGCTGATTTTATAACCTGGTATTGTTGTGTTTTAGAACAGGCAAGCAGATCTCACTAATTGCACAGATAAACACAGTGGATGCCTTTGTGGAATCTTTGGTAACCAGACATTCTCTCTACCTACACATTGCCAGCCTCCTCCTCTTTCTCTATTTCAATATCTGCACACTCCAGCTGCTTTGCCAGCATCTCGATCCGCAGCTGACAGGTACGCTGCTGGTCTCTGCAAGAAACAAACAGATTATTCAGATTACTCACAGTTTATAGATTCTTTACTCTTTCCCATGGTAAACTTTCTTTTGGGAGCATGAAATTATGTTCACTTAAGCACTAACCTGGCTTTTTCGACTGCAAGTTCCTTTTCTTTGGCTGTGTTGTTGAGCTCTTTTATGTTCCTCTGTAAGGCTGATATGCGAGTTCTCTCTGTACTCTTCATAGCCTGAGTCTTATTAATGTCACCCAAATTATGTTCCAAGCTTTCCCTTCAATTCAAAACACAGGATTTACAATTAAAATAATGACAAACTGCAAGGTTACCTGAAGTTTGCTGAACTAGCCAAACCTTGTCTTAAAAAGATAAACACTATACAGTTCCTGATAGAACTGGTAACAAAACAAGTTATTTACATGCTTGAATCAGATTTGTCTTCAGCTCCTTCAGAAGCATCCTCGTTTCCCATTGTGTCACCACCAGCCAACTCTTCTTCAAGCTCAGATTCTGATAGATATCAAACCAAATGTTTAATAAGGATTTGAGCTTTAACATGCAAAGCTCTGTATACTTGCTGCCCAGTCAAAACGTGGGGTATCCATCTTCACAGGGCTGACTCTGGAAGACTGAGCCATTCTGGAGCCAGATGAGAGAGCCCAGAGCACTCCCAGTGGTAAATAGGTGTCAATATATGAGCAACTGAATCAAGTCCATACAGTCAAATATTAGATTTTTACTTTAAGGAACTCTGAATCAAAATGCCTGATAAAGAATATTCTGCAACAGCAGCAAAGGGCTAGGTTTGGAGTAGTTGGAGGTGTGTAGTGTAATGCTACAGAACACCCACAGGAATCACTGCATTTATTTGGAGTATCATTCTACGCCAGAACTGGCCTGTTCCCACATCCTGAATTAAAATGTTAGTTTTTTGTAAGTTATCAAAACAATTCATTATTTTCACCTTCCCAGTGTTCTTTTAAATTTGGAGACAAATCAGCTTTGTCTTCTTCTTCTTCCTCCTCCTCCAGAAGTGGTAGAAAAGAGTTTTGCTCTTCTTCATCAAAGTAACTGATCTCTCTATCTTCCATGCTGGTATTTCTTTCAAAACAATCAGGCTAAGAGAGAAAAAAGCACTTGTTTTTTGTATAAATTCTTCAAGAACTTCCACCAATGGTGACTGTGTCTTGAGATGAACTAATGCCATTCAGTAAATACTTAAGGCATGTGAAATTAAGCTTTGAGATAGTCACACATTTTAAGTATTAGCTTTAATAAATTTCCCATAGAGAAGGACATTGCCTTTTTATTATTATTTATTTAATAACTATTAGTTCAATAATAAACAAACCTTCTGAATGTATCTTATCACTGAGGCACCTATCTTATCACCTCTATACCCAGAATGATTAGGGACACCTTAAACAAACTCAACATGAGAGAAATACAAGAGCAAGTAGAGTAAATTGTTCTCAAGTATTGATACAATTTGTTAGAATTCAGTAAATTCTATAATGGCAAACAGAACGAGTTATAGCCACATGGCTGAGCAGTTAACCAAGATCTCATATAGATATTTGTACCTGTAATTGATTTTAATGCAGGTGGTAGCTTTGAGTGCATTTATGTAAATCCTCTTGCAGTACTCAAAAGCCTAAACTAAAAGAGTATCTATTTTCTCTGGTTAAGGAGCAGATAGAATATTCCATGGAATATTTAGTAGGGAATAAACGAAGTTATTAGAACCACCTTAAAACCAAGGCAGAACTCCCACACTGGTCTCCGGTTGGTTTAAGATCTTGGTGTCTCTGGAAAGTAACACAAACACAAGTCAAACTGCCTGCACTCCCGTAGCACCCCAAACACTTTCTGCTAAAGCACCGCACAAAGTGCAACTCAAACCTGGACACCCCAGAGCTGCGGGAAAATCAGCCCCGGGCCCACAGCAGGGCAAAGGCCCGGCAGCCTTCCCCATGGCAACCACAAACCGGGGTGCGAAAGCCACATGGCTTCCTGGGCTCCTCCCGCTACAGACACCGCCGGGCACCCCAACCTCCCCTGCCCACCAGCTCCACAGTGGCCTCACGACGTGTCCCTGCGATGCCACCGGCACCCCCGCACGGCACCGGGCCACTACCTCACGGCACCGGGCCACCCCCGCACGGAGCCTCTGTGGGGACGGCCGCGCCAGGGCCACCCCTCGGAGCCCAGACCTGAGGAGCCCACACGGCGGGAAGGGGGGAGCAGGGCTGAGGCTCCGCTGCCTCCTGCCCGGGCAGCCCCCGCATCACCGCCCGCCGGATCCGCTCCCACGGCAACGGAGTCAACCACGGCCCGGTGCCGGCGGGGCCGTGCGGGCCCAATCCCGCTGCTGCCGCTGGAGGAGAGCAGAGCTCTGCGGGCTGACACCCCCGGGCACGGGTGGTACTGCCGGGGGACGGGCCCTGGGACTGCCAGGGGGTGACTGACAGAGGGGGTGACAGATCCAGGGAGGATCGGTCCCTGAGAAACACCGGGACTACCCCTGGAACCTGCTCAGCCCAGCTTGGGCATCCAGCTTGGATTTTGGGTTGAGTGAAATCGAGAAGTTGTCATCAAAATTCGAGCTTTATTTTCCGTAGATTGATAAACTTTAAGCAAGTTGGTGGAACTGTGATTAAAAAACCTTCTTTTAAGTGAATTCACCCAGAATTCTGCAACGCAGAAATGGTGCAGATGTGAGGTTGGATGAGGCTCAGAATACTGAAGATTTCTGAGCTCCAGTCCAGAGCAAAGCTGCCTTAAATGTCTTGTCAGAAATAAGCCTGTACTGTTCTGACAATAGGATGGCACCATTAGTTACTAATTAAAGGTTATTACAGCAAAAATCATGTGTACTGATCCTGCTGCCCATTTGTAATGTCACATTCTGAATGCCTCCTCCAGCTTCAGCAGGAACTGCAGCTTTTGAGGCTCCTTCTAACACTTCAACAATTGTTACATTATGCACAAAATCACTAAATGAAAACGTATTTAGACGATATTTCAGGAATTTGCATAGTAAAGCTACAAGTCTGTATTGATAAAATGTGTCTCAGATAGAACGTTCTGTTCTGAACCTGCTGTTTGCTCCCATGCCTTCAGTTACCAGATTTTAGCTCTTACTTGTTAATTAACTGGGTTTCCTTTCTATTCTATTTCTATTCCATGTATTACCTTGACAAAGTCAAGGAATGGTGCAGTTACATGCACAGAAAAGCAGATTCTTGTCCCCTTATTCTTGGCACCAGGCCTAAATAACATGCCAGAGAAATTCAGCTATTCAAAGACTCAGAGTGGTTCAGTTATTAAAATATTGAGACATCATTCTGTAAGCAGAGTTCTGTACCGAAATAGACTCTGATCTGTACACAGAGATGGATGGAATTCTCAGATTTATTTAACTCCTCAATTGTAAGAAATATTTCTGTAATTTTTTATAGTTGCCATGGGAAGTAAGTTCTGGTATTTTGATACCACGCATATAAGCATGTGCTGCTAATCTAAGTATTTATTTCCACTGGTACCCATAGTATAGAGTATATATTACTCACAGGGACCAATTAATTGTCCTACACTTACGCTCTAGGTTCTCATTCTTGAGAAATACATGGACATTCCTAGCTCTGTAGACTGTGGAATCTTGATTTTATGCCATCTATTCGTATTACATAAAACAAATTACATACAGACATTTGCAGGATTAAAGCTACAAGATGTAGGCTAAAAATATGCAGTGATTAACTGTATAGCTCTCTCTGCAGATCTAGAATAGATCTAACTGTGGTTAACTCTAAACCTGCCAGTTCTTGCACTCCTGTATTTGAATGTGAAATATCCAAGCACGTTTCTGTCCCCCAAGAAAACACATGTGATAACACCTGGCAAGAACACTGATTTTTAGTTCTTGTGGTATTTTTATGTGAGGTACTTATGCAGTCAGAGTTTACAACTGTTTGGATGATTTTTGTAACTATGACAAGGAAGAAAGAGAACTGTAGTTCTAGCAATGAAAAAACCATGAGGTTAGCTCCTAAGTGTCTCTTAAGCCTGACCAGCACTTAGACCAGAAGAAGAGCTGGTTTGTAACTTCCCTGTAAACCATGATTTAACCACTGCTGCATCCTGAGACACAGCATTTGGAGGTGATTAGAAATTGAATTGCCATTCCTAGGAAACCTTGCTGTAGTATTTATTCTGAACCAGAACAAAGTTCCAGCTGCTAATCCAGCGTGATACAGAAGTAACATTTTGTTGTGAGTTTTACAGCAGCCCCTTTCCTCCCAGCACTGGTGATTTCAGAGGGCACACTGCCTCTTACACCTGCCTGCACCATTTCCAGTTTCTGCAGTTCCTCTGAAGATGCTGAATTATGTCTCCCCAGAGAAGTTTGTATCTCCCAATCCATAACTTATGACTATCAATTTAGAGTCAGTGAATCTATTCCAGCTTTAAGCACCAGATTTACAAAAAGGCATTGGCTGGTGCTAATATTTTAGGTTTTGTAGGCTCTGACCACTAGTAATGCATCCCTAAGAATCTGGGTAGCACATGTATAAATTAAAATCCTGCTGGTTTCTTACTGTGAAGTTAAATTTAGAAGCTACCTTAGTAGCACCTCCAGATCAATTTGAGCCTTAGCAGAACTGGACAGTTGGGTTTGCTATATGGTTACATACTGTGCTTCTCCAGGCAGTTGGCATTTCTTTTCTGAACGTTTCCAAGGTGACAGCAGCTCATATATGGAGCTTTCTAGCTTTTAGGCAGGAAGACATGCCAATAATGGAATCTTAATTTTTGCAGTGTGGTTCACATCAGATTACATAAAACAACTTTTGTGCCTATATTCTGTGGTACGGATCAACATTTTGACTGTAAATAGTGGCAAAACATCAAATAGCATCTTAACAAGGACTCATCCTTACAGGTGTAGTAAGAATGAGGGGGCATTTGCTCCCAGAGAACTACAAGGAATGTCATCATGCAGGGATGGCATCAGTTGAGAGTGCACCACTGAGAGCAGCTCATTGGAGTAAGAGTCATCTTCAGGCCTGGAACCAGCCCTGGCTCAGGGACAAAGTGAGGAATCTCACCTCAAATCTGGGAAGGGAAAAAGAGGGCCAAGTTTCTGGACATGCTGCCTTTCATGTTCATAACAAAAATCTCTGCAGACTGAGAGAGGAATCAGGTCTTCTACAGAACATTTGAAATCTGATATAAATTACCTTGCTCATCCACCTCTTTAGGTGAAAGGAAAATTAACATTGTGGTCATACTGATATTTATTAAATGCAGACATATTTCAACTGGGGCCCCAGGGATGTGCACACAGTGCAAGCACAGCACAACCTCTGAAGTCCCACCATATGATTGCGACTGTTATTCCCAAATCTCATTTATAAAAATAGACATATGTGTGTAATTTATATATCTAGAGACATTTGGCAACGTTGCCACAACAGTTTTTCATGAGCTGTTTATGTGGAATCGTGGGGGAATGAAACTCATTATCCATGTGGTACATTTTTTGCCTCTAAAAATTACATGTGACAACATGACATCCTTACTTTGTTGGCACTAAAACCATCTGTCCTCTTTAGAAAATGATCTATTCAGAGTGATCCAGGTGATTTAGTGCAACTGCAAAATAAATTGAAATACTGTCCTTTTGATATGTTCTCTGTGGGTTTATGTGTACAACAGCAAAGATAAAGTTTGTCCCAAACTGCACCACTCTGGCCTGACAGCCCGGTCATGTTGGAGCATGGATGGATCCCATCAGGTCTCTGATGATCCACCCAAGCTCTGTGTGCAAGGTCAGATCATAGGGTGGGTATTTTCATAAAAGCTGGTGCCTCCAGCCCTATGGATGGGAGAGAGGTAATCATTTAATTGAGTGATAATAAGGCTTAAGAAAAATTTATTATAATGGGCCATATTTTTAAGAATATTTGACAGTTCCAAGCCAGTAGCTAAAGGAAAGCTTTAATTGTTTTAAGAGGATTGGATCAGAAAGATTTGGGGAGCTTATTTATTTTGTTTTGTTTTGATGTTTTAATAGCAATTTAAATTGTTTTTTAATCTGTCTCTTGAGCAATTTTAATATGTCATTGACTGTAAAGAGCTTGCGATATTCTGATAGAATTGCAGGAAATTAAACATATTGTAGATCATTATTATTTCATCCCCTCTTTCCCTTTGGCTAATAGGAATTATCAATTTTGAGTGGGGGTGTACATATATGTAACAGCCTACTTTGCTTAAATATGTATTTGTGTGCAGTAAAAGCAAGGCTGACTGACCTACCATTTGTCCTTCTTCTATATGATAGAGGCTACAATTAAAGCCCATATATGTAAAAGGTAATATGTTTTTGAGAGAAGTTACACATTTATTTCATGGATCTTAACATCTCTGTTTCTGAAAAATAGACACAAAGTGATAGCTAAATCAGTCCTGTGAAAGTAACATGAGGCTTTGTTAAACCCAGCAAAGCAAAGCACTTTCCTCATGGGATCAAAGTAGCAGTGAAAGAGTAGTTGTAAAATACAATTCTCCTGTTAATGATTCTTTTAGAGGATTGCCATTGTACTTTGACTTGTTATAATAATCAATTTTGTAACAATGTTTATGTCTTTCCAGTGTGTGTTGCCATAATGTACTTACACCAACACACACACTTACATGTGGTTTACACATGTGTAAAATACACACACACACACTCTGAGTGTAAAAATGGCCTCAGCTGATTTCTGCTGGTTTTACAGATCTATGCTGAAGACACAGAAAACTGTTTTGTTTTTTTTTTTACTAGTAAGTTAGATGACAGCTGTCAAGCCATAGCAAAACAATACCAAGGAATTCTCGGAGCAGGCGTACAGCTCTTCAGAACACCATCCTTAAGAGTAGGGAAAATATGAAAAAGCAGCAACTGAAAATGTCCTGAAAGGTGTAAATCTGTTCTGTTATACAGTGAGATGAAATAATTCTATTCTATATGTCATCCTCTGAATTCCATTTGAAATTTTTTGGTTTCCCTTCTCAAAAAAAACCCCCACCCCAAACATTTTTCATGCAACTATTTGGGTTTAAATTTAGGTCTCTCCCTCCTTAGCATGCATTCGCTGCAGGCATGACCACTGAAATACTCAAAGGAAGGAAAAAATCAGAAAGAAAAGAAACCATCACATCATTCTGACACGTCTGTGGCACATCATCTTGCATGTGTTTGTATGTACGTTTGTGTCGGTACTATGCTTGTCTGTACACAGTGTGTAGATAATCTGTACAGTTATTCTCCTCCTGGATCCCTTGGGGCTGTTACTCCCCTCACCCACCACCCCTCAGTTGTCATTTGAACCATTGTCATTAAATAATAATGCAAAATGAAGCATACAAACCGATAAACACTTTACCCCAGGTGCATCCTTTCATTTAATTAAGGTATCTGCACATTCTTTTTTGCTCCTTCACAGTGTTTCCTTTGTGGGTTGGTTTTAAAATTGTCATTCTGGATTGAACAGCACCAAAAAGGAGAGGAGGCGGAGGAGGAGAGAAGAAAAGAGAGAATATGGAGGAGAAAATCGAGTTTGACCTGCAAGTAGAACTGAAACCAAACTCCCCGAAAGGCTTGTGGCCAGGCTGCCCCTGCCCTCCTCTGCTGAGCCCCTTCCTCGGGAGCAGACTGAGGTCCCAGGAGTTCGCAAGACACAAAAGATGGAAACGTGCACCTAAGGATGCCAGCAGCCTCGGGATGGAGCATTGCAAAGGCGGTTGCACAGCTCCGGGCTCGCTGAAGTCACTCGGAGTGGTTGACTTGAGCGATGCCCCTGGGGAACCTGAGCGAGGAGGCAGAAGTTTGTAATACCTTGGCTCTGCCTCTGGCGGGTTTGTACCGCCCGCCTAGGACAGCTTTTAGAAAGAGAGGAGGTGGCAGTTTTCCCCTCACCACAGCCCCCCCCTCCCCTATTTATATTCCTTCTCTCCTTGGAAAGCTGCTGGGAGCTGGGCTGTAGCTGCGGTCGCCCCGGAGCCGTGCAGCGGGATTTGCAAAGGAAGGCGGGGGCAGCTCCCGGCACACACCCGGCTCCTGCTGCTCTCCTGCCCTTCTCCCTCTTCCCAGCCCACTCCTCAGCCCACTCCTCCTGGCTCCGGACAGCCCGCGCTCCATGGCTGCATCTCCCCCAGGACATGTCTAGCATCCCCGCAGCACTTTTTGTTTGCTCCCCCCCTGCGCTCGGTGGGATTTATCTCTCATTTCGGAGGTTATTTTCGGCAGCCAGCTTCGCACCCGGGAAGAGCGGCCGGAGAAAGAAGCGGGAGGCTCTGAAGGCAGCCGGGGAGGTGATGCCAAAGCCGGGGAGCGGAGCCGAGCTGGGGTGAGAGGCGGAGAGACCCCCCCGGCTCCGGGTTCCCGGGCACTGCCGAGATTGTGGGGGCTGCTGCTGCTGAGCAACAATACCTGACTTGAAACTCAGCCTCAACTTATCACAGCAAGCAAGGATGGAAACTCTACTGGAGCTGTGGAGCTGCCCCGAGAGCCAGGGAACCTGGGTTTTGTTTGCCACCGTCTAATAAATGGGAGTAAAATGGAATTTCTCACCTGGGTTTTGCCTGCCTTGGTTCTACTGTGCACCCAGCAGCACAGGTGTATCAGGTAAGACAACACCTTCTCTTTTGTTCTCAGCCTGGCCTCGGGCAGCAGAGCTGGTGGTGTGGCTGGGGTGGAAATGCTGGCTCTGGCTCTAGTTTGTCCCTGCTCTGCTCCTTGCTCCCACTTTTACTCAGGGATGCCCTCCACTTGAGGGCTACAATGCCAGAGCAGTAGAAAAAGGTCTTTATGAAGAGTTTCCTCAGTCTGCCCCATCTTTTTTTTTCTTCCCCTTGGGTTGATCAGTTTGTGACAAGAGGAAGCCCTTTCCTGAGGGCATTTGCTCTGAACTGGTGGCAATCACGTTTTGTGATGGCTCTGCACATCCCTGTGCAGCCTCATCCCCTAACCCAGCTCTGCGGGGTCCTGCCTGCCATGAAACTCCCCCATAAACCCAGCCCAACCAGTGGGGACCAACAGAACATCTTTGCTTAGGGCCTCCATAGGCACAATTAAAAACCCTAAAATCCAGACATTTCTTTCCAATGGGTTCATCAAGTCTCCTGAACTTGAGATGAAAGAAGAGACTGGTGGAGAACTTAGAAAAAAAAATGAAATAAAAAATAAATTTGGAGAACACCAACAATTTCTAAAAATAATAAATTGTAAAGATACATGTTTGCAATTCTCTGTCTCTGATTCTGAAGGTGTTAGCTAGGCAACCAGCTATGGTCTCTATATATGCTCCACAGATCTGGAGGCTGGATGTGGAGAAAGCTTGCCATGATTATGCAATGAAAATAGAAGGGGGAGTAAAAAAGAACTTGCTGCATGTAAAAACATGCCTACATCACCCAGAGCAGGGATGGCTGTGCTATTGAAGGGGTCTTCCTACTTCTACTTTATAGATATTATTAATAGCTTCAGAGGAAAGCATGAAGAAACGTGATAATTGTAGTAAGACAGCATTGCTGTTATAGTTTTTGGAATTAATTAGTGAGATCTGGTATTTTTACTGGGAAGGAAAAGGATCCTGTGGTAGAGGAAGTGTCAAGTCAACTGCCCTGATTCAGGACTGACATGATGATTTATCTTGTGACCTTGAATCTGTTATCCAGGGTCAGAACCTGATACCCTCATGCTCTGAAGCAATCCAGTGTTACAGTCAAGGCAGAGAAAATACTGCTTGACCTAAGGGCACTGAGATCTTGCCCATCATTTCCATAAGCCTCTATCTGCACTTGGGCTAGCATTATCTATTTTGGTTCAAAAGTGGTGTTTGGGTATAAAATTAAAAAAAAAAAAAACAAAGGAAGAATTTTGAGGAAGACTCAGCCTTCTCAGCCTCTGTCTTCAAGGTCTTTTTCTAGGTACACCAACTGCTAGGATATCTGCAAGCTAAATTTGTTGGATAAATTATTTTGTATTTGGATTAATCTTCCAGTTACACAGTAGTGATGAGCTGTTTGTTAGACATAAATACAGTCATGTAGGGCAAGGCAAAATCTGCCTTGTGAAATTCCAGCTGTCCAGTGTGTAGTAGTTTTCCAAATCATCCGAAGTGTAAAACATTCAGTGGTCCCAGAAAGCAGTTTTGTTTAGCACAACAGTTTTCTGAATGTCCAGGATTTAGCATGGCTGTGGCAGAACATTGTTCAGTCTTGTAAAAAGTCACCTTGCTTCTGTGTGTACTTTTGCTGATCTGAACAGAACTAAGCCAAAAATTTATCGTTGCACCAGTAAAATTTCTTGCACACAGGCAACCTATAAAGTAATACCCTTTGTAAGGGCCCAAGGAGCACATCATTGTCTGCCTTGGTGTTCTGTAATGTGGTATTACATAGACTTATTTTTGGTAGGAGATGCTTCTATGAAGACCACTGCTTTATTAATACTGTGGTTTTATAATAATGGGCAAAACTTCCAAAAGCTACGTTTTATAGCTCTGGTTTAGTTTTCTAACTGTACTGTGACCCCTGGTGCTGATGGCAGAGACCACCCAACACCAGGTTCTCTGCTGGTGAGTTCTATGGGCTGTGTGTTGACAGGTGTAAGCATAAACAGATCAAAAAAGGAAGAACATTTAGGGAGTTCTGAACCCAGTGGCATGATGGAAGAGTTTCGGGATGTGTGGCTGTACTTCGCAATTCTTTACTGAAAGAGATTTTAATTCATTAGTTAAAAACAGGTATATCTTTTATATGGAAGATTCTACTGTGTAAAATGACTTCTATACATTTGCATAGAATTGTTTTTCTGTTGAGTCTCCTTCAGGCTTTTAGTTCTGTTCATGGAAACAGCTGCTTTAACACATGAATATGTGATCCATTTTCTATAGCTTGAAACTCACAGAGAGGAAACAAGAGCTTTTATGTTCAAAAGGTTGCCATGAATTAAGCCTAATGATTTTTCAATTACATTTCAAAATAGAAAACATATTTACAGTGTGCTTCAACTGGAGAGTTAGGAATGGCAGATGGGAAGGACACACATACTACTCTGGATAATCCTGCCCTTTGACAGATTGCTCACTGACCTTGCAGGGTATTCTTTGCCTTTTTCCCAGTAAAAGGTTTTCTTGAGTGGCAATGACATCTGAGACATTTGTCCTCAAAATATTATTTCAAAGAAAATGAAATGTACACCATCCCAGTCCTCCCTATCAGTCAAGCTGGTACATCACTTCCTACACATGACTGTGTTGCCACTTGGGCCTGGTGCACAGGAAAGATAAGCTTGTTGATGAGCTGTTATGCCCCCTGAATTTTACAAATCAGTAGCTTAATTTTACAAAGTCCTTTTCTTACTAAAACAAGCTTTACAGCAGCTTACGTCAGAAAGCGAAGTTGCTGAATCAACTAATAGTAGTTTCCTTTCTTTTCATCTTTACTGCTTACACTATGAAAAGTTAATCCCTTCCAATGCATCTTCTCTATTCTGGCCTCCCTTTTCAAGGTACAATAATATTTTAGGCCATGTATAATCCCAGCTGCTTATCAAGGATGAATGACACTTTACTACTGCCCTTCCTGTAACTCTGAAGCAGTGGATATGATGTACAGCAGCCTGGAGGAGTGGCTCAAAGGAGTAACTACAAACTGGCCTCTAAAGTGCCATGAAAATAAAGGCATCATTTTTCAGAGGACTGCAAATACTCACACTTTTGTCTTCATCTCATTAAAAAAATCCTAAAAAATAGCGGTATTATAGGTAGAATAATATTCTTTAGTTTGTTATTTCTCCCCTCCCTCAGTATTCTTATGGGACAAAAAAGAGGCAAATGGGAGATTTCTGCTATGCTGAAGGACCTGGGGAGACTTTTAGACCTAACGAGCACAAGTTAGACTGACACAAGCAGAACTTGGACTCATTTACACCATGCTGAATCACACACCCTGGTGTGCAGACCTTGCCACAGTGGTTCTCCTGTCTGTATTCTTTCCCTTGCTCCATCAACCTCCCTAGCAGTCTACCAAAATGTAATTTGAAGACTATGGCCGTTTCAAGTGATCACTGGATAGTTTCAAGGTAAAGCTGAGAGTAGAGGTTGCAAAGGAGCTCTGGAGGTCATTTGGTCCACCCCCTGCTCGAGCAGGGCCACCCAGAGTTGGTTGCCCAGAACCACAGTCAGGGCATTTAAATATCACTGAGGAGGGAGAGCACAGCCTCCCTGGACAGCCTGTCCCAGACCTCAAACACCCCACAGTGAAAAAGAGTTTTCCTGATGCTCAAGCAGAACCTGCTGTGCTTCAGTGTGTACCACTCACTCCCAGCCCTGTCACTGCCTCTCTGGAGCAAGCTAGGCTCTGCCTTCTTTATTCCCTCTCTTCACGGATTCGTGTGCATTAATTAGATCCCCCTTGAGCCTTCTTTCCTCCAGGCTGAACAGTCCCAGCTCCCTCAGCCTTTCCTCACATGAGAGATGCTCCACTCTCTTAAGCATCTGCATGAAAAAGGCTAATGTTAGCAAAAGCTTTTGGTAACTCTGTGATAACTGTAGGTTATTTTGATTCATACAGTCTCTTTGAGTATCTAGGAGGCATTCTGTGAGCACCATGCTAGTGTGTGAGGAACTGAGTATGAATGACTTTGTTGCCCATTTCAAAGAAATTTAAAAATGAACCAGTACTATAAACATCAACCAAGTAAATCTAGCCATAAAATTATTCCATCTGTAATACTTTAATAACTCCCACTGGTATTAAGTGCATATAGCTCCACTAACACATTTGTTCAACTGATGATCTGACCCTAAGGCTTTATTAATAATAGAAACAAGATTCATTTTAATTGTGTCATGGATATTTAAGTAAAACTCCCTCTAGATTGTAATCTGCTTAAAACACATGGCAAGCTGTGGCCCCCAGTTTTTAACCCAGCTCTCATAATTTTAATTTCTTTTTATCTCTCTGGCTCTCCTTGATGCCATTAAACCAGAATACTGACATGGGATAACTGCTGCATACTGTAAATGCTTTTTCAGGACAGATGAGTCTCTCTCAGAGAGTTCTCACAATGACATCACTTCTTCCACAGCAAAGTGACATTATAAGTCATGTGGGGATGAGCTCTTGGGGCACAGAAGTAGCAATGTCTGTTGTGAACAAGGAGCAGCAGAATCTGGTTTTGTTATTTTTCTCAGGTTGTGTACTCATAACTACACCTGGTGTTCCAATTATACAATGACTTGTACCAAGTACTTTTGTACTGTTGTGTCTGCAGGAAGCGCTTGGGCATTCTCCCATCCTGGCAGAGCAGGCACACAAGACAGGTCCCTGATGTGCAGTCACTTTCTGACATGAGTATTGTTTTCAAAACACTTTCTAGAACTCAGCTGCTGTTTTAACAACAGGAGTTGAAAAGCACCATCTATTACTGGAAAAGTGAAGAGATTTTAGGCAGGTGTATTAATTCAAGAGTATTCTAAATTACTATAATTATGAAAAGGTGTGAAATCTCATTCTTTACCTATAGAAGGAGGAGCTCAGACATTTTGCTGATTAGGAACACCATCACATATCTGTGGCTGACACTTACGAGTGACAAATAAGTACATTTTTAAACAAAGTACTTTCAACATAGTATCATAATCTCTAATCGGCAGAGGACTTAATTAAAAAAATATTTCTTTTCTATATCAATGGATAGCCTTGGCATTTCCAGAAATAGGGTAATGCAAGTAAAAGAAAACAAATGAAAGCATTTCTGAACTGCGGTGTTTGATGGTATTGCAGAAAAAAAGCCAGACCTTAGAATCTGGATCTTGCCAAGTATTAGGAAACCATCATTTCATTTAAGTAAATACTGACAGTTGGATGACTGAAAGACCAGCATGTAGGAAACAGTAGTCTGATAGAAAGAAATATTTATATAGTTGACGAGACCCAATAAAGAAGGCGGAAATTCTGGCAACATCTGTTTTAAATCTTCAAAGCCCTCATCTAAATCAGTTATGTTATTCCAATTTATGTAGCTGAAAATATGGCTCTGAGTCTTCCAGGATCCTTACTCAGAAGAGATATAGGAACCTGAGAAACAGCCATTTGAGATGAATGTACAGCAGTGTGCTCCTGGCAAGGAAACAGTACAGATGCAGTTTAATAGATGACCTCAATTTTAGCATTTTGCTGTGAACTAATGAAGTTTCAGGTTGGAGCAGCATCCTTACGCTTTAAGGTCACTTAAGCTCTGTTAATGTTTCCAGTGTCTCTGCTGCTCAGAACTTACATATATACGTTGAAATCCCAGAACTCCTTCATTATATAATTGACTGCCATGAGTGGGGCAATCAAAGATTTTTCTTTCAGTCCCTTGTGAGAAGAAGAGTTGGGTTTTGTAGGATACTCTGGTACTACGGTAGCATGTGTTGAGCTGAATGCCCAGTCTGGCTCATTCTGGAGAGAACAAACGTGTGCTTTATGTGGGTCAATGCCACAGCAACATTGGAAAGAAGTTACATAAATACCAAAGCATATTGTTTATGGTTTATTCCTCTGCAGCCTTTCATCAATGCTCAACGAGTTGCCCTTTGTTACCAGTGAAATATCTCTCAAATGCCACATTTATTGCTCATCTGAGTGGAAGATGCTAAACCAGTGCTCAGACAGTTCTGGTTTAGTGCTTGCATTCAGACACAGGCCCTCTCAAGCCACTGGCAAATCTTCTCTTTGCAGATAGTTGTGGCAGATATTTGTCACAGTCCTTCACTTATCTATTCCTGTCATGTCATCACAGTGCTGACAAGGGCAATTGTGTGAGCAGGCACAGATCTGCTCCAAACAAAGTCTTTCAGCTCAGTTTAAACAGTTAATGAAGACAATAAAAGCTTTTCTTTGTTTATAGGCATTATGGAATAGCCATATATCTGCTTCTACCAGGGGAGGGGGGATGTCCCTTTTTGGTGGTGCAATGCTTTCAGCTGTTCACTTTTTAAGTGACTGTACTTCTGCAGTGTTCAGGGGTTTGCACACCTATTAGCATTGCTTTTCATATTCCTGAGGCCCTGTGGTACTTTTCACAGTATGGAGGATGTTAAATCCAGATTCCAGCTGTGTAATTTTTACTGTTTTCCCATCACAGTTGACAATATACCAGTTGCCTTGATCTCAGCTGTTCCACAGTGGTTCCAGGAGCTGTCACAGCTGCTGTGTCCTATTATCCACATAGCTTCATTTCAGCACCCACAAGTGCATCTTCTGCAGTATACAAAGTGTCCTGATTTTCCTCGTGCTTTCTTCACTTTTCTAAAAATTTTTTTCCAACTTTTTTTTGTAAAGGACTATGTGCTTCTACTTCAGAGAGGGACCATAGTCTTGCCTGAAATAGGTTTTGATTTAAACAGAAATATCTGAAATGGTTTTCCTATTTATATACAGTATTATTTTACTAAATTACCAGTATAGCTGATTATCTTGTAGGTGGCCTCTGGTGTAAAACAAATCAATCTCCTCCGTTTTCTGTTACTTTTCTGTTTGTAAACATGGCCAGGTTTTAACAGATACATATTCTCTTTACCTAGAGCTATGAATGACATCGGAGATTACATAGGTTCCAACATTGAAATCTCCTGGTTACCCAACCTTGATGATTTAATGAAAGGGTATGCAAGAAATTTCAGGCCTGGGATTGGAGGTGAGACTTTGAGAGTAATGTCACTTTTTTTCTTACAGTCCTCCTACTCTTTGATGTCTGTGTGAATTTCATCATCTACACAAGTAAAACGTCCTGGTTGTCTATTACTTAGATACTGGAAATAATGACAATCAACAATTTGCTTGATCTTGAAAACAGACTGTACAAAGCAATTAGCAGCACAGCCTTCTTGTTGATACAGTTCTTAAATAACTGATTTCTAAGTTGAAGGAATTTTGGATTACATTAAGTGGTGATAATTTCTGCATTCACTTGAAGTCCTGCTGTCTGGAGCTAGATGGTGTGATTTCCAGAAAGGATTCCATAGTTGTCATTAGGTGTGATTGTATCTCATGTCCTTTGTCACTGAAGTGAGGTATTCTGTTGGAAACTGAGGATGCAATGTGTAAAAGATTTAAATCGTTTAAGGTAGATTTTACTTGGAAAGAGTATTTTATCATGGAAAACACTTGTATGAGTTTACTCTGTATGAAAGAATTAACAGTTTTAGGTCAGCTGTGTTTTTGCAAGTATTATGTTGATGTACATCATCCTCCATTCAAACTTTTTTTCTCAGGTCCTCCTGTTAATGTTGCTCTTGCAATCGAAGTAGCCAGCATTGACCACATCTCAGAAGTGAACATGGTATGTTACCAGTTAAACAGGAAACACTTAATACATTTCTAGGCACTCTCACTGTGTTTGTTTAGTATCCCTGCTTAATCAGGATTTCTCTTCTCACAGGAATACACCATGACAGTATTTTTGCACCAGAGCTGGCGAGATGACCGCCTGTCTTACAACCACACCAATGAAACTCTGGGCTTAGACAGTCGCTTTGTGGACAAGCTCTGGTTGCCAGACACTTTCATAGTAAATGCCAAGTCTGCCTGGTTCCATGATGTGACTGTGGAAAACAAACTTATCAGGCTCCAGCCAGATGGAGTAATTTTATACAGCATCAGGTAAGTGAGGAGGCTTGCAAGTGTTCTCTTTCAAGTATTAACTTTTCAAGCGATCTGTAAACTAACCACTGAGTTTTCATAGGATGTTTTCCTAAAATTATTATTAATTTAAACCAGAAGAAAGTAGTGGTTACTCCTGTCATAGGTCCCTTGGCTTTACCAGGGTTACAGTGCCAGGAAGGTATCCTGGGTAACACTAACATGCTTTCCACTCCATAATCACTGACCACTTTCAGAGTGTCCTGAATGGCAGATAAGGATCTCCTAACTATTTTGTCACCAGGCAAGGAGATGGTGAATGCAGAGCAAAGATTCTGTTCTCTGACCATTTTCCAAAGGAACTATGAACCTGATTTAGGCTCAACTTCCCCATCTTTCAGAGAAAGTAGTATTTCCTCACTTTGGAAGAGTGTTGTTGCTACAATTCAGTAACTCTATTTAAAGTTAATGTTTTAAAAATTGATGAGTGTGCACCTTTGAAACAAAAAGTCCTAAGTCACCCCCAAGGTATTTGAAAAGATCTTGGGGGCAGTGGCAGGGAGGAGATATGACTCAGAAATGTCCTTTTTATCATCAGCAGTTTCTGAAGCATCCTCTGACTTTTCTTCAATTTCCCCTACCTTTGGGTTCCCCATAGACTTAGTAAAGACAATAGCCATAAGGATATGGAAAATAGTTTCCTGTATCAGTATTAATTAAGTTTTCCATTTACTCTTCAAATTAAAAGATGAAAAGGCTCTATCTGAATGCAACTAACGGGTGTTCACATTGCTTGGAACAGGATTACCTCAACAGTGGCCTGTGACATGGACCTTTCCAAGTATCCAATGGATGAGCAAGAATGCATGTTGGATTTGGAGAGCTGTAAGGGCTGAGTACAGTCTTTCCTATCATCTGTATTTTGGTACTGTGTGGTACTTGTGTGGTACTGAGCCTGCTGGAGTTTGCTGCAATAATTTTTCTTCAGTCAGTGATGTAAGGGATACCTTAGGATTTAAAAGTAAAGGGTACAAACATGAATCCCTTCATTTATTTTGGGCACTAAACTATGGACTTTTGAGTACCAGTTCAGCTCTGATCCAATTCAGAACTCTAGGATTTAATTTAGTGAAGGTGAACAACTGACAGTTCTGCTGACAAATGTCTGGAACTTTGTGTCTCATGTAAAACCTAGTGCAGTTGTGACAGTCACTGGCAGTACTGAGGTTTGAAGCAAATCCAATAAGGATAAGTAGAGAACCCCAGAGGCAAAATTCAATGTGCTATTTTTTCTTTATGAGAAATCAGAAAAAAAAAAAGAGTTCCCTGCTTTGAATGAATGCCACTGTGATGAACCCTTAGAGGGGTGTCTGGTTTGCCAAGGCATTCCTGTGTCTATTACACAGAAACCAATCAAAATACCGTATGGATTACCCTAAATTCAATTCACAAAGGAGGGTGATGAATTAATTTATATTTTGTCCACCCTGTACTTTATCTATGATCTGCATGTAATTCTCATTAATATTTTTGATAGAAACTCACCACTGACACAAATAGAGGCCAAGCAATCAAGTGCAATGGACCCAGCTTTTTGTGTTTTTATATCAAGGAGGTGAGAGGTCCTGAGGGCTCCAGAGATTTCTGAAGAGCCATTTCTGAGCAGATTTGCTGGCCTATTGATGCAAGTTTATTTTTTTTTCTTTCTCTAGCACTGATTTTGTTTTCTAGGCAATTAACCACGATAGCATTTTATCCTGTCAAAAACAGCAATCTACAGTTTTACTTATGTAATCACCAAATGCAGAGGCAGCAGACAGTGAACCAGCCATCACTTCTCTTGCCTAGCAAGTTCTGCAGAGATTTTTGGAGGTGTTTGAATTTTTTAATTTAATTTGAGGATTTTGGTTTCAGTGAAACAAACACAGAGAAATAAAGCCTCTTGAAACAAATTAATGGTTTAGTAGCACGGTCTCCATTAACAGTAAAATTAGGAAAGGTCAGTTTCCTATGGATTTGCATATTACATAAATTGCCCATAAATATCTCTCCTTTCTCTCATGTCCCTGGTGCTCTGCACCTCTCCTAGCAGTTATCTGCCAGCTGCCACCTTTGCCAAACCACAAGCATGGACACAGGGCTGAGTTAAACTGCTGGTCTCTAACTGGATGCACCACTTTGATTTCCTGTTCTCTACGCCCTATTTCTTACAAACTTTCAAGAACCTAGCATCTCAAAACTTTTACCTTTCTGTCATTTCTGTTGGAAATATTGAGGAAGTTCAAAAGCTGTTAGGAGGAGAACTGACAGCAAAACACTGCGTAGGCAGTTTGCGTAGGCATTATTTTCTGATTAAACTACTTTAAGGCTGGGGGAGGCCCTAACAGTTGTTTCCAAGAGTGGGGATTCATCTGAACATGTTGCCTGTATGCTTCACTTTCATGCAGTGTCCGTTTGTAAAAGCACTGCAAGTGATTGCAAGGGCAGATACAGATCCAAGAGGGCCCAGACTTTTGGGGGACACTGGAGGAATCCCTGACAAATGAAACCTGTTTCCCCAGCACTGCCTAGCAGAGCACCTACCTCATCAAATCTATGTGTGACCTTGGAAGCAGACTTACACTACAGAATTACAGGCTGATCTGCCTTCAGTAGGAAGGCATAGATAGATCAGATTTGGTAGTTATTTTCTTCTGCAAACAGAAATGTCTGTGGCTCCAAGATCCAAGCACAGAGAGTAGGCTAGTTTGAATGCTACAGTAACAGTTACTCTACTTTGAGTGAGTATGCAAATGAGCTTTTTGAAAGATAATTTGAATATTTGTCATGACACTGAAGTATATTGTTCCATACCACATATTGCTAGTCAGCGTGAATCAACTTGGATTATTCTTCCTGTAGAAAAGCTACCCTAGTGTGACACTGATGCTGCCAGGACATGGAATTATCCAGACTGAATCACAGAATGTTTGCAATGGAACTCAGGGAAATCAGTGTGGCAGAAGAATCAGAAGACTTCCATGACGAGTCCTCTAAGTTCTTAATTTCTTCCTCAAACTTTGTGTTTATTCAGCTTTCTCTTGGCAGATGGCTACTCTTCTGAGGACATCGTCTACCACTGGTCAGAAAACCAGGACGAGATCCATGGGCTGGATAAGCTGCAGCTTGCTCAGTTCACCATTACCAATTACCAGTTCACGACAGAAATGATGAACTTCAAATCTGGTAACAGGATCTGTCTTCATTTCAGGGACAGTATTTGGCTTTTTCCTGCACAGGGAGACCTCCTGTATCTATAATAGAAAATCCTTCTTCTTAAGTGACTAATTTAAGAATGTGTCAGGTTTCTGATAAGAGTTTTCTTTAGCTTAGCTGAACCTTCAGGTAGCCACTGCAGCATGTGATGTCATTTGACAAAATACTGCATGGAGTAGCCAGACAGAACTCTAAAAAAAAAAATAACTCTTGAGGTATAGCTCACAATTTCTTGACCTAGTTTGTGACTTCAGATAAAGAAAAATTTCCATTAGCCCTGGTGTTAAGAGGTGTATGTTGTACAGTCAGACCATTGGAGTTCTAGCCAATAGAAATCAGTGGTGTGTATGCGTATCTCTGGCTTTATTGCAATGTTTGTAAAAGATTGGAGTAATTTCTTTCCTGCTGATTTTTCATCCTCTTTCATGTATTCAGATTCTCATTTATGCTGCACATCTCCTCTAAGCTCTTTTTTTGAGTTTGAAATTAACTTGCCCTTTTAAAAAATCTAAATTTAGTATCTGGAGGACTTTCTACAGCAGATGATAAGACAGTACACATTTTGAAGCAATACTGTTATTCAAGAAGACTCATGATTTTATTTTCAGATCTGGTATTGACATGATCTGAGACAAATCATTTGACCTATTCATAGTTTACAGTGCTAATGAGAATTGCAGTACCTCAGGCAGGGTTTTTGAAGACTAATTCAACAACATTCAAAAAAGCGTTTTGTGATCCTGATCCAAAAAATGCTTAGGAATGTAGTTTTGTGTCGTTAGAAGAAAGAGTATTTTGAATATCAGTTTAGCTGCAATTCACACAGTCAGGATCTTCCCTTGCCTGCCCCTTTTTTCCAGCAGGTCAGTTTCCCAGGCTCAGTCTCCACTTCCACCTCCGTCGGAATCGAGGAGTTTACATCATTCAGTCTTATGTTCCTTCTATCCTACTGGTGGCCATGTCGTGGGTCTCCTTCTGGATCAGTCAGTCAGCTGTGCCTGCCAGAGTGTCACTGGGTAAGGCAGACAGGTTGGGGAGCTAACAGGGAAGGCTGGGTGCTGAAGATGTAATTATGCTCTCTAATAATCCCCATTTTCCATGAAGATGCATTTTATGAATACAACGTTTACACTTGCAAAAGAGAAGGTACTTTATAAGAATTCCTTCATATTTAAATTTCTGTTATGCTATCAGAGCAGCTGCTTCAGTATAGAACAGAATATAACCATCTAAAGATGGATAAAAGCAATAGCAAATATGAGGCAGATCTATGAAGGAACTGGTTTGAAGGATCTGAGAGAGTGACAAAAAATGGTCCTTGAGCTTGTGGATCTGTTTTCTGAGTGAGGGCTGCAAGTCCAAATGCAAAAGTTTTTGAGGGTTTAATCTTCTGATGTTGTTTTTTCCTTCTCTAGACCAAAACCAAGGAGAACATGTACAAACTGTATCCCAGTGTACAGTCTTTTACAAGTTCTCATGGTTTGAAAATCAGAACCATGCTGTTAAAGGGCTTCAACTGAGAAAATATTCCTCAGCTTCAGATTAGTAAATACGCTTATTATTGTGTATATTATGTAAAGTAACTTTTCTCACACTCCACTTTAGGTATAACTACTGTTCTTACTATGACTACACTGATGGTCAGTGCCCGATCCTCACTCCCACGAGCATCTGCCATTAAGGCACTGGATGTTTACTTCTGGATTTGCTACGTGTTTGTCTTTGCTGCACTGGTGGAATATGCATTTGCACATTTCAATGCTGACTACATGAAAAAGCAAAAGAACAAGCAAAAGCTGAAGGCGAGAAGGAGGAGTGGAGAGGTCAGTAAGCATATTGGGAGTCATTTCACACAAGTAATCACCCTGCATTATTATCTTTTTCCACTATTGAAAGTAAATTCTCTTTTGGAAAAAAATATTTCCAGGTTAATTCTTTTGTCATGTTAATGTGAGTAGCAGCCAAATGCATCTGCTGATTTCCCCTTGCAGCATTGTTAACACTAAAGAAAACATATTCTTACCTGGTTTGTTGCTGGATTTAAAAAAGGAAATTGAGAATAAAAGATAATGAGTAAGAAGAGAGGTGAAGTATGTCTTGAGACAGATTTTTGTGTCTTACATTTTTGAGAATATTTGATATTTGTCCTGTCCTCAGTTACGGTTGTCTTCAGTTGCTCTTGTTGGGTGAGGGCAAAGTCATTATGACAGTATTATATGAGGAAAGCATTACTGGAGGAAAAAGGTCTTTCCTCACAAGATATTCTTGAGTAGCTGCTTCTTAGTAGCTAGACTCTTTTAGCTCTACTACAGCATGATAAAATGCTGTCACCAAAACAAAAACTAGGCCTGTGATCTCGAATGTTGTCCCCTGGAGCTTACATTTATTTACACCTGAGGTGCACAAATAGAGACATAGTGCACATGGAACTAAGCTAGGTAAAGGTGAAGCCCAGTAAAACTGAACAAAGGAGCCCATAGATTAAATTTCTCCCAGGAACTCCAGACAGCTTTGCTGCCTTCCTCATCTACCTACTAATTGCTATTCAAGTTCTCCTCTTTCCTTTGCAGGTCAACGTGAAGAATGCCATTGTTCTGTTTTCCCTTTCCATAGCTGGTGTCAGCCAGGAACTGGCCATTTCCAACAGGCGGCACCGAATTCCCAGAACCCTGCCTGGGTCTTATGGCACAATAGAAATAGAAACTGGAGAGACAAAACAGCATCAGCTAATGAAAGTGGATAAAAAGAGTGGTCTGAAGTCCCTCTTTAAGCCCATTGATGCTGACACCATTGATATATATGCAAGAGCTGTGTTCCCAGCAGCCTTTGCAGCAGTCAATGTTATATACTGGGTTGCATACACAATGTAAAAAAAAAAGAAGAAAAAAAATGAAGAAAATTCATATGGAGAGCTACAAATTGAACAATACCTACAGACTAAAGAGCCCTTGCTGAAAGTGTACTGATCCATCTCCTCTCAAAATATTTTCCAGTGAGCTCAAGATATTTCTGAAGTCAAGAAAGTCCTGGGATAAATTACTCCTCCAAGCAGCAATTTATCACTGATCTGTTGTGGTACAGTAACTGCACTCTGCCAAACAATCCTTCTTTCCTGTATTACCATGAGAAAATTTTTCATATGTACATATTTGTAGCACAAGTTTAAATCTTAAATTACCACGGTTTTCTTCCACTTTAAGGGTTGACCAGTAATGAAGATCTGGCTTTTCACACTTAGATCATTTCCATTTTTATAGTGGAAGAGCTAATTCCTCACTTCCACGCAGGAGTGATTTCCTGTATCTGTCTGTCTGTGGGATGGTCTAAGTTTAACAGCAGTGGTAAAGCTGGAGTTTTTAATTATAAAAATCTCATTAATTAAGTGGGGAATAGAGGGGAGGGGAGTGGAGGCTTTTTCTTAAATTATTATTTGTCTTGAATAAATTGAAAACATTTTGATGCTTAGTCACAGCATGAAATAAAATATACTACATAAAATTCTACTGAATTGTTAATAATGACTGTATTAGATTTCAGATCTAAGCTACTGAAAGTTTAAACACTTAGACACAGTAATGTTTATTAGCTTAATAGGCCCAAGTAGACAAAAGGGATTTAGAAACACAGGCGAAGCTCAGTCTTTCTATGTTGTATTGGGAAAATATTTTAAGGTGTTTGATAACAAAGGAACTTTTTTCATTTTCAGGAAGGAATTTAGGATTCATTCTGTTAATTTTCAGTGACATTCTACCATGTGTGCCTCTGAAAATATCCTTTTTGCGTCTGTCCCTAAATAGCTGAGTGAAGTAGGAAAAAGCCATAAATTTCTTTAAGTTACTCAATTGCTTTGGATATTTTTGCCATGTTTATTCAGAAGCTGACCTAATATGATAAACCTCTTCAGTTTCATTATTTGACAATGAAATTTGTGGGTATCACTCCTTAATTCAGGTCTAGATCCTCTCACCTAACTCATGCTAAATAATGCTTTGTTCTGTGGATAATTCCATTGCACTCAGCAATGTATTCACAACAAGCACAATTCACACACAACTCAGTATTTGCAACAAGCACAAGTTTCATAATTAATCTCCAAAAACCTCCACAGTAAATACATTGGGGTACGGAATAAAAAAATTGAAATAGTTTGTGTGAAAACCAACATAGCACATATCAAAAGGAAGAGATTTTTGGAGGATTTTGTTGCCTTAGAAGTGAGAGTTTGCTTCAAATATAGAAAGTGACACAAAAGAAAATATGAAATGACAGAGGGAGGGAAAGAAGGAAGCAAAGCAAGGGACTGTTAGCTAACATGGAAGGGAGCATGTGGAGGTGGGAGATTAAACAAGCTGAAAGATGTAGATAAGAAAAGAGTTGTGCTGGGATTTGAAGATGGGGATCTTGAATGCAGTGGCTGATGATTTATAGTTGCAATTGCAATAAGGGTGAAACAAGCATTTGATCACAGTGGAGTGTCTGCACATTCCTCCTGCCTTACTTATCTATGACATACAGTTTGATTTCATATGAGCAGCACTGAAAGACAGAGCATTTTAACACAGATTTATAACTTAAGAGTTGTTCAATATCGCTGATTTAAGAGGATGTGCTGAAGAAAAAATAATGATCCTGAACTGAGCTGTAATACAAAATAGGCTCCCATCATAAATCAGGCTTAGGTTCACCTCAATCTTTAGTTTCTGCTCTAATGGAAAATCTATCTGCCAACAGTGTACTGGAGAGCACAATCTGACACCAAGCTAGAATTGTTCCACAAAGTTCTCACCAGTTTAGCCCTGGCCTGAGACACCCAGATTCTGTTCCAAGATCTTACCACTTACTGGCTGAAGAATCTTAAGTCATTTCGTTGCATCATCTGCAAAATGGATATAATGATACTGTTTTCTTTCCTGTATTTTTGAGTTTTACAGAATAAAAACACTTCAGGAGACAGAGAAACTCTTATCCTCCAACTAGGTAAGTGCATCCAACTAGTATTTCTGTGGTGGTATTTACCATAGTTTCTGAGACTCTCATATGCTGAATTAAAGCAAAATATCACTCAACTTTCACGTTATCCAGAAAGTTAATGAAATTCTGCATCTCCTTCAATACGTGCAGGTAATCAGGATTCTCTTTGTTGGTTCTCCTCTTTCTATTTTATTTTTCTTGGTGTTTGTTCCTAATGATGATGAAATGCTACATTATAGAAATACACATTTTTTTGGCTGCAGATATTATAAAGGGGGTGTCTAATCTAATTACTTCAGCTGTAATAATTTGTAATTGTGCACCTGATGTAACACCTTACACTGAGGCCAACTGTATAATCACATGGGGTTGTTGGACAAAATCAGTGGCTTCTCCATCTGGGAGGCAGTCACAGCCTGCATGCCCTGCTGACTTCTTCAGAAGATTTATTCCATTAATTTTTCTGTAGTTTGACTACAGATCTCCAAGGTGTACAGCTCAGTTGTGACTGATCAAAGTAAAAGGTGGCAGCAATCTTTTTTCTTCAAAAAACCCCAAACCCAGCATGCCAGACTACCACACTGTTGTAGACAGAAGCATAAATAGAAGGGGAAAAAATACCTCAGAACATTGCAGGCAGTCAGCACTGCGCCCTGTGAACATACATATGGCAATTGTGTCCATTCCAGGAGCGAGGGGACTCAGAGGGAGAAAAGGTGTCTCAGCAAATGGAACTGCACTTGCATGAGTAGCACAAGACAAATCACCTCCACCATGAGGAGTGGGATTTTCTAAAATCTGTTTCCAGAGTCAAAAATAGAAAAGTCAGATGCCATTCAAACTCTTTTAATAAGAAACTTCAGTATAGGAGTGGGGTATGACGATTGGGGTTTTGCATAGTTCTGGATTTTCTGTACTTTTGGGTGTGCTTTACTTTTTTCTTCTATTTAAAATCATCATGCTTAATAATCATCAGACATTAATACTTTGGGACTATTATTATCTAAAGAACATGCCCTTTTCAACTCTAATTTCATGATGCTCTTAATAGACACATTTGATGCCAGAATAATGCTGACTTTGGATGTGTTGTGCTAGTGTCAGGAAAAGGAAAAAAAAAGTATGTGATGGATCAGAAGGCACCTTTTCTGTGCTCTACCTGCACACATTTGTATTGCTTTCAGCAAGTTAGAGTACTGCTCTATGGACTGGCATGTCTGTGAGAAAAAGAGTGGGATATGTGTTAATGTAATCATTCTAAATGTGAAGTGTTAATAAAATGTAGATATACAGCATTTGGAGCTTCTATATACGGGCAAAATAGACACTCGAACTATTGAACTAGAAGATAAAAGGCACTAGAAGGAAAATCAAAATAACGTCAGAGATTTCATCCTGTAATGAAAACCTCCCTATTTAGTACCCAAGGGCTTGTAAAACTCTGCTTTGGCCTTGACAACAGAAGAGAAAGTGCTGCTCTGTTTTCATGAATGCTTTCTGTGGGGCACTTAGGCTGACTACTGTATTTATGCTAAAAAATAGTTGTTGCTGCCTCAAAAGGATGAAAAGGATTAGAAAGCACAAGATGAAGAAGGGCAAGATGCCACAGGATTTGTTTGTAAGTAATGCTGGCAGTGACACCAACATTAACAGGTTAATATACTGAAATCTCTGTCCTATTTCTGTGTAAAAAATGAAAGAGTTAGAGTAAAAGCTCTCACATCAGTTCTTAACTGCTTTGCTAATCCAACAGATAATGTAGTGAAACCAATTTAACTCAATGAGGCTTCTGCTGTTGGTACAGCAGAGCACTTAAAACGATTGCTCTGATTTTAAATACTCAAAGCCATTAACTTACAAAAGCATTTCACATTAGCAAGGAAACAGCACCCCTGCATCTCTGTCTGTGTGGCAGAAGAGGCAACCAGAAGCTTATTGAAACTCACTGAGATTATTTTAATTTTAAAAAAATCTGAAGCAACTCCCACATGCCCTCTTTATTACTTGCCCTGGTTGAAAGCTTGTTTGATGTTATAATAATACTGTGTGCAATATAAGTTACAAACATATACAGATAATACTTCTTAATGAGAACTGATTAAAAATTTGGCAATGAACATGTCTATTTGGACAGACTTGATAGCTGAAATGAGAAAGGCACTGTCTCTTTCTGCCTTTATAGCTTGTGTCTTAAATATAATGAATTTGCAGATCTAAGCCCATCGTTACATAATGCATTAGGGATTTGTTCTCTCCTTGTACCAGTTTTATGTCATGGCTATTCCTTTTGCTAAGTCCTGTGCAGGAAAAACAAATCTGAGAAGACAGTCCAACCCAGGCTGTCAGAAAATATAGCACCAACAGAACTAATCAGGTGCTCACTGTTCTGTAAAAAGATTGGTTGAAAAAAAAAAAAAAAAATCCAAATATTCCTCATTTCTGAGGTATCCAAAACCTGTAGATTCACTCTAGATGAGTAAATTTACAACCAACCAGTGCATAGGGCTCATTCCACTAAAGATGCCTCTAGCCTAGTGCCCCATCTCCACCATTTGGTATCAAGTCTGCCATAGAGCTGCTGTATATGTGCATGATTTACTGCAAGCACAATGTTCAGAAGTTACAGGCATGGTTCTTTGTGTTCTCAAGTGAGGTAAAGACAGTCTGTGGATAAACCCAGGCTACTATGGAAAGCAATGGAAAGAGGATTCTCTAGGAACCAAAGTGAAAACTTGATCCTCAGGATCAAGGGTTTTTTTGTTATATTTTGTCACCATTTTCTCCCATCCTCTGAGATGCCAATTGCAACTCTTCAGTGGCAGAAGCATCCACTTTCTTCCATAGTTCTTTTCATTGCCCCCACTACTTACAGTGGATCTGTGCTGGTGAACATATACAAAAGGAAAATGTTCCTAGAGAGACAAATTTTTAAAGTATTCTGAAAAAAACAAATACAGAAGCACAGAAATTTGATTTTTTTTTTTTTTTTTTTTCTTTTAAACATATGTAGCTTGGAATACCCATTGGATTCTTTATTCTCCTGGCTAATATGGTATCAACAAAAGTGATTTAGCTTCTGGGTGTTTCTGTTTTATGTAAGACAGACAAGCAAGGGAGGTGTTGACTTAAAATAGTCATGAAACATTATTCATTTTGTCTATTTTAACATGGGCTAGAGAAACACTAATAGTCAATCTAGCAAGAAAATCTGCAGAGAATTACCATGGTGATTTCTGATGTTATGTAGGATATATGCTTTACTCCAGTTTATGTTAAACTATGTTAATGCTTTGCTTTATAATTTTACCCAAACTCAGTGGCATTGGCCCAAATTCTTTCCCAGGGTTATAATGTTTTCTCTGCCATTGATTTCAAATGAAACAGTAGCTTGTCTCTTGCTAGGAAAAAGAGATTAAGCCCTCTGCATGTCTGCATATACTGCTGGTTTGATCTGCTAAAGAAGATGCTCTGTGGCCACACATTTCCATTCTAGAGTGACACACAACTGATTACTCATGTGCCACATCTAGTTGAAGGTAGTAACTGTTTCTCCCCATTTCTCTGCTGTTCAGTTCCGTCTGAAATCATCATTCAAATCCCTACTGACTCTCTATCCCTCAGAAGGCTGACAGGTCCTAATACAGCTGAAGATCTTAGTCACTAATGCAAATAATGACAACATACCTGCCTTCTCCTTCAACTGAGACAGAACTCCCCATTTTTAAAAAGCAATAGTATTTCAGAAATAATTTTTATAACGATTCCTTCATTGAACCATTTATGAGGGAGATTTCTTTTATGCAGTCAAAACACCCAGCACCATCTTCAAATCTCTCTCCCATCATTTATAGCCTGGATTCACAGGCTCACATATTTTGGATCTCTACTCATCTTTACAATACCAACTTGTGCAAGTGGCATGACATATTATGAATGGGTAAGCATTAGGAAACTCCTTTCTTCCTGCAGCAGCTGTCGCTGGCAGAATAACAATAGGTTAACATAAAGCACAAGCACTCAAAGAGATCTGTACATCAAAATGTGAAAAAAGAATTGTTGAGATTATTTGCAAAAGGGGGCTGAAGCTATTTGGATAAGTTAAAATGCTTTTCCATTAGACAAATGTATCTAGCAGTAGACCAGAGACAAACCAGGAAACAATAAGCACAAGAGTTAAAATAGAATAAAATTCAATATATACAATCAGGTTCAGATGCACTAGGTAGCTTCCAAAACCATGCATTACTTACAGATTTGAGGCAGGATAAGAACAGATGTCAAGATAAAATCTGTTTCTTTGGGATATGCTGACATCCAGCTTGAGAAAATGGGTCCCTCTAACCTAAAAACAAAGCAAAAAAACCCTGTACATTCTTAGATTTTTCTGCTGGGTTTGTAGATATTTGTGCCAAAATACACAAGTACTTCATCTGTGATATCAAATTAGTTTTCAAATATCCACCTTTACTAAGTAACTTTTCCATCCAGAAATATCCTAATTTCTTCCTGACTGTAGTGTATAAAAAGTTTTTTGACAATTAGTTGTTTCTTTTGAGTGGTGCATGTAGATAAAGTACTCTGAGAGATTTTAGAATACTATCCCTTTAACTGAAAAGGTTAAAAGGCACTACTTTATTCAGGTGAAGCCTGAAATAAATTATTTTGGTTTTCTATTTTGTGGACTCAGGGAGGTATTTAGATGCTTCATTTTTAAAACATGCAGTAGAAATTGTTCTCTTGAATAACGGCCCAAGACAGCAAGGAATGTCTGACCCTAGAGCATAGTTTTCCTTTGCAACCACAGCCTGTTTCTTTCAAGACACCAACCAAAAAGGGAGATCAGGAAGCTTACTACATTCTTGTAACAGGCATAAAAGCAGTTGTACTGTGTAGTTGAAGGGTTTCCAAACCCACTAAGTAGCAAATGCTTTTTAGAATCTTTAAAAAGGAAAATACAGCTAGAACAACCTTGCACTGAAGTGAGATTAATAGGCATTAATACAAGTATCTGGCGCCTGAAGCAGTACTTTAGATTAATTCCATCATTAACCCAAAATAATTTTTTCCCTTTAAATTAATTTTTAAAGAACAATTCTTAGCAGCCTGTAGCATTCAAATACAGAACGATCTCTTTTAAGTATCGTCCATACAATTCTGTTTCTCATTTGCCTGGGAATATCTTGCCATCTGCTGGAAATGTGCAGAGGTACACACTCAAACAGGCTTCAAAGTTACTGACAGTAATAGTATAAGGAAATACTGAAGTAGATATTCAGTTTGGAAACAAATACTCTGGATGTTCACACCAGCCTTGTAATGCAAGAAAATACAAACCAGATCAAAGTAAGACTTCTAAAATAAGGGCTTTACTACTAAGTGATCAACTACAAAATACCTCCACAGGACGTAAAAATATTATTGAGATTTTCATTAAGCACTGAAAATCTTCCTAATCTTTTGTCCTCAGTAAGCTGTGCTAAAAAAAAATTAACAGCAATAAACCACATAAACCCTCACAGTTCTAAAGGACTGCACTACTTTTATCTGCCAATCCAACAACTCAAAGAGCTGAAGTCACCTAGCTGATGTGACAGGGAGATCAAAGTCTAGCTTGCCCTGGAAGAATTATGTTTGTAGATGTATCTTACATAACGTTCTCCATTTTAAGCTGAGAAAATCTGGAACACATGAAGATTTAAGGGCCCATTTTGAAGCCATATTGATATTTCCCACCCAGATAAAATTAAGAGTGAATAGACTAAGAATTCAGATTAAAGACTGGTAAATGAAACCATTTGGTACATTTCCCTGGTGTCAGAGAAAACATCTAGCCTAATGGGAATAAATTTTGGTAGTTTACTGCTACTTAAACTAGTGTTAACTATTACTTACTTGTATTTTGGAAGACTGTAGAAACACCAGAACAAGGCTCAGGGCTTCGCTGATGCCAACTCACCAACACATACACACCTGTAAAGATACTGTGGAATTGCTAAATGGTGTCTAAAAGGAACTTGACAAAGGTGTGCACAACTTAATAGCAGAAGACTAAGGAGTGACACCGTCATCCATTTTCAAAATACAGGTTATGACTGCTCAGCTCTAGGTAGTAAAAAACCAGCAGTGGTGACACCTTGGTTTGGTTTATTTTTCAAGTTTGGTGGGTTACTGTTCCCCAGTGGCAGATAAATAGATACAAAATTAGCAACACAAAACCAAATAGAAAATAAAAGTTCCAAGGCACATCTTTTGACTGGATAGCTTATTTCCTTGGAAAATCGTTTTAAGATAGAGGGCAAATAGCTGTCTGGCCAGTATAAATAGCATTTCCACTAGAGGACTCTCTGAGTTAACTATCCCACAGCTTCATCTGAAGAACAAGCAAAGTCCAGATCTTCTTTTCACAGGAGACAGCTTTGCTTCGACCACAGTTTGAAATCAGAAGATCAAACTATGGCTAGAAAAAACCCACAACTTTATAAAGCTAATGGCATTAACCATTTCATAGACTTGCTTTTGTGAAATTCTGGTTAATTCAACAACACTGCTACAACGCGTTTCATTGTTTTTCCCCTTTGGTGTGGCCACTCATCAGTCTAATTTTATTTATCTTTGTTATTTCTTCTTTATTATCTTGGCCGCGGTTTTCCCGCTTTAACAGTTTTGAAGGAAACTTCTCAAGGTTTGACGCTGTATTTACACTCAGGGGAAACTCCTGTGGAGCCGAGTTTTCCCAGGCAGCAGTTCTGACATACATCCAGCCCATCGGGCCGGGGGGGGTGTGCTGGCAGGGAATTTATTTTTCAGGGTGAGCTTTTATTTTTGGCTTGTTTGAGGGGGGACCTTTTTTAGGCGGGAGAGCCTGTAGACCACCACGGGGCAGACACCCCCCCCCCTTCCCCTTTTTCTCTCTCAGGCCTCCCCGCAGCCTCTCCAAGGCTCCGCTCCGCCCCTTTCCTCAGCACCGCCCCGGCCCGGCCCTGAGGAGGCTCCGCTCCCGCCGCTGCCACCCCACCTACCGAAGCCACCTGGGGGAACCGGAGGCCTGCGGTTGTCGGGACATCTCCCGGCCTCTCCAGAGGGCCCGGGGAGGCGGCAGCTGGCTGTCCCCTCAGCGCGGTAACGGCCGCACCCGCCTCTCGCTCCCCTCAGGCCTGGGGCCTCCTCCCGACACAGCGCTGCGCGGGGACGGGAAATCACCGAGACCCCCGGCAGGGACCCGGATCGCGGCCGGCAGCGGCCTCGGCAGGGCGGGGAGAGGGTGGCCCCTTGTCCCCTTGTCCCCCTGTCCCTGTCCTCTGTGTCCCTGTGTCCCCATCCCTGCCCTCCGCACCTGTCATCTCAGCCGCCTCCCTGAGGGGAGCAGCGCGCTTCCCGCTTCCTCCTCTGATTGGCTGCAGGTGTTCTCTTACCTCTTCCTCTCTCGCTTTTGATTGGTTGAGACGCTCCTACCCCCCAGGTAACGGTTCCCGGCCTACGATTGGTCGTGGGTGGGCGGGATCCTTTTGGGGATTGGCTCCAGGTGAGCCAGGGCTTGCTATTGGCTGGCAGGTAGCGAAGGAGCTGTTCTATTGGCTGCCGGCGCTAACCTTCTTAGTCCGCCATGTTCGGCGCGGTGGCGCCGTTGCCCATAGCGCTGTGGGCAGCGGGGCGGTGAGGAGGGGCGGTGGGGCCGGGGCTGAGGGGAAACCGGTGGCTCTTGTCGCCCCGCGCCGCTTTCCCCGCCGCCGTTCTTCTCCGGGGAGCCGCCGGCAGGGAGTCCGAGTCCGACCCTAAACTTTCTCCCTGGACTTTGAGCAACTTGAGGCCGTGGAGGTGCAGCCCAGCACCGCCGGGACGCGGACCCCGGGCAGGGAGCGTTCCCCTCAGCTCTGAGGCGTCTCGTGCGCTCGGCGGGAAGCGGGACCGGGGGGGGGGGGGCCCTCGTCTGGGAGCTCCCTCGGCGGAGCAGGTAGGGGTCAGTCCCATGGGGACAATCCGCTTCCCCCGCTGTCCCGGCATGGGGACCCGGTCCCGCTGGAATTGTCACCTCCTGGTCCCTCCCCTTGTGCTCCGCGGCTCCGGTGGGGACAGAGACGGTCCCTGGGGTAGGGAGGGACGGGGATGCGCGTTCCTCAGAACCCCTCAGGAGAGAAAGCGTCGTGGGGCCGGTCCTGGGGTGTCCGCCCGGTACCGGTGGCCCGGCTCCCCGAGGGTCGGGGGTGTGCGGGGTGCTCTGGTACCCGACATTCATGGAGAGCAGCTTTCCATGTGTATAAAAATTATTCTGTGTTAAAATACTCGTTGGAAGAACAGAGGCAGAAGCTGTGCTGATAAATAAGTAAAGATTTCGTTGGAATATTTTTGGCCAAGAGGGAACTGTTGGATGTTTCATTAAAAAACTAAAATGCTTGTGAGGCTTCTATAAAACTAAATTGTACAAGAGTGTTTTGAACAGATCTCATTTAATTTCTGTGCAGGTCAATGATCTTGTGTGTTTTCCCTTTGATTTCTTGTTGTTCTATGTAAAGCTATTTGCATTTATAAAATTTGACACAACTTGTTTGTTTAGTAGAGTGTGTGCATACTCATCTGTATTCTGGTTTTCTTTCTGTGCAGCTGGATTGAAAATCATCTGGAGGAGCAACACTTATTTCACATCTAAAGCTGTTCGCCTCAGAAATAAATGAGCTGTCTGTTGTGAATGAACTTATTTCTATATATTTGTAATTTAATTTAGACTGCAAAATACAGACCATGCCTAGCAGAATGGGCTCAAAAATTGATTTGAACAAAGACTTCATCAGAGTAAAAACACACTACAGTGGGTAAGTCAGCATATTCTCTCCTATATATTGTTTCCTGTCTTAATTTTGAAGCATATTGAGCAGGAGTTCACGCTCTGACCTGGTGACAGAGTAACGAGGGCGTTGGTGGAGTTATAATTAATGTCAGAGGAGGTAGGTAAACTTCTGGGCTATCATTCAGACTCCTGCAGCATGCTGGTGGTGAAAAAGCCTTGATAGTTTATTCTTTTCTTGAAAGGGATGAAAATGTGCAAGGATACAGTTATTCTGGGCTGATGGGTTATTGGTTTCTGTTTGTTACAAGTGTTTGTGGTCACAGACATGTAAATAGGAGAAATGAGGGAATTTTGCTTAGATAGCAAGTTATTAGTAAATGAACCTGTGCAAGTTGCTTGAAAACTAAGTGATTTTAAAAATAAACACGCATTCTTTGTTGTCTTGTTGGGAATTGGTGCTAGAAGTAAGCTCTTTTTGTAGTTTACTCTAATTTTTGGTAACTGGTGTTTTAAAAAACCCAAACTGCTACTGTAGTTTCTCCTGCAACACTATATTAAGCAATCTCCATTAGTTCTGAAGTCTTTTAATATTTCTTCTAGCTTCAGAATTAAGGGCAAGCTCATTCAGGTAGCTGCTAAAAAAGAAATATAATATATAATAAAACAATATATCAGTTTGAAATCCCAGTTAAAAGTCTAAGCATGAGGAAGTTCTGAAACACGTGGGTGTTGAGTCTATCACTGTGGACTCCCACTATCTTAGGTATTCATGTTTCTGGGTGTGACAGAGTTCCTAACATAGCATAGTATAAATAAATGCACAAGTGGATTGCAAAAGGTGGTAAACTTGTGTAATTCTCATTTTGTTATTGCAGGGACTTAGTTTATTTGGTTGGTACCTGGCTACTTGAAATCACTTCATTGAAATAGATCAGTGATGCAGTATTGTTTGCTTTGTGCTACCTTGCTTCTAAACAGGGACACTTTTACTCTATAAATGTTAATGAATCTTGTGCTATAAGTGCCCAGGGTAACTTCCAGGGCCCTAACTCCCCACATTGCTTTGTAGTGACCAGTTTCAATCCCTCACAACATAAGTGTCCTTTGGTATTCTGCAGTGCTAAACAGGGAATGATTTTCATCAATCTGTGCCCTGATTGCCTAATATGACTCTACAGACATCACAGTGAGACACAGTACATCTCAAAGGAACGTGGATATATCATTGAGATAATAATTTGAATAAATCTCATTAATATTTGCACCTGCTATACGTGCTGCTTACCATGACCATTAAGTTATGTTTTGTCCAATGTGTCCAAAGTTTATTAATATTCATGTAGAATGGCAGTGCCATCTGTTATAATAATTTTAACAATTTAAGGCTGATTAGTATTTGTCAGCTTTAGTTAGTTTGTAGTTGCATAATAGAGTATTGTCTTAGTGTGTAGTTTCAGTTTTAGAATATTATTTAGATATTTGTGAAACTGTGGTTGTCCAGAGCTACCACGGGTCTCTAGCTAGGTGATTTCATGAGTTGCTTGATGTGGCAGTTCATTAAGTAATGAGCTGCTCTTGTTAGCAACCTTCTCTTGGTGCAAGGCATTGCACCAGACCTCAAACACTTCTTTGAAAACTGGTTTGGTGTCTTATTTTCTGAAGTGCCTAAAATAGGACTTTTTTTGACAGGGGATGTTCTTAAACTCGACCTCACCTGACAGATCTCAGTACAGTAATGTGCTTTAGGAGTTGGCAGTTAGAGTGTGTTTCTTTTTCCATTGTTGTCATGAAGAATTAAGTTACTGTTCTTTGAGAATTTTACCAGCTGTAGATCAAAGGTACACTTGAAAAGGTAGCAATGCTTTTAATCAGATCCTGAAGCTTAGTACAGTTTAAAATGATTGTTTCAGAGCTTTGCTTGCTGTGATTTTTCTCAGCAAAGGCAAAATGCAAAGTTATTAGTGCATGCAATTTAAAATGGAGGTCTTAAAATTTCAGGTTCTTAGTTCTGTGTAGTACCTTTCAGCTTCTGCTTGGAAGATGTAAGTAGGCAAAGAATGTAATGTAGCATGTTTTCAAAAAAGACTTGTCACACAGAGTGTGAAGGTAGGAAAACTACCTCATTGATGTTGGGAAGCTTCTGGTATTCTTACTCTATTAAACTAAGAGGAGAAAGAATTGCATATGCAAGTAGCCATTAACTACAAAACTGTTTCCTAATTATCTCCAAAATGTTTTGAAGGCACTGAGATGAGTTTAAGTGACTCTGACTTCCTGCACTTGTTTTGTCAGTTGATATCCTTAAGTCTGTAATTTGATAAATACTTAGAAAACAGAAGAAAGTCTAGTTTGTATTCTCTAGTGTTGGTTTGCATTATCTTTTTATCTTTTTTTAAATCTTTGCTCTGCTTTGACAGCATTGTGTGGGCTTCACTTTTATCAAGTTATTCTCACAAGTTCCTGAGTGTACTGTATGGTTTACACTATCAGACTTCAATGTTGGGTTCTCAAAACACTCTAAAGATAGAAAACAATGCAGAATGTGAGTTAAGATTTTGTTTTTTCTGATGTTCTTGTGATGATATCTTGAAAATTCACCTAATCAGAGTTTGCTTTCTAAGTGTGATGGATATGAGGAAAACTTGCTTTTTAAAAGTATTTTACAGTAATTGAGAACTGACTTGTCTCCTGATTTGAAGAAGCAGCTGGATAAAATTCTTACAAAATAATGGTTCTTGACAACACTTGAAAAGCTGACAGCTGTAACAAGGGAACTTGCCCAAGTAAACATGCATGAAAGATCATTAACATAGTTAATTCCTCCCTACTAAAATGTTTTAAAGAAGTTAAACGCTGCAATGTAATTCTTTTGGCTTCTGGCAACTACTTTACATTGGTGGGAACATTCCTTATGAGAAGACTGATTCCATAAGCATTGTTCTGCAGGTTAGAGTCCATAGATGAAACTGTGAGAATGTCCAGGCTGATGCAGGTGTTTTCTGACAGATGTTTGATTTCATCTCACACAGGGACATCCTGATAACAAACCTGGATGCATCCATGAGCTATGATGAACTTTGTGATGAAGTCCACGAGATGTGTAACTTACAACAGGAACAGCCCATTACCCTCAAGTGGATTGATGATGAAGGTATTGCACTGAAACACTCCTTAGGCTTTTGTGGGCTTGGTATTATTGTGGTACTAAGAAGGGGCACTGAGGTGGTGTTGTTTCTATATACCAGGGTACATCACCCTGTCCTGTGAGCAGGGACCTTGGAGAAATGAGCCTCAAAAGTTCAACGTTTTACTGTGCTTGAATTCATTTGCACAAAAGTGAAGGCTTTGCCAAACTTCATTGTCTTGTTCCATCCTTGTATGCTCCATAGGTGAATGGAGGGGAGAGTGGGTGTTCCCCAGAGCTGCAGGGGTTGTGAGTGACACCTTCACTCCTTTGCTTGTTTTCAGTGTGTTGTGATGTAGTGCAGTTTACGTGCACCTGGCTAAGTGGATTTATGGATTAATTACCTAGTTTTAACTAAAATAACCCTCACAAGGTAATGCTAATAATGTGAGCACAAGCAGACAGCAAGAAAATGGTGGAGCTGACATTTCTCCTACACATGCATATGAGCTCTGTCAGTCATGTTACAGGGGACACTGATCAGATCTAATCAGATCTGACAAGTCTGTAAAAAATACACAGAATTATCACGAATAGTATTTGTAATATATATTTGCATCCACTTCTTAATGATGAATCTCATCCCAAGTGCAGGTTGTAATAGTATGATAGTATAAAGCCATCATGATTAGCAAGACAGTTTACTTTTGAATCACCGTGTCATAAAATGTGAAACCAAAATTTTCAAGTCGCAAAGTGCATTCAGTCACATAGTTCTTGCTAAAAATAATCTTAATTATTTTGAGCGGTAAGATTTGGTACCATCAATAAAAATGCTTTAAAATATTAGCATTTAAACAGTTCTGTCTTTGTGCATGTTTTGATTATGGTTAAAAATACGGTTATAAATACACATACTGGGGGCTTGTGCTTAAAAGGAATTTAATGATGATGGGATGTGCTTTCACAGAAGTTGAGGCCACTGACCTAGAGGCTATTGTGGGCTTTAAAACAGTATTTCTGCCTACCAGAGGGGTTTTCTTGTATAGGTCTTTGTAAAAAGAGTAAATTAATTTTGATTTAAACATAAATTTTCAGGTTACTAGGAAGTGATCTCGCTTTTTTTCTGCCATGTGTTAAAAACCTTTGAGCGTATCTATTTACTTGTGGGGTTTTTTTTTTGTCCCCTTGCAAACCAATATATATTTCTGTCAGCTCTAGTAAAATTATGAGGAAAACAAATGGTACTTAAATATTTTGGTTTTGATCAAAATGCCAGCTTAATATCACATGATTGAATAAAAAGCAGGTCTGGAAGCTGGTACATTTCATATTGATAAATTGAATTTCTTCACTTCATTCCTTAGTCATAACTTTATGAATTGTGTGTTTTTTTAGGTGACCCATGTACCATCTCATCTCAGATGGAGCTGGAAGAAGCTTTTCGGTTGTATTGTCAGAACAGAGACGAAGGGCTGATTATTCATGGCAAGTATTACACAGTCCAAAGACCTCCATGCACATGTTGATAATCCTCACAGCTACTTCAGTGTGAGATTGGAGCAAGTCCCTTGCCTGTTAAATGATGGCTCAAAGTAGGTTTTGAGGGGGCTTCAGGTTCTAAGCTGCACAGATTTGTTAATGCTGTAGATAAATGTAAGATCTTGCCAGCATGGACCCAAATTTTGATTCATCATTTCTCACATGGAGTTATTTAAAGGCTACCAGAAACTGTATTTGTGCGAATGTATCCAAGAATCATGGGAAAATACTACTGAAGACTCTTTTCACTTAAATTTTTTTTTCTTTTTTTTTTTTTTTTTTTTAGTTTTCCCAAGTATTCCAGAGAAACCTGGCATGCCTTGTCCAGGAGAAGATAGTGAGTACCAAATTGTTAAAAAAATTTTAGATGTGTATTTGAATGTCACCTATCTATTTTCCAAAAAACAACCCCAAATAGAATTGTTTGCTCCTATTTCTGAAAGCACAAAACAAACTAATGTGAAATACTGTGAGGAAAAGTAAACTAACTGGAGGAGAGAAAGGCTGTTGCTTAAAGGGGTATTTGTGCAGATTACATGGTATAATGAAGTTCACTGCAATTTAATGATCTCATTAAAAGTCTATTTTAGTACAGAAGTTTCATACTAATTTGTTAGATGTTTTAGTTATCTCGAGCTATGAGATGAACTCCAGAAGCTCATAGATTAGTGTGGCTCAGCTGACCTGGTTATTCTGTCTGTAGGGTATTTCTCCCTACATGGTTTTACAGGTCATGTTGATTCATCCTTGGGGTGCTTAAAAATCCTGTTTAGTAGGGTGTGCTCAGAAAGTGATTTGTGGTCATGTTTCTCTTCATTTAGTGAATTAAATGCATATTGTCTCTTTGCATCCATGGGGCCTGCATGGAAATCTGTTAGTGTGGCCTATTTGTAACTATTTTAAATTAGTTTTGAATAGACCATTTAATTTGTAGTGGTGCTACTTCAGCATAAGCAAATGGATTTGGTGTTATTGCTTGTTAGCAGAGGCATACAACAAACATTACATTTCACTTTGACTGCGTAGAAATGTTTTTGATGGTGGAAATAGTTTATTTAAAGGACTATTGATTTCAAAAGGACTAAAATACTGTCCTTTGTTCAGAAAATACTCAATATATTTCAAATTAGTGTTCTATATTGTGTGGCTTTTTCACTGTGTTTATATTCATAGAAACCCTTTTAAAACCACAAAATATTATATATGCACTTCTGTAGAGTATCATGCTTGCAGTACAAATGAGCTTATGAGTTTAACTTTGGTTAATTTCCAGAAACAAATAAACAGTTAACTGTTAACTGTTTATTTGCAGCACCTTTTACTTTCAGAAAGACAGGTGACCCCTCCTGCAGGCTGGAGTGGCAGTGCTGATCCCTGGGTGAGCTGGGGGAGATTTCTAAAACCTCTTGCATCTCCTCCCAGCCTCTTGGTGTGACCTCTCAGAGGCCTTTCTTGCATCTCTTGGGCTGGAGCTACCGTATCTCAGTCTTTCTTGAGAAAGATGGCAGACTTTTAGACCAGTATTAGAAAACAGTATTTTTCTATTTTTCATAGCTCAGCTAGTTCTTCTGGGTTTGGTATTGGAAGAGGTTGTTTCTGAGCCGTTTAGGTGTGCATTTCTCTCCTGTGCTTGCAAGCCTTCTGGGTGCACTGGTACCACGTGTGATGCCTGACTGGCAGCTTGATAACTTAGTTATTACAGTCTCTGCTTATTTACCCTGGCAGATCTTGATCTGATTTCTCACTCTGGCTGCTGCAGTGCACTGGATAACAAAGCCTGTTCGGCTGAACGGTTCCTATTGATTTGTAGGACCTCCCTAGTGGAATTGCTGCTTTTATCAGAGAAATACTTGTTTTTGTGACATCAGCTCCTTGCCATCCATGCCGTGTTTTAGTTTGTGCCTCAGCTGCTGGCTACAGCCTCTCAAGGGAGCCAGTACCACCCGTGCCTGGCTACATGAGCAGAGATGTGAAAGGGAGAGACGGGGGTAACCAGTCTTCCATTAAATATTTGCTCTTAATGTTCGAGCTGATCCTGCCTATTGTCCTTGGTATCTAATGGTATTCACACAGCAGCAGCAGTGGAATAAAGGGAAAATGTTGCATTTCATACCTACTACCTTGTAAAGCGTAAAGAATTACATGCTGAAGAAGCTAAAGAATAAAAGCCAGTGAGTAATGCATGCTTTTTTCTGTAGATTGTGTCTCATCGTTGTGATTGCTGCTGGGAATCGAGGCCGTTGATGCAGTGTGTGTGTACGTGTGGTGCAGTAGATAATAGAACTCAGCATTTTGGTTATGATACAGTTGCTTTGCCTGCCACCCTCCTTTGCAGCCATAGATTGTTACAAATGCAGAGATTCCTGCTGCCTCTGTGGGTAGGGATGTGGCTGAGAGACCTCTCAGAAATGCTGATAAAATTGTGTTGAAAGGACTCTTGGGGAATGTATTTTAGGAGGGAAAGAACAGAAGAGTGAGTGGTGATGCTGCTGCTGCTGCTAATAAGGGAGATTAATGAAAGAAATGTATCAAAAAACCCCTGACGGTATGTGTTTAAGGCCTGTTTATTGTAAGATTGCTGATGGAAAGATTAACTGTTTAGAAGCATCATTTTTCTAAGGCCTTTTTGTTGAATTGTGTCTGAATTGTCTTTGGGTTTTTAAATTGTGAAATACTTGTCGTGAATTAAGGCTTACTTAGTTTCTAGTATTGTCAGAATGAACAGTGGTAATAGGCTTTGCATTTTTATATCTGAACAAGCAAAGATGTATATTTAATGTTAAAATTTGTCTTGGATTTGGGCAGCAAGTGCTAGAAAATGTTAGGGTTGATTTACTGTTTGCTTTTTAAAATAGAAGAAAATAATTTCACAAAATGAATACATTTGTAGTGTGTAAGTACTTATGGCATTAGCATGGCATACTAATATTTAATATTTCTGGTTGCTTTTGCTGCCTTGTTTTTTTGCTAATGATTACACTGTGTTTTGGATGTCTCTTATGCTCTTTGTTTATCTGCTCAGTATTTTAGCAATAAGTGGACTTAATTTTTCCCCAAGCCATCTTCCTTGACAATTTTATCTTAGGGATGAGTAAAGGTATCTTACTAACCTGATTATTGTTGTGAGCTGTTTTATTTTAGATATAGATATTTGGGTGTGCTTTATGTTCTGCCTGGTACTACAAAACATCTCTACAAGGCTTCTTGCTGTAGTAGTGTGGCCTGTAGATATTTTTCTAGCTCATAAGACAGGTTTTTCCCTTCATTTGTTACTGTATTGGCAGCAGTGATTAGGTTATTCAGAGCACGTGAACCAATTTCATCCCCCAATGAAGAAAGGAACTATTGCGACCATAGAGACTATTCTAAAGACATAGATTAGATTGCACTGGATAATTAGGCAATTTTGAAACTGCTAGTAACCCTCTCCCTGGTCTCTAGTAATTGAACAGACAGAGGGAAAAATTGTACTGTTTGTAATGTGAGATACATTATTGCTTAGGAATTAGCTGTGTCATAGTTTCTCAAGAATACCTGAAATCTCTTCATCTGTCCTAACTGTGAGACACATTTCCTCAAAAATGGCATATTTGAAAAATATGCATACAGATTATGAGACAGAGTAAGTTACTGATAACAGAATTGTAGTTAAATGTCTGTTTTGCTTATAATAATGTAATGGTTTTAATTCTAAAATAATTCCAAGATGTTTCTGAGCTGTGAAACACCAATAAAGAACAAAGAAGTAGGCCTCCCTTTTGATAATTGTGATGTGAAATTATAAAGCACAAATCTGATAGTGGAGTTTGATTTTTGTCCTTTACTTTAAAATACTGATGCCTTAAATGTTTGTATACCAGTTTGCAAACTAAACTAAAAATACAGTAGAATGAGGTATATCTGAGCTACTTTTTAAGATGTCATAGCAAATAACCAGTGGTTTTATTTTTTTATTTATTCCCTCCCTCCCCCCTCCTAGGTATTGCTCAGAGGGGAATATAATCATGCTGGGAAGATCTAACCTGGTTTTAGAAAACTTCTCTTGACTGTAGTGTCTAGCTGCATCCCCTTGTGTTAGCTCTCATACTTCCAATCTGTATTCTTCTTTTAAGTTGGTAAAAGGCCTTTTGGGTAACTGAATTGGCAAGAAGCTGGTGAAACTTTTTGTGCTATTTGTTGGACTTGGTGCATGTCTGAGAATGTTAAACCTCAGCTAGGTCTGTTTCATTACCTTGGAAGAGCTATTTAGTGTGTAACCTCTTAAATGATATGGTCAAGGTTAATGATATATTATTGGGTTCTGTGTAATACTTTTTAAAATTAGTTGCTCTATGCAAGTTATAGTTTTGAATGTTTAACTGAGCCACATAAATAGCAGCAGAGGCCTGCAGGGCCTCAACATTTTGCTTGGATTTTTGAGGTGCTGTTTGAGAAACCAGGTATTTTGTGAGAGATTTCAGGAGCTGCTAATTTAAAATGTAAAGTTCAGAAGTCAAGCCTTCTATGACAAGGCAGTGATAGCAGCTGCCTAGCCCCTGAATCTCCTGAAGTAGTAAAGCAGCTAATTTCAGGCATGCTGTTCAAAAGAAGCATGCCAGAGTCCTGATCACCCTTGTCACTGCAAGAGTTAAGTGTTGAACAGACTCTGCAGTTCTGTCCTTAAACCACAGGGGGAAGGTAGTGACTTGGGTAGTGGAAAACTGAAAAGCTGAGATTTTCAATATTGACTAGAAAGCACCTCATTTGTGATTCTGAACTTCTGTGACTAATTCTTCTGCATCTGTAAGTGCTTGTGCCTGAATCCTTAGCTAGGGAAATACTTCAGATGGAACTATGTAAAGGCAAAACTTGAAGGCTTTACTGTGGTCCTCTTTACTACTGCAGTAGTGTGTTCATTCTGATAATAGTGATGCTGTTATATGCTGTTTCCAATAATTTAGCTTTTCTAAATCTGTGTTTTTCAGTAAAGTGGGTACAGGTGCCCTGAGTGTGGCACAGAACTGTTTTTTAGATTCTCATCTCTGATAAAAACTATTCTTACCTGCAAGGCTTGTAAAGAAAGGAAAACCCCAGGCAGGCAGTGATAAAATTGATATTGTAGAGCCTGAAACCTTCCATCCAGGATTGGAAATGATTCATTTCAAGGTGCAATCATTGTTTTGAACAGCAGCAGTACAAGCTATCTCAATGTTACTTTAAACTTGCTAGAAGGAATAGCTATCATAAAATGATTTTACACAGGAGATCTCATTATACACAGATGATGGAAAGCACAGTAGAAATCAAAGGGTTTTAGGTGGGAAGCAGTGTGTAAACTTTAGATCTGGTATAATTATCTGCCTTTCCTCTGTGAGGTGAGTTGAAAGTCCTCTTCTAAAAGGTGAAAGACATACCACTGTTAATTTGAAAGATTTAAATATGCTTGCTTTAAAATGTTAAGCACTATAGCTTTGCATTAACAGACCCCGATGGAAGGGCAGGTACATGAGACTGTATCATATGCAGGTTTTTTCTCCACAAAATGAGAAGCTCTGGGATGGAAATCCACTTTCTTGGGAAATAGTAATTCTATTAAAATCAGTGAATAATCATTTAGTCCAGAGTAACTGCTGAAACTAGTTAGAGTTTAGCTACTGTCACTGAATAAGTTCAGTGATACTTCATGTTGCTGCAAACTGAAATGTGGGACGGAGAAGTGATAGATCTGGAGAGTTCTGCTGCAAGGTAACAGTGCCCTCCAGCAGACTGAGGTGTCACAGACTTTCCTGAGTCTGATATTGGACAATGACTGATTAAATCAGAGAAATACACTCCACAGTTTGACTTCTTGAGAAGGGTAAATTACATCTCCACAAAGTAGTGGCTAAACTGAGTTTCTTGCTCTGCTAATACTGGAATAACATAAACATTGGGAAGAGAAATGGAATTTTCAGTGGATCATAAGCTGGAGTAATGGAATCATGCTGTGAAGGAAAACAACTTGGAAAATGTGCCCTAGCTGAGACCAAATAGTGGTTTCAGGGGCCTCATGAAGGCCACCTTGTAAAAGCATCCTGAGCTTGAAATATGTGAAATCAGTTTTGAATAGCTGGTGGCTTTTTTTTTATAATCAGTTTTGCATTTTCAGTGGTGATATAATCAAATAGGTGTTGATGCTTTCATCAGAGAGCAAACCAAGTTATTCCATATGCACTGGAAAACACCTTAAGGAATAATACTGATTTAATACAAATGGTAAAAATCTGAAAGCCAACTCCATACTTTTCATGAGAAGCAAGCTTTTTAAATACAGCTAGTAAAATAATGCTCTCTATTTTGTTTTGTAATGCTATCATGTTCTGGCCATTAGTTCCAAAATAATTACCCTCCTTCCAATGAGAATGGAAGTGAAAATTCATCAGTGTATGCTTGAAATGTTACAGCTTCTAGAGACTCTGTATATAGCTCAATATATCAATGTATATTTAAAAAAAGTCAACAGTTCTCAGCAAACAACTGTCTTGATGAATGGGAATGAAAACCAAATTTGTTTTCATTTAATTGACAAACATTTTTGCTTTGACTGTATGGTAATACATGAATAAACTTTGTGCAATGTGGCATTTCTTGGTGATGAGTCAATAATTATTTAGTCTTAGGAATAAAAAGAGTTCAGATTCCATTGCTGACCTCACAGTTGGTGTTCTAGAATTAGCTTGGAAGTAAGTGGATCACCAGACTTGCTCCAGTTTTTCCACCAGGTGACTGGGAGAATCCTGCTCCTATTCTACTACCAGGTTTATCCATCTGGGTAACATCCCAGGTGTATCCAGCTGTTCAGCTCTGACATGCACAGCAGCCTTTGCTGAAAAGGAACCAATTTGTGACTGTAGTGTAGGTGTGTTCAGCTGCAGTCCCTGTTGGCTGCAGGTGGTGATCAGGTTGGAAGTGTCCCTGTGCATCACCCGACTGTCTGTGAGCCACACAGGTGGCTGCTGCAGCCAGGGGACTTGACAGCTCTTGGACTTGATGTCAAGGCAATCCAGAACAATTACAAGTGTAGCTATTGTTAGGGCTTATTGTGAGCTTACTCAAATTGTTTCTTTTAGGTCTTTTTCAGTTCCCAGAAACATGCCAAGTTATCTCACTGCCAGGATTGTGGGAGGATTACATTTCCATTACAATTTTGAAAAAATTATTCTGTAATTTCTGCTGCTAAATGTTGACGTCTTTTTCTTTTTTTAGACTATCAAATGATTATTTTATTTTGCTCAAAAGATATTGAGTCAAATCCTTGTATATCTCAAGTTTGTTTGATAGCTAAAGTTCCTATGTTGTTGTTCTGGTAGGTGCATCATCTTCCACACTGGGTGTCTCCGTGAGGTACATCCACAGCAGCTTTCTGATTGCAAGTCCTGTTGATCACAAGGGAACTTTTAAGGACAACTTCTGTATAGTCCAAACCTTTTATTTCTTGTATTCCTGTGAATATAAGGTGGTAGGGGTTCTCTGTTTGACTGTGAAAACCTGCATTTTAAAAAATAGTTTATAGATCCCTTTGCTGCTTAATTTTTCACGTGTTTTGAATGCAGTATTTTTAACAACAGGGAAATCCACATTTTCTAATTGCTGCTCACAATGAGCTTTTTTGACTTGGAGACCAAGACAGAGCAGAAGGCATCACAGGTGTGGTACATCTAAGGGGGCACAGAGCACAGTGCAGCAGAGACCTTTTTCAACAGGAGGTGTTAGCTTTGTTTTATTGGCTGGAGTTCTTGTTGTAAATGTAACTTAGCACCTTGCAGTGGCATGGAGCCATTTGAACAGGAGGATAGGGGTACCAGCAAGAGAAAACCCTGTGTTTGGAGGACAGGCTTTCCACCTAGCAGTCCTGAACTGGGAGTCAGTTGACCCCATTCTAAGTAAGGGGGGGATAGGGTATTCAAACAGTATTCTAGCTGTGTTGCAATAAACACTGGGTAAGTATTACTGGTTTATGAGAGAGTTCCATTTCCTTTTTGATTCTCTGCTGATGCTGTATGTAGTACACTTCCTTTGTCATTACTGCTGTCTTAATTGTTCTTGTTTTTTGGTTTTTTTGGTTTTTTTTTTAATAGAGGTTGATCTGACTTTGTAGTTAATTTTAGTGTCTTGAAAAAGAAAAGCAGGATGGGGATACAATTCTCCAATTGCTAATCAGCTTTAAATTAGATTCAATAAAAATTAAAATGCTACCTTCTGACTATTTTGGTAACTGAAGAGGTGAAAGCAGTTGATATCTATCTTGTGAAGGCTATTGCCTTTCTTTTCTATCTTCTGAAGAGGAATAATAATTGTGCATAGCAGCTTATTCATAATAAAGAGCCAGTTAACATCCCATACAATGTATGCCTGTTAAATGCTTCAGAAAGCAGTTTTATTGTTTGAATTAAACTATTTGGGACATACTAAGTACTAAGTAGCAGATGTGTGAAACAACATACAACAAAGTTCTTTAGGATTTTTCCCAAAATCTATCTTTGGATGTAGTTATTTTTATAATTTTCTCTTAATTCAGAGTCTATCTGAAATAACAATATCAATTTCCTACTTCTAATTCATGAGTGGGTTTTGAAAGAATGGTCACTTGTCTGCCCAGCAAAACATGAAAAGAACAAAACAAAAAAACTGGGCATTCTCACACTGTCCAGCTGACAGACAATGTAATTGGCCTGTAAACAAGTATTAATTTCTAAGAGTTGATTTGCAGGAATAGAAAATGATCTCTGTAGTTAGTATAGTCGAGGTTTTTGTTGCAATTTGGTCATATAAAGGTAGACTTCAGAATTGCATTTCTAAATACAAATGCAGAGGAAGTAATTCTTTTGTGGCTATCTTCCTGCCATTCCCTGGTGTAAAACACACTTAAAGTAACTGTGCCTTCTGTTTCTCCTTACTTTACCAAGTGAAATTTTCAAAGGCAAGGTTTGCATCCTTTCTAGTAAGTTCTGAGGAAGTGTTCATTGAATTGGGGTAGTATCATAGGTGAGTTCATTTGGGCATGTGGCTCATCTAATTAAATCATGATTGAATCTTCTGTATATTTAATTTTTCATTAAGTTTTTTTTCTACAACACTTTTAAAGGTGAAAAAAACCCAATCTTAGGGGTATATCCTTTGAAGAAAAACACTAAATATATTTACAAAGTTCATTATGCATTACTGTTAGTGATGTAGTTGCACAGCTTGACAACAGAGGGAAGAACTGCACGTCAGCAACAGTTGGTTGTTTCACACTGCTTTTTACATTGAGACAGCTGGTTAATTTTGTTTTAGGCATTCAGTTTGAATATTTTTATTTCCCTTACAATCTTAACTTGAAAAACATCCCCTTTTTCCTCCAATTTTCCAATCATGGAGTAGATAAACTTCACTATATTCATTGTAATTAGAGAATATATTTGTGTTCGTCATTAAAATTTGTTAACCCTGTTAGCAGCCTAACACACCATTTTGAATTTTCCTCTAAACTTGTTCACATACAAAATGAATATTCAAAACAATTCCTTTTTCTGTTTAGTTTTTAAGCAAGGGCTTGTCTTTAATATCCATCAGAAAGGAAAGATTACTTCATTTAATTTGGGGTATGATCTCTCCTTTGGCCGCCAAGCAGCTAACTTGAAGTCCTTAATGAATTAACTGAGGTATACTGCAAAATAAATGAAAAAGTGTCCTTTTTATTCAACACAGTCATGAAATCCTCATGCTTCTATGTTGGCATTCCTCCTTCTAGGTGGATGGGATCAATCAGGACTCTTAAACTTGTTTTAGTTCTTGGTTATGAAGTAAACTCTGGTTTAATTGTGGAGTGTTCTGGAAACATGTATGGAAATAGTTTCAGGTTCAGAAGTATCCTTTTTCCATACAAGTGTAGGGATGAATTGCAAGAATTTACTCCCAAGAGTAAAGCTTTGTTCACACATCACACACCACTTTCTTATGTCAAGGTATATGCTTACTGCTGTTTTCAGGATTTGTTTATTGTTCATGAGGGTTTCTTTGATGTACTATAGCTCTAGCTAGGATTTTTGAAGCTAATAATTCTTCAAAATATTAATTATATTAAAAGGCCAAGCTCCTTTTTATGATTTGCCATTATGCTTAAGTGAATTTTTAGGGAAGTTTGCTCTTCTAAAGCTATGCTATATTCTGCTTTTATTGCCTCACGAGTGTATGATATAAAAATGTGACTTTGATTTCATATTTATCATTAATAAGGAAAGGGACTTGCTCCTTTATTTACAGATTTCATCAGCACAAGCTGCTTGTTAACTTACCATTCACTGAATATTCCTCATGTCAGTAAGCTGCTGCTCAGAACACAGATGTATTAGGTTGCCTCCATATGGTGCTTTGTCTAATGAATCAATTAGCAATTTTGGGAAAAAAATTCTTGAAGTTTTTTCCTCATGGTAAAAATTCATCCTACAAATGGTGGAACAATTTTTCATTGATGTTTGTGTTTGAGCATATTTTTAGGCAAAGCCATTGCAATAGTTATGCTAGGTTCTCATGTAAATTTTCTTTGCACATGGAAAAAGCAAGGTTTCAAGTTTATATTTGATGGATTTTGAAGATCTGTTTGGGTCACATAAATATACAAAGTGATGCACCTCGATTCTAATAAATGTATCTTTGGCACTGCTCTGGTATGCAGTCATTCAGCTTATTTGAGAAGTTTTTGTACTGAATGTTCCTAGCTGCATTGTCTGGGGCTTTTTAGTTAACATTCCATAGATTAATAGAATATTGGTTGTTACGGAGTGTTTCACTTGTGTTAGACTGAAAAGACAGCTCAAACAGCTAACAATATTGGAGACTGAGTTTAAAAACAGACAAAAAAACACAACACAGGCCCCTTCCCCTGTTCAACTTCCTGTCTGAGGTTCTTATGGAGAAGTTGCAACTTTTCTAAAGGAGAAAAATAAAGCAGCATGATAGAGCCTGCTGAGGTGAGAGGGAAGAACCAAGGCTCACTTCATACTGACCAAATACAAATGCTTTTTATGGAACCAGGGGTTTTGGCTGGCAGAACCAGCATACCTAAATACCAAATGTAGCCCTCCCCAAGACAGTATGAAAGTCTTCTCAGATTTTTATTTTTACTTCCTGTGCTGCTTAGTTCTCCATTCCCTATGAAACTGCTATGCTTAACTAACTTTCTGTTCAAAGGAGATGCAATGTTTTCTAGAAGCTGACAGCTGCTTTAAGTTGCATTATAACTAGCAAAGATTTTTTTTTAAAAAGGCAGAAAGCTAAAAGTTACCATGTTACTAAAGATAACTTTAAGATAATATCAAAGTAAGAATTATTCTAGTCTTTCATTTTTCAATTAAGAGAGGCTAATATAACACCCATAAAAACACTGAAATACTTTTCCTTAAAGTTCTTACAGGAGATATATGGGACTCAGGATTTAAAATATGCTTGTGAATTTCAGCAGAAAAATACTTTGGGTAGTATTTAAAGTTCCTAAAGTAATGTTTACGGGCAAGATAAAAATGAGGTCAAAATAACGTAACTCTCAAGACTTGTAACATCTTTAGTATTGCTTTTCTAAAGCATGATGAGCACTGAACTTCCTTTGTGTGTTCACATACGAAGGGCTATGGTGAGATCAGTGTGGTTACTTTACCAGGGGAAGCTGTTGCTTTAACAGGATCCATCCCTCTCACCTGAGCTCCAACAGCAAGTGCCAAGGAGCTGTAACAAGATTATGATCATGTGAGGAAAAAGAGACAGGGACAGAGGAAAGGGAGAGGCAGTGGTGAAAGCACATCCTGCAGGAGCTGTCAGTTACGGCTGCCTTAAAAAAAAAATAATCAGCAGGGATTTTAGCTGTGCGTTGATATTAAGCAAAGCAAGATTGTTTTAAGTCACAACTTGCTTAGCATAGTGTGTTTGGTATTTCTGTGCTGCCATGCTGCTGCTTTACACCTTTTTAATTTCTTTCTTAGAATCAATCTACCGACGTGGAGCCAGAAGATGGAGGAAGCTGTACCGAGTGAATGGGCATTTGTTTCAAGCCAAACGTTTTAACAGAGTGAGTACTGTTGCATAAAATGTTGGGTTTTGGTAATGTTCTGTGGTAATTGTTTTCTCAGTCTGTGCTTTTTCTGTATTTGAATGTTGAAAAGAAATTAAAAGCAAGATGCTTATTCATGTGACTTCTGGATCTGTGCAGTGCTATTCAGGTCATAGCAATCAGAAAAACTTGGAAATCTTTGAGTCTGGGGTGGAATTACTAATATATGATTAATGGAAATGATCTATTTTTAAAATATCTAAAATCTGTGTTTGTGACTATTTCAAGTGATGCTTGCTTAAAGCAGCTTTTCTCCTCTCCAGTCCTGATGTGATTTTGATTATTTGTTAGCATAAACTTTTACCTTAGTACTTTTTGTCACTTGTACAGATTAGAACCCTTGATATTAGCTTTAACTGTTTGAATCTGACAAATTGCATAATCTAATTAAGAAAAAAAAATACCTGGTTTGAGCTAACATACAGCTGGGTTAAGTATCTGACTTAATCCACGGAAGTGAATGTAGCTTTAAGGCTGAGACTCCTCCTTCACTTATCTCATTATACCAAGGTATTGCAGCATATAAACAAATGTCCACTTTAAGGAATTCCATACAAAAATGAGTACAGGGAGGTGACTTAACTTTTTGATTCATCAGGAGCATTTTTAAAATGAAATTACCATTATTTTAATATTCCTCACCCCAAAACTGTATTGAAAGAAGGAAAAGCCCCTTGAAACTCAGAATTGTATCACTGGATATGTGAAAAATGAGTCCTATATCTGAATTATAACATGTATTTGTGTAATGAGGTGTACAAACCTGTTTTTTTAATTTGTAACATGAAATATAAACTTTGTGTTTATTTGCCACGTAAGTAAAACTTTCTTTGAACCATTGGGGATACTTACCTGCCACATTAATAATCCATGATGTTATAGGTGATGATGGTTTAACTGAAGTTAGGCAAATAGTGAATATTAAAAATAATGAATATAAAAATAATGCCCATTTGTCAACAAGCCTAAACAAGACTACTTTGTTATAACTGTCTGTTGACAGATGAAATCATATCACGTCAGAACACAAACCATATTCAGCTGAAGTTAGTAATAATAAAGTTGACAGGAGCTGTAAAATATGACATTCAAATTTATAGATAATAAATTATGGTAATATATGTGTATTACTGAATGAGAACAAATTTTAATGTTGACCGAATTTTCAAGACTGGAATTTTACCTTATTAATGCATTCCTTTTCCAAAATAACCTTTTAAAACTTGGTAATTTGGGAGCTGTCCTTATGTCCTTTTTTTCTTTCCTTGCTTCCCTGCATCTGATGGGAATAAATGAGATCATTTTCTTCTATGTCATTGCCAGGGCCTAAAATGTTTTATTTAGTCTCAACTTCACTGATGTTAAGCCTATATAAGAATACTGAAGGCAGTCTGGACTGGGAGTTCTGAAAAGTTGCTATAGATGTCCCAGGCTCCTCTGTTGTTAGGCAGGGTAGGTTTGGGGTTTTTCTTCCCCTGGGTGATGCAGCTTGGATTTCTCCTGAGCAAGGAGGACTTGCTGTACAGATGAAAGGATATAGTTAAGTTTTATTTTCTGGAGTTTTCTACAACTATCAGAATACGAGAAGGGCAGTACAGAAATACAAATAGAAAATACCAACTTTTGATTTAAATTTAAAAAAAAAAAATTTCTACTGTTAGCAAGGATTTATGGTTGTGTAATGTTTTTGGGCAGGACACCGTGTGTGATTCATCAGTCTGAGGATCTGAATAACTGCACTCTGCCTTGGTTTGCTGGGTGGAACAGACTTGCTCTGTTCTGTGGCTTTGGGACAGTTGCAGCCTGAGCTGGGGGATGAGTGCAGGACCTGACTGCAGCATGAGAGGCAGGGGCTCAGCTGGGTGCAGGCAGTACTGGAGAAAATTTGCAGATGGGGAATAATAATTAACTTTGGTGCTGGCACCCTGGGTGCTGTGCAGGGATAGCTGCAACTGGGTGACTTGTTGGCCTCTAAGAATCTCGAGTTGCTATTTGGCACTTTGGGTAAAGTGGATAAAGTGACCACAGCATACATACACTGGAAAAACTATTTAAAGCCCTGCCCTGTTAAAGTCAGCAGTAGGATGTCTGGCTTCTCAATTTGTCCTCATTTTGATTTAATTTCTTCAGATACCTTTTTTTAAAATTTTTTTCATGTATTTTCAATATGAAATAAGTGCAACCAGTAAAGGCTTGATATCAGCCTTGAGAGTTTTAATTACATGAAGTTTCTACTGAGGATCTACCACTGTTAAAATAAGTAGGTGCAAACATAGAACAATCTTTATACCTTGTCTTCTGTAACATTTGTGCCCAGTGTTCCCCAAAGCACTCAGTTTGGATGCTTTTTATTACATAATTGTGTACAAGTCCTTGTCACTTGTGTTTGGGCAATCTTTGTCAGGACTTGAAATTCAAAATACAGTTACTGTTTCAGAATGACTTGCCCACACTAGACTGTAATGTGTTCCATATGCTTGAGATACTTGTTTTCTTAACACTCACTTAAAAGAACTGCATTTAGCTGAATTCTAAGTTTGAAATGTGACCTTTAGTTATTCATGAAACCTTGGATATTCTAAAAGAATTTTTATTTTTTAGTATCTATTGGGAGGGGGCTAGGGTGAGTTCTTGTGGGGATGGATTCTTGCTCCTAGATAACTCTTCTCCTCACCTACAGAAAGGAACTGATAAATGAATTGATAATTTTACTTTCTGGTTTTTAGAGAGCATATTGTGGCCAGTGCAGTGAAAGGATATGGGGTCTCGGAAGGCAAGGCTACAAGTGTATCAACTGCAAATTGTTGGTCCATAAACGTTGTCATATTCTTGTTCCACTGACCTGCAAAAGGCATATGGTAAGTTTGTGTTCTGGATAAAGCTGAGGTGTTATTTTGTGCCCTGTGTTGTTGTTTGTAGCTGTGTGTCCTGAGTGGTGAAGTGTTGTGTGTGGCTGCAGATTTATAATACTTGGTGGTACTTGGTTTTCAGTTTTTGAGCTGTCTGTCAAGGACAGATTTCTGGATTGTGAGCAGTAGAGACAAAGTGAGAGATGAAAACTTCTAATATGATTTAAGTGTGAGGAAGGTTGAGTTTGACTTCTCCAATAGAAATACTGTATTTTACCTGTGTGGGGTTTGCTCTGCTGCTTGCAGAAGGCCTTGTTGCTATCTCAGTTTCTCCAATACTGTTCTCATCCTCTCCATTTCCCTCTATTCCAGTGGCAACTCTAGGGTCTTTCCTAGGCTTTAACCATTAATCTGTGTATCTGAAATTATCTGAATTTTTAGCCCTTCCCCATACTCATCACAGAAACCCAGTTGCTCACTCTTTCTTGCAACATGTTATCTGTAACTCAAAACATCCACCAGTATTTTTCATTGTTGGTGTTGTACATGACTTACCCTTGACATTACTGGGGTTTTTTGCCAGTTTATTGATGCACATTGCTGTACCTACTGGAATAGTCCTACATGCCTCATTATGAGTTGTAACTGTACTATAAAACTACTTGGTATTGTGATCTCTACCAATTTATGCAGCATGCTTGCATAATGAGTAACAATTCCTGTTTTTAAAAGAGGAAAGGAATATAGCAGTGCTCTAAATTGAGGGTATAACATCATGCTGAAGTGTTTACTTTGTTTCAGTTCCTCGGGAAACAGACTCAGGAGTCTTGTATAGAATTAAAGTTGGAACTAAAAAGAGAAGAGTCTATTTTATTGCAGAGAGCTAAACATCTCTTGTAGTTGCAGAATACTGTTGACATAGGACACAGGATTTTGGTAGACTGGTTTTATAATGCATTGCAAACTGTAAGCATTTGGGAATACTTCTGCAAAATTCAGATTTCTGTCTGGAAGGTACAAATATATCTCACTGTAGTTATATGGCAAGACTGACTCACTTAAAAGGGGCTTCATAAACCAACATTTCTTTCTATTTAACTTTTGTGTTTTGCAAGGATTCGGTCATGCCTTCCCAGGAACCTCAGTTAGATGATAAAAATGATGAAGTTGACCTCCCTTCAGAAGAAACTGATGGAAGTGAGTACTTTCTGAAGTAGGAATTCACATGTTTCCCCTTTTGGAGGCCCAGTTTCTATGCCACCTGTTTGGGCTTTTTAAAAGTTTATTTTGGATTAGCTGTAGTTTGGTCCCATGAACTAAATGCTCCCTAGGGACTCAATTACAGTAAATGTGCTTCTGAAGCATGTCATCTGGCTTGGTTTCATCCTAAATTCATATGCTCTGAAGCCACTCCAGAATGTCAAGTTAAGCATGGAACAATTGGCAACAAAAGATTTGCTTTTCAAACAGAACCTCTGCTTTAGATCCAAACTATGCTGCTAATAGAGCTGTTCCCTCCAGCTTCAAGTTTTTCTTAATTTTTGCAATTTGGAGTGGAGTCCTTAAGTTAATATTTTTAGTGGTTTAACCTGCCTTGTTTTAAGGGCCTATTTATCACACCCATTCTCCAAGATCAGTCTGGCTTTTTTCAGATATTATGAGCTCACATTGATGAAATTCTTACTGTATCAGAGTTGGTTGTTTCTGCAGCACCCTTAGGATCTGTTGTCAGGATTACAAAAATAAAGTGGAAAAATTAGATCAAATGTCCCATAGTATTTAAAGCAGATTGTTGAACCTAAGCTACTAAATCATTTTTCCATTTGTCAATTTTTAAAATTATTTCTAATGAGGGCTTTAATAACCACACTCCTTGTTTGATTTCTTTTCCAGTTTCCTACATTCCTTCCAACCGGAAACACGACAACCTTAAAGATGACTCTGAGGTATGTGAATTGCAAAAATATTTTGAAAACATTTACACACTTGTAATCATACAGCTTTGTATACAAGGCTAATTATTTGTTCTATTTTTCCTGCCACCTTTTAAAAAAATCTCTAGGGCTTCTTTCTAAAAGTTGGCTATTTTTGAAAGCATTTTTGGTGGATTTTTCAGATGCTTCCTGTGTTCAGCTTGTCTTATCCCAATGATGATGTGAGGAAGACTTTTTTCTTTTTTTTTTTTTTTTCTCTCCTCTATATTGGAACAACAGTGTTTTAGCAGGGGGTTTGACTTCATTGGTCCTTGCAACAAAGGGAGCTTTGACATTGTCTGCTCTCCCTAATGGATGTGTACCCTTTAGCACCCTCAGGCTGCCTTTACAGGATGTCATTCTGCAAGTTGGTTCAGTCTGGTGATACATTAACTGTCCAGCTCTTTTAGATGTTTCATATGAATACTACCCAGTAATTTATAGACAGCTCCTGTGGAAATGCAAGTAGAATAGCATACACTTAAACTCTGTTTTCCAGCTCTTTTGTAGACAGTCTGACACAATCTCTGCATACCAAGAATGTTCTTCCCTTAAAGCAGTTTGAAAAATCCCAATATGCTTTAATTCTAAAGGACTTCTTTTGGAAATGCTTCTGGCATTCTTAATAAATAGGATGCACTCTGCAGAACACAGGCAGTTGGTTTGATATCCCCCTTTTAACAAGCCTGCACCTTTTTTCCCCTCTACCTCCACCACAATACTTGTCACTACTGTTATTTTACACTCGAGCAGTTCCTGCTCCTGGGTAAGTGACTGCCTTATTTTCAGTCACATGTCTTTAGATTTCATCTTGGATTCAGAGATGGAAGGGTATAAATTTATAAAACACACGTGAGAATTTAATTGCTATCTAGAATTTTCTGACTTTTGCTGTCACTAGTGCTCAGGTAGATACTGTTTAAGTTCTGATGGGTGCTGTTTGATCAGCTGCCCTTAATGAAATGCTGCTGTGACTTTCCTACCTTGCTTCTGAGCTTTACTGGAATAATTTAAGGTATCCTACAGAGTGGAAGTGGCATTCTGGGAGCTTTGTTGACTAGAATCTTTAAGCTCAGAGGAATCTCTTCTAATAGCAGGCAATCCTAGATCAAGATTCTTTATATAAATACTTTCCCTAGTTCAGCAGAATGCTGATCTGGCTGCAAGTACAGTAGTATGAGGTCAGATAAAAATAGCCCACAGAAGGTATGTCAGAGCATTGTTACCTATTGGTAAAACATAAAATGTCACAGTACACGCTGCATTTGTCTGGTTCACCTGTTTGATTTTCAGTTGTGTGTGTTCCCATCTAATTCCACCAATCAATCAAGATGAAATTTATCTTTTTAATGTAAGGAATTTAAAAATTGCACTCTTCCTTGTGGAATGTTTCTCAAGGCATTACCTTCTCTTTGTCAATAAGGAATATTTAGATGGTTCACTAGATGTAACTTTCAGTGAAACCAACCCAATAGCAACCAAACATTTCTAAACAGATGGGTTATAATCAGCCTTTCAGGTCTTTGTGCAGTGACAATGGTAAGCAAATGCAGTCCAATGTGCAGTCCAATGGTTAAAGACCTTGACTTGTTAAGAAAATGTCTTCTGTTTCTAGCATCTGTTTCTTTTTGTACAGGATATCAAACCCGTCATTGATGGAATGGATGGAATTAAGATTTCTCAGGGGCTTGGACTACAGGACTTTGATTTAATCAGAGTTATTGGGCGTGGAAGTTATGCCAAAGTTCTTCTAGTTCGGTTAAAAAAGAATGATCAAATTTATGCCATGAAAGTAGTGAAAAAAGAATTGGTCCATGATGATGAGGTAAAAGTCCATGTTAATTGTATTCCATTACACGTTGTAAGAACTGAGTACGCTTTGACAAAAACCATTCAACTAAGCAAGCAGAACATTTACAGAACATTTCTGTCTGCATAAAGCATTAAGATGAAATCTGAGAGAAATGTCCCTTATTAAAATAATAATTATTAATAATCTTAGAGTGCACATAAATATTCCTGCCTGGATGTAATAGTCTGTAAGTGATGAGATAAATAGGGTGGAATTTAGGCACTTTATTTTGAAAGAATACAAATATGTTTTCCATAACAATGAGTGTAGCTGCAAAGTCGTCTCTGATTTCAGAATAGGAGCTGAAACTGTTCTTGAAGTCATGATTGCAGAGCTTATGTGCAAGTGACACAGTCTTCTGGAATACTTCTGAAATACTTCCTTGCTGAAGTATTAGAAGTAGGCTGGGATTCTTTTAAGAATTAAAAGTTAGACAGACTAACTAGGTTTTGGTATTTTCATTGAATTAATTTTGAGTTATAAATGAGAAAATTAAGTTCAGTTTGGAAGTCTTTAAAAACTGGAGATATACATTGCCTGTGTTACTGGCATGAGTTGCTTCAGCAGCCTTAAGATCACTGACCTAAGATAATAGAATTTATTTCTGTGAAGCAGTACATGCAGTGTATCAAATGGTGCAGGTGTGTGACACTTAAAACTGGCTTAAATTTTGTGCAGACCTTTCTAAATGGTTAAGCTTCTGAATATATAATTAATGTTCTATAACTTTCTCCAGATTTTAGGGGGTTTTGTCTTTCTGAAGAACATGTGTAACAATGATGTAAGGGAGCATAGATGTTGACAATTTCTTTTCTGGGAATATCCAGAGTGGTCATCCAGCAGCAGTTCTGATTGTTCAATTACTCTATTTCAGGATATTGACTGGGTACAGACAGAGAAACACGTGTTTGAACAGGCATCCAGTAACCCATTCCTGGTTGGCTTACATTCCTGCTTTCAAACAACAAGTCGGTAAGAAAGATCTGAAATTATTTTGTTTTGGAAGTCTTGATCTTTGTACTAGCTGCTTCTCCTAAAGCCAATGGAACATAGCAATTTTTGGAAGGAAGCATTAGTGTTGTCAGGGATTCACCACTGCAATACAACCAGTTATAGCAGGGGAGCTTAGCCAATGTGATGTAGAGACCACAGCCAGGTTTTCCAGCTCCCAGGAAGGGAAAAGAGGAACGAGGAGGAGGAACTGTTCTGTCGTCCTGTGCATGGGCTGTGTGTCTCCACTAGGATGGTAGCAGAGTAAAACAAAGCTTTATAAGAGGTGTTCTATACTGCTTGATTGGGCTGGGGGCTGAAGCAGTTCTCAGAAGGCAAAACTAAGGTGTTTTGTTTAAAATAGTTTTGAGCTGCTCAGTAATAAGATTTTAATAATAACTCAAACTTACACATGTATTAAGTATATTTTACCTATATGAGACTTATGAGCCCTTTAGCACAATTGATGGAGTATGATTTCCTTTGAACAAGTGCTTAATAAACTCCTGGCTACTTTGACATACAAGGCTTTTTGTCCTTGTGTGCAAAATCCAAACTGGATTATTTGCTGCTAATTTTGCAATTGGAATCTGAAGAAAATCAAGGAAAACTTTTATGCCCATGCTTAGATAGGTCACTGGGGAATTTGGTTTGTGTGGTAGTTGTGTGGTTTTTCGGGTTTTTGTTTTCACAGGCACCTGTGTACTATTATTTACTTTTGTAATGACTAGTGCCATATGTATCACAATCAGGAGATGTAAAAGTCCTTTTCAGCTTGATTGGCTTAAGCATGGAGTGCAATTTTAAGTCTTCCTCAGTTATCTAGTCATCTATCCTTAATAATAATTACTTGGTTGTTACAATGTGAAAAACACTTTGTAACAGTTCATGTAAAAATGTACTAAGAACAGTGTGTAAAAATGTACTTGCAGGAAGAGTTCCAAAGGAACATATCCTTTCTTTTAAATATAACTTCAAGTTAAAATAAGAATGTACTTTAAAAAGATGCTAATTGATGCTAAATGCAGCTATTTAGAATGTTTCAGCTACTCATGATGGTTGTTTTATGATCTTATTAAAATATGTGTTGTGGGTTTGCCCAGAATTGCCAAATAAGTGTCTGCCAAGGATGGCAGCAGTCTGAAACCTCTGTCCTGCAGAGCTGTTGGTGTTTGAGTAAATCCTTCTAAAACCAGCAAGGACTGCCAGGATTCACAGACAGCAGTGCTTGAACATGAGTTGACATGGGCAGCTCTCCATCACAGGTTCTGAATCCTCATAAGGCATTGGAAGCTTCTAAATAGGAGAGGGAAGTTAGTAGCAAAAAAAGAAAGCAGGAGTTGTGTAATAAAATACTCATGACATTGTTATCTATTTTGTTTATTTAATTTTAATTTAGTGCCTATATTCTTCTGGGCCACTGAAAAACTTGCAAGATGGGTTGCGTTAATTTTTTCTACCTTACCTTTTGAGTTTTTCACACTTAAGTGTTACAAATTAAGAATCCTTTTCAAAGGAAGGAAAATAAAATCATCTTTGTTAACAATTAAATGGTCTGAGCAACTGGAGTATGTGTTTTCCTAATGGAATGTTTTCCAGTGTGCAAATACATGGGAAGAAGTTTTCAACACGTGGGAAAATAGGTGTAGAAAGAGCTGCTCCCTCCTGGGACAGCTGCAGCCTTCATCAGAAGCTCTCTCTCAGCATGTTTCTATCCTGTAGCTCTCCCTGACCTTGGCAGAATTGCCTGGATCATATTTTCCTAAGGATGAAACCTTTCCTGCGGACTCTAACAGAAATCTTTTTATATGGCTGATTCCACCTGTATTTCTTTCCCTTACTGACTTTCTGTTGTTTTGAGAAGACTTTTTAAACAAACTGACACTACAGAAGAACTAAGAAGCCTTGATGCTGCAGCTTTCTGTGCCCTGATCTTCCATGTAGGAAACATCCTATGTAGAGAGGAACAGTGGGTCTGTGACACCTTTGTTCTTCACAGAAAGGTGTTGGCAAAGTCAGGGGAAGGTGGAATTTCATTATCTGTCCTGCTAGCTCACCAAATTTAGTTTTCATCACAGAAAAATAATGGACATATGTGTTTATTTTAATAGACAGTCTTGGTCTGTTTATTCAAATAAAATGGAAAGTTTTTTTCTTCTAGGAATGACAGTTTGTATCTTAACAGTGTATCAGGAAGAGTTCAGTGATGATCATAGGGTTTAATAGAAATAATTCTGTATCTGAATCTTAGTAATATGCCAGGTCATTATCTTGGGAAATGGTTATTGCATCATAGGCTATCCAGATAGAACTTTCTGAAAGGAAATTTGAGTTACATCCCTCTTGATCCTTATATCATTTTGCTTGCAATAGGTATGTTTGAGTTTTTCAAGAACTGAATAAGCACAACCAGCAAGCTTCATAGTTTTATGTTTAATCCTACAAAATACACTTACTAGTTGTTGGTAACGATCACGAAATTTTTAAAAGATGGTGACCTTTTAGTGGCAAAACTATATCAGAAATAGAAATAAGTTTCAGGCTTTGTCCATGCAGAAATCTTAAATAGTTTAACTATAAGAAATCTAAAAGTGCAGTTCAAGACTGGAAGTGAAAATGGGTCAAATTGGAAGGGTAAGAATAGTTTTTCTTTTCAAGAGTTTCCTTGGAATCTATTAATTGTGTTATATACTTTCAGATTGTTTCTTGTCATAGAGTATGTAAATGGGGGAGATCTTATGTTCCATATGCAACGGCAAAGAAAACTTCCTGAAGAACATGCAAGGTAATCTGCTAAAACAGTTAGGAGTGGGGGGTGGGCCTGTTTAATTGTGTATGAAATACTTTCCAAACTTCATTGCATAAACCAATATAAAAAGCAGAGAATGAAAGGTTGATTTTTAAGTTTAGAATGTACTGCCCTAGACTGAAATGTCAATTCTATTTTTTGAAGGGTATGTATTCTTTTTTTAAAGAGAGAAAGCATCAGTAGTTACAGATATTCTTATTTACATTACTTTTTTGCTTCATCTTTAGGTAATGCTTCTGTGCTCTGTTGATAGAAGATGTAATTATTCTACTTATTTTGGCTTTACTTTAAATTAATGTCATATTGGTGGAAGATGAAAAACCTTTTCATGGCTTTGCATTGTAACTCTTAGATCATCTGTGTCGGGCTGGGAATTTTCAGAAAAAAATCTGTTGGATAAAGAATAAGTAAATTGTAGAAGGAAAGAAAATTTCCCATATTTAATTTAAAGAATGATTTTACAGTGTATTATACTAGTGTATTTATGAATAAGTAACTTCTTGGTATGCTGTTCGTGCAGAAAAGCTGACTAAAGTGATGCTCTAAAAACAATTTTTAATTGCACTAGCTTTTTTGCACAGTCTAATATTAATGCTAATATTTTTTTTTCCTTTCCAATTTCAGGTTTTATGCTGCTGAAATTTGTATTGCTCTGAACTTTCTACATGAAAGAGGCATCATCTACAGAGATTTAAAACTAGACAATGTTCTTTTAGATGCAGAGGGTCATATTAAATTAACAGATTATGGCATGTGCAAGGTAGGAGTTTTCTTACCTTTCATGTCACTGTCTCTCAGTAGTAATCTCGTTTTTGTTATGCTTTTAAGTCAAGTACTGCATCCAGTGACACTGAGAGAAAACTGAGCAAAGTTATTCTTAATACCGTAAGTAGAATAGGAATTGAGTAGATTAGGAATTCTAGAATAGAATTCTACTAGAATAGGAATTCTACTCTGAAACATGTCTGAAGAACAGAACCATAATGAGGGAAGTCTGTCTCAGTTCCTGCCTAGAACAGCCACTGCTCCAGTATCCAGGAATGTTGGACTAAGGGGTGTCTTCACTATCCAAGTGCACAGGTTGTGGGGCTTCACTTGGAATTCAAGTTATGTCCAAGCTTGATTCCTTTGTTCCTAAAAATGGAAGGTTTTTTTCCCAACATCTGTTTAAAAAATGACTTCCAAACTGGTTTTGATCTGAAATTTAAAAAAATCATTCTGTAAACAGCAAGCAAGATGTTGTTACAAATGTGTTTTAACCAATTAACGTGCTGAAGATAAGTTGTAAAGCCATAAGCCAGCTTTGAGCACTCTTTATTTTCCTCTAGCGTTGCCTTTTTTGAAAGGAAGGTCTTTAGACTAACTAAGTAACTTGGCTTTTAAAGTCTAATTAAAGGAAATTCCCAGAAAAGGAGGTCAGCTTTTAATTTATGACATGATTTATGCATGTAGGAAGGTTTGGGCCCTGGTGACACTACAAGCACTTTCTGTGGGACACCAAATTATATTGCACCAGAGATCCTCAGAGGAGAAGAATATGGTAAGCTGTGTATAAACAATTTATAGCTGTAATAAGTCACAAAACTGAATTCTACTTATAGGTACTTTCAGATACAAGCATTTTTTCAGTTTCCACATTTTTGTACCATGATATATTGAGAAAATTGCATATTGAGTTTAATATTTTTCTGAAATTATAAATTTATTTTTTCCCTTGCGATCACTCATTTCAACTTTAAACCATACTTTCCCTGAGAAATAACTGTTGAATGGTACTTCAGCAAAACCAAGTGTACTCTTGGAAGAACTTCCCAGCTGCTGTTGTCCTCCAGGCAAGGATATAGAATGCTCTAACAAAAAGCTATTGCTTGTGCAGAAGTCAACAGTACCGCAGTCTTCTTAACCCATGTTGTTATTCTTGAACTAATCGGATCAATAGTTAAATAAGTCAGTTGTAAGATGCTAAATATTAAACTTTTTAAAAATATCTGAAAATTTTCAGCTTAAATATACTGAATTTTTATTGAAGCATTTCTGTCTGGCAGACACCTACCAATTCTTACACAGATTACCTTTGATTCAGAAATTCATCTTCTGATAGTGTAAGTCAAGATGTCTGTCGCTTTGTAAAAGCAAATAATTTCTGTACTTTGTAGGCCCAGGCCATTAATCTTCACTTCTGTGAGATATAACACTGAAATTCAAGGTGGCTGAAAATCTGCTTTGCAAACATTGACAGGGTTCAGTGTGGACTGGTGGGCTCTCGGGGTGTTGATGTTTGAAATGATGGCAGGAAGGTCTCCATTTGATATTATTACTGACAATCCAGATATGAACACTGAAGATTACCTCTTCCAAGGTATAGTAATTTTATTTTTAATTGGAAGAAATAATGAAAACTAGCAGTTTCAGGAGGACAGTTGAATTTTCCTTTTCCCTTGTTTCCTCTTAGTAGATCCAGGGCCATAATATTTCCAGTTCTTTATTTCAGGAATTTATTTTGTTAAAATCAGATAAAATGGTCTGCAATGAGAGCCTTCTACAGACAATAAAATATTTTTAAATGTTCACATCTCAGTAGTGACAGAAATTGTAGGGAATGGTGTCCTTGTTAGAAAGCCAAGAATAAATTGTTTAGGGCTGCATGAGAGGATAGGAGTGTCTTTCCTGACAGAAACAAATCCAGTAGTTTTTTACTCCCATTAACTTTCAATTATTTTTTTAACTTCTGATGAATTTTATATAAATATTTTTAACAGCCTTACCTTTCAGTAGTAGTGATGTACGAACTTTTGTGAACAAAAGCAGTAATACTTCCTGTATTTATTTCCATGGAAACACTAATAATTAGTTTTGGGAATTGTAAAGTTGCCAACTCCTTAATGTGCAGAACCATTCTCTAAAATAGTTACTGCAGTTGTGTCCCAGTCTGCAGTGGCTGTGGTGCCAAGCCTAGTGGTCAATCAGCTGCTGCTTAAAAATCATACTTTTCCACATACTGAGGAGAAAAAAGTTTTATTCCCTCCTTATACCACAAGCAACAGACAAGATAATGAAGTTAACATTTCTTATAGGAAATGCTGAAATGTCAGTGTAACAGTACCTTGAATCCTTTTGTTTGTATTGTTTTAAATAAATCCAAATGGTAACTTAATATAGTGTTTGTACTGAAATCATGGTCAATGTCATCAACCAAAACCCAATATTGCTGTTTTTAAATCTGTAACAGTTATTCTTGAGAAGCCAATCCGGATTCCAAGGTTTCTTTCTGTCAAGGCTTCCCATGTGTTAAAAGGATTTTTAAACAAGGTAAATGACATTCTCTTATTTTTAGCATCTAAGATGGGGAAGTCAGAGCTTCCTGTTGAAAGCAATACAGTTAAGAAGTTAATCTGCTTACTATTAAAATCTATAAAACCTTGGTATCCTGTTTGTTAAAAAACCCCACATCTGAGTTGCTAATTTACTGAGGGAGTTCCACAGCACAGATTAAAAACCCTTTTCCTAGTAGAAAAAAAAATAACTATAGGCTTGTTTATCAACTCTTTTCTGTAATGATTTCTACTCATTTAATTGGGGTGATTGAAATCAGTAGAACTGTTATAATTGTTTCATGAAGAAAAGAAGGATAGTAAATAAGTCTAGATATTTTTTTAAGAAGTTGTAACACTTAGGAGTGAAATTTCAAACTTCATCCAAAGAAAATAGGAAAAAAGAACTTGGTAGCTATAGTATGTCTGCCTTAGCAGCAGTAATAGAGAATGCTTCAGTCAGGTATGTGAGCTTTTGACAAACATGGACTGTAACTGGCTTGCAGTATGTAATAGGAATTTCTGTGTTTCCACAGGATCCCAAAGAGAGGCTTGGCTGTCAGCCACAGACAGGATTTTCTGATATCAAGTCTCATACGTTTTTCCGCAGCATAGACTGGGATCTGGTAAAAATACTTCCTTTTGTTTCTATGTGTTCAAAAAGAATTAGATTCTTGGAGTTTGTACATGTAACAACCCCATTAAAAACAGTGGAATGTGGTGCCTTACTATTGTGGGTGGTCATTCCATTGAGTGTTCTTAGTAAGCATTTCAAGCTCCATTGAAAAAAAGGAAGCGTGGGCTAGCAGAGGCAGTCTGTTGGATTTCTGTTTCAGTTCTTCATATCTCCTGTTTATTAGGAACCTTTCTGCCTTGACAGGAGGGTTTGCAGTTGGTTAACACAGCCAACAGGCTGAGTAGTGTCAGCAAACCAGTTTAGATACAGCCACAGCAGATGAGGTGCTTCAGACGGGTGAAGTATTTGTAGTCTGCTTGTGGTAAATTTAAAAAAAAAAATTAGTGAATTTACAAATTATATAATTTGAAGTTGAGTAGGATTATTCAGGTAGGTAACAGGATTTAGTAACGTGTAGATGTGGGGAAGATCAGGTCATTTTTTTTCTAAGCAAGTGGCTTGAAACCAGGGAGGATTGTGTTTTCATGGTGGAGTAGATGACATGCATTTCATTGGTTTTGCAGGCATAGAATTTTATTGAAATAGTAAGTTTTCTGAAAGCTTCTGTTACTTGGTAATTGTGCCTGCTGTCTTCATCACAAAAGCCATCACAGAAACAATGTTCTGTTTATTGACACTTGAGCAATAAACCAGTCAGGAGCACTGCCTTATCAGCAGTACTTTTTTAATACCTAGTTGAACAGTGAGAAAATATGCATGTGATATTTTCATAGTCCTAGGAAGTCTGCAGGAAGTGTGGAAACAGGCAGGCAGCAGTGCCTGTAATAACATGAAAGAGGTTGAGGGGAGGAGAGCAAACTCCATGATTCCATTTTCCCTTTGAAGCCTGCTGCTCAGACCTTCCTTGTCAGCACTCTTCAGAGAGATTTTCACAACAGAAGGAGCTCATGTTTGAAACTACCCGGTGTTTACAAAATTATTCATATAACGAAGGCTGTCTTTAATTTTGTCAGACATCCCTTGTATTATATTCTTCCTTAAGTCCAAGTATCATTTTTCATTACCTTGGCTGCCTAGTGGTGCTATAATGTAGTTTCCTGGAGTTTGTGGTAGAGAATAAATGTCATGGCCTGCAGGGTTTCTGTTTGGTCTTGCAGTTTTTTGAGAGAGGGGGGGAAAGAGAGAGAGAAGACTGTTGGATTTGTTTTGTTTATTTGTGGAAGAAACTCACAATTGCTGTTTCTTAGTCAACATTTATGCTGATTTGAGATTTTTTTTTTTTCAAAACTTTTTTTTTTTTTTTTTTTCCTGGAAGCTTTATCTGTTTTAAAATGGAAATATTTAGATGGTTGTGCTGTTTTCTGATATAATTAAGATAGTTTAGATCCAGGAGCATCTACAGTGTTAGATTTTAAGCTAAATGTCTAATGAAAGTGGAAAATATATTCAGGAGAAAATGAAAAGAAATACTGAAAAGCTTTTTTAATTACTAGAATTTTCTTTGAAATACAGGTGATGAGTGGAAATGATTTTGACTTTAAAAGCTTTCTCAAATCTTTTCAAGTTGAAGCACAAGGGAACAATAGTCTAATGCTGACTAAATTTTTTTCTCTGTGTGAAGCTTGACTTAAATGGAAAAATAAATAATGGTAAAGTGAACACGTACCATAAACACTTTGTTTTCCTAGTGTTAGTAATTTCAGTGGTGTGTGGCACAGCTAAGAACACTTTAGATTGACTTTGCACACAGGATGGCTTAACAGCATGCAAGGAGGTGCCAAGACAACCCTTTTTGTTTCAATACTTGAAGTCTATTTTTCTCCTAGTGCCTGTTTTTATGGTATTTATCCACTATATGCTGCAAAAAGAACTATAAAACCATGGCTACTGTTAGCTGTGTACAGAGGCAGTATTTTCTAGAGAGATGCCAACCTATTTTTCAGTCATTTTCTCAAGTTAAAGGCTGCAAATTCATTTTCTGTCTGATCTTTCTCTAGAGAAATGGTGACCTCCAGTGGCCAGCCAGGCTAACCCAAACTGGAGATACTACCTAGGCCACAGCAGATGAGAATAATGATCATTTACTCATTATTAGACTAAAATTAAAATTCCCATGTTTTATTGATGATCCCTGTTCAGGAAGATACAGGTTTCCAGTTCCTGTAGTAGGAAATCCTGTATGTAAATGTATTCCTGGTTCACTTGTAATTGCAGAATAAACCTCTGGACTGCTTTAGCTGCTTTGTTGATTTCCATGACTTGCTTTAAACAATTGCTTACCCACGTGGCCAGCAATTGATCGGAACATTAATATTGTGTACTCTTCTGTTGCTGGAGTTGGCTTTAATGAATACATCTGGTTATGTTAATTTGATGAAAAATTAGTTGTAATCTGGGAAAGCATCTTGGCTTGAGTGGAAAGCTTCTTGAGGATGTTCTCAGCTTAAATACTGTTTTGCCAGATGTGTCTAGCAACAATGCTTTTTCCTAATAGATAGGTCAAGAGCTTTGTCTGTGGTTTTAAACTTAAAATTTTATTAATTTTTTATAACTTTTGAACTTTTTATATTTAGCAGTAGGATAAACAGGATAAGCTTAGTGTCAAAATCCATTAGCCTAAAAACTAACACCACACTGTATTTTGGTTTTATGTCTTCCAACATTAAACTCAACTGTAGTGACTTTTCTGTGTATGTCCTCCAGAACCAATGTATAGTTATTTTCTTGGGGGATTTTGTAAATATTTTTTTAATCTTCCCTCTGCCATGATGTTTTTTCTTAGCTGGAAAAGAAGCAGACAACCCCTCCATTTCAGCCTCAGATCACAGATGATTACGGTTTGGATAACTTCGATACGCAGTTCACCAGCGAACCCGTGCAGCTAACCCCAGATGATGAGTATGTTTTTCCTCAAACACAACTGCATATTAAGAAATGAATTTTTAATTTACTTGAAAATTGCTAGGCAGAGACTTTGTGCTTGGCATAGGAACATAGTCAAGTTAAATTAAATTTTGAATTCTTGTATCCTACATTTCTTGCATAAATTATTGTACTTTTTTATCAGCAGAGTGCCTGTTCTTCTAACAGGTCAGAAAAAGGTATTGATTTGCTGTTGAGTGTGTGCTTGGCACTGAAAGAAGAGATGGCAACTTGATTCCTGACCAAGCAGCTTGTACTTCTGTACCCATGAGAAGCAATTGAGGCTCAGCTCCTTGGGTCTCAGCTCTGTGTTGCATTGCACATTCTGCTTGACAATGAAATTTTACTTATTTTTTCCCATTTGTTGCTACTATGCAACTTCACATGCATACGTTTCTACGAGGTGTTTTGTTTGAAGAAAAAGCAGAGCAACAGAAACAGCAGTTGCAACTGATAAAACTAAATCCATGCTTTTCTTTGTTTTTCAGAGATATAATAAAGCGAATAGATCAGTCAGAGTTTGAAGGGTTTGAATATATTAATCCTTTGCTGCTGTCAACAGAGGAGACAGTATGAAGGAGTGACATCTTCATCATGGACAATGTGAATGACCTTTAAATTTATCCTTAACCACAGTATATGCATGCGAGGCTGGGGACTGTAAGAGTTTGGATGGAGACCAATGATTTTTTTTAAAATTGCTGCTGAAAATTCAAAAACAAGAAATAATGATTTTGGTGGGTGTCTTCTGCCACTTAGTGATTCTTAAGGTCTGGGCACTGACAGAACTGGCTTCATTAATGAAGGAATTTGCATTTTGTGCCTGTTTGATGAAGGACTGAAATGTTCATTGCATCCCTGGACAAGGAGATTCTGAAAACCTCCATCTACACTTTCTACAAACATTTGATGCAATGAGCTACCAATTGAAGAATATTACAGTGTAACATCCTGAAGAATAAAATATATTACGGTGGTGTTGAAGCTTATTTTTGATGCCTTTTTTCACAAGTGGTACCTGTCTAAACGTCTCAGATGTATCTAAGAGGAGTTGTGTTTTATTAGCAATCAAATCATAAATTTGGGTACAAGATTTAAGTGCCTAAATGGACAAACTTCATTGAAGAATTATTGCATATTTGGAACGTTCTTAAACCTGGTAAGTTCTGCTTGTTAATACTAAGTAACCATTTACATATGGAATATACAGTTCACAGCTGCAGCCTGATATACCTTTTTATCTTTCTAGAAATTAAAATGCAGAGTGATTCAGCAATATTAATTCCAAATTAGAATTTACAGTATTGATTTTAAAATCTGCTGTTTTAAACTCCAAATTTACCAAAATGTGTAGATTGAAGAGAACTAAATTTGCACACAAAGGATTTCTGAAGATACTTAACCAGTGCCTACAGCTACAAAGATGTTGTGTTGTATATTAGATTTTTGAAAAGTATTTTTATCAACAATACAAATATTCAGAAATAGAGCAAAAGCGTATTAAAGCATAGCCTTAAAGTTTAAATAGTAAATCTAGAATAACCATAATATAAAATACATTTTCCTGATAAAGCACACCTCCTACCTGTGGTAAACAGTCTGCTTACAATTACTCAATGTGTATTAATAACTAATCATTCTATGTAAGAGGATGGGATGTTTTGGTAAAATGATTTGCATCAAAGTAGTACTTTTTTTTATGGAAAAAAATACCTAAGAGACTGAGTAACACAAGAGAACTATCAAATCCCTTCTAGTGGAAGGAGCTGGGGGGAAGGCAGGGAAAGGGTTGTGCTTCATCACAAAGGTGGGTGCTGCCTTTGAGGATCAGTCAGCCTTCAGGTGCCCTGGAGATCCACCTGCCTCCTGAGGAACAGCAGCAGAGGCAGCTCTCCTCCTGCTGGAGCTGGGGTTCACTGTGTTGTCTGGGTTGTACAGATGGGGGGAAAAATCACATGGGAAGGAAAAAAACATGAGAAACCCTGTGCCATGACATCTTGCCTAATTTGGTGTAAAGTGCAGGATAAATTGCAACCCTTTCACTCTCTTCACATTACCATATGGTTTTCTCAGGGTACAGCATTGCATTAGGTGCTGAACATGACATCTTTGGGATTCACATCCGAGTCATGAGGTGCTAGGACGAGACTGCCAAAACATTGTTTAAAACTTTGAATTGTTACCAATCTACATTTCGTATCCCCTCATTAGCTGCATTTAGGCAGACCCGTGGTTGTTGAGTTATATTAACCCCATTCAGATTTAAGTTGTGGGTTTCTCTCTGTTGGACTGTAGCTTTTCATGTTAAGCAAAATGTGTTTTAATCAGCACTAAATAATTTAACCAGTAAGTACTTGCCTCAAATGCCTGGAGTTTAGATACTTTATTATCTACTAAATGAAGCATTTACATTTTAAATGTAATCTGACTTTTTTTTAATTACTCCCTTTCTCCTGACAACAACTTAATTTATCCCGAATAGTTTTTCTTTCGGTGTTTTCAACTCCCCTGGTAATAAAACTAATCAATAGTTATCAGAGTGACTGCAGGCAGCTCATGAACGGAAACTTGACAGACTAAGCTGTCCTTTGACATGCCAGGGCATAGGACCTTAAATGGAAATATTAGACACGTGGGTTGGGTTTTCTTAAACCTTTTTTTCTAGGTTTCAGAACATTTTGGGAGGGAGGGAAGGAAGAACAGAGACACATTTGCTAAAAAAACATTGTAAAGAGTACTTGATTTTATTTAAGAATTTACAGGAACTTACAATGTTGCTGTGTTGCCAAATAGTTTGCTGGATACAAGTTTGGTTGCTCATGTGCAAGTGTTTGAATAATGTTCTGTTCATGATGAAGGGGAAATTTTTTTATATAAAGTACTTGTTTTATAAATAAAAGATAATGAAGGATGTAATTAAATGTGTGGTTTGGAAAAAAAATCCTAATATATTACAAATGGATCTGGTAATGATATATAGTTGTCTTATTTGAAATAGTAAATGAAAATTCTAGCTAATTTAATGATTGTAAAACAGTAAATATGTTCTTGTAGTTTTGTATAATTAATTAGTTGGGATCTTTGCTGACCAGTTTTAATTGTGCAGAAGATGGTATACTAATCCATAACAGCTAAGATCATTTATATTCTTGCACATCTATTAAAGACTTTAATGAAAAAGTTAATAGACTGTTATTATTTATCAGTCAACTTAGCCATGTCCAACTTGCACTTTTTGGAGACCCCATTTTAAATTAAATCTATAGGATTCTTCCTGTATTTTGATACTCCATTCTATGGTTATTCTGTATCTTTGAGTTGCATGTGAACTGTGTGTTTCTAGGGTCCAGGGCAGAGGTTTCTTAGGACTGGAAACCCTCCAGATACTGCAAGTGGAGTTGAATCCCCTCTTCCCATTGTGCCAAATGTGGTGATCACACTGGCCCAACAGCACAATCCTGTCTGCAGCCCTGGGACAAGGAATGGGTTTTGTAAGGCTGTGGCTGGAGAGGTGGTGTACTGCAGGAACAGGAGACCCTGTTCAGTAAACAATTAACTGTACCTGAGGGAAACGAACATCCCGCTCTACTTTAGATAATTTGTTTCTACTAAACCCACGCTGAGAGTAATTTATTGTGGTTCATGGAAAAGCTTGTTTTGCTCAAGCTTCCAAAATGTTTACCTGCTGCTGTTAAGAAGTTACCAAGTAAGTGATGAGTGTTCTGAGAAGCTTCTGGCCAAAACAAACTCTCAGGTGTTCTTTATACTCAAACATTGATTGTTCCTAAGCGGGGGAGAGGTAGGGAACTGATACAAAACAGCTTTTTGGTAAACTAAATCTTGTTTTCTATTTCAGTATTGTGAAACTGGCAGGAAGAAGTTAGTTGGGATTAGTCATGTTAATCAGTGAATGCTGACTTTGTGGGTTTCTCAGTAAGGTTATGAATTCAGTTGTGTTCCTCCTTAGAGATGAAAATAACAACACCCCCCCCCCCCCCTTTATTTGCTCTGGGTTTTGTTTTATTATAATCACAGAATCAACTGTACAATCATGTAAGTTCTTAGATACTATAATAATTAAAAATGCTAAACTTGAAAGACTTCATAATAAAGCTTATTTTCATAGATTACCTGTTTAGAGAAAGATATTAGTAGACCTGGATCAGATTAAATGAATATTTTTGTGCAGCTGCTTTCATCTGTATGTGAAGATTCAGAACGGTGGTGCAGACAAAACAGGTTCTACGGGGATTTACAATAGTACTTTTATTTTGGAAGGACCAAGACCCATTTCCCTGGGCTTCTCTGAGACGTGCTCTAGCACCATTTTCAACATTAGAATGATTTTACATGTATATGAAAGGACTACAAATAGAGACCCCACACTGGCAGAGGGCACTCAGCCTTCTAATATTTGTGATCCTTAAGTCTGAGACAAGAATGTGCTTCCTTGACACACTTTTTCCTTTTCCTGGGAGAAAAGCTCATCCTTGGCCTTGCTCCTTTGCTCTTCGTTCTCCTGGAATTACCACATTACATCGTCTGCACTTTCAGACAAACACTTGGCAAGGTGACCATCAATATCCATTTGTGACAGTCTGCAAACACAGAAAATTAGTTTAGTGAGAAACAAAGTCAAACCCCTTTATTTACACTATTCTTCACTCTCATTTTCTAAGCAATCACAGAAGTGCTCCAGTGGCTCAATGGGTGGGTAAGTTATTCCTGTGCTCAGATGTGCTGCAGAATCTGCCACACTCTTCCAGCTGCTTTTACCTGCTGCTAGAATGTTTGTTAATGACATTTACTAGAAGACAATGCTCACAGTTAGCTTTTAACTATCCAGAATGCTGCATTGCACTGTTTTAGATTATGATACCAGATTTTTTTTGGTGAAATCTGTATTTAAAAATTCTAATTCTGCATATATTAGCAAGGTTTATCAGAGCTTTTCTTCTTGAAGCAGTATAATCTACTAATCATGAACTCCTAAGGTGCATTAGAAGTAGGTAATTCTGACAGTTACTTTACACTTGTTTTGTTTCATTTCATTATTTGGTATATAGAATAAGCAACCAGAACCATTTGGTGGTTTGTATACTGTGAAGTTATTAAAAAGACTTACATGCCACTAAACTGCATCAGACACATTGGACAACTGTCAAGAGTTGAAGATCCTTCACTCTGATTTTCCATCTTCTCTTTGCAGCTTTCAGTTCCAGATACAATTACCAGAGGAGGTGTCTCTTCTCCAGGTATGCATCTGGCTTCACCAAACAAAATATTCCCTTGATGTGTTTGTGTTTGAAGCTCTTTCCTATAATTTTCTTCTCTCTTTTCCTTGCTGTTCTGTATGCTACCTCTGCAGTGCTTTTGAAAGCTAAAAGATTTAGCAGAGCTTTGTGACAATGCCAAGTGGTGTGTAGAACTTCCCTGTTGAGGGAGTTCACATGATTTAGGACTTGCATCTAGTTTTGAGATGCATTTTCTGTCTTCCCCAACTGTATTTTTTATTTGATCTCTAACATCTACACAGCATGTTTTCTCAGCTGAAGAAGGTAAACTGTGCAGTTCATCTGCTTGGCTCTGTTCTTCATGCATACAGCTGATGGGGCTCTGGGTCAGGTGATGGGAGCTATGATCCTTTGGTTTTAGACTTTCTTCTTTGCAAAAAGATGGGAATGGTACCCATGGGAACTCTTCCATTCCAATTGTAAAGACTTCTTGTTTTTGTAGGCTCTCTTCCTCAGAACTCTGTGACACACACAATGTCTTCAAACAAATGCAGTTCAATCAATATTTAAAACTAAGCCTAAACATATTACAAAGACTGAGAAGGGTAAACTACACTGAAGAACATTTTATTTACATCACCTCCAGCCCTTGGACAGCAGTCAAGAACTTCCTGGAGTCTATGCAACACTTGTCTTCCTTATAAAGCCCAAATTGATACCATAGGTACTCTTAATATTTGAGACTAACAATGAAAACAATAACCTGCTGCTGCTCAGGAAACTAAATTATACTTTAGGACTGGTTTGGTTTTTTGGCTTTTTTTTTTTTCTGTTATGATGTTACCTAATACTACCTGAGCAATGCAATGGTTGTTTGTGTCATTAACCTGTTAGTTTTCACTCTTAGGGAGAGGCTTGTGCTTATGAGCAGTCAGTGTACTTCAGAGGTCACCTCTTTATAGCAAAATGTTGTAAAGAATTTGCCATACTGCAAAGAGCCCCCAGTAGTTGTTCTCCTACCATATGGCACACAATGCTACACCACACCACTACAGGTAGAGAATAAAGACCTGAAAAACATTGTCTATTTAAAAGCTATTTCAGATGGATTCCCCTGCTACCAGAATTGAGGCTGTCACTATTGTAAGGAGTCCACAAAGTGCAGACAGTAAGGAAGCAACACACTACCTTTCTAAAGAACTCTGGGAAACTGAGCACTGTTTGCCAGTTTGTGCGCTGTAAATCTTGACTGATGTTTTTCAGTAACAAAGTCCATGTTTTTTCACACTCATTTAAGTCGTCTTTTTCAAACCAGGAACATCTGCCAGTCAGTGAACTGTAAAGACAGAGACAGTCCAATAGTTTGAGGGTGGAAAAGAGGGAAAAAATATTCAGCATTGCTCTAAGTTTGCCTCTTTTAGATTTACCCCCCCTGCTACACTTTCAAAAAATGTAGCTATCCCTAAGTGATTTATCAAAGCAAAGGTTTCAAAATTCTAGTAGCTGACAGTGCCTCAGCCTTCCAGCCCAATTCAATGGTTGTTTCCTTTTGTGAACAGTTAAGCACAAAGTAGGGATTTTATGATTTGAAACTGCATCTAAATTTTCCATTTGTACAACAGAAAACTCTACTCTTAGTTATTTTCTTTTGATCAAGTAGCACTGTATGTGCCAAACCAAGAATAACATCTGACCACATCAAACCATGGGTACATAAAAAGTATTAGTCAATAGAGACAAGTATATAAATGCAGATTTTTTTTTTAGTTTAAAAGAGAGGCAGGACAGCCTGTGCAGGTAAAAAGATGTGGCTGTTTATGTTATTTGTTCATCAAGGGGACCTCCATCTAGCTTGGATGTTATTCAGCCCATAAATTAATTTTTAGTTTACCATGGCTTACAGAACTCACACAGCTATCAAAAAAAATGACCATATTTTTTCAGAGAATGTCTAAAAGCTGTTTTTGCTCCTTGCAACAAATGAGATGTAGGTATTTATCACTGTGTAGGTATTATTACTGTGCCAACTGAAGCACTGAAGTACAGCCACTGTTTTTTTTCTTCCCAGATACTGAATTTGACACCTGCTGAACATGGATATCATTGAAGTGTTTGCATTGAGGATGGTGACTGCACTGTTTCCCATTCATACTTGGCCATTCCCATGCTGCTTTTTGAAGTTACTGATTACCTTTCTTAACAAGCTGATCAAATCCATTGTAAGAAACATTAGGAAGGTTTAACTATAAGAATTGGAAGGCTTTTATACTAGTAATGATGTGTAAAAACAAATTCTAGGGCAGGATGTTAATGTCAGAATGCCATTTCCAGCATTCCCACTTCTCACTGATGCTTTCTTGGGTCCACTGTCCAGGGATGATGCTGCACTAAGAAACAAGAGACAAGTCTTACAAGCCCTCAAAAATCGGAACCATCAGCCTTTGGAGCCTGTTTTTGGAAGGGACAGAGCAGAGTGCTTTCTCACCCCCACAGGCTGAACCAGAACCGAACCACTCACTGCCTCTTCACCCCGCCTTTCTTCCTCCCTCCCTCACCCGAGGGCTGGAAAAAAAAAAGCAGGAATTATTCGTGGCCTCCTGTGAGCCTTATTCTGAAGAAAACTTAAATTTTTCATACGTTAACATTTCAATTATTTTACTCATTAAAAGCACGACAGTGTTTTATGGACACAAAACTCTTCACCAACGATACAGAGCAGCGACCACCCCACACCTGAGGCGCAGCTGCAGCCTCCCGGCACGAGCCCCTTCCCTGAGGCCCCCGGGGTGCCTGAGGTGGGGCTGCCCCCATCCCCTCCGAGGGAGCCATTTCCCCGCCCGGCTCGGACTCACTGGCGCGGCCTGGGGGACTCCCGGCCCGGGCTGTGCTCCCGGCTCCAGGCTGCCGGCGCTTTCTTGGGCTTGAGGCGCAGTTTGGCGGCTCCTTCCTCAGACATGGCCGAAGCGCGGGGCCTGCCCAGCCCAACCTCCTGCAGCTGGCCGGGCTGGCACCGCCTCAAGAGCTCCCTCTCGCTTCGCCGGCGGGCGGAGCTGACGGGCGGACCTTCCTCTTCTTCTTCTTCTTCTTCTTCTTCTTCTTCTTCCTCCTCCTCCTCCTTTTCCTCCTCCTCCGGACAGCCCCGCTGCCAGGGAACGGCGTCTGGGCGGGCCGGGAGCAGTGACGCCAGCTCTCTCTCCGCCCTCAGAGCCCCCTGAGGAGAAATCCTCTCTTTCGCTGAGAAGCCCGCCCTTTTTTTTTGAGGCAAGAAACTCGCCCTTTGTTTGAAGAGAAGCCCTCCCTTTGGTTAAGGAGAAGCCATCTCTTTCTCTGAGGAGAAACCCGCCCTTTTTTTTGAGGGAGGAAACTAGCCCTTTCTCTGAGGAGAAACCCGCCCTTTTTTTTGAGGGAGGAAACTAGCCCTTTCTCTGAGGAGAAGCCCGCCCTTTCTCTGAGGAGAAGCCATTTCTTTCTCTGAGGAGAAACTCGCCCTTTTTTTTGAGGGAGGAAACTAGCCCTTGGGCTGAGGAGAAGCCCTCCCTTTGGCTAAGGAGAAGCCATCTCTCTGAGGAGAAACCCGCCCTTTTTTTTGAGGGAGGAAACTAGCCATCTCTCTGAGGAGAAGCCCGCCCTTTTTTAGCTCCTCCGCCTCAGTCAGCGCCGCGCTGAGCTCCATGGGGCCGGTAGTAACCTCAAACCACGAAGTGCTTGTCTGCCTCGAAACTCATCTTTTTTACACCGTAAACTTGGTGATTTTGTAGCGTTTTGGTGTGTGCGGGGCTTGGCTGTGGAGCGGTGGCAAAGCGCTGTGCCCCGTTGGTGTTGAGTTGCTGTGGAATGTTCTGGGCTTGGGGCTGCAGGGAATGGCGGGTGGCCCTGCTCGGCCATCCTGCAGCTGGATTTTTTACTGATACACAGGATCTGTTCACTGTGGTATGAGGCTGAAACCAAAGTTTGTTAATCCAAGTAGCAAAGTAGCTTGGGAGCGCATTTGATCTGATTTAAATTTCAGGAAATAATTTGTTGAAGTGATGAGGTTTGAGTTTTTTTTTGTTTTTTTTTTTTTTTTTTTTTTTTTTTTTTTTTTTTGTTGTTGTTTTTGGTTTTTTTTTTTTTTCAGGAACGACGAGTGATTGAAATAAAGCATGTGTTAGAGCAGAGCCATCACTTGTGATTTTTTAAATTAATAGCTACTGTAATCAGGCCTTTATAGAAAAGAGGCATAACAGAGAAACCCAGTCTTCCTAATTCTTCACTAGATAAAAGGATCAGAAAGTGTCACAGTTTAACACAAACCCAGACCAAAGCAGGACAGAAAGTAAGTTTGCTAACCAGATTTTTCAGAATTGATACAAGAGTAATAGTACAAGGAAATAAAAATTATATTTGGTAATGTTTATGTGGGAGAGATGGTAAAGCACATGCTTTTTTATAAAACCAGTTTACTATTGATAAAGATTAATCCATTTTTGTGTATGATAAATATCTTAGAAGTATAAAGACTTTGATTACTAATGTGAACACTAAGTTTCTACTATAGATAGCCAAGCTGAAAAATAATAATTTTTTAAAAATCATAGAAAACAGTAGTCATACAAGAGTGCTAGGATTTCTGCTGGTGATAGGCAGACTTAAATGAGACTGAAATTCAGGAAGAAAGAAATAACTATGGAAATGCCAATCAATGTCATTCAGACTGATATATTAATTTTGTTACAGCTACAGCTTTCTACAGTACCCAAGAAACACCAGGACAGTTAGTGTTCTACCTTTAATTTTTGTTACCACATAGAAGCTGCTTCCCAGTGAGATAACATGAGGTTCCAAGAAGGAGGTCCTCCTTTCCCGCTTTTTCAGGAGAGGCATTCTCTGAGAAGTTCCAGATGGAACAAGGTAAGCTGAACAGAGGCAAGGGGTGAATAATCTAAAGATTTTAGGCCTGCCATGGAAAGAAAGATGGTTGTGGCAGCAGACACAGAGGAAAGAGTGGCAAAAGGAAGTGTGTATAAATAAAGCAGACATGCAGATTGAAAGAGAGGGGATTTGCCATGTAGGTGGTTGAAAATGAGGTGGCAGAGGAAGGGCAGAAATTTGATTTCGTAACTGCTGATGCTAATTGAAGAAGACAACCGAAAAAGTTTTTTCATTGTGGGTTATTTGCCAGCCTTAATAACTGCTGAGAGTTACCACCACTTGGCGGCAGCAAACAATATAAAAATCTTACTTTAAAAAATCTGAAGGGCAGGAGAAGCTCTCAGATTGAGCTAATGTCTGTAGGCCTCTACATATTTCCAGGTGTATCTCTGTTAATGATTTCCTATGTCAGAGAGTTTCTTCTTTTTTTCCTGTGATGTTTGGGTTAGTGTTTTATGTGTCTTATGACCCTTTGGACACTGCCTCGACAGTCCTCTGCTCATAAATCATGCATTGTGCCAACAGATTTATTTTGTTAGATGTGACTTCTCCTTAAAGAGCAATCAGAAGCGTGCTCTGGTTCTCATGCTGAAGGTGTTGCTGTGTGGTACCATTAGCACTGTGAGTCATGCATTAAAGCCTTTGCAAAGGCTTTGTTATGGGTGACCATAAAAAAATGGTTACTGTGCGGTAATCACCACAAATAAAAGAGTATAATAAAAAGAACAGTGAAAATTATTACTTCAGCTGCTGATTGTAAATAGAGGAAAAAACTTTGCTCTATAACAGTTATAACTTGTAAGTGTCTGTATTTTATGAATCTACCTGAAAACTAGATGCTGTTAGATTATTTTGTTTTTTCACTGTTAGGTGTTCAATGCATACCTGTTATAACTTGTGAGGGCAGGCATGTCAGTGGCTGTTTTCCTTCTTGCTCTATCTGCTTCTGTCACTACCTGGAGATTTGAAATGAGCATTCAAGGAATCTCAGTCCATTCTCTGTACTTTGTATTTTTCATCTGCATCTTTCCAGAATTAGTAATGTACTTGCAGCATGAAGTGTAGAATACGGCCTGCTCTTGCTCTGCCAGATCACACAAGGTCTTGTCTACTGTTTCCTCCGCTGATGTGGAAATCCTGTTACTTCTTACTTGACTTGAGGACTTGCATAATTTAATAATTAGAATGTTTTGTGATCTTAGGAAAAAGTTCTCATTGAAATGCAAAGAGTGGTCTTTATCGTCAGCAGCCTTGACTGGATTTGAGCCAGTGGTCAACGGATTTGAGCTTTTGGAAGCTAGAATGCTTCTACAGATTATCTTCAGGGATTTCCTTGTAAATGGAGTGCCAGCATGTGTAGTTATCCATTCCCTGTAGAGTCTCATCAAGCTGCACATGCTTAATCTTTACTCACATGGTCCCCGATTCTTGCTGTTAAGTGGGCCTCAGTTTTAACTTTTGCTCTCAGGAAGAAGGGGCTATTATAACAAATTCTAATCCTTTTGCAATTCCACAATCTCTAAAGCCTATAAATTGCCTGCCAAACAAACCAAGTGATCTTTTCCAGGGCTGAGGGAAAGAGGAGAGTGTAAAACGCAGGTGCCAGCATTTGCTGGGGAAGAACTGGTACATTATCAGCTAATCCGCCTTCTGCTATTTCTGATTTCCTACCCAACAGCTGCAACGTTGAATGAGAGCTTCTGCATTTGGGAAGAATTAGAAAGCCTGGCAGTGCAGGGTCTCTATTACAGATAGAACAACTCACAGACAGGGAGGAGATTTTTGCTGCCGGTGTAGAATTTGGAGTGCTAGGCATTTTATAGCCTGGAAAAATTATAATTTTCAGCTGTTGTTATGGAGTAATCAATGAAAAAGAGATGCCATAGTTTCTGCTAGGTTTCTCTCAGAGCCTGATGTAATGGCATGCATAAGCTATTATTTTTCTTTAATGTACCACTTTAAGGCTAAAGCATACGCAGGTTTTATTAAAACTTTTTTTTTTTTTTTTTATAGTGACTGATGCTTGGAGATAGTTTGAAGTCCTTTGGAAATATCTTTGGCTCTGTAGTTCGTAGAGAAAGCTCCTGTATCAGATAAAAATGTTCGGAATAAATTGTCCCTTGCTAGAAAATGGAAAGATAATTATGTTTTAATTATTTTATCAGTGTTTGTTTTAGGAGTATACGTTGGTAATTTTTTGTCCTTGTCAAATAATCTGTGACTTCACTTAAGGGTCTGCTAAATGTCATAAAGGAAAATGTTCCCAAAGATACCACAGGAGACTGAAGTATGGATAGCAGAGCATCAGTGGAAGCTTCTGCAGTAAATGGATTTTACAGTGTTATCTCCTTTACAGCCTTTAGTGTCAGCAAATGTAGCACTGGAAAGAGCAGCTCAGTCATATTGGCTCACTCAGGATAGTGCTAATCACTGTCTGTAGTGAAAGGGGTAAGTATGACTATTGCCATCAACATGATGTGTTACAATTCAAGCCACAAATTTATGAAAGCTGTGTAAGACTTCTAAACAGTTAGGAGAATAAAGGTGACATGCAGTTTCAGTTTGAGAAGTGCAGGCTCATTGCTGTTTCCAGAGAAAGTGGGCTGAGTGGAGACAGTTTGTAGGCTCTCCCTATTTTCAGTTGTAGCTGACGTCTTTTCAATGAGAAGTCATTTCTCTGGTAGCTTACCAGAGCCTGGGTTTGTTAGTGTGCAGAGTCCAGTGCATAATTCATCTTTTCCTACTCAGCCTTCCCATTTCAAGCATAAGGACAGGTCAGTACCTGTGGCTGTATGTAAAAAAGTCAAGCCTTGTGACATTTATATGCCAAGATGGAAAGACCTAAAAAGAGGATTAGGGAGACTGGCAAGGCATTTGTGGGTACTGGGTTGCCAAGGAGGCGTATTGTATTGATGCAGTTGCCTGGGAAACATTTAAAAATACATTGAATGGAAAAGCATATGTGATGTGCCCACAAGTGTTCTGTGTGAATGAAATGCCATGGCTGATGATGGCACCAGGAGGCTGTTACTATTACATGTGAAGATACTGCAAGGGATTTGGAGCTTTTTATTCTTTTGTGGACTTGGCTGGGTTTTTTTTCCCCTTCCCATACCCTATTTGAGCACCAAAAATAAGACTGTTTTCCCCTTGGTCAATGATCACAGGAGATGCAGAGAAACAGTACATGCAGTCAGCAGCAGTGGCTGGAGATGAGAGCAATTTGGCTTCCTTTAGGCATCCTAAACCAGTTAACAAGAAGCCTGCAAATTCCCCCTCAAAAGTAACAACAGCAGTGCTCAACCTCCTACCACATAAAGACAAATGTCTTTCTCAGTATTACTACTGTCATTTGTGCTAAGATTTTATTTGGAGAGTCTGACATCATCACAATAGGGCTTTTATTTAAGTATCATATAAATTGCAAAGAGCTTATGAGTGGAGCAGGTTGGACAGCACATATGAAAAAGTCTTGTTCTGACAATGTTTTGTTTGGGGCACTGAAATAGGGAGATAAAGGGAGAAATTTTCCTAAGATTGTGCTCTAGTTATTCCTCAGGTCAGGCTCAATTATTGAGAGATGGTACCGATAAAAAAAGAATGACAAAAGAAAAGACTAAACCAAACAATTATATCCAATCTTGTTTTACAGAGAAACTTTTCCCTTGCAGCCAAGAAACAGGGGAGCTAGCAGCTGTAATTTATGATATCCTACCTTGGACAAAGAGGTTCATCTGCTAGGAATTTCCAGATATTAAAATGCATTTCTCCTTCAATAAGAATGAGTGGCAGGTGTGAGGCTAATTGTGAATATAATTGCTCTGCCTAGTCCCGTGGAGCTTTAGAAACAAATATTGTACTCTTGATTTGCTATGGCTTTAAGAAGCCATTTGGAAGCCAGGAGGCTTAGCCTAGTACAGGCTGAGGTAGTAGATTTGTTGGAAGAGGGATGCAGTGGAGAGGAGTTCAGCTGACAAAGAATGAAGGTCTTACAGGCCTTTATGTTGGTAGTAAATCTGCAAGGGTTAGTTGCCTTTGCTTCTTGAGGATGTTGCCTGTTACAATCTGTGAAGCTGCTGTTCACTTGGTAGAGTGTGTGCTTTTCCCCAGTGAGGAAGCATTTTGACTGACTCTGCTGGCTTTGCTGTGATTTTGGCCAGGGAGGGGATGCTTTCTGGTTAGCTGTCTAATTTGAGCACAATGTGCTCAAGAATCTGAGGTGATCCAATGACTGTGTTGGGAAACTGTGTATCAGATTGTCTTGGTATCAGTCAAATCCTGGTATCACTCATCATTTGTCTGGCCCAGTGTGTGTTTGGATAAATCAAGTCCTGATGTTTCTAGGCCCTGGGGTTAGTGTGCGAGAGGCGGGGAGAGTCTGCCTTTCATCTTCCTCTCACAATTTTGCAATGTGACTGAAAACTGTTGAAGAGAATGTTTCAGATCTCAAACAAAGATTAGGTTGGATGGCATGAAGCTGTGGGTTCTGTGGCCCAGCCTAGAATTCTGCTGAGGGAATTGGGTAATCTCCCTGTACTTTGAAGGAATTTCAGCTCTTTATTTAGGATCAAATATGGATTGAGGTTTTCATATTTCTTCCTTGCTTTCCTGGTGTTTTTTCTTTGGTTGGTTTGTTTGTTTGTTTGTTTGTTTTTAATTTAATGTGTTTCGCAGTATTATAGCCTATAGCAGCTTGAGTTTCTCCTGCTTGCTTTGTATCATTCCTTCAGTTGAAATCAACATACTTAAGGAAAACCCCTAGAAAAACCGATGAGAGAACAACCCAGAACAACAATTCAAAATGCACCCACTCCTAAATAATAGCTGTACTAATGACAGAAGTTCATCTTTTTTATGGGCATGAAACCCTGAAAGAGTTACCAGTACTTGGTAAGGTAGTAGGATGTTACCCATAATTCGAATGGTGTATAAAATCAACTTAAAATAGAGTTCAACAGTTGAGTATTTATTACTTCATCAAATGTGAATAGTAGGGTTAGTTAATTTTGCTAGTGTTTTAGGAAGCAAATCTAGTAAATCTGAAGGTATAATCAAATCTGTGGAAGCAATTATAAATCTTTTCACTGAGAAGGGTGCATTTTAGTTGCAGTCTTTAGTTGTATCAGACACAGGCTAAGTTTGGTTTGTTTACATCCCCATTTGCTAGTCACATTTAATAAGGGATGGTTGTTTTTCTGAAGAGTTTATGTGTTCAGTGATGATTAATTTAGGAATTAATTCAGGGAAATTCTACTGCCTGTAGAGTGATGCAGTAAGTCAAAATACGTAATTACAATGGTCCCTTTTGGCCTTAAAGTAGCTCTTTCTTATCATCTTTCATACTTATACCTCTTTATGAGGAGAAACACAAGGTGCACAGAAATGAAGGATATTGTCTGAGATAGTGCAAGACCTGGGAACTGAACTCTGGCTCTGTGCGTCAGCCCAAGACTAATCTTCCTTTCAAGCAGTGTTTTACTCCCAAGGGCTTTCAACACAGTGTCTTTCATTAGCTTTGAATTCACTAGAAGAAATAAAAAGAGGGGACATTTTTCTGAAAGTGTTTGCCTAATATCTTGTGTCTTCCAGAGCACTGATAAACACAAGTGCAAGTATACAGTCTGCTCTGCCCCAAAGACGTGCTCTGGCTTTAGTACCACACTTTTAATGACAAACATTCACCTAGTTTACCATATGCATTCTTTTATCTTAGCTGTTCTCTGTGCATGTTAGGAGATTTATTTCTGCTCATAATGTATTTCATGTGTGTTAGTTGTAAATATTGTGTTCATAAATCAGCCTGGAGCATCCAGCCCCAAGGATGGAGACAGCTTACAATAGGTCTGTCTGCTTCAGATTGTGAGACTGACTTTACTATGTTTTTTCCATTGCTTGGCTCCATTAATGGCATGTTGCCAGTCTCCTGTCTCATATTAACAGGAGTATTATATATGACTGAATTTAAAGTGTTTTTCCTTCAGGACTAGAAGAATGTAATGGAGCATGCATCTGGCAGCATGACATTATTCCTGTGGTGTGCAGTGTGCCCTCCACACAGAGAATCATCACCGTGGGTTTCTGCTGCAGTCCTCTAGGCATGAGGAGTTCTACTGTGCTCACTGAGGTAGGTCTTTGACCAGGATGGAGACACATTATGTCAGGGATTTCATAAAAACATTTAAAAAAAAAAAAAAAAAGGTTCCCTAGAACAGTCTGTGACCCAGAGCTCATAATGTGATTTCAGAAGAGCTGGAAAGGCAAACGGTGTCATCACCTGAGAGGAAACAAAAATCAGAAAGAAAAGAGGAGGGGAAATTTTGGTGCTTATTTTTAGACTCTGTGGGTGAGTATTATTTTCAGCTTTGTCTGTATTAATTTCTGCAGAACACAGTGTTAATGTGTGATTAGGCTATCTATGAACAGAGCTTCACGTTTCTAGCTACTGCTAAAGTAATCCACTCACTAGCAGTCCCTCAAGACTCAATATACCCACTTGTACCAGGATAAGAAAACACTCCAAGACACGAATACAGGCAGCATAGATACGTCTGAGACAGCTATAAGCTATCTGGCTGAGAAATAAAATTTACACACATTTATATTTAAAGAGTTCAGAATAATTTGTCCGTGACACCGTGTGAAGCCTCCAGGTAGCCGAAGATACTCTGTTGCTGGTGTTAATGTGAGTTTTTGTAAAGCTAATGCTGAATACATTTATGTGGAGCTGTTCTCATCCTTGTGACTGCATACCTTCAGCATCTTCTCTGTTTAGCACAAGACTACACACATACGTTTCATTGAAGAACATGCTGCTTGTTAATCACCACTTTATTGTCTCAGTATGCTTGAAATAAGCATTTTGTCACATTCAAAAAGAAGAAACTTTATTGGTTTGTATTCTGGCACTGTGCTTCATGTTGTCAAGTGCTGTCAGTTGGCTTCTTTCTGTAACTTATTTACAGAGAGAGAGAGCGAGCAAGCTTGAGGTTGAAACATTCTGGCATTCTGGTAACAATTTTCACCAGATACATATTGGATGTGTTATAGAAGTATCGTTAATGTTACAAAGAACAAGAGACATAATGGATAATAGCCTGATCTTGTGTGCTGAAGAAGTCCACTTTAGAGCCTTTGGTTGTTGTATAGGACAGGGAACACAAAGCTAAAATTCCCCTGTTTTGTACAGTGAATATAGTAAGAGGAAGGAAAGAAGATAGTATCTTATCAAAGATCTTCTGGTTTCCTTTAAAAACAGCTAAGAAGCCACTTTACCATTTCCCTCACTCAGGATTAAGTGAAGGGCCTTAGAGAGGACAGTGCATGTTGGGCCTACTGAAATTCTCTTCAACTGTCGTAGAATGTGTCTGTGGTCTAAGGAGCAATAAAAGCTAACATTGCATTAAAGCCAGATGTTTCTGGTTAGCTGGCAAAGTTGTGTTTTACTCTGGTGTGGAGGCAGAAAAGTACAATGAATGGAGTCTCATCTTTGCTTTGAGAAGCCTGCTTTTGTCACTAGCCTTGAAGCTGGCCTTCTGACCGGTTCCACATCAGTCTGTTCATCTCTACGTCACTCCTGTCCTTAGCAAACTCATCAGAGGAAGGAGTGCTTACTGGCAGTGTTGTACTTTGCACAATAAAGACCAGGTCTTGTTTGATACCATTACATATCAAGGTCATTAAATTTAATAATTTACAGAAATGTACAGTCACAATGTTCTAAATAAGGATCAGGTGCGACAGACATAGTAAAGCTAGTTTGTTAGCTTAAGTTATAAATGGAACATTATAAAAGGCAACAGAGGAGACCTGATCTTTGCCTCACTGTAGACAGGAAGAGCAAAATTCTCAAGTGATAAACTAGTAGTCCTGAAACCAGTCTGTGGAACCACAAAGCATGATAATTCCCAAGTTCTAATAACCTGTGAAAAGTTTTGAGGCTTGACTTTGGCAAAATAGTGCAAAAGTTTGGGAAGAACTGAGCCGAACAATATATCTCCTCTGCAGAAAACTGCATGTAGCTTTTGAAAAAGACTTCTCTAAGCCTGCTCAATCTGCTTGGGTTCTTGGATAGTGTGCTGGTGTAAATGGGTATGGTTAGGGTCTTCATTGAATGCTATATGCAATAGTATTTAATTATGAGTATATATTTTTAGCCTGTCACGGAGTATGTCCCATCGTAGCATTTTTAAAGAAAAAAGAACAGAAAACAAAGAAAGCTTTCTCATGGCAGGTGTATACAAAATATATACATGAGGTTTTTGTCTTGGAAAGGGCAGCAAATAATAGCTAATTTGAACTCTTTTATTGGAAAAGAAAGCTGTGAGACCATAACAAAATGCTATGCAGAAGTATTCATGTTTCCAGTGGGGTTTGGTTTATTTATTGGGTTTTATTGTGGAGCAGATTTTCAGAAAATTGTGAGGGCCAGGAATGTACAACTAAGTCTTGTTTTGAATCATTCGACTGAGAACAGAATCTAGAAAAAAGAAGTTACTTGGATTACAAAATGTCAGAAGCATATTGATATAATTATCCTTAAAAGGAGATACTGTAGGAAATAGGATGGATTAAGTTATTACAAACATTCATGGAGAGAAAACAGTATTAAAGCATTAGAAACGTCATACAATCAGTGAACCAAAAGTGTAAAAACAACGCTTTGGAAATGAATGTTTTCCCAAGAAAACTTTCCAGTAAGAACCTGGGAAACTGCACTTTTTCTTGTGGATGAAAAAAGTCACATTCCAGCTTTAAAGAGACAGTGCTTCTGGAGATCTTATACATTCAGAATGCATTCTCCTTAAAAACTATGAAACAAAGAAGTTAAAGGACTTAATCTAGGGCTTTTTGTCCCCCTCCAGTGTATGCCTGTTATTATTTTTGTATGTTTTTCCATGTGGATGGTAAAAGTAGATGGGACAGTTTCACAACTGCTTCCATTACATTTCTTTTTCTGACTCCTGTGTACTTGTGGAGTTGCTGCTAGAGGAAAAATAATACGAAAATCACTCTAGGAAACAGAGTGCACAGCATATTTTGTTGACATTTTAACATGTATGTCAGTAACCCTTTTCCTACCCCAGCTTTTGTAAGCTTGTATTTGCTGAGGGATGATGTACTGTGCTAATGGATTGCCTTGCTAATGAAATGAGAAATTTTTGTGGCTGTTTCAAATCCAGTATGTGCTAGTAGCAACTTAATAGTTGTTTTCTGTGGGGTTATTTTTTAAGTGACCCATAAATAAACAAGTTACATGGTCTCAGATGTCTTCCAGCCTAAATGACAAATACAACTGGTCCTAATTGGTTTCCTTGGTAGTTCTCAGAGAGGCCCTTGACTAGTTAGTCTTAATATCCTTTATTCCTTTGGCTTTTGCTGGTGGTTCTTGGAAGTTTCTCAAAGCATTGTTGATTGAAACACACTGCTGAAATAGTTTAAAAGTGAAGTCCCACCCTCTTGCTGACAGAACTAGACCTTTTGTGTAGACAAAGGACTTCATTCTCCAGGGCTGTCATGTCTGATATCCTTCAGTGCTACTAAATGCACAGGAAAAGAGAAAGAGAATGGAGATGCAGACTCTGGCTGCTTCAGCTCCCTTTCTGTGTGGAAGCACAGGCTTGAGCTTATAATATGTACCATGAAGCACAAATACATTTTTTATATATATATATATATTTAACTGTACTTCTAGATACACAGATGAGAGTGTGGAAGGATTCAGAAATGATGGGACGTTTGTATGGCTAGCAGTAACACCCAAATTTGTTATAGTAATAATCTCTAAAAAAATATAGCAACATCAGGGGGGAAACAAGAGAATGCCTTTGACTCTTGGGGGTGAAGGAGAGACTTTTTTTTTGGACTGATGCCTCTTGAAGTGTTTCTAACTTTTCCATGAAGCAGCTAGTCATGGGCAGTGTCAGGAAAAGGACAGTGGCCACGATATGTGATACATTCCAGTAATTCCTCTGCTGAAAATATCACCAACAATATTCGATGTCAAGACACAAAAGTTTAGTTCCAAAATTACTGTAAAAAAATTATTTGTAAAACAAAAAAAAAAGCTTTCGAGAGAGGGAAAGAAATGGAATATAGGACTTCATTTAAGACTTATAAAAATGCTTGTTTCTGTGGGATTTCTTACTGTGTTATTCTACCTGGATTTATTTATTTTATTCCAATAGTGCTCACCCTCCTCCCTGCCTTTTTTCGTTTTTTCTTCTTTTTTTTTTTTTTGCCTGGCTGACTGTACAAATTACTCAGTTTTCCTGTGTAGAAATTCAAACAGAGAGAAAATAATCCAATCCCTGGATTTCGAAATTCACATAGCTTTAAAATCAGAAATAGTTTTGAGGCAAGAACAATAACTTCTCTGGTAGTGGGTGGCATAAAGAGACTGTTTTTTCCATTCAAGGTATTTTTCTTTAAAATGTATTTGATTTAGATTGATTTAACTTGATGTGGGAATTGAAAGCCTGACTGTTAAACTTCCTGTTCTGAGCTGCAGCTTAAGCGAGCTGCTGGATGAAAGTGTCTCACCACTCGTGGATCCTCTTTCTTGCGTAATGATCCTTGATTCTGATGAGTTTCCATCACATGCGTGGGCTTGATTAGGCAGTGCACTCACGGCTGCTTAAAAGCAGAGAAACTCTCTGCTTCTATCCAGACCTGCTCTCTTTCCTCAGAGAATTGCTTTGTTTCTTTCTTTTGCCTCAGTTTGCCAGTACAGTGTCACCTTTGTAAGTGCTTTGAAACCCTGATGGAGGGCTTGGTGAAGTCCTTGGAGGTTATACATTATATTCTACCAGGTGCTTCTTTACTGAGCTGGTGAATAACCTCAGCACTTGGAAGTGGAAATATTCTACTTTGCCTTTCATTCTTCAAACCCACTTCATTGTTTTTTTCAGTAAATTGCTACTTTCCATGTTTTCAGTACGTCGTTACAGATTTTGTGGAATGTTGTAGATGTCTGTGGAAGCTCAGACCTAGTCTTCCACTTTTAGCTAAACCATGTCAAGCACGTTGCCACCAGAGGTGCTTGGATTAAAGCATATGAGAAAGGGTTCTCTCTTTCCAGGCTTTGTAGTGATAGCATTTAAGTTACAGCAACATCTACAGATGTTTCCCCTCTCTTGTTTCTTGTGTCAACAGGAAATGGACACTGTGCATAGTGGATTCCAAATGTAAAATCTTTTTAAGTGTTGAGAAAAGTATATTGAATTTTTTTCCATGATGTACTTGAGTGTATGCTGTTTTCAAGGTTCTTTTACTTGGTGAAGAAAGATTTCAGAGTCTTACTGATTATATTAACCTTCTGGATTTCTCTCTGTACCTGAGTTTTCTAGTGAGTCGTACCTGGGAGCAGTAACAGAGTCCATTATGGAGAATATCTGAGGCAAGTCATTATGCATTTCAAATAGCATGACTTGTTATATCAAATCAAATGTCTTTGAAGCATTATCTTAAAAATCCAAATGTTAGTGAAGACAATTAGCATGTGTTTCCTGAGCACAAAATTCAACTTTACCAGATGAAGCAGGTAACACTTGACTTGCTGTAGAGCATCAACCTCACAACATCCACTTTTCAGCCACTGACAACAAAAAGACTAATCATAACTTTTTGTGAACTATCTTTCATTGGCTTATTTGTGTTCTGTTTAGCAATCCCTTGGAGTCAGCTGACCTCTGACCAGTCAATAGTTTTGCTCCTTAGCTCCCCTTCCATTAAGCTGTGAAATATTTTCAGGACTTGGATTTCATGATTGGCTCAGTTACTGATTTGTCTCCTGCACTGTTTATCCCTTTGAGATCATGTCAGTTTTTTCAGATACAACCCCCCTTGCTCACGAACCACAGATAATTTGGGTTTATTCCCCTCCTTGCCCCCTCCTGGAAAGCTAATAGCGACTCTAATTGCCTGCTAACTTCTGCTCTGCAGTTGTCACTGAGTCTTTCTAACCTAAATATTGTAAATTAAAATTAGGATATGCTTGGCACTGTCTTCAGTTGGAGGTGCAGCCTGCAGTTTAGGAGGTGATGGTCATTACCAGATGTCACCTTTGGAGAGATTCAGCAGATGGGAATGCTCTGGTTTAGATTATCTGCCCATGTATTTGTTTAGACAGATTCGCAGGCACTTCAAATGCCTTTGGAAGCAATTCCAGTGTACTGCAGTACACAGCACTGGGAAGGATGGGAAACATGGAGGTATAGGGAAATGTCTGTAGTGCACATGAAGTGCACTCAAATAAGATTTTTGAAATGGCACAAACAGTGCATATTCCTATTTTTTAAAACTGTGTAGCAGCAAAATCTATATATATAAAAAAATCTGTACAGCTGTTCAGGTGGCTGAGACCAGTGCAAACAAAGCCAGCTCATTGCCCACCTTGAAAAAGACTACATATGGATAAATTGTGAGTGAAGCCTGAACATACACAACTCCAGTGTGGGTATTGACCTCTTTTAGGTATGAAAAAAAAGTGAAAGGCAGTATAAATCTGTATCATATATCTCTGTTTTGTATGCTGACTTGAAGCTAGATGTGTTCCCTATGGAGCCTCTGTAGGCCAGCACAGAATAACTTGCCTTGATCCAAACAGGCTGTTAATTTTCTTGTGTAAGAAGACTAAACTTGGCATTTCTGTATCTTACTAAGCTTTTCTTTTTAGGCTTAAACACAGGAAAGACTTCAAACCTAATTTCTCATCTTATTGTGCAAATATTCTGAATCTTGCGTGATCATAAGTTTTTGTATAAAGCTTTCCAACTGTTTTCTGTTGATAAAAGACTTAACTGGGCACCACAAGATAAGTCTGTAGGGCTGAGGAATTGCTGACTTAGTCTTGTAATCTTCCTGCAATGCATTCCCATAGGGAAGTTATGGATAGGTGTAACTGTGTACAAGTTAATGTTCTAATCCTTGAATCCTATTCAATGGCTCAGCCATTGCATTTGATGAAAAATTTGGGCACCTGACACAGTACAGCACTCAGGTTTTTTAAATAGGCTTTCAAGTCCTGGCAGATTGTCAGTGAAGAGTTCAAACTGATTAACTCACTGCCAGAGTGAACCAGAGTATGTTGTGTTTTGAGAGCAAACCTGACTGGAAACTTCAGTGACACCTTTTAAGGCTCTGAACTTTCCGGATCCAGATTAGGAAAAAGTGTCAGGATCAAACATGATTTATAGCATCAAGAACTCCCTTTAGTATTGCCATCTGAGAATGGCAATGGAGTTTGTGATAGCTTACAGCTTGTATTCTTTGCTTCTGAGTAAACACGCTATCCATACTCCTGATGAGATAAAGCTTTGTCTTGATGTTCCAGATAACTCTAATTATATAGACAAAGAGATAAAATTAAGACAAATTGATTGAAAATGCAGAATTGGTTAGACAAATGGAAAAAATATATACAGATGGTTAGAAGCACCTAAAATCCCATGTGGTGGCAATGACTGTGAAGTCAGCTAGAAATTTTTGTATGAATAAGAAATCTAATAAGGAAGGGAAACCAGTTAAAATTTGCCCCGGAGCAATTGTAACTTCTACACCTCTTTTTTTGGTTCATAAACACCTCTGTCTCCTGCAAAATTACTTGTGAGTATACTTTTTAATATGGCTTGCTAAGCTTTTTGCTTGACTTCATTGTTCCTGCAAATCAGCAAATAGATTCCACTTGCAGTTCATTTTTTTTTTTCCTAAGTAAAGGAATGTTTATGCCAAATTGCTGTTCCTACCTTTACCCTTAAAACTTACACACCATAGAACCTCTCTTATTTTGCAGACATGTACATCTGTACATGTGTGGTATTTATGTAGAAAGATCTCATAGGAACAGACTATGATGCATATTTTGGTAGTGCTAATCTGTGAAGTAGCTTCAGACATACATTGAAAAGCACTTTTATCAGCCATTTAATTGTTCAATACAGTCAGTGAAGCTCTTAGATGTTTGTTACATTCCCTTTGTCTCATTTTCCCATAGCAAATCATTCTACTCCTGAAGCTGATTATACCAAAACAGCAGATAAGACTCTCACAGAGTATTTATACTAAAATCATTCCACTGTAAGAAATTGTGTCTTTGAAATCAGACCTTTCCCTACTGTAGGGTAGAAGAGGTGTTTTTCTTAATTGATGCAGTTGATGTGCTTTTTTTTTGTTTGCTTGTTTATGTAGAAGTTTGTGACTTCTTAATATTCCCCTCCCTGTAGAGGCCAGTGCCATTGCAAAGTACAGAGAGAAAATAAGCTTAGAGTAGAAGTGTAAAAATCAGAGAAGACTATGGAGATGGTGAGAAAATGAGAGGTGACATGAGAACAGGAAGGAAAGGGGAAGGTTATGTCATTAGAGTCTGGAATTCAATGTTTTGATGAAACTCCATGGATACAGGAAGGAGCAGGGCGGGTAAAAATAGCTAAATGAAAATGGTATGAGTTCCAAAAATTCAACTCTCTTAAAAGAAAGAAATATATGTGCTTAAAAACAGGCAGAATAAGTTATGTGTTCTTATGAAGCATTAGAAAGAATGAAGGAGAAAGGGACAAAATTTATCAAATCAATTTTTTTTTTTTCCAGCCAAAACTTGAAATTCATTTTTAGTGCATGTTTCATCCACATCCTCAGTGGCTTGGTTCCCAAGAGAGAGAACAAATTTTCAGTAGTTTCATCAGAGGACCTTGGAGACTGCTCAAATTAGAGGGGGCCTAGGATGCTGAGCACATGCTAATGCTTACAGACACACAATTCTCTCACTGCCCAATGGATAAGAAACTACTGGTCGTTGTATGAGAACAGTTTAACTTCAGTACTTCAAGTTGCCCAAACCCAGCAAGCAGTGAGGTTGAAGTCTATTTTTTTTGGTACTGAATTGTGTATGCTCACATCCTCACCACAGAGATTCACGTCTTCTCTGTAGAACAGCAAGCTCTTGCTATGAGAAAAAGAAAGAAAGAAAGAGACAGAGAGAAAAGAAAGAAAGGAAGAAAGAAAGAATCGGTTTACCTAGATTTTGGTTTTGTTATTTTCTGAACAGATGGTAACATATGACAATGGAAGTTTTATAAAAATTTCCATCTTTTAACTGATTGAAGGTCTGAAATTTTTCCCTGGTGAAAATGTGGAGCGTGAGTCATTAAACATGCTCTTCACTGTCTGCATGGGATTTTCACTTACTGTATTCAGAAAAGTCAGAAAGCTGTTCCATTACAGTAACTGCTTTTTTGTTTTTTTTTCTTCCACCTGGGCAAGGGGCCAATTCCATCATCTCAGGCTCAGTGGTATGAACAAGGAAGGTACAGTCTGAGGAGGGGATGTATTGCCCAGACAAGGGGAGAAACATTGCCCCACAGCCCTGGAGCAGGAGTCAATTTTTAAAGCTTAAGCAATGGTCAAGAGGTGGTCTGAATTATGATTTCTCCAGTCCTGTCTGAATTAACTAATTGAAAAGTTGTGGCCTGGTTTTAAAAGTAAGAGGTTATATTGCCTGCAGAGGCACCTACTGCATCTTGTCCCTAAATTATCATTATGGAGATACAGTGACTAAACTTAATCTTTGTTTGGCTTCCATTTGAAATCTGGCCCTGATTGCTGTGGGACAAATAAGGCCTGAACATGCTGAGTGTGATTTTTTGCAGGTCTGCTAATTTGACCTTGGAGAGCTAGAGGAGTTCGAGCTCTCCAGTTCCTCTTAGTGAAGTTATAGAACTTTGATGTGGGAGGAATGTAAAGGGATTTTAACACTGAGGCTTCATGGCATTTGTAAAAATCATTTGGTTTTCTCCAGTGTCCTGACTGCAGTCTCTGATGCCCAGTCCTCCATGCACAGCATCTTCCTGAGGAGTGCAATGCTCTTCATTTTTTCAGCCCAACATTTGCTGTGTTGGTCTTTGTAATACACCTAGATCAAAATTACATTGGAGAAATCAAACCAGGGTCTGGAATTTGCAGTCTGGAATTTCCTTGCTATCATCTCAAGGTGATATCTATGCCCATTTTGGAGTGGAGATGGGAAAAGGCCTGAGATGTACAGCCCTGTAGTCACTTGCTTTAATGAGTGTGTTAGAAATGCAGAAAGATGGATGGGTGGGTTGTAGGTGGATGGATATATCATATTCCAAGGTCTCTGTCATTCAGGAAAAGATTAGCTAGCTGCTCTCAGTCTGTGTTATACTTAATGACATCAAGAAGAGAGGTGAATGGCATCTTGTTGGATGGCAAGGATAATATAGAACACAATTTCCCCTGAAGAAATAGCTCACATAGCTTATATAATGAATGAGCTCATTTTGCCTGTGTTTGCCAGAAACAATAAAAGTTAGAAAATGTCCCCGTAATTAAAATAAAGTGTTACCCAGATTTATGGTGAGAAATGTGAAATGTCAGGCAATTGAGTGCAGCTCCACACTCACAAATAAGCTTCACATTCGTTAGAACAGGTTGCATTCATTACTAAGAACAGTGTGGGTCCAGTGCTAGCCCCAGAAGGCAATGAATGGTTTCTCCTGCACAGGGAAAGAAAGCAGAGGGGGGAGGGAAAGGTGCCAGCTGGCATGTTAGCTGATGGATCTTGGGTCCTAGTGGTAGTGCTGCATTATGCACAGCACAGACATGATCATTGCTTCAAGATGGGGTTTGGATTACGTGATGGATGCTGGGAAGAAGGGGGAGAGGGTACCATTCTCAGGCCTGACACTGGCAGGAAAGAATTTAGTAGAAAAAGGGGAATCTAAGTAAAGCCAGTCTTTCCTGCAATCCTTCCTCTCACAGTCACTCTTTGGTTGGGCTTTTAATACTAATGCTATACCTAAGAGTAGTGTAGAGGCTATGAAGATGAGTTCATTGCTTGCTTAAAATAATCTTAAACTGTAATTATTCTGAAGCCCATTTTTTTATCAGATGGCCACATCAGACAAGTGCAGTGGGTCTGATCTCTGTAAGTATGATGCACAGTGAGTACTGCAAGTATAGGGCTGCTGGAAACAGAAGAGAAGCTCACTAGAGGTCTATAGGGTAAGCTTCTTTGAGCATTACCCATGCAAATCATGCAGAAACATTGCTGGTGTGTGTAGCTAGGAGAGGGAAGGCTGCTGAAATGTCCTTCAGCTGTGACATGGGGGTTGTGAGACTGAGAACCTGCTGCCATACCTTCTCTTGTTGCTAGCTGTTGCACTCCTCTTTTCTGACATAGCTGATTAAAGTTTGAAGAACTTGAAATGAAAATGCTTTACATAAAAACTAGCCTGACAGTTTAAGTGGTCTAGAAAGGAAAATGTTAAGTGTTTTCCTGAAAAAGAGAATGGGGCAATGTTAAGTCACAGACACTTCAGTGAATACCAATCTTGTGGAGGAATTTCACTACCTGATTCTACCAAACTGAAGATGTTTGAAGTGTTTGATTCAAATAACAGCCTGTCTTGCCCATGGGAGCATGGAAGAGGCATTATGGACAAAAAACCAAACAAACCCCAACCCACCAAACTATTCTTTTAGAGTCTCTTCTCACAAAAAAAAAAAAAAAAATTTGGGAATAGTTGTAAGAATATCAGTGGAGTTTTGTTATAAAAAAATAGTTATTAGGTTAAAGCAGCTGATTTTAACTTAGTAAAAGATTTGGGTTCTGATCAAGATCTGCAGAGAGGTCTTAAGCCAGTTGTATTTCTTCCCTGTTTCTCAGTTCCACATCTGTAAAATGCCTGAATTTCTTTCTATCTCATTACATGCTTGTAACAAAAATCTCATTATGCTAATGATGCATGCATATGTTTTAATCACAGGTTCATTCAGAAAGTCCATAAATATAATAAATATGAGAACAACCCATAAGAATTTGTGAGAGGAGTAGAAATTCCAGATTTTTAGGACAGCATGTTCTGAATTACTGAAATGATGATGCAAGCACTTATCTCCATAGAGTGCCTAGTGCTCTGTTATTTATAGGAGACACAGGCCTTTAAAATAAATTGCAGGTTCATATGTCAGACCAGCAGACAGAGGATCACTTTACAACAAGGGTTAGATATGATAGATTTCAAACAGACCATGGGGCTCATTCTCCACCATGATTTTGGATCCTAAACTGTTGTAAAGTATGTACCAAGGAACATGAGAAGAGACAAGAATCAGAAGCCTTAGTGATAACCCAACTAGCAGATAACAAGGTCTTTCTAGCAAAGGTGCACTTAAGCATATCAATATTCTTTGCAAAATATGAATACCACAATGATGAGAAATTATCTCAGAGATGGAAAACATTACAGAAAAAGTATATGAATTTCCTGGAGCCTGAGAGGCTATTGAGGAAGGGAATGTTTGGCCTTAAAGTTGCACATGGGTTTCAGGTGGAATGGAAATGAGGCAGTATTAATCTTACCCTCATGCAAGTTGATACATGCTGTGCTAGTTGAAGAGCCCAGCTCTGTTGCCCTTTTACTCACCACAGCAGCTGCAGCAGATCAAATCAGTATTCCCACAGCTTCTCTGCATGATAGAGTGTGTGTGGGAGGGCAAGGGAGGGGAGTTAACCCACTTTGTTTTGGTGAAGCTCAAAGCTCAGGTTTTGCTAATCAGTAATTCCTGTAGTGCAAGGTTGGCACACTCATTTCCTTTGATAGGGATTGCTTTGGGATACAGGAGATGGCTGGGAGCCAGGGGAGATACTCAGCTTAAGTCTTAGGTTTAACTTAAATGGGTTGATTTTTCTTCCCTGGAAGGGTGATAGCAACTGTTTGGTAGTAGCCTGTGTAAGAGCCATGCTAGGAGGAAATGCTGAGGGTGGGTAGCAACAGTTCAGTTGCTCATTTTACGGGGACAAGGCTTTGGCTTGGTATTCTTATCCCTTCCTCTGCTGGATATGTGTTCTACTCTTTGGTTGTTTATTGCTGGGTATGCTGAGCAATGAAAGATTTATTTTGCGTTAATATAAATGACAAAAAGTCTTTGCAGCCCTGAGTCACCTAACAGGACTGTTCTGTAAGCTTCTCTGATCATCATAAGCATTCCAGCTTGTACTCCCTACTCTGACTTTTCCAGTAAATTAATTTTTTTTAATTGGAGGTAGCAAGCATGTCTTTTTTTTTTTTTTTTTTCCTTTTTTTTTTTTTGTAAATAAGGTATTTGGCAACGTCCACTGGGGCATGTAGGTACAGAGTGTGTGGGTGGGAGGGGCAGCCCTGAGCAACATACCAGGCAACTTGGGATGAAAAAATTCTAAAAGATGGAGAGCTCTTTCATGTGCTTCTAGCAGCCCCTCACCTCTTGTCGTTCTTAGGATACTTGATGATTTCTTGCAGTTTAAATGTGAATTTAAGGTGTGAGGGCAAGTCGTATTTTAAACAGGTCATATGTTCATTTCATATATTAATCATGGATGTATGTCCCACAGTCAAACTCTGTGACAATTCAAGCCAGTTCTTAAGTTCACCTTGAGTCCAATAGCTTTTGTTCTGGACAGCCTGCAGAACTGTGTTAGCAGGGGAGCTGCTATGCTGGCCAGCACTAGGGACTTCTGGAGAAAAGAGCATCAGTTGCTGTAACCTGAGCTTATAGGCAAGCTTATCCCAGATGATTATCCTCTGAGGATCAGGAACAGAGGAATATGAGATGTGTATCGATCAAGAGGTTCTCTACTTCGGAAAGAAGTAAAAGATACAGAAGGAGATGGGTTATGGAGCAGAGCTGGACAGGAGCCAAGAATTGTGAGTGTTGTTAAGAAAATCATGATAACTTCAGAATCTATAGCATTCTCTTCTATAGTGATGGCAGAAACTGCTATGAAGGTGGTGAAATCAGATCAGTTTGCTGAACCAAACCTGCAGATCTAGCTGCTATGGCAGTGAGATTCACAGAGAATGCCCTGGGAATGCCAGAAGAACCCAAAGTCAGTTCCAGCTCTGCTTCACATCTGCTTTTTTGCGGGTGGAATTCCCTGCTGGAATGAACTCCCACTTACCCTGCTATCCAAGGTTATCTGAAGAAATTTTCACCAACTGCCAACTCGTGTAACTCAGCAATTTCAGAAAGTTTTACATCTACCCATATATCACCTCCCCACTTACATTCTCATGATTACCAATTTTGTTTTTACTACTCCCAGAATAAATATTGCCACTACTTGGAGCACAGTAAAACCCTCAAATAACCTTATAAATGAGCTATTAGAATGTGTATCAAACCTGAAACCAGTCTGTATGAAGTATAGCACAGGGGGTAGATTTTCAAGGCTGTGCAGCATCCCAAAGCTCACCCTGAAAATGGTAGGTAGGACTTGATAGGTGGTAAATGCCATAGAAGTTCCAGCCACCTCACTGAGCTGTTTGGCCTGAAAAGTGGTGTGTAAATAGTTGATTTTTCCATTAATTAAAAAAAGAGAACATTCTTGTTGACATGAGTCCATTGCTGGCCTTCTTGGACTGTGAAAATTTTTGTTTGATTCATCTTAAATATGACTGATTCATGAAACTTGTTGTTTTCCTAGTGACTTCTACATGGTTTAAAATGTTCTTTTTTCCCAGTACATATCTAAGAGATATATAAAAAAAATGTGGTCTCTTTAAAAAGAAATGTTTCAAACTTTGTTTCAGGCAAAGAGATAAGAAGTTAGTATGCAGTTGAGGAATTTACATTATTTTCTGCACGTGGAATCTGTGTGTTGATCAAAAATTGAAATATTTGATTGAAAAAACCACCTGATTTGTCAGCTATGTCTCTTTCAACAGAGCTTGAAACCTTGTTTTGCAGAATCTGGATAGTTTGGTATTCTCCAGTTTCACTGTAAAAATGATGATGTTTAGCAGGTGGTCTCTAAAGGAAAGGAGGGAAGGACAAATCCTGCTCATGCTGAAATTGTTTTACTTCAGCACTGGAATATCACAATTTGAAGGGAAAATGTGGGATACAAACACAGAGAAATTAGATGTCTGCTGCTATAAAAAAGATCTACTGTCTAACGTGAGCTTCAGTAGGAATTTTGATGTGTCGCATTTGCACCCACACTTTTATTTTTCACTTCCTTCTTCACAATCTTCACAACAGGCTCTTCCCCAAAATATTGTCAGATAGCTGCAATGTGCAGCACCATCCTTGATAATCCCCAGTTCTTCCTGACTAAGCAGTCGTTCAGAACCAGAGGCACACTGGGATGGGTTCGTTTAGAATAGACTTTTCACATGCCCAGATACACATCTGCACAAACATGATACCCTCCACTTGGGGAACATGTAGAAGGTGGGACACAGAACTTGGGAGAGTTCTGCAAATGAAGGGGAAAGGGAGGGAAATGAATTGCCTGTTAAATATGGAAAATGGAGTCTGCTTTTTGTTCTGGGCCTTTGGAATCTGTGGGTGGATTTGGAATTGGCAGGCAGGGAGCAAACACCCACCCACCATAGGGCTGTGTGGTTCAGAAGTTTACAAGAGTGTTTGTGTTCCAGGAGCTGTTGGCCTTGAAGCCAATGGAGAGGGGGAGGAGAAGAGGGAGAGAGTGAGAAAAACACTGTGGTGTTAGGGCCCTTCCTCTGAGGTATTTTTCCCCTCTCCTTTCTCCAGCTAAAAGGCTTTGGAACTGGAGCAGGACAAACAGTTACTGGGGAAGAGATTAATATGATTTCAGGATGCACAGTACTCACTTCAGAACTAGTGCCACCTTAATCCCAAATGACAGCTCTCCCCTCTCCCCCTTCTCAAGCCCTACTGCTGTTTCATTCTGCGAAGTCTGTAGGGTAGAAAGAAATGGAAGTTTTACTGTATTGTTACTGCAGAAACTGAAAATTAGTTTCTGTCCCATCATGAATTTAGGTTAAGAAGCTGCCACTCTAATTGGTCACCATCTGGATTTCACAGATACAGAAACTGAGGCACAAAGAGACTAAACAACTTGCCTGAGGCAACAGGAACTCTGTGGGAGATCTGGGAATAGACCCCAGATGTCCTGAGTTTTCTGTCTTAACCACAAGACCATCCTTCCTGTCTTTTTGGTAGTCCCCTCTGCTTCAGGAATTCAGTTTATGAATTCCACCCATAAACAATCTGTTGTATGATCCAGTGATTTACTTGCATTAAAGAACCATTTGGAGGGGAAAATGGCACCTCTGCAGTTGCTGTTCTCCTTTCTTTCTAAGACATAAAGGAGAGGGAATGCAAAAAACCAACCTCAAAACAACAGCTTCCAGAGCTAAAAAGCTTCCCAGTTGCTCTTCAGACTTCATACAAGCATTCATTTCATTCTTTGAAGGAATCAGGAGCTCCGTACATGAAGTTTGAGCATATCTGGCCATTTATATTGTAATGAGTTTTGAAAAATGACCGAAACTGGACTAAATCCACCCAGGGAGTTATTCTGCTGCTGTTTGCCATTGTACCTGAGCCCGTTCCATGGCACTTGGTTCCATTGCCACCTCCCTAATGGACCTCACCAAGTGTCTGGTGCTTCTCCCAGGCTGCAGTCACAGCTTTTTGGAGGCAAGGCTGAATGGTGGGAAGGACTTTTTCTTTTTTCTAATAGTAATGATGGAATGTCATAGATGTCCTTAATATTATCAAGTGGTTGTACATAGTTTCTGAAGAATACTAGTGAAAATTATTCTTTAAAACCTTTTAGATACATGTGTTACTCAGTGAAGAATATTCCTAGCCCTGCTTTCTCTGGTAACCTCTTTAGCATCAGGAATTGACACGGCCTGCATGGCCTAGATTGTTAGATCTCAGATCTCTTCAGATCTCAATAGTGTGGTAATGTCTAAAAATTCCAGGTGTGGATCAGTAAATCCCCGTGTTGTGCATTCTCTTAACCAGAAACATACAGGGCACTTCTTGCCACAGGTGGTTTTCTAGAGTAAAGCCATTTGGTGGAGATTCTCCAACCATTTTTCCTCAGCACAGGCAGACACAAATGATGGCTGGGACCAACATTTTTTGGTCCTTGCCTTTTTTGACCTCCCTTTTAATCCTTTCAGGCCCAATGTCCAAGTTAGACATGTGTGAGTGGGCTCCTCTGGAGAAATGATGATTTAGTTGCAAGATCAGAGCTCTTTTGGAACTCTGTGAGGCCTGACCCTTTGGTCCGAGTGGATTTTGGAATATAAAAATGCAGAGCAGGTGAGTGGGTCCTGCTCCCAGCGCTGAGTCCCAATCCCTTGGTTTCCTGTTCAGTATCGGTCTCTGTCCCAGTACTCTCCCGATCAGCTTGGGTTTTCTGCTTTGACACCGTAACGGCAAACTCCCGCCGAGCAGACAACCCGTGCTCACTTTTTGTAGCCAAGGGAGAAGCCACATTTTTGGCTGTGATCCCGGCCCGGCCCCGGTTCTGTCCCTTCCCCGGCTCCGTCCCAGCCGCCGGTGCCCTCCTCGCCCGCCAGGGGGCGCTCCTCTCCGCCTCTGCGCTGTCGCCCCCGGGTTGCGATAGCGGCACCGACTTGCCCGCGATTGCGACAAATGTGGGTGGCTGGGGTTTGTTGTTTTTTGTTTTTTTCTCTTTTCTTGCCTGACTCCTGCAGTGAGGGCTCACCTACCTCCTGCACGCCTGTGTTGCAGTCGTGCCTGACGCTTCTCCCTCGTCTGAAGCGCGCAGAGGCAGCGCGTGTGAGCTGGGGGGTGTGACATGTGTGTCGCGAGTGGGGCGCTGGGTAAATTCGGTGTGCGGGTGCCGTGCTGAGCATCCCAGGATGTGCTATCGGCCCGCGCTGTTTTCGGCCAGAAATTGTCTTTGTACGCCTGCGATTTGGGCTTAGAGAGAGGGGCGTGTGCTCGAAGTTAAACTTAAGGCGACGGGCAGGCTTTTTTGCGGGGCGGCCGCAGTTGCCGAGGCAGAGAAGCGGTGCCACTCACTGCCTTTTTCACCGCTGCCCAGAGAGAAAGCGGCCGGAGGAAAAAGCCCTCGCCCGCCCGCCCCTCCTCGGCGGCGCGGCGGTCTGTGAACCCAGCAGTTTACCCGCCCGTGCAGGAGCTGAGGGGGGAGGCGGCCGCGGTTCCTGGAAGAGCCCGGCCTGGGGAGTTGGTCACATTCTTGGCCGGGATTCAATGACTGAGGCAGACACCAACAAACAGAGGGGGGGAGGAGGAGGAGGAGGAGTGAGGGAGGCTGAGCCAGCCTGCATTAGCTCAGCTCTCAGGCACTCTTAGTCTCTGCTGGAAAGAGGAGCTGGGAGGATGTGCGCTCTGGTACTGCGGCTCCTCACGGCACGCCGAGAAGACCGAGAGAAATAAGGGAAGAAAAGCCAACCGAGAGACGAGGAGTTCTCCCAGATCAAGCTGAGGGGCCGCCCGGGGGAAGGGAGCCTGTCTATTGCCCCTCCGAAGCCTCCGCGCCGTGCTGGAAGTGCCAGAGATTTGGGCCTTTTCCTTTTCTTCTGCGTGGTTCCCTTCCACAGACCAAGCTTTCTGCCTCCTCCTGCTTTTTACTTCCCTCCCCCGCGCCTCCTTTTCGGTGGATATGGACAGAAGGGTGATCGCTGCAGAGAAGCCGCATCCGGCAGCACATATTTGAGCCGCTGGTGCTGAGAGCGTGGCACAGACTTTTTGTGTTTCTGTGGGTGGCGTGTGGGTGAGTGTGCGAGTGAGTGTGTACGGTGGAGGTGTGGGAGGCGGGATTGGTTTGCCTGCGGGGTTGGCTGAGGGGGTGAGTGCTCGGATGAAGACCTCTTTTTGCCGTGACTCTCTGCTCCATCGGGGCAGCTTGGAGACTTGGAGGGTTTGAAATTGTAACGAACCAAGAGAAAGGAAAGAAGAGAGAGAGACACGCATACAAAAGGATTTATTTCCTATTCGTTAGTGGATTGTTGAACCTGAGTGGGAAGGCGAAAGAAACAAGGGTGGGTTGTTCTATTTTGCTCCTAATTTTTTCTGAAAAAAAAAAAAAAATCCATTAAGTGGATTTGTACCAGAGTGGAAGATAACTGGGGATTTTTTTTGTTGTTGTTTGTTTTGGGAATAGAAACTAAAAAATGGAGACTGTAAGTAGAAGCAGCTTCCAGCCTCATCCAGGACTGCAGAAGACCTTGGAACAGTTTCATCTGAGCTCTATGAGCTCCCTGGGTGGCCCTGCTGCTTTTTCAGCACGATGGGCACAGGAGATGTACAAGAAAGACAATGGCAAAGACCCAACAGAACCTGTACTGCATCTTCCCCCTATCCAACCTCCTCCGGTAATGCCTGGTCCCTTCTTCATGCCCTCGGACAGATCCACAGAGAGGTGCGAGACCATCCTGGAAGGGGAAACCATCTCCTGCTTCGTGGTGGGTGGAGAAAAGCGGCTTTGCTTGCCCCAGATCCTGAACTCGGTGCTCAGGGACTTCTCCCTGCAGCAGATTAATTCGGTGTGTGATGAGCTGCATATTTACTGCTCCAGATGCACTGCTGACCAGCTGGAAATCCTCAAAGTCATGGGCATCCTGCCCTTCTCTGCTCCTTCCTGCGGGCTCATCACTAAAACTGATGCTGAGAGGCTTTGTAACGCCTTGCTTTATGGGGGCACCTACCCTCCCCACTGCAAGAAGGAATTCTCTAGCACAATTGAGCTGGAGCTTACAGAGAAGAGCTTCAAGGTGTATCATGAGTGCTTTGGGAAGTGTAAGGGACTCTTGGTGCCAGAGCTTTACAGCAACCCCAGCGCAGCCTGCATTCAGTGCTTGGACTGCAGACTTATGTACCCACCTCACAAATTTGTGGTCCACTCTCACAAATCTCTGGAAAACAGGACTTGCCACTGGGGCTTTGACTCTGCAAACTGGAGATCCTATATCCTCCTTAGCCAGGATTACACTGGGAAAGAGGAGAAAGCTAGGCTGGGCCAGCTTTTAGATGAAATGAAAGAAAAATTTGACTATAACAACAAATACAAGAGGAAAGCCCCCAGGGTAAGTGATGCCTTCAATTTTAAAGGGGGTGAGGGGTGGGAGAAAAAGAATTTTCTATAATTTCAGTAGCAGCCATTGATACACATAATTTGTTACCAGCTGCTTTTCCTTTGAGTCATTTAGCAATCTAACCGTGTTCTTAATTCTTACCACGTGTGTGTGAATGTAGACGGGCAGTGTTTGAGATGGCACCTTTACTTCCCCGGCTGGGTTCTGAACACAGCAGTTGGACTTTGTTTCAATTATATATGTGTGTGTTTGTTCATAGAACCTGATCTTCGAAACCCTTCACATTACCCTAGGCTTCTGCAGGAAGTATGTGATTTCAGGTCTGAAGAGCTTCTGTTAGGTGTCAAGACAAGGATTAAGTCAGAAAAAACAGTTACTGGTCGCTGCAGATGCAAATCTACAATTTTTGATTGACTGCATAATGGGGTGGAGGTGTGTGTGGGGTGAACTGTCTAAAGGCTTGTGTTGGAATTAAATGTGGCTGCGAAGGAAAAATGCTAATAGTACTGCAGGTTACTGGTGTTCAGATTTAGTGCGTGGAACGTGAATGGAGAAGTCCCTGCTTTTAGAGTATCCCCGTGGAGTCTGAATCTCCCCACTAGAGAGGCGTTTTTGGGTTGGGGTAGGTAGACATCCAGCAAATGCATCCTCAGTCGAGGGCCAGCTGCAGCAGCTTCTTTCGGTGTGCTGCACCGAGCAAGACAGCTAAGGCACTTTTTTTTTTTTTTTTTTTTTTTTTTTAAATCTTTTGTTTGGGTTGTTTTTTGTTTTGTTTTTTCGGTCTGAGCTGCCTCTAGATCCCAGAGTCCCTGGTGTGTGGGTGGGAGGCTGCCTTGGCATCTGGCAGCAGTTCTGAGCAATGGGCAATCGTGCCACAAAGCCTTGAGGACTTGCTCCCAGCCCCCGGGATGTCTGGCTGGCTGGCAGCGGTGCCACTGGCTGCGGGAAGAGCAATTCTCCTCCCTCTCCTTCCCCTCCGCTCTGGGAGGTGAAGGCAAACTCCTGCCTGCTGAGTTTTACACTGCAGGTTTGGCCTCGTTTGTCAGAGATTTCCCAACTTTTCTCTAGTTTTGTGTGCCTGGAGTGGAAGGGCAAATACACAAGCTTCAGAAAGAGCAGCAACGCTTTATTGTAGTGCTCAATAACATTCTGTATTAACTTTCCTTAACTACCTCTTGAAAGGGGCAGGCACACTCTGACTTAAAGATTTTTTTTAAAAAAAAAAATTCAACAAAAAAGCCTGAACAAAACCCACGGTTTTTTAAATACTCTGTGCAAACAATGCAGTAATTGCTACAGCTGCCCTAAGAGGCCTCGTTTAGCCATTTGATTGGACTCCCAGGTTTTTTGAGTTAGGAACAGTCTCCCTCGTTCAGGTTGCAGTTTCTCTCCAGGTCTTGTGCTTAGCCCCTGTTTCAGCCCTTCTCCTCACCCCTCCTTTTCTTCCCGCTGGAGTGTCAGGACCGCTGTGACAAAGCTGGGCTGTAATGAGCCACATTATCTCCGTGGTTGGAGGTGGATGTGTTTTTAATGGCTTGTCTATTCTCTGTCAGTCATGTGCTAAGGTGGAACGGTGGGGCAGATGTATATGAATGTCTGCAAGAGGTGAGCAGGGCTCTGAAAGCCGGGGCATTTTTCACATTGGGAAATTAATTTCCTAGGGCATGCTTTACTTGGAAAGCAAAATTAAGAAATCTCCATGAAAGGATCGTGTCCCCAGCTTGTTTGTTTCTAGGATTTAATGAAAATAAATATTAGTGGAGATGTGCTTTGCTTTGCTTCCAAGGCTTTTTAGGGCATTCTGTTCAATTGTGTGATTGACCCCAGGTGAGGTTGCAGCTGGAGAACAAGACCAGACCACTGATTTTTGGCTTTGCCTGACTTTTTATTGACCCTTTAAGAGGACCTAGTTCAGAACATGGCAGCCACTCTCCCCTCACCCTCCAAATCTGCATGCAGTGCAGCACTCCTTGGCAGAGTGAATTCAAGATACATTGATAGTGGACAATAACAACTATATAAGGAAATTGTGGCCATCTATTTGTAGAAAAATTTGCCAAAATTCTGTCATCATAAAACATTAAGTCTCCTGGAAAAGTTCATTTGGGAGGTGGAAAGGAGTTTGGTAGGGCAGAACAGAGTGGTGTGTGCTCAGATGATGGGGTAGTGAAAAAAAGAACATGTTATCATGCATCCTGTGCAGAGCTGGACTTAAGTTTCTGAGCTCTCTTCAAGGCTCTCCTATTAATGTGGTGCAGTCCTGAGAAAACCCTGACACTGCTGGCAGAGTTTTGTGTGCTTCCTTTTTCTGAGGTCTTTTTCCATTGGGCTTAGCCAACGGATATCATATGCTAAGGTCATTTGTGTTGTAGCAGTGTGTGCAGATAATTACGGAGAGATTTAATCAGGCTCTGAGATTGGTAGACTGTGGCCAGGGGCAAGTAACATTGGAGTAAAGTTTAGGTGCCTAGTAAGGAAAGAAAAGGATGGTCCCATGTCTGCATGTTTGTGTTAATTACTGTCAGTCTTTGTGGGTTCTGTGTGTCTGTTGGGTTCTCTGTCTGTCTGTCTGCATCAAAGGATGAAGCATATGTGTCTTTGTGGTGGTCTTCCTTTTTGATGTAGATCTCTGCATGTCTTTGTTCTGTTTTATACAGAGGTGTTTGTGTGTGTTGTGTGCCCTAGTTTGCTCTGTCAGATATTTGGTCTTCTGCTTTCAAGAGTGGGCTTTTTGTCAGTTTCCCAATTTATTTATGCATGTGTATGTACACACTGCTTTGCCTGTTGTTTTCCCTGGGGCTCTGTTAGCATGTTGATAGCATAGGATGCATATGACCATTTTGCTGGCTGTTTTAGAAGCAGTGAGTTCTCTGACCTTTTTGTGTGTCATCATGAGGTTTATGTGATGAGGTATGTAGATTTCTGGCAGCACAGCTCTGCCTTTTAAGGGTCTGATTTAAATGAAGGAGCTGGGTTGGCACAAGCCCCCATTGCAGAATCAGCACACTGACAAAACTGCCCTCTTTCCCCGGCTAGTGTTTTTTTGTTTGTTTTTTCTTTTTCTTTTCCCCTTCATGTGGTTTTAAAGCATTGCTACAAGGCACAGCCTTCCCTGGATACTTCATTCCCAACATACACTTTTGTATGCATCCACTATCCCTTGTGCCTATCTCTCCATCTGTACTGAGAGGTGGATACATGCATGCAGATGCATTGTCAGCCTGGTTGGTTGAACAAGATGAGTGTTGCCTGGTCTTGCCACTTGCAGGAGAAGGATTTGGATGAAGGCAGCAAAGATTCTAACCAAAAATGTGAGGCAGTCGTGACAGATACAGCAGGAATCATAGAGGTCTCAGCCACTTTCTTTGCCCTCTTCTAAAATTTATTTTTATATCTCCTGTGTTTGTCCTTGGGTGATCGAGGGACTTCCCATACACTTCTTCACCTTCCTGACACTTCCCAAAGAGCTTTCATTTCTTGAGCCATATGATAACCTCTGCATTGACCTTTGTATCCTTCCCTGGGTTTTCCCCTTCTCACATGCTCGCCCAGGCTTTTTTTTTTTGCTTCATTTTCTCTCTGATCTTTCAGAGACTCCATGCACCAACATGGCTTTTACTTGAGTGGGTGTCCTGTTTTCTTCATTCACCATTACTGTCATGGAGCACAACCATTCCATTCTGGCATATTTCTAGAAATTAATAATGTGAATAATCTGACAGGTTGCAAAACAGGGTCCTAGAAATCCATTGTCAGTGCCAAAGCCTTTTTGCCAAAGCTGGTGTAGCTGAGTGTTCACTCACTGGTATAGATATGGCCTTGGTGTGTCTCTTATCCTGGCTTTTCACTTCAGTGTGACAGGCAGCTCTCTGCTTTCTGAACATCAATATACCTCCACTGTGATTGAATTAGTTCAAAAACAGGCCTGAAGGCTTTGTTGGTTGCTATTTCCAGTAAGGGAGGGTGGGTTTCACTCCAGATCTTTTCAATCCATTTTTTTTTTATTTAAATATCGAGCCAAGCAACATTTGACAGTGCTTTCATATTTCCTACCTGTGTGCTAGACATCTGTAGCAAAACTGAATGATCAGACACTAAGAGAATAGGAGAGCTTTCCTTGCACACATGTGAACACACCCACACACACCAGCACTGCAGTGTTCCCACGGTTCAAGTCCCAGCAGCACTTCTATGAAGTAGCTGGAAGGTAGAAGCAGCATTCTGGGTACTGACACACAAATGAGCACACGAGGCCTCCCACTTTTATTTCACAATGCCTACCAACTCAGTGCTGCCACAACATGCAGCACTCTCAGCTGGAGTAAGGTGTAGCCAGGTCAAGTGTTCAGCCAAATCAAAGAACAAAAATTGCTGAAAGTGAAATTGTGCAGTACTGAGCTATAGGGTTGCCATGGGCTTTTAGGTGCTGTGCTGAGCTTTATGCCACCTGAATTGCTGCAGTGGTAAAGCTAGAATGTGAATCTTCCTCTTTCTGTATCCTAAAGCCCTGCCTCCTTGCAGTGGTAATCTTCTTTATTTGTTAATAGTATATATCCTATGGTAGGTGTAGCAGAGAGATTCTGATATAATTCCAGTTAGTGGTGCTCAGACTGATGGATGGATTTATTCTTTTTTGGTACAAACTGACTTGATAAATACTCCTGGAAAATTTTGCTCAAGAGCTGAGGGCTCAATTATTTTTTTTTCTATGGAGCAATGAAGTAATTTGTTCTCTTACCTGATATTCAAGAATGCTATTAGAGATTCTCCAGTAAAACTTTTGAAGTCTCTAAAAGAAAAATGTTGAAATCTTGGGACAGTGCTTTAGTGCAGAATCCTTTTTACAGCTTAAAAGTTGAACATCAAAAATGATACCAAGCTGAAACAAAGTCCTGTGTACCTGAGGAGATGTCACTGCTTCAGCAGACATCAGCATTTTTTTCCCAAGCATGCAAACAGTTTTACAGATGTTGTAGATCAAGAACAAAGAAGCAGGTACGTGCATGTGTGCTAGACAAAGAGTATGCTTCAAAAAATGATCTAATGGTGTTGAGTCAACTCTGGGTGTCTGTTGCCCCAGAACAGTACCCAAGTTCCTGAATTCAGTCCTCTTGAATTAGGGAGGGAATTACATGCAATCTCTTCTTTTGAAAATCACTGCTTAAAGTATTTAAACATCTGCCTCTCCCATCATTGTCTGGGCTGCCTCATTTGCCTCTCCATTTCTGTGGTTTCAGGCTTGGGCGTATGTTCTGCCCAAACAGTAGCAGGCTTTGAAGCTGCCTGTAAACACAGTCAATTTTTTGGATGCGTTGAGAGCCTCACACCTGGTCTCTCCACCAGGATCTGAAGGTGGTTATCACCAGCCTGAGCTGACTGACCACTGAGGGTGTGTTTTCACTTGCTGAGAGGTGCCTTTAGATCAGTGTTGTAAAAGCATCTGGAGGCGTCAGTGTGAGGCTGCTCAGAGCATGTCTTGACAAAGCAGTGGCTCAGATTCTGGCAGCCACTCATGCCTTAATCTGCAACTTCCTTGAGTCTCAGCACTGCTGGAACAAGGGGAGCTTTGGGGCTACATTGAGGTTGTTGAGCCCAAGAGAGATTTAAGTATCCAAAGAGATTGATTGTCCATTCTCAGTGAAAACTCATGTTATTTTCATCTGTTAGCAAAGTTAGTTTGCCAGGGTTAAAGGGTTTGAGTGGCACTGACTGCAGTAAGGAGTGGGCTGGCTGTTCCTGGTGATAACTGATGATTGGAACTCATATTGCTGGCTTAGCTGGCCAGACTGCTTTGCCATCACACTCAAGACTTGTGTCTCAATGTGCACAGTACTTAGACCCAGATTTTATTTTTTTTTTTAATTCTCACGTTTGTTTGTTTTGTTTTTTAAAAGCGAACTTTGAACTTGACACGGTGCCTCTAAGTCAGAGGGAACTGTCATGGAACAGTTACGCTAAATCAAACAAGGGGTTCTTGGAAAGAAATTAGAGCTTAGACAAAAGGAACTTAGAGTCTCTGTAGAGAGTCTGTCGATACAACACTGTCAATTACTAGGCTAATCCATTTTAGCTGAGTGGCCATAGAGCACTTAATTCAAATTGATCTTCAGGTACAGGAAACATTACTTTTAAATGTAGTAATACAGAGTGTTTTGCTTTAAATTTGTCAATTATGGTATGTTTGTTAATCATACACTATATTAGATAATACCTAATTTTGTTGCACATGTTTTGTGAGCAGGGTAATAGACATTAATAAATCTGCACCACTTTTTAAAATGCTATTCCACTCTCTCAGGCTCTAGTACAGTCAGGATATATTGGTGGAAAATAATTAGAGAGAAGGAAGTTGGCTCTGAAAAGATGTGATCCCTTGCCTTCCTTATTTATACCTTCTTAGTTGTGTTTGTCTTTTACATTTCACTGTCAGTGTAGAGATTTGAAGTCAGATTATTACTAAAGTCACCTGTTCCCATGTCTTCTGGAACATACGAGGTTAATTTGAAGGTCTGAGGCTCTGGGGCTAGTTCTGCAGTTTTCACTCAAGCAATCAGCTGGTGTAGTAATTGGAACCAGTTCACCCACAAACCACAGAAGACTTGTATATGTCTCGGACTCCTTCCGGTGTGTTGACTGGCAGTTCTTGCAGAATAGAGAGACAGATCCTGAACCAGAATATGCTGCTGGGGAGACAAAGGAGCTTCACAAAGTTTGTGGGCTTCCCTGCCATTTGGAGGACTGTGCTGAAGCTGAGAGCAGAACCTGTAGTTCTTCTACTGCAGGATTTTCATTTTGCTCATTAATGAGGTTTTTGGTTTCATTGATGTTTGGTGTTCCAGTCCTGAGGGATCTCACTGAATGGGGCAATAGTTTCTGCAACTGGGAGCTGGCTTCAGACTGAAAGGATTTTGTCTGCTGGTTGCCAAATGTAAAACCAGGTTTTGAGGCTGCAGTAGGTATCTAACAGAGTGGGATTTTTGTTGCTGTATTTGGGATTTGTTAATTACTATGTTTTGTTGGGTTTTGTTTTACTGTTGAGGAAATATGTCTAAAGCTGGGCTAAGGGGCAGCCTTTTTTCCTGATGCGAATTCAGGGACCATGAACTTCGCCTCAAAATTGTGTCAGGTGCAGGTACAGTTTTTTGAGTGTATGTTTTGTTAGTACTGGGCTGAGAAAGATTGGCCCCTCTGCACTGTGGTAATTATTCTGCTTTGACTTTTGGTTGGATGAGGGAACAAAACACTGATGCACACAGTCAAGCTCTGAGCCTGTCAGTGCTGCATGGACAGAGCTCTTCTGGAAGCCAATTGGGAATTCCCATGTGCAGAGCTCCTATCATTGGCTCCATCTGTGGTTTGGTTGCTATCACATAAAATTGGGCTTCTCCAAGCAGTGTATGCATATTAAAACAACCTGATAAGCTGCATAGTCATGTGTTCTCTTAAATGAGACAGGGCCTGCCACCCCTACTCATGTTAAGCAGCTTCTGCTTATTTTTACAGTCTAATTTAAGTTGGGGGAAACATATCTGAGGACAGAGGTTCTGTGTGTGTGTAAAAACTGCAGCATCATTCTGTATGCCAGAGATAAACAGCAAAGGAGCTAATCAATAACTGGGTTTCTGGCGTTGCTGTTTATTGATTTATGTACAGTTACCTTTGCACAAGCTTTGTAGAAAATGTAACTTTTATGTTTGGTTTTCTGTTGTTTTGAGTTTTGTTAAGTTAAACTGTTTCTCTTTTGGAATGAGAAGCGGTTGCACTGGAAATAAAGTAATTGCTTAAGCTTTAAGAATGAAAAGATAGTAGCTACATTAACAAAATAAGATGCAGCTCAGCGCTTGTCTTTTCCTACAGAAGATTTCAGCGGTACATTCAGAAGACACGTACCCCTGTGCTTTGTTCTTCCTCCTCTCTTCAGTCAATGGTATCATTTTATAGAATAAGGTCATTGACTTGGATTGCTTCTTGGTTTCTCAACCCTTTTCACCAGCCAGTTTGTGTAATGTCTGTCTGAAACATTGAGTAAGGGCATTGAAATAGCAGACAGGATATCAAGTGTTAGGAAGTCTGGGTTAAGTATAACAGACAGTTCTGGCTGCTGAAAGGGGAGCAGGCAGCCCCTTGAGCTCGGCTGCAGCTCGGTCTCTGTGGAAACAGCAGACCCTGGCCTGTGTGTCCCTGTCACAGCTTTTCCCCTCTGTTCCCTCCACACCCAGATAATTAATTGTGTGTGGGTGCACTCCTTTTCTAGAGATGTGTTTTTCTTGTTTCTTAGTGGCACAGAATTGTATGTAATAGCATCTCTTTCTAAGGATTACATAAGTTTAAGATGATTTCTCCAGTGGGAGAATTATGCAAGTTTAAACTGAAATTTATTTAGAATGCTTTTATGTACATGTTTTCTGACTTGTAATGCAGAGGGTGATTTATTTGCATCCTTAATTGGACAACATCTGCTAGGGTCAGAAGAAAAACCATTTCATATCTTTTCACTGTCACATCCTTCATTGTTATGTAGAACCCTACCCTCTCCACTTCTGATTCTACCTGTGTTTAAAGGCTCCGATGGTTCAGGCCCAGGAAGAACCAGCCAGGACACTCCTCTGGGGAGAGGTCTGCAGAAATTTTAATTCCAATTTGCATTAGTGTTATGTGCCAGTGGTACTGTCAAAATGGAATACCACCTGTTTAGATTTTCTCTTTTTATACAAAGTCGTTGCCTTTCCTACCATTAAAAGAAGGTCATGATGGTGAGGCTCCCAGTTCTGTCAGGGAAGAAAGAGTCTACAATTTTAATTTCTGTAACGCTGCTCTTAGTAATCTTTGACCATTTAAATAAAACTTCCCTACTGCTTTTTTGGGCAAAATTAAGCTGTTTTGTGTCACTTGACACACGAGAAGCTACTCCAGTCAAGTGTGTTCATTGAACTTGAAGAGGATAAAGTAACTTCTTGCTTAAATGTGAACTGCTGCATGAGGCTATTTGTATGAGAGTGTCTTGCAGGCCAAAAGCTGGCAGCTGCCCTGCACACACAACCCTTACCAGTTTCAGTGGAGAAGCTGCACACATTGCAGAGCTGTCCATGCAGTTCTGATGGCAAAAGTGGGATCATGACTGTAATTTTCTCTATTATTACATAATACTGGTGTGCTGTGCATCTTGGGCAGCATATGGAATGCTTGTAGGTGCTCTTTCAAGGAGCTAGCTAACAAAATTGATTCCTCTGAGAATTAAAAATGGGATTCTTCTGCTGCTTACTAAAACAGAGGAGTAGTACCTGCTACAATCAGTGTATTCAAAGAATTTTTTTAAAGTCTGTTAAGTATTAAATTTCTCTAGGTCCTGTTCTTCTTGACAAGCATTTTTTTTAAAAAAACAAGCATATTTATTGCAGTAAAGGAAGTTTTACATCCTTTATACAGACTAGTGGGCTAGAAAGGTGGAAAATAGACAAAATAAAGGCTAGAGTGTGGTCTGATTTCATTAACCTTTGTTGATATAGTGGATTTATGATTAACACTTTTGTTTATAAGGATTTCACATGAAATTACATGTTGAGCATGTGTTTCTAAAGTGCTGTCATTCCGCAGTTGAAAAACTTACCTGACTTGAAAGATAATGGAGTGTCATTCAGGAAAAAAAAAAGAAAAAAATTGCCATTCTTAACTCCCCACTAGCAGTTTCAGTTTATTCAGTGGGTGTGAATTATCTCACCCATGCTGATATGATTTAGAAATGTTCCTTTGAAATCAATGTATTTAGCAGGGTGTAGAGCTGCTGTGAGGTGGATGGGCTGCAGAAGAGTACAGACTGCAGCATTGGGTCCCTTATTGATGTTCTTTGTTCCCATTCATTCACTAGGAACCATGCCAGACAAGGAGTCCTTGCACTCCGAGAGCCAAAAGTTTGGTTTTGTTTGGATTTTGGCCTTTTTATTTTTTTGCCACAACAGTGTAGGTGTTTGCAGAACTCCTAAAGCCAAATAATCTTTGGACCATGCTCAGCAGGAGAGTGGTGAAATGGTGTGAAGGGCTCCATGATGCTGCTCAGTGGGTATGCAGAACTACTGCTCCAAGGCCTTGGCTCTCACAGCATAGCAGATTAGGAGTTCCTTTTCTAAAAAGTTCATTTCTAGAAACGTATCTATGTGAAAATCTTTTTTCGTAATGGTTTCATTGATCCTTCTTAGTGCTGGTGGTTCCAGAGCAAGAATTGTGTATAATAATACTAAATTAGGAAGGTAAAAACATAATTATATAATTTTATTTTTATTACAGAAAATTGTGTGAATACAAAGAGAAAAAGACAAATCAGTGATTTGTAAGGAAGAAGGGGTAGAGGGATTTGGCAATGCTATAACCACTGTTTGCTTGTATTTATCATATGATTTGCATCATTTATAGCATTGTTCAACTTAGCCCCATGTCTTTTATATTTTTTGCATTTTTTTTCACAACCTATCTGCTATGGGTTTTGAGAGAATATCATATGCACACCTATTTAATATTAAAGATCAGGCATTCAGTGCTTTGTGGCTCTAGCTTGAAATTCAAGTTGCTTTGAGTCATCCCTTTCGTCTTTTGTTTGGGTGGAAAAAAGGAGTGGCAGTAAACGGCCTGCAGCTAAGAAATGAAAGAGTTGAATTAAGTTTTAGAAGTGTTAGTCTTGGCATTTGGGCCATTTGCATTTGTACAGCTCGTCACGCTCTGCTTTATTTTATTTTGTGCGTAGCAGTTCGGTGCTCAGGATGAAAAATGTTGCACATCTTCCCCCCAGTGAGGAGAGCCGAGCAGCACTGCCCTGGGAGAGCAGGAGGGAGCTGGAGCCTGAGCTGTGGCTTCACCTTCCTGCCAGCTCACTGCAACAGCCCAGAGATTCTTACCCCACCTGTAGTTTCCGTTCTGTGCTGCAAAACTCAGGGCTTGGTTTGGGTTTGGTTTTTTTTCTGACAGCAGCTTCAGGACAGTTCAGTCTTAAATAAAAACCACAGAAATTGCCAGGAGAGAATGGCAGTGGTCTCTCTGTTTGGCTTGGTTCTGGTGTCGTTTTAAAGGTTCATCAGGAGTGCAGCTCCAGGAGAAGCTGTGCTGACAGAAATAGTGGGGAGGTTCACAGCAAGAAAATCTTTCCCTGGTGTCATTGCTGAAAGTTATCTGAGCACCTGTGGTGTGTGTTCCATTACCTTAGTGGGCAGAGTTGGATTTATGTACTTACAGATGCATACACAAAGTTTAACTTTTACCATTATAAAAAAGAGAGAATTTAAATCACTCTGTGGTCCAGACCTTGAGGGTCTTTATTCAGTTTATTTCTCCTGGTATGCAGTCAGAATAATCCACTTAACATCAGTGTAGTTGTGCTGTCATGCAAACCGTGCCAGGAACTGATTCGAGTAAATGAAAGAAATAGGAGTTTCTATGAAAAAGACCCTGGAGTGGAGTCATAACTTGCTTTAACTCAGGGAAAGTTGTTGGGGCAACGTTTTGCTCTGTGGTTTGACTCCAGTGAAGTTGATGGATTTGGTCCAAGTTTCCCAAAATGCATCTTAGAGTGGAAATGAAATGACTTGTCATAGCTTCTGAATGCAGCCTCGTGAGTTGTAATTCCTGAGTTTTTCCTTGCGAGTTGTAATTCAAGGGCCAGGTTCTGCTGAGATTTTTCAAATGAAAATTTTCGAGTAATCAATGACATTCCAGTGGAGGTTATCTTTTCAGAAGTCTATTTTTACATTTAAATTTTGCTCTTAAAAGTTTACATTCAAATTTATAATTGAGGTTTCTAAAAATTTACCATATTTGCCATTGTTAGCTGTAATTTATTGATGCAGTTGTCTCTTAGCATAACCTGATTTTATTTCAGGAGATTCACACTAATGAAGCTTCCTATATTTGTTTCTAAGAGGCATGTTCACTCATGAACATGCTTAATGAGCAGCAAGGTCCCATCTTGGCAGATGTGTAAACCCTTACATTGAAGTTGCTGGGATTTTCATGTGTGTGTCTTTTTTTCTTGAAAAAAAATCTTTTATATTAATTAGAGGCCCCCTTCCATTTTGAACTTTTTTACTTCCTCATGCAAAATCATAATCCCTTGTGTCATCAAAATTAATTGTTGTAGACAGTTTGGATGTCACAAAGTGGGCACTGGGTCTCTGGAAATAGAAATATGGATCCCGTTTCAAACAAATTTTAACTAGGGCAAGGTTGCTTGATTTTTATTTTCATTTTAAAAACAGAATTTTTCTTTCGATTATAATAACAAAGTAACAATTCAGATGCTCCAAATTCACCCCACTAAATCTACCTCAGTAATCACGTAAAAGATTCTTCAAATGGGATTTCTGTAATCTCAGTTTTGTCAGGGGAGGACTGCAGTCTGTGGGTTGTATTACTTTAGAGCCTTGGAAAAACTTGTTAAATGACTGGTATGGCAGATCCATGTCCTGCAGTAGCAGTTAGCAGAAGTAAATTAAGAATTACCAGCTCAGTTGCTCATCTTCCTGCTGCTTTGGACACATGGTAGCTTTTTTTTTGGGGGGGTGGGGGATGTTCTTGTTTATTGGTTTGTTTTGTTGTGGGTTTTTTTTCCAAGCTCCTCTGTAGGCTTCTTGCCCGAGTGCATCTTGGGATTTCCCTTTTGCTGAATGAGCTGCTTGTTTGAGAGGGAGGAAGTAAGGTCCCTTCTGGATTAGGAGGGAATGGGGGTGGAGGGTGGGGAAATGTCCTGTTTCATATGCAAAGCACACTGAACTGAAAAAAAAAAAAAAAAAACCAACACATGAAAACCTTTTAACAAAACCATCCATGTCACAGACTGGCAGAGCAGCTGCTGGCTTTGTTAGAGAGAATATTAATGTTTCAAAGACTTAAAGAACCTTAAAAAATTGGATAAGGATGGATTTTATTTTTTTTTAAGATACAAACTCAGATTAAAAAGTCTCTTTACCATTATCTGTGAATGGAATGTGCTATCAGCTGATGTGATACCAACTTCCACAACAGTTTTGAGCTGAGTGTGAGGTGTTGTTACAATCTACTGCCTTCTTCCTGGGATTTTAATGTAAAAATGGCCCTGATCTTTCAATTGCTCACATCAGTGTTAGCTGTGTGTAAGTTTCTCCTGCCTGGTCTAACAACTGATTGAACAAAAGAAAAAAGCAACTTTTCCCATCTTCACATAATGTTGCTTCAGCTGGGACCAGTAAAATCTGTGCAACAATTAGGAGTCCAATGTTGAAAATTTTTCCTTTTTTTTGCTTCAGTGATTGGTTCATCAGGAATCAGATGGGAAAGTTTCTGTAGAACTTGAAGTCTGGAGGGCAACATTACTTCTTATCACTTCAACAACAAAAATCCCAATCTGACATCCTTGGAGCAGGGCTTTTGATAGACTCATTTTCTAGCAGACTTTGGGGTTTTTCAAGCAGAAATGCATTCCCTTGAATTTAAACACATTTTGAGGGTCACTGAGAACTCTATATGTGAGCAGACAGTCATGGTCATAGGTTAAAGAAGAAAGCATCAATATAAAACACTTACTGGAGTTCTGATTATTGATCTTGGAATAGTAACAGACTGGAATCAGTTATTATCTAATGTTTTTAACAAAAAGATGCTGAAAATCTCAGTTGAAACTTTTTATTTCATTCAGAAACTGTTCCTGCATTTTCCTATTACCCAGGACTTGTTTTACTGAGCTGCCTTCTGCACAAGGAAGCACTTGTGTAATGCCCAAGTCCTTCCCATTCCTCACTGAATGATATGCAGATCTAGTCAATTAAGCAGGGGGGATTTAATTAGCAGTTTAAGTTCATGTGTGAAGTATCTTGCCTTAATTACTTAACAGTTTTGTTGCAAATTTGCTAAGTTTTTTTTCCCAAGAACTATCAAAACTGTGATTTATTTTTTTTTTTGTAACATTTTCAAACACCAAGTATTGCCCAGTGCATTTGACCTTTGGACTGCTTCTTTGTGCCCCCTTCTGATTATAAACCTCTTTTCATAGCTGTAGAGATGAAGCAAAACTATGTTCATTGTCTCAAAGTAGAACAATACATTTAAAAAAAACAAAAACAAAAAACCAGAAAAAAACAGTTAAAGATTTAGACTTTGGAGTGAAAAATGCCAGGGCATCTATTTGTTGTTCTCTGTAGCTAGATGATACCAATCTAGCAGTATCTGTGTAACTGCCTAACATGATTGTCATGCATTTTATTAAATAGTTGCTTTTGTTTCACATTCTGTCTGGACAAGTTGCTTTTTTATACCAGTGCAGAAGGATGTTGCTGTGTCAGTGGGGCTGCAGTGGTGCAAGTAACTCAGTATTCTAATGCAAACAAGAATACTTTTGTGCTAGTGCAAAATGTGGTGTGGTTTGCTTGTTATGCTTTGCTTTTATTTCACATCATCTCTTTTGGATTCTCTGAGCAGGTGAGAGTGAGCATCAATTCTGTGATACTCAGCAGGCTGCCCCTGCCATTTCGAATTATGTATCAGGATGATGCTGTCTTGTGGCCTTGTGTTTGGGTTCTTAAAACAGTAAGAGTGGGAAAATGTTCCCTGGTATGTTGTGGTATCACCATTACTGTATCACCACTGTGACATACATACAGCCAGACTGTAGCACAGATAACTGATTGCTGGAGCTTCATGTTTTATTACTTCTTAGCTCTGAAGTGAGGATTGCTTTGTGTTCTTGAACTGATAACCAAAGCAAAAAGACTCTTTTTGAGAAAATAGTCTGTTCAAAAGGCCCAGTATGTTTTTAGATTAGGAAATTGTAAGAAAAATACTTGGAGATCAAATGGATCTCTTCATACCCTAGCCCAGGATCATCTGATTTAAAACATTTGGACTCTAGACAGATGGTTCTTCTCTTCCTCCCTTTCTCTCTTTAATTCCCTCTGCTCCCTGTCCCCCATGTGAGAATATCTGGGAATGGTAGGCAAAAACCTAGGAGACAGAGGAAATGAGATTAATTTCAATAAATTCCTCCCTTAATAACCCCAAATCATATTTGAATGTATCCCAGGACAGATAGGAGTATGTGACCCTCCCTTCCTCTGGCTCAGCAGATGGTCCAGGCACTGATTCCTGGCACATTGCAATTTTTATTATCGCTGGGTGCAGTTCTCCTGTTTCCATACCCATTTTCATCAACAAATAGCATTTATCCCTAGGATAGCAGATAAATCAGAGACAGATGTGAATTGCAAAGCAAAGTTTATCATCTGTTGTCATTCAAGCATAGGTTGTATGCTGACATTACATATGCAAATCTGCCATTATTAAGCAAAAAAGAAGATTGCTCCTGGTAGCACCTGTAGTGTGCAGTCAGTGAGCCTGTGGTTGGTTAAAGGACCCCATTATCATTATGGTCAACCACTGCTAATTCCTGCAGTTTGAAGATGACACAATAGGAGCACTCAAAAAGTCAGGGAAGAAGCCTGTTGGGTGGCAGGATGCTAAGCAGGCTTTGCCTCAATGAACACTCAGGAGTACAATTGGTGCTGATGGCCTCACCCGTGGTTTCAGAGGAGGAAAGGTAGAAGGGTTTTTATTGCAGCCTGACTCCAGGCTGTAGGACTGAGCCATCATGAGCCCTGGTAGGTGGAAGAGCCTTTGGTGGACTGAAAGTGTCCATTTGTCTGTGCCTCGCAGCAGGATGCTGATTGTGATTCCTTCTGCTGCCGTTTGGTTCCAGTTTTGGATCGGGCTCCAAGGCTAGGGAGTAACAAGACCAACATTTTCACTGACAGCCTGCTGGCCCACAGGTTTACAGGTACTATCCAGTGACTGTTTTAAAAGATTCCTTAGGATCTGGCTTAACTTTTTAATATTTCATCAGTGCAGTTAGAAATTTTGCCCAGTTTCTTTCTGCCTTTAACTGCACTGTCGTTGATGGTAGAGGAGTCACATCTTTAAAGCTTTTTTACTTGAAAATAGGGTTTCTACCAAGTAGGAGTTTGAAACATGTGGATAAGAAACTACTGAATTAGTTCTGGTGACTAGTTCCTGCATCTGTGCTTCTTGTAGAATTGGATTGTAAATAATTTAATGCACAGATTAGTCTGCAGTAGCAGTGTTGCTGGAATTACTTTAGTCAGCAGACATCCAGTCTGGGCAAAAGGTTAGGATGCTCATGTTTCCCTCAGGTCCTTTGATTGAAGGATCCTGTTGGAGATTTACTGTAGCACCATATGATGGGAATTTCACCATATTAATAATTTATTTTTATGAAAATAAAAGAAACATTTTGAACCCAGAAATCCTCATTTAATGTAACTGCTTTTTGTAAACTGATTCTGTGAAACAAAGCTATGTTAGAAAGGAATAAAAAAGATACTGTACTTACACTTTGGATCTCCAGTCCTTGCTGTATCTCCATGACTTCAACCCCAACTATTAGTGGAAATGTCAAAGAATACTGTAATACAAAGTATTTCTCCCTTTCCACAGAGTTGCAGAACATTTTATATAACATAATCCTGGTGATGTTTTGATTCCTAATCATGGTGTAAAGGGATCAAGAAAGCAAAAGTTACAAGCACATGGAGTAAACTGTTCTGTTTGGTTTCCAAACAGAAGTGTAAATGCTGTGATTTAATTTTCATTTTACTTTTAAATCTCATAGCACTTCTCAAAAAGCAATTATAGTAATAGCAACAAATAAATGTGTTCATTGCTTCATTTTTCAGTGTCTTTCCAAACTAGGTTGTGGAGGAACTTTCTTCAATTTTTTTTATTATTAATCTTATTAAGATCCTTCATGGGTGCCTGGGATATTTTTAAATAGAATTTCTTTCCAGTTCAGCCGGGGCAACCCTTTTGTTGAACCTTCTTTTGGATGGTGTTCCCATGTGCTGCGAAGGCGCTGACACATGACCTCGTTACACATAGAAAATCCTAAATGTCCTGCCCCTTGCCAAAGCCATCACAAAACTCCCCATCACCCCCTTTTCAGGATCCCAGATGGTAAATAGCAGCGGGAGGTGAAAGGGGAGCTTTGTCTCCATTCTGAGTCCTGTTTTAAGTATTCTGTGTCTGTCTGTATCCCTCTGCTTTTCCCACTCTGCCCATAAATTAGCAAGCCAGCTTTTCTGACAAGGGAAGACAAAATGTCCATAAGCTGCAGGAACATCACCTACTCAACATTTTTGAACAGTCTTTGGTTTCATTTTATCTGACTCTGCTCTCTCTTCCTTTGGGTGGAACTTCTGCCTGGCCTGCTCACTACAGTGTTCATGGAAATGCAGCTTTTACTGAATATCAGGTTGCAATTTTTAATTTCTGTGGCACCTTCAAAGAAGAAAGTATCCTTATGTGGAAATTCACCTACACCCTGGGTGGTTGGACTCTGGTTATTACAAAACAAAGCAAAGCAAACAGAGCCCCAGCCCCCAAACCAAAAAGAAACAACAAAACAAAACACTACAAAGATCTGCTTGTCTTATTCCACTGTTTTTGTAAAGCTGAGGTTGGAAGAGGAGCAGGAGTTTTTGCTGGATGGGTGCTCTGGGAGCAGCTGGCTTTAGGGGTGCATAAAGGGATTTATCAGACAGGCAGTGAAAGCAGCAGGGATATGGTCAGTGGATACACCAACGCAGAGAGGGTTTCTGTGCAAATCTGTGACCATTTTTAGAAGCTGTGCTTGGCTTCTAGGATTCACCAAGCAGGATATTGCCTTTGCACGGTCTTCCCATGGAGTTCCCCGAAGTGGCAACGATTTCCTCTGGCTTTGTTCAGGAAAGACCATGAGGGCTGTTGTGCAGGGGGGAGTGCTGCGGTGTGGGCTGTGCTTGTGTTGCTTCAGGAAAAGCAGTAGCTGTTTGTATTGAGGTGCTAGCTGGGTATTTGGGATTGGGTTTGGGTGGTAAGTGTGAAGGATATGTAAAATAGATACTTTTATCATCTCTCAAAACGAGGTAAGAAATCCAAGTATGCATACAACAGGGAACTTGGTCACTTGGTTTTTGCCATGCTCTTTACAGTTTCCACATTGTGTGGATCTAGTGGCTTCTGATTTATGCTGCTGAGTACCATTCCCTTTTTTGCTGGGGACAGGTTGTTTGGCTTTTTCTTAATTGAGATCCTCCATTCTCCTTAGCCCCTTATAATTCAAAAACCACCCTGAATTCATCCTGAACCTGAAATCTGGCAGCTTTGTGAGTGTGAGATTAGTTTTTCCTCTGACCTGGGCTGCAGCTGAAGTAATGACTTTCCAGTTTCAGCTGACTGGAAATCAGAGGCTGGTGAGCTGAAATACTGAAGACTTAATGAATTCCCGGATTCCCTGGTGGTTTTTTGGTACATCTTTATTTTAAACTGTTGAATATTAATGGAGAAAGGGGAGTGGGAGTGCAAGGCCTGTTTACTGTCTAGTACTTGAAAGGGGTATTCTTCTTAGCTTGTTTGTTTCGTTTTATATTGCAAATATTGTTGTAGAAATCCTGTGTGGTTGCCAAGTTCCTACCTAGCCTAAGGATGCCAAGTGATTGTCAGCTGGGAAGCTGCTGGAAGGGATTTAAAGCAATATTGCCTCTTTTGCAAATGTCATGACTCCCAAACCTAGAGTAATTGCACCTTTGACCATTTTTTAATGACTGCCAAGGATTGTAAGGAAGAAAGAAAAACTCACATGTCTTTTGCTCTGTTTTCTGGGTATGAATACTCTACTTTCCACATTGTAAGTTAATTAGCAAAGGTTTTTTCTTCCTCTGGGATCTCCTGTGTTTCTTCTGACCTGTAATTCTATGTATAGTCATGAAGTAAAATAGATCTGATGTGCTCAGTTCTGACATGTTGTGTTTTGACAGCACATTTTGTTCATACTGAGTCAATACTTTTGAAGCTGTAGTTGCTTGGTCACTTTAATTTGACATATACCTTGTTGCTGCCAAAACTCCTTTTGGCTTCTGCCCTAACACCAGCCTACTGTTCCTGTCACCTTCTTTGACTGTCACTAGTGCTTTTATGGCTGCACAGTGTGCAGCAGCTCACCAGGGAATCAATCTGCCTGAAAATTAGTCATTATATAAGGGAGAGTCACAAAAATTAACTGAACACATGTGCTGTTGAGTGTACAGAAAAGCAGGTCAGGGTTGGTTGGTTTGTTCACTGGGGTTATGTATTCTTATCTGAGAGTGCCAAAGGTATGAAAGTCTCAGTTAAAAGTATCATTTACATGCTGGTGCTTCATCCTTTATCCTAAGAACAAACAGACTAGCAGTGGGGGGAAGGAAATGTTGTACTTCTTCAGCCCAACGTTCTGTAATCTGGTAAACTTGTGCATAGTAGATGTGACTGCTAAAGATTAGGTCAGTATTTTTCCTTTAGCACCTTATTAGGCTGCTGCTCTAAACCATGAGCTTTTGGGAATGCATTTTTCATTTTTTTTTTTAGAAAAGCTTTTGATGGATGAAGCTGTAAAATGAATAGAAATAGTGTCTCCCTCTTCCTTTTTCCTCCTACTCAACGCTCACACGCAGTCAGCCCTGGGGTCTTTTCTTTCTGTGTGGTTGGCAGAACAGAGGAAAAAAGAGAGAGAGAAGGAGACTGTCTGGGCCCCTGGTGCTGTCAGGAGAAGAATAGCAGTGCTGTTACCACTAAATCTGAAGGGACAAGCTTGTGTATGTATGCTGCAGCAGCCAGCGGGCTGAATTAGTGGCATTTAGGCACTGCTAAGAGGCTAATTGAGTCACTGGTACTTGCTGATTAAACCAGCAAATCCAATAATGTATGGATGTGCATGTTTGGGTTTGGTTCTATGCACTCTGAAAAATAAGCATCTAGGGTTTGTGGGTTTTTTTAACCCTTTCCATTTTGGTCCATTTATTCAGCAGCATAAGGTATACCATACTTTATTCCATTCGTTCCCTTTGCTCTGTGCAGTGGGATTGGATGGGAAGGCATTGAAACAGTTCTGTGGCCAAATGCTGAACTCTACCAGTTCTAAACCTGCCATCCCACGTGAGCCTTGGGTTTACTGTGGGATAATCCAAACTGTGAGGTGACAGAAAGTAAAGAACGGAAGCCATCCATGATGGATGATGCATCATGACAAATGAAGCCAGTGTTGGAACTTTGGTTGGCATCCATCTCAAGCCACTCCACCTTTCTCAGAACTGTGTTAGTAATGCACAGGTGGTGGTTGCACCACTTCTGAATATCTAATCTAGTAAATGCATGAACAACTCAACTGTCATCTATAATGATGGGGATTATAATGTAGGTAAAGAAAATTCTAGTGTGAAGTGGGTTGTAAGGGAAGTACAAGGAGAATCTGTAAAGCTGACCTAAACTTGAATACATCCTTGCAATATATTGCTAATCCATGGTCACTCCAGAAATCTGGTCCCAAACAGGCCCCACTTTGCTTTTGCTCATAGTGATTGCTACAATGATTGTGGCTTGATGGACTTTTGGTAGAATTATTTCTGATTTACAGCACTCTAACTGGAGAACAGAATTAGGTTCTTGTATTTTTCTTTGAAACACACAGTGCTTTCAGGGAGGCTGTTGTGCTGAGGACATACGCACATACTGCTTTCAGGGACTCTTTCCCATTTTGTTTTTAAGGTTTCAGAAGAATAAGATGCCTCTCAATCTAAACCAGAAGGACATGTATGAAAAAATAGTCAGGCTCCTAGAGGCGAATGGTGGGTTCAGAACCTTGTGAGTCATTGCAGAGAGATTGACAGTTTGGGAACATGAACGTGGAGGAGTGAGGATGGGCTGCTCAGGGACTGATGAGATAAGGGAGTCTCTAGAATGTCAGCAGAGGGGTCAGCAGCAGCGTGCAGCTCATTCCAGAGTTAAACTCGGGCATTGGGAAATGGCATTCCTTGATGGCAAACACAATCTGACAGTTCTCAGCTAGCTACACCAATCACCTCCTCCTCCTTCCCCCTACCCCCAACTGCATATCAGTGGATGCTTTGGAGATCATGTCTGTTCTTGCCTTCAAAGCAGCAACAAGAAAATTTTTAAAGCCACAAGCACACCTTGGAAGCTTTGCAGGGTAAGTCAGGTTAGCAAGAAATTTATGTACTTTAAAAACTGTGTCCCTATTCAGGCAGCTCGGTTCTTGGAGCAGTCAATCTGTTTTATCTCCTGTTCAGAGATTATGAAGCTTTACTCCCAGTGTAGCACTTGACTTCTGTCTTTCTTCCTCTTCTTTTTTTCCTTCATCTTTTTGTGTATGGGAAAGAATTTCTTTCTGTTCATGGACATGCCTGGACTGGATCAGCTCCTGGAATTAACTTCATAGGAGTTCATTCATTCTTCCTCTGAAATTACTTGGGTTTTGCTAGGTATAACTTGTTCATGGGTGGCAGGGAAGGACCTGTCCTCTCCTTGTTATTACCAAAGGTGCAGGGAGGTGATGCTGCTCCAGTGGGAAGGGCAGAAGATTGAGGCCAGAGAACTTTCTTTATGGTCCCAGCTCTTGACACCATTTAACTGGGTGACCTTGAGCAAGTTTCTTCACTTCTCTGTGAAACAGGACTAACATTATTTCCCTCCCTGCCCAACAGGGATATTAAGAGGATTTTTTGGAAGCATTTTACATATATACAGGGTTGTGTTATTGCTGAGAATTGTTGTTTCTTTATGAATATGTATGAAAAGTGCTAAAGACATTACCTCACCTTGGCCTTCACACACAACTCATTGCAGGTTGGTGGTTGCTCTGAATTTAGCTAGTGGAAGAGACAAGGAGTATTGTCCTCAGGAGCTGTTGATATCTTCAGAAGAGAAAGGGGCAAATCAAATTTCTCATTTTCTAGTTAAAAGTGTTAAAAGAAAAAAAAAATATTCTGAGTATGCAGTCCTTTTAGATGCATTTTGGGGATGGGACCTAGGAAGGCTCCTGTCAAACTAAGTATGTATTATTTTTCTGTAGACATTTTAGTGAGATCCTGATGAGGGAACAGGGTAGAAATAATGATGAAACATGGTGCTGTGGTTTTGTTTTGACTGCTGACAACTGAGCTTTGACAGGGGAATCGACAGCACAGAGACCCATGAGCATGTTGCACAAGCAATGTCTCCAGGGTGGCACTCTGGTGATGTCAAGGAAAACTTCCTCTGTGAATCAATGCTGCAGTGCAGCTGTGCTGCTCTGAAAGCATGGCCATAGCTGGGAGGGTTTCCAGTTTGTAAAGAAAAGAAGGATGTGATCCTCATCTCATTTCATTTTTTAGACTGGAAAAGGGCAGGAAGGTTGTAAAGGAGACTGTAGCAGACCTGTGTTGTTGAGGGAGAAATTTCTTTGGCAGAAACTGAAAAATGTGGCGATAAGCTCTCCTTAGGTGCTCTTCTTGCAACTTACAGTGTGCTGAGGGTGGAAATGGGGCTCAGGGTGACCCCATGCAGCCACAATTTGAACTACTGCACTGATCTGTAGTGGTGCTGGTGCCCACACAGGCAGACCCTGTCTGTTTAATGGATGGATGTGTTCCCAGATGCCACATGAAGAATTACTGAAATTTTAAAGATGTTTTATGGGTGTTACTCCTGTGCTCTGCCACTATTTCATCCTGTTTCTCTTATTCTATTTAAAAAAAAAAAAAATCCTTTTTCAATTGAGTTGTCATGGGAGTTGATGTTTGGGTTGGAGCTGTTGAAAGACATATGTGAGTACCAGGTGCTTTATAATGAATGTTCCAGCCGTGTAGGATGTAGGTCTTCTCAGGTGATATGAGTCAATTGTATAATGACAGCTATCAGATAACATCTGTCCCTGCTCAGAGCCAGCAATCTTAGATTTAAGTCTCTTGTGTTGGCAAGGCAAGTTTAGGTCAGATAAAAAACCTGTCAAAAGATCTGATCTGAATAAACAACTCTGTTTCCGCCCATTCTGACGTCTTCTGCTTTGTGCTTTTTGGCCAGAGTGTTAACACTCATTTCCAAAATCTCATCATATGAACTGCATACACTGTGAGTGTAATGAATTAAAAACTCAACTTGTGATGTGAGGAATGGCTTAAGCATCACACTCTTGTTCTTATTAGGTAGTTAACAAATTTCTAGAGTGTAATAGCCCTGTCTCTTCTACAAGTCCTATCAAGCAGAATGGTTCAAGAGATGCAGTGGATTTTCACATATTTTAGGGGAGTTCTCTGATAAAAGAATTTGCTTTAATTGTACTAGCAAACCATTCAGTGTTCACTTTTCCCAGAAAACACACCAGAGTGGATTTGGATGCTGGCTGAAAACACTGAGGCATGCATGGCTACCTGTCTTCTTGTCCCTTTTCTGGAACTCATTTTTGCAACTGTTTTTCAGCCTGGGACTTTCTGGAGGAGTTCTGTGTGCTCAAGGTTTTTTAGTCCAGACTTAGGATGAAGGCTGCTGGGGGGGGGGGGGTTGTTTAGTTTGGTTACAGTAACACTTTTGGTTTTTAACTTAATCACAGAAACTGTAAACTAGAAATGCTTCATATGATCAGGTAGGGTCCAGTCTTCAGATGAATGCCCTGAAACATTCCCAGCTTCCTTTGCCTCACCCCCCCAGCTCCTTCTCTGCTTTGTATTGTAAGGAAAGCTTTGAACAGTCTTTATGCATCTAATTTTAAAATTGCAGCATCAGTAGGCTTCAGGCTGGGGATTTGTGTAAATCAGAACTTTCCACAATAGCAAAAAAAAGTTCCACGGAAAGCAAATACTTTGTTTCCTTCTTCTAAACACAAGTGCACTGATTAGCACTTCCTCTTGGTGTTTGTGGCTGACTTTTCACATTGTCATATTCGTACTGGCAGTGAGATATGTATGTCACTTGGCACCTGATTCTCTTATGCAAAGGTCTTGTCAGACAGCTTTCATCAAAAGTATCTTTTTGAGAAGCACAAAAGATACTTTCCAATACACTTATAGGCACTTAATGGCACTTTTGCATTACCTCGCTACTCAAATGACAAAAGCAGTTTGGTGTAAATGAGAAGTGGCTTACACGTTTCTTACTAGCAGTAATGTTGCCTTGAAAGCACCTCTTGTAGCAGTGCAGCTGGTTGCTGGAAAGGTCTCATTCTGGTTTGAGGTTGTAATTCTTACCTTTGAAGTCAAGAAAGGAATTTGAAGATGGGCAATTTCTCTCTCTATTCTAATGGAATGGTTTTGTTGAAATGGTTCTTGTTCTAGAAAATTAGAAGGGTTTCATTCCTGTTGTAACAGAATTGGGTCACTGTCTTTTTTAACTGGGTCATAGGAGTTTCCAGCATGGGAGGCCTCTTACCATGTTTGATGAGGGTAAAGTATTAGACCAGCCCAGTCCTGTTTAACTCTTACTGCAAGGCATCCTGCTTTGTGCCTGAAGTAGTCCTGAGGAACCTGCCAGCCCTTAGAGATAAAAGGTGCTGCCTGTTCCAAATGTTTTCTGGTAACTTAACCTGGGAGCCTGATCCAGCTGAGCTTTACTGGAACGTGTCTGACCCGGGCTGGAGATGGGGAGGTTAAGCCTTCCCAAGCTAGCCCAGTGGTTTGGCTTCTGGCTGTCAAATATTTCACTGGAGGAGGGGAAAAAATGCAAATATATGGAACTGTGACTTGAGTGCTGTGGGATCTTTCAGTTCACTACCTATTTCAATGAATCCTGTTTTAAAAATACTGTGTTAGTGTAACACTGTGTGAGGGTGGTTCCCACCCTCAAGCCGCAGTCTGGGAAGGCTGGGAGAGTTCCGGAGTAAATCCCCTCTCATTAGGGAAAGAGAGAGAGAGTCTCCCCTGTTTGTCTGCTTTCTGTGAAAAGAGGCAGTGTCTGAAAACCAAAACAAAAAACCCTGTAGCACAACAACTGGCCTCCTTCCATCAACCAGCCCTATTTCCAGCCTGGCCGCCGTGGTACCAGGGGCACAGTCTGTTATTGAGAGGCTGCTCTTGTATGTACATAAAACCTTGTGATTTGTGTTGCCAGCCCAGCGTCTCCTAGAGTTCAGCCCTTCTGGAACAAAATGTTCAAGACAATACTGTGGGATCCAGCTGGAGGTTTAGCATTAATGCAGTGTCAGCCAGATGGAAATGAGGTGGAGAGGGCTGTTGAGTGTGGGGGATGGGGAATCTCTGCTCTTCAGAGGGAAAAGAAAACAATAGTAACTCTGAAATCCATATTTGCATGTATCTATAGTGTTAAATGCTAGCTATGATAGGCATGTTCTCATTCAGCTGGCTGCCAGCAGGATGTCAGTTGTGCTTTGTGTGTGGTTGATACAGTAAATAGGGCAGAGACTGCTCTCAGTGAAAAGCCTGCGTAACTCCACTGATTTTGGATGCACACTGACATAACTAGAGCATAATTTGCTCATTGCCTCTGATTGTCAAGAGACTGTAGTGAGTCTGGGTTTACATCTGGACATGTCTGCTACTGGCCTGCTTTTCAGAAGGTACCAAATGCATACCTTCCAAAATTGCCAATATTGAAAGATACAGTTAAGTTTTTTCCAAAACTTTGGAATTGTTTCTAGCTGCAACATGCAGCTGGTAAGCAGTGATAGCCCAAACTTGTCCTTTCTGACACCTTTTATTCCTGCTGATGACAATGGATGCATGTACAGATAGCTGAGCACACAGAGAGGTCCATCAGGGTTCTCAGCCTCTTTTTACAGGATTATTTGTTCTTTTAGATGACTTTGATGGGGTAGGGCGTGATCTGTTTGAATTAGATGATAGTGAAATGCAGTTTCATCCAAGGATATTCAAAGGACCATGGTAGATGGCTCTTCTATGAATGCACAGAGGCTGGTCATATTGTTTGTCTCTCTTCTTTTATTGGTTTCCCATTTAATCTCAGCAAAAGCAGAACAACCTGAATGCAGCCTCAGAGCCAGTTCTGCTTTCACAAAAAAAAAGGATTTAGCAAGAAAGAATCTCTCCTCTGCCTCTTCATTGGCATATTTTGCTCTTTCCTCTCTAGGAGGGGAGGACAGCAGGTTCTAGTGAAATGTCCTTGAAAAGATTGAGAAATATTTTTGTGGTCCATTCCTGTAAGCAGCCATCGTTCAGCAAAAACCTCTAGAATCATCTCTGGAAGTGCTGTGGTGTTCTAAACCAAGTTTCAGGGCCTGGCTGAGTAACACTGAATATTAACATCATAGATGTTAATGCCTGGATGGGCAGCAGTACAGTGTTGCTTTCAGTCCTTTGAGGAACATCTCTGGGGAGAACACTTGTGTAAAAAAGGGAAGATTTTTTAATGTAAGGTAGATGAGGAGAGAAAGCTCAGTAGTGTTCCACTCAGTGACCCTGTCTGGGAGCAGTCAATAAGCAAGAGATGTGTTCTGTCTTCTAGAGTATTCATAGGTCATTCTCCAAGGGACCGAAGACTTGCAGAATCAGAGTTGGCTGCAGTCATGTGTTGGATGCAGAACTGTTAATTAAATTACCCACAGCACAGGTCTCTGGCTATAGCCTTTAAAAGTGTCTAGCACTCTTTTGTCTGTGCCCTGCTATCTTCTGGGAGTTCTTGCAATTAAAGTCAGATACTGATGGAAACTGTTGAGGCTCTCCGGGTGACATTAGCGGTAGAAAAAAGCCAGCAAACTCAGTGATTTACTGGTGGTGGGTCAGTGCTGGGAAAGCCTCTGCCCCTTCTTTAGAAGTCCCTTTTAAAGTTCTCCCAAACGTACAGCTCCCAGGCTCCCATTCACTACTCATTAGAGAATTAATGTCTCTCTTTTCTCCTCTCCTGTGTGTTCCTGTGGTCTGTGTGATCATCACTTGCATTGCTGTGCTCCATTTGCCACTGCCTGTGGCTTCTGGGCTTTTGTGCGGCTTCTTTAGAATTTCACAAGTACATCACAAGATGCTATTTTGGGTCGCTATGGGATAAAGAGTGTTTAAGATCTTCAGAATGCCCTTTGCCACTTCCCATTAAGACTGTGGAGGTACTCGGAAAACAAAATGAATAAACCAAAACTCGTGGTAAGTCTTAGTCCAGCCTGTTCACTTCTGCTCATGTAGATGGATTCAAAAGGGTTTACTCCCCCCCCTCTCCCCCCCGAGTTTATTTTGATCCTGGCATATGATTTTTCCAGGTAGCTCTTTTACTCCCTGTGTCAGGAACATGTGCTTGCTCAGCTACAGAACTTCAGCCTGCATCTCAGTCCCTCAGATAACATTTCTTAAACACTGGACTTGGGCAAAGGAGCTGAGCCAGAGAAACAGGAATAAACATGCTGTAGGTATTTTTTTGGTATTTAATTTTGAATATTATACATCATATTATTTTTTAGGTATTTTATTAGTTATTTTTTTCTCTCTCTGGTGTGTGTGAGTGATACTTCTGATGGGTCTGAACACTCAGTGGTCTTGATATTGTCGTGGTACAACTTTGCAAGTCTAATATTCAGAAGAAGCCATATTTGACTTCTCTGTGAAGTGTGTCCCTTCCTACATGGGTGGTGCCAGTGGATAATTAGTGCTGCTTTCCCAGGACATGCCCAGGACATCAGGGTGCACTGCAGAAGGACCTGCCTGCCATCAGCTCAGAGGAACCTGTTGGCAGGGGAGCCTCTCAGCCTGTCATGCCACGTTCCTGTCTGTCCCCACTCCTGCCTGGAGTTCATGCAGCTGTCTCTGAAACAGAAGAGAGTCACTTCAGGTGGCTGTTACACTCTGGTCATGTCTCCTCTCACCTCCAATGCTGTCTGGAAGGGTTTGTTAGATTCTTTTTTTCAAAAGGAGAGGCCAGGCGGGCATGCACTTTCGCACACGGTGCCGCTGCACTGGGATTTAGAGGCAAATGGAAGCCAGAGCTTTGACAGGAGGCATGATTAGGAATACAATCCTTTCACAGTGCTCTGCTTTTGCATTTAAAGAAACTTCTGTGTGCTCAGCATTCAGCTCTGCTGCCCCAGTGACATCACGGGCTGTCAGGACTGCAGTTACAGCAATACCACCAGCAGTGCTTTGCCTTTCCTGCTTAGTTTGTCTGAGACTATTAGAATCATTTACATATGTTAAACAGCCATTGTGCCACTCTGTGACAAAGAGTTTTATTTTATCTGCTCCTTCAAGGAGTAAACTGAGATAGAGAACAACCTGATGGCCTGTCTGTGGCCACACAAGAAGTTATCTGGTGGACCTGCAATTAGAACCCTAGAGTCCGGGCTCTGCTGTGTTCTGATGACTTTTGATAAGCCCTTCCTCCTGGCATGCAGCCTAGGACCAGCGAGCCTTCACCCCCAGTGTGGTATTCTGACCTCCCCATTGTACCTCCAGACCTGAGAATAAAAGCTGGGAGTCATGACTACCCTGCTCTTGTTCTAAGCAGCAAACTGCAGGCAGTGCCCAGAGGAAAGCCGTCAATGGGGAGGTTGACCTGCCAGCTTCCACTGAACCTCTGCAGCTTCACATTAACCCAGTGAAGACTTGGTAGCTGCCCTGGGATTCAGTTCCCTCCCCTAGACACTACCAGAACTTTTTGGATTGTTTTGGTCAGTGCTGCTCTGGATAATGAAGCTATCCTCTGTCCCCTGTTGTGTGTTCTGTCCACTGCCCCTTTCCATTTCTGGGTTTTCAGCCTTGAGATACTTCCTTGGAGGCTGGTTTTTAGAAGATGCATGCCCTGCCCCATGAAAATCGAGGCCTATTAAAATATTACAAGGAGACTGTCCCAAAATGTTTAATTATAGCAAGAATTGACTGTGAATAAACTGAAACTCTACAAATCTTGCTTTATAGTAAGCCGTGAATTCGTGTTCCTTTCCTATAGTTCTCACATAGAAAATTGTGTCGGACCAGGATGAATCCATACAAGAAAAATAAAACTGAAGTGATGATTGAATCTGAACAAATCTGTTCCACTTCTCCCTAAGCCACCCATAGGTGCTCATTCTGCATGTGTGGCTTCTTGCCAGCATCAGTGAATCTGTGCTTCTGTGTTAGAAACATCTGCTGTGTCACACTGAGGAAAGAGGACACTGAGGGGAGAAAAGGGAGCAAGAAAATCCAAGTGAAGGGTGTGAGAGGAGAGTCAATCCCCTAATGAAATCTGTGTGGTAAAAACTTAGATCCCTTCTGAGCTCCTGTCTGTGTATTTCCCAGTAAAGTTCATGAGAAGTTAAAGATGCGCGTAATTGAGAGAAGCCTGGAGTCCAGGCTTTCTCTGGTTTTGAAAGGCTGAATTCTTTTCTTTTTCATTTTCTTTCTTTCTCCCCCTTCTCTGCTCATTAAAAAGGTGCTATTTGTGGTCATTAGGAGGCACCCAAAGCAATTAGGTCCAACTGACCTTCTCGATAGCTATTCAAGACAGAAGCTGAAGCAGGGCTGTATTGTAAACAACAACAGAAAGGGGGTCACACTAAACTTTATGGCTTGTTGGTATGTTGAGGGGGGAGATTAGAGGATGATGCAGTCAGCATCCCTGTAAATCTTATTTATCACTGATGGTGGGGAGGATACCACATCTGAGGGGAATCCTAGGACAGTGAGGTTGTGAACTTTGGGGTTTTATCAGTTAAAATGGCAGAGGGAGGAATGGAAGAAGGGAATGAAATAATAGAAAAAGGCCAAGTGACTTAGCTATGAGTGTGAACTGCATGTGGGCTGGTGTTTGAAGGGAAAAAACCTGTCTTATTAACTGTGGTCTGTTTAGAATGACCATTCTGTGCATCCCTGTAACCCAGTATCCTGTCTCAGAAAGTAGACACCAGTAAATGCTGAAGGAAAGAGACTGGGCTGGGCAGGGACACCTTCCCCCATTTGTACTCTGGTCACGTGTGGCTTAAGGGCTTCCTAGACTACTTCCTTAGTAGTCTTAAGGAACTTTCCTTCACTGAGTTTATCTGTACTTGGTTTAATCAATGTTGTTGTCTCCAGTGAAAAGCTAATTCTGCTCGAGTACTGGAAAAGTCAAGTTATAAACAAACAGTCACTGGCATTTGAATTGCCATACCTCATCATCAGCTGAGCTATGATAAGCAAGTGGGTATATTTAAGTCCTAGCCTGGTAGAAGTGGATCTTAAACAAAACATATTTGTGGTATCACCCCCATGGTGTTTCTAATGGGATTGTCGTGTATGCACCCACTTCACTATAGTTCACCTGGTGACAGTAGTTTCTTTAGTTCTGTAACCCTGTCTGTCACACCAGGAGGGACCTTTGGTGTCCATGCTTTGTTAGGAAAAAAGCTTTATGCAGCTGCATTAATTGAAAGAAGCTGTGCTGATTTACAAGAGCCCTTGAAGTAGAAGCAACATATGACACTGTTCAGGCAAGGAAATGTCCAGAGGAATGTGGTTGGGATGTATCAATAACCAGATTTGTTAAAATGGAGTCCTTGGTGGATCTGAGTCCACGAGAGCTTTGGGGTTTTGGTGGGAAGTTTTCCAATTTCTGTGGTGTCTGCTTGGGAGAGATGAAAATGATCTTAATAGTGCATGAAGAAAAACTGTTGCAAAATGCTCCTTGAGACAGAGTGTCTCTAGCCCTTGTTCACATGGCAGTATCAGCGTTTAAATCTGCTTCTCAGGGCAAAAAGCTCATCTTGTGTTTGCCTCTTAAACACAGTATATACTTCTGGTATAATGTAAATGTTCTGTGAATAGCTAACCTGCTGCTGATTGGGAATCTGGGTGTGAATTCCTTGCAGGGAATTGAAAACACATTGGTACAAATGGGATCAGCTTCTTTAAGGCTTTTGAAGGGCTCTGAATCCTGCCGTGGTTGGATGGGTTGAAAAAGGCTCAGCCCCTTCCAGTTTTATGTGGGGTCAGGCAGTCACTGTGGATGGAAGAAGGTTCTCAGTAGAGTCCACCATCTGGCAATCATAAAACAAGTAATCAACATTTTTTTGAGGAGGATGGTGAGGAAACAAGCTGCAGACGATTGTCCTGGGATCATGGCCCTGCACAGACACCTTTATGACTCCTCTCTGTTCTGGTTGGGTGTCTGCGCTACAGGTCAAAAGTTCAGGCTGTCCTCTCCCCCTTCTTTTTTTCTTCCAAAGATGGGAATTAGGCAGGGGACTGGAATGCCGAGAGACTGTAAAATGGCTTGTCCTCGCTAGCCCCTCCTTCCCCTCGCTTTCCTTCTCCCGTATGTCGCTGCCTGGGCTGTGGGAGGAGGCTGGGACACGCAGGCTCGGTTGCTGGAGCACTTGGGGAACGGAGAAATTAAACACAGCTTGAACTTTGTAAAATGCTGCAGTTAGATGAAGCGGCCAGGCAGCGTCCCAAACAATCAACTGGCAACTTCAGGCTTTTCGGTTTCTTCTCTTTTTTTTTTTTTTCTTCTTCTTTCCCCGAGCACAATTAGTACCTTATAAAAGGTTGTTATGCTGCTGTACACCAGGCCTTGCAGGAAAACAAGATGAGGATTTCAGGGATTGCTCTGTAGAGTAGCACACACATTTTTTCCAAGAGCTGATACGTTGTCAGTAGAGCAGTTCTGTGCAAGGCCATCACAGAAGCAGATGTCATTAAAGGGGAAAACAGGTCGATGATTCAGCAGATGTGATGCTTTGAATTATACCATAGGAAAGCATGTGGTGTATGGCTCCCTCTCCTCTCACTTGCCCACTCAGCCAGAGATGTAGCCACCCTCACTTCAAGGGGGAAAATTCCAGTTGACCAGATGTGACAGGAGTAACATCTGACAGGCTTTGTGCATTACACAGATGCCATAACACATTGGCCTGACTCTCCTTATAATGAAAATGAGGAGCATGAGTAACTGCATGGGTGCATGCAGCTACACCCAGGGCAGGACCAGTGAGCAGTAGGGATTATACCCACAGCAGCAAAATTCCAAGAGGAGTGCTGGAAAACCAGGAAAAAGTCTGAAGCACGAGGGAGGTTAAATTGTGAGTGTGGAATACTTTTTAAGGAGGTGTATGAGCAGCTTCTAAACAGGAGAATTTGATTATTTTTCTATTTTGAAAAAACCATACATACTTAACGTGAATCATTCTGTAAACCTCTTCCCCCCCTGCACAACACAGAACCTCCAGATTAACAAATCTGCTGGAATGCAGAATGCACATCTGGTCTGCATTACTGCTGCCCCGCCTGTAATCACATGGAGAAAGCTACCTTGGGTTTTTATGTAGAAATGTTTGTATTATACAAAACCCTTGTTGCCAAGCAATTTTTATTAAAACACTCAGTTTATGCTCGGTGCAGCATCCTGCTGAGGAGCTCAAAATACCATGAACATCTACACACAGCTTCTCTCCCACTGTTAAAAGTTCCAGGGGCTTCATGTACCCAGTGTGCTAGGTGATAGGGGAATTCTAGCCCAGTTTTTGTCTCCACTAGCATTTTTCTGTTTGGAATATCCAGCTGTTGCCATCGTGGCAGCCTTGCCTATAGGAGTCACAGAGGATTGCTAAAGAAGCTGGATTTAGAGGCACCATTTTGCCTGAATACTGCAGCAGATCTGAATGACATGGAAATTAAAATATCACTGCTTGGACTAACCTAGTACTCCTGGTGGACTTCTAGTCTAAAAGTGGGGAATTAAACCAAAATGTATAGTAGCCAAGGGGAGCATGGCAGGAGTTAGTTTTGAGGGCTGGAGGGTTTCTAATGATGCATGGAAGATTAGAAATGCTTACTTTGAAATCCCAATTCTCAGGACATAATTTTAGAAGTTGCTTAGGATAATTCTCTTAGGGACTTAAAATGATTAAGATTTACCATGTGCTTTAAAGATGCTTCACATCAGAATAGTGATCTGACCTGACTTGCAGTGCTTCCCAGAACTTGAGGCTGCAAGTGTTACTACAAATCCAGAGGTTTGCCTCAGTGCAGTTTGGGTTAATACCCGTGAAACTTCTTGCACACTGCACATGTTCATCCAGACATACTGGGGAGGTGCTGAGTAGTAGAAAGCTAGAAATAAATGCTACTTCTTGTATTGCCATTCTGCAAGAGTTAGCAGAGTTGGTGCTCTCACTAGATTAGGAAAACTTCCACAGCATTTTTCAAGAATCCTTAACTCTCTTAAGGATTATTTGCATTTCCAGCTAAAGGCGTGCTTCATAAATTCTTACATTCAGTAAACCTTACCAAGTGGCACTAAAGGTCATAAGACAGGAAAGGGAAGAAGGAGGCTGATTTCTGAGTGTTGTGTCAGTCACAACTGTCTCCAGGAAAACCACACAACCCTACCAGACGCCCAGTCACAACACACTTTGTTGGCCAAGTGGTTTTTTCCTGTGCTGCAAGGCTGCATGCCCTCAGACAGTCCTTTCTTCTCTTACTCAGCGTGGCCACTGGGAGCTCTGGGAGCTGTTACAGAATGTATGCGATTTTATATCCTGCTCTAGCATAAATTATCTTGTTTTAGTTTGGGTTAAAATGCTGTTATGTAGAGGAACAAAGGCTGATGTGCAGAGGGGCTACACACGTAGTTCATCTTCCAGTGCTATTCACTTCATTTCACAGATTTGCGTAGAGATGGAAGAAAACTTAGACTGTTCCTGTCCAGACTGTCTATGAAAAATTGAATGTTTGGTTGTTTGGCTTTGGTTTGTTTTTTTTTTTTTTTTAAATAGATGTGACAATCCTTGATGGTTTTCCTTCAGTTTCAGTTCACATTGCTAGCCTGGAAATCAGGTTGATCTTGAGGTGCTGCCTGCTCACTCACCAGGGGTGTGGGGGGAGCAGCACAGGGCATGCAGGATGGCCCAGCACATCTAGAGGCTCATGGCTTGCACGCTGGTTGCTTGGCAAAAGTTATCTGTGGTTGAACAACACTGGAGAATGGCATTTACAGGGTCTGGAAGGCAGCACTCTGAGTACTCTGTCCTTCCCCTCCTGCTGCTGGGTTGTGCCTGAGGGGAAGATGCTTCAGCTCAGCAAGTCCCAGTCCTGCTCTAAATCTGGAAACACGAGACAGAAGCCATGGCAAAACTGCTGTATTCTCCTTTCAGCAGTGATGACCTCAGAACTGGCTTGGTAGAGCAGATGGAAGGTTGGTTTAGTGTAGTCTGTTCCTAAGAGTACCAACCTAGACCTAGCACTGGGTACAGTTATTTTCCTTCCACAAATTCCTCTGATTGCTTTTGGAGCTTTTACAAGCTTCTGGCATCCACCATATCTTGTGGCAATCAATTCCCAGTTGCATTTGAGATATGGAAAACATTTACTTTTGTTTCTTCCCCATTTTCCAAGATGTGTCAGAGAAGCCTATTGGTAACAGAATTTCTGGCACCGTTACTTTATAGAAGAAAAGTTATCTTTTAACCTGTATTTTCTTCAAAAAGCAGCACTTACTGGCCCTTGCTTATTGTACTTACAAAAGATGTTCTGCAATATGTTTTAACATGGTGGTTGAAATATTTCAGCTTATTAATTTTAATGCTTACATGGGGTATAAGAAGTGCAAGCAAGGAAAAGAAAATAAATTATGTGCTGCTTAGCATAACAGCTTGTGATAACGGAAAGTACTGTGAAGCCTACCTGAAAGAAAGGGTTCAGATTTTTTCTTTATTTTTTTAACCTAGGAGGACAAAGCAGTGTTGTTCAGCTTCCCAGCTGACACTGTAACTCTGGTTGTACATAAGTGGTGAGCAGTTTGCACAATCAGGTCCTAGGATTTTACACATCTGGGATCCACAAGGTTGTGTCCACATGGAAACTCCGTGTAACGCTTCACCTAAGGGGTGAATTGAAACTCCTGTGGCTAAGTCAGTGCAGCTGTACTTGGTATGTGTGCAAGCAGACCTGGTAAGAATGGTCTTTTTGTTTAGATTTGTCAGTTGGGGACATCTTAAAATTAAGTATAACCAACACAAAATGAGTCCATTGCAGTTGACACCAGTTTAGTTCGAAACTAGTGTAGCTTTTCAGTGTGGAAATGTTGGTGTGCCCGGTTTAATTGCTCTCCTTTAAAGAGGAAGTTTAAATCTCCAACTGAATGTGTGCCAGACTCCTGACATGCATGACAATTGAACGGTGTCTTTTTCTGCTGGCTATTTAACAACACTATTGGCATATAAAAATCACTTAAATTCTTGGCCTAGCTGAAAATGATGCTAGGTGCAGAGATAAAATCAAATTATTATGAAGTTGTCTTGTTAGTGTAAAACTGAATTTTGCCCTGATGCTGTTATTGCAGTGATGATTTTTAAATTACCCCTATCCTGTAGCAGTAGTTTCTACAGCTTACCAAATCCTTGTTCAGGGAGATGCCACTTTCTCTTCATTTATGCTGAGTTTATTATATTTAAATTCTAATTTTTTTATTATTGTAGGAGCCCTGTTAGAGCTCTGGATGTACTACCTTTTTTGAACACATTTTCTTGGCACAAATTGGTGTGTTTTGTTGGTCTGTCACATCAAGCAATATCCTTGTCAGTGCCAACTAATTGCTGTCAATCAACTGCTAAGCATGAAAGGCTGGTCTGAATGTTTATTAAAGCACACTAAAAAGCACAGGGCACACGAGTTCTTGTAAAATGGGAGGCTAGGAGGGTGGTTCTGTAGGAAATAGACTGACACATCCACATTTTGCATTTAGGAGCTGCCATGCAGGTGGGTAGATGAGGCAGGCGTTGAGTGATTTATGTCAGGATTTAGTGCCTGTCACTTGGGAGTGAGTGTGAAAGTGGTCAGGAAGAAACCCTTCCTCCTTGATTGCTGCAGGGACCATCAGGGACCATCTGCTTGCTTACAAACTCTGCTGGCCTGGTTGTTACTGACAGGATGAGAGCACAGGGCAGCAGAGGGATGCAGGTGATCCATCACATAATACAGCTAAAATAATCCACTAGCATCCTATTTAGGTAGTTTAGGGGATGCTCAGTTTGAGCCTGAATTTTCCTCTTATTAATGCATAGGTTTGCAGGCTGTTCATTTTAGTGTCTGCCTGCCTCTTTGATTACCTTGGCACCCAGCTTGGCATTTCAGTCTCTTGTAATTGATTAAGATAACTGTAGTTTGTAGCCAAGCTGTCCAGAGCTGGGGGGTTTTCAGACCCAGGGATCTCTTAAAAGGCTTGTAAGTGCAAGGAATAAGGAGCTGGAGCCACTGCATCTGCCAAGCATCTTTTCCCCACAGAACAGTCATGGCAAGCACTGTGGTATAGATCCAAAAAGCTCAAAAGGTCAGAGCTCTTTTGTGTGTCTCTGTGTTTATTACCTTCCGTTTAGTTCTCAGGAGTCCCATTTCATGACCATCATCAGTCCTGGCCAGGGCATCAGGCAGGTCAGGGGTGTTATCTCTTTTTTTACGACTCTTGGATGTTTTTTTTAGGAGAAGTAGTCATTCTCTTTGCTTCTTACAAGCTCATTTGAAAGTTTTAGAAATAACATTGGCTATCAATGTTTAAGACCTTTCTCATACTTTGGGAGAAACTCAGTGTTTATCTTATTTTAAAGGCAGAAACTTCAAAGCACAAAGCAATTGCAAGACTTGAGAGCTGCCTAGAGTAACAGCCTCCGTGTAGGAGAAATAGTGGGGTTGAAAATAGGAGAAAAAGAGCAGTGCACCATTTTTTGCCTCTTTTCTAACAAGAATCCTTCCAGTGAAGGACTTCACTCGGTGAAGGACTCCCTCCTGTACCAATGCTTACTGATCCCCAGTACATTCATAAACCTTTTCAAGGGCCCTTAGCATTTTGTTTTTCCCCTGCATGAAAATGTACAACTTAACTCTGAGAAATGTGAATTACACCTAAATTCTGATGTAAACTCAACAAGGTTGGGGAGAAGGGAGCAAGGATCACCCTCTACCCCCATCCTTTTGTTGCTCTGTCTGTGCTGGGTGCTGGGATAGGTAAATAATGCGCAATTTGTGCCTTGTATTTAAATTGTGTTGTTAGCTTTGGAAGATTCTTCCCAGATAAGTGGCTTCCTTTCTGACTAGAAGACATGTTTTGTCCTTACCGTGACCTTCGAAAGGTGGAGCATGTCTGCTGTTGTTTCACAGGGAATTCCTTGTGGTTTTGGGACTTAGATTTTGTAACAGGAGTAGTTTAGTTCTGCTCCTCCCAGTTTATTTAAAATAAGCAAACAACCAGAATGAAAGCACTTGAACACTAGAGCTGTGCATTATTCCTTCTTGTTAGAAGACATCACCTTCTAAGAAACCCCCTGAAAAATGAGTAGAAGGAGATGTGGTCTTTTTGCCTAACTTCATATGTGATGGAAAATAGCCTAGATGTTGAAATAGGTTTTTAAACTTGATATGCTACTTGAAGAACAGGCTGATGTTTTGGAATAGTGTTTTATCATTAAAAATTCAAAAATAAAGGGGCCCCAAATGAAACATTTGCTCGCCAAGTTGTGAAAAAAATAAGGCTATGAATAGGCAGAAGAACAAAGTAATGTTTAAGATAAGGATCTTGATAGGAAAGCAGAGGGTTTATACTGCAGTTCCCCTTTGAATTTTTGTTCTCATAGTTCTAGGGCAGCTCCACTTGCCTTGATCAGGATCAGAAATGTCATCTTTCTTTTGCAGTAAAGTTGTGCTTTGCAGGTGGCATTGAAATAAGAGGCTTTGCTGAGATGCTTTTTGCAAAGCAGCATCTGAGAGAGGCAGGTGCTGTCCTAGGCCATACAACATTAGTGTTGTGGTATTTGGGGTTTTCATGGTAACCCTTTTTCTGAAGGAACATGGCTTCCAGTTGGTTGACTTCAGGCCACAGGGTTTGTACTATGGGCTTTTCTGGGGTTTACCACTGGCAGGTAAAGCTTTGTTTTCTGCATGCTTCAGTTTCTGTGAAGCAATGAGCACTTGTGCAGGTTTGTCATACAGCATTCCACAAAATGTTGTTCAGTCATTGGATACTTTTTAGTCATAGTTTATCTGTATTATGGTAGAAATTGGAGGTGCTGAAGACAGAACAATTGTTCCCACTCCTGAGAGGTTTAAGTATGTAAACCCAAAGAAAAGTAATTGGATGCAGAAGTTAAGTGAAGGAAGGAAACCTTAACTCCCCATTACACAGTGGTATATGTGTCATAAAAACAACCAAATATACTCCCCAATTTCCATTTGCTTGGTTATCAGGCTAGAGCAATTTACCAACTGCAGAAATGCCATTGTGAGCACCCAGGCATTGTGTTCTGGGAAATAATGATACTGAAACATTCAGATCACACCAAATCTGCCTGTCACTGTTAGAATGTGGAATGGATCTGATTCCCAGCTGCACTTCCAGAGGAAATCTGAAAAAGGAAGGGTCACGGGGAGATGTCCCTGTTGGCTGTGCAGCAAATACTCACAAGATTATTTGCTTTTTTTGGTGTATCCAGTGACAACTGCCTGGGCCTTATTTGTATACAACTTGAAAGCAGAATGATTTGCATTAGATAGCAGAGACACAAAAAGGGACATATGGATTGTTTTGAAGGAAGTGAAAATTGTTCCCTTTCTGCAAACTGGTGCATTTAAAAATACCTTGTCAAAAATTTTTCCAAACCTGCTTTTCCTTCAGACAGTTCTGTGAAAGCTTGTTTAGGGGTTAATATTACAGGCCTGAGTGACTTGAAGTTGTAAGAACCCTTGGAATGTGTAAAGAGGGGAAGGATTCGGTAGATAAGGCTGAACTCTGAACTTGGGGCACAATCCACTTTATACCTTAATCTCCCCCAATAAAAGCAGCATCAGCTGTCTGAGTCAGGACAATGCTCCTCCCTTTCCACTTGTTCCAATAAAGTAGGCTATTTCACCTGAGGAGAGGGCCAAGAAGGTATATTGTGTGATTCTTGAGTTTTGAAGCATATAAAGCAGCACTGTAAAAAAAAAAAAAAAAAAAAAAATTAATAGAGGAAGTGTTCTTCTGAGGCTGCACAGTCAATGGGGTTTCATGACACTGAGTCCTTTTGCAGGGGAGTTGGGTTTTGTTTGTTTGACACCATCTCCACTCCCCTCTGCCCGTTTATATTCGTGTAAATCTCAGCGCTTGCAGTGTTGCAGATGGATGCTGCTTAAAGTTTGCATGAAGAGAATAAGGTACCTTTAAAAAAAAAAAAAAAAACAAAAAACCCCACACATTAATGTTTGTGCTTCATGTGACTGGGGAATGCATTTTACTGTACCCACCAACAGTTTGTAAAATGCAGCAACTTTTCCAAAAGTTGCTTATGAATTTGGATGGATAACCTAAGACAGCAACTGACTGAGCATAAATTGATTTTTAAGACAGCAATGACTGGGCAGCTGTTGAAAAGTTAGATTTCTTTATCTTGAGTTTAGAACCTGATTTAGTTGAACTTCACTTCTGCCCTGAGAAATGAGGACATGTCAAATCATCATTTGGTCTCAACATTTCAACCTGGTACTGTGGGCAGAACAAACTGCTCTTTCCTTATTCCACCTGGAGCAACATCTCAGGGTTTATTATGTCATCCTAATTCACATTTAGTAAGTATCTTTGCTTTTTACATCCTTCCAGCTGATTTTCTGACCTAGGACACAATTTATTTTCTTATGGTCAGAGAATATTGTGATCTTAAGAACTGGACATGGGTGTGAAGGTCAGAATAATTGGTTTCTATTTCTGTCTGCTGCTGAGTGATGGACTCAAAATCCTTGCCTGTGTTAACCTATCTGCAAAAATGGAGATAATGCTGCTTATAGACTTATATGAAGCACTTAGAGGGTTATCTTTTTTGATAGGCTGCTTGTTAGGGAAGGATAAAATGGCTTGAGTGCTTGTGCCAAAACTAGACTACACTGAACATTTGGAGAAATTGATTTTAATGTAAATTTTCACTCTTGCTGCTGGTGAAAGCCAGAAGGAAGAAGTACTTCAAAAAGCAAGTCTCACTAGCTTTTTTTTTTTTTTTTTTTTTTCTTGTTAGGGCTCATGGAAGGCAGGCAATGCAGCAGCTCCCATAAAAAGAGGCACAACTCATGTTTTTAATGAGTAAGGTTAGAGGATCCCTGACAGGATTGTGTTCTTTAAACTAAGGTTCAGACCCTGCCAGTGGTGTTGAAGGGGACAGTCCTGCCAGGTGAAAACCCAACTGTTCCTCCATTGCTTCTCAAATAGGGACTGCTCATCACTCTGCTGCTTTGAGCTGAAGGGCTCTTGCTTAAAAAGTTACTAATGAAATGATCAGACTTCCGAGTGGAGACAAGACCAGAAAAAATACTCTAAACTATACAATCCATTTAAAGTGTATGGGGCAGAACTTTTTATAGGCAGATGGAAAATTTATTGGTAAGAGATCATTCTTAGTAGGACTGCTTCTTTCTAGTACCAGACTTGGTGGTGTTGTCAGGAGTTCACTGCTCCTGCTCTTTACAAATTACATATTAGTGGCTGCTGGGAGGCCGTGTTTGGGGCTGGGGGTCCCAGGGGCTGCCTGGCTCTGCCCTCTTCCTGCCTTGCCCTCGGGAGCTCCTGCAGACAGGGAGGGTTAGGAAGGGGTAGCAGTTGAGGTGAGGAAGTGTCTGCTTAGTTGCATAGAAACCTGTCCCTTACCACCTGCCACCTCTTCTTTGAAAGGTTGCTCAAGGTTTAAAGTTCTGGATTTGAGTAGTCGGTCCAGCAGAAGACCTTACAAAGGGAAACAATGTCTGAATACAGTGCTATAAATGCTGTCACTAAGGAAGTGGCTTGGTTTGCCTGAATTTACAGCCTTCCTGAGGCAATCCAAAATCCACTGCTTAGATTCTGCCTTGAAAAGAAAAGTGTTCTCTTAGCTGTATTTTTCATCCCAGTTTCTGCCCCCCCTCCCCTTATATTTTTTAAGCCACCATTTTCTTCCTATGCTGGTTCTCTAGGGTTTTTTTGTCATTATATCATGTTTCTCAGTGGAGATACTTTTTTTTTTTCTTTTCTTAAAAGAAAAAAAGAAAAGCAGCCTCTCGTCAGAGGAATGTGCAAGCAGAGTACATTTAAGAGCCACATTCTGTGCTGCCATGGCAACCAGAGTTTTAAAAATGATACCGTCGGTGTTCCAAAATGATGCAACCTACAATGAACATCAGGAATAATTAAGGAAAGTAGAGTGTGCTCTGTGCTCAGGAGAACAAACAATGAGGGGGATCATTTCTCAATTGATTGCTTCCCTCCCCTCCAAGTGACATTTGCTGCTGGTTTGGGTTTGGTTGGGTTGTTTTGGTAGTGGTAATACTCTCACAGTGGTCAATGGCAGATGTGGGAGAAACCTTAAGATTTTGTCCCTGCATGGCTCTAGAAGGTGATCTGGTCTTCCAGTCAGTGATGGCAGCCATAGCAAGCATGCTTGACAATGTACAAGCTCTGTCATAATATAAATATTTTAAGACAAAGGCCATACATTTAGTATCATCCTTATTTTATCTTTAATTTTATGCTTCATTGCCATCTTTCATTTTACTGCCAGTAATGCAGAGGGAGCAGTAAAAAATGGAAGTCCCAGGGGTGGATGATGGTGCATGGAGGAGTCAGGAGGGCTTGAAAATGGCAAAGGTCACAGGTCAAGAGGAACAGAAGCAGTCTGAACTTGTTAATGAAATGACTGGGATTTTTAGTGTTGGGTGGAAAAAGTGAGGAGACTGGAGAAGAATAGCAGCCTGAGTTTTCTGTGAAGTCTCATGAAGCCTAATTGTGAATGTTGCTGCTAATCCAATGAACTGCATACCTTCTCCTGCTTCATTCCTTTCCAAACCAGAAATTAACTTTTTTTCCAGAAAAATTGTTCAGTCTGTTTAGGAGAATAAGATTGAATTCTGCTGTTTCCTGGACACAAAAGAAGAAACTAGATCTGTTAATGAAGCTACTGAAACCCCAATAGCCATGAAACATCCAAACAGCATTGCTTGCTCAGGGGAAAATTGAGGATGGACATTCCTGTTAGGGACAATTGAGGGTTCTGCTTTTTTGCTAGTACATCACATTCTCATTACCAGCCAAACTAAGGATCTGAAACATAGTTTTTTGCATGAAAGCAGTGTAAAACAACAAAATCACCCCTGAGTTCAGCTTCCTGAAAAGCTCTTAAGTTTGTCTTTCCTTTTCCTGCTATGCATGTATTCTACTTTCTGTGCCCTAGCAGCTCAAACACAGAGAAACTTTGAGAATCAGTTTCTGTATGATTTCAATTTTAAATAGTGTATCTTAACAGTAATAATAAAAAAACAGAAGTGAATAGTACAAGGACAGCTCACTTCCATATTTTTTAGATTTAGTGAGATTACATATCTGAGCAGTGTAATTGCCACCCACAGCTGTACCTCCACACCCCCACGCTCTCTTCCCCCTCCTTCCAGCATCCCCACCCGGAAAGTAAGAAAAAAACCATCTTAGTGGTAATGTGGAGAGTCTTGTTCTGAACTGTTGGAGATGAATCTGAAAAAAGAACACCGAGTTCATGCCCCAACCACTTCCCAAGAGTCTGGTATTATAAGAATCTGATTTCTTTTCTCTTTTGCTGACGAGACAGATTGAAAGTGTATTTTACAGGCACACCCTTTCAGGTTTCTCTATCTCCTAGCTTGCATTAATTTTTAATCACTTCCTCCAGCTGGCATGCAACAGCGCCTCTGAGGACTGGCTGGAGTTATTCTCAGGCAAGCACTACTCAGCCCTTATCAAAAAATCTAAGGTGACATGACCTTAAAAACTTCAGAAAATGGATTCTAATTTCAGATACACTGGTATGCCTTGGCTTCAGGGGAGCAACATGAGCCTCAGAGAGACTGGAATCTGTCCACAGAAAAAAAAAAACCTTGAATGGCAGAGCAAATCCTGGCTTCTGGCTTTTCTGGACTGGTGTGTGTGTCTGTTAGCAGGGGATTTGTTGGGCAATTATGGCATTGCTGTCCACTTTTCAGGCAAGAGAGGAGGTCCTGCTGGTCCACTAACCTTGTTGTTTTGAAGTTTTTAACTCATCATAATTTAGCAAGCAGAGTAGGATGTGAATGGCTGTGTAGGGGTGCATCTTCAGAGGGTCTGTGGTGAAATATGCTGCTTCATTTCCCAGGTGATGTGCCAGAGTGGTGCAATTTATGTGTGACTAGAAAACCAAGAGGGATTTGTAGGATATTGAGTGTGGGTAACCTTTGCATGTGAAGTGAATGCCCACAGTGTTTTGAAAAGTAGCAGGCACGGCACGAATGGGATCCAAACACTTTTCAGGTCGTGTTCCCACCCACTATGGTGACAGTGCTCAGTGCCAGCTCCAGCAGCCTTTGCTGCTTGTTTGCAGGCTGAGAATTCAGGTCAGACACCTGAAAGAAGCTGAAGGGAAGGTTTGGGGTGCAGCACACCCACCCCTGTGCTGGCACACACAGAGCACAGCGAGCAGAAAGCTGCTGCCCTGCCAAATCTTCTCCACACCACTGCTGGGGGGGTTGCCTGTCCTGGAGGCATCAGAGGAAGTCATGCGGTGCTGGTGAATGGATTCGCCTTGGACATAGTCCCAGCCAGGGAGACCGTGTGACAATTTCAGGGCAAAGGTTCCCCTTGGGTGACATTCGGCAGCGATTCAAAGGCAGAGCCCGTGTGCCTGCTCCTCTGCCTCCGGACAAACGAAGCTTCAGGGAATGACCGATGTGTTGGCTGGGGATGACCCTGCTTGTCTCTGAGCGACACAGCAGTGGCTTCTGGCTTCTGCCTTCTGGCTTCTGGCTACTGCCCGGGGCAGTTTCCAAGTTTCCAAGGGCCCGGACAGGTAGAGAGGGGATGCCCGCAGCATCCATGCCTGTTAGAGGCTGCCGGTATGTCATGCTGGCAAAGCAGAGAGATGGATTTAGCAGGCCGTCGAGGGAAAAGAGCCTCTTCTGTCCCGGGCCTCCCTGCTGCGGCTTCCAGCGTGCCTGCGGGATGCGTCAGTGCTGGCGGGGCGGGCAGACAGGGCAGGGCGGGCGAGCACAGGACGGAACAGCCGCAGTCTGGGCTCCCAGCCTCCTGGCTAGACTGGAGAAACTTATAATTGAGTTCCTGAGCCTCCCTTCCCTGCAGCTCCGCTGAAAAACACCCTGGCTCCCAGCCATGCCCTTTCGCAGTGACCTTGCCTGCAAATAGCGCGCAGGAATTTTTACAGGCGCTGTGCACTTGGAAAAGAAAAAAAAAAAAAAAAAAAAAAAAAAAGGGCTGGGGGGTGGCAGCAAGGAGCTGGGAAGGGGGCATGGGGCATGCTGGTCCCTTAGGCTTAAAAAACACATCGCATCCCTTGTCCTTTGCCCCCTCCCCCCCCCCCCCCCCAAAAAAAAAATCTGAGCCTGTGAATTGCAAATTATGTTTCATTGTGCTTGCTCTTGTTTACAGTGCTGTAGATTCATTTCTCTCTTCTGATGGTATGAAAAATTGTAAGATTGATGTAACTGATTGATCTAAAGGAAATTGTTTAATGTAGTTGAAGGATGATACACTGTAAGCACAAATAATTACTCTTTGGCATCTATGTAAAAAATGGCACATAAAATACAGGGGGGTAAGTGTGTGTGTATTTGAAGGCATTAAAAATGTTCACACATCCAGTTGTGCAGGAGCATAATGTAAAATGATACTGGTAATGGCTGTCTACTGAGTATATATACATAAAAAGCAGCAGCAACCTCTGGCTAAAAATAACCCCGAATTCTTCTCTCAGATTACATCAATTAAGGTTAGAACATTTGATGTAAAAGGTTGGGATGTTAAATTCTCTTTAAGAATTACTGATTCTTCTGGGACAGCATGGTGCAGGCTGGGCTAGAAACACAGGAGCCACACAGAATCTAGCTCTGACCAGCTGTGTGACATTAAACAAGCTGCTTTGACTCCTCCACCTTCTTTTAGCAATATTAAATGAAATTACAAGCTTTTCTCAGAGAGATGAGTATGATGTCTCACCATAGGCATCTTCTGAACCTTTTCTGGGGCCTCTGGAATTGCTGCCTTAGCAGTCTCACCACTCCTGTGTTTTCACCTCCAGTTCTGCAAGCAATCAGGAAGTATTCTTGCTGCTCTGTCTGGATGTCTGGACAGAGCCTCTTGCTCTAGCTGCATTGTGCGGTCTCTTGGATTTGGAGGTGTTCAGCACTTTGCAGGATAAGGCTTTTCACACGTTGCCACCTTGCACTCAGTCACTGAATCAGCTCATGTAGCTCGTCAGTCCTATCACACCCTTCAAACATATATTGGAACTTCGTGATAAAAAAGTGAAAATTGATTATTTAGAAGTAGCTTTAATTAAACCTTGTTTTTCTGGCCTGCTTTCCTGTGTTTATGTCTGTGGCAGCCCATTCCCTGTAGTCAGCAAGCTTCTTTTTAATGCTCTCAGAAGTTCAGCTGTTGCAATCAAAGGTAATTTTGTTTGTGCAAGATACTCATCTCCAAAGGAAGGGCCAAGAATAAGGGTGAAAGAGAGGACAGTAGGCAGATGACTTAAGTGTTTCTATTAGGCCTTTCTGACAACCCCAATAATTGGTTAATGGCTTCCTAACAAAGTGTAACATCATTATGTCTGAGAGGTTTTTTGGACCACTTCTCCACCCATTCACTAAAGGGTAGGACAGAAGCAGTCCAACTCCAGAGATCTCTATGTGTCTCTGCAATGTGTTGATGCGATGCTTCAACAGTGCCCAAGTTCTTTTTATCTTTTATACAGCAAGGGAGTAATGGACTGAAAGTCAGGACATGTAAATTCAACAGTAAGATTCATCAGTACAGATTATGCTCCTGGCACCTTTTATATAAGCATCCCAGAGTCTTCCCAGAGGGGTTTAGTACCTGAGGGATCAAAAATAAAGTAAAAAGGGATTATTCTGCTGCAAGTAGAATGTGTTTAGTGTGTCTTTCTCTGAGACATATGGTGCAGCAGCACCTGTTTTGTAAGTATGATCTCAGTGCAGAGAGAGCAGATCCTCGAGAACAGAGGAAATTTCACATCTCCTTCCCATAATCCCACCTGGCTGCCACCTGCTCCCACATTTAATTGGCCCTGGTCCCTTGGCTCCCCACACCGACCGCAGGGTGAGCAGGAGGAAGCAGAGACAGACAGGGAGTATGCAAAGTGTTGTGGGGAAACAAAAGGGACTTCAAAAGAGCAGCTGGGAGAGCAGCCAGGCTGGTTCATGTCAGGCTCCTGTCAGTCACCAGGGGCTGTGGCTGCCCCAAGTACCCCAGGCTGCCACTTGGTGTGCAGACACAGTGCAGCTTTTTTGTCCACCTGGGCCCAGTAATCTCAGCAACTGGGTTTAAAATGCCTGGCAGTTCACATGTGAAGATCAAGCCATTGCCATTTGATGCTGGACTGGTGGTTCAGAAGTTTCCATCCTGGTTTTGAAGCACAAAATGATGGTGATAACAGCAGGGAGTATCCAAGCACAGTTGGCAGTAACATCCAGGCACCAGGGATAAACATCCCAACTAAACTGAAGTGTTTGTTTGCATGTGGATGTCACTGCCTGGTAATTTCCCACACGTCTGGTTATCACTACCGAGATTTGCCAGTAAAAGGGGGGGTGTTTTGCCTCATTTTTCCCAGAACAAAGTGAGCATGGGTTCTTGTGTAAAGAAGGTTTGAGAAGCTGATACCCAACAGACTTAATTTCCTCTTTGTCCGTGTTCACCCACATCTCTACTGAGTTTAGCCACTTTTTTTCACTAACTTAGTAGGACCACAAATATTTAAGCATGGTTTCTTCACTTAATCTCACCACGCTGGTAGTCGTGGTGCAGTCTAGTAAGACTGGAACAAAAAAGGCTGTGGTAATGCAGTGAACCTGTGTGGATCTGTCTGTGAGCTGAGCACTTGTGTGTAACACCACACTCACTTTGGGCTAAGTTATGAACAGTGCCCATGGGCTTCATTACTCAAAAGTGACTTTATAGGTTGTAGAATGTCAGACTCAGGAAGCTAGTTCAAAAATTAAGTTGTTAGTGATAATTCTAACGCCTTATAGATCACACAGATCAGTGTTTTATAAAGTCAGGCCCCTCTTATCCCCATCCCGCTGAGGCCGAGAGGGGAACAGCTCAAGGTAATTCACTAAATGGATGTACAGGGAAAACCCCCTCACTCATGATGCAGTGTGTGTGGAGCAGCCTGTTGCAGCTGTTCTGTCCTTAGAGATCATTTCTCTCTCTCTTACTCATGTACACTGGACAGCAACCTGGAGCTGAAAGCTCAGGACACTTGGAGTAAGGACTTTCTCTGAGCAGAAGGGCTCTGAGTTACAGGCATGGCTGCTGTGGCTCAGATTAATTCTTGGTGAAGTCAAGGTCCACATCAATATCTTGCTGTAAAGTGAGCAAGCAGATCTGAGTGAGGCCTGCAATGCCTTGCTGTCCCATACCAGCTCTCTGAAGTGTTCTCCATCCATTCTGCCACTGAAAATGTGCAGCTTAAACTGCTGTGAGTTCTTCAGGTCCAGTGTTTCACTGACACATGTTGGGAGATGCTTCTCAGTTAGCTCAGAGAAGCCTTTTCCTATCATAGTATTTTCCTTCTGCTGTGCAATGGAGCTCTGGATTTCATTTCAGCACCTGGTTGGTGGCTAGTGGGTGGACACTTTTTCCCTCTCAACGTGCAGGAAAAGGGATTAAAAAAAGTTGCTTACCTGCTCTTGGCATGACTGAGACTGTAAAGTATTTGCCTGGCAATGTTGCATGCTGGGGCCACCAGTGACACCCAGAGAGTGTGGAGTAGCTCTTGCTGGTTTGCAGCATTACTTTCAACTTATTCCTCTGTTGCTACATTTTCACTTCCTTTTGTAGAAAAAATGGCAAGTGCTGTTCCTGTTGCTGGTCTGTCCCATGTGCTTTTAGAAATGGAGCAGTGCTGGAGCAGTGGGGAGAGTCTGTGGAAGGGGGAGATGAGAAAACCACCTCAGTTTAATGAGAATTAATTGGTTTTGCTTTGGTTCCAGAACATTCTTTTCCTCTGTATAAGGCTCTCGTGGCTACTTTGATTTATAAAGTGAGATATGAAATTGTCTTTTACCTTATACTCTGGGAGGTTTTGAATTTTCTTTAATATGTGCCTATGTGAGGTGTCAGACAAATGCAGGAAGCGTTTTTGAGGCTCAGGCCTCAAAGTTCAGACCTTACTCATCTTTCCCATAGTTTGGACTACTGACATGGAGGAATATGTGCAGTTCTTCAGCGACAGTGCCCAGTTGCCAGTGTTTGGGACACTGGAATTAGTGGAGAAAGGAGGAGGCCAAGTTGCCCCTTGTTTAGCTCTCCCTTGTGTAGCTTGTAGCTTTTGCCTCTCACCTCTCAGCTTTCAGTATAGTTTAAACCATTGTAAGTACTCAGAAGATAATGGATGTGGGGGCTCAGCTGTCTGTGTTTGTGGAGAAGTGGACATCCCCAAGTGGTGTCCTTAGCAGCCATGCCCAGGTAAGCTGCCTTGTTTGGTCACTTAGGGCTTGAGAGCAGCTTTGGGGCTGCTGCCTCTTGTTGTTTCTGGCTATAGACTGTCCTTGAAGTGTGCAAACACAAACTCAGCACGTTGTTACACATCTGGTTGGGCTGAAGCACAACTTGCACCATTACAGGAACCATTTGGATAAAATCTATCCTTACAAGGCCTTTTTGTTTATTTGGAGGCTCCTTTATGCTGCTGTGAAGAGGTTTTAATGCCATTTAGAAGGCGCTGCAGCGTCCGTCACCAGCTTCCAAGCACACAAATGGGAACATCAGCAGCTGTTTCCAAGCATAGCTTATTTCCTGAGGACCACCTCTCCCCCGCTCTTAATGGAGCAGAAAGATGACAGGGAAATGCAGCAGCAGAATAGAATGGCAGGAGCTGGCCCTCTAAATCATCTTAAAGTCAAAGAGCACTGAACAGCTCCTGATGCCGCCTGCCACGTGTGTTCCCATGGGGCTCGGAGTGGGGCAGCTTTGACAGATCAGAAGAGGTTGGTGCCCTCCCAGGAGTGCTGAGGTGTTTACAGAGGTGTGGGGACCAATTTAGGAAGTCAATATAGTGTCTGTTTCTTTGCCTTCTTTCATATATAAGGGACAGCCCAGCTCCATCTGATTCTGAAGAGCCAGAGGCAGGCAGTGTGAGTGGAGTGCTGCAGGTGGCCCATGCACAGTGCTTGCATGCTCTGTCTCTTGCTGCAGCCCAGGTAGAATTTTCAGTGAGGTGCATCTGATCCTGAGAGCACAGTGAAGAATCTTGCAGTCACTCCAGTGGAAGCTGGGACTAAGGATTTGCAAATTTAATTCCTTTGCCTCAAATCCTCTCTAAGCATGATCTAAATGGTGTTTATCCAGATCTATATAAAGGGGCCTTTCTTTTCCGCTGCTTGGGAAGGTAAACTCTTTGGGATATGCACATGTTTCTAGCACTGTGCTCTTGATTGAGATATGTAAAAAGTTTTGCAGTGTTCATACCAGAAGAAGAGGATCAATTGAAAGTTTTTAGGGAGAGCAAGATCTTGTCAGTGAACTGAGAATTCTTCTCCTCTGCCAAGGAGGAAGCAAGGGTATAGATAGCCTGCTACTGTTACTTGATTGCAGAACAAAGAAGGAAGCAATTAGGCCACACCCTTTATATGTTCCCTTCCCCTGCGCTGATGTGAATTTTGGACTGAGAGTTAAAGAATCTTCAAGGTAGGGGTGTAGGTTGTTACCTAGAAAAAAAACAGACTAAATGGTACAGAGTCCATGCACCAACCTCATTTGGCTTTGCTGCCAGCTGAAACGAGAAGTTACATATGATTCTGTGCTTTCTCCTTTACATATTTCTTTTTTCCATTAGCTTTAGAGTCAGTTAATGTTTATACAGACTGAGTCACCCATCCCTACACAGCCACCAAAGAATGCATTTAATTCACAGCTCAAGAAGCAAACTGAATGTTTAAATTGACTCAACCTTGTGGAGCTTTGATCCATTCTGGTGGAGTGACTAAGTGAAACCAGGGGAAGTCAGCTTGCAATACCCCAGCTTACAGCTTTTGCTGTAGGATCGTTTTCACAAAGAACACTGCATGCTACAAGCAGCTTGGGAGTGGCATCATGGATTCTGGAGCTGGGACAATGCCTGCTTTCTGCAGCACACAACAGTGCAAAGGGACTGGGCAGCAGCCAATGTCACAAAACGTTTGGGGTTCTCCAGACTGGTTTGAGGAGTGCCAGCTTAGCTTGGTGCTTAGCTTGGGTTACCTTAGAGGGATTTAATTTTCACAAAGTGCTGAATGCACATGTTCTGGAAAACAGGTTGCTGGAAACTTGTCATATAAAAAGCCTTGCTTGTTGTCTCTCTCAAAGTCTGTGATCTTTGGTCAGGTTTTCAAATGCCAGACCAGTTATATTTAAGAAGTCGATCAAATATGGTTCAAAAACCATGGCACCAAAACAAGCCTTTTTCTCCCCTCCTCTCCCCCTGTATTATTTGTTAATACTTTTGGAGCACTGAAGGATGTAAATGCATCTGGATTTAAGGTGTAAATAACTAAGCTGTGTGTTGCTGGCTGTGGGAAGTACCCTTGATCTCTCCTCTAGGGACTCTACAGTATCTGGGAAGTGTCCTTTCCAGGAGGCAGTGCCTTGCTCCAGCCTCTGACCACTACTCCACACTGAACCAAGTGCTTCATCAACTTGGTTTCAGAGCCTCAGAGAAAGGGGGTAAATTGCCTCTTTTGAGGCATGCAATTCCTGTTGTACGTTTTCTGGTGAGTTGCCAGCAATCCCTGCACACTGCCTCTCTTCTCTCCCTCTTATGCACACTCTGTCTCTCTAGCTTTTCCCTTGCCTTTTGTGCCAAGAATGTGGTGGGGGAAGGGGGAACCGCACAGGAAATGCCTCTTCTTTTCTCTAACGACATTTCCAGCTGCATTTGGATGGGAGAATTCGAGGAGGGGGAAAGCATCAAATCAGTGGAAAGTTGTTCAGCTGCCAAGTCAAACTGGTACATTTTAGCTCTGGAGACAGTAGAGCCTTTTCTCCTGAATTTTGGCCCACTTTTAAAGTTCTGTTTTTGGAAAAGCAGGGGGAAAAGAAGTTAGTGACATCAGTGCTCCTGGGTTTTATTTATATGCATATTTTTTTCAGCAAAAGCAAAGCTAAATTGTTGCTTTACTTTTAAAGGTTGCAAATGCAGTGGGTTTAGGAAGGCTTCTGAAGGGTGATGCCTTTATCTTTCACAGCAAGGAGTGTCTGCCTGCATCTCCATCTCCTATCTATCCATCCACCCACCCAAGTGCAGTGCCAGGACCTCCTGCTCACTGCCTTCCATCCTCCTCCTTGCTGTTATTTGGTAACTTGCCTGCCACACCTGAGGCAGACATTGAGGCAACACGTTGCAGTGCAGGATCAGCCCTTTTTCAAGTAACTGGGGACTGATGGGCACAGGGATAGCCTGGTGAGTTAAGAGGTGCCAAGGAAGCAGATGGGTGAGTTGCAAAGTAAATAGAGGGGAGAGATGTAGATAGGACAGGAGATAAAAGGTGCTCCAGCCAGACAGCATGATTTCTTTTCTTCATCTCAGTCCAAGAAGAAGTTCTCCCCAGATTGTCCAGCTGTTGCAGGAGGTAGGCTTTGCCTATGGCATGCTAAATTTGGAATTTCTCTCTCTCTCTGGTTCAGTGCCCAGCATCTTGAGATGTTTTGTTCACTTCATGTTCAAATCTTATTCTTTTTTGTGGCTTGTCAGAGCAAAACTTGTGGTGCACCTAAGAGAAGTGTCAAGCAAGAACTAGAATCTTCCCAGTGGTGAATGTTACAGTCTTAGGAGTTCCACAGCTGTGTGTTGTGGAACTGTTTGCCATCTAAATTATGTTACTTTGAGTAAGGTGCAGTGAAATGTCAAAGCCCTGCAGAAGCTTTACCTTTCGAAAAAAAAATTTAGAAAGCAGGAGGAAAGCAAGGGGAGGGGGAGCAGCCTGTTATTAGCAGCCTGGTTGTCTGCATTTAGAAAACCCATTAAAAATGCATCATGCTGAGGAGACAGTCTGCACAGTGTGTAAAAAGATGGGTTGCAATAATTCTGTCTGGGTGTTTGGAACCAAAGCCTCAGAAAAAATACATAGGATGGGGAAGGAGGATTGGGAATAAAATTCTGAGAAAAGCTGTTTATTGCTAGTACAGTTGCATTCTGGACTCAAACCAAATGCATGACTGTGTGAGGGTCACAGAGGAATTGCAGCAGGCAGGAGGAAAGGTGGGGGAGCAGGAGGATGAGGGTGCAGGAGATGTGTGTGGTGATGCTAAGATACACTGGTGAAAGCTGCAGCATGAGAGCTGGAGTTCAGCTCAGCTGGATTGATCCCAGCCTCTCTTGAGGTTGGGCAAATCAAAGATGACTTTCTGGAAGTCACATGGCAGTTCCCTGATGGGAATCTCCAATATGACAACTGAAACACAGGAGTTGTTTGATTCTTCTTCTCTCTGCATTTCCTCAAGTTCAATGGAGCACTCAAAGGTAGCAGAATGTCCTGGGCAAGTGCTTGGGGGGAATGGGAAGTCCAGTTTTTTTAATTCTTTGCATTGCTGTGAGTCTGCATCTCTCTCCTTTGCACCCGGGTCATGGTTAATGCCTGGACACAAGGTTTCAGGTCACCACCAACAGCCCAATTGAATCACTCACCTGCAGAAGCATCTTCTCCACCAGAAACACTGGAGGTGTTTTTCTGGTGTGCTGCTGGGCTGGCTGAGGTACAGGTGTGGAGTGGAGCATCTCACAGAACCCAGCTGCTTGTCGCTGGGCTTTTTTTCCCCAAATCTGCTGTTGCTGCACTTACCATATCCCCCTATTCTTTCTCTGACAGCATGGAGGAGCAGATGGGGCCTAGTGTAATGCCAGCTTCTCTGGTGGTGCTCTACAGCCTTCTGGCTCTCTATCCTTAAAGAGAGGAATGGGGAGGGAGTGTTGGAACTTCTTTCCAGAGTGGAATCACCATTTTGCCCTGAGGGACCCCACAAAAGGAGGAGTCACCAAACTTGTCCTGTACTGCTGTCTTCACAGCCCTCAGGGTCATGGCTTTGGCTCTCAGTGGTCTCTGCCCTTTTTCTTCTCCTTTCCAAAAGCTGAATTCCTTTAGCTTTCCACTCACACGCCTTCTGAAACATGGTCTGGTGGCCCTTCCTGCTCTGAGTGCACCAGAGAGGCTAGTGAGAGCACAAGGGGGGGAAATGTTTCCTGCAGAGTGGGAGCAGAAGAATAAATGTCATACTGCAAGGCTGGGAGCTCATTTTAAGTGTTTGGAAATCTTTTTCTTCAAAGGCTTGAGATTTGTTGTGTTGAAAGGCAAGCAAAATAAAAGATAGAAACCTCTAAACTGTTGTAAATAATTTCTTCCTTTTATTTCTTCTTTGTTGTTCAAACTTTTGCCTCAGTCTGTTGTATGAAGGTTTTTTTGAGTAAAATGCTGTACAGTAATGGAGCAGATCAGTATCTAGTAAGGTATTTTCTCACAGTCTCCTCACTCAGAACTTCATTTTAACACTGGAAACAGTCTTCTGCTCCTGCAAATATGAGTTCTTTTTGCTTAGATAAAGGAGAACTGCCTGATAGTTACATGTGGCTTTTGACATATAGCTGGTTTGATTCTTTATGGTAGGTTAGGGTGCAGAACAGAATTTTAGAATTAAGTTTTCTTATGAGTTGCACTGACTTTTTGCAGCAGTTTATTGTGTCCTCTTATGCCCATTTTTCCAGCTGCAGAAAGGCAGTTAAAAACATCTGGTTTATTTGTAGGCATTTTGATCTCTGCAAAGTTGCAGGTGAATGATGTATGCTGCAATATTGTTAATTATCCTGACAAACTACTGCTTCTTTAGTGCAATTCTGGGCACCTTATTTTTGCTGTCATGTTTGAATTTGCCCGTAATTATGTGTGATAGGTACTGTTCCATAATATTATTATTCCTGTTTTGTATGTGCATGAGAACATGCTGGATAGGTTCAAGGAGCTGTGCTCCAGGGTGGAAAAAGAACTCCAAAGCCCTGGTTCTCACAGTGTTGTTCTCTAGTCACAAGACAGGGGACCACTCCATCTGTCCTTCAGGGCAACCTTGGTTTCTGCTCACACCATTTTGTTTTTAAGATGTGAAATCTTCTGTGTCCCCTCCTAACATTATTTGTTAGCTGAAACCACTGACTCACTAAGAGCTGCATTAGAAGGATGTGACCCAGGCTGTGAAATCCCCCATGGGCCAGGGGAGCTCTGAAGAGCCAAAATGGAGCAGCAGAGAGCCAAAAAAACTTCATTTTACTTTGTTTTCAGTTTTCTTCCATATTGTCTTGATTTTGGAGTGAGCTGTTATTTTTATTGGCACGTGGACACTGTTGAAGCTAGAAGAAGATTATAGCAAAACTGCATGAGTTTGTGAAAGGTGATGAAAGGATTCCTTTAATTTTAATTGCAGAATTGTTCTTCAGATGGCTGAGACAGTCAAAGTTCCAACAGAAGGCACTGTGCGTGTGTCAGGGAGTACAATGCACATGAAAACCTCTCATTACATTTGCCTCCATACTCTAAGGGAAAGTGAGAAAGGAAAAGACAATATTTACTGTAAGCAATAAGTATTTACCATGTTTGGGTTGGCCCACAGTGGGGTTGGAGTCCAGGTAGAACCTTGGGAGCTGTGTAAGCATCTCCCAGAGCAAGGGCAGTGCCAGGCAGCAGCCGGGCCTCCTGCATTGCTTCTTCGGACTAAAACACCCCAAAGAAATGTTTGAAACTCATGCTCCTTTGCAAGAGCAAGCATGTCAGGAGCTGTGTGTGAGTGTAACAAGATGAACATTAAAGTTTTTTACATGGGAGAGCCTGGTTTACCCTCTGAGCCTGGTACAGTCCACATGGTATCCAATCCCTCTCCCTTTGGAAGTGTCCCAGCTTCTGCTACCTGCTCTAGCAAGAAAAGGAGGCAGAGAAAAAGCAAGACCTTAGCAAAGACTTTTTGGTGCTGTACAATTGGATCTCTGGGGTGGAGGGCAGGAGGTTCTGTTGCTGTCCTGTTGGGGCCTCCCAGTGCTGGAGAGGTGGGACTGTTGCCTTTATCCCCAGTGCTTCAGAACAATACCTTGCAGGATCAGATGTGCTTGGCAGCCTGGGGGTATCCTGGACATTTCTTTCCATGTCTTCGTGTTTCTCTTGAGGCTGCCTTGGGCCAGGCTGTGTTTGTGGAGCTGGAGGCTGGCTCAAACTTGCTGTTATGTCGGTTTCTATGGAGGAAAGAAAAACATAGGAGTTGCCAGACCTGGAAGAGTATAAAAAAAGGAGAAGAAGGAAGGGGGGGGAGTATGGGGTGGAGAAGAAATGTGATCCTCGTGTGCTCTAAAGGGGAAATCTTGATTTCATCCCTCTCCCCCCATTATTGAATTGTACGTGGTGGGTTTGGTCTTCCCAGGCTTGCAAAGTCAAACTGAAAATAGATGGAGCTTTAGCAGAGGCTTTGGGCAGGGCTGCTTTCTGACCCTGAAGCCAACGTAGCTGATAGCTGAACCCAGCTGGTATGTCCAGTGGTGTGGGAAACAGATTAGGGTTTACCCGTGGTGGATCACAGAGGTGCCTTAGGTTGTATTTCTGTCAAAGCCTCTGGATGATCTGCAGAGTTAGAGATTAATGGAGTGAATGTTCCATGTGAGTGGTTCCAAGCTCTCCCTTGCCTTGCTGAGATTTTGAAGTCACTCTCAGCAAGCTCTGTGCTCCACGTTTTTAGGAGCAGTTTCAGACTGCTGCCCCTCTCTTTCCATCTGCATTTCCATTTCAGTAGGTATGTTTCAAGCATTTCAGTAGCAACCTCTGGCATCAGACAAAAAGCTCCTGCATCTTTTCTGTTAATGTAAGTGAATGGGTTTTATCATCTTGCTCTCCATCTGCCTGGTACAGAAGATGTCTCTCAGATCTTGACTCCAGGGAGTTCTTGTAGCTTCCTGGAAGTGGCGAGGCCTGATCAGGATGCAGAAGGAATCAAAACAAATCAAAGAGAAATTATCTGCCCTCAGATTAGTACTCTGGCCTCCATCCCCTGGAGACATGTCAGCTTTTAAATATGTCACTTCCCAGTTGTGTGTTTGGGTGGATTCTGAAGCTGTGCATCTCTAATCCTCCTAACACAGAACAGCTCCATTCCTGGTACCAATCTGTCCTTGTGAAGCCTTTGCATGTTTTCTGCTCTCAGTGGGAACCCTGCAGTGTTCCAGGGTGTGATCCTCCCTTTTGTAGCTTTGGGCTGCTTTGTAAGCAGAGGTGAGACCCCAAACTTGGTTCCCAGGCAGTCCTAAGCAAGAGCTGGTGGTGTCTGCAGTGTCCCAGACCTCAAACAAGAAGCAAATTCTAGGGACTTCAGATGTCATTACAATGATACAAACTTGGACTGAGGCTGTTGAGATTTGGTAACTTGTTTTCTGACCAGACCTAGAGCTGGGTTTCAGGGAAGCTGGGAGCAATTTATGGTTTTGTGTAGAAACCAGGCAGAATTTCTGTGGTTTTTTTCCCCTGAGTTTTGGTTTTATTGACTTCAGAAATAGTCAAAGGAAGTATACAGGCTTATATAGCTGAAGTAAAAAACCCCATCAGTACAATTTCTCACAGTAGAATATTCAGTTGTTCCTCAATGTAAGGAATTTCCCTCTTTTTTAAGACCTAGAGGTACCTCTCACAGAAATGCTGTGTCAAAGAACTCGAGTATCTTTGCCTTTGAAAGCAATCATTAGTTCTGGGTTGTGTAAACTTTCATGTGCTGATAAAAGTGTGTCACATTTTGGGCTCTTCTTGCTTCCACATTTTATGTTAGAAATGAAGACAAATTGAGGAACAAGTTCTGTATTCTGTGGGTATCATTGTTTGCACCTTGGGGCTCAATAAAATTGCCATTATGAGTAGATAATATCCTCAGAAATATTCACAAAACCTGCTCTCTTTTATATATTGTATTTATGGAGAAAAGGTTGCTTTAAAAAAGAAAGAAAACCCATTAGAATGTTGCACTTTAATGACAATTTTAAGGTAAATGTATGCTTGCTTCAGGCAGTCCAATGTATCTTTTATTTTTTACTAAATAGAGATAATTTTCTTTTGAAACAGATTTGCCTGTTGTAGGTTGGTATAGGGCAGGTGAAAGTACAGGACAATGTACAGACATACACAGTGGATGATGATCTGTCTGGCCAACAATGGAAAGTTCTTTTGTGGTAAGAAAAAGATCAGCTCACATGGGATTTGTTGTTTTAAATTGTTCACACATATTTATTTGGAATCTGGCTGTTCCTGTTGGATGTCCTGCCATTTTTAAGCAGTGTCAACTTCAAGAACATTTTAGTTGCAGACCAAAGTTCAGCATTGAAAAGAACCTAGGAAATGAGGATTTTCTCCAAACAGTTATTGTTTTTAGAACAAAGCCTAGAACACTTAAGAAACCTGACCACATTTGCCCTCTTATTTTGACAGTTCAGAAACTGACGGCAGGAAAGTCAGTTTCAAATATCTTCCTTACAGCTTGGCCTGGAGGGTGAAACATTTCACTCTGTAATCCCCTGAATTTCAGCAGCCCTGGCCCTGGATTCCCAGGTGAAGGTGGAGGATCCTGTGCCATCACTCCCTGAAAGTCATGCTCCAGGGGGGCTGTGCTGGGACTGAGCTCCAGGCAGGAGGAACCTGTTCAGTTCACCCTTGGATATGACCACAGTAAATATGATTATTTGTAGTAACTCCACTAGTAATATGTAGCTGAAATAGTTTGATAAGGAGGCGTGCATGGGCAGGAAAAGTGGGTCCAAGCTGCTTGCTTGGAATTGGTGTATGTGGTAGGGGGGCAGAGGCCACAAGTCTGCTGGAATACTTTCACACTCAGATCTCCCTGGTTCCTACACTCCCCGCAGTAAACACGGCCTCAGCTGGCAGCTAAAGCAGGGCAAGAGTTTATTTTTATTTCCTGGAATTTGGGAGACCTGAAATCTCTGTTAAATGTTAACTTTCAAAAGACACATGCATCAGCATTCTGAGCCACCACTGGGATGAGGGGAGGAGAGATTATAGAGAACAGAAATGGAGCGAGGTTTTGTCCTTTCCCAGCCTTCTGTCTTTTCCTTTCCCTCCTTGTATGTCTTCATGACCCTCTAATAACTATGATTTTTTACTTTTAATTTGATCCTTGAAGAAACTGAGCTGGCAAAGATTTAATCACATTCCCCTTTTTTTTAAAGAGTGTTTTCATTTAAGTGATGATGGTGGTTGCTATAGGAAAAAAGCAGCAGTTTAGAGAGTCAGTTGCTGAAGTGTTGACTCATAGATTGAGTGCTAAATAGGTGTTTAAGTCTTTGCTGAACTGTTATCAAAAATGGCACAAAATGTCTCTCTTGACTCAGTTTGTAAACTACATATGCATATATAATTAACAAAGAGACCTTGTTAAATAGACAGTTTTGATCTCAGAAATGAAAAAACCAATCCGGAATCTTAGTTTTAAGTTTACGCAGTTTCTCAACCTAATCAAGCTTCATTCTGTGAAGACCTGAGAAGAAATGTCTTCCTATTGTGTTAATTTGTTACTTTTAAGAGTTTCAGCTAGTCTTTTTAATTATTTTTTTCCCTCTTGCTTCCTGACAACAATTTGGAATTACTCCAGGTTTATGTCAAACTGTGACGTTGGATAGACAATTAAAAGAATTGAATTTATGTTGAATCCTCTCCCACACAGGAGTATTTGTGGCTAAGGGGGGATAATCTGTGCAAGTGAATGGTCGGAATTTTTCCCCCCAAGTTTCAGATTTTATTCTCTGTGACAGTTCTGTAAGTCTGGAATGGCTCCACTGACGTGGTCTTGGCATTCACTTGTTGGCATTTGTTTCTGTGCACAGTAGTATGTCCTGTTCTGATCTTAGGTTGTCATTCTAGGCTTCGTTTCACAGTCATACCAAGACCAGATTCATTATTATTCATTCTGTAGCAGAGGCTGGAAACCAGAATCCTGACCTCCTGTGCCTTGTGCTCTCTGAATGCATGGAGAGGCATTTACTTCCTTACTCCTTGAAATCTAAATTAGCAGAAAATGAAGCAAATGAATGAGGCTGTTCAGAGGAGGACAGAGGTGATGAGCAGGTGCAGCACAGTCAAGACTGCTCTTGTGCCACCTGATTTTTTCCTCACTGAACTAAATATCCATATATACATACAAACCTCACCAACTCCCCTCACCCAGCAGTCTTCCACTTAACCTGAAATCATTTTAGCAATGGGAGCAAAGAAGTGTTTTAAATGGAGGAACATGAGAGGTTTCCTGGGTAAACTGAAGCAGTAGGAGCCCATCCAGTGAACGCTCTTGCAGGCAGAGGTGGGATGTCCCTGCCAGCATGCACCTCCAGCCCTGCAAAGATTCTTCCACAGGTTAGAGGATGATGCCCCAAACATTTTCTGTAATAGATACTTTGTGAAATGAAGTTGTCCGTGTTTGGGAAGGATGGGATGGGAGAACCAGAGTTCTTGGGAGTTTGGATTTCTTGCTGTTTTTTGTTTTAAAGCTGAATTCTAAAGCACTGCAACTATGTAACAAAAAAAAAAAAAAATTAAACCCACTTTGTCCTCTTTCACTTCCCATGTTATCTGTGCGTGCCATCATTCCAGCTGTTCACACTGAATTTGGGCAAAAACATTTGCTTCTCAAAAAGATTGTTAACACTGAAAGCACTTGCTACCTTACTGTAAGTCTGAATAGCAAGGGTAAACTATATTGACAAAATCTAAATGCTTACAGCTGCCTGGATGTTAGCACAAACTATAGGAACACTGCTCCCAGTGTTTACAGTGTTCCTGCCATCTCAAGTAAGGCTCCTCTGGCTTTAAGTATACTTTTAATTTACACAGATGTTTCTTCATCATCTATTCTTTTCAGGCTGTTGGAATGATCAACAATTTAGTCTAATTGTGCTGGCTGTTTGGGTTGTAAGGCTGTTTATTTTGTCTCTGTGTCTGGAATATTCACTCTTTCAAGGACTTGACTCGACTCCACAGACCGCACATGATTTAGAGAGGAATGGGTTGGGTGTTTGTGAAAACCTTGAAGACCATGTTACCAAGCTTTGGTTTCAAGCACTTGTGTCCTGCTCCTGGCTGTGCCACGTGGCACTTGGCTTCACTCATCTGCTGTCACCCCTGCAGAGCAGCAGCCTTGGGAGCTGGGGCTGTGCTGGGATTCTGCTCAGAATAATTGCCCTTTTCTGGAGAGTAAGCTGCAAGTAGGCAGCTCCTACATTACTGTGTCTTCTGGGTCCAATTTTCTTAAGTAACAGCCAAATTTGGCAAAATAGTGAACTGAGCGTGCTTTGCCAATCTATGATCATCTTTGCAATTGAACAAATAAAATGTGGTGCAAATAATGGAGGAATTTGGGCATTTTGCTGAGCAGGAAAACGTGGGCCTCAGCATTCAAAGTGGATGGGGGCAGAGCGTGCCTGGGAACACAGTGACGTCCTTTCTGGAAGTCACAGGATGACTTTTCTTGTTGTTTATTGAGTTTATACCATATTAACTCTCTACAAACAAGATTCATAGAGTATCTTTCCGGCTCTGAATTTACTTTCCCCATTAGTTTGTTTTCAGGCTAATGCATACATTCTGTATACAACACAAATACAGAGAAGTTGTGTTTACAGACGACAGAGGTAAATATTTGACTTTTGTGTTCTTCTTAAATTCTTTGCCCATAGCACATGTGGGAAATCATTTTAGCCTTGAGAATCTCTGTATATCTTCACTGGAGCAGCACTTGCAAAAGCTACATAGCCAACCATCCAGTACAAGTAACCTCTGTTTTTTTGTTAGCCTTGACTTCATGCCTGTTTGGTTTCAGGGAGAGCTTTTCATGTGCATTTGCTGTTGTTTCTCAAGTTGAGTTTGGATGGGCTGACAGGAAGAGTGGTGGGGTTTACTGTGGTTTGTTTTTCACAAAAAATAAAACTTGCATTACTAGTTTTAGTGTTTTTGTTTCATAACCAACCTATTGGTTGTAAGATAACATTTATGATAGCTCCCAAGGCTGACAAAGCAACCAACTTGGTGGGGGAGGAATTCATGGAGAATTCAGTCTGATACCCTTTGGTGAAGTTGGTCTTGTGCCCGTGGTCCTTGATGAAAACAGACTTTTCTTAAAACTGAGGAAGGGAGAGTGAAGAAAAGCTAAAAAAGCAATAGGGCAATTATTCCCTTTTTAACAAAGCCTGGGGATCTTCAGTAGCTCTAGTCAAACAACTCCTCTTCACCTCCCTTGATCACGATAGGTAATCAATTGTCCAGGACAACTGATGTGTAAGAAAATACCAGTTAGTGCAAGAAAGCCCAATACATGGAGAAGCAAAGAGCCTTCAATGACTGTAAGACTATTACTTAATCCCAGGATGTTCCTTGGAGAGTTCTTGAGTTTATGGAAGTGTCTGAATCTACAATACACAAGGTTTGCAATTAACAGCTGTTTTTTACTGAAACACAACTAGAAAATTCAGAGGTGGGGCATCTGGTGTTTATAATTAAGGGTTGTGGTTTTGCTGTAGAGTTGCTGGTGTCTGTAGTGTACAAGTCTTGGAATTCTTCCCTAGACACTGTGACTTCACCCTCTAAAAGTGATAGCTTTCTTTATTACCAAGAAGAATACTTAGAAAGACTGCATGCCACCTGATCCAGGCTGTTTATGAAGTAACATTTGAAATTTATAAAGTTAGTGGGCTGGTTTGTTACTTCCTGAGTGTTTCCAGGGTCAGCTGTGGGGCTTGGTCAGATGGCAGAAGTGTGTGGATGCTCTGTGTGCTTTCCACCACCAAGCCAGGCAGTTGCTGACATGTTTTCCAAGTTATTTTCAGTGTCAATGCATTACCTTGGTTTGTGTTTTATTTCTGACAAGTACTTAGATGAAATTTCCTTGGTGACATGGCAGTGATTGATGGTTCTGGTGGTTGCAGTGAGATCTGATGATGGGAGCACTGTGGATTTACTGCTGGGACTTGGGGTGAGCAAAAAGCCAGCAACCCATAATGAGACCTGACCTGCTCCTGACCAGAGCAGTCATGAAGCATTATTACAGCTGAATATTCCAAGCCATGCACCAGAGGAGGGGGGTAATGAATGTGTGGACGTGTTTCTGTGCAGGAATAGCAGGCAAGAAGGGTGGTGTAAGCAATGCTTCACTAATGCTTCAGTGAGACAGCCCCCCCTCCATTATTGCCAGGTGTAGATCTGGTGAGCTGACAGCTGCTGTTAGCAATCCTCACTACCTGAGCTATTGTATCAATTGATCTGTTTTTTAGGTAAAGCTCCATTTCAAGAAAAGCACTAAAGCATTTTTGAAGACAACCTGTAAAAATGGGATTGCCTCTTTACTACTGTATATTTTTTTTTGAAGGTGAAGTAGACAAGCCAGCACTGTATTGGAGTATCACAGATTCATATTGCCTTCTGGATAAGTTGTTCTAATTGTGTGTGATCTCTCTGACCCGTGACATTTTGGAAAGTGAAATGGTTAAAACCTGGCAGCTATGCAGCAGATCTGTGAAGGGGAATGTTTGTATGAGGCATCTGTGGGAGGAAGAAGGCAATGCCCCCCTTGCATTGCACCCTCCCCTGCCTGGGTAATCAGTGTAGTGGCAATTCTGTCACTAGGTATCCCAGGTGAGAAGACCACTCAGTGGCATTACTGAGGATTTCTGAATCTCTTCTTGCATGGATAGGTCAAAACTTTTCTAGTTGAGGCACATGTCTTTTGTTTCAGTGACCTTTTCCAGCAAACAGTTACTGTGGAAAAGGAAAGAATGGAAAGCTGTAATTGGGATTTTTATCTCCCTCTGCATAGAACTTAAATTTGCAGATTGTGGTTGGGTCATGAAGTTGCCACAGTTCCTTTCCTAGGGCATGCACATGCTCCCAATCAACTGGATGGGATTTCTCCCTGCTAAGTGTTCAGTAACCTGCAGGGTGAGCAAGGCTTTGGAAACATTTTGATGTCTAACTTAGGGCTAGTATTGTACATCCTTGAAATCTTTCATTCCCTATTCTGTTTTATTTGGCTTTTCTTCTAAAACTGTGAGCAGTAGCACGTCCTACCCCTTCTCAGCTTTCCAAAAGTTCTTCTAGTTCCCTTCTATTCCCTTACTTTACCCAATGTTCTCTTCCTTCTTTCCTTCTTCCCATCCCCCCCCCCCAATTTTGATCCCGCCTTAGTGTATTTCATCATCATTAAGCTAATGTATAATTCATTATTCTGTGACAAACCATCAATCTTTTGCATGGGGAGGAGGGAGAGAGAGGAAGAAACTTGAACAAACAAAAGGTTTTATTTTGTATGGAAACTTGGCAGGCTTTCCTGTGCCAGCTTCCAGACACAACTAATGCTGGGCTTATTCTGCACAGGAGGGTGATTTAAAGAAATACACCTCTTGCTAGAAGTACTAGAACTGACTTTCTTCTTGTTACTTCTTTTCCTTTACCACCTTCGAAACTGTGAATTTTGCAACTGATTAATGACTCTCCTCTCATCTGTCTTTAAGGAGAACAGCCAGTGGAAAGAGCTCTTTCCTGTTGCTCTTTCTTTCTGTGTGTGCAAATAGTGATAGTGCTTTGCAGTTCTGTCTGTGGATCTCAGAAACACTTCGCAAATATCTGTTAATTACAGAAATCCTGATGAGTGATCTTAAAATGATACTGCAGTGAACAGAAAGATAGTGGTAATCCCATCCAGAGCATGACTCTACTCCGGTTTTAAGCCCTGCTCATAGCAGAGATTTAAACTTGTATCCTACCTAGTGGTTGTCCTCATGCTCTGCTGAATGGCTTCTTAAGACAGAAACATGAGTCCTGTCCCAGTTGGATGGGGTACATCTGTATGGGCTCTGCAGCCTGTCAGTTATTAGCATGCCATGAAAATGTGGCCAGCTGTCCTCAAGCACAGGAACACCAGATCTCAGGGCTTCCAAATGGTACTTTTCTGATTCTTAAGGTGCTGTAGGATAAAATACAATGTATTGTGATTTCAGATCTTCTGTTTTTCTCTGCTGGTCTCCCAGAACTCTGAAATGGCTTGGTTTAAAAATCTTTTGCAGGCCCCTTATGTATTTCATTTCATTGAAGGTGGGAATATGTCCAGCCAATGACTGATGGTTTTTTGGAACTTGTTCAGACATTTTACTTAGCTGGGATGGAGAGGGTTCTTACATTTGACTCTGATCCAACATTCCCTGTGCTGCGAAGCTCTTGTTGGCTTCTTACTGACTTTTTTGCTCTTAAATTTAAAAAGAAAAAAAGGAGAGAGAGAGGAAAAAGCAGCAAAAAGTACAGCAGGCCTGAAATATTTCAGTTGATGCTGTGTTAAAGCTGAAATTTAAAACTTCAGACCAGGTAGGTTTCCTTTCTCCCATTGTCTTGTTGCACTGCCTGGATTCCTCTGCATGTCCTGGATTTTTTTCTGCAGTGAAGTGGGTGGCCAGGTGATTTCAGTATGAGCAGTCAGTGTTAGTTCATTCTATGAAGTTTTCAGTGAAAGTTAGAAAAGTTCCCAAGTGAAGGATTTCTGAGGACCCTGTTAAACTCCATTCTGAAGCTTCTGCTAAATGCTCAGCCTGAGCTGGGAGCTCACTGCAGGCAGAAGAGATGTGAAATCTCTGAGGGAGTTTGGGACAGGTATGTCCCACGAGAAGCAAATTTTCCGAAGTGTAGCAGAAATGACAGCAACCTACCCCCCCCCTTGGTACCTTTGTGGGATGGGGTTTGGAAAATGACTTAGAATGCAGGCCTGGTTGCATCCTTAATGCTGGAGCAGCTTTGAAGCAGCTCTGTAATTTGGAATGTGAGTGACGTCAGTTCTCTGGCCATCTGCTTAGAAAATCGAGTTGTAACTGAAAATATCCAGCCCTTTTTTCTCCATTGCTAGGTGGTGACTACACACTTATGTAATTTAACAGCTCAAATTCTTTTCCATTCTGGTGATCTCTTCATGAAGCCATAACAGAGTGGATGCTACTGGAAGGATATCTTCACCATATTCACCACTAGCAGTTTGTCAGCCAGAGGGTAACTGCAGATGGAAGTCCAAGGCTGTGGCTTGGAAGATACAGTTCTGTTTCTTCTGGTACTAGTTTGGTATGTGGCCTTGGACAAGTACATTCCCAGTCCTCTGCCTCAGTTTCCCCCACTGGTGATAATGACACTTCCTATCTCCCAGGCGTGGTTAGGGCCTCATGAGTCAGGCTGTGAGACACTGGGGAAGGCAGCAAAGTATTGTTACAATTCCTGCCTGCACTGTTCTGCTCTTGCCTGACTTTTATTTTTTCCTTCTTATCTTTTTTCTCTGCTCAGCACATCCAAACATCACATTTTACTGCTGTTCTTTAAATACTTTTAGGGCCTTGTTCTCCTTCTGCAGAGACTGTAGACTGGATTATAAAATCCTGTTGTGAGAAATGCACATGCAGATGCACTCTAATAGTGTAGGAAAAATGAAAAGAGTCATCCATTTCATATCCTTTTTCATGGCAAAATTCATAATAGCCCAAGAACAGGTCGTAAACTAAGAAACTTTAAACATACCCATACAAACTTAATCTTCTTGTAAAACATTCCTTCTTTTTTTCTATCCTAGTAAATAAATTTCCCAAGCAGAAAAAGCACAATACCTCCAAGTTTCAATTTAATGCTTCCTCCAATTCTTGATGGAGAAGTTAGGTATTTTGTGTTGTTGATCCTTAATGCCACCAGGGTCATTGTTGTCAGTGAATAAATAACAAACAGAAAAAACTCCCAGTCTTAAGGAAGGTTGTGAGAGGCAAGAAATGTCCTTTTTTGTACGATATAAAAAATATTCACTGTACAATAATACTTTTTCTTCCCTGAAAGTTTCCCACCTTGTCGTGCCTAAATGCAAACTTTAAATGACCATTCAGCTGGGCACAGCACCTGCTGCTGTGAACAAGAAATCTTTGTATTGCATCTCTTGTTCCAGCACACCATTTTTGTACATTAATACTAAGCTGCTCTAGAGCTTACCTTCACTTTTCTAAAGCACTGGAAAGAATGATTTCATTTTAGGGGGAAAAAAAAGGAGTGGGAATTACTCAGTGGTTAGGTTTAATTGTTCTGAATCCTCACAGTGTTTCATAAAAAAATGTACCAAGATGTGCAGCATAGTGGGAAATGTGATGGAAAGGTATAATTTGACCACCTACCACTAGCAACTGAAAAGTAATTCTAAGGGCTGCATGCCTATCAGGATTAATCACTGTTTCATTACTGAAAATACCTCTTTTTCACTCCTGAAATCCTTCTTGATGTACTGTAGGCATCAGAAGGTGTCTGCTTTAGGTAAATAGGAGTTACAAGCCAACTTTGTGCATGTGAGTTTGTTTCTGTTTGCTGCAAATGTGGAGTCTTTTGCTGTGGAAATTGCATGGATAGAAGAACGGAGGAAAGGGCTGGGCAGACAGGTCCCAGCCCTGGCAGGACCCCATGGCATCTCTAGACAGTTTATGGCTCCCCTGTCTGGTCCTTTACCTCCAACTGAACTCTGGCGATGGACGTGGCCAAGTGTTTCATTTGGACAAGAAAAAAAAAGAGCATTATTGAGAGGGACTGACCTTTCCATCACCCTGCTCTGTCGTCATGGTGCTTTTATAGCATTGCTCTCCACCAACCCCTTCCCTTTTCTAAACCACAATAATTCCCTCCTCCTCTCAGTCCGTCCTCCCAGGAGACTTGGTGGTTTATCTTGCTTTCCACAGACACCTGCACCGCTACACTCGTCCCCTAAAATCCTGTGAGCTTCTGGCAGAAGCTAAAACAATCAGCTTTGGTCCATCGGCAAAGCTTGGGAATGCTGGGTTTCCTTCTCTGCTGGAGGCTCTGAGCAGGCTCAGGAGAGAGCTCTGGGCCAAATGGGTTCTGGATCTGGATTTCCTCCTCTGACCCGGGAAGAGCAGCCCAGGGTATTTTGTGTGGCACTTGCACTGCTGGAGCTTTGGTTTATGGCTGGAGTGGCTTTTAGGTGATAGAGCAGGGGCTTTCGTGCCTTCCCTCTGCTCTAAAATCCACTCTGGTAGTGGGCAGCCCAGCAGGCATGGTCAGAACTGACTTGGAGCTGTGTGAAGGCTCAGGGCTGTCAGCACTGGGCTCATCAGTTTACAAAATCTTTGGGAAGGTGTCTTGCTTCTGTGAGTTTGTGTTGGATCTGCAGAGGCAAACTGCACGAAGCAGCACCAGAGTAATTTCCAGGGGAAACTGAGGTGCATTGGGCATGGTAATTTCCTTACAGAGTTGTGGTTATTACTGGATTCCAGGGATTATTCTGGATTCTGTGTGCAACAATTTTACCTGTGCTCCTTTAGTTTATTCTGCAGAATTGGGATTTTTTTGCAAGTTTGTTCTGACTGTCATGGTCACCTTGACTGTACCTGCTCTGCTTCTGGGTTTCACACAGACCCAACAGGAATATGTGCATAATTCCAGGAGATCCTTTGTATTGTTGTTCTTATTATTGTTCATTCAGTGTTTCCAGTTCTGGAAAACACTGCAAGTGCAACTGTTGGAGACCCAGGCCTCTAGATGCAGCAGCCTCTTCTCAGCTGGACTGATTCTTCCTGCATCCCTGGCAGGCACCATGTCCCTCCTGAGCAAGCAGGGTGGGGGGAGAGCTCAGAATTCAAACTCACTGTAGCTTTAGAACTTTCTTGTTGGAATTTCTCATCAATTTAGAGTGGAATTTACCAGTTCCCACAAGATTCAAGTCAAGACAGAGGCTCAGAGAGGTGGATGTTTAAACACTGATGGAATATTTCTGCCTAAGAACCTGGCATACCTGTGGTGAAGTACAAAGTGCAGTGGAAGCATCCTGCCTGGCCATTCCTTAACCAAAGAGGTGTAAAAACTGATAGAGAGAAAACTCTGCAGCTGAAGGTGCACTGGGGCTGGAACTCAGCTGACATTTCTGTATGGTGCTCGTTTGACCACTGGAAACATTTTTTTTCTCAAATCCAGCCGGGTGCTGGAATCGTAAGAAGGGGTTAATTCTGTTCAGTCACTCAGGTGAAACGTGTACTTGGTAAGACAGCCAATGTTTTTGCCCAGCCTGTGTGCCTGCTATTTTTATTTTGCACCTCTGCAAATTTTAATCTTTGTAGTAATCATACTTACTAGGCATGAGGCTTGAATATAAGCCAATAATAAGAAGAAAGAAGACAAACTGCTGCCAGGTTATTCCAGCAGCCACGTAGCTGGCTTATTGATGAAGCCCAGGCTGGGAGCCAGGTTTCCCCAGCAGCTGAAAGATCCGGGGGGGTGGAGGGGATAGAAGAGGGGTGGTGCTTGCACTGAGCAGGAAAGAGCCAGACAGAAAAATTGATTGTTACTTTAATGTGATCTGACATAAGAGAAAGTGGAAGCAGAGGACAGAGAAAAACTGCAAGCTCAGCACTACATTAGAAGCACTTTGACTTTACAGAATGTATTGGTGTCCTCTTTCTCTCCCGGAGACAAATTAGTCAGAATCCTTCCTAGGGAAAAAGAAAAGAAGGGAATGAGGATGCATCGTTCAGTTGCACAGGGTCCTCCAAAGTCTGTGTGAGCAAAGGTGCTCTTACTGAGGCTGCTGGTGATTCCTGCAGGATTGTCACCTCCTCTGGATGCTGCAGAGAAACCCATCAGCCTGGCTGAAATCTCAGCTCCAGCAGGTAAAAGGCTTCAGGCAGGTACCTGGGTGGTAAAATCCTTCCCAGCTCCGTGCCTTGTATATGATGCTTAAACCACCTTTGCATGAGTGTAACTGACTTTATTCTCATTCTGCATTTTGGGTGCAGTTGTAGACATTTACAGGTAGGATGTGTTTGCCTGTATGAAGGAACAGCCTTTCACTGTCTGCTTCCTCCCCCCAAGGCTCTCACTGTTACTGGGGGAAATGTTCTTCAGGCTCTCTGCAGTTCTCAACCAGAAAATTGGTTTTGCCCTACTGAAAAATGTAGTCATGAAAAGACAACCATTCATTAAAATAATTCCTTAGCCTCATTGTTTCATATGGAGGAGAAGATACCACAAAAATAACTTTGACTTATGCAAGAGACATTGAAGTGTTTTCTAAAATGCTAACAAATCTTGGTCAGCTGACATGAACATCTGTGAATAAAAATACTTCAACATTGTCCTTTAAACAGGGATCAGTCTTCCAGAGGGTTTCTACCAGATCTTTGAGGATATTTAGACATATTAGAAATATTTAGATATTTCTCGCTATGGAAGTGCTGTCCATGAATCTGAATAAACTTAGGAATTTCACTGGTTGCTTCCAGTGTAGGTGTCTTCAGCCTGTGCTGATAGAGTATCTGATATGCTTTGAAGCATCTACTTCAGGATGAAGTACACTCTAAAAGTGCTTTTCTGTTTACTGCATAGGAATCTGGACAGCTATCCCAAATGTAGACAACTCCACTGGGAACAGCTGAAAACAGATGACATCTCATCTGTGGTGAACCCAGTTTTCAGGAGACACTTTCCACATGTTCTAACTCAGGTTAGAACTTGGCACATAAACTCTACTCTTTGAGAACATAGGGAAAAGATCTGTCATAGTAGATCAGGCTGCAGATCTGTTTGGTACAGCCTCTTATGGTGAGATGTGTCAGGAAAAGGAGGAAGAAAAGAGCAAGTTCTGTGGAATGTCCTGTTCTGGAGAACATTATTGTAGGCTAACTGAAATCTCTTTAATTAAATTGCATGCTCTTATTCAGAATGATAAACTGAGATGTTTGGAGTTGCTGGGAATTTCCACAACTATTTCCTTCAGTAGTTTTCAGCAACTCTTGGGAAGCTGCAGGAAAGGGTTTAAAAACTGAACGCTCAACATGTAGAAGACAAAACTCAGAGCTCCATCTTGAATTGTTTCCCAGTTGGAATTAGTGGTGCTTAACCCTATTAAAGAATTAGGAAAATTAGATTCCTTAGGTTTTGTTTTCTATGAAAACAGTCTCGTTTCTGTAGTGCCTTTATTTGAAAATCTCAGACTCCTTTAGTAATTCTGATACTGCTTACACTGATGTAGTTTAGTAAGAATATTTTTTTCTGTGAAAACAAGAAATGGTTATTGGAACTACCCACGAGAAGGTCATGTGCTCTTCCCATTAACTAGGACGAGATGAAAGTAGCTGGAACCAGTGAATTTTGCACAAAACCTAGGTCTGTGACTCCAAGGTCTGTGACCCCAGAGTTAAAACAGGTGTACCTGGTTTTATTCAGTGAACCTTCAAATGGGCCTATTGGCATTTATGCATTCAGTGTCCCTACTCACTCCTAGCAGTGCTTGAAGACCGTTTCATCACCCCTTGCCTAGGGATTTTGCTTTTAGTATAACATGCAAAGTAAAGTGATTGACCAGAAAAGAGTGAAGTTGAGGGTGGGGTTGGTTTGTTTTTTTGTGGGGTATTTGTCCATCTTTAATATTCAATATGATTAAAAAGAGGAAGAAAGAACACGTGAACATGAATGCTTTCCCACCCACCTGAAAGCTGCCCCAACTTGCATTCCACATCAGTCCTGTTAGCTCTACAATGACTACTGCAAACAGCACATGATTTTGGTATCTAATCCTGTTAGTCATGACCCAAATCAGCTTTAAAATGGTTAAATGAATAGAAGTGGAGTAGGAGTGGAGTGTCAAGAATAGCTTGGGAGAAGATGCTATCCCACATACCAAGGAGTTGGTATCTCAAAGGTGTCATAGTGATGGAAGTGAGCAGAGGACTAAAGTGCCAAGTAAATAAAAAATAAACCAAATAAACATTGACTTCCAGTGGAACAGGCACTTCTCCACTAACTGAAAATACCCCTTGGTACTCCTGATGCAGAGCTTCCAGGATGTCCAGGAGAAGCTGCTCTTGTTCCACATCTTTGAAAATAAGACCTGTCCAACCTGCCAGTGATTTCCCATGGGTAGAGAAGGTCCTGAGGAGCCAGAATCCAGCAGCCTTCATCCTCAGCTCTGCTACTACCTCCTGCAGACACTTGGCCCATTTCTGGTGTGTGGTGTGAAGATGGGAGCAGGGCTGATGGGTTTGGTGGCATGGGATGCTGGCTCTCCATACAGGTCATCTGTCAAGCAGCTGTAAAATCAGGCTTATTGTCTGAAATTATTTGTCACTAAAAAAGTGGTTTTGGCCTTCCTGGTTGGTTCTCTCTGTGTAGAGCTGTGGAAATGCTGCTCCATTTACATTTTTTATACTCCCTTTTCTCACCACACTGAACATGCTATCGTGCTGTCTTGGGGTGGATGAAAAGAACCACAGACCTCCAAAGTAGCAAGTGGAAAGCTGTAGGAAAGAATGTCAAGAGCACTGACAGGGTCTGAGGTAGCTGTGCTGGAAATTTACAGTGCATGTGTTGGAGTAAAGTGAGTGTCAGAAAATCCACCTTCAGGGATGTCTTGATGGTGTTAATGTATTCACATTAAGTGCAGCCCTTAGTTCGTTTGCATATCCTGCTTTCTTGGTACTTACCAATAGCTTTGCACCCAAGCTAGAGGCAAGGTGACCCAGAAGGTAGCAAATTCTCAAGATATTTTAAAAGTGTATGTTTGCCAGAGATAGATACTGCTTCACTTCTGATTTTAAAAGGGAGGGGGGAGGGCTTAATGTTGCAGCTATCCCTTTAAGGATTGTGGTTATAGTCCACGTTTTAATCGCTACTTTGATCTGATTAAATCCTCAGCCACAGAGAAATCAGCTTAGAGAAACATGTCTCCTGTTGAACCTGAGAGCAACAGCAGTTCAGAAAACCAAGCCAAGCCAAATACCATTAGAAGAAAAAAAATAAAAGCCTTAGCTTTCACAAACAGTGTGTGTGGTGGTGATGTAAATCACACAGCACTGCTTCACAACAGGGTATTTCAGGTCTGCTGATGGGGGATATCCAAAATGAAAATCACCCAGCTGGGCTGTGGGTTCATCTCCTGCACAAACAGATTAAACCTGTCCCAAACATAAAATGAAAGCTTCTGGATTTTCTTGGCTTTTGTTGGGTTTGATTCTTGTGCTTTCAGCCTCACTACAATGTCAGGAATCAGGTGTGTAGGATGGAGAAAGGGGAGGAGTTATCCAGGGAGGAGTTATCCAGCTTTGCCTGGAAGTTGGGGATCAAATGAATTCCTAATCTTTTAATCTTTCTGCCTTCTTATTACACTCAGTCTACTGTCAAGGCATTATTCAAATCCATACATCTTGGTTTCTTTACCAAGATTACAATGCAAGAAGTATCCCGCTAAACAATTCTGATGGCACCCAGTAAAAATCCTTAATCTGTGGATCAGTGTTAAAGCTGTATGGAAGGGGGGTGAAAAAAGAAGAAATGTTTTTTCTCTGATCTCAAATTTACCCCAAGTTAAAGTTACTGCATTTTTTTATGTTGTTTCTTCTGCTTCTCTTTTTTTTTTTTTTAGTCAGCAGGACTACAACAGTTTCATTTAGAGTGAAAATTAAAACTTGGTTCTCTCCAAACTCACATGAAGTAGGAGTCAGGGTATGTGAGTCTTTGGCTACAAACACTCTGCAGGACAGGTCAGTGCCTGGAGCTTCCCCTGAATTCTGAGGCAGCCTCGTGTTGCAGTGAAGTCCTTGGTTACACTCTCACATCAGCTCTACTGCTCCAGACCAGTTAGGCTGTATCTTTATGTTAGGATTGTCAGTGTGAAGCTCCTCTGCAGATCATTCAGCTTCACAGAATTCCCAAGTGACATTCCATTAGTTTGGTGAGGGTTAAGTGACTTGCTCAAGGTTATTCAGGTCTGCAGTGGGCAAGGCAGGACAGGAATCATCATTTACCCTGGTGTTCAAAATCTTAGCAATCCAATTTTGAACTATTTTCATTCACTAAACTTTGTGAATTGTTGACAAGCCCTGCTGGCCCTGAAGATGCTCCAAGTTTTGTTATGCTGCATACAGCAGGAGGAGCATCTCCCCATCCCTTTTCCCATCTCTTTCCAGTTCTCAGCAGCACTGCTCCTGCCTGCAGGCACTGGGACCTTGACAGGTTTGTTAGCTCTTATCCTAGGAGGGAAACTCAACAGAGGAGAGAGGAAAGAAAACTAAATTTCAAGGAACTGTCTGGAGCTGAGTTATATCACCCATTGCTGAAGAAGTTAAAGCCTCCAACTGCTTCCTTGCTCACCTGAGGGTAACTGGAATAGGTGTGTGTGTGAGGTGGGCAGATGAACACAGGACAGGTGGGGATGTCACTTGTTTTTATTATTGTTTTAATTATGAAGCTGCAGGGCAGAGAGGACATGTACAAAGCCAGACCTAGATCTGCCCAGTTTACAGCCAGGCAGCTACTCTGGGAAGGCACCAGCTAACAAAAGACATAAGAAAGGCAAGAAGACAGAGGGCCCCCACCTATTGTTTCCCCTCTTCATACCAAATAATCATGCCTTCCATGACCTCCTGTCTTGTTCCTTCCAGTGAGGATTTTGGGACAGCTGCTGCCCTGAGCAGCTGAGCCTGGCATCATTTTCCTGATTTCTTGCAGTTCTTTCCTTCCACTTCAGCAGCAGAAGTTGAAATTACAAACTTCTCTCCCACAGAATTATTCTATATATTTTAATAAAGGCTTGGGTGGCTGCAAAGGGGGTTGCATGCAGAATTTCTAACATTTCCTGTTCTGGGTGGTTACATACCACCTCTTTCCCCGATTTTTTGTACAGTTTGCTGCATACAAGGTATCTGAATCCATCCCTGAAACACAGACCACCCTGTGGAGCTGTCTGTGACTGAGCAGTTACCTTCACACAGCGCTGATCCTCCTTCTGCCCCCACTGATGTCACAGTGTTTGCTCTCATGCAGTGAGAGCCTGATTCAGTCTTTTCCTTGACCCAAGACTTTTGGGTCAGGCTTTTATTGCTAATTTGCACCACAACTTTGGCAAAAATACAGCACCATTCTCCTCCAGCCAGCATCTGGAAGGCCACAAACCTCTGCTTGGGGGAGGTTTTGCTTCCTTTTGGCCAGGCTGCTCATGATGGTTTTTATCATACAGTACTTGTGTGTTTCCATTAGAGGCTTCATTAGAAAAGTTAACTCACAACTGGTTTTGAAACCTCAGACTTTCAGATAAAATAAAAAAGTAAGAGACTTTGAAGTCATGGCAATAGCAGGGCTGGATTTCAGTTCTGTGTTGATCCCTGTGATGGGTTTGATGCAGTGTCAGTGGTGTGACAGCACAGTGCCACCAAAAGAAAGGCAATCTTAAGACTGTTACCTTGAAATGCTTGCTTACTTTGCTTTTTGTAAGTTGTGTTGACAAGAAGAAGAAAAAAAATCAACCCCATAGTTGAAAAGAAGGGAAGTGGGGGAAGGGAAGCTGGTGCTTATAGTTCCAAACTTTCTCTCAACTCCTTTCTTTGTTTTTCTGATCTCAGGCTGCAGTCCAGGCTCCGTGGTGGTTTGTAATTAAGCCCAAATTTTGCAGGTTCTGTGGAGTTCTCATTGCCTACCAGGTCAAACTGAATCTGGTTTCTATCATGGAATATTGCAGCTCAGTTACCCCTAGAGGAAGTATGGGAACAGACAGTCCATTCATATTGAACAGATGACCATGGCTTAAAAAAAACTTTTTGTCCATTAAGCTTATGGCTCAGATATTATGAAAACAGCTTAATAATGTGCCCTAACATTTATACCACACTATTTTCTTACTTTAATTTTCCAGGCAATTAAAAATAATTGAAAGTTACTGCCAAACCCCCTGAAGATATACTTTTTCTTTCAAATAAGCCTATTTTCATACTTGTGAGATCACCAGATATTTATTTGACCGCCTTTATAGGGGTCAGTCACGTTACACACACAGAATGGGGATGTGGAATAGAACTGGCATTGTAACAGGAGAGTGAGAAGTCAGAGCAAAAAAGCAGTGCCTGGCATGCCCAGTGGGTGTTCATGGTTATTATTTGGGCATGACAAACACAGCTCATTATCCAGACACCAACCAGGCCTCAGTTCTGCAGTTCATGTAAGTACCAACAGTTCAATCTGTGTTTAAAGCCTGTTAACGTGGAATAGATGTAAACAGAAGTTTGAATGCTTTGTCATGTCTGAAGGATGAATTTGGGCCAGCAAACACCTCCAGGGGCTTCCTCAGCTGAGTCCAGTCTTGTTGTGAGGCTTGGTTTGGCCCTTCTGGGTGCTGTTCACATTCTGACCCCCTTGGGAGTCTGTGTGGCAGCAGGGATGATGTTGGGAGGTATGGGCTGTATTTAGCCAGACCTCCCTAAGCTCCTCTCCTATTAATAGTGTTGGACACTGCTCAGACAGTTCTCCCCCTAAAGGCTTAAAATCTGTCAGTTTATACAGGAGTTGAAAGTCTTTGTGTCTCCCAGACTTGCCCCTCCTGTCCCTCCCACACCCCTTCCATTTTCCCCTCCAACTTCACCCTTTGCTGCCTCATTTGATGTTAGTTGATGGTATTTGATGTCTGTTGTGTACCTCTCACATTCACATGTGTTTTCTGGGCATGTCCTCTTAGATCTCTTACCTGTAGTCAAAAGGTGAATTTCTGTTGAAAAAAAGAAAAATCAGGTGGGCTTTTAATCAGTATTCTGTACAGTGAAGGAGACAGTTTGTAAGCTTTGTGTTGATGGTCCCGGCCTAAGGGTAGTATGTTGCTCAGTTATTTTAACTTTTTTGTAACTGTTGCAAATGTTTCTCCTTTTTCAGTCCTCACCCTTCTGAAGGACCAAAGTCCTTTCCTAAGTGTATCACTCCTGCGTGGCAAATGTCTTGTCAAATAAGTTCTATTTGGACCAGTCACTTGGCCTGAACATGAAAGGTTCTTCCAAGGCAACCCCTTTCTGATAGAGGAGGACTGGTTTGCTGCGTGGGTTTGCAGGAAAAAGTAAACTAATGGGCCTTCTGCTCTCCTGCATTCCCCCTCCTCCCTCCTCCCACCTCCCTTAACTCAGCATCTGCTGGAAAGAGCATGTGATGCTTATTTCTAAAGGGAGCAAAAGAAGCTTTGGAAGTCTGAGACTGTAATTGGTTGTCTGCCTTTATCCTGGGAGCTCTGGGGAGGCTTCAGAAGTAATAACTGTTACTTAAAGTAGATGAGCTTCTTGTGGCTTTCTTAGAATTGTAGAGCACGTTAGTTGTCGGGTGCTTAAGGAAGCATCTGCCTGTCTGTAGCTTTCAAAACATTTTGTAAGCAAAGAATTTAGGTTTTTCATGTCTTCTATATATGGATGGTGAGAAGTCACTCCTCAAAAACTGTGTTCTTACAGAAATGGCCTGTCTTGACTGAAAAAGTTAGGAGGAAGAAACAAGTTCTAATGATATTAAATTTGCTCAGTACCCTACTGAAAGCTGTTGACACCCAAAATATCCTTAACTCTATGGTTACTACTCTTCTTCTTCAGTCAAACACGTGGTCATCTTCTGATAAGAAGACTCAGGCTGGTAGATTCCCCAAGAATGGGAGAGATAAATGAGGCCTTGCACCAGTGTGTTTCCCTAGCACCAGGGGTTTTCTACTGCACTGGCTTTTACCCTTAATAGGATTTGCAGCTATTAATCCCCCATCAGTGTATGGCCAGGATACTTTCACTGCTTAATTAAATGTCTTGGAGATACCCAGTGTGTTGTCATAGCTGTGCTGGGAAGACTCAAGCAGGATGGGACTTAGTAACTGCAATGCTAAATCAATGTCTCAGCTCAGCTGTCCTGGAGCCTGGGAGTGTGGCTTGGGCTTGGGAAAGCTGGCACAGTGAGAGTGCAAATCAGGTGAACCCCACGGGAAGAAGTTCTGAAGAGTAAAAAGATCTCTGGTAACAAATCCCTGTCCTTGTAATTAAGAAAAGACAGGGTGCTAGTGGCTTTTTAGTTGCATCATCATGTTGGATCAGGGGCAGATTCTCTGCCCTGGGGAGCTCTGCAGGCACAAGAGGAGCTGGAGGAGAATCCCAGTCAGGAGAGTTTGGAGCCTGCTCAGGTACTGCAGGACACTGACAAAAGGGCACCAAAAGTTCCATCCATTTAGAGCCTCCTCTCCCCTTTCCTGGCTTCATAAGCTGCCTGCTTGCTGAGATTCCTGATGCATTCGTGGGTACCTGGGGAAGAACACCAGGGCTGGTGGAGAGCTGATACTGGTGGGTAGCACAGGGGGAATGCCTCTCCTTCGTGTGACATTTGGAACTCAGATGAGATCTGTGGCTGGCAGAGTGTCCCCACAGTACAGGAACTGATGCCTTGGAGAGAGTTTGAAGCTGGAACCTAAGTGCAACTGCAGCAAAAGAGTCTGGTTTCATTTTGAAGAAAATAAGAGGAGAAAACTTTGTCTGCAAACAGCTTTTTAATCAGCAGAACCATGACCCCAGAACCAGGTCAGCAGAGACTGGGCAAGGCAGCTCTGTTCAGAGAGGAAACTCTGGTTCTCCTTGATGAACCTGATGGCATCACTGCCCTCAGCTCCAGTTACCAGAGGAGCTGAGCCCTCAGCTCATTCCAAGTGCCAGAGCTGTTCCCTGTTCCCCAGGGACAGCCAGGTGTGTGTGTGCCAGCTTCCCTTCACACTCCCTCTCCCCTTCCCAAGCAGCTGCTGCCAAGAAACCCACTCCAGGAAAAGGAGCAGTTCCTGCTCCTCAACCCCCCTGACCTCCTTTAGACCATTCTCCATCCCTGGCTCTGCTTAGCCAGTGGGAAGAGTAAGCTGAACTTTTTTTGTTTTGTTTTAAACCACAGGGCAGGGGATTCTTTTCAAGCTGTAACTTTGAGTTTCCACTGGCAGGGCAAAACAGCTTCTTTGCCAGTGGAAAAGAAGCTTCCAGTTGCATCAGCCAAGAGCCAGAGCCCAAGTACACAGTGTAACAAATACTCAGCTATCTTTTTAGGTGTGTATTTTTTAAAAAAATAAATGTAAGAAGACAGGGGGGTACCTTACTTGAAGGCTTTAACGGTGACACTAAAGTAGCTGACAGCCACATTCATACATGGCTCTTGCTTTGTTTCTGGATCTGGCTGACTTATTTCAGTTTTCCCATCTGTGTAGCACTGTGATGATTTTGGGCTTTGTCTGCTTGCCCATAGCAGAGGGATTTCAGATAGAAGAACCAGAGAAGCAGAATCACATTGAAGGGGAAATGCTGATTTTGTTGAGTGACTACTAAAGATTTATAGAATTTTGAGTCTAGAAGGATGGCTACTAAAAATTCAATGTTTGTAAAAGATTTTGAGACTTTTAAGGATCTATAGGATCAGATCTGTATCAAAGAGTAATTTGTTATATATGATAGATTTACAGGCACTGAAATAAAAAAAGAATTGTTGAGATCAGATATTTCACATCAAGCTTACTTGGTTGAGGCTCACTCCTTAGGACACATGCAGTCATCAGATGTCATCTGCCCTAATCTTTGTATTAAAGGAATAAAAGGAAAGAAATGTTGAGACAGGAAATAAAACTTTTTTTCTTTCTTTTATGCTAGCCAAGAAGCTTTGAAAATGGATGATGACTGTATGCCAGGGGCTGTGTAGAGTGTTCTAGAAAATAATTTAAATTTGCCTTACAAAATGAATTCATCAAAGGGTGCTCTGTAGCAATTTGCTTAAACAGAGATATTGTGTGAAGTAAAATAGTCCAGTCCCTCCTCACTTCTTCTGTTCATAAGATTTCGTTGTGATTGAGTAGAAATTAAAGTAGAAATTTTGCATGGCTGTGAGAAAAACTTAAGTTCCCACTTTTATAAGCTGAGCTTTCTGTACTACCACATGCCTGAGACATCACATCTGCATAGAGCATCCCTTGAGTCTGTCTGGGAAGCTGTGTGGACATTGCTCTCAGTCAAACCAGACCTCTGCACAGCAGAAGATCCCCTCTGGGGAGGAGACCAAGCCCATGTGGGCTCATCACTAGGGAAGGAGAGCAGGTTAGTTCCACTGAGGCATTTGTTTTTTTTCTTTTCACAGCTCTTTTTTATGCATGTGCACAGCAGCCACTCTCCCAAGCACTCTCAGCTCTGGTTTGTGAAGATTCTCCACAGGTCAGACCTGGGGACACACTGGTTGCCAACATGTGTGCTGTGAAGGCAAGAATAGAAAGCAAATACTTCCCATAATCACACATCCCAAAATGACAGGGTAAAACAAGTACTTATGCTCCCACCAGAGCAGTGAAAAATGGGAAGATGGAAAGTCTGGACTCCTGCCCAATGAAACCAAAATTGTAAAAAAAAGAAAAATAAAACAAATGCTACATACACTCCCTAGAACTGCCACTGCAGTGTGGTAGGTTTTTTTTCTCTTTTAAGTATATACAGTAGACAAGCAGTAAATCTTCTTAGAGCTCCACAGAACAGCATTATTTTTAGCTTTTTTTATTATTGAGACAACCCTTCATAGCTTTCAATCTCTAGCTGAATATATATATTTTTTTTTTAATCCACATGAAAGTGCACTCCCTATAAAGACCTCTAATTCCTTATTAATAATTTCTGGACCACGTCACAGAGAGGCTTTAGGAAGCAAGTCTCCTATCCATGGGCTGGTGAGCTTCTGAGGGCTTAAAGGCTGCAGACAACGGGCCCTTTTTCCCATATTGAAGATACTTCTCATTTTGTAGTTATTTTTTTAGTTTGATTTTTAACTAGAATCTGATAGAAGGCAACCAGAGAAGCACAGAGCACACTCCACTCTCATGTAGTTCAGCCTGTTCTGGGGCAGACTCAGGCCTCTGGTTCAGAAAAGCTCCATGTGGGGAATTCTGAGTTCAGTTCTCAAGTTCAGGATTTGTGGTCTCAGTAACCTCCAGCAGTAGCTCTGAATACTCATTGCTGGTACAGGGACATTTCTTCTGAAATTCCACTTCTGAAATGCTGCTGTGCAGCACCAGCAGGAGCCTGGACCACTCCTAGGGCCCTCAGCAGGTACAAGAAGGAAGAGTTACCACACTGTGCCAGGACTTCATTCTGCTTAAAATAAGACTTTGCATCCTTTTCTTCCAGGTAAAAGCAGAAGATAAACCTCATAGCACCCTTTACAAATGGGTAAGTAATAGCACCCATTTTATAGCCACAGGTCAGCTGAGTTTAGGAAACTGATCCATGGTCACACAAGCTACCAGGCATTGCCAGCAGCATGTGGAGTAGCTGCTTGGATTTCCTTTCCATCACTGAGGAAGAAAAGCCTCAGTCCTGTAGGAAGATGCTTTCAGAGCTTCTCATACTTACTTGACTTTATTAAATAGTTGTGCAGGTAATGAGTAATCAGCTCTACACTCTTTTGCTCCCAACATTTCACTTTTTGTAGTGTCTTCTCTTCAACAAAATTTTGATAAAGCATTAAAAGCTTTTGCCCAGGAATGGTTAACAGCTCAGTTGCCAAGTCAAATAAGAAGCCCCAGCAGCATTCTCATATGCTTCACTTGCAGATGCCAGAACTGAATGCAGTGCACTTTCCTGGAGAGGTAGTTTTAATCCATCTTCACTGTGTATAGGAGTTTTTTGGCTATTGGATAAGTTTATTCTTGAGAGCAAGCTTGTATTGGTGAAATAAACCTGGCGAAACCTGGAGGATAAAAAGAGCACCTCAGTAGCACAAGTGCTCCTGGCTTTCAGTGTGGTTTTGCTCTGATGTAGTTTGTGAGGCTTTGAAAATGCCACTTGTCCTGTCTGGATTCTGACACTGAGGAGCACCTCAGGAGGGAGAAAAAGATTCTTGACTGAACTCCTACCTGTGTCCTCTACAAAATTATCCTTCCTAGCTGGTTGACCTCGGGAGCACACCACAGGGGTTGTGCTGATCTCTGACTCTCTATGGCCAGCTCTGCAGATGTGCTCATGGCCAACAGCCTCCTGCACCTTCACCACCCTCTGAGGACAGCTCTGGTTTAGCTGTTTGCCTGAATTCCAGGTTCCCTTGGAGTAGAGCTGAGGTGGTCAGATGGTAACTTTTAACAGAAGAAATGTAGCAAAATAACCACCAGATCATTTCTAATCCAAGGCTGAGGGAGGTGGGGGGCAGACCCTGCTCCCCAGTACAGACCAGTGGAGCTCATGGTGCAGCTTGAGCTCTGAACACCAGCACAGGCATTTGATGGTTGGTGAAGCACAGTGGCTATCAGCTTTCAGCTCTGTCAGTGTATTTTTATCTTCTGGTGTCTGACACATCTTGAACCCAAGCCCTCTCTCTCTGGGGTTGCTCCCTGGTGGTATCAGACCGGCGTCTGGGCTTGTGGTTTCTGCCCCTAATGAGAAAGCTGCTGAATTTTCACACCCAGCCAGAGAATCAGCTGGGACAGGAAGCTCCACCCTGGCTCATGGGTAACTGAACTCAGCTCTGTGCAGGAGCTCTCAGCCTCAGCAGGGTGCTGCCTTGCTCTCCAGAGATTTACAGCAGGTTTTATTTTTCTTGCTCTGGTTGTAGATGCTTTGCTAGCTACAGAGACCTTTCTGATTTACACCTGACACAGGAATATGAAATTGAATTCCTAAGCCTCCCTGTATTTCCCCAATTCATTTGAAGAGACTGAAATACAGATTCCTGTGTGTTGGGGTAGTTGTGGGGGACATTAAATCTTTCATTTACCTGAAGATACCACAGAGCCCTTCTGCTTTGGTGTCTGCATTTCCAATCCCTTGTTAAAAGGAGCAGCCTGAGCCAAGGCACAGATTCCCCAGACTCATCCCAGTGTCTGCCCAAGCTCTGTCCCTGCACCCCTGGGGCTTCCAGGCAGAGTGGGCTCGTAGCCCCCAGCACTGTGGGTCACTGCTGCAGCAGAAGCCACTGCAGCCCCAGGCTGGCACTGCACACTGGAGAGCAGAAAAACTGGAGTTTTCATCCCATCACTGAGCACTCCCAAATCTTAAAATTTCAGAGGTTTTTCTGAGCTGATTTTTCCATACTATGTTGGAAGGAAAAATAACATTCAGGTGTGATGCTGGACTAGTACTGCTGGGTCTGCTGGTTCTGCTCATCCTGCTCTGGGGAGGGTTTGTGTTTTGCAGTAGAGGGTCAAAAATTCTTCCTCCTCATCTCATGGCTTATTACTGTAAAATTTAATTGAAGTAGAAAATTTGATCAGACATGTCAAATGTGGCCCTGGCTGGCTAGAGGCCAGATTGGGCTGCTGAATTTCAGTTTGCCTTAAAATGGCTGACATGAAAGTTCACTTGCCCAAAGTTCACTTTGGAATGTGCTTTTTAATTTTTTTCTATTTTTTTTTCATAGCATTATCAATCTTCCTATATCTGTTTTCCCTCAAAAAATCAATTGCTTCAAAAAAAAAAACAACAGTCCAAAAGCTTAAGTGAATCTTTCATGTACCTTTCCTGGACCTGCTTGGTATCACAAGGTTTCTTACATCTGTGGATTGGAGAAGATGTGTATTAACAAATCCCTCTGCCCAGCTCAAAGCCCATTTGACAACAAATTAAGTTGCCTGCAATGAAAACAAACAAACAAACTGAATAGGAAATAAGGAAATATTTATTTTGGTCCTCTAGGGTTTGGGTTCAAGTTTTGTGTAAGTCATTTATGAACACGGCAAAGGAGTTTTATCAGGTTTACAACATTTCTGTTGCAACTTTGTATGTTTTGTTAGTTGGCAAAGAGATAAAATGAAATCCAATCATCCACGTTTGTGCCAATCCCAAGGGTTGCTGGCTGCTGGGGCTGGGTTGGAAGTGTCAGAGTGGGGTATGTTGTTGCCTGGAATCTGTCCTAGAGTGGGATGTAATGGGTGAGTCATGAGAAGATTTTCTCTTCAGTATCTTGTCTTGTTCCCTAAGAACCTTCCTGGAGTGGGGAGCAGATTTACTTCTGCCTTTCTGAGTGCCCAGAGCAGCACATCCTGACCTGCACCCCAGGGGCTTTACCACTGCAGACAGCACTGATTCTGAGGAATAACACTGAGGAGCCCTGTGGTCACCTGAAGTCAGATGAATCCACATCCCTCATTTAGCACCTGCTTTTCTCTCCTTTTTTCACCCCATTTCCATCTGTGGGGAGAGCAGAGCTGTGGTTCCCCCATGCACACACCTTGTTTGCTGGTTTGTTTTCCTAGCAGCAGCTCCTGGGTCCTGGCAGCATTTCCTGCATCCCTTCCCAGGTCCCCCAGAGCTGGTTGTGCTCAGAGCCCTCCTGAGCAGTGGGTTCAGCTTTGGTTTAAAGGGGAAAGAAGGGGGACACTGGAGAATGGTGGAGACATTTCTTTACATTCTCTTCTTTTATTGAGCTATCTCCCTGGGAGCCTTTCTAAAAGCTGGCACTCGTTCTTCTTTACCCAAACTCACTTGTTTTTGGTGTGCCCCATGGTGCTGACCCCACTCTGGGTGGGTGGCAGAGGGTGCTGGGACCCCAGGCTGCCTGCACAGAATGTTCTGCAGAGAGCAGAGCACGGATGCTCGGGGGGGGAAGGGGTTTCCATGCTGACTCTTGCCACCTGTTGCCTTTTCCATTCCAAGGCCCCCTTCCTCCCCACCCTCCACCCTGAGTTCCCCTCCCCACACAGCTCACCATCCCCAGTGGAGAGGGTTGGGATCAGGAGTCACTTGCCAAATACCTTTCTAATGCTGTCACTAATTCTGCACAGGCAGCATCTCTGAAAGCAAAACCAAATCTTTTCCAGTGCATTGTCCTGTGTTTGCTACAGAAAGCAGTTAGGAATGCCTTTTCTTAGGTGAGTTAGGTGGGAGGGACCGTGCCATAGCTGCTGCCAGGGCCAGCCCCAGGGAAGCCTCAAGCTGTGCCCAAAGAATTCTCTGCAAATCCACTGGAGCTGGCATTTGGCACTGACAGGAGCTAATTTTGTACTTGGGGTTACACATATACACACCCATGTCATTCTTCTTCATCTGCTACATATGGAAAGCTGCCCCAAGCTCCAGAGTGCCAGGGAATGTTTTACTAAAACCTCCAGACTTGGTTTGGTGCTGTTGCTGAGCACCCTGGGCTGCAGATGCAATGGTGAGTGCTGCCAGAGGAACTGCAGGACCTTCCCAGTCAGTAGTTCCACCCTTCTGCCCTGCTTCCATCCCAGCACTGGGATGGGCACAGACACCAGCTGGGAATTTCCTCCTGATGAAGGTGTGCAGAAGGGATGTCATTGCATCATTTGGAGAAGCAGTCTCTGAGTTCCCAACTTAGGATGCCTCAAAAGGGGCAGATTTTCAGGACACAAGACACTGGCTAGGAAGGTGCTTTCTGACATTGGCACATAGCCCTGATTTTGAAGCATTTCCGGCTCTCCAAATGTTGCCATGCCTGTGTTTGACAGACACACCTGGAGAAATACTTACTTGTCCACAAAAATCACAGCAAGGTGACAAAAAATGAATGCAGATATCATAGAATCATAGAATCATAGAATAGGCTGGGTTGGAAGGGACCTCAGAGATCATCGAGTCCAACCCTTGATCAATTACCACCACAGTCACTAGACCACGGCACTGAGTGCCATATCGAGTCTCTTTTTAAATATATCCAGGGACGAAGAGTCCACCACCTCCCCAGGCAGCCCGTTCCAATGTCTGATCACCCTTTCTGTGAAAAAATTCTTTCTAATATCCAGTCTGAACTTACCCCGGCACAATTTAAGACCATGCCCTCTTGTCTTACTGAGAGTTGCCTGGGAAAAGAGACCAACCCCCGCCTGGCTCCATCCTCCTTTCAGGTAGTTGTAGAGGGCAATGAGGTCTCCCCTGAGCCTCCTCTTCTCCAGGCTGAACAGCCCCAGCTCCCTCAGCCTCTCCTCGTAGGATCTGTGTTCGAGTCCCTTCACCAGCTTGGTTGCCCTCCTCTGGACCTGTTCGAGGACCTCAATATCCTTCTTGAACTGAGGGGCCCAGAACTGAACACAGTACTCGAGGTGTGGCCTCACCAGGGCTGAGTACAGGGGCAGAATCACCTCCTTGGACCTGCTGGTGACACTGTTTCTGATACAGGCCAGGATGCCATTGGCCTTCTTGGCCGCCTGGGCACACTGCTGGCTCATGTTCAGCTTCCTGTCAATCCAGACTCCCAGGTCCCTTTCTGCCTGGCTGCTCTCCAACCACTCTGTCCCCAGTCTGTAGCGCTGCATGGGGTTGCTGTGGCCAAAGTGCAGGACCCGGCACTTGGCCTTGTTGAAGCTCATCCCATTGGAGTCAGCCCATCTCTCCAGTCTGTCTAGGTCTCTCTGCAGAATCCTCCTGCCTTCCAGCTGATCAACACTTCTCCCCAGCTTGGTGTCATCAGCAAACTTGCTGATGATAGACTCAATCCCCTCATCCAAGTCATCGATGAAGATATTGAACAGGACTGGGCCCAGCACTAGTTACTGCATATGAGTTACTGCAGCATGGTTCTGCCACCTCCCTGAGAACCAGCCTGAATGGGACTATGGGAAGGTTAGGAATAGCAAAAAAGAAAAAGGACTAGGAGGTGAGGTGGTGTTTCTCTAATTATTTCTGGTCATGATGCAGCCTAAGGTCCAGAACCTTCTCCCTCCCTGCTCAGAGGTGTTTGTGCTGGCAGGGCTTCCAGCTGGGATCCCCCCTGCACCAGTTAAACCAGTAGTTACCAAGATTTTTGCAAGCCACGCTGGGACTATAGGAATTTTATTCCTTCACAGTGTTGAAGGAAAGGGGTTTTGCTTGCCAAAGGGCTTTCTTATGCTTGAGGATGATTTATGGGCCAAGCTGAGCCACTTGTGGAAAAGGCAAAGCAGCTCTTGGCAGCACCCCCAGAATCCACTGCAGCTGTGGGGTAGTGAAGTCATCCTCATAACAACCACTGCAAACAGAATAACAAAGTCTGTTCTGTTCTCCTTTAAAATAATCTTTCCAGTTCAGCACCCACGTTAAACCTTACCTTTCTGCATACAAAAATAATAAAGGCAGATAGTTCTCTGCAGTGTGGGGTGAATGTCTCACTAATGTTACTGCCTATCACTCCTGCACCATCTACACTTTATCAGTGTTTTGAGTGAAGGAATGAAGCTGCATTATGTCATAGTTTGTGTCTGTCCCTTGTTCTCACTCCTTTGTTTCTTCTTAGGTTTAAAATCGCAGGAAAAACCTCAGTGCTCCTTTCTTCTGAATACAAAAATTGCTTTTGCCTTATAATATGCTTCTAAGTTGATTGCAAAATTATTGATATTATCTTTGATTTTTCCTGCCTATTGTTGTTTCAGGTCCCTTCAGATCCTCCTGCTTCCAAGAAGCCCAAAATAGATGACTCTGGTTCCCAAGCTCCAGCTTCTTCTGAGAAGGAAAAACAGTCCAGCTGGTTACGGTCCTTATCCAGTTCATCTAACAAGGTGATTGCTGAATTTTGTTATCAGAAGAGATGAAACTAGCATGTAGTATCCCTCTACTGAAATCAGAAAATGAGAGAAAGAACTTGCCCAGGCTTTCTAACTTAATAACATTTCTACCCTTTTCCTACTAAACACTGAGCTATTCAGTCCTCCCAGTTTCTTTGCCATCCCCCAGTGTTCACTGACCTTCATTATGACAATGAAGTCATTCCCTCATGCCTTTGAGGTACAAGAATCCTGAAGGACTCAGGAGCTTTTTGCAGTCTTTCTGGACATGAAAAGGGAGTGAGCTCCCAGAGGAGTGCCCTTCCCTCTGCCAGGGGAGCCTCCTCAGTAGGTAGGAGCTGGCCAGTGGGAGGATAGCTTTAGGGCTCAGCCGCGGAAGGCCTCACCAGCACTACCTTGTGATTTACAGCCGGGAAGGTTGTGTTGATTTCTCTTTCCTTGCCCTCCCCCCAGAGCATCGGCTGCGTCCACCCCCGGCAGCGTCTCTCCGCCTTCCGGCCATGGTCCCCGGCGGTGTCTGCCAACGAGAAGGAGCTCTCCTCCCACCTCCCTGCCCTCATCCGAGACAGGTAGGGACACCCTGGGGGGCAGGGCTGGGGGAGCAGGAGGGTTTTGTTCAGTCGTTCCACTTGATTCAGCATCTGCAGCGGGGAAGCAGAGCCCTGCAGGTCTGTGCCTTCCCCGAGGTTTTCTTGGGTGAGATGTCCCATCACAGCCTGAAATGAAGCCTGCTTCTGAGAACTGGGGATCACTGTGGGCTGCAGTCACCAGGAGTTCTCAGGCTGCCCTGGTGAGGGGCAGATTGAGTTACTGTCCTGGGGCAGGTGGTCAGGGACCAGCTGGCAGTTTCCAGGCAACTGCCACTTGGGGACTGCAGCAGCTTGGGGACAGTGGCCGGGCAGCCTGTCGCCAGCACAGCTGCCTCCTCCTGGGTCACAGCACCCTGGGGGCACAGCACAGGGCCCCCCCTTCCCTTTCCGTGGGCCTGGGGGTGATGGCAGAGCACACATGGTGGGAACACTGGTGTTGCAGTTAGAGAGTGTCAGGGAAATGATGGATTCCTTCACTAGACCTGAACTCTTCAGTCTGAAGAATCCTCGTGCCAGATTTCTGCCTCAGTGTAACAGCTTTGTGGAAAGTTTGACTAAAGTGGTCAGGTGTTTTTAGGGAGTGTTGTGGGGAAGAAATTTTGCTGCCCTTATGAACAAGTTTCTTAGAAGCTGTCGGGATTGATTAAAAAGAAAAAAAAAGAAAAGGAAAAAAAGGAAAAAGGAAGAGAAAAATAAAAAGGAAAAGGGAAAGAAAGCCTACCAGCAAATCCCTCCTTTTAAACAGGTCTTGCAGGGAGAGAAAGGCTAAACTGCTGTAAGAGTGTGTCCTTGGCAACCCTGTGAGAAATTTGGGCAATTTAAGTCACGGAAAAAATCCCTTAACAGGTTGAGGAGAAATTGATGTTTAGGACTGAAGATGCATCGTATTGTAGCTGCAAAGACAATATTTGCTATGTTTTTTTGCAAAATTCTAAGTGTTTGATATTATGGAATTACAGTAGGTAAAACAATAATGCATCATGGGGAAACATCACTGTGCTTTTTAGACTTGGGCAGATCCCATCTCTTTGGTACTCCTGGAGTGGCTCTTTGAGTAGGATCCCTTCTGAGCCAGGTGGAGGTGAGCTGTACAAATAAATCTCCATGCTCAAACAAGTGCAAAACACTGAGCAAATATATAGGCAGATTCTTAGTAAATCAGTGGAACTTCGCAGTGTGTGTCCTGCAGTTTCCATGTAATACATGGATTGGGAAGCATTTTCAAGCCAAGATGACGACTATTTTCTCCTTCCTTTTACCTCCCTCTCTGCAGTTTTTACTCCTACAAGAGCTTTGAGAATGCTGTGGCCCCCAATGTGGCACTTGCACCTCCAGCCCAACAGAAAATTGTCAGCAACCCCCCCTGTGCCACAGTGGTGTCCCGGAGCAGTGAGCCCCTCAGCACCACTGTGCAGCCACGGAAAAGGAAAATTGCTGCAGAGAACACAGCTGTCCCAGAACCAGCAGCCACTGTTGCAGCCACAGTCACTGCCCCTGAGGAGGATAAGGAATCAGAAGCTGAAATTGAAGTAGAAACCAGGGAAGAATGTAAGTTATATCTGCCTTTTCTCTGTTTTATTTGTATTGGATTTTCCTCAGGAATCCACACCTGCCCTCACTCCCATGGAGAAAACACTGCTCCTACAAAAATTGCAGGCTCACAACTCAGTGGAAGCTGGTCTCTTCACTCAGTCAGCTTTGCATTTTCATCACATTTCCCGTACCAAAGTATACACTGAGTATTTTCTTTCTTCCATTTTTGTCATTGAATACTACCAAAACAGGATTGTTTTATTGACTATTATGTCCTCTACTAAAGAGCCTCAGTGTATTTTGAGTTCTATTCATTTTAGACATTTTTTTAAATTAATTTTCAACATTTTTCTTTTTCAGTCACCTCCTCCTTATCCTCCCTCTCCTCCCCATCCTTTACTTCATCCAGCTCTGCCAAGGACATGAGCTCTCCCGGGATGCAGGCCCCAGTCACAGTCAGCAGTTCATATGAGGTTGCAGCACACTCTGACTCTCACAGCAGCGGCTTGGAAGCTGAGCTGGAGCACCTCAGGCAGGCCCTGGATAGTGGCCTGGATACAAAAGAAGCCAAAGAGAAATTCCTCCATGAAGTTGTTAAAATGAGAGTGAAGCAGGAGGAGAAGCTGAACGCTGCCTTGCAAGCCAAGCGCAGTCTGCATCAGGTAAGGCTGAAAAGTCACCTCCTCCTACCCCTGCATCTCCTCTCCCAGGTGGAACCACGTGGTGGTCTCATCTAAGGAAGAATTGGCTTGGTTTTTCCCAAATAGCAACAGCCTTTCCTGGGGTACTGTTTGTAAATTCAGCCAGGAAACCAAAGTCTCCAAGAACCATTCCTACATTTTTAAGCTGGCCACCTGTCTTTGCTTTAGGGTGTAAATCCATGGTTACCAAAATCAACATCTTTTCATTCCTGAGAAAATCCTGTAGTCCAGCACAGTTTATTGTGTTTTCATTGTACTGATCTAGAATAATTTCTGCCCTTATGGTGGCTTTATTTGTAATTTTAAAAGATTGGTAACAATCCTGCTGTGGCCTAGCTGAGGGGAGGGTGTTCCTGGGACACTGAGAGCTCTGGTGAAGAACTGAACCACGGATCTTGGCCAAGCAGATCATGAGCCATCTTCTGCTGAGGGTTTCTTACTTCATTCAGTGAAGCAGCTTCTTATTTCTGAAATCCTGAGTGGATTGGTCATAGCAAAGCAAGGGCGATCAGCCAAAAAAAAAAGAGCAGAGATGTACTGGCCATTAGCAAATCTGAGCAGAGTGGTGGAGATGCTTTTCTTTGAGCTGGGGCAAAAGTAAGATAAAAATGGAGGTGGGAGCCAAGGCAGAGGTGTCTGTGTCCTCCGTGTGTGGAGCTGTAACAAACTAGAGATGTCATCCATGAGATGCAGCTGGGGAACCAGCTGGAAGATTTCTAGGTTGTTCCATCTAGGAAAAAAACCCAAACTACCCAGGAGAAGATTCAAGAGTTGTATGAGCAGGCAGGAGGTGAGAGGTTCTACCAAGTGTGTAGACATGAGCACAACCAGGGAGACTGAGAGATGTCTGTTCAGCTGCTTGTTCAGTGTCCCCTTGAGCAAGTCACTTCATGCCCTTGTGCTTCAGTAATTATGTTTTATTTTATGTATTTAAAAGTAAATACATATTTAGGGCTATTTTTTTTAATACCTAAACTAAATACACAGTGTGTACTTCAAGTGGGAATCCCATGGCATGGTTGTGAGGCAGAATGGAGTGTTGGGGCATTAAATCCAGCAGTGTGTCAGGGTGAGAGGGAAGGTGGGGACTTGAGCATCACCTCCTCAGGGCAGCTGTGGCTTCCAGCCCCTCAGCCCGGGCTGGGTCCTGTCTGCAGGGCCAGGCTGAGCTGACAATGTCCTGGCTGGGAAGTGAGGCTGTCAGAGAGAGGATTTCCCATGACCCCACTGCAGTGTTACTGAACAGAAACACAGTGCTGTGAGGAGCTGACTCTGACAGAGGAAATGCTGCTTCTGGGGAAAAAAAAAAAGAACTTTAGTTTCTAATTTAACCATTTAGGAGACAGACCTTTAGGGAGTCACGGTTTTATGCTTATGATGAACGTGTCTTTTAACAAAAGCTTTTAAAAAACATGTGAGTTTTTTCCTTTGTACCTTTAGGCTCCTCATCATTATCACCTCAATTAACAGCTCTCTGCTGATCTGGGATCTCAAAGTAGCAGCTCCAGTTGGGAATCTGGGCAGTGGGGGTGGCAGTTCCCAGAGCAAGGCATGGTTTCCATTTAGTTTCAGGTTTTAGCCTGGACTTTTCCAGATGTTGTGAGGGAGCAATCCAATGGCTGCTTGCCAAGAGACTTGGGGCCACACTTCAGTTACCTGCAGCAAAACAAAACTGCTCCGACTTCCCAGCTGCACAAGTTATTTTTTCTTAGAGTTTCCTCAGGTGGGTTGGGGGGTGTCTTGATAAAAAATGGAACTGCTTCCTGATTTCTTTAGCAAGAAGTCAGCTTCCTCGTTCAGCTTTGCTGTCTGCAGAGGGCATTCACAAATGGCATTTACCAACTGTGTTCAAGTCAGGAGGTACAGTTGGGTGGTTTGAAACTTAGATTTTTTTTTTTTTGAAACTTAGATTTGAAACTTAGATGCAGAGCACATTGTGAGGAGCTCTCTCCAACTGCAGTTCATCTTTATTCAGTCACAGATGGTCACAGCTATTTTGCCTGACAAAGCAAAATGTGGCTGCAGCATACAGCTCCTCATTATCCAGGAATTCAGGGGATCTTGAGCACAGCATCTCATGGAGATTTAAAGGGGAAAAATCTCATACAGAGTTCAGAGTGAGGTTTGGACATCGGGGTCAGCAGGGAGAGAATTCCCTCCGGATCCCCTCATTTCCAGGTCTGCCTCAGCCCTCACTGTGTGACCACTTTTGTGTTCCAGGAGCTGGAGTTCCTGAGAGTGGCAAAGAAAGAGAAACTGAGAGAAGCGACAGAGGCGAAGCGCAACCTGAGGAAAGAGATCGAGCGCCTGCGGGCTGAGAACGAGAAGAAGATGAAGGAAGCGAATGAGTCGCGGGTGCGGCTGAAGCGGGAGCTGGAGCAGGCCCGGCAGGGCAGGGTGTGTGACAAGGGCTGTGAGGCAGGAAGGCTCCGGGCCAAGTACTCAGCACAGGTGAGACCCACACGTGAGGGGCTGCAGATGAGCTTTAAGGTCCCTTCCAACCCAAACCGTTCTTTGATTCTGTTTCATTTCTGCTTATGCTCTGTTGGTACTGCCAGTGGGTAGGGATCCATTGCAGTACTGTAGATATTAGGCAGAGCCACTTTCTCTAACAGTATCTTCCCCTGAAGATCAGCCTAGACCTACAGGAACTTATTTTTAACTAGAAACCAAGGCCCATCAAAAAGCAAACTGCAGTGCTGGGAGGGAGTGATGTTTACAACTGTAAAGCATAGAAGAGCAAACTGTCAGGTCTAAGAAAAGCCTCCCAGTTTGATCTCAGTGAGAGTTCTAGGAATGCAGGAACATGTTGTTACAAGCAACATGTATGCTTTAAGCTTTTGACCTAAAAATCCCTCCCCGCCCTCTCATCATCAGATTCTCTGCTAACAGAAGATTCTGAAGTTTATTTAAACCACCCAAAGCCAAGTGAACCAAGAGCTGGGGCTGCACATCCTGAAGTCACCTTGTTGTGTCTCGGTGTTGTACAGTGCCAGCCTGTCCCCTGCCCAGTGACCCTGCACAGGCTGAGCTGGGAGCAGAGCCACCACCTCCTGGAATTCTGTGAGAAACAGCCCCAAAGAGGAGGCCATTGCCTTCCCCTTCCCTCAATAAAGCAATCCCAGCTGCCCAGTAATGCATTTCCTAACAAAGGGCACAGTCCCACACCCACTCTTAACCCCCCTCACTCCCTCTCTACAGTGAGGGGCTCCCAAACAGCCCCCTCCTCATGGCTCAGCTCCTTCCCACCCCTGGCTGCCTGGGGTATGTTTCTGGTGACTCACAGAAATAACCAGTGTAACAGAGCTGACAGTCACTGTCACCTGTGCAAAGGTAGCTTGTAGTGTGCTCACTCTGTCTGCCTGAAGAATTAATACAATGAGGTTCAGTCACCAGAGCTGTGTTCCAGTAAGGCACTCTGAGCCCCTCTGGTTTCCATCCTCCTGTCTGGAACTTGAGCCACCAGAAAAGTTTAAGGACTTCAAAGCCAAAGAGTTTGTGCAATGAACTTGTCTGTGGACAAACAGAATTCCTTCCCCACCTTTGGTCCTCTTAGATCTGGAAGTACCTGATGTTATCCCCCCCTCTTCCTTTGGGCTCAGGTGCTCGTTGTGTCCAAGTCTACAAAGGTCCAGCAGAAATACTGAAATAATTTATTACGTTTCTCAATCTGCTTTTCTCTAGATTGAGGACCTCCAGGTGAAGCTTCAGCACGCAGAGGCTGACAGGGAGCAGCTCCGAGCTGACCTGATGCATGAAAGGGAGGCTCGAGAACACTTGGAAAAAGTAGTCAAGGAACTTCAGGAACAACTGTGGCCTAAATCCAGCAGTCAACCCAGCAGTGACAACACAACGAGCAGCATGGAGAACTAACCCAGCCCTCACCTGGCACACGGAGTGAGAGATGCACAGTAAGGGAGGACGTGTGGGGTACGTGTGTAAGTGCATGTGTGAGCAGTGGTATCTTGGCACACAGAGCTATCAGTATGGATTCTCATGAGTTGGGAGGCAAATGTTACTCTAGAACAGAAGCACTGAATTACGCCTCTTTTATTTTTTTCCAACCCATATAGCACAACATCTTACTGTGCCTCTAAAACACAAAGTGTTTATAAACAAAATACTTTTAAGTCCACAGCAAATTTTCTACTGGCAAACTCCAAGCAAGCAGCATCGTCCAACTAAAATCCGAGCAAAAGGCAAGCATGGCAGTGTTTTTATGTTGCCCTCCTGCCTGTTGGAACATTTTGGAATTTAAAAAAGAAACTTTTCTTATAAGCTATTTAAGATAATTCATTACACAGACTTGGTATTAAAAAATTAACAAGATTTTTTTATAATGAACCTTTAAAAGCAAAACAAAAAAATCCTTCGATGCACAATTTTTAATGACTTGTTACAGGCTTTGGGATTCTTAATGCAGAAGCCCTCTGGTGATGATGCCATTTCATTAGCAGTTTTCCAGCCAACTAGGAAGCCATCACAGTTCTAATCCCATCACGTGGTTGTATGAGAATTTCAGAGTGCTTTTCCCAGTTGATTTCTCCTTAGAAAGAATTATCTTCATTTCCTGTCCTGAACACAAGAAGAAAGGAAGATGCAGGATCAGAAAGGGGTGGGGGTGGGAGTGGGTAGGGAGGAGAAGGTGGATGCTTTGGAATGACAAAACAGCCTTACAGCTGCCAGGGTTTGCAAATCATCCCATCTTTTTCTAAGGACATCTTCATTAATTGATGTGTTCAAAAGACTCACTTCATCCAAGAGCACTTCAGCTTTAGGAAAAGAAAGAAGGAAATAAAGGAAGGAAATGGATGATCTGTTAAGTTGGCCAAGAAATGAAGCAGAAGACATTGGTCTGTTGAAGTCATTCTGAAATCTTTACTCCACCTCTCAGCTCTCTGGCAGCCTCATCCTCCTTGTGCCATCGTACCATGAGTTCAGTATTTACCTGCTTATCACCTGTCAGCCAGGATTCCCCTGCCCAAGGAGAGTGCAACATCACGATAATGGATACTACAGACAAGATAGATATTTTTGCTGCTGTGATAAGCCTACATCTTTATAAAACAAAACAAAACTTTTTTGTTTTTTAAGAAAAAGAAATTACGTTAATTTTGGGATCCAAGCCGCAGCCCCAGAATAAAAATGCAGCATGCCATCACTTTGTCTTATTGTTGGTGTTGTTATTGTTGTTGATTTTTAAAAAAAAAACAAACCACCCTGTGCTTTGTCAGAATCATACTCTGCATTTTAGTCCATATTTCTAAAGTTAACAATTTGAGCATTCTAGATTCCTGCCCAACAGATGTGAAAGTCACCCACCTGGTTCTCCACCGTGTTGACTCCTTGCATCATCATTTACCTTCATGCAAAATCCAGCAGTTACAGGATGCTACCAAATATGAATTCACCAGAGCAGTGAGTTTTAAACCTGTTTTGTGTGGCTTTGTATCTACCCAGAGCTGGGGAGCAGTAGAGACGCTCCCAAAGTGCTTCAGAAATAAAGTTGGTGCTTTAGTGAACAAGAGAAAAATTCTTTTCACCCATAAACATTCACCTCTTCCTCGAGCTTAGCAGCATGAAGTGAAAATCTGATCTGGGGCTGCAGATGTGCCTTCCAGCTCATCTTTCCTCTCAGCATCTTCTATAGGCAATGCTGACACTTTTTTTACCTTAAGGAATAAAAGTTTTAAAAATTTTAAAAAAAGAAAACCCTATGCATCATCATACACACGAGTTATTCTAAACAAAGAAATGTATTTCCAGTAATCTTTGTTTGCTTTTGGACATTAATGCAAACTATGTAACCTTCGAAATTATTTCCCAGTAGACAGAAAGCGGCTTCCAATCCTAAAATTATTCTATTTACTTCCACTTCATTTGAGATTTTTTTTTTTTTTAAACAAGAGCTGTTTGCTTGAAACTATTATAATAACCATTATAATAACTGTGAGCATTAACAAAGAAGTTCATATATAAGTTTTAGGTACAAAAAAAAAAAAAAAAAAAAAAAGAAATATGAAAGGAGTAGAATTACTGGGACAGTGTAGAACAGTTGGGAGCAAGAACAGTTCTGCTGAGTAGATAGAGATGAAACTGTCCCTTCAGGCAGGGGTCACCCCGTGGGTTTGGGATGCTGGAGACCCACTCTAGGTGCAGATCTCCTCTTCTAAAGTGCAATGCAAAAGGAATTTTGAATATGCTTAAGCAGGTTTTGTTTTTTTAGTTTTGTTTGGTTTTTCCCTGTTTTTCTTTTAATGTGGTTTTGTTTTTCTGCTTCTTTGTATGTTTTTTTTTTCTGCGATTATTAAATCATATGCATGGAATTAAAATCTCTGCCATACGTATATTCATTAATGGGCATTATTACTGTCTTATGTAAAGGGTTTGTTTTGTTATGCAGTATGCAGAAAAATGTTCTCAGCCTTATGATTTCCAGATCTGTATTACTTATTTCTTCAAGGGAAACTAAATGATTTTAGCTGTAGTTGATCACTGTGCACTTCTGTGCTGTGCTTCATGGCCACGATAAGAAATTACACAGAGAACAACAGATCCCCACCCCCACTGGCAGCTTTTTGGAGCCTTACAAGTTTGTTTGTTTGGGTTTTTTTACCCTTATTTTTGATTGTGTCTCTCCCCTTATGCTTTTCCCCACATATCTGCAGTTTTCCCTCCTTGTGTGTCCATGAAATGCACTCACTGGCCCAGCTCAGTGCAAGCAATGCTTTTATTCCCCAGAATTACTGAAATCTGATTTTTCTTTTTCCTCAAAGGAAAAATACCCAAAAAACAGTGATCAGTCTTAACAATAGCAAAAAGTCTTAAACAAGCCCTGGGGCTTCACATGGAAATGGGTAAGATTTGCCAGAAAGAAAGTATCCAAAATGAAGTTACAATTATTGTGCAGCCAGTGCTGCTCTTGCCAGGCAGATGGGAATTTTAATGTGTCGTGTATGACAAATAAACTACACAAATTTTGAGGGTAAGACTCAGTAGCATTTGATCTTTAGGAATAAGAACATCCTAGTAAAAACATTTCAGTAGATTAAGGTTTAAAACCAATACAGTTAAGGTGCAAGAAGACTGGGAACAAATGTTCTACCCCAGCAGTTAATCAGCAGGAGTGGTTTATGGCAGGAGTGCATCGTTAATTATTTTGCCCTTCCTAAATACATTTTAACAACAAAATCTTAATTATTTCTGCAAAATATAGAATGTATTCCTAATTCAGAATTCTTGTGCATGTAATTTATTATAAAATTGTCAGGAGATGGCCACAGAGACACTAATTCTAGGAAAAGTCTGTCAAAACAGTGGGACTTTTTAAGAAATAAAAGATATTTAGTGAAGGTGCTTGAGGTGGGGGAGTTCTGTGTGTAATTTCTGTGTCTGCAACATGTCCATAAAACAACTGCTACCTCCTTGGGAGGGAATTGCTTTTCTTTTGGCTTTCTGTTGAGTCCCTGCTGCATTCCATTTGCACTCCAACCTGTGAGTGTAAGAACTGTCAAGTCCCATCTTCCCATTTCATCTGCTCTTTAGTTTCCTTTGAGAAGTTAAAAGGGAGAAGAGGTGTTTCATACAGGCTGTTGACTCTCCCTCTACTTAAAATATATTACCTGTATATTCAGTTTAATTACTCATTTTTTCTATTACTGAACGAAGACTTAACGAAGGGAAAAAAAACCAACAGCAATAACATTCATATCTATGGAGCAGCTAACTAGTATACATAATATTCTGCTTTTCAAACAGAACTAGCCAATGTAAAAAAAAAAAAAAAAAAAAAAAAGTAAATTCAACATGTAAATACTTTTTTTCATTTTACACTGTTGTATTATAAGTGTATATGGTGTTTACTTTTTCAAAACTCTTTCTTACCTGGTAGTTGTCTTGTTTTATGAGTTGTGTTTTTAACTAAGAAGAACCTTTGCTGTCTGTTAGGAAAAACAAAACAAAATCTTTTTGCAAGTTTTCAATGTGGGTTAATCTTTTCTCCATCATTTGCATTTTATTTGTCCTTATTTTCACTGTAAAGTATTTTATTACCAAAAGGTTCATTTTCTTCCCATCCTGCTCTTTCATCAGTCCATGTGTTTTAGAGAGAAATTTTTTGTTGGTTTGGTTGTTTTGTTTTTGTTTTTTAAATCAAAAGAACTCACAGAAATGACATTTTTTCAATTGAAGAAAAACAAATCTTTACATTTATAATAGCCAATAGCATTTCAGCACATTTTTGTTATCCTGGTCTCTCCTATGCTGCTGCTAATGACAATATTATGACTTACTCTACTATTCTAGAACTATTTTTATGTAAGTAATGTATGCTTTCTTGTTTATAAATGCCCGATTTAAAAAAAAAAATAAGAAAAAAGCTTGGCATATTTATCTATTTCGCTGTGTACCTTGATAGTCCTTTTCCACCCCCTTTTCCACATCCCCTCCCCCTTGAAGCAGATAATATTGTAAAATAAAGGACTTTATGAGATTATGTATGAAAATAGCTATGCTTATATACCACAGTGACTGAATGTACAGTGTATAGACGCATTACCTAAAATAAAATTGTTTGTCCAGAAAAACCCCCACAGTCCTGGTGTGTTCCTGGCTGTTCTGTGCTGGCATCTGCAGCCTAGCTGGGCAGGCAAACTTCAGAGGCTGTTCAGGTATCTGAAAAAGTGCCTGAGAAGGCAGAAAAGGCTTCTGCACCTTCAGCTGAACAACACAAACTTGCAAAGCAGCAGTGCTGCTGGGCATGAGCTCTGTGGCCTAGAGGTGGAAGGTGCATTAAATTCTCTTGGTGGAGGGAAGCTCAGATTTCCTGCTGGATTCTCTCTATTCTAGCACACCAAAACAAAAAACAAACAAAAACCAAACCCCTTACCTTCTTTGTGTTGTTCCTGAGCAGCCTGGTCAGCAGCTTCTCCAAGGCATCACTTGAATGTTTTTGGATCTGCACACGACAATATTGTAAGGAGAAAGGAATTCAAGTGGAAATGATGCATACTGCTTTGTGGGGAGGGTCTAACAACAAAGTGAAGTTTCTTTTGAACAGTGAGAATGGTAAACATATAAAAGTTTGTACTAAGTCAAGTCAAAGAAAAAAGCTTAAAAAAAAACAGAAAACAAACTCAACAACAACAAAAAAAAAAACCCACGAGAGAGGGAAAATGTAAAGAGCAGAAGATGGAAACATGTTAAAGTAATTCTCTCATGGTTTTCTGAGAAACGGCTGTAGAATTTCCACAGCTCTGGTACATTTCTTACCATGCCCTTGTAAAAGAGTGGAAAAGCCAGAGAATGATCGAACAGCTTCAAAAAAAAATCTCTAACTTCATATTTCTGAGTCACTGTAGCCCCTTGCATTCTAAGGGGCTGGGTTATTTCCTGTTTCTGCCACCTGGATGGCATCTGGGCAGAACCAGGCTGAGCTGCTGACTGCTTTACAGAAAGTGAATTTATCCTGGTCCCTGCTCAGTCACACTGATACAAACCCATTGCTGTTTTCTTCCAGCACACCTCCCCAAAAATCATGTGTCGGTTGGCTTCTTATTCTCCCCCCACAAATGAGCACAGATATAAAAATCTGCAAGCTATGATTTTGTAAGTTTAAAGTTACTTAACCATTCTTGCTGCCTTCTGTGCAAGTTCAGCTTCCATGAGTGGAATTCCTTCAATCAGAAGGATGGGGTAACTGTTCCTGTCCACCTGGGAGCAAGGCTCCAGCCCCCTTTGTGCTCGGTTCTCCACAAATCTGAGGGAATGACAGTCCCCACCCCAAAGTTTAATTTAAACAGGGACAACAAAGAATGGGGGGGAATCAATAGCAAAGTGAGGTGAACTGACCTAAGATCAAAGTAGCTGCTGGAGATCAGAAGTAAGAAGTTAAATTTCCTGAGGCCTGAAGTAAAAAGTCTTTGTGTCTTATTCAACAGTTTGTGTTCCTCAGCAACCAGGGGAAAAAAAAAAAAACCAACCAAACAAAAAAACCACACAGAGAGCTGCTTCTGAACTAGGTAAATACCCAGTAAATTACAATGCTTGTGTGGAGCACACCTGAAACAGCTACAAAATAGCAAAATTTGGATTAATCAAGAGCTCAGCTGTACCTCAGTCATTTCCATTTTCCATCTTCACCCAGAGGAGAGGAAAGGGAAAGCTGACAGGCATTGCTGCTGGCAAAGATGAGAGCCCTTGTTACTGCCCATGGTATCCAAACCATACTTTTAATGTGCTCCCACGTTTATTTGCTGGAAATAAGTTAAACACACATCTGCAAGGAAGGGATAAAACTTGCAGAAGATGATAGGAACCAGGGAAGCAGTAAAAACCCAGGAGTGTCAGAGTTAATGATGATATGTGAGTAATCCAGTTTTAAAGGCACTGTCAGTAGGAAGAGAGCACAAATATAATAAAACACAGCTGTGTGACGTACACTCCAGTGGAATTTTTATTAGCTGGCTTATGTGCACTTGAAGTCTACCTGACTGCAATGCAAATTCCCACACACTTTTATTTGGGAGGGAAAAAAGCTTCCACAGATCTCTGTGCTGAACTGATTCAGCTGCATTGTTCTGCACAGCACTGGTGGGTTTCCTGGCTCACCCTTTTGGGTTCACTTTTCTTTCCTGCTGAGACAGCTCCTTAGGCTGGGACCTGAGAATTTCATGCTTTTAAGTCCTTGCCCACAGCCTATTCTGGCCCAGCTGTCCTACTCCTCTGACCTCTCTACCAGTTACCCAAGTTCCTATCCTTCTATCTCCTGTATGTATGAACTGTTAAGAGAAAAAAATCCTTCAGGAGAAGAGGAAAATGCCCAGGCCAAAGGAAAATGAGGTTTTACTGCTTCAAATGAGGTTTGATCCAAAACCTGCTCATTTCTGTAAACGGCCTGAAGACAATAAGCTTAAGCCATCCTCATTATAAACTCAGTTTTGAGTATCTTTGCTCATGTCATCATAGTTTTCTCTACATGTAAAAATAACCACTTTTCTCTTTACCTGTCTCCTGGCATGTACTAACTGGGACGTGGTGAGCGATGAGACTTTCCACTACACCAAAAATAAAGAAAAAAGAACCTGGAATGAAACGTGATGACCACAAGGCTCACAACTGGGACTGGTGCTATGAGGTCAAAGAGTCTGCACGTTGGGAAATCCTGAGCCCCTTTTGCACCCATGAGTCCCCCTGAGGGGGGGGGATGCCCAGGACACCACAGCTGCTCCCACCCCTGCCCTGCCCATGAACCCACCTCACCCCAAACAGATTCTTGTGTGTAAAGCAGGGATCCCATGCTGCTTAATTCAATTTGGCTGATAACACTGGTGAAAAGCATTGATTTCTTCCCTCACCCCCCCCTGCTCTTCCATCAATTTTCCCAGATAAGAAGCCTGTGGCTCAGGCCCTGCTGGTGAGGGATGCCTTGTAATTGCTTTGAATGGATTATCACCAGACATCCAGCAGCCATTTACAGTGCTGCAGCTGTAATCAGAAACAGTCTCACCCAGAAGGACTCTGAGTAAGAGACATCTGTTTCTGTTGCCTCTGCTTTCTCTCTTCCTATACTAACTATATTTATTTATATTTTTATTACAACAATATCTAGGACATCCCACCGAAGTCAGGGTCCAGGTGGGCTGAGTGCAGGGAAGAGGGAGCACTGGATTTGCTACCACACATGTACAAACTGACTGTAGGGCCTGTGCAGCTGGGAGATAATGTTCTTTGCAGGTCACTGGCTCTTAAGCACTGTGTTATCTCTCTGTAACATACACCTTGTTGTCTGACTGCTTAATTACGGCTGATATGCAAGCCATAATATTGCTTATCATTAGCCAGAGGATGACAATTACAATTTAAGATTAAACTGTTTTCATCTTTTCTTCAGCCAAGTCTCTGTATGACATTTCCTTAGCCCAAGAAAAGATTTGCACATGCAGAACAAATCCATGTACTAATTGGTTATGTGCCCCTCATAATGATGTATAATTCAGGAAGCATGGAGTGCATGATGAAGAGTACACAATATTGCACAGAGCCTACAGCTGAACCTGGGGGGTCAGCTGATCAGCTACACATGCCTGAAAAACTGCAGACCTCAGTAAAAACAGTGAAATACTGTGATCTACATGGGACAGGGTCCAGCCTAGGGACTGTCAAGAACAGTGCCTCAACTTGCAGTAAACTCAGTCCTTCCCTTTAGCCATGACTTTTCAGCTCACCTCCCACTCCATCAGCTTCATCCTCTCTTCTTCACTCCTCTCCTCCCTATTTTCCAAAAAGTCTGAATAATGTTTGTGATGACATCTGTCCTAAAGGCAGAGGAGCAGCTGCATGCATCCATCCTCCCCCTGTTATTCTCCTGAATTCTGATGCACTGTAGAAATTCGGGCCTTCGTTCAGCAGAATACTGAAGAACACACCTCACTTGAAAAAAGTGTTTCATATATCCCAAAGTTTCTGCTTTATCAGGGCTTTAAGAAATGGACACAGAGAGATCGTAGAACTGGGAAGTAGTTTGAAAGACTGGACTATTAAGGGATCAGTAAAGAATGATGACTCTGCTGAAGCTGAACTGGCATTAAGTAGCTACACCCTTTTATTCTGCACAAACAACATGCAGGCTTAATGATTGCTTACAAATATTCTGCACTAAAATCCACAATGGCCTGAGAGGAGATTTAACTACTGATCACCACAATAAAGCCTCAAGATTGAGTAAGAGCTGTGTTTCTGTACCTCTGCAAAGCATTAAAGAGATTCCCTCAGAGCAAAGCCTTTAACTCCTGAACATAAATGTGGTAACATACAGTTTGATGACTCTTAATGTCAGAGGTCAATGGTTTAAATCTTGTGTCCTGTAGTTTGTCAACTCCCATTTATCCTCTCCAGCACAGCACAAGGCTATGACACATAAATCTTCAAAAAACGTGTTCTGATCTTTCACCTACAGTAGATTAAAAATAGCCCAGAGCAAGAGCTTTTAGCATTTTGTCATAGCAATTTCTCTGTCAGACATGATAGATGGGCAGCTACATGGAAGAAGAATGAGCTGGCCCAGAGATCAGATAATGAAAAACTCTGAATTACACCTCCAAGAAGCAGGAGTTTTACTGATGGTGGAAATCCCCACTTAGCTCAGCCCGCTGAGCCTGTGTGTTACATCTCAGAAGACTCATCCACAAAGGCATTGCTTGCCTCTCTATTTTTCATCTAAACTGTGTAACAGTTTTGGGAGCTCAAGCAAGAGTCTTGTGTTCTGTTTTGGATTCTGCAGACTCCTAGAAGGCTTTTGGGCAGAATGCCAACTGAAGTTTTATTTAAAAAATAATTATTTGAAGACAGGTGATAATTTTGGCTATACGATGTAATCATAAGAGCTTCAGTCATTCAGATTTTCTGAAAACCAGCTGTCTGAAGTGTCTCAAAAGTTAAAAGCCAGAAAGTGAACCCTCCTCTCAAAACCTTGCAGAATGACTCTGTTGTTGAGCCTTGCAGCTCACACTTCTAAGTGTCTTCTGGTAATCTTGGAGCAATGAGATGTAGATCACCATTATTAAAGCATGTAACACCTCTTCACTACCAGTAAAAATAGAATTCTGACAGCAAACTCTCCTCATCTATTGCTGCTAGGTACTAATGGTTTCTTCCCCAAAAGAAAAATCAGATTGAGATTTTATACACATTCATTTCCACTAACCTAATTTCAAACAGCTTTGACAACGTGTTAAATCCTGACTTTACGGTAAGTTTCCGGATTTTGTATCATCAACACTTTTATGAAACCTTACCAAAACAAGTTCTCTTCTTTATCATAATGGTTTTTAGAGAAGCTAAACTAAGAGAATGCCACCAAATGTATTCAACTCTCAGAAGCCTACAATAGAGGATTCCCTCTGCACATTCATCACCGAGTTGCAATAGTTGAAGAATTATTAATAAATCCAAATCTTACCTGCCTGAAAGAGAATCTATTTTTCTAATGTTACCAATCATTGAATAAAAGATATTGTCTATTACAGTAAACCATGCATTACTTCTATCTTCAGATCAGTGCAGCCACAACTGCCCAAGTGGAATAGATGTCCAAAGCATTTGTTCAGGAAACTGAAGCTTCAAAAGCTGCAGATGTTTCCATATTTACTGGGAATGATGCACACTTTCCCAGCAGCTTACACAGACTGAGACACCTGTTTACCAGACACCTTTATGACATTCTACCTCCCCAAGTAGCATGCTAAGATTGAAAGAGCTATTGTGTTACAACTTGCAGAGGAGCTGAATAAACTGCACCCAAAAAACCCCAAAAGGCACAGAACTGCTTATAACCCTTCCCTCCTCCTTCCTTGTCTCCATTCTCCAGAGACTCAGTAGCACAACAATCCAGGTAGTTATTGAATGTAGAACAACCAGGAAAAATAGAAACTAAAGCATTTTGGCAGCTCTCTGCTTCTCATAGATTCTACTGTGCACATGATGCAGGACAAAACATCCATGTGAGCTCCCAGAAGCTGTTTAGACGGAAAGACAGAGAAGGTGGCCCAGAGGGGACAACACACAGAACAAACCAAGCTAAACCCAGCAATGCTTCCTACCTAAGAACTCTAGAAATACTTGAGAACCTAAGGATTTCTACACTCTCTCCCACAATTCAGTTGAGCCCATGAAAAACAAACACAAGTGTCAGGACACTTGGGTTAATTCAGATTTAACTACAGTACCCTCAGAGCTCCTTTAGAGCCTTGGGTTTTGGAGGGGTGGAGCAGAGGCTCTTCAAGTCCTAGATTTCTATTGCAGATTTCTAGTTAATATTGCAGTGTTTTCTGGCTAATGTAGTCATGTTAGAAACTGTCTGTCATACAGAAAGCTGCAAGATCACATGCTGCAGCAGTGAGAGAGAACACATAAAAAAAGGTACAGCTGATGAACTTCACACCAGAAGCCACTCCAAACCGAGGAAACATGGGTGATTCAAGCCAGACACCAAAGCATCATTAAATGGCAGATGAAAGAGAAAATAAAGGAAAACATGTTTATCACAATTGTATTGAAAGATATTTGTGATTTTAATACTCATAGTTTTGTATATTGTCAATTACTTACCTTTGGGCAGAATTAGGAGAGTCAAATTGAGAATGAGATCCAGCCCCAGCCCCAACTGGCTTGTGACATACAGAGTTAAGAGTCAAATGAAATGGCTGGAGAAAGAAATGCATTGAGAAAAGAAGGAATTAACTCTTCCAACACCTCATGAGCCAGCAACGAGAATGCAACACATCCAAGAAGCAGGCAGTGCCTTCCAGAACTGCAACAGGCAGCACCTCCCCTTTTCTTCCAGCTAGCAGCCATCACACCTTCTCATCTGGGTCCTAAGATAAACCCTATGTGCCTTAGAGAACAAGGGGCTCTGACAAACCCTACCCCATGTACACTAAAGAGCACAACTGAAAAGGGAGCTGATTTTCTGCCTTGCTGACAGCACCATGAAGTGTCTGACATCCCTGCCATGGCACGACAATCCACTGGATCTTCATCCCAGAGGCCAAACACCCCACTTCTGTGCCCAGTCACACGTTGTACTCAGCTTATCTGGAGGCAATAAACCCTTCACAGATGTTATAAACATTTTTCAGGTCAGGGTGCTACACATGCTAGGGGTTAACAATTATTTGCTAAGGCAGCTATTAATAATTTACAAAATGCATATGAATTGAAGCTCAGCATAATTCCTTCCCATGTGTAATGGCTGTTATCTTGGCTGTCACACTGCAGAGTGGTCCAAGGATCTCTGCAGTTCAAAGATTAACCACACACCTGAGGTCAGAAACTGACAAGATTCCAACAAGAAGCTGTGACAGGCTCACACCTCCCACAGGTTGGATTCACAAAACTACAACCAATAGGATTCCTTATTATTATTCCTTCTTCAAGAAAATACCAAATTTCTCAGTCCTGATTTTTCATTACCTACAGTTGAGGTGATCAAAGCAATCAGCTGTTAACCACTCATTTGTATGGATATAAGGGATTACACGTTTAGAATATAGAAATAGAAAAAACAGAAAATGCAGCAGCACTACTTGTTGTGGAAACAACCTGCCTATTGACTGGTTTTTTCTGTGGATTTTTTTCCCTCAACATCAGTTTAAAACATGTCCACCTACGCCATATTTTGGTTACCCATTATAAAAGTGGTCACCTTGCATTAAATCTGATTTAGTCAGAATTTACACTATAGTGCATCTTCACAACAGCACTTTCTTCAGCACATTTTCCTCTGCCAATATTTTTTGTGATTCAAAACTACTTGTGCACAAGCAGGGAAACTGACACTTCCTCTTCCCATATCGCCACCTGCTGTAGGTGCACACTTGCCACATTTATCTCTGCAACATCACAACTTCTTTCCATCGTGACAATTACATCATTTCTGCCCCTGTGTATGATAAATCAGCCATCCTCAAGATCTAATCCGTGGAAATGTTTAAGCATATTCTTAAGCAAAAGAGTAATTGTATTACCACTAAATGGAACTACTCACTTGCTTAAGCATCTGCTTAAAGACTTTCCTGAATGGAGAGTGTTAACCCACAGGGCAGACTACTCTTTAATGTAACCCTGGAGATACAAGAAGAGTGTCCAGGCTGCACTTGTGCAGTCTGATAAGCAGTAATCTGATAAAGACTTAACCACACAGGCTAGATGCGTCAGTGAAGACAGTGCAGAAAGTGGATATTGCAAGGAGACTGCTTATCTAGCTGAGAACAAATGAAATTTCATTCAAAGAACTTGGTGCTTTAGAGATAAAAGCTGGGGAGGTCTTGCAGGGTGGACACTAGAAGATGAGGTTACAGCCAACGACAGCCAGGCTTAAAAAAACCCAGCCACCTAACCTCTCTTTTCAGAGTGGTAATTAAAAGATACAGTCAGAGACCTTCAGGAGATGTAGAGGTGTCTTGTTCCAATTTAAATCATATTGGACATTAAAGCACTTTGGAGTCTTTGAAAATCTGGATCCTAATGGCACTGATTTGAAAGTGCAATCAAATTTGTAATATCCTTGTTAAAAAAAAAAAATGTCTGTTCCACATTAATTCTTTGAGTCATTGGAATGAATGTGTAAATTTAGGTTATAAAGGGAAGAATCACAGGGGAAGCACACTCAGTATTTCATATTGCCCCACACAAAGAAAACAGCTAGAAAGAATATTGTAATCCTTAACATGATAGTGCCAATGATATTTTAGGAGAGACTGGGGAAACTGAAGTGCAGTTCAGGAGTGGCTGGCTCAGTTCTACGATGCTACTTTCCCAGGAATGCTCCACTGAAACATCTTATTTAGATTTCATACCAAACAGCTCCAGTCTCTCTCCAGCTGACTCAATGGCAGCTACAGGGACTTAATGCTTTCAAAAATAATTCTCAGTGTCTCTCTAAATTAAGCTACTGAATACTGTTTCTGAAATTTACTAAAGTATGTCCTTTCTCAGAAATGTCAGCACTGAAGGAAATTTAAAATAACTCTTTCTTCTTCCTGCATCTTGAAAACTCCTCTGTAATGCAGTCCAAGCCATACAGAAAGTCCTGCTTTCTCACCTAGTGAAACAGATCACTGTCCAGTTTCATTTCCCCAGCACTGAAATGTTTAAATTCCCTGCTTTACAAAAGAATTGCAATTCTGAGTGAGACTCAGTGGTTTCAGTTCTCAGGAGGTTTGTTTCCCACAGCTGCTCTTCAACCAAGCTGTGAACAAACCTGAAAATTCATTTGAAAAACCCTCTATGGTTTCTCATGCTTTCACAATTACATTATAGCTCTTTCCTCAACATTTACCACCATCCCCTGCAGGGAATTCCCCCGACACATGGGTAAAATTTACCAGGAAGGCTTGTAAACCTTGATAAGCGTTTCATCTCAAACAATGCAAAAACTTGGTTTCAAATAAGTCTGGGAAATATTCTTTTACAAGCTCTGAGATTTTGTTACGGAGGTTTGGGCTTTTCAAATTGTTCTGTGAGCTGGATTCAGAGCCCACTGAAGCAACTGGAAGGACTCACAGTGGTGATCATGGGCTCCAAATATTCAAACTGCTAATGCCTGTCATTTTGTCACCAACTCAGTAGGAAAGCACTCTGTGAGCTCAGCCTGAGGACAACAGTCCTCTGGTCAGAGGTGAGTTTGTGGCTGGGGTACTAAATATGTGACAACAGATGAACCCCCTGCAGGGGCTGAAGTTTCTTCCCCTCCACCACACAAGAACAGGGTGTGCAGGTCTCTGTGCAACAGTGTTGGACATAAGTCTTCACCAATTTTACTTATATTAGCCCTCAAGTGATGGCTGAGGTCACAGAATTTGCACATCAGAGTAACAGTCACCATGGAAACCAATAAACTGGCATCTGCTTGATGTCTTAACAGAGCTGCCAAGCTGCTTGTGCTGGGGTAGGGAAGCGTGCAAGCATGCAGCTCCCATCATTGCAGTGTTTAGCTCTTCCATGTCTCAATTTCACATTCCACTTTCCAGCTTTGCCACACTGCTGGCACATCATTTACTCTAAATGCACAGGATCACTCAGGCTCATTTACTGCCACTTCTGCATTAAGTGGGTAAAGATTCTACCAGAAAGTAACACGGAGTTAGCCCCCAACCCAACACCTCAGAACACAAAGAGCAAACATTATTATATCTCTCCACAAATCTAGCTATTCATAATTAAGACAATACATTTAAACAACTGTAAAATAAAGAGCCAAAGCAAGTGTTAGTTTCTGTTGAACACATACAGAAAAACTGTCTGCAGTCTGTTGAGCCCACATCTCTCACGTGTGCATTTTTACAACATAAAAGTGCCCGAATTTTACATCAGCCACTACCCTGTGTTACTCAAATAAAGAAAAGAGTGAAACTAAGACACTTCTTTTGCAGGTTTCTCTTGAAACTGTACTACTTTGGGGGTGGAAACTTCCTACTACATATGAACACAGCTCTAGAAAAGCACAACTTTGATCTTTCTTTATAGCCAGAGCATCACAAAATAATTAATATTGTTCAGAAGTTTATGCAGCTGTATGTGTGAATATGTAATAAAGTTTCTGCCTGTGAACACAAGTTTAAATCATCATAAGTATTTCTGCCTGATCAAAGGAAATGACTGAACACAGAATAATAAACATCATGTAAACAATGTCCTGAAACATGTTCAGTTGTACTATCACAGTCTTTAACAAGTAAAAATTACATGAAAAAAAAAGGGGGGGAAGTGTTAGCCAGATTTTAACTTCATGTAACAGATACTTACACGATGAAATTAAATGTGTGCAGGAATGTACCCAGATACCAAGGGCCGCTGACAGAGAACAGCTCCTGCCTATGTTAGAAATCTCTCCCTGAGAGATTGAGCCCCTGAAGCAGGGTGACTGCATGTAATCTACTGATGGGCAATGGGCTCCAACTTCAAACCATACCTGGGAACACTTAAGAAAAACACTAGCTGGCATGGGCCAAAATTCTGCCAAGAAACATTCCAGCACTTCAGTAGTACAGTATCATGTTCCACATTTGAGGAACATTCCTGGGAACATTCCCAGGCATCCCCGATTTTACTAGGATGGGCAGAGTCTCAGATTTCCAGATGCTGGCTAAAGTTTTGCTACTTGGACACTATCTTCTGAAGAGAAAACCCATGCAGAACAAAAAAACCCTGAAGGCTTTATTATGGCAGGAATTAGTATTACAGTTAACAATACTTCCTAAAAGGCATGCTGGGTCCAGTTTGGAACAAGCACCATTTACCACTTGCCAGAAAGCTGTAAGATCATTATACCTTTATTCTACACCCTCACTCTACTATTGTCCTGGAATAAACAATGATAAGGAGACTTGAGACAGTTTGCAGATTCACCTCAAACACTATTGACAGGAGATCTTAACTCTGGCATCAAAAAAAAAAAAGGGATCTCAAAGTAGGAATCAATTCCAGACCTCAGGAGAAACATTACAGTGTCTTTGCTAGTGAAAGCACAAACAAAACAACTCTTCCTGCCCACAAGTCTCCCAAGCTTGAATTTTCCTCCTGTTCACCTCTCTCACCCTCACAGTCAGGGTGTCATGACACTCAGGTGTCATTTTAACACAGAGGGAAACCAATCCCTGCTGCTGTGCAGCTACACCTGTGAGTTGTAACAAACAGTTCTGTGAAAGCAGCGTAATAGCTGGTGACGTTCAGAAAGGCAAACAGAACATGAGAATCACTGGAAAAGGAAAACAAAACCGAGTGCTCTGACGTCATCAGGCAAATTTCTGAGCGTGCCCACACATGGTTTCTGGGGCACAACACCAGCAATTCTCTGAGGCAGGATACCAGGCTAAATCTCTTGCCTGATGCTGTCTGCTCTCGTATTGATCTAATTTAGCTCACAGAGAGAGAAACAGCACTGAGGAGCTGGTACTACAGGCTTCCTCACACTCCATCAAACAGAGTAAGTACCCAGTGAGTAGCCCCCCTGGCAGTGAGGCTCTGTGCCAGCTCTGCCACAGCACCCTGCAGCTAACCTACATCTGCTGGTTGATGTGTGCAGATCTGTGCTACTAAACACACTTAATACACAGATGTATTAAGACCACACAATTTTGCACACACTTCCAATAAATTTTACTACAGCCTGGTAAGGGAGACATCATTATCACTCACTTTGCAGTAGAAAATTAATGTGGCTTTGGTTCTGTGGTTTTTTATTTGTTTGGTTTTGATTTTTTTTTAACGTTCTTTACATAGTTTGGTTAACAAATAATACACTTGAAACTTATGCAAAAAAGCACTATCACTATATTCAGAATAATTAATCTTTCCTTGAAACACTTTCTATATAGAAACATTTTTTAATGGTTTAAAAATGAGAGAAAACAAAATTTTCATTTGTATCCTTGGATTTCTAGTTCCTAAAGTGCTTGGATCATGTTTTCAAGAGGGTTTTTTTCTCCAACTTTAAATACTGTGGAAACTCAGCTTATTTAACAGGAAACTAATAATCCTATGACATGGATCTAGAGGTGGGCATGACAATATCTCCCAAGTATCACACTGTTAAAAACCAAAGAGTTGGCACAATACCTCAGATTTGAAGAGGTGAAGAAATATGAGTGGCACTAGACGGACTTGAACAGCTGTACATATTTCAACCCAAGATTTAAAAATTTCTGTCAAAATATTGCAGTGAAAAACTAACATTCCCCATGGAAAGCAGCTATTGGTGAAAATGCTATTTTATCAAAACTCTATTTTCCATTAAACACAGTTTTGACAGAAATTTTTCAACCATCCTTATTCAGTGTTATGCTCTGTAGTTGAAAATGTTAGCAGTTTTTTAGGCTGTCTCTACAACTGCAAAGATTTATAAGGACTTGGCAAAGATGGAAAACAGAAAAAAAAAAAAGTTTAAGACTCGAATCTCTGTCCTTCGTGTTACACACAGCCCTGGAAATTATTTTTACTTAAGTTCAACATTATACATGGTAGTGACATAGCACAGCAATGCTACCTCAGTAGAGCTGTTAATACTTAATTTCATGGCTTTTTTTTTTTTTCCTTAAATAGCACTGGCGAAACATTTTCTCCTCAGTCAAGTACTAGAGATTTTCACTGTGGCTTAATGACCTAGGGGGCAATTTTTCACCCGGTGAAGCCCTGGTACAACTGGTGTGTTGATTTTGGGAGTCCTGCAGGTGGAGTTGCCCCTTCCTCAAATTTCAAAGAGTGTTCAGGATAGGACTCTGCAGACCTGTCTGCTAGAATGTGTAGAATGCAGAATGTAGTCTGCAGGACTACCCAGGACACTTCTGTCACACAGAAATAGTGTTGGGATATCAACTGGTGTAAAGCACAGCCCAGACACAGAACACATTGGACCTTTGGTAAAAACCCCAAAAAAACAAGTCTGAAGGCACATCTGAGCAACACAATGCTCCCATATAATGTCTCTTTCTGACTAGACTAACTAAAATATGATGCAGGGCAACAACAGCCTGTTTCCAAATCAGAAGGATGTGTACACACGCAGACACACGTAGAATTTTTGCCAATTGTCTCTATGGAGCCCCTAAATATCCACTGACATTATTATAAATCCTTCCTTCCTGCAAGCCAGCATTCCCCAGCCCCTTCCATCTCTCACTTCCCCCACAGAAATGACAGACTGACTCTAATCTCCCACCTGCATAAATCTCCTACAGACAACCACAAATATTTTAGCTATGCTGATTTATGGAAGCACAAGCAAGACTAAACCAAGAGATATGTCCTCCATGCACAGTCACTGATGGCTTGCTGCAAATCTTTCCATTTAAACCACTGTCACTTTGCAGTTCCATAGAGAGAGGGAAAAAGAGGAATGAAATAGCATGCAGTAAAGGTTAGGGTTAGGGAAGCTCTTGGGAAAAAACCCCAGCATTTAAACAACCTGATTTCTTCCAAGTTTTCCTGCATAAAATCCTTGCTACTAATTGAAAAAAAATTCTATTTGAGAGAGGATGTGAAAACAGCTGCAAGACCCCACAAGCCTTCCTCCTCTCCCCCCTCTTCCAGCCATCCCATTTTCTGACTTTAACTGACCATGGCAATCTTGATTTACAGCCAAGTTTCTTTTCAGCTAATGCTTACTGGCTGATGCTGCCTGCTTGAGTACCCATGGATTGAGCAAATGAATGAATATGGGCATTTCCTACTCAAATTTAACTACAGCAGTAGTTGGCAAATAAAATCAGGATGTAGCTCCTGATTTGAAAACAGTGAACAGCAAAGACCTCCCTGAATTCAGCAGACCAGGTTTTGAAGGCCACTAGGCACAGGCAGCTCTCCTTGGCCTCAGAGAACACCCATCACAGACAGGATTAGCCTGACAAGAACAAGACCAGAAGCATTGAGTTTATTCGTGGCAGATAAACAAAAAGGACAGAAACTGCACAAGACCTGTCAGCATCTGGCTCAGTGTCATCACCCTGTGTAAGGGCCTGACGGAGGCAAGAACTTTCAGAGGAGGTTGAATTCAATCAGCTACTCAGAGCCAAGCTGCTTTAAGATTATGTTTTGCACACAGACATCAACAGAGACAAATAAAACTGTTGTGGCAACATTATTACTGTTCTGCTGACTATCAAGGAGTTGCAGTTTCAAGAAGCTGAACAAATGAAGGGGTTTCTGCACTCTGGGCTCCACCACCACCATTCTCCTGGTGGTGAATGGAGCCTCCTCTGCACCTTCCTTGCAGCAGGCTAAGTCTTCCCTGCTGCAGGTCACAATTTCACCTGTTGTCACAAGCATGTTGGTAGTGATGTTGGACAGGACAGCTGTAAGCTTCCTGCTCTACTGAAACTAAGTACAGCAGGATCACTGATCATACTCCTTTTATTCAAGTCTGAAAATGAATTGACTTACCAAAATTTTGCTGGGTACAAGTCACCTGTGTTCTCACATCCTGGGTCCAAGACATAATCTGGAAAAAATAAAGAAAGGAGGAATAGTTGGTTAAAAAGAAGAGCAACAGATACTTTATTTCTTTGGCATGCAGAACAAGCCAGGCATATCTGCAATGTGATGGTTATTTTAGGGCATGTTACACTGTCTACATGGTCTATTATACAGAATTCTGGACTGAATTTCCTCTCCAGGCTGTGTGAATAATCACTTCCTTCCTCTAGACCCTAATTTTTTCACTTAGTATAATATGGAAAATTATATATACCATCCTTAGAAATGCATTTAATGACAAATCTTTATGTGAGAGCTAATTGTGCAATATCATTAATAAAGGAGGAGACCAGCTGCCAACTATCTTGGGACATATTCCCCTCAGTATCAGTGACAGAGTGGCACATGTTTGCTTTAGCTTTCTCATCCAATGCATTGGTGAAACTTGACAATACCTGTTCCAACAAGAAACTTTGCTTTTACTTGTGAATAAAAAAATGAAACAAACCAGTGGTAACATTTTGTACATGTTTTTATCAGCTTGGCTATCCAGCTCAAAGACGTGAAAAGAAAATCCTTTTTTGAGAAGGAAATAAAAGCCCAGAACTCAGTAACAGACACTCCAGTAAGGCCCTGTGACTTAATTACACATGGATATTCTGTTAAATATCATTGTGCAATTTAACATAGTGTAACAGTGAGAAGCAGTATTACAAACCAGGTGCCCATGTAATGGCATAGAAGCACGACAAGGCTTAAATTGATGCTCCCAGGGTGACACTTTGTTCTTTACACCTCAAAATCTATCCTGTCTGTCTCTGTGGATGTGCTGTGGCAATCTAGTTGTGCTAAAGATTCATTCTGCTAAGGCAAAAAAACTGAAGGCACAGTCTTTGACAGGCACAAATTTTAATTAATGTACTTGCTGTGAAGTAGCTGCCACCAGGAAAAAATGAACAGAATTTTGGCTTAAATAGCCTAGACATGAAAGTACAGTTCCAAAGAGGTCTACAAGAAAAGCTGTATGGTAGCAACCCAAAGGAAAAAATAGAAAGGTCTTAGCCCATGAAACATCAAGAAAAATAAAAACCAAATGAAAAAATAAAACAACCACAATAGATTTTTTATTCCTGTTAGTTTTCTTTTGGACACATGGGCAATGATTTCAAATACTTGTAACGTGTGAACCCACACATGCCAGAACAGTAGAAAATAGTTACAAGAGATGATGATTGCTACATGAGAATACAGACTAAAAGCACAAGTAGGTATTGTGGTCACAACTGAACCTGGCCAAGACTGAACCTTCCAGCCAGAAGCAAGAGACAGCATCACCACTAACACAGGTCCTGGTTCAAATTCTGTCTCTTATCTGAAGTGGATCTGAGTAGTTTTTGCTCAAAAGTCTTATTTCCCCAAAGAATACACTTGAGGTCAACACTTGTGCACACACACATGCATATACAAGACAAAACGTAGGACCCAACATATATTAACTTAAAATTACTTTTGGCATCATGAGTGAGGGACAGAATAAAGGATTTGATTGCTTATAGTATATACACAGAGTGAAAGAAAGCAACATGTTCATGATAGTAAGGCTAAAGTTTTATTTAGATCTTATTTCCACATGGTTTGTAACTACAAGCTAACAAGGCAGATGCTCCTAAGAAGTATTTCTCTTCTCAGGAAATGTCCAGAAGCAATTTTAGAGAAGGCAACAGCAGCTGCTGCCAGGTTCCCTGCAGTTTAGAGAGGCATTGCAGTTGCACAGGGTGGACCAAGTACAGTGATTATAAACCAGTTCTAACATAGTGTGCAGTAGCAAAACTTTTGGAAGTTTTCTCCCTTAACACAATTCCACTGGCACCTTTGTTCTCCATGTAGGACTTCTCTGAGCATTGAGACAAGTCTGGAAATCAGGATTTCACCTGAAGCTGTACAGGTTGAGACAGCCCTAAGTGAAACCCTAAATGTGATTACACAATGTACACCAGCTATTCAAACAGGTGATACAACAGCAGCACTTCCAGAACACCAGAGAGAAGTTAGAGAATTGCAATGAAGAGAATCATTTGTAAACCAGTGAATGGAAACCACTCTTGAGAGCTTCCCTTTGGAGATTATCCTCTTCAAGCTGAAGTACAACACTACCAAGAGCCTCCCTCACTCAGGTCAAGCACACACCATCTGTGTTTCCTGCACCTAAGCTGCTGGTGCTCAGGCAGAATCATGGAGGTGATCTATCTAGTCCACATCCTGGAAGCCAGAATGGTGAAATAAGTGGCAGGTCCACAGTCTGAGCACTTCATAGACTTGACCTACTTCAAAGAAAACCAGGAAGGGCAGTTGCAGGTTCATGCTGTGAAGAAATTGTTGCTGCTCCAACCCACCATGCCAGATCGTAGGATGCTGCTGTGAGGTCACCTGAACAGATTCACTACAGAATTCAAAGCCACAAAGTGACCTATTTTATGTCTGATAATGAAATAAGATGCTAGGAAGCATTTCCAGAGAAGTACCTGGTCACTGACTGCTGTAAAATCTCAGTGTAGTTAGCACAGCCCTCCCTGGTATTGCCTGCAGATGTTAACACACCACCAGACTCACTTCCAACACACCATTTGTTTACTTGACTTAAAAACCACAAATAATCAGAGACAAACCACCCAAAGGGATGAACATCATCACGGGCAGTTTCTATTCTCAGATTCCTCTAAGTCAAAAGTAACTCCTTAAATGAGAACATTATTAAATACAAATTAAACCAAGTGTGTATTTAAATAATAAATGTCTGAAAAGTTGCTGCAATTTTTGGAGGAGGTTAAATTTTAAATTAAGAGCCAGGAATTTCAACCCTGAAGAAGCAATATCTGTGACAATTCTATTATTCTGTCCAGTAGCCCCTTCTCAAGTAAGAAGTTACCTTTTCATGGTTCACTACCAAACATTAGGACAAATTTTCCAAATAAGCTCATCTCCCAACTTAGGTACCTAAGTAATGCCTGAATTATCAAAAACACATGGGACAAGATCTAGTCTGAACCTGTATTTGGATTGCTGCTGGTCCACAGGAAAAATGGCACTTTGGCGAAATCAAGAGCTTTCACAACAACAAAAAAGGAGAGCTCATTTGCCACAAAACAGGAGTTCAGTGCTTCTTACTCTTTCTGCAGCTCCAATCACTTGTCTTTCATGAGCACTTACTACTTGGAAAGCTGATAGAACTTCAGGCATCAACAGACTCTTTCAGTAGCAGCCAGGAGTCAGCAGTGAAGGTATTGTTCCACAGCCTATTAAACCAGTAACCTGTTCTGCTGTCAAAAGCTGTGGACCTGTCATCTCCTCTCTTGCTCCCTTTCTTGAACCAAATTAGCTTTAACATAGCAGCCAGCCAGATTGTGGAGCTGATATGGCAGGGGAAACAAAAAGCTTTAGTTCTCAGCCTCCTTGTCTCGATGACCAACTGCACAATCATGAAAAAGGAAAGGGGCAAAATGATATAATTTGGATGCAAAGCCAACTCAGACCAGCTTGACTGACAAATGAAACTGCAGCCTCAAAGAGCAGGAAATGTGGCCCCAGGAAAGCAACTACTTCAGGCTCTGCTCTGGCATTCTGTAATGAACTCAACACAGACTGTCTACTGCTCTGCTCTGGCAGTGGAGATCTGGGGAAGGTAAAATACTGAGCCCAGATATCACAGCAATTCCCATCTCAGCTCTCCCAGTTTCCAAGCCTGCATGATCTCACTGCTGAAGCACTGCTCTTGGTCTGTGCATGAAATGGGTGTATACTGGCTGACTTGGTAATGCATTTTTCTTCTGCCGCTGGGTGCGCTTCCCTTAGCATCCAATATTTTTGCTTTTGCCTTTAAAAACAGCATGTGTAGCAGAGAGGCTGGGAATGCTTTTTGTGTAGAGGAAAACGTATTCCAAATTGAGCAAGAAAGCTGCCATTCCAAACACAGAGAGGAAAGGTTTGAACAAGAAAACTGTGAACTGTATTTTGCTCATGTAAGAAAATTCTGACAAAATGAGAGAATCTGTAACTTTGCAGCCTAGATTTTTACCCCCCAAACAGGGACAAAGGACACTGCTGATATGCTCCAGGTGTGGATTCTGCATGCCAAGAGAGACAGATTTGTTAAGGATCAGCTGAGTATGCATCTGCCTGCTCCTTTCGCTGCAGGTTGCACAACTGATGTTATAATAGGCAGACTTCAAAACTGCAAAGAACATTCCTTTAAACATGAGGGTCAAATGGTTCTGATCAAAAGAAAATAAATCAGAAAAGCAAACAAATGCACTCAGTAAGCCAAGTTTCACCATGAAAGGCAAGAGGGTCTTTTTTCTTTGCTTTCTATTGCCCCCATTATCCTGAAAATAGCGGTTCTGGGAAGAAGATTTCAATATAAGCCATACAAAAACCTGTGGACATCCTACAGAGCACATTAACCAGAGGAAAGGGTAGACTACAGTGGATGTTCTAACTAATGAAAGGATTTAATAACATCAGCTAGTAGAGATCACTTATACAAACTTTCATAAGCTTTAGCGCATATTTTATTCTCTTGAGAATTCTTGATGGATGTTAAGGCGCTTTCCAGCTACCCAGTTAGGGCAGAGAAATGGTGCAATCCCAATAATTCATTTCAGAATTTGTTAGAAAATTGGAAAAATTGATCATCACTTCAGACAAATATCTGACATCTAAAATATTTCTGAAGAAACAGTCCCGAGGAAATAGTTGCACATGGCAAACAGGCTGAAATCTGGGTAAGAACAAATGCACAATGGTTCACAGGGCTGATGGAAATACTTCTCAAGACAGTCACAGACAACTAGGAAGGTCTGTTGCAGGTTTTATTTTTGGCTTGCTTAAACGTGATATATAAGATTATCAGATGTACTGCAGAGAGATAAAACAGTATGGAACAGAAACAAGACCTTGGGTTACTTAAAGAGACACCTTGTGTTAAAAAGTCAGCTACATAAAAGGGCTGCTCCCTGCAAACCTCTGGACATAAGCAAAGGGTCTGACGAGGGTTGACAAACAGCAAGCTGCTGTTTGTATTTATTGATGAGTTCATCCAAGAACAAACCCCTTCCCACCTTTGGATAAAACTGGTAAGCAGAGGGCCATACTACACTAAGACCCAAGCAAAACAGGGACCACCTTTCTGTCAGACTACCAAAGGCAGTTTATGACTCAGCAGCCTCCAGATCTACTCTGCACAATTAATTGTCTTGCACCAATCACTTGTTCTAGACTTAAAAACTATCAAAACCAGAAAGCTTGTGAATATGGGACACACGGAGCCTTGTAGTTAAATTTAGAAGTACCCCCTCTCAACCCAGGACAAGACCTTATGCCATGTGATCTGCACTTCTATTATTTATTTGGCTTCAAATTTTTTTTGCAGAAACATGCTGGAAAAGATAACTCCTGAGCTCAATTGTGGTTGAGATACCAACTGTTTCTTGCAAAATGTGACAGGTCACCCTAATTTCTGCTTGTAGATTTAAATAATAGTTTCAGATGCATTGGGAGAACATGATGAGCACACAGAGGGAAGCTGACGTTTGTGAAATGCTTCAAACTCCTTCTGCTACAGACAATGAAGAAAAGTAAATACTCAACATTACAAACATTCTGGTGTTCAAAAAGCTTTTTTCCACTATTCACATTATTCCCAGTATTCACACATCCAAAGGACACACTGCTCCTTTTCTTCAACCAAATTAATTTCTGTTACTACTGCAATCACAAAGCCTGATGCAGTGCTTAGTCTAAGTTCTTGGCCTACATAGTGTGGTCACCAGAAGAAATGCAGTCTGCTTGTCTGTAAGGTGGGCCAGCTGCATAATGTAAATGCCAAGAATGGTGAAGGTACAGGGCTGGAGAAATGGAGAATATAGTACCTCACAGTGCAGACAGCTAACTCAGAACTGCTTGCAGCAGGGCAGGAATTGATATCAAAGATCTCTCCATGATCTTGGTGCCTCCCACACAGACCTTCATCCTCCCTTCTGATGTTCACAGACTGGAAGATTGCAACAGCTCCTGTGCTTGTCCAGTGGGACAAGGAACAAAAGGCTTGAGGGAAATTATCATGGATGTACATAGCTGATGCTGTCTGCATGGCAAACTCAACCATTTTCCTAACATCTCATCTTAAGGACAGCCAGCTGTTCTCTGTGTGGCCAAGATAATGCATCATGCTCACAATGCAAGGCAGAGGCAGTCTGAAGAAAGGAGGAGGAGATCTGAACTCAAAATATGTGTTTTAAAAGGTTGGGCCAAGTGGCATATGCCTGTCCAGTAATTCCTTCTGTCTTCATCTTCTAAACTGTGTAATAGTGTGTGACTAATATCAGTCCTCCCACTTCTCCAGCCTAGTCATTTCAGCTGATATTTTAGAGTGTACCACACTATGTGCTGACATGCCTCCACCCTCTGCTAGCTTTCCTGTTCTAGAGAGAGACAGAGAAAGGATGACTCATGCATCTCTCCTACTATTCAAACCTTTTAAGCAAATGCAAAGGAAAGTTTTAAAGGTGCTCTCTTGATTTGGGAATGCCTGGGTGGGGTTTTCTTTTTCTGTGTGTCAAATGACATGCAATTTTCTAACCTCTCTGATGCCGAGACATTTTAATAATTCATGAACCTTCCTGCCACTTTCAAATTGCAATTTGGAAATGTCAGTAGTGGCCACTGATATAGGCATTTGTGGATGTCTATCGGAAATGGAAAAAGAGAAGGATGGTAGAATTAGGTTGCTAAATGCCTTGTCTGAGTTGTACTCTATTTGACAGCCATAATTAAAAGCCGAGCTGGTGGAAAGGGGAAAGTGAAAAACCCAAAAGTTAATGCACATGAGATCAATGCTGACTTCAGAATGTTCCAAAAGAAAAAGTGTGCATTGTTAATTAACTTCCAGCATATTTATGTCAGATTTAAATGCAAAGTATTTTATCACCAACTCTGGGCATCTTCAAGAGATAGCCATGCAATGATAACAAAACCCAACATCATTGATTGCAACAGTAGCAAGATCAGACCAAAATAAAAAGGCAGATCCTCATCCTTTATGGCTTCCCATGTCAAATTGACCTCAACCTGTGAGCTTTCATGCAGCCAGTGGACGTGCTTTGTGTGCTTCTTTTATTTATTTATTCTTTAAATTAAAAAAACACCACCTCATTTTAGGAGATCTTTAATGGAACAGAAAACAGACCTTGAAAGCAGCTGAAGAGAAATTGCTGAGTTTGTTTTTAACCTAGATCATAAGAGAACAGGGAGAGGATAAAGTCATTACAGAGATGACCAAGCAAACAAGTCAGCTCTGTGAAGGGCGTTTTTCTCATAGACTTTCTAATTCCAGGTCAAATCTGTACCTCAACCATGATCTTAAGAAAAGCACAATCCACTGATTAAGGCAGCTTGTGCAATGGCTTCTGATATTGTCCCCAGGTCTGCTACCTTAAGAGACCCAGATGTCTTATTTCTCTCCCAGCAACATGTTCCTATAGACTGAGGGACAGGGTTTTTCTGGAGCCCTAACATCTAGGAAATATCTAGGAGAAAGGGAAAGGCACAGGGGAGTTACGTTGGACAGCTTGTTTGAGCGACTGACCATCCTCATCCCTAGTTTCGAAGATAAATTAAAAGGTATGTCATGCTGTAAGGGATAGGTCTGGTCTTCAAGTACATGGGCAACCTTTGTTTTAGGGGAAAATCTGAGTGGCTGGTCAACTGCTGATCTATCTCCTGCTCTTGATGTCAAACCCACTGCCTGCCTCTAGAACTGTGCAAAGGTAGATTTTAGTAGTGTACTGCTAGACAAGCTCACCTCTGCCATTCATTTTTCTCATGATGTAAACTTCCATAAAGAAGTGACATTGCAGAAAGGGTCAGAGCAGGATCTGAGCTACATTTCTCTGTACGCCACCTCTGTGGGGAGAGCGTGAGGGACCAAGGACTTTCCTCAGGATTCTGCAGTCTCTCAGCTCCCAACCAAATGCCGGGGGCGACTGGGAAAAGGCCTTTTGAACCGCATTGCCTTCCCGTACAGCTTTCCACGCAGAGTTTCCGAACTGCCGCCTCTCCTCCACCTCCAGGCCCCTCAGCAGCACCAACACGAACTCCTCAGCAGACAAGGCAGCGGCGCAGCTCCTGACAGGCGGCGGTCTCTCCTCCAACACCTCCCCGTCCCGGGAGGGCAGGGGCCTCGCCCCAGCACAGCGAACACCGGGCCCCGGGCCCAACCTCGGCCTCGGAGGAGCAGGAACCCGTGAGGAGCGAGCCCCCGGCCCGGCCTCCTCCCGATCCCCTCCATCCCCATCCCTTCTCTCCGCTCCCCTCAGCGCCATGGCGGCCGCCAGCGCTCGCGCCGCCTCAGCCTCCGGGCCCTCACGCGCTTGGGGAGCGGCCCCGCCAAGGCGAGGGGAGGGAGAACCCCGGGCCCCGCGCTCGGGTCCCTGCCCGCCCCGCAACCCGGTCCCTGGAAGGGCCTCGGCGGTTCCCCCTGGCGGGCGGTGCCGAGCCCGGCCCGCAGCCCCGGTACCGGAGGGAGAGGGGTGAGGAGCAGCGGCCTCCGGAGAGCGGGCGACACCGCCGCCGGTCAGGGGAAGCGCGGCGGGGCCGGGGCTCGGCGGGGAGCGCGGAGCCTCCTGCGGGATCTCCCGGCTGCCGAGAGGAGGGAGCCGGGCAGTCTCTTACAGCGCAACACGCGGTTTTTACTTCGGTAAATCCCTCCGGGCCCCGGCGGAACCAGCGGAGGCCGCTCCTCCATCTTAAGCACCCGCCCGTTCCCAAGACAAACGGGTGTGGGAAAAGCCGGGATGCGGGAAAACCCTGGGGATTCCCAGTGCGGGACGGGGCCTGGAGGGAGCTCTGCTCCGCAGCCCTCACTGTGAGCACCGGTGTGCGGAGGGACCGAGGCTGTTGTTAAGAACTGGAAAAACTTCCCCAAAACCTTCTTCACAAGTGAGGAACTGGGACAGCCTTGCCAACTCGCTGCCCCGGAGAGGCCAAATTTTGGTAAATTGGGTAATTTTTGTCTCCTGAAGCCCAGGGTGAAGCTGATCCCCAGGCACAGGAGCAGAGCTGACAGTGCCCAGGAGTAGCAGTCAGTCCCAGCGGGGCTCTGAGCCGACATATGTCACTGACTCACCCAGACACTTGCCAAATCATTAGACCATGAATACCTCTTGAAAAAAAAAAATTAATAAAGCCACCCGATGGCAGCTTTTAAAGAGTAAAGAAAGGACACTGAAAAACAAACCACATGGATGCTCCCAACCTGCCTCCCCCCTCCTCGCAGGCCAAGCTGGGAGGCAGCATTTTATCACTTAGAGATTGCAAGTTGGATTGCAAAGTCTAGTCTGATGGCTGGCTGGATAATTTGTCTCTCAGCTCCGAGAGAAATGATGGAAGTCAATTTGACAGCTGCGAGGCTCCCCAAGGATTCCAGACCCAAAGTGCACAGAGCAGTGACAGACACGGCGATGCACTGAATATCAATGAGGCTCTGCCTGGGAATAATGCTGAGGCCATACAAATTGCACATGTTCAGCTGGAAGGTTATCACTATCATTATAGTTATTAATTATTGTTATTATTACTTCTATTATTAAGACATAAAAGAAGCCAAAAGCCCCTTCTGGTCTCATAGAAAATAGATGAGTTCCCAGTTCTGACCCACACATTGCCCTCCATCTTGTGCAAACACACCGAGGTAAGTGGAGCTGCAGAGGGGGAAGAAGATCCTGCACCATGGGAAGCAACCAAGCTTTCCACTGGTTAGAAAAGGAACAGCATTTGAGCTGAGGTCAGGGAAGAAACTCAATCATTTGCACCCAACTTTCTAGTGCCTTGTACAGAGTGCTGCGAGTGGAAACTCAATTGCTTTCTCCCCTTAAGGTGTGGGCAGCTGCCCTGAAGATCTGGAGATGATCAGACAGGATGCAAGGCAAGGAAGATTGGAACCAAAGTGCAAGAACAAAAATGTATGCAGGCCTCCTGGGGTGTGTTCAGACCAACAACAATCTACTGAGCTGGTAACTCGCAGAACTTACAGCAGAATTTGGCCACAGTATCTATCCAACTGCAGTTTATTAGCTTAAAATAACAACATGCAAGTCCCCATCACTTGGTCTCTTGGCAATAAAACTGAACACCCTTTTCTGTCACTTGCAGATACAGGTGATCTCATCTGAAAGTCAGTTGAGTCTTTGCTTATTCTAAATTGTTGAGCTTTCTTGGGAAGCCTTGGGCAGTTTGCTCAAATAACTTTAGAGCTGAAGTCAATGCAACATTTTGGAAAAAAAGAGAGACAAGGAAAAGAATTCAAAGCAAAATAGCTTTTGTGCTCATATTCAAAACTAATTTTTTTTACATTAGAGAGGTCAATTAAAGCAAGATACTAGAATCTGCTCACATAGCAAATTTATTCCTGAAAAATAGATTTACAAGGGACACCAAGCTCAGTGGCAACACCATCAGTTCAGTCAGAAGCACAATTGTTTGGCTAAAACTATGGCAACTGTACAGATACTAACATGCAATCCTGCTTTATTAAATCAAACCTCTAGTGAATCTGTTATCACCATAGTAACACTGTAGTTATTACATGGAAACATGTTGAACTACAGTTTGCTATTAGCATCTGGTTAGCATCTGCACAGTTTCTTATTCACATTGCTAAAATTATAATCCAAGCAGAGAAAAACTGAAGTAAAACTATATCTTAATGCCAAATCCCAGTCTCAGGTGCACTATATTTAACATATGCTGGTCCATGCTATGTACCCTATATCTGGATTTATAATTAGGGTCTTGGTGTGGTATTTAGAGGTTAGTTTATGTATCTCCTAGGATGCAAATGTGCTCTTTGTAATAATATTCATGCAAAAAAATTGCAAAACCATATGATAATTGCAACTGACCTTCTCAAGTGCTCTCCAAAGTAAGCCAGGTTTGCAGAGACTGCTTTGAACATTTCAAAGCTCCAAGAAGTTTCAAACAGAGCTGGTTTTATTCTTATTTATTTTAAGCCACCTGCCACAACATTTTTCCTGTCTTCTTCCTCCCACATGAAGTGTGGCACTCTGTATTCAGGCAGTGCCATTTTATGAATAGAGTGAAGAATTCTGCAGTCTGACAAATGTGTTAAATTTGAGGCCCAAAGATCTACACACAGTCAGGATGAGAAGTGGCCAAGTTATATCACTAGAAATCTATATTCCTGGGTTCAAAACCTGTAGATAATAGATTTTCAAAGCACACACAGGTACGTCCCTGCAACCAAAGTCAGTGCACAGAAAGATATCCCAAGTTGTCTCAAAAATCCTGCCAGAGAGGGAGGACTTTCTAAAAAAGGATTTTCAGCTTCTCTAAAAGATGTTCGTACCTTTTGGTTAATCCAGTCCTATAAATTTACCAAGTGGAAATATATTTAAACAAGTTTTTTCATGCTTTGATGATGATGGCTGGCTGATACTTCATCAGTTACTTATCGAATATTGGTTGGGTTCATGGTTTCCACTACAACAGGAAACAAACTGCTGTCAGAGCTTGCCCTGACTTTAACATTCAGAAAATTTGGATTTTCCTTCTTTTTGTGTCTGCTACCATGGAAGGTTTGATGGAGCTTACGGGTGACAAGACGACAGAAGAATGCTTGAATCCATGAAATATGCAGCCATGAAACTTTCTGATCTTTCCAGAGGTGTCCAGTCACACAACACAGAATAAAATATACTTGTGTAGCCCAAACAAGTTCTGTTACCACTTGGTAACTACTGACACTAAAGCAGTTACTCTCCCCAGCTGTGTAAGTGAAAACCAGCCAGCCTTTGTGTAACCCCTGTGGGGGCAGAACTCTAGATTGCTCAGCTATAACAGGTGAGGCAATGCTGGCACTATTTTGGGGTGAGATTGACATCTCTCGTGTTTTACATACTTTCTGCAGTCTACAATAAAAAGCACTATTTTGACTCAAACTACTGCCTGTGTTTTGAATTCAGTGGAATAGGCCCTACAATAATGAGATGCAAGCATAGGGAACAGCAGGCATTGCAACCTGCAAATATGAAATGATGCATTTTTGGTGTAAAAATCCCAACCAAATAAAAATAAACAACATGCCAGTTCATAAGGAGAAAGATAGTATAACAAATACCACAACTAAAGACAAATAGAAGGAACAACAATAGGGAAAAGTCTTTAAACATGCAGGGGGTTTTTTGTGCTTTCAGTCACAAAACAGTTTTATAGATCCTTTTTCTCCTTAACACAGGTTCTGTAACTCTCTCCTGCCTCCAAAATAAAGCAACAGGCTAAAGCTGGTTAAAGACATGATTCTCTCCATGGGATAAGGAAGAGAAGCAGCTTTGAAAACCACAAAGTTACACCAGTAATAACATCAGAAAAGTCAGGTCCTGGGCTTTACTGAGCTCTTAGGCTCCCCTTACCCAACACACATGAACTTTCTGCAAGGAAAACACAGCACTTCAGGTTCACTAGGAGGTGAACCAGGTGAGGTTAGTAACCTGCTAGGATGGATCCTACCTGGCTTACTTCATGGTAAAACTAAAGTGCTGTGAGTTCACTGCAGCACAGCTCACACACATTGGCTATTCTACTTCTTGCTTACACACCCCACACCACCCTTTGTTTGGTTTTGTTTTAAACAGGAAAAGAAGCCATATAAGAACCCACACTAAAAAATCACATCTCTACAAGTAAAACCAGGTACTCTCTACACACCCCTGCTTAAATAAAAAATCATCATACCAGGACTGATCTTTTGCTGTTCCTTCTCTTGCTCTCATCTTTGGTGTTCCCTTCCCTCCTGCTCCGCTCACCTTTAAGGAGAAACTACTGCTTCCAAATGGCAATTTCATAAGCACCTGTGAGAACTTAATTGGAACTAATTAGCTGTTGGTTGTCTGGGACCAGAGGAGTCACAGCAATTACTTCAGTCAAGAAAAAACCTGGGGGAGGGCATTGCTTCTCTTCAGAAAATGAACTAAGCTACTCCCTAAAGGGAAGTTTTAAGAGAGATGGAACCTCTCAAATACAAGTTAAATACAAGTCAGTGAAATCACCACAACCAGCAATCTAATATTACCATTAAAAATCACATCTCTAGCAGTAACATATGCTCACCAAATTAAGCCTTGTGCTAGTTTTGATATGATTACAGGATTATTTGTTACTACCATAGGCAAGGCTGTCACTGCCATTAAGATACATGAGCAAACTAAGAAAAGTGCAAGCAACCTTGGGTAATCTTGGGCATGGGTATAATTATACATGGAGAAAAAAGGAAAGGTGGAGATGTGAGATGAAAGAAAGAAGGAAGCTTAGAAGATAAGGCTGTGAGTTGGAAGAAATAGTTGTGAGCCCAAAGCAGAAAGAATTCCATGAAAACTGCAGAAAATTCTCTGGTAATTTATTATTGTGCAGTGCTCATTCTATGAAATAATGATGACAGAAATTAAGTCCACTTTCAGCACTATAGGACATTTCCTTTGTGATGGAGATGAATCCCTTAAGAGCTGTGAGGAGCATAAACCACAGTGAAATGGTACTTTTTTAGCCAAGAGAGAGCAACATCAACTTTGTAGTACGTTTGCCTGTGTAGCACAGGTGCATTTTAACCAAGTCTCCCAGGAGCTTTGTTGTTTTCTGGCCAGATTGTTGCTGTACAGAAAGAATAGAAAGAAATATGTTTAAGTAAAAACAAAGGTAAATTTGGCTGGACTGCTGGCTAATAGGAGAAAGAAGGACTAATAAATTTTTTTTAAAGCAACTGCCTGGTGGCTGGCTCTCTTTACTTAGACTTCTCTGCAGCACACATGTTTGGGAAGATGCAAGCCAGATATTTATTTTCAATGCTGTTAAAAAAAGAAACAGCTCTCCTGGAAGTGTAGACAACTAGTTCAGGACAAAGCAAAAATGTTTACAGGGAACAAGGTTTTAGTAGCAGCCAAGGCAGAGGCTGTCAGTGGATGATATCAAGAAGTATTAATGCAATCTTTACACTTAACAACTGCATTCTTAAACTAGCTTAGCTCTGACTTCAATGTCTGCAGAACCAAGTGGAAGATGACCAAAGGAGGTAACAATTACGGTATTCAGTGATGGAAAAAAACACCAGTGACAGGAGAAGGAGAATTTTAACGGTTTATATAGGACTTTCCATAAACCCCATGGTTTTCCTTTCTGCATACTTTACACAAAGACTGTAAAAATGATAACTTAGGGGAAAGGTAATCAAATATTATTTGTATAAAATGGAAACAGAAAAAATGGATCTATACAGGTTATTCTATACTCTGCTCTAAGGAAATTCACAGACTTGTTTCTATAATCTTGGGAGGGAAGCCAAAGAAGACTGGAAACACTCATAAAGCTTTAAGCAATTGATCTTACTGGGAGGTTACACTGGTACCTTTTATCCTCCTGGTATCCAGATGTTTCAGAAAATATCCCGAAGTGAAACACTTGTAGGTTTCTAGGAAATAAAGTGGAGAATCATTCTGTTCTCTCCCTTCCAGCCTGCCATCAGGCATCTATCTAGGCTGCAGTATGTGCAGGGAAATTCTCTGTAGCCCTGCAGACAGCCTGCCTCAGGCTTTTCATCTTAGGGCTTATAAAAGCCAATCAAAGGTGGATGGACTTGTGTGAAAAGGAGCCTCCTAAGGAGGAAACGTGCAGCAATAGCCACAGTGGTGCCTGGGGTGGCATTCCTGGGAGAGCAGTTTGTGTGAAGGAATGCTGCCCTGTGTTTAGCAGGGAAGAGGTGAGGAGAGCATTTTGACAACCTGCAGTTTTAAAACCTTGAGTACAGAGATGGTGGAACTGGCTGTACTTCAGTGATGGCTGATGTCATGCCTTTACAGTGCTTCACTTCCACACACAACAGCAGGCTCAGTATTATTGCTCCAGCTTTGCCCACAGACATCTAACTGCAGCAGCCCAAATGCTGGACACAAACCTGATCTGTAAGACATTACCAAACACCCTGAGCTGTCATTTTAACTGCAAGTGCTCAGAGGTTACTGTTACTCTCCCCTGTTACATGGGATCTGATGTGCTTTCTGAGACAGCTTTCGATGAGGAAAAATCCTCTGACAGCCCCTGCCCCCTTCCAACATAAAAACTGGAGCATGCCTCTTTAAAACGAGCCTATTTAGGCCACAGATGCTAAATGAATTCAGCAGACAGACGGAGTAATGGAATGTCAGTGTTCCAGTCTGCTGCCTTGAAGCAATGGGGGTTTTTTTATTATTAATTTCTCCTCTCATTTTCCAATGCTGCCTCTGGGCTCCATGCTTTAGATGCAGTGTTCTTGTCAGTCTTGCTAACCCAATTTGGAAATAATTAAATTTTAAAATATTAAAGGGATTATAAATACTTCCCACCCCACTTCTCCCACCCCATTCCCTTTTATGCTGTCCCTCTAAAACTGCTGAATTTTGCTTCAGGACTTAAAATGCGTTACTGCAGAATCTGATTTTTGCTACTGCAGTTTCCTTTACAAAGGCTGAAGAATATCTGAAGGGAAAAAAACCCCAGAGTTTATTCCAGTAAAAGGTGCCCAGGAGCCTTATGAGATAAAGAGCTTTGACATCTTGGAACCTGATCTCACTCCCATTTAAATTAATGTTAAGACTCTCAGATTCTTAGAACTGAAACATTTGAGTCACACGTGAGTCCTTATAATGACAGAAACAAGGATGTAGTTTAGTACAGAATCACTGAGGTTAAGGACATCTAATCCAGCCACCCCGCTCAGGCAGGGTCAGCTGGAGGATTTTGCTCTGCACCACATCCAGCTGGATTTTTAGTATATCTAAGGATGGGAACTCCAAAACCTGTCTGAGCAACCTATTCCAGAGTGCAGCCACCTTCACAGTAAAAAGCTTTTTCTTGTGTCTAGACTGAACACTGAAGAACCACCTCTCCTGTGTACCACATCCCAGACATTAGCATCAGGTGTTTTCTTCTCTTTATATGTCCCACAAATAGATTGTAAACATATGTGTTTACAGTTCCTGAAATAGAACCTGAATTATTCTGAACATGTGCCTCCAGCTCTAACTATTGGGGTCTTTTAAAAGACAGTTCTTCAGGTTTAGAACAGCAGTGTCACTATGTGAGTCTCACAATAAAGGTTTCCTAACTCTCAGGCTTGCCCTTTTGTGGATCCAATGTGCTGCTGTTATTTTAGAGCTGCATCTGGAATAGAGCCCACAAAAGAAAAGATGAGACCAGCACCAACTTATCTATGCCATCTTTGTCCCACATTTCCATCTTGAAAGCATTCTGTGGAGCTTCAGATCTTTCTGGGTCACCAGTGGTTTGTTTCAACAACTGTACTCCAGACCTCACTGAGTTTCAACCAGTCATTTTTGTTTATGGCTTCTATTTCCTGTATATTCTTCTCAGTGATTGCATTTCCCAGTTCACACCACATCTCAGATGGAAAATAAAGAGGGGGGGAAACAAGGGGAATCCAGAGTGTCACATACATCACGTGTGACACATAAGCTGAAACTACCCAGAGCATGAGGATGGCTGTCTAGGAATTTAAGACTAACTTTAGTCTGGAAAGGAGTCAGTAGAAGCCAATCTACCACAGGTTCCTCTAGTGATTTACATGCAAAATCCTAACACCATTGAGAAAAAACCCAAACAAACAAGGTTTGAATCAGTGACTGTATGTGAATCACCTATTATATTGGATATTTAGGTCGGAGAAAAGCACGCAAACTGCCAACAGAGTCTGTGACATTCAGGGCATTCTATCAGTTTGTCTATGGCATGTTTTTCTTGGGACTACTTCTAATTAATAACTCTACATTGCTTAGTGGGGTTTTTTGAGAATCAGATGGTTGTTAAGAAAACAGGTCTTTTCAATCTGTGTAAATCCTCTGCATTTTTCAGAACAATTTTATGACATGAGAGAGAAAAAAGTCTCAGTTAAAGTGGAAATTAAGAGAGTGGCAGCATCAAAAGGACAGAAAGACTACACTTACATTATTGTAGGATTATGGATTTGTAAAAGCATGAGCTAGTCTGGCTTGAAAGAAAGGAACTCCAAACCCAGAGTCCGTGCTTAGGCGTAGGACAGAAACCTGTTTTTTCTGCATCAGGCAAAGAAGGGATCCATAATACAGTGAGCTATACTTGGGCTGAAGAAAAAAGCTTTTAAAAGATAGAAAGTGATGCCATACGCTTTCATTATGGAGCATGCTATGCAAAGATCTGGGTAGTCAGCTCCCACCAACCATCTGGAGAGAGAAGTCACTCAAATTTAAGTGCTGAACCTGCTGTGGTAGACAATCAGTGCCAGTGAACCACTCACTACTCTCCCCCTGTCTGTTTTCCTGCCTTTTGCTGCAATAGAGCCTTAAAATAAAATTATCTGGCTACCACTTTGCAAACACCCTCTTCCAAACACCCCAGCTTCATCTGCAGAGAGCACTCCATTCATTGGACAGAGCAGGCCACTTCCCCAGCAAACACTGCACTGAAGGCCTGGCCAAAACAGAAATACCACAGAAAAGTAGTAACACAAGAAAAGATTGCCTCTTCTTTACTGAGCTCCTCGTGGCCCCATGTTAAACCCTGATTTCTGTTTTGTGTCTCCCTGATTCCTCCCCAGTGCCTAATGTCTCTTTTGACTCCCGTTAAAAGCTTCCTGGGGCTCAGATCTTGGGAACCCAGCAAGCTCACTAGCTTTCCCTTATGAAAAGTGACTTAAAGTGCCAGGGAGGGTTTAGCAGCTTCGAAATAAAAGGAACTTTCAACCATGTTGCCATAAATTGCTTTGTTGCCTGTAGTCAGCAAGAATCAGTTTGAAGGCTTCCGGAGCCTGAGGGTATCAATGGCTTTGTTTTTTCCCTCTATCAAATCTATCCTCCAGTGACTTGTGTTACACTGCAGGCTGCTCTGGGATGCTCAGCAGATGCTAAATGGGGCACAGGAGACATATCAAGCCCCTTGGCATGTATATATTTTTTAATCAAATAGGCAGACATGGGCAAAAGGATCTGTAATGGTGAATCAAATGTTCCTAGTGTGCTTTGTTGTTCACAGTCATCCTGCCTCCCTGTAGGACTAGACAGTAACTGAGTGACTAAAGCCTAACCAGCTTGGGAGCAAGTGCTGTAAGCCTTACTCATGTAAGTACCAGCTCCAGTGGGCTCTCTGGGACAGCTTGTATTACAGCAGGTCATTTAGCATTCATGGATGAAGACCTATGAAGAATATTTGTAGGTGGGAATAATCTAATGGGAACAGAATACAGATTAAGTCAATTACAGAAACAATTAGGTGCACATCAGCTGTGAAGAAAAAACAAGTAGGATATGGAGTGCTGTTTCCACAACAGCAGCTCCTAAACAGAAGAAGGAATAGTGAGCAATTTAATAACATTGGGATGCCCCTGATTTTTCTACTAATCAGTAAGACAGAAACATTACCAAATAAAGGGAGCTACTGAAGGCTTTTCCTTCTTTGAACTTGCCTGCATGCATAAATTGTACAGAATTAACCTAAATTACATAGGGATACTGGTAGCAGTCTTACCTATCATAACTTTGTTTAAAAAGCAAATGGGGAAAAAGACAAATGAAGAAAGATGAGCTTATTATATATTGAAAATTGACTGGCTATCTGAATTCCTACCTAAGGGTAGCAGAATAAAGCCCACTGGGAAAAAAACTCTGGTATAATGAAATCTATTTGTGAAAAAGAAGCAGATATAGCTGAAACGAACATAATAAACAACATAGATAGGTACCATATTTGCTGTAAATTGTCACTTATAGAGAATGTTATGTGGACAAACTGAAGAAATCAAAAAGCATAATGTATTTTTAAAATTTGGTTCTCAGCTTTGAAGTGAGAGCTGCTCAGCAGAGCACAGTGAGGGCCAGCGCAGTGATTCCAACATTGCAGCAGCAGCTGGGAGAGCTCTGTTCACTCTCCTTTGTCAACACAGAGCTTCCATAGGAGCTCTGCCAACTGATTTAGCTTTCCAGAGTGTCAGATTCCTATCTAAAATGCTGAAGGAACAATTTTCTCCTATTAAAGAAGGATAAGGAGTAGGTACATACATTATAGATTGTGAGACAGTCAGGCACTATAGTGGTGAGGATGAGACATGCACCTGACATGGGCTGGGAGTGTTCCTTGTTGGAGAAATGGTCAAATAAGGTTATTAGAGTGCAGCACTGGACTCCAATGTTACCAAAGAGAATGTGCTTGCTGCAAAAAGTCTGAGAGGTCCAGTTTCATATATGAGAATTTCTCACAGTTGCTTAATATTTTTGGTTCTGGAGCTTCAAAGTCAGTAGAGACCATCTGTATTTCACTGGTAGAAACAATACCTGATTCAATTACAACTATGCAAATGACCTCAGGGACAAAACATGTGCCCAGAATGCCACTGAAGTCAGCACAGCTTTTAGGAAAGAGCTGCCCTGTAGGACCAGTTCTTAGTAGTAAGGAAATTCCATCTTGGAACAACTTTGTGACTGTTGTTCCTTTTTCCCTTCCATTACATCCTCATGGAAGGGCATCACCTTGCCTGGTGCTCTGGTGCTAAGTTACTGCCTGGCAGCAGGGAGCAGACAGCCCTGGCTTGTGGCTGCTGCTGCAGAGTCTGCCTGGGTCCATGGCTCAGAAACATGTGCAGCTCCTATTAATAAAGCAGTGTGCACTGGTGGAACCAGGCCAAATTGCTCTCTTCTCTGTTTCCTAATTTCTCCTGTAGCCCTTGACCTCCAAACAGGAACAAAGATCTCCCCTGTCTGGTGCTGCTGGGTGTGGAAAGGGGCTGTTAATTACTCAGCACATCCCTTTGATGAAGGCAGCATGTTGGGAAGCAAAGCAGCCTCTTGCATGACCACCAACCCAGCCCTTCCTCTTCCTCTTCCCCCCCCAGCAGACAGATGCTGAGTTCATGGCCCAGGTGCACAGGAAAAAACTGCAGCCAGTGTCTGACAGCAGCCATGGGGAGCATTAGGTTTGGTTTCTGTGTGAAACAAGAATGAGATGAGATGAGATGACAGACATAGGTGCTCATTTCCTGTAGAAATGTCAGTCAGTAGAAGTTGTCCTCAGCCCCAAGAGAGCAGGGTCAGGCGTCTGCCCAGGAAAAGGAGCTGCAATCAGACAGTGGGATCCAGGCTGCTGTCGTGTACCCAGTTCTGAGCACTGGGACCTTTACTCTTTAGGACATGGAAAGTTTAAGAGGAAAAAGAAACTCAGAAAAGTTTACAGGAAATGGGAGCATGGGGATGGTTCAGGGAGGAGTGAGCTGGGAAAATCCAGAAACTGCAAGTCATGGAGAATTAAAACCTGGTTTAGACTTTTCTCACTGTTTGCTCAGGTAAACTTCCCAGAGAAGTTCAGGTGAATCTGCCTTAGGAAATAAGGAACTATACCTTTGACAAATGGCAAAACTACCTTTTTTCAGGGGATTTTCCTAGAGGAGAAGAGCACACTAAAAGTAATAATGTTTCCTGAGAGGTTATTGTGTATTCTGCAGGGAGAGCAAGAGATCCACCAAGGTGCTAAGACATCCCCAGAGCCCCACAAAAAGTGTAAGGAGCTCTCTGCAATAAAACCAATTTCCAAGAGGCATTCAGAGTGATTATGAGATTCTGAGCATCTATCAGCACTGGATTTTGTGTTGGTAACTGTTAAAGGCATGAGGAAACAAGGACTTCTTGGTAAGGCTTTGCTAAACCTTGGGGGTTCTCCAGTGCCAGTTATCTCACATAAAGTACACCTGGGGTAGGCTGAAGCCCCTTAAGTGACACACTAAAAGCTATGAAATGAACCAGTGGCAGTTTTGAACAGAGTCATGGCTGCTTATTGCTTTGTTTTAGCAGAATATCACACTGCTTCCCCCATGCTTGCCATCTTCCAAGGGCTGTGCAGACTGCAGGGAGAGGAGGAAGGGCAGCGGTTTGTGGTAAGCTGCTTAATAATCTTTTCTCAGTTATAGAATTAGGGTTTAATGGGCTAAGTGGTCCTCAAGAGTTATGGACCTGAGAACTAGCAGAATAATCAAATCAGTGACTGCAGTTAATCTCGTTCTGCAGTGTCAACCTTGCCTGGCTGTTTGCCTCCCCCAGGCAGCACTCAGATGATGAGTCAATCACAGTAGCCTGCAGAGCCCTGGGGTCCATCCAGGGCAGTTAATGGGGGCTCTGGGAGCAAAAAAATGCACAGTACAGCCTGTGTTACAGTCTCATTCCCCCTCCTTGGTTGACAGAAGCATCAAGTGCACTTGTGCTCTGAGGTCTGTCCTATATAAATATCCCCAGGAAATAAATAAATGCCAGTGCACTTGTGCATTTCCCTCAGATATGCTTCTCCCCAGCTGCTGTGCTGACAGTACTTACTAGGAATCAGGCATTTCATTCTGGCTCACTGTTCTGCTGGAGGGAGATGGGAACAAGATGCTCCTGAGGCAGGGAAGGGGAGGACAGCAATTTAGTTACCAGAATATTGGTCTGTTTATTTATAGATGTACACACACAAACACAAACATATGCAGAAAACTGGAAACTTAATTTGTTCTCACCCTGCAACCGAAGGGGGTAGCTGAAGACTGAAATATTATTCAGGGGAAGAATTGTGAGAGCAGAAGAGACAGGACTAGGGTTTTCTATGACCAGAAGTCAGCTTTCTATGCATATTCAGTTTCTTTTATGTCCTAGGTAACCCATGTCACCTTTGGATGTCTTGATGGCCTATGTAGAGAACACAAGTGCTCCCCTATCTTTCTAGAGGTTATGAATTAAATAGTTGAAATGCAGGGGAATCTTCTGAGTGCTTTGGAGCAGAGGCCCTGAGAACACAAACGTTAGGATTATGCATGCAAGATGAACTCTGATCCTGTGCCAGAGCAGCCACTGCTGATCAGTTCAGCACAAAGCCTTTTAACCTGGAAACTCAACAGTTTCTGTGGACAGATGAGCCTGCTGCAAGCTGACAGCCCTGCCTTTTGCTTGGCTTTGTGTCTGCAGGTGGGTCTGAGCCAAGGAAAAGCCCAGCCAGTGGGACTGTGCTGGCATTACCTCTCTACAGTTGGTCACAAATGACCTTGCAACACATATTGTTCCCTGGAACATATGTATTCCTGCTCTTTCCCTGGAGACTGTCTCTGGGCAGACACAAAGTCACGTCCCACCATGTTCTCACATCATTTTAGGTATGCAATGCAAGGAGTGCAAATGCTCTCTCCTGGGCAGAGGATGCAGGACAGTCTGAGTGGGAATAGCTAGGTTCCAGGGATGGTTCTCCTAAGGGGGACAGACCTCGGTTTAGCTACCCATTAATTATTGTCAGGTCATTTGGTTAAATTTCTAATAACAACAGACACACAGTGTTAATTTCTAGGGCAATCTGGAGTCTGCTGTCAACATAAGTTCACTTCCCAGTGTTTATCACTCCCCACAGCCCCTAGACTAGGCTGAATTGCCATTTTTTGCTGGAATGTACTCAATCAGTCAGAACTGATGGACATTGCCCCATAGAACAAACACCCATTCTCAGCCACAGTTGGAATGCAGCACTTTCTGTTCTCTGTACCACACATTCTGCCTTGCTGCAAAACTTAACTGCACGACAAGCCAGTATCAGTTTCACTACAGAGTTATGCATAGCAAATTATTTCTGCATTCATTAAGTTTTTTCTATTCTAGCCATGAGATGCATCCAGTATTGTAATGAAACGGTGCACAGATATCTGTGTGCATTTATAAAGTACTGTATGGGTGAGTTTAAAGCAGATTTAAAATGGGGTAATGAGGCTATAACAAACCAGAGCTGAAGTGATTCAGAAGAACTGTGTGGTAGCTCAAAATGGAGATAGGAGCTGCTGCATACTTGATTAGGACTTGATGGAACCAGCCCACATATCCTGCCTCTACCTCTTGCTGTCCTTTCCACACACCATCACTCCCAAAGCAATCAAACATAAAACTAGGGCTTCTTTTGATTTCTTTTTGTATGTTGTCTTATACGAATGAAAAATGTGGATATAAAATGCTAGGGCACATCCTCTATGATATGACATACATCAATATGATTTCATTGACCTGACATGATGCTTTTTCCCAGAAGATCCCACTCCAGTGCCTGAACTGCAGCACAAGATTCTCTTTCCTTATTTTTCACAATCCTTTCACTCCAAACCTAGCCATGTCCTTCTCGTTTAAGAATTGACCCTGGCTCAAAGACTGACTGCTGGAATGAGGAAAGCACTCGGGTGCTGACCTCTCCCTCTTCCTGAGCCTGTCCTGACGCAGGGTTCTCTGTGTTTTGCCTCCTGCTAATGAGCTGGCCTGTGTTATCTCTAATGTCATTTTAAAATTAAATTAACCCCAGACTGTGGGTGTGTGTTTGCATGGCGATAGTAATACGCTGGGAAGGAGGATGCCTTGGGCACACACATAAAACCTGCAAAGCTTCTCTGTTGGCTTTGGCTGCTGTGCCGACTGGCACCACCCCAGGGGAGAGTATGCCCATGCATCACAAATTTGCTTTTTGGTTCCCCTTCCACCCACCCCTGAGCTGAGTTCTCTGCCAACTCAGCTTCTGTATAAATCAAAGGGAAATATTCTCCCCCTCCTGTTTTTTTTTTTTCTTTTCCTGAACAGATTGGATGTCATTATGTGCAGCTGAGCTTGCTGAGGCTTGGGCGGGGGAGGAGGGGACAGGAGGAGCCATGGAAGGAAGAGACAGTTTTAGAAAAAAATGCTTGCAGTCCATCAGAGGGGAAAACAGCCTCCAGCTACAAGTAACCAGCACTTCACACACACACACATACACACACACTGATTTACTGGGGAAACCCAGAGTGCTTTAATATTTAAAAATAAAATAGACAGTCAAAGAGGACTGGAAGGGAGAGGATGTTATCCCTCTTGATGGAGCAAGGGGATTGCCATCCTGGGGTTGTGATGGAGGAGCTAGATGGCAGAACACCTTCTCAAGCTGTCTGATACATTGGGGGTGCTCAGGAGGGAACTCACAGAGCACATGTAATCATACTGACACTAGTTGACACACCCCCTGCAAGGAATGGTCTCCACCAGTAAGCAGAAAGGCTCCTTCTGTAAACTGAAAAGTGCCCTTTCACTTCTCCCAGACAGATTGTTCACCATGCAGTACAGTTACCCATCACTACTGAGGGGATCTCAAGGTGAGAAAGAGGTGGAAAAAACAGGGAAAGGGGGAGGAGAAAGGGGAGGAAGATTGAAGAGGGAGCTGGAGGAAAAGGGGGAAAGAGGGCAGAAGTAAGAGGGAAAGGAGAAGGGTGAAAAACAGAGGAGTAAGAGAGGGAGAGAAAGAGGAGGGAAGAGAAGGAAAAGAGAGGAAGAGAGCAAGAGAGAGACAGAGAGGAAAGGAGGGATGTGAGCCAAATGAATGGCATTCAAAAGAAGCAGCTTTCAAAAGCTTTGGCTGGGATTCAGATTTGCAGAATCTCTGGACCCATAATTCCCTGGCATACAAAGCTTGTTGGAGGCATCAATGTGCCCGAAAGGGGCTTGCAGAATAAACAGCAGATAAAAAAAAACAACACCCACAACAAGGCCATGAATTGAAAATGAAGGCAAGGGAACCAGCTGTACTTCCAGGCTGCAGGTGACCTCATTGTGGAAGCTGTACCATGGCACAGCACCATCGTGTCCAGAAGTTCTGGAATAATAGGTGTGGACAGTCGGAGCTGGGAGAAAGGATACATTTAAATACTATTTATATTAAAGAGTAGGTGATTGCACGTCTCTCCTGCCAGTTGTATTTTCATCCAGAACTACATGACTCTGAACATTCTTCCAAAGTTTTAAGTTACAGCATCTCCTAAAAGCTCAGCTAACACCACTGAAAATGCAGTTCTTGTTTAAGTTCACGCAGCCAGAAGGGTGATTATCCAAGACCAGAGTTTGTGACAAGATCAGCAAGAGTCCAAATTTCCTCAACCTCAGCCTGAAGCAAACAGTCAATTTCTCCAAGTTTTTAGATGCTTCTTTAAATGAGCAAAGATTACATGTGAGAAATATGAAAGACCCCTGCCCTGTAATTCAGTTCACAGATGTGGTTCTCCACTGTGGATGATGTAGAGCAGCCTTGTGAGGTGGCTGCACGGAGGTCTCTGTGGAGACACTGATGGCAGCTGGTGGTAGGAAAGAAGCAGATCTAGGGCTGGAAATTTCCAACTGGTGTTGCCTGCTGGGTATAGGAATGCCTCAAAATGCACAAACTTTCAGCAACCACCATCTTCTCAAACACAAACTATGTCATGACCAACTCTGCAATGAAATGAAGCAGGCTTTTAGAAAGCATGTGGCTTTACTGAAGATGCAGAGCAATGGAGGATCAAATTATGTTCATTTTTTAGAGAAGAAAGTGACAAAAAATAATAAACCCACATGGGAATATAAAACAAAAGCAATCATTAAAACTTGCTTCTGAATTGGTAGTTTTTGTTAGAGAGAGATAATTCCGGAGCTATTTGAAAAAATCTATTCCAACTGCAGTTCTTCTTTGTTGTGCAGGGAATGGAAATGGTCTGGCTATAAAAGGGGCTTTGATTCCTTCAGAAAATGACCATACATGTCCACTGGAAAGCATGTTACAGTTTGTTCACAGGGGCATTAAAAATAGTCAGAGATCACATACCACCAACAGCAATTTGCTGATACCAAAATAGTTTACAGTATTTTAAAAAAGCTTAATCTAGAGATAGTTCTCTTGGCAGCAAAAATCTTTCTTGTGCCAAGAGAAAAATAATTTGCATCCCTGGTGTCAATGGTAATACTACCATGTTGCCTTAGCACTCCAGGAGATGCAGCCAGCTCAGCACTGCTTTCAGAAAGAAAATCTCTGAAAATAACATGGAGAAGAAAAGAAATTCACATTGCAATTGCACCAATAATGAATCTGACATCAGCAGGTGATGAATCATTCTTTCGTGAAGCATTTATCTAATGAAACATAGCCTTGGTGTTTGGGATTGGGTTTTTTCTTCATTTCAATCTGCTGTTAACAGCCCTCAAAGAGTTAAGTTTTCAAGAATATGGTTGCCTTGGTATTGTGCTCTCAACTGTGATCAGCAATATGTAACAAAAAAACAGTACTTAAATAGATTTTTTTTTAAGTATTCCCCACAGTAAATGTGTAATTAATTGGCCTTCCCCTTCCCCCCCTGCTCACACATTCAGACCCTTGGGGACCCTCCCCTTTTCTTCCTATCAAATTCAGACAGTGACTAGGAACTGAATTATTCATTCAGCTGTAGGTGTAACACAGCCATTTAAGTGATTTAAAGTTTAAGCAGTCTTGCTGCAGTTCATCAACAAAAAAATTTAAAGAGAAAAGCAGAACCCGAGAGGAATTTGGGAAGTTCTTTTTTCTTAAACAACTTGTTTGATTACACAAACAGTGCACGTTCTTGTGAATCAAGGCACTTGAATGAAAAAGGAGAGTTTGTGAGAATGGAACATAAACAAGAGCTCCTGTCATTCATTACAAAAATACCACATTTATAAGTATTAGTTAAAGCTTTTGTTCCAGAATGTCCAGTTGGGTATTCTTCGCTGTGACAGCTAATTTTATGCATACTTTGCTGGAAACCAAGGGTAAATTAATTTCATATTGACAGTCACAGAAACTGTATGAAATACCTGGTTAGTCCTCATTACCATTGTATCAGAGAACCTCACACTAAAAATTATGTACAGCCAAAGAACAAATTAACTGTAATTAACACCACTCTGTAGCACTTCTGATTAGATCTCAAAGTGCTTCAGCCTTTGATTTTCTGAACATTTCTGTGTTCTGTTATTCCTGTTTTAAAGCTGGGGCTGTGAAGTACAGGACCTTAACCTGCATCATTTGGGGCAATTTGGGCAAGTTTCTCTATCAGGTGGCCCAGTGGGTGATAAGGCTGAAGAATCAAGGCATGTCCCCCAGTTCCCAAGTGTTCCACAGATGAAACTGAATTTTGATTTTTCTCCAGGTAACACCAGAAGTCTGTGACAAAAAGAAAAGCCAGATCTCAACTGAAGCCTGGTGTCCCAGACACCAAGTGGCCACCGGGTCACAAAGCTGACTTGGCATGTTGGATGCACTTGGATGTGATGTGATGTGATGTGTCAGTTCAAAGTGATTCAAGTGGTGAATACAAATTCTGAAGATTGTGATTACATGAAGTACTGTGCTACCAGTACTTGCAATTTTATTAGCAATACCATAATATGTGCTTTTTCTCTTGAAGACGCAGCTGCTTGAATGTCATCTGAATACCTCAGCCTTTATGAAAAAGTGTTCTATTTTTAAAGTCATAATTATGCCACTCATGATTCTGAAGTGCAGGCTTATGCCTTTATTAGTATAAGATTGGCAATACTGAACTTAAAAAATAAAAAAAAAGCCCAAATCCTGAAATACCTGTAGGTATTTTAAGCAAAGGGAAAGCAGAAAAAACAGAAGCAGCACCAAGAAGCCACAGAAGCCTTCAGCAGTTCTGTGGGATGCTCATTCCTGCTTTAAACTAAACATCTAGTCAAGGCTACCCAAGGAAGTCCTCTGGATTTTAGAATGCAGGACGGATCATTGTGGTAGAAAACAAAAATTCCTTAAAATGGCTGTGTCCCCACCATGGTTATGAGAACTGGAGGCTGCCTAGTGCTCAGAGACATCACCAGGAGCCAGGGAAGATGTGGAAGTGGTTGCACCCCCAGCACGGTTCAGAGCTGTTCTGCATCATCACAGTTGCCTGTAGGATTCTACTCTGCAATTGGCTCTGCCCACATAAACTCCATTGTGGAATCAAGTCTTTTATTGCTGTGACTCTTTTTTGATCTAGATTTGAGTGGCATCATCTTCTCGATTAGAAGCTCTGCTTCCTTAGAGTGGAGTTTTCCTGATAGTTTTCTTTCTATGAATTGCTCCATCAAAGGACTGTCATAACAGACTGTTTGCCAATTTGAAATCCAACAGTTTGTCTGGTGTAAGTGTTAAAAATGTTGTCTTGGCAGTTAGGTTTTTTTGTGGGTTTTGGGTCTGGTTTTTTTCTGGGTTTTTTTGCGTTAAGTGACTTGATTTTTTTTCTATTTGCTTCTACAGGATGTCAAGGAAATTGGATCACTTTAGTAATCAAACCAGCTTCTTTTCTTTCACTTCAAATAAACCCCAACATTTAACCTATGAACTTGGAGAGTAATTTTTTTTTAACTATAGAAATGATGCAAAAATCAGCATGTTTTTTGCTGAAACTCATTGTCATTGCTGATAAAATACAGAACATTGTTTTAAAGTGGGATTAAAATCAGATCAAGATAGATGCATGTTTTGTTTACTGGGAATGAAAGATTTGAGCCTAAGATTCCTCCTAGACTTTGAGAGATAAAAGCCCTCTGGGATGACTCCTCTCAGGTTCTTTTTACCAATTTGCCTTTTCACTCTTTCCATGAAACAACGAAAGCTTTACAGTCTACTTATATGATGCATGTATGAAAAATATGCACTTTATGCTTTATGCTTGTGTTTTCTAAAACCCTCTAAAAAACCACTGAACTTCCTCTCTGTGATGGCCCAGACTGTTCCTAACTAAGCCAGTGCTTGATTCCTCCTGTCTTTGCTCAGTGTTGAGCAGTTTATCCCTGTTTTACAATGACAACTGCAATGGTGCAAATCATGAAAGTCGCAGCAGGGTAAAACTCAGAGACTGAAGTAAGCATCATCAGCCTCCAGACAGTTAGCAAAGTGGCTACAGAAGATTAACAAGGGAGGATTCTCTCCACTCCTGGAGCACTCTGTGGGTGCTCCAAGCACGGGGTGCCTGGCACAGGGCGCAATGAGCCTGTGTGCGTGTGTGTGTACAGGTGCTCCTCTACACCAGAATCTGGGAAGGGTGGGATAGGAACTAATTGCATCTGTTACAGGAATCCTGATTTCCAGTTAATGAAAGAAGCCTCAACCTCAGAGGCACGTGCCACCCCTCTGCCCCCACCCCAGCTGGCAGCGCTCCCGACGGTGACGCCGTCACTCTTTTCACAGTGGGCCCTGTGTGTGCTGTTTCTTTTTAAATGATTCATGCCTCCCACTTCTCACTTCATCTGCCTTTGTTTTCCTCTGCAGTGCAATGTGTCTGGTACACGGCACAGCTTGCTGTGCTAACGCCAGCCCTCTGAGGGGCTCTGCACTAATGGGAGGTAACGACGGCTGAGACACAGGATGGTGATGGCAAGGGACTGGAGAGGCTTTGGCTTCCACTTCTTTGGCTTTGTAAAATTATCCAGAACAGGAATACAAACAGCCTCCCCCCCAGTCATTGTTCTTTGGTGCATACTTTTATTCTTTTGCTTTACCTAGCACTCTTCTGAGCTGCTCTTTAGCAGCAGCCCTCCCCAGCACCTCACTGAGGTTCTGCTTCTTGTGATAGTAAAATCCAGATGCCAACCAGCATTTTCTGCACCAGCTTTCATACACCTTTACAAAGGATCAGCAACCCTCCACAAGGATGGAAAAACTGAAGAACAGAATCAGAAAATACCTTGGCTAAAACCATTCAGCAGGGTACTAGAAGAGCTAAGAATAAAATTATGACTTCCTGATGTTTTTAGTCTGATCCTCTAGGAACTGGACTGCCTCACATTGAGAAGGTGCTCAGCAATCAACTTTATTTTATATATTTACTATTCAAATATGCCATGCTCTCACACCCTTTTATTTTCATGTTAATCATGTTGTGGATCTTCTCCACCCACCCCCCCCATTTCCTTTGGTACATTTTTTCTATAGCTATTTGTGTAGAAACCAAGCAATTTCTGCTCCACCTGCTCATAAACACAATGAGAAAGAGAACACTGTGTGCTGTGCCACAGCCACTGCCTTAGCAACAGATTACAGCATCACTGGGAAAGGAACAGAGACCTTCTGGAGAGGAGGAGTGCCCTTTATCTCCCTGAAAAGCTAGAGCAGGCAAGTTCTGCCTTTAATTATATTTCTCTAACCCCCTCCTTTAGCTTTAAGCATTCAGTAGTTGTAAAGAATGTAAAAACTGAGCAGAGAGTGTGCCCCTCGCATGCAGAAAGGACAAAGTGGGGTTAGCAAAAGCTGGTGAGCAGATTGGCTTCCAGACAGAACATGCAGACCCACATGGGAGCACTCAGTTATGGTGGGGAGTAAATAATTCATTGTGTTTAGACACCAGCTTGCTGGTGTGTAGATGTCTGGCAGGACAGCTCTCTCACAGAAGTACCAAAGGGAAGAGAAGTGCAGCCTACAGCCCTTTGCTGTCCTGGTACTAGAAGCTCATTAATCTGGAATGAAAGCCAGGAGCCCTCTACAAGATGCATTTCAGTTAGCAGCATCATGGGGCATGCAAACACTCATCTGGCAGAGCATGGCTGACTGCAGGTCAGAGAACTGACACCCTTGATACAACTTGCCAGCAGATTAATCACAACCTGATAGACTGGTGAGCTTGGTGGCACATTAAAGTATTTTTAGAAAGGTGAATATCTGTGTAAAAGGAAAGCTATTCAATTTTGGCCTTCTCCCTCTCAATTTCAGTTAGGTCATACATTTTAGACTGTGCTCTTTAGAAGCAAGGATGATGTTTCTGTGTTGCAATAATACAGTCTGGACCCTGGAAGAGGTCTCTAGATGACAGGATACAGCCATATAGGATAACTTCCAGGCACAGACTGGAAATATACTCAACTACATTTGCACTGCAAATCTGTTCCACCCTGGATTCCACAACCCTGAGCTACCATATGAGAACGATGATATGATGGTGAGTTATATAAAAGGGCAGTAGTGAAATAAAACAATAAAACAGACAAAACATTTTTTTCATTGTCTGGGGATTAGAGATTTCATTAAGCTGTCTGCTCGTATTAGAGAACTAAGCCTATTATCTGTCGAAGGATTTTAATGCCAAAAAAAAAAATGGTCTGGGCTTATAGCTCCTCTAGTCATTAAATGACTGGAAATACAACACAAAATATGGAAGAGGAAATAGAAAATACAGAAAACCTCTGGCATGAAGGCAAGAGTGAAGAAGATTATGGGAGAACAGTAAACTTGTATGCATAAAATCTTATGTTTAGTTCTTATTTGATCTCTCTGACACAAATCAGTGTCCCTCCAGCTGCACAATACAAAACCCAAGGGCTTTATGAAATCTGGCCACAACACTTTACAGATGGTCAGCTGAAGATGCAGCCACTTTACCAAACACATCCAGCAGTGACAAAGATCAAATTGTCACCTAGCTCAGAGACCTCTACCCAGCCCCCAGTGCCATACTGGCTTCTGGGTGATACACTGATGTATGAAACATCCCTTACAAACCCACCCTGTAAAATCAGGTTTTTATAGAGTACCTACAATGAGTTTCTATTCCTGGGTGGTGAGAGGCACCGTGCCAGCTCACAAGGACATTAGGACTGTCTCACAAGGAGATGGATGTCACATGGGCAGGGATTTGCACGGACAGCCTACATAACTCAGCAAGTGCCATCTTTCTGGAGGAAGTCCCTCCTCTGACGCACTGACACCACCTGTCTCTTTACACTTGATGGCATCTGTTGGCATTTTTAATGTGCCAAAGCATTAATATCAGAACAGTGCAGGAAAGGAAGATACCGAGTTCTTGGGTACTTAGAGATGCCAGACACAGAGGCTGCCCAGCCTTCCAGACCCAGGCTAGCCACCAGCATCAGCTGGGGGAGCAAAACACAGAGGGCTGCAAGGCAGGCATTTAACTTGCACCTTCTTAAGGTGCCACTTAGAAACAGGTAAGTGGGAAAGGGTCAAAGTGCTTTGCCATGGGCACAAGGGCGGAGGAAGACAAATTATCTTTAAAATAATAAAGAATATAATGCCAGGATCAGGTACCAGATGGGTAGTAGAGAAATCCTTGACTTGTCCCCAAAAAAGGTAAAGCAGACAAGCGTTCCTGACATTGCTCAGTCAACCATGAGGAACTACCAAGAAGAAGCAGATGGTCATTCCATCCCTGAAACTACCTGGTCCTTGGCCTCTGCTGGGAATATATGTTGAGGTGCCAATTGCCAGCACTTTGAATGGTGATTTTTGTGATCCAAACAGTCATTAATTTAATACTGTACCAAGATCTATAAAACTTATTTCACAGAAGAAAGAAAAAAGGCTCTCTACTCATTTCCTCATGAACTGTACAACTGCAGTCTCACTCCCACAAAACAGTATAAAGAAAACCTAATGATTTGCAGTCAAGAAAATTACCAGACAGGTAAGCCTGAACTACCCCTTCCCATTTATCTTTTAAAGATAAATAGAAGAGTGTTGTCAATATGGTTCCTTTCAAAAGCCACCAAAGTTTGCAAAAAATTAATGGAAGAATCTGAAACAGACCTCACATTCTGGTGCCACCTGTCAAGCCTGTCCTTGTGTGAAACTGCTGAATAAGTCAACACTCCCTAGTTTTGACTTTGACAGCAAGGCATATTGCAGTGTGCTGTGCTTGGGGCTGCACCTCCAATCTATCTGTGAACTGAAGCTGGTATAGAATGAGGCAGCCTGTTTATTATCTGCTTCCCAAAATGCCAAGATCCACATCCTACAGCCTATTGATTTATATGGGGGGGTTGATAATTTGGTTTTGACCAATAGCATGCAGAAAAAACTCATATCCATTTGCTTCAGAGATCCTTCCTATGCTGCTGCTACAGATATGAGTGCATAAGGATAAAAGACTCTAAATTCCAGTGCTCTGGGGACTATTCCATGAACAAATGGTTAATGGCAAATTTAAGCTTGACTCATGTAGTTTCACAGATATTTTTAGATCAGGTTTAATCTTGCAAGGATAAGCAACAAAAGTTGAGACGATGCAATGCTTTAAGTTTGTGTACAGGACAGATATCTGAGCACACACTCAGAGTTCTTGTCAGGTTTCTACAGACCACACTGAAGTATCTGTCATGCAGTGTTCACTGTGGTTGGTACTCAGCTTAACTGGATTAAGGCCATTATGGACTTGCCTATAATGCAATTTTACTTGTCTGCAATGATAAAAACCCATTGATAACCAGAATTAAAATAGTAATACTGGTCAATGTACAAGGTATTCTTCCACTGATGGTAAAACAAAAGAAGAAAATAGATTTACTGGTCAAGACTGCTCTCACTCATTCTGGGTATCAAGAAAGCAATAAAGTCATGACTGGAGAATCTACTGTCATGGGGGAAGGAGAGGAAATTCAGAGAGGAAGAAAGGTTCAGTAATACCAAGAGTGCACAGAAAATAATTTGCAATGAAAGTAGAGGAGAAAATCTACCTCCTCTACCCTCAGTTATCAAACCCAAAGTGGTCATTAGCAGTGCAGTAAGAAAATCAAGCTACTTCACAAACATGCATCAATTCATTCTGAACAGGACTCTGCAACTTCCACAAAGACCCAGGGAATATATTCATTAATGGCTTCAGTCACAGCACTGCTGTTGCTAGAAGATGCTGAGACAAATGTGTAAACAGAAGAGCCTTGGGAATGTCACAGTAATTTAAAGTACATAAACCTTCAAAGCACTGCCTGTGATAGAGTGATACATTGTCTTATAATTGGGCAATTGCTTTCATTCCATGATATAATTAGCACACAATTATGGTTATGTGAAAAATTGTTCCATCTCCCTCCCTTCCAATTTGTGCCTGCTTAATCTAAGCAGGGGATGTATCTTTTTTTGCTACATTACCAATAGGTCTACTTTATCTTCACGGTTAGCTGCAAGAACAGGGCCTCTCACCTGACCAGTGTAATGAGCAAATATTCAAGACAGGAGTTGAAATCATGCTATTTGTATTAAATATTTGCTCTTATAATTTTTGCACACATCTTTAAAATATACATACTGCTGTGGCAACACAAAGTTAGTTGACTCAACCCAAGCACCACTAATCCCTGCAGCCAAAACTGCAGTGAAATTTCTATGCCCAAAGCACACTGCTTGGGCTCCCTGGTCAGGGCTATGCCATAGTGACCAGTGTGGGCTACAACATCTTCTGAGGGTAGTGGTCAACCAGCAGTGCAGAAAACAATCTGGAGCTTAAATGTAGTTATCAGTTCTTTCCTGCAGCTTGAAAGAAATCCTGAGAGTCCTCCACTGAGTGTAACTCATCTCTCCAACTGTCTCAGAAGGAATTTTTACCTTCAGGAGGACTGTCTGGTTTACTCCTAATCACATTTTCAAGAAAAAAATTCCTAGTGTGTGTTCTTACTATGGATGAGATTAATGCTAAGTCTTCTTGGACTTTGCTGTGCAGGAAAGGAAGTTCAGGTTATTACCTGATTAGGGTGCTGAAGCTGTGTAGCTCTATTACACTGCTGGTTGGTAGCTATCTCCCACTCTGCTTTTGGTACCATGGTCCATATTCTAAAACTCGTAGACCCTGGAATACAGTTTTAAAAATACAACATGAATGCTGCAGGGCAAATGCTGCAATCCATACACAAGTGAAATTCCTTCAGAGAAGTCTAGGGCAAAATGGAAAGAAAAAGAGAAAGCCAAAAAATACAGTATTTTTATTTAATAGTTTTTATTAGCAAAAAGAAAGCAGTAAAATTCTGCATAATTAAAATGTAATTTATGGAAAGTGTTAAATGAAAAAGAAAGTCAGAGTTGGGAAAATATTCTTACCTTTAAAAACTACTTTTAACTATTTCTTTTTTCTTTAAATATCCCTAATTCTCAGTAGTGCTTGATGGAGACAATATGAACAGATCTTCCACTAAATTGCATCCCAGCTGTTGAGCTATCAGTTCTAGTCTTCATTATTTACTGCCCAACCTCTTCAAGTTGTTAACACTCATAAAGTGATCATCAGTCACAAGGAAAGGACAACAAGCTTGGCAAAAAGGACCTGTTATCCTTCTGTAAACCCAGATCCAAGCTACCCTGTTTTTCACACTGTGAAATGGCTGGGCTGCACTTTCTTATGTCTGTTTGCTAACAGACAGAACTCTAAATCCTCTGAGAAATAAGAGTTTATAAATGTATCTGCGGACTTTGATAAAAAGAAAACTTATCACTCTTCTAAGGCAATTTTGTTTTTCAAGATTGTCAGTTTTGCACACCTAAAGGAGTTAAATAATTCATGTTACAATCCAAATGTATAGACACTGTGTCAAACTGAACAAGCTCCTATGAGACTGCTTGTCCTTTCATACTGCTGAAATGACACCTCTGACTTTCTAGGGATTTAAAAATACCTCTCCACTGATTGCTGAAGTTGGACAGCAGCATTAAAAAAACAACCACAGTTGCAAAGCACAAAGTAAGCCATCTGAAACCCATTTTATTGTATATAGGGGATGGATGTTAACTGGGATAAGAATCAGACCAGTGGAGATCAGAATTGATGGATACACACATATTTTTACCCACTCTAATTGCCCGTATACAGAGAGCTTCTCTACAACGCACTATCCACAGATATCCTCCAAACCATCCCTTGCTCTGCAAACACATGGATCTATCACTAGACACCCCTTTTTTTCCTAGAACAGTTACTTCCTACATGTATTCATAAAGAGAGGACAGGCATTTAAGTGGGGAAAATGCATTGCAGATGGAAAACAACAACAACCTCTCACATTCTCTAGTCAATCCTGTGGGAGATATTTATCTATGAGGAAAGCTTTACAAACTCTAAGTAAACAAAAAATATATATATTTTCATAACATTTGCAAGAAAATGCATCTTAATGGAAACTAGCTGGAGCAAAATCATAGCAGCTAGTGAGCTGAAGGAACTATACTCTCACTGACATGCAGCAACAATAAAAGCTAATGCGAGTCATTTGTAGAAGGAAAAGTGAATAGCTGTGGCATATTTGCAAAGAATATATGGCAGCTTCCCAAAGGCAAAGCTCCAAGGAATACCAGCTGGGCCATATGAAGAGAGCTATCAAAAGAGGAGGGAGGTATAACAGCATCATGGAATGGTTGGCACCATTTCCATAAAGCATTTCATGAAATGAGACATTGCTGTGCAGAGATGGGAACTCAAGGTGTTGGTTTCACCAGCTATGCTGAGGGCAGGTGGCCAAGGTGTGTGCAAAGACACATACACCCACACACACCCACATACACACACATACACACCCCCACATGCACACACACACACCCCCCCACACACACGTGTGCCTTTGTACCATGGTTCAAGTTGGCAAATTTACCAGCTAAAGCGAAGTCGTGAATTCAGTTCTGGTAACAACCAGTCTCCTATTTTGATCAGAAAACATTAAATTCAAATAGTATTTAAAAAGTCAAACCTTTCTAATTAGAACACATTCCATTTTGGAAAATTACATCCTACTAACTTTGTGCTTTGCCCCTGTTATCTGAAGACTTGGACAGTCTATTGTTTTGTGCATCAGCCTTGCATCTTAGCAACACAGGCCTAAAAAGCTTAGTAAATAAGAAGGCATCCAAAATGCCATAGTAACATACCAGTTATCCTGATGCTCCCAACAAGTTGATTTCCATGTTTGGATTTGTCTAAGGAAGCTGGCTCTGAAATGAAAAAAAGTACATCCTAGATTTTGAAAAAAGATTGGTAAGCTTATTTCTAGATGAACTCAGATTTTAAGCAACACAAAACAAATTGTAAATGATTTTCATACTCCAAATAGCATTAAATTTCAATTCCTCGGTATTTTGTTTTCTCCATGAGATAACTATTTCAGTTATTAAAAATTTATAATTTTAAAAGGGAGCTGCTCGGAATCGCAAGATAAATTTCTCATTCATTTATACACAAAGTAAAATTTTGAGAAAAGATAGGATAACAGTTAGCATCCAGGTGATTTCATCTTTAGTTTCACTTTGAGATAAACAAACTGCCCTAATAAACAGAAAAGCTTTTGAACTCCTGCCTAAATCATTGCAGGCCAATTTGTCCAGGTTTAACACACCACCTGTAAAGTGTGAGGGTATTGTGAGGACAACTCTGACAGGCTGGTATTACCAACTGGTGGAGAGCTTCTGAATTAAATTTCCAGGCAAGGCAGACTTGAACTGTCTCACAGTCAGTCCACTGCCATGTATTCTTCATGAATGCAAGCACAGAATCTGGCCCACAGTCAGTCACTATTAAAACTCAAATTATGAACACATTCAAGTCACTTTGGAAGTGCTGAGGGTCTAGGTTTTATACTCCAGGACAAAAGTGGCAGTATTTTTTGTCACTTCTTAAAGAACATTTGGCTACAGCTCTAGGATTCCTCTTTTTAAAAGTTCCACTAAGTGGCTCAAATATTGGAACAAATAGCTTAGAAAAGATAAAAAAGAATTATGTTGCTCTACTTACTGTAGTTACAGTGCAGTATAATGTGATAATTAGTCTCCTGGAAATCATTCCTCAAGTTCATACTGTGATATAGCATGAAATAAATCTGTGCCTACCATACAGTTCTAATTCCAGTGTGCTGCTGTCAACTGGTATGTTAATTCGATTAAATGAGCCTGTTGGTAAGAACAGAAGTTACACTGGTAGGAGGAAAAAGGAGGGGGTAAATTTCCTAAGTATTTAGAGGAATCCACTTCACATTCACATCTACAGCTCTCTAAATTACAGACAGAAGATCTTTGTTCAAATTACTGACAAGGTTACCAGCTGGAACTTTATACTCAATTCAATTATTTTATATTGTACCTTCAGGCTCCATTCCAAAGTGACTCTTAAAGAATAATCAGACTTATTCAATAGGCAATCAAAATGAAATTACTTTATGCAAGTACAACAAGGTTACAGACTTGGTGCAGTCTGGAAGTTACATGCTACTAATTTTCAGCGCTTTAAAATTTTTACTCCGATCATCTATGATGTACAGGCACCTGCAACCAGGAGAGAATTTCCTCTCAATTTCAGTTTAACCTCTTTGCTCTTTCTTCCCTATCTTCAATAGCCAGGTAGAAGCTAACAGTGCAAACACAGAAATAACAAAGCAGTTGTAAGTGATCCTTTATATCACAACTACCTATAGCAGCAGCTGCTGATGGACTGTCCCCTAACAATCAGATGCAGTATGTGCTCCTCCCTATTCCAAATAGAATATAAAATGACAAACATAACAACCTACACTTTTTTCCAAGACACAGCCCCACCAGACTTTTGAGATGCATACTTCTATATATGAAAAAGCCCAGTATGTTTTATCACATAGTGACAGTCAGCCTCAACTAGCTTTTCTCTTAGGAATATTCTTTCTGGTGTAGATGGATTCACCTCTAGAAGATACCAAACTAAACTCCAAAATCTGACTTCAGAACGTATCCAGACTATACCAGTGAAAAGGCAACACTTAGGGTGCTTGAACTGAGAGCACGCAAGCATCACCACAGCAGCACGATTCCTGCCTGGGATGGGCAGGCTAGGAGCTATGCAGTGTTTCCTTCAGTGGTCCTGACAGTTTTTGCTGCAGCTTTCTGTACAGGAATGTAAACAGTTCTCTTTGCAATGTCTATGTTATGTCTCTGGTTTGTTCAATTTCCTGAGCAGTGCTTCTGCCAAGAGCAGGAGTGAGGCCATCAGGAGGAGCAGCTCCTTCCCTACCATCTGAGCACTCAGTGGGAGTCCTGGATCACTAACCTTGCAGGACTCAAGCCATTAAAAAGTTCTTTCTTGATTAGTGGGATTAGAGGCTTGGTTTTTTGGTGAAGTTTAGTAGTTTAAATGCACTGCAAAATTATAACAACGTTTTAATAAATCCAAGAAGCTTTACTAAAGCTCTCATGGCACTGAGATACAACTATTCCCGTTGAAGGCCCCAGGATATGCAAACTCAGAGCTCGATATCATTATTATTTCTAACCAAACTGCAGGGATGACAAAAAATATTAATTGTGTATCATTTTGATATAAAATCATTAATCTGACTTTGACAGGGTCCGTAAATAGGCTGAACAGTTTTCAAAGACATTGCCTGTCCTCCTACACAGTGCTTTCCTTCCTGACAGCAGCTGAAAAAACCAAACTCATCTTCCTAATACATTTAGTCTTTGGAAATGCATTTTCAATTATGTACCTCATTCTTGCTCTTGGTCCACTGGTAATCAAGTTTACTGACAGTGAAAGATCCACTTTTTTATCCAACTGGCTGCCTGGAAAGAGACGGATGAAGCTGGTCAGTGAACTGGAGAATCTGATTCTTAGCTGTAGGAAAAGAGAGGATTTGCATGGGGGCAAAAGGAGAAAGCAAGCATGCATCAGCAGTCCTCTGTGTCAGGGTTTTAGAGTGCAGTTTACAATACAACTGGGAATGAGAACAGGAAAAAATACCTTAGAGCACTCCAAGAGCAGAAGTACTCTTCAGCAGCACAACCCAGGACTGTACAGATGACACAGCAGGAGAGCAATGAAGAGTGGAGGCAAAAAAAGGGTTTGAGCAAGGAAGCAAGCAAGAGCACTGTCGTCCTCTCTGATCATGGAAGACAAAGTCCATTTTAATGGAAAGAAGAGGCAAATGTATGTATTCATGAATGACTGGTTGGCATGAAACATCCTGTGTCTTCATTTGCACCTTCTCCATTTTCTGTATCTTCCTTGGCCTCAAAGGGTTTATCCCAGCATTACATCACTTCATGAACATGCCCTGTCTCTCTTTTTTCACATTTCATACAAGTTCCAAATCAGTTCTCTAACCTCTGGTACCAAATCACTTGGCTGCTGCTTCTGATTGCAATACTTGGTCCATAAAAGACAGTTCTCCTTAAAGACGTTGCCTCCCTCTTTGAACAGCTATCTCAGAATTCTATCTTTTGCCATTTAGCTACCTCCACAAAACAAAAAGTTAACGGCAACAACTTTAAAATTGTGGATTTTAAGATTTTATGTATGCAAGCTGATTTAGCAGGAGAATAGCAACAAATGAGAAATGGCAATTAACACTCCCAGAATGAAGCCTGTTATTTCTCATGTGCTTCAGCCCTTCTCTCATAAAAAGAAGGCAGCTGATTCTAGCAAACAAGACTACACATTTCATAATTCCACTCCATTGCTTTTCCAAAAACAAAAATATGTAGGAAGAGCATTTCAGTATAAATAATCAGCAGGCTCTGTGTCCTCATCCTTGGTAATTCAAGGGACATCTCTACAAGACTCCTCTGGGAGAGCTTCTGCTGTTATAATTTGGTCCCCTTGGTCAAGTCCAGACCTCTGCTTTGAAGTTCTGCAAGGAATGATCCCCACGAGGGTGCATATCCCAGTGTTATTATTATTGGACTTCTCACTATGTCAACTTCACATTCTATATGGTTTTCTTACCTTAAAATACATTTTATTCCCTGATGGCAGGAAAGGGTCTTCAGCAGCTGTATTGTACATACTGAAATTAAAATGACTGGTTAAAAAATGCTATCTTAATTTTCCAAACAAGGCTTTTTAACAAGAAAAGCACCAACATTTCTACTGAATTTCCTTGTAACTTCTCAGCAGAAAAGAGAGATTTTTTTCTGACTTTTTAGTAGAGTAACTCACCTGAAAAATCCAGTAGTAATAAAATTGCAACATTTAAAAGACTAAATTGCAGTCTTTTAGTCACTAAATCAGAACCAAATTGATTCTGGAAAATAAGTACTAAAGAACATAATTCTCTGAAACCTTTTTCCTCCATAGAACTCATGTAAGTGATTTCCTTTTCTTTATGTGCTTGATTTACTTGAATCCCTCTGCTCTGGCAGGGGGTGAGGGCTCCCTGTGCTGTTTCAGTCATCTTTGGCTGAAACCACCATGTACAGGGAGTTTTGGTAAGATCCAAAGAAGTTTCACTGTTGTGGGAGTTCTTCCAAATCAATTATTTACAAATATCAAACCTTTTGAAACTTGTCCACCATTAATCTCTGAGATAACATGGCATGGGATCATATCTGCTTTGTGTAGATCACACAGGCAGGGGAAACATCTGTGCCTGCATGTCTAAATAATCTTTCTTCACTGCTACTTTGAAGAGAGCTAAATGAACACATTTAGGTGGGGAAAAAAAGAGTTTAAAAAAATTAAAACCATTAGAATTTCTGCAAGCCCCAAATCAATAGAGAGTTCTGGGGCCATTGGTTGCTACCATCAAGGAAGCCAAAGAGTCATTACTGTGTGCAGTTTATCCATGCTATCCTACACAGCCCAGCCACCAGATGCTCAGAAATACTCATTCCTCTGCAAATTAGTTCACCTCATTTCATGGCCAAATCAGTCACTTCCCAATTTCCCCTTTGGCCTTTGCAGTTAATGGGATCTGCTATTAGTCAGTCCAGGGGGATTTCTTACTCCCATTATGAGAAAAAAAAAAAATTAAAAAAATCACTCTGAATTCAAATGGAATTCATTTTCCCAAGTATATGACTACAAGTTGCCACTCTTGCTTTAGACTAGTGCTTTGGGGAGTGTTCTGAGCTGATTACAAATGAAAGACAACTTTAAAACTCAGAATGAAAAATGTGCTGCTTTTCAGTCAAGTACATCCTGAAAAGAAATGCCTTTTGTCCCTCAATTTTTATGCATTTATCTCTCCCCTCTCTATCCAGGGTTAACAAAGGTATTGTGTGGTGTGGCAGGCACACAAACACAGTCACTCTCAGGGCCATTTGTAGCAGTAGGCCAAGCTCAAACTTTCACACTGGTGCAATACATCCCAGCCCAGTGGGCACAGCTCTGAGCCAAGAGCTCTGAGCCCTGCAGTCCACACAAATGACCCTGAGGAGTTCCTCTGAGAAGGCCCCACTGATGCAGGTTCCTTCTCTCTGGGCACCTTACACCCACTGCTCCTCAGTGCACTGGCACTTAGCCTCAGTCCCCAAGCTGTGTGACATGGGACATTTGTCCTCAGGGCCTTCTGCCTGTGCACCCTGCTGACAAACTGCCACAGCCCCTGGCCAAGAGACACCCCCCTTTGGAAACCTTACAGAGATGCTTTTGAACTATTTTATGAATCAGGCCCTATGTTCCATGCCAGCCACCTTACCATGTGCCTCGTTTCGTTTATAGAAACCTCCAGGGCTGCCTTTAATCTGCTCTCCCAGAGTCCCTGGGTTTGCAAACGTAGGGATCAGGAAGAAAGAGAGGGGAAGGAGAAAGAGAAAAGGAAAGAGAGCAGAAAGGAGGCTCAGCTCTGTGAACATCAGGCAGGAGGGACAGGAGGGCTCCCTCAGTTCTGCTGTGCTCCCCCCTTCCCCTCAGGTGCTGGACCAGGGGACTGCTTTCCCCTCTCAGCTGCGTAAAGGAGGAAGCAGTTGGCTGGCTGGGGCTGGGAGGACATGTGTGCTTCATTATCTGCATTCCTGGTATTGTTTCAGCTTGTCCTGGCTGGCTGGGAACACTCAGCCTTGAGCTGTTCCCATTTCTAAAATGCACTTTTTTCTGCCCCGGATTGTTGCCAAGTGGAGATTTAAGTACACTATTACTTTTATGGAGGACTATTAAGAGTTATTAGATCCCATTAGAGCAGACTATGCTCTTTTAAAAAAAAGTATCCTTTATTTTTGAACAACCATTTATATTCATTTAAATCTGACAGAATGTTTGTATCAATGCAAACACCGTTAATTATATCTTAGATCAGTGAGAACATTTCATGTTTATTTTTAAAAAATGTTTTACCAGTCTCTCCTCAAGACTGTGTTTTACTTCTGTGGCTTTAAAACAAGTCTGAACCATCACGGGTGAGAGGTGTACTGGGTGTTCTGGCACGGATGGCAGAAAGAGTTGGAGAAAAATGACTGGAAAGTGAATCCCAGCACAATCTGTACCTATTTTTTATTAGGCTGAGATGAAATCCTCAGCTCATGGACACTAAAATACCAAGGAAGATCTTTACACCGGCAGAAGCAGGGTCAGACCCTACATGACAGCAGGAATACAACCTGGAGTTATTGGCAGAAGACACTACCAGTAGGAACTGCACACAGCACCCATTCCTGGGTGGTTGTGATCAGTACAAAGAGAGAAGAAATCCCTGGATTAATTGCTGGTCTGTTCCAAGTTTAGCTCATACCTACTCCCTCATGGGTCACATCCAGTTATCCAAACTTCTGTGCATTGCTAGCTTTCCTCAAGCCCATTTCAAATTAAATGAAGGAAACATGTCTCAAAGGAGCAAAGAATTGTATGTGCTGACACTGTTTTCCAAAAAACACCCAAGAGATTAGCTCTGATTTTATCCCTTCCCTTAAGGCAGCATTTGTTGTAAGCAACATTCCCAGTAGCCCAGGAATATGGATTTGATCTGCTTAAGCTGTAGTTTGTTTAACCCACTTTGGGAAGAATGCTGTGTCTTCCTAGAAAACAGTCCATTTGTCCTCCCTTCCACACACTGGGAGGAGATGACTAAATGCTGCCACAGGAGGGAGAAAAACAGACAGGAAAGAATTAAAAGGCCCTCAGATAGGGCTGTGAAGCAAAAGACATAAATTATTCAGCTCTTCCCCTCCCTGAACTCTCTTGCAGCCAGCACATGCACATCACCTCCCTTCTGGATGAGACCTTGGCATGAGCAGCAGATCACATTAATGCTCCACCATGTTACCAGAGCAGAGCACTGCTTGGCAAGAGGATCTGGGATACTCCCTCAAGAAAACTGAAAGAACATTGCTGCATGGCTGAGCTGGGTACTGGAGGGGAGGAGAGAGTGGGAGAGGGGAGAAACCCCTTGGATATGGGGAGAATCACATCTGAAGTGGCTTCTCAGAGCATAAAGCAAGCCTAGGATCACAAGTAATTGTTAAAAAAAACATACTTGCTCCTGGAAAACTACCTGTAGGGTAGTAGGGAAAGAATGTGGTTCCTATTTTTCCTTTCAAGAATTGGCTTAACAAAACAGCCAGCCACATAAAAAGCCAAAGAGCAGGATTCTCACCTGTTGTTTGCATTTTTTTCATTGTTATTCTTAATGCATGCTCTAAGGTAGGCAGTTGGAAGAACAGTGGTTACACCTGAATTACAGGTGTCCTCCTTAACTCGGTCCTGTCTCAATTTGGTCCTTTTGTGCTTTTTTCTAGAGATGCTTCTAGAGCTACTGCTGGAGCCCTTTCTAGGGTCACCTCCCCAGCTCTCAGCCCCCTCTGTGCCAAAGCTCCAAGGTTCAGCTCTGAGGAGGCCCAACTGCGTCTCAGGCTGCTGAGCAAACCCCCCCTCTGGGAATTGCTGGGAGATGGTGTGTAGGAATCCCAGGTACCCTCAGAGCTGTTCTGTCCACTCCGGTGTTGCTGGGAGCTCCCAGAGCCCAAAGCACAAACCCCAGCCCAGGAACCCCAACAATCCCACCCACAGCTGCCCTGGGGAAAGGCTCCTGGGAGCAGCTGAGGCGCCGCTGCCCTCAGAGGGCTCTGAGAACGCAGCCCGGGCTGGGGCTGCTGCCGGGGCCGCTTCTCCGGAGCTCTGGGGGTACCAGCCCGGCCCCGGCCCCGCTCCCCTCACAGGGGCTGCCCCGCCATGGACTACACTTCCCAGCATGCCGCGCGGGACACAGCGGCCGTCGGTGGCGTCATCAACGCGCGACACTCGAGGCCTAACTCCCAGTGTGACGCCGACCAAGGGTCCCCACCGCCATCTCAGGGCGGCCCGGAGGCACTGGGGGGAGGCGAAAAATACCGAACAGGTCCCGCGGTGACGCTGAGGAGAGAAACACAGCCCAGCCCTGCCCCCCGGCAGCCATGGCTGCGGGTACCGCACACCGCCCGGGGACTACAAGTCCCAGCATGCACCGGGGCAGCGCATTGTCCCCGCTGGAGCCGCCCTTTCCCTCCCCGCAGCGCCCCCTGCGGCCCAGGCGGTGCCGGCTGCCGGAACCCGAACTGCGCCCAGGGTAGCGGGGAGGAAACCTCAGCTTTAAAATAAATTAAACAAAAAAAAAAAGACATTTCAGGCGGGTATCCCGCTCAGAGCGGTGCAGGAAGGCTTTTGGGTGCAGTGGGTGGTGAGGGCAGCGGGGTGGCCGTGACTGCAGTCACACAGCACGGGGGGTGAGGGCAAAGGGGCTCAGGAGATCCTGGGAATTTGATGGGGTCTGGGTGTCACTAGATAAAGGTTTTATAGTGTATGACAAGAAAATGGGATTCTGGTTCAGAAAAAGACAAACTCTAAGGCCAGATAAGGCCAGACAAGAAGATACAACAAAAGATAGCAGAAAGCCAGCAGGAAAATACCGTGACTCTGCAGCAGGCCCACCCCTGCCTTCATCTGTCCCCAAACTCTACAGAAGAGATTTCTAATGGGCTTAAACTTCAGATTCTTTACTTTCCTGAGTAGTATGTGTGAGCTGAAAGGAACACCATCTGGACGGGTCAATTCAACAGGAGTGATAGTTTACAGAAACTGGAACAAATATTGGAATTATAGCTGTTCTTTTTTTCCAAGGGAAGGAGGGGAATGGAGATGGAAATATGTCAGTGAAAAAAACCACATAGGGCCCAAAATTCAGAGCTGAGGAAGTCTGCAATGGAGAATCTAGTTGAGACAGCTGTGCTGAGGCTTACCTAACCTAGGGCTGACCAAGCAACTTCCATGATGTCATCCTTAGCTCTAATGGGCCATTAAATTAGTTTGTTGCTCCACTCCTTGCTCCTGACACCTATTAAATCTGCAGCGTTTGAGTTTGGAGTTGTCAAGGTAGCACTGCATCAGACACCAACACAATCCATGTCAATTTTTGGGAATGAGACAGACCCTGCACAGAAGCTCTTTGCTCTTTTCCTGGCTGTCTTTTTAGGGTATTTTTTTTCTAGGCATATTCTAGGATTGGCTTAGAGAACCAAAGGAATAAATTACTATCTGTCCTCTGTACATACTGTTGAATGCCAGATGAAACTAGGAAAGCTGGGTCCTGGGCTTGTGCCTGTACTTTCCCTGGGCAGTCTTGCAGGAAACATCCCTCTTAATTTTGAAAGAATGGAGGAAAAATATTTACTTCTACAATATTTATATTAAAGGCCACAAAGAGGACTCATTCATACTTACAATAGTCACAAAAATTTGCAAGTATTTCATGTCTCATCCCAAAGGAACTCACAGGTGCCTGCTCTACATTTGCACTGTAGGTAACAGAGATCTTATACAACATTCCAAATTCCAAGCTACAAGCAAGACTTACTGGATACAGATCCCATCTGTTTTTCTTGCAGCAGGCAATCATAGGATCTTCCTAAGGATGCCAGAATCCTCATAATGACAGGTCCAAAACTGTCCTGTCTACTTCAAAGAAACTGTTCCCAAGAAATATTATGAGTCAAGAGAGTCAGTGATGCAACTATCCTTTTAAATGGATCCAAAATGGTTGGTCAAATGCACACTTTTGATTTTCATTTTGATTATCCTCAGTAAAGTTTTCTTTAGAGGATCCTCTGAATATTTCTGTACCTATAATTGAGTTTCTCAATGCCTCTAATTTCTAGTCCTCAAGAGAACAACTACATGCTCTCTTCTGGTTATTTCTTCCCATGAAGCTAAGCTAAATGCAAAGCATGCATGCTGTACGCTCCTTCATCTACCACCAATCTTGAAATCCCCACCTCTGTTTTCATTGGCACATCCAGATAATGGAACCTGCTCCTTTCTGTGGGTGGAGAGGCAGAGATGCAGCCTTGCAATATTCCTTCTGGTTGACAAAGATCAATTATCTTGAGTAAGTCCTCTCCTGTAATCACAACTGACTAGTAACTAAGAGACTGACTAATAAGTTGCTTCTCACTTCCCACCAAGAGCCTTGGGAGTTCAGGACAGAATCCAGGAAAGATTTTCTGGAAAATGAAGAGAGACCTAATAAAGTCCCTAAGCCTGGGCAAGTCAATAAACTGTCACAGTTGCCCAGGAGGAATTGGCTTGTCTTAGATAAACTTGCAGAAGGCCCTGAAAAAACAGAACTTTTTAAATGGCAGAGATTAATTTTCTGACTTCAAAGTCATATTAATGCAGAGCTTGGCTAAGGTTCCTGTGCAAGCAGCTTCCCCCTGAGCAAGGAGTTCAGAATCTGCCTTGTTTTAAGGCTGGCACTTGCTGCAGCTGCAGACCTGGAGTATTTTCGATCCCCTCAGTGCTGGAACACTATCCAACAATTAAACCACAACCCAGAAACAATCAAACATCTGTTTGGAGGCAGGCTGCTCAGAGACTGACCTTCTCCTGCCAGCAGAAACACTACAGCTGCTGAGTGATTCCTGTCTTTTGTCTGTGTGTGCCTATGTGTGCTCTGCTTGTGCCTTTTTGCTCCTGCAAGCAGTAAGATTTTCAATGTGTAAACATGCTGAAGAGCATTTTTACTGCAATATAGGAAGGCACCCATTTAAGTTGTTTGTGGAAGTACATTTGTTGACATGAACACACATGTCTAAGTGTCACCTTAAGATCTGGTTACTTGTGTGCTGGAGGTGGCTTAGCAGAAAGCAAATGAGGCTGTGGACTGTGAGCCTGGAACCAGGTACATGTTTGCACACTTTGGGTTGGTCTGTGTTCATTTACAGATACGTGCTTAGTTTTATTTGGGCAAAATCATCATTGTGGCTGCATGGGGAGACAAAAGTATCTGGAAGTGTGTGCATGTGGACACTGGACACCTCTCCTCCACCTGCCAGCTTCTGCCACTGAACTGCTCAGCTCCTGGCCCATGATGTCCCTTAGTGTAGGGAGATGATAAACTGCTGGAAGCAGTTCCAGATTGGGTCCAAGAGAACAGCTGAGCCTGGCCCTGATGTAATCTTAGGCTCTCTAAATCTAAAATCCCCAATTTCGAGAACCCTCTTAGAACTAAGGAAAGGAATCTGAGAATGATTTGACTCACGGGCTTTCAGAATAGGGATGGGGAAAAGAATAATTCTGTTAGCTCTGTCCACCTAGAAGAAAAATCACTCTCCTCTCCTTCCTAAAAGCATTTACAGACTCCATGCAGGTAGCTGCTTTTGTCCTGGTTTATTTATAGACTTCAAATAACCATAGAGTGTTGATGGCCTGGGTAAAGCAGCATGCAAATGGCATTAATCCCCAACAGGAACTCCCTCCCTATAAAACTAAGACCAGCTTTTAGAAAATGCAATTGTTCCCACTCCCATCCAAATGACAGCTTGTGCTGCTCCTACCAGTTCTCCCTGAACCCCCAAGGTCTAGAGACTGCTGCTTGCTATTTGTGGTGCCTTTCTGTACCTAGAATCCATGAGTCACTGCAGTAGGTGCTAGCCACAGCCTGCTTGCTTCAAAACATCAGTATCACAAGTGACAGAATCCGGGCCACCCACTGGCTGTATTTCTGGAGCATTCCTCTGCCTAGGAGAGAGCAGCTGGAGTTTTTAACTTTAGACCATTTCTCAAATATCCTGTTGCTGAAGTAGAAGAGCACATCATTGCAGGAAAGAAAGATTTGATGAGCTGAAGATGCTGATGTGGTTCCCAGTGTCAAGAAGAACAAGTCATGTGCTAACAGCCTTCTGCTTATCAACCCCCTGAATTCTGCATACATTCTCAACCACAACCATTTGCATTATTCTGTCCACATTATATAAAATTTCTCTTTTTGGTCAATAAGATGGGATGGATGAAATAATCTGACGTCTATTCCTTTTGGGAATCACTTGTATAAAAGCACACCTGACTACCTCTGAGGAAGTGGAGGTTATTCAATCTGGAGAGGTATTTGCCATGCCAAGTCTCCTCTAGGCTGATACCAGCAGCTTCCCATACTCTATCCTGGGGGGAAAGGGGGTGTCAAATCCTCACATCTGCCATCCTATTGCACAGCTGTGAGTTGTTCAGGGAGAACCATCCCTGCTTTCCCAGCTGCCCTTCCATTCACCATCACTCAACAAGGAATTATTTCACAGTCCTTACTGGAAACAATAGAACCTTTCAGGAATGAAATCAGATCTTGACTCTGATAGGAAGGCAGCTGTGAGACACATGAAAGCTTCTGCTCACTGTCTCTTCCTTGTCTCACAAGGTTCAGATTCAAGGAATCCTTGTGAGGCATCCACAGCCCCTTCAGAAGGGTCAGTGCTGCAAAGGAGACTCCGAACATGCTCTCCCTGCAGCAGGATGCACAGACAGACAGACAGACAGACAGCTCACTAATGATCCAGATGGGTGGAGGAAGGATGAGTGTATGTGGAAGGAGAATGTAAAAAGAAAGAAATAGACCAAGAAGGAGCATTGAATTTCAGTGCCTTTTTGATCCCAGAAGAAGAGCCCATGCTTTATAAAGACTCCATTTCTCCTATTACTGGTATTTAGTCACCTCTGGGGTAAAAGGCAGAAGCTTTTAACAGCACTGAGTGAGTCTGTGGCAGGCTGGTGCCCACAGACCAGCTTTTTTTTTAAGCTCCAGAGCTCAATCCCATTTCTGATCCCAAGGAAGAGGTGTCACACAGATCCCACCACTGCTGTCCATCACACCAGCTCTGCCCCTCACCAGCCTGTACCTGAATTCTTACCCAGGTATCCTGCTTGCCCATACCACAGAACTTACAGCCCCCCACACCAATAATACACACACTTCTGCTTTAAAGCTGATTGTTTCAATACAACAGAAACAATTACAAGACAGAAAAGCTTAGAGATAATAAAATTGTGAACAGCATTTGCAAACTACACAAAAGCACTTACTTATTGGGAAAAAATGCAATCCCACCAAGAGTAAAGATTGCTAAGTTAGTTAAAACCAAATAAAACCATTTATGAAACACTGGTTTTATAAAACACTAGGGATGCAAAAGTGATCAGACAGCTAATTCTACAAAAAAAGGTAGATTAAATAAGAGAAACTGATAGCAACAACTATAAATTAGAGTTAGAACGTGTTAGAGAATTTAGAACATCAACAAAGGGAAACCAGGAGAATAATGAACAGTACTTATCAACTATAACAAGGAAAAAAAACCCAACTATCAGTTGCACTATAAGATTTATACAAAAATAAATAGTTTTCATTGTGTTCAAAGAGAGGATTAGATATCTGGAAACAATGAGAAACAGCAAAAGCTGAGCTACTGCAATGCTATATTCCATTTCCACCACTACTACTGAATCTGAGACAGGAATGAATAGAGAGAAATTACACAACAGAGCATCTTAGATGATGACAACATTCTTTTCTGGTCTTAAAATTCATATATCTATTAATTACTAGGTAGCTAGCCCGACTGTGCTGCTGCTAGCAAAAGTGCAGCTGCATCATTACTGCAAAATGAGATGAGCTATGTACACAAGCAATGCTGGTGTTCAAGCATGCCTGCCCAGATCAGCCCTGCAAGTCCCTTTAGTGCATCCTTCAGCCTCTCATTCCAAAGGCTCCACTAAAATCTGCTGAGTTTCCCTGCCTTGTGGGTCAGGGTTAATGCAGTACCTCAGTTCTAATGGCAGCAAAGCAGAGCACTCTTTTTCATACCATGTCACTCACCTGGAATGTAGCATGCTGGGGTAAGGGCACTCACAAGGAAACTTCTCTCCTGCATTGTGCATGGCTGTATTGTGGTTGATAGGAGCATTACAGATGCCCTTGAAAACCAACTTGACTGTAAGACAGTAATTAACTTTGCATTTTATTCCTTTGGCTACAGTTCATTCTATAGAACTGGCCCACAACAGTTATATATCTGCTTAAGAAGTAGTGAGGGTGAGGTAGCTGTGAAAGTGTTTTCCTGATTTGTGAGTGAGGAAGAACTGGAAAGCAACAAGGTGCAAAAGAGAGGCCACACTCAAACCTCCTTCTGACAAACTGATAGAACATGATTTTCAGTTGGTGGGGAAAAAAAAAAATCTTGCAGTGCCATTGATGCAAGTTGTTCTCATTTGTTCATCTGTAATTATTCAGGCTGTTGCTACTAGATGCAGAGTTGACTTGCAGGGTATGAGTGGTGGGATAGGATGTTCCTGAGAGGTGAAAAGAGAAAGACCTAAACATTTCTCTAGGAACTGCAATAAAAGGGCAGAAGGCAGATGTGAAAGATTTTTTCAATCCTCTATAACAGAAAAAAAAAAAAAAATCTCTATTTTGAAAATGCTGATAGTAGCAAAAAAGAAAAAATCCTTAGAAGACCTGAGCATTTTTTTACTTTTGGAAAACTGCAAATTTACCAAAGTGCAAATAACTCCTCAAAGTTTTTAGCTTAACTCAAGATAATTGGCCTTTACAAGACCACAGCCTCTTGCCTTGCTTGCAGTTTGCTCCCTTGGGACTGATAGCTGTGCTGGTTAAACAAGGGAATGGCCAGGGTTTAACACACCATCTTACCTTTTTTTTTTTTTTTTAATTTATTTTGCTTTCAGCTTTTTGAAAGACTTCCAAGAGTACCAGGCAAGGAAATGAAATCTTCATCCCAAGGAAAAGATCGCTTTCCAAAACTGTTAATCTTTCCTTATGACATGTTTTGGAATACAAACATACCCAGAGAGGGTTTATTCAGCAATATGCTGTGCTCACGTAAGTGATCAAACTGGGGGCTGATTACAGGGGTACATATGTTAACAATAACTCAAACTTCTACTCACCCTGTTTCACCACCACAGCTGCTCTTGGTTTTCCTTATGGCCCCACCCAGTGACACTTGGAACATAAGCAGGCACACGTATGGATTGCAGGGAGTGATGCTTCACATTGTTATTAGAGAACTGGGCTGCCTTTAGCATGCAATATTATCATAATAAACTCATGACTACACAACTTTCTGTCACTATATTACATTCCATATATGCTAGAATCAGCAGAATTAGAAAGCAGATCTGGTTTCTACATATCACTTCTGATTAATTTGTGCAGTACAGGGACTGAAGTCAATGACAGAGCCCCTGGGTTCCAGCCATTTATTTGTTGGGCTCTCCCACCAGCACGTTCTGTGAAGCCATCTCAGGGTTCTGTTTAACCAGAGACAACAGGGACTTGCTAAGTTCAGTATTACAAATGATGAAGATTTTTTGCAAAAAGTAAATACTTTTGTCTGCCATCCTATCCATCTGAATTCATTCAAATAGCTCGGGCTCACTGCATATGTTATGGCAGCACACATTAAAAGCAAAAATGATAATACAGGTTATTATTTCCTGTTGGTTCCACTCTTGCTAGTCAAAGTTTAACTTGATTTTACTTCTGGTGAAACCTCTTCTGGTCTGAGATTTAAGTTTAAAAAAAAAAAAAAAAAAGGAGGGAGGCATTAAATGAAAGGATGAATGTAGCTGCATTTATTTAGTTTTGAATGGCTCCCTCTTTGTCAGTTGGGCTGCCTTGTAACTAATTAAGATGTTGTTTGGCCTTGGTGTAATTGCTGCTGTCTGCTGACAGGGCACTTCTGCAGACCAGATGTTTTTTATTTTGAGGAATGGCTATTTGATAAAGCTGTTCTTAAATCATAAAAAAAGGAAGAAACGTTCCATGGGTTCTATTTTTCCCTTTAGCAATGCAGATTATTGGCAATAAAAAAGGTCATGGATTGAGTATGACATTTATGTAAAGAAATCAACAACAATGCTTTTTCTACCTACACACAACTTTCTTTTTCCTCTACACCTTTTCAAAATGCTACTTGACAAAGTAATAGGTAAAAAGAAGCCTTAGACACTAGATGATCATACATTTCAGAACCAAAGAGGAAAAGTACAAAACTCACTAGCAGCTGGCTTTGGCAGTATGAATTCTGAGAATACCACTAATTTTTCTTTCATTCCCTCAGCTCAGAAGACGACATTTTAAACCAGAATTGTAACTGTTTACTGGTGCCTGGGTCTCAAGCAGTTAAAAAGGAGACTTTAAAACTTTAACTTTCCAACAAAGTTAATATTCTAAATAAAGAGGAAAGGAAACGTGCCATGAAAGACAAAAAACCTTCAAAAACAAACCTTAAACCCCAGGCTTTTGTATGTGCGTTGAAATCTAAACTCCCAAATGAAACTGCTGCTTTTCTTTTGCAATAAATTGAGCTGAACAGTATTTGCAGGGCTTAATAATAAACATCAATCTAGGCTATTTCAAAACTTTAGAAACAATAGTTGGTGAGGATGATGCTGATGGAAAGCAGAGGATGTCACAATAGTTACATGTGGGGATATTTTAAAGATAATAGAGACAGAATAAAAGGTTAAAGATATCACCAAGCACTGAGCAAGTAAGCTGCCCAGTTTTTCCATATCTGAGCATGTACAGCACAAGGACAGTGCTGAGGACAGAGAAGATACTTTCTTAGCTTTTGTGCTTAGAAAATACTTCAAGGAGTTGGGATCAGCACAGCAGCACTGACCTGTTATGAGGTAAAAGGTCAAATATGTTGCATTACAAAAACATGGAAGGAAGGGTGTAAAATCTTTTGTGTTTCTAAAAGATTTATAAAAATATTTCTTCCCAAAAGGTATCATATTTCACACGTTAAGCAATTTAAGTTAAAAATAACACACTAAAAATGTATGCAAATACTTGCCACTTAAAAAAAAAAAAAAAAGAAAGTACTCCAGAGGTTTGACAAAACACTGAATATTCCTCAAATGGTGTAATTATTCTAGGTGAATTTGTAGGTGAATTTGCCTACAGAATAAGCAGCTGCTCAGTAGGAACTAGCAAAGCAAATCCTTGTGAAAAAGGTGTTTCACAAGTATGATTGAGACTTCATGCTGCCAGCCATGAAAGGTTCTGTGGGTATAGAGAAGGGCTACATCAGGACACTGCCAAGTTGGTGTCCAGGCAAATTACCCATGGATGTGTGCTGCTGCTGGCTAGCAATGGTCACCACCACAGGAGGCAGGATATGCTGGCAGAGGCCAAGCAAATTCCCCTTTGCAGAAACCCAGGTATAAAGCAATAAAAATCAACAGCAACAGAATCTTTTCCTGTAAGTGCAGGACCATGTGTGTGAACACAGTAAGAAAGCTTTTCACAAAGAACTAGAACATGAAATGGGAGGATCATAGGAATATTCAGGTATAGGATAAGAAAGACCAGTTCCTGACTTGGTGATCAAATCTTTTAGACCATCTGGAAAACAGGCAGAAAACATCACAGGCATCAGTCCTCTCACAGTACTCTCCATTCCCCTAGCAGACTGAGGAATACGCCGCAGGAAGGTTCCATCATTCACAAAGACACAAAAATCCATTATCCCAACATCAGTATTTTCCACCTACAATTGAAAAAGGACTAGAGACAAATGACCAGCTTTGTAATGAAATCTGCTGAAAGGATCTACTCCTCTTGCCCAGATTCCTATTCATCAGATATCTTCTTAATTGATTCTGTACCTAAGTATAAATCTCTGGCCTGTTCTTTGTGGAAAGTCAGGCCAGATGATGATAAATGAGTCCTGTCAGTATAGATCTATAAATTTGAGTTTTGGAGCCATATTTACTACAGCAAAGGCAAGGTACTAATTAATGTACAGTGGGTAAACTATAGCTGTCTGCAATGGAGGAGTATGATCTACATAATGATCATACATCTGAGAATGATCTGCACAAAGCATGCAGCCTGGCTCACAGCACCTGATGAGCTCTGCAACAGCCCAGAGACAGGAGTCCTACTGAGTATGGACAAAATCATGAAAAAAGAGGAGAGCAACGTTTGTGCAAGAGGAAAAGATGGAATTCATCAGAGGTGCAACAACAATTCCTATTCCTGACAATGAGTAACCTGGAAAATGGGGGTTCTGTTTGTTCATTTGTTTGCTAAAATGATCTCATGGCAAAGTGTACACCAAAAATTGAAAAATAGCTTACAATGAACTCTGGTAAATTCAGCCTCTTTTACAAGGGAATACCAAAGCAGATTTTAAACATTTGGCAGCTTATCAGAAGCCAGAGGAAGATTAACTATGTGAGTGAAAAATCAGGCCAAGAAACCAAAACCAGCTTTTCACAATGAAGGAAAGCCAAGGAGGAACAGTCTAAAAAACACTTGGAAAGAAATGTTAAGATCATTTCACTCTTAGGAAATAGATCATTGAAGCAAGAGGAATTTGAATTCCTTTTGCAAGTGTACAGGTATTTTATTAAGTCATTTGTAAGATTTAGAGAGAGTGTCAAAGTCCTAACAGAATCAAGACTCTGCTGAACAGAATAGGGCCTCTCAGAAACAATAACAAGTGTACTAGTACTCCCACTGGTACTATGGCTAGTGTTATCCACAGACAGCACAAAGACATGAGATGGTTTATATAAAGTCAACAAAATGGAATGTCTTACTGATGTTCCCAAGCTCCTTGTATGATTTGGCAGCTCCATGCTGGAGTTCCTAACAGTCGAAATAATCTCTGAACTCCAGCACCATTGTGCTGCTGCCTCCCTCTGCAGCCCTGGATGGACCATGTTGCATCTCATGTTTACAGAAACTACATCATACTGCCTCATTTGGACTCAAATAGCTTACTGTGTCAATAGCACACTGATGATAAGGAGTGCAACTTGAGGGCTGAGTGTTATTTTGTTTGGAGCAGAATACTAGGTGGGACAATTCCCTCCTGGTATCTAAGTGTTTCCAAGTTGACTGCATACACCTTGCTTTTTACAGATTGCCAAAGCTGTGAACATGACATTTTAAAATAATTAGGACAAGTATGTTGCACTCTGCAAATAACAACAGAGTAACCATAACTAATGGAACTCTGCTTTCTCTCAAGCAGAGAAGGCAGCACAAGTGTGTTTAGTCTGAAGAGATCTCACTATTATTCAGTCCAGGCTGCTGGTTCTTGTGGAATGTCACACCCACAGGATCCTAGGCTAGGAAAGGCTTCCTTCTGGGTGCAAGAAAGAAGAAAAAAATTCATTACCACCTGATGTTATTAAAGAAATGACAGCATGAAAAGGCTGGGCTTCCAGCTCAGTATTCAATTCCAAAAGTAACAAACATTCCCTTTGCTACATTCCCATGGAAATTCCAAAGCCCCCAGACTCTTCACTCCATTTTAAACACTTGTTTGAAGTTAAAAGGTTTCCCTTCAGTGGGGGATGATCCCTGTGTACCTCTTAAACACTTTCCTAAAGGATTTGTGACTTGTAAATTGAGCTTACAACATGCTTCATGTTTTCAGATCTGAGTTGCTACAGACTCTAAACTCTATTACTGTGTCCCAGGCACTGGAGATGTAGCAGCTTTTAGAGTCCCAAAGATAAACAGAGGTTTCCAGTAAGACCTTGAACTTGCTATATTCTCTTTTAAGGAATTTTAGTTTTTTTCAGTGGAGTAAGACTAAGCATTACACAAATTTCAGACACAGGTCTTCACATTATTAGACAAAAGGAGGGAGAAGTAAAGTCAAGACTTCTCCAACTTTTTTCTGGCTGATGGCAAACCATAGGAATTCCCCAGTCACAAAACCACTCTGCTCCAGCTAAGGCAATTATGTTGATCAGGAAAAAAAAGTCCCAGATGTTAACTAAAAGACAAGGGGAAAAGTGGGAGAGAAAAGGCATGTGAGGTGAGCCCATCCTAAGCAGGAATCACAGTGACTGCCTTGTGCCCCCTGGGTGGGGATGGAGGACACTATGAAACCAAGATCAGGAGTGGCAGGGACTAGGTGTCATGATGGGACTGAAGAGTAAAAATACTGAATTGAGGCCATTATTCTATTCTACACTTCAAATTTTAATCTAGGACTTAGCCAAAATAGTTTTCAGGATGACTGATATAGAGCACACAAACATGGAAGAGAGCTGTCTTAAATTTGGATTATTCAATCCCTTTCCAAGAGGAAAATCCCTATTTTTCCAAGCTTGGGGCATTTCTGACAATCCCAAAAATCACAGGAACTTTCTGGGTGGAAGGGACCTCTGAGAACCTCCCTACTCAAACCAAGAGCAAACAGGGGAGGCTGCTCAGGGCCTTGTCCAGTTATATGTTCAGTATCTCAAAGGACAGAGAATCCATAAGCATGCTCTCTGGGCAAACTGTTGCACTGCTCGATGACACTTATGGTAAAAGTACAGGAAATTCTACTTAGCAAGGAAAAATATTTCAGTTTATGTCCATTGCCTCTCAAAAGCATAAGCTGTATTTTTTTTCCTGTCTGAAAAAATTGTAACAGATGAGCCCTACATTCACAGAAGTGATGCGGAAAGATCCCTAGGAAGGAAATTAGCATACTCTCTGCAGAAGACATTTCTGCCCTGCTCACAGAACATGTGAAAATTAACATATGGCTGCAGATTGAAACAAGAGAATTCATAGGCCTGTTTCCTCCAAGTCACAGAACACAGCTCCTCTGTGTCTTACTGAAATCTGCTGCATTGGAGTCTTCACACACAGTCTGCTTGGTACTAATATGCAATTGCTACACTGGAACCAACTCTGCTAAATGTTACCAGTTCTCAGCTGAGCACAGTGCCTTGTATATTTAAATGGAGAGCTGTCAAGTAGTGCAAAGTCAGTTCTGGGTCACTCAAGCCTGCTTGTGAAAGAACCACAGACCAAGAACTATTCCTAGAAACAATCAAATTGCCAGTAGACAGGAGCTGTTTGTAGAAGATGCAGAAATTCTTAGCTGCCATTTACTTCCTCAGACAGACATCAAAACCAGAAAACGTAGGGTTGGTTCTAGGAAAAAAAAATAATTTATTAATGAAAAATACTATTTTATTACTAATAGTTGCATTACAGAAATAATATGGATACAATTTGGCCCTGTCATACAAGACTGAAAACAGACAAGTGAAAGATAATTACTGGGAATCATAGGAAAGGCTTTGCAGTCCTTTCAGAGTAACTGCCCAGAACTGGGCTGAGCAGCTCACTGGAGAACATCCTGCAGGAGTCATTCTGAACTGGCAGAAGAGATGGACAAGATGACCTAATAGGTTTTTTCCATCTCTGATTTCTGTTATTACACAGTTCCATCTTGATCTGAGACCAGAGGAGTTGACATCTGCAGTTTCTCTTAAAAGTTATTGACTCTGCCCATGGAACAGATCAAAACTGCAGGGGGAAACATCACATGTGTATCAGGAATTGAGGGCATGCATCAAATTTGGGTTGATAATACTTAAAAGCCATAAATAAGAACAAAAATGCAATGAAAGTGAAGATTGGTCTTGGTTTTAAAGCTCAGTGACGATGTGACCAGATGATATTGAGCAGAAAGATAGCTTATTAAGTAATGTTCATCACTGCCACAAAGCCATAAATAAAGGTTTTGAAATTCTGTGCTTTCTTTAGCATGTAAACCATCTCTTCTCAAAGCAAAATCAGATTCCAAAATTTCAGAACTTTTCTGCTCCTGCAGGTGTCCTTATGTAATATATTTTCTACAGTATTTTTAAAATTAAAAATAATAAAAACTCCAATGGTGCTTTCTTGGCCTTGGAAATCAGAACAGTTATGAAAGAGCAATAAAGCAGCCTCTCTCTTTTAGCTGCCAACAACTCCAGAAACATGTTTGCTGGAACTCTGACCCTTTACATAGAAAACATTAGAACAACTGCAACTTGATACAATTAACTGGTATTAGATTCAATGTTTGTGAGGCCAACTGGCTTTTATGATATATTTCTTGGTACTTACATACTAATGGAAACACTCCAAACTTTTGAAAAATATATTCCAGATAGGTTGACTGTTAACTCATTTTTTTAGAGCAACTGCTTTAGCAACTGCTCGTCCTGTCTGCAAAGAATGAAAAACAGACACAGCATTTCTACTGCTGTGTGCCCAGGAAACCTTTTCTATCTGCATTCAGCACTCCCTCAGAATACATTAAGAATGGCAATATTGGAAGTGTTATGGATGAAGCTTTCATTACACTTCTCAAAATACTAGTATCACAGTTGTAACATTTCCCAATTCTTCTCTTCATTCCCTAGCTTAATATTAAAAGAGGGAAATAAATCTCATTCTAAAGCAGAAAGCCTTCAGCCACAGCCTGTTGTATGGGACACCCCCTCTGTGTGACAGAAAAAGGGCAGCAGGGGCCAGAGGAATAATTGTGGCAGAAGGATGTTGGCTTGAGATGATCAAGCTGCTAAAACTGTAATTCCTGTGCAGTCCTTCCACCTGTGTTAGACAGGGGACTGCTATCAACAGCCACTGAGTTGAAGGAGACAGAAGGCTGAAGAACTGGAACAGTGTGAAGGTATTGCTGGTAGTTAAGCAAGAAGATTTAGTAGCAAATAGAACTCATTGCCTTCTGCTGGATGTTCAGTGCGTTGCTTACAATGAGATGGAAAACTCAACCCAGCTGCTAGTTAGGAGGTGTTTATCCCATCCTGGCACTGGTAAGCACTCTGGCCAGCCACCTCAGCAGCAAAACCAAAGTGAACTTTCCAAGGTGGAAACAAGTTTATTCTGCTTCTGCTCTTGAAACATCAGGTGAAACAGTGTCCAGAGCTGGCACTCCAGCACTACCCAAGAGCATGCAGCACTGAACACTGCTGAGCACCCCTGCAATTAAAAATCCACAAACAATTAAGGCAGTTTCTGTGACCAGACGTGTGCATTCATACTGCAGTTGGTTCCTGTGATTTCAGGTTTTTTGAGCTAAGTTCACGTAGTTGAAACGTGACAGAAGGACAGTCCAAACACACAGTCTCAAGAATTGCCATAGCAAGGTTTTGCATTCTTCACCCAAGACCTCCAAATGCTCAGAACATTGAAAACATGAGCTTTTCCATCTCGGTGCAGGAGGTATTTTACCTTTTCCTACTGCTTTTGCTTCTCAGATGCAGAGAATGAGTCAACAGCAGCACATGTGCAGCAGATCTGGGGACAAACATCATCTCTGCTCTGTGCACATCTGCCCAGCAGTCTGTTCCTCTCAGGGCAGGGATACACTCTGAGAGACTTAGACTTTGAAATGACAATACCAAAATCTAATTCACAGTCATTTAAAATTAGAAGTTGAGAAGTACTTATGATTTATGAGCCAATGACTACATGAGGCAGATAGTTCCATTGCAGAAACACAAGGATGGGTGCCTTTATGCCCATCTAACTGACCATGTATATCATCACACAAGCCTTTGTGATCATGATCAAAACCCACAATAAACACGACCAGAGTGGGATCTTCACTTATGGTTTTGGCTAAGGATGTGACTATTTATAGCATTCATAACAAAACATGTACCATGGCAACCAGGGCACCCATGCACTACCACTGGGACAAAAAGCATTGCCTTACAGAAAAGCACCAACCAGTGTCACATCATGCTTCTGGAACAATTTGTTTCCCAGTTTCCAAGCACATATTCCTCATCTTTGATCAATGTGGAACATTATTTATTGCTTTTTTCTGTAAAATGTTTGACTTTTTATTTTCTTCATAGAAGCAATGTAACCGTAACCCTATGGGACCATTCATATATTTGAACTTGGATGAGTACCAAAATATATACAGCTCCCAGGAAAATCTGCTGTGACCTTATAGGACTAAGACAAACAGGCCAGCAACCCACTACAAGATTTGTAATAATTAGCAAAGCAGCAAAGAGAGAAAGTTCAGCTGAGGATCCTAAGGAAAACGGCCCTGTGATCTGCAGGTATTTCTCACAGGAACCCATGAATCTGTAGGATAAAGTAAATCAATCTAACATCCAAAACTCAACCTCTCCTGCCTGTATAATGTATTTCTTTGCTTTACGCTGTACACATAAAAAGAACCAAAATATAGGGCATTCACCATGCACCTTCCAGAAAATATCTGCTAGCTGCTCTGTTTCTGGTGTATTACATTATCCAAACAATAGTCTTTAAATATCTATTCACCATGTACAGTACAGATCATGATCTACCATATCTTCTGTATACTCCAGAGAGAGACAGAAATGCAGATTGTTTTTTTCTGCAGTCCTTTTTAAAGATAACACAGTAATTTACCTTTTCATTGGCACTGCTTCTAATTAAAGTGGTTTTGGTTTTTTTTCTGTGTGCTCATCTGTGTTTGTGGTGCCTTTTTTAAGAAAAGCAGATGTAACTGGTAAGCAGACAGAAAAAAAAGCAATTAGGATCTCTCTGTTGAGAGAGAAAAGTTTAAAACCCTTTAAAGAAGTAAAACTGAATGGAATGCACAAATGAATTACTATGGCTCTCTGAGTAATCAATGCCAATGACTATTAATAATATAACTTTCCCTTCAAAGAATTACTTTCACCTTATAAAGTCAAAGCTTGTAATCTCCTTCATCCTTAATAGAGCCTACAACAATTACTGTACAGCAAAGAGAACCACAGATTGGAAGCCCTCTGTGATTATCTTTTTCCAACAGACTCTTTTGATGATCATAAATAACAGTAAAATTACCATAAAAATTAATAGTACTACAGTTAAAGAAAATCATTATGTAAAGGTTTATGAATTTTGCAGCCATTAATAGACATAAGTTAATGAGCCATAGGCTTTCCAGAATATGATATCAGATATTTTTTCACCAGTGAAACTTTCAGAGTTCCAAATCCTTCAGAGGTCACCAACTTCAAAAATAGAATAGAAAGTTACTGCTTAATACTAATGTGAGTAAAAATGAAACAGAATTATTATAGACAGTATCATGAGTGGCCACTTGAACAGTCCAATAAAACAAGACAAAGAAAAAAAAATCTGCCTTGTTGATGGTTTGGAATGAAAAAAGATAAAACCAGAATACTCAAGGTGAGCAAGATGCATTTTGGGCCCTGCAGATTCTAAGCTTTAAGCTAGACAGAAGCTGGGATCAGAGCTTATAGGCACCAAGTAATGGAGAAATTTACCATACCCCTTGTTCATAGGTTCCAAAAATGTCATTGCAACTAATGTGCATTTTGACAACATTAAAAACCTGATTTTTCATCCCATGACTCTTACACTGCATGCATGGCATACTTCACGGTCAGAGTAACAATAATATTAAGGATGCTTGGCTCCTACAAAAAAAAATGACCTTTGGTTTTGTAAGTCATGTTTCTAAAGAAACTGCAAATATTTCAGATGTTAAAATTAATAATAAAACTTGCTACAGAACAAAGCAAGTATACATTGTCCACTTTTAGAAAATAAAAGGTGGAGGGTTTTGATCTCTTCCCTCCAGTCAGCTGATAATAATATTCACACTTTCTCATACTATTGCCATGTATTTAGTTGCAAAGTAAACTTCAATGAAAGCTCCCTTCCATATCAATACTTTAGCACATGAAACTCCTCGTGTATCAGAAAGCTTACAGCATACTTTAAAAAGCTAGTATTTAAATGGTTATACTTCTATTTTGCAAAAACAAACTTGTCATTAATGTTAAGCAACTAAAGAGCCTCTTCTACAGCTTATTCACTTCTTTCCTACTTATTAGGACATACCTAATTTAAAGCACATAACATTATTATTAGGAAGATATTTAATTGTGTGCTTATGTCCCATGAAAAACAGACTGTCATAGTGACACTGCATTGTACTTCACGGGAAGCTGGAGTTAAAGCAAATTATGTGCTTTTTATTTTACCACTATCTCAATGCTGCCATTGAAAACCTCTTGGCAATTTAAAAGATTTTGATCCTAGAGGAGAATCCTCAAGACTGTTTTCTAACACGAGATGGAATAGGAATGGTATTTTAAAAAACAGAAATCAATTTGAGATCCACTACTGAATGCAGGTGGTGAATAATCATATGCAACTAAACATAAAATATTTTATATGACCTAGTTACCCTATAATACTTAGAACTACAATTACAAAAAATCAGGCAGTGCCTCTTACATATACTTCCAAGCTTTATGTGTACTTTTTAAATGGTAAAACACTAAAGACAAAAGATAAAAATGGCTTCACTTTAAAGAGAAAAAGGAGATGATATATCCCAAGAGCCAAGTTAAAGATTCAGAAGCCAGGACTAGGAGGGAAAGGGAAGATAAATAATTTAGCACTAAGCATAACTAAAGGCTGTCAGTCTGCCAACTTTAAGAGAAATAAAAGGGTTTACAAGGATCCTGAGAGTTTTTACAGAACCCCTAGGGTTTTGAAAAAATAAATCCAGAACAAGAGAAGAGTTCTGAAGTATTCCGCATAAATAGATTTTAAAGACACTGATTAGCCTGTAAGAATAATGGTATGGAAAGATTCCTTTAGCTCAAAATTAGACTGTTCTCTGGTGGAATGTTTGCCTTCCTCTATCATCACCAACTGCACCATCAGCAGGGCTGCTTTTACAGATGCATCACCTTGTCAGAAGCCAGGGAAGATGTGCTTATGGGAGACTAAAACATTTCAAAAAACCAGGGATAAGCCTGTTTGGCTCTGAACATACAGACACTGCACAACACAAACACAATTAGTTGTTTAAGATGGACCACACAGACATGCTTAAACATCAATTCTAACTGCCTTTGAGTTGAGTAGTTTGGGGGTTTAGGAGTGTCAATATTCATGGCTTAACCTAAAACAACCAAGCAAATAAAAATATTAGTGAGCCTACTCTTTGTATGGAAGAGGGGTAGTGCAGGGGAGGAAGAGAAGGGTAGCTTTGCATGATTTTATTCTCATTTGAATTTACAGTTTTGCTCTTACTGCTTTTTTGCAGCAGGAATTCTATAGTGAGGTGCTTTGAAATACACAGGAACCGGAGTTAAGCTGCAAAACCTGCACCTACGTAAAAAAATTAATTCCATATCATCACTTTTTACTTTAAACTAAGATGTAACCTTGTACTTCATTGCTCAGACAATGTTAACTGTAGGAGAATCACAGAAAGGAACCAAGTTCATTTAAGACATAAAGCAATTTTGAATTGCATTGATTACAGTGATCAGTCTATCACTTTAATGTCATCTCAACTGGCACTTATTAAAAAGACATACATGTGACAACCCACTGATCCTTAACACTGTAGCTGAGATTAAAAGTCTATTTGCAAAGGAAAATTACTTCTTTAATTAGAAACGGAGTATCATTTTCTCTCTTTGTTAGAACTTCAGCAGCCAGGGATCTAATATATCATGGGAGGGGTTGTAGAACCTGCCATCTGCTTTGATTTAAAAGTCTCCATAGTTAATCAAAGTTGTAGAAATGAGCACTAGAGATGGGAAAGGATGCAGGTACATCCCACCTATATTGGGCACTCCCTCTCACTGGTGCCTGGGAAAGCTCTCCAAAGGGAGTGCTTTGCTTCCTGGTGGACTCTGCCATGGGACTGAAGCTCGGGGGAGAGGGTGACTTCTGCTTCATGTCCTTCTCTACACAAAGAATAACTCCATGTAAAAAGTAATGGATGGATTTCATATCTGCTCCAATCCCAAACCTAGTGTAGGATGATGCTAACATCACCTAATAATATCAGGATCAAAGATGAGTGGAATAAAACTTCCACTTTTAGATGCTCTTTATCTGCAGGTGTGAATGTATAATGAATTCTCACCACTGGCTCCCTATTATAAATCCAGTGATTTTGTACTCTATAACAGCAGTTTCTACAATTTTCTTTTGGCACAACATGCTTGAAATATATGACAAAACAGCAGGGTGCAAAAATGTTTTTCTAAATTATCTACTTTGCAAGACAGCTTCCAAGTGTGACCCTGATGAATCTTATCATTACTCTTGGAACAGAATAAACATGAAAGAACCCACGTATCATTTACTGACATGGGGATTCCTTTGTTTCTTTTGCATATTGCTTCAAATCCACACCAAAGTGTTCATTCCAACATACAAAGCAATTTAAACCCAGGTTAAATTAAAAGAAAACATTATTGGGTAGGATAGGATTACACTGTGCCTATTTTTGTACCCTGCTGTCTCAGACAGATCATGTCATCTCAATTACCATGTTAGCTCTGTCTACCAGTTCCTTGTATGGAACTCTCTAAATGACATGGCACAGTTTTTCCAGGGGACAAACCCATCCTCTGGCAGACAAGATTTGACAACATTCAAGACACAGAAAAAGGCTGGACTTTAACTGAGTATCAGATAATTTTAACTGTATAGAAAGGAATTTCATTGCCATATAGTGATGATTCAGTGTTTACTTTAAATGGGAAGGAGCATTGATGTGCAAAAGCTACATCAAAAATGGGGATGGGATCATCATGTATTCAAAACAATAGCTCTGAACTAAGGTAGATTCCAGATGCAACACGAAGTTCCAAAGGCTTCTGATTTTTCCATCTTAGCATGGCATACCTTGCAGCAAACACTAAGAAATGGACAATGAGGATCAGCAGAATGCACTGAGGGCTGCTGAGAGGTATACAGTTCAAGTGAAGGAAAAGTGAGCATAATGAGAGTTAACTGTGGGTTGTTCCCTCCTTGCTTCTCAGCCTAGGAACCCTTCCATATGCTGTGTTCTATTTATTATTTCTGCATTGCATCAGGAGGGAAATATTCACACTGAGCCACAGGGATTAAAGACTGAAGCTCTAGAGAAGTCAGATCATATCAGTCATATCCAGCTGTTTTCAATTCCAACACCTCACACCTGCTTTTATTTATTATTCCTGGGCTAGACAAGACAGGACTAATTTTTCAATCTTTAGAAGCTTTAAGAAAGACACAAATCAATCTATTCCTTCCCTTTTGCCTCTGCAATAGCCCACAAAGAAAACATTAAAATGAACTACTGACAGGGTGAGGATCTGCCCCTCATGCCAGGGCTGGACAGAGCCCTCTCCTCTCCCAGCATGGAGACACCACAGCAAAAGGGAAGGGAAACACCAGCCAAGGCTGGCTGCTGGCACCCACTCTTAACCCCATTAACTCCCACAGACTTCAATTGCCTTGTTTTGATTTTATATTGGAAATGGACTCAAGAGGTTTGGGTGGCAGTGAATTAACAAACTAATTCATGTCCCACTTCATGCAGGCAGATCTCCACTTTACCTGTTGCACAGAGCCTGCTTGCTGGCAGCCCAGTGGCATTGCTTCCTTCTCCTCCAGCAGGAGGTCACAGAGTCTCAGGATTTGAGTGCCCTTTTTTCTCAAGCCATTTCTCCCAATAGGAACTCCTAAGTCATTCTTTATACAATCTTCTCTCATGTCACAGGCTATTCTCACATTAGGATCTAATTAACTGCTCAACAGCAATTATTCAGTCACATACAACGTGCAAACAAAATGCACCAGATCTCCTTGTACTTACTCCACAAACACTTTCCCATTTGCAATTGTTTGTCTCCTGAATGAAACATACCAGGTTATTATTGGATGGAGCAACCTCGTATCTTGTTTGTACTTTGTTTAGCTGTTCCAGGGGAGATATTCTCCTTCCCTTCTTTGCAGCCTGTCATACAGTGACAGTGGAAGCCAATAAGGAAACAGCTGGTTTCGAAAATTGACTGTGAATATATCTTGCTTTCTGGATAAGTGAAAATATGGATGTAACATGATGTAAAGGAATGCATTATATAAAGAAAATCTGGAGTTTTGCGAGTTTGGTTTTGGGTTGTTTTGTGGTATGTTTTGGGTTTGTTTTGTGGTTTGTTTTGGGGTTTTTTTGAACAGGGTAATATGATCAACAAATGCACACCAATGGAAACATCCAACAAGTAGACAGTCTTTCTACACCAAATGAACAGACCCTTATATTCATAAAACATTTGAAATCCTTGCATGAAATCTAGCACTGAAACACTGTATTATTTCTAATAACAAAACACATTAGGAGCTGCTGAACTCATTTGCTTTAAAAGGCAACTCTGCCCCACTAGTCTCTAAAAAATAAAGAATACTCCATAACAACAACAACTATCAGTTTGAATTTAAAACCAAACAGTACATCTAATAGTACTTACCTATAGTTGCTGTACTACTGATGTGCTGTAAGTGCTATCCAGTTTTTGGAGGAGTGATGTACACCAGACAGACATCCAGGCAGTTGCCCATAATACAACATTAAAAAATAGATTGTATGGTTTGCAGTAGCATCAAGGCTCTATTCAAGTGTAAAAAAATTAATTGACTCCATCTGTATTGGCCTAATGACTGATTAAATGACTAATCACGGAAGTCTTAATTAAAATCATTTTTCTGTACAGAAGAGGATGGAGGGAGGAAGGCAATCATTAATGTGTTATAATGTATGTCAGATTCTATTTGTGCCATTTACTAACAGCCATCAAATGAGTAATTATGCACAAGGTCATTCTGTAAACTTTCTACATACATCAGGCTGATTGGATTAGGGCTCGGTGCTTGGCTGGGTTCTGTATGTGGCTGCTTTTTTTCCAATCAGAAACCAGGTAATTTATATTGCTCAGAATAAATAATAAAGGAAGCTGACATTTCCTCTTCCATCTTCACACCAGCCAACCCCAAGACTCACATACAACTTTCATATGTTGCTGGGTGAAGTCCCATTCCTCATGCATTAAATCAATCCCAGCTTCCTCAGCTACTCAATATTCTGCAGGAATTGACAGGGATCTCTGTCAGACACCAAAATTCTGTGATATGCAAGGAATTTTTCCTGCATGAACAAAATGAGCAGGCAATTAAAAGAATCCTTTTCAAGTAAAGGAAGATGGCAGTATAGAACTGAAAGATTATTTTAAGTTTTATTTGCTAGCCACCTGACTACCCTGATGCATAGTGACCTTTGCTATGGAAAAATAACAAGCTGCTTATGCCTCAACAGCTGAGACCAATCTATTTAAAACAATGTATTAAAATGAGTAATGGAATTAAAAAAGTGTGTCTTCAGATTCGATGAGCAAACTTTCCACTTGCATGTAACTCATACAGACAAACCTACACTTTTTGATGGAACATTGCTTATAAAACGTTGAAGTCAAAAAGTATAAACTGTAACACAGAAAATATTTTTTTGTTTGCCAATTCCTGTCCTGAAATTGCAAGAAAATCTTATTTGCAGCCATAGTAAGTCTGCCACCTCAATAGCTGCAACAATTTGCAACCCCTGGTTGACAAAAAAGCTTTTATAGAATTAATTACATCTTAACAGAGGAAAAAAGTTGGCACAGCCCTGACACTATTATCAAGTAATGTTCAATTCTATAAACACCACTTTTCTTCAAAATCCTGAAATCAAACATGCAGCACTGCCATGACACAGCTGCAAAATTGCCAAATAAATTCCAGTTCTTCTAAAATAATGAAATTAACTTCTAAACAGAAGCATTCTGACCAACAAGCCACATAGAAAAGTTCTCTGTGGTGACACTGAAAATGGAAATCCTTCTTTGAACATACAATCTGTTGCTTTAAAGTGTACCCAACTGATTAAAAACAGTGCTCAGGATATGGATGAAGAAGCTAAAAGGAAAAAAAAAAGTTAAAGAATCTTCAGCCATGCCTCTCTAAACCAAAGTCATACAAATCACAGAAAAATATATGTAAAGCTGTATAAGCCAGATACATCCAGATTTTAAGTGAATACAAACTTCAATTATTTTGAATTAATTATAACACAAAATGTAGTGAAACGTGGCCCTGCTTACCACACAACTGAAGAAAACAAAAATCTGTGACAACAAATCTCTGCTTGCAGTAACTGTCAGTGTCACATATGAAAGAATATAATTTTATTAATAGAGGAAGTGGAATTGACTGATAGATTTAAAACCAAATTCAGCTTTTCTATAGATGTAATTCAGAGTTTTAAGGTGGCTCCCAAGGCTTAAAACCAACATTAAGACTCAAATGTGCCACTCTATAGGCTTCTGGAGAATTAATACATCTCAGTTTTATTTTCATTTGAAGACACACAGTTTAAACAACTAAAAAAATCCTTCACTACCAGACCAGACCACTCCAAAACAAATAACATATCTACAGCATAGTATTTTTTTCAAAACCTGGAGGTACTTTTATGGAATAATTCAACACAATCTGCACTATTCTGCTAATGCAAATGAAAATTTGCACAACTACCTAAATTACAGGGTGGTGTGCCATTCTTAATCTTCACGTAGGAGTTCCTGTTTCAATCATTTCTATTGTTTGAAACACATCAGATAATGGAGTGGCTGCCACTGTAGGCAGAGTGACTTCTAGGTGAAGCTAATTAATGACTCAATGTATAACTTGCTGGAGGTTTGAAGGAATCACTAGACACTGGTGCAGATCAATGGGTGAGACACCTGCAAGAGCATTAAGTGGCCAGTCTGAAACCTCAGCATTGTCTTTTTTCTCTGTACTTTGATTTAATAGGTTATTCCTGATCTTTGATTGTATAAAATATGAGAAAGTCAAGTATTTCAAGTACCTCTCAATTACATGAAAAAGTAGGTCCCCTTCACTTCACAAGAACATAACCTCTACATCATAGTGTAAAAGTCCAGCTAAACTTGACAGAGAGACAGCCTTCAAGTATTTTAAGAAATACATTAAGATATCTTATGCCCAAAGACCAACATACAAGAGAGATGGCCTCTTATGCAAAGGCACCTCTGGCTATTCTAGATTCAGAAACCTGGGAATTTGCAACCCTTTAGGCCACTTAACAGGATAAAGCAAAAGAGCTTCACACCAAGAGGTTGGAGTGCTGCCAAGCTATGCCATTTAGGCACAACAAAACAAAAAACCCACCAGTGTATAAACTCCCTGGTCACACTGCAAAACTGAGGGAGGCAGTTGCTGCATGTGGTAAATGAAGCATTGTCAAGAGTGCTCTAAATAGTTAGGTACCTCTGATTTCTGTCAGCAGCCAGAGCACATTGTCCTGTCAGTTTTGACATACATGTGGCTACTCATACTGCTTAAAGATGACAAAATACCTGGACTGCTACAGAGAAGCTACTGCAAATCAGTGGGACCAGCCCTGACTAGACACTGGAATAACTATGTCTGCTCATGTGAGCAACTCCCATTAGAATTATTTTATGCTTTGCTATTGGCTGAACTAGTGAAAAAGGTGGAAAATTAGTAGCCTGCCACCTATTGCACAGTAAATAAGTTGCAGCAAACGCTGGAGTAGTTACCAATAATCAGGTTATAGTAAGTCACTTTCATCACAACCCAAATAATTGGCCAGTTAAACAACACCTTTCCCTTAACTATTGCAACTGCCTCCCATCCTCAGAGGATCTCTCCACACTCATTTTGTCAGTTAAGAAATGCAAATGAGACATCCCCATTCTCCTGTTTGTTTTGTACAGTGAGCACAATTTCTGCATGAACGTCCAACTGTATTTCCATTCTCTTTGTGTCACAGAAACCTCATTTACCAGTCATTCTTCTCCATATGAAAAGATCTATAATGAGGAGTCTTTCTGTCATTGCCCTGCTCATCTGAGTCAGGAATTTTCATTTCCCCCTAATACTTGCTGCTGTAGCTGCAATTTCATTTACTGTCATCTCATACTGCAGCCTTAGTGCAAGCACATCTGTGGCTGGATCATGGAAAAGATTCAGTATTGCTTTCAGAGTTGTGTATTGATTAAACGGTTATGAGAAACCAGACTTTTTATTTACCATGTTCTCATAGGGCACTTCCAAAAAGGAAGGGTTATTCACTGTACTTGGAAGGACAATTTATTCTTCCAGTTAGTGACCTAGCAAAAATACCAGGGAAAACTAAATATAAAAAGTAGGACCAGGAGGTCTATGTGCATATGCATGCTCTCAGAAAACAACTGAAAAGACAAAGGTCTTCTAAAAGCTAAAAATATTTTTAATTCAACATCTAAGCAGCATCATGAAAGAAGCCGATTACTTCTTGCTTTGAGGAAATAATGCTGTCCAAAAAAATGCTCTATTGATATTTTAAAACAGTAAAAGCACAGAAAGCATGCCAATCATGCACTGGAAATCTACAGCTGGAGTTTGTTTCTGATAAATTAACAGCACAAATGGTCATAATATACCACTTTCTTCACCTAATTCCATTCTGTTCAGTAAACTCAAACTAGTGGTTTTGTTGTTTTTTTTCAGAGAGCAGAGATTTTCTGTGCTGAAATGAACTATAATTTTTATGCTGTCCCCGTTGTTCAAATCACCCTTACAAACCTTGACTAATCTAGTAAGCAGAGAAGTTTCTCTTCCCATTGCATTTCTATTATTTTTAACTATCTGCATTATATGTAATGCAATTATGGAGGTTCATTTAAACACAGAAGCTTTAAACTAGCAAGGTTAGGTGTAACTACTCAGAATAATCAGAATAATCTGACAGAGAAATCAGAGTAGACTACAAAACTAAGCTGAAAAACTAGGCAATAATGAAACTTCCCACAACTCCTTCATTTGAAAGAGAGAAAAAAAGCTCTAATAAAACAAGAAAAGCACTTAAAAAACCCCTCAAAACACACAAAACCACCAAACACTTTGCAAACTGAAGGACTGAGAAACATTGCTCCTACAAGCAAGAGCCCGAGTTATATGGAGTAGAAGACATTGGCATAAAATGGAAAAACCAGAATTGTGTTCTAGTGGTCATCTAAGAAAGAGACAGTGCCATTTGTCCAGCAGCCTGACACCAATTAGCAGTGGGGTATTGCAGAGATAAGTGGTTGTGGCAGACAGCACTCTCCAGCTGAGCAGTAGGAATACAGACTCACACATACCTGCTGTCTTCCATTTTCTCTTGCGAGACTGTCATCTACTCAGCTTTCTCAGCAGATATCCTGCCACTTGGCTTTTTGCCTCCTTTCTACAGGGAAAAAAAATTCTGTAATGCTTAAGGAAGGTGCCAAAAATGGTGTAATTTATGATGTGCTAGTGTTTTTCTTTGCATTCATAAGTTAAAAACAAATGCAGAATCATCAGCACTTGAACGTAGTGGATTTTCATTTACATGTACTGAGACTCTCATGATTTCCTACGATTTATTTCTATACACAAAAATAGGTCTTGGTCACTAAACTATTACCATCCCCTACAGATACAAGAGCCAAATCATAAAAAAGATAAAAGCCAGAATGTACAACTCAACTGTGAAAAGAAAAGTGCTTGTCCCGAATTCTGTGAAGTGTGAAAGAAAGATAATACTCTGACTGTACTATTTTATGCTAGCTAGAATACCTTACAGTAAGAAATTTCTAGTTGGAAATGCTGCAGTTATCTCCATAGTGCCATAACTTTATCATTATATGGTAAGATAAAAGTTAAGTCTTTGCCTCTGCAAGGGCATTAAATAACCTCTTTCTCTCCATTAGCATTTGCTGTAGTAGCAGTATTTATTCTCTGGGCCATGAACAAGAACCACACTGCTTGCAGAGTAACTCCAGGTTCTTAATGCCCTTACAGTTTTAAAAAGGTCACGTGTCACTTAGTTTAATTTTTTTTTTTTAATTATCATCATTAATTGACAGCTCTTGTGCGACACAGTTTCAAAGGAAATGTTTAACACTGCAAAGATGGTTTCAGCAGTGCACTATAGTCACAAAGTAAGTCAGAAAAAGGGACCCCATTCAACTTCTCTTCCTTACCAGTGCAGAGAAAGATGATTTATGAATTCCAGTTTCATACTTACTTTCGAAGTAGAACTAAAACATCCAGATCAGAGAATCAGTCCTTAAATATCCTCTTCATGTTAAATTCTATCACAACAATTATTCCTATCAACAAGACAAGGATCATGTGCCATCTTGGAGGGGTAAGTGCCAGCAGGATGAGTACTTTCATAACAACCATTTGAGACAGGGCAGCTTGACCTCTCTGGGAGTGAAATATCAATTAATTATCTTTTTACAGCCAATTCAATTACAGCCTACTAATCACTTGTGTAGGACATCAAGCCAGAAGCTGGGGGTGGGGGTGCAGCTGGGAAAAGGAAGATAAAAATATTAGCAGTGAACAATCCTCAGTAAGGATGACAAGGCAGTAATCCTGCAGTTGCAACATTTATTAACATCATGCAAATACTTACTATCTCTTTGTAGCATAATAAATGCTGTGGTATGACCTTCATTTATCTGAATTTTTTTGAAAAAAAATCTAATGAATCTAATACGATGCAAGCAGAATACAACATATACCTGGCACATCCATCTAGTGGCTATGTCAGCTTTCATTTCTGTCCTTTGAAAGGGCTCCATCAGGTGTGAAGTGCAAAGGTTGTTTTGTAACACAGTGCACTTGGTGGGAATCTCTGCCTTTCTTGTTACCTCTGCTTAAATAGTTTTGTTCTTTTTCCTCATAAATCCCATATAGAAAGCTAACATTCCAAACCAGGTATTCTATTACATCAAACCCTTATTTTTTAAACACACACAAAGTAAAACAATTACTAGGTAAATTTATCTCAGTGCTGCTTTAAAAATACAGCCAGTGGTAGAAAATGGTGTTCAAATTACCTATAATAAAAATAAACCACACACAGCTAGACTGCCAGAGTTCCCATAAGGAAAACACATTGCACGTTTGCAACAGCAAACCCCAAACTTCCCTAATGTAAAACACAGGTAAGGGATATAACAAAGAGTTGGCTTTCACTGCTGATTTAAAAACATGAAACTATGAAGGCACAGAGACTGAAATCAACTGGTAAGTGAAAAAATTCCATTCTATTAGCATCTCACAAAGCTAATTTCAATTAGCAAAAAACCCCAATAGTATGTCAGAGCAAGGTTTTAGGTTAATTTGACAAAACCCAAAGCATTTAAAAGCTAAGGGTACTATACTATTCTTAGTTTATGCTGTTGAGCCCTAGTGGCCTTGCCACAGGATAAAGACCTTATTCAGCACACTCAATCATCATAAAACTAGAAGAAAAAAATAACTGTTACTAGCACCAGTATAATTGCAGTATAGATAAACAAACCCCCAAAATCCTGAATCGAGGAGGCTGAGTAATCAAGAATTCCAAGTGTGTAGCTCCACTAAGAGTTTACTCCCTAAAATTATCTTCTTAATGACTGCATTTAAGTTTTCATACACAGATAATGTGCATCAGAAAGTACCATGAGTCAGAATGCACATTTCACCTCAAGAGGTTCATACTATCTTAGTTTCGTAAGATAGAAAAGATCATAAACCTATCCACTAGAACTACAAAAAAACCAGCTCTGCTTCAAAAGACCCTCAAACAAGATTAAATAATTTTAGAGCATATTTATATAATAAATGCTCAACAGTTCCCCAAAAGGAGAATTACATGGACAGTCTTCCAGTAGGAGCAGTAACTCCTAGGCAGAGAGGATGCTCTACTCAGCTATTAACCACTGAAGATTTTAACCAGTTAAATCTGAATATTCACCAAGAGATGCGAAACATTACACTCTGGGTCAACCTCCACGTGATTTTTCTTTTTTTTAATTTGCAATATTCATTAATTTCTATTCAAAATAAGCCAAATAAAATATTTCAGGGTGAAGTTAAAAGACCAAAAAAAAAGAAAATATCTGGATCCCTAGAACTTCTGTAACTAGGCCCAGACAAAAGGGCATGAAGAAACAGCAGTAAACCTTGCCTTCTGTGTCTTAACCCAAACTCACTGGAGTTAATCACTGTTACCATTACTTGATACTGCAGCAGTTGCAGAGCTAAAGCTCCCCAACACAACTTCTACAGCAAGTAACAAGAGAGCCAAACCCAGCACATCCTGAACCTGAAACCAGCTCTGCTGAGAAAGCCACACTCCTGGGCAGGAACCTGCAACTCTGGCTTCCATCATGGTTTTCACTACTATTGGTCCCTGCCTTTAAACTGCTGGAATACCATTTCAGTTTGATCTTTGGAAATTAATACTGAATTCAAGTGGTTTTAACTGAAAAACAAAACAAAGTACCTGTTACAATGAAGACAACAGAAAAGTTCTATTCTTGACCCTACATTTACCTTCTCTCTCTGTATAGTACCTTCAGTTAACCAAAGATTTTTCTCATGAAAATGACTCTTATCCATATTAAAGCATTCAGTGGAAACAAAGGCTTCACTCAGAGGGAGGGTCCATCAAATCCACTAAAATTATAATCATTTAATAAAAGTAATGACTACTCTGTATTTAAAATATTTTCCCAGGCAGCACTTTAGCATATTGTGTATTCCAAACAAAGTGCTATTGCATAATCATTAACTCTGCACTACGTAGGTCTTACAAGGAACCTAATGAAGACACTGGTAAAATAAAGATCATTTTCCTATGGATAGGAAACACATATATGCCCATTAATAATATAGGACAGATTTTTGTTGGCTACAATGCAGTTCAGATTAGATGCAGTGTTTTAAGATGTGTAAATGAAAAGCAATGTCATTGTTTTATACTGAGCAAAGCAAAACTAGAAGGCAGTAATCTGTCCAAAACCACCCAGATGAGCAGAACACAAAACCTCCCCCCCACTCCCATGTCACAGTCACTGAATTATGATGTTACACCAAATACCCATATTTTCAAAAACTACTGGAAACTATTCAGAAAGTTCTTATAAACATCCACAGGGACTAATAGACACTTTAAAAACATAACTCCAATGGTGGTTGAACCTTAGAAAAACTGTCTTAGAAATAAGTGGAAAAATTCACCCTATTTTTAAATTTTAAGTATGATGTAAGGTTATCTTCAAACGTGGGATTTTTTTTTTTTAAGTGTTCTCAGATCCCATTTGAAAAGAATTGTTTGAGACATATATGCTGCAGCCAGTCAGACAATCAAAGTTCTGCAATTATCAGCACCTGCATTACAATTCAATGGATTTAAATTACCAAGGGGCCATGGCAGATACCCTACTGACAACAATTAGCATAAAAATGTTCCACAGTTTAAAGCTGTGGGTGGGAATTACAAAAGGTTAACAGACTAAATATAAAAATCTTTTTGAATATAAAATCAAAGCGCTTTGTTACCAAAATGTGGCTACTGTAATTTAACCAAAATAGGGTCTATAGTATCTGGCAATTTTCCATGTGTGAGCTTGGCTTGTCTTTTAAGCAGAATTCTGAGCAGACAATCTGAAAGTTTTAAAAAAAACAAACCTCAGAAAAAAGAAAAAAAAAAAAAAGAAAAAAAAAAAAAGAAAAAGAAAAAGAAAAAAAAAAAGGCTCAAAGAAAGGAAAGCATTTCGTGTTATTTTTTTTAAATTTACTTTTCTTAAGCTTAGCACCAAAATGAACACCACTCAATAGGGCTCAGAATGATCCTTTTGTATGGTCAGATACAAAATCCAAAATTATTTTATTGCATGATTTGAAGAGGGAATAATTTTAGTGGTCAAAATAAAGTATACTAGAAGTTTTTGGACTTGCTTGAACTCTAGTAACAAACAGTTTTCTCAGGTCATCATTACATCAGATAATCTACAATTTCAGAAGTGGCTTCTACTTCTGTGTGACTATCAGGGGAAGTAAATAGTAAGAATAAAATAAATCTGTTGCATAATGCTTGGGACCACAGCTTTGTTTTATATTGACTGAAAATACAAGCAGAACAGATAAAAGGAAATTCTGCTCATTGAAAGTACTAAATCCTAACACTGAATTTGATGAGAACAAGTAATAGATTGATAATAGGTATCAGCAAGAAGCATCTTAGGCAGAAATAGAAACTAAGTCTAAAATTTTATCCAAGTTGTCCTTCGTGTTTTTTGTTAAGATAAATGGTCAGACAGGAACTCAGTACATGTGTAAATCCAAAGTAATTTTTACATGAAAGCCTGATTTCTTTTATCACACAAAAATTTACTTAAAAAAAAATAATAATTACCAGGTCTCAGAATAACATAACTATCTGGGGAACACAGCATGGGCTATAGACAGAGTCCTTACCTGCTTTGTGTTACTGCTAGCTCCAAATTGTCTCATTAAACTATTGTGGATGTTCCTGACACATGCTGGGACTCCTATCACAATTAGTGCAACATCTCCAGCACTCTGTGCAAGTCTAAATAATCAGCCTGTTTAGGACTAGCCCAACATTTCTAATTGCAAAATCAGCAAACACATTAATCACTGCTTTGTTGCCCCATTTTATGCTTTTCATAATTACTTCTTTGTAGATATATTTCTGTAAGGCTACCAGTATACTAACACTGGTCTAAAAGGTGACCCAGGGTACCAACTTTTAACACATTCTAGTACAAACAGCAGTCCCCTTCCTACTCCCCTCAAATATTTCCTAATATTATAGCATATTTCAAAAAATTAATATTCATGCATACTTTAATTAATCTTAAGAATGGCACAGAAAGCCTTGGAAAGCAGTGATTACCAGGAAGGGCTGCATATCAGTGCAATGCCTGATGGCACGCTCCAACGGATTCCCATTGCTACACCCAAATAAATATCTTTACAGATCTTCAAGAAAAGTAAGAGAAACTGTTAAGAAAATAAAGTTCTGGTAAGCAGTTTAGATACTAAATTTATGTATGGTTGCTAATGAAAAATTATTTCTTCCGATATGACCCTAATTTACACAAGCTCAACAATTGTATTTCTTTACATTTTTACATCTATTTCCGGATCATGTATGGAAAGGTCAGGCTTCTTGGCTTCTTACTTTTGAAAGATAACTATTACAACAGTGATGAGTACACATAAGTATCCAGATAAAATTATCAAAATTACAATACATATATATTGGCTAAAAGAAGCAGAAACCCCTAGCTGAAACATAGGCCAGACAGCAACAAAAACTAAAACAAAATTTTAAAAGTATAGGAGAAACCTAATTACAGCTGTTTCCCTTTGCCCCACCCAGGAGAACCCATGAAATGTCAGATTTAAATAATCTAATTTCACAGAAATCCCTTATTTATCACTGCCTGCAGGAAAGAGGGGGTAGACTCAAAACCTTTTTTTCAGCAGAATATTTGTCTGTAGTGGAAATTACTAACAAGTCTTCAAAGAAGTGTTTCAGGATCCTCAGGCTACCTGTGCTGATGATGTCAAGAGTTTTAGCACTAAGGGCTTCAGTGGAGAAGGAGGAAACAGATGGGGAAGTGGGTTTTGAAGTGAACTCAGAAACTGACAAAATATAAAATCACGTTAGGGCTTGATCATGCAAACACAGATGTCAAAAGTAAAACTATTGACTTCCAACACGAGCAGAATCAGGTTCTCAACAATGAATCAAAAACCACAAGTAGATACAAATTCTGAGTCTTCACGATTTAAAAAAAAATATAATCAGTAAGGTTAAAGAAACCTCATAGTGTTGTTATTTCAGTAACCAATACTCACAAAGGAAAAATAAGAGAAACAATTCATCCATAATGAGCCCTCAAAAAAGTATCACAATCCACTTTTAGTGGAACTCAGTGGAGTTACTGGGTGAAGGAAGAAGAAGTATCAATAATTATTAGCTTGAATTAGATGGTAAATCAGTTAAGGCTGAGCTCTTGTGACCTAAATCCAGTAGGAGCCAAAACTTGAACATTTTACAGCTCCCATCTTCTAAACAACAAACCAGCAATAGGTCTCAGTTGGCTTAATCCAAAAGCTCCATACATTCCTAGCCCTGGTTTCAATTGGAAGCTTGTTACTCAGTCCTGTAAATACCCCTCAATTCCAGACACGCAGCACAATAATGTTCTTCAATCCAGAAATATGAAAAATATTTTAGCTGATGCAGCAGAAATGTGATGATATGAAGCAAATGTAAAACAGAAGGATTAAAACAATCTGGACAACTAGCAGCATTATGTCAGTGATATCAGTGCCTAGAAATTTCTTTATTACAGTGTGATGTCTTGTAATAACATCAATAATACAGGAGAACACTCTTCAACATGCATGCATTGCTTCCATTAGCATAGCAAACTGAAATAAGCAAGATAACACTGCTACTCCAAGTCCATTTACTGATCTAATCCTACTTGAAGCAGTCATTAATATCTTTTCTAAAGAGATACTTGGAAAAGAATACTGAAACAAAAATCCAGTAAAAACACACCATGGTTGGAAGAAAAAAAAAAATACCACAACCCAAAAAGCTGCATCGAGCTTACTTGCTTGGCCAGCATCATGAAACTACTAGAAATTAATCAGTAAGTGTAGGATATATGTTACTTAATACTGACTAAAGAGACTTACCAGTCAAATTCCATCTAATATATCTTTCATGGTCGTGGATCTCATTAGATACATGGAAAACCAACCATATTTAAACAATAGCTACATATATGTTATTACTGAACAAAAAAGTCTCTTGAAACTCTTTCCCTGGCAGTTCATCAATACTGGATAAAAACAGGATGATTCTCCATCACTGTATTATTATATACAGGCTATAGGCAGTGATGCTTGAAAGCCTCAAGGATTTCATAATTTACCCATCAGAAGTCATTCCCAAGGTATTTTGAAAGTTAGCCAACATTTCTCTCTCCAAAATAAGAGATGAGAATAATTAGAAATCAGTCAAGCAGTGGCCAGAGAAGCTCACCATTTATTTTGGCGAGTTAAAAAATGACTGGAAAAGGACAAACTCCATGAACCAGTATTTTCTTGCAAATTAAGCATGCCAGTGTGGCAAACAAAATAAGGGCAGGACAGCAGGAGACAGAAGGATGGCATTTGTGAGGTTATTGCACAGTCACTTTGTTGTTCCAGTTTTTCACAGGATGGAAGAATACTGCAAATAGATGGGAAAAAACACAATAATTTCTAAATATATTGTTCCATCCTCCTACAGGGCACAAGTACATGTGCACATGACACACAAACATGCATACCCAAGCAGTGACACTAAGACTAGGAAATTATGGTTGACTGCCTGAAACAACAGGATGCTTTGAAACCCCAAAAGTATCTTTAGCCCAGTGAACTGTGTAAAAGAATCACTGGTTTTTGTTTTGAAGTCCTAATATTTAAAGCAAAACACATTTTTTTGTTTTGTCTGCTATCACATCTTCCTAAAAACATTGAAATGCCTCCTCTGAAAGTGCTCTTTTTCTGTTGCAACATATGGTATCCCATCCAGAGTCACGAGAGATTTTGTTTCTAATTGATTAAATTGCATGAGTCACAGACAGGATTTGCACATGGAGTGCAAAGGCAAAAGCTTGGTTTTCATGCAGTTCATGAAGTTACCCACATCTAGGACAGCTACTGCTGCAGCCTCAGCTACCAAGTGGTCATCAAAATGCCTCCTCAGAAGCACTGAACTTGAAACTTCAATTCAAAATGACAGACTCATGGGATTTTATTTAGTTTTTTTCTCAAACCTCCTTGTTGCAATTAGGGGATCAACTGTAATGGATACAGAATAGGAATCTGTCAGTTCCAGTATTTCAAATCTCACAATATAAATATATGGAACCAAATACATTTCATGTAATTCAAATTTCCAAATCTTAGTTCTTCTGAAGAAAAAGTGGTTTGATTCAACTTCTCACTGCTTGGATTGGCAATTTAGGCTACTCCAGCATCACAATAATTCACAGGTTAAGGCTCGCTGGCTGTTCATTTACCAAGAATCACAAATCAGTGATTTGTGCAAGGAAAAAGTTAAAAGTTTCTGCTTGTATTGTGTGCTTGTATACTTTATTTCAATGCAAAATGGCTTTTGCATGACCTTAAAGCCTATATGGCTGAGTATTTCTGATTTTTCCTGAAACTAGGAAATTTAAGATGCTCTATCTCCTGCATTTATGGGCCCAGTTTCATATGCCAGTCAAAGTTGTTACTAGAAATGTGTGAAGTACCAGCAATATTTCTCAACACTAGTGGTGGGTATAAAACCTAGACTTCAGATTCAAATTTTAGGCCCCATTTCATTTTTAGTAAATGAATTGAGACACTGAAAACCCTAGGAAGGAGAAATTTCTCTTATAAAACAGAATCAGTGTCACAAAATTGTTTTGTTTCTCTTCATTATGAGAAATTCAGCAGTCTATGCTAAATAAAAAAAAAAAAATCACTTAAGAACTGCCTGTTTGTATTTCTGCTATGCAAAAATACTAGTTTAATTTTTCTGTTAACTGAAAAGCTGAGCAGTCAACTAATCCCTTATCTTTACTCACCATGCTGGCTGCTTGAAGCATCTCCTGCTCCACATAGGGTGTCAGATCCAGATTCTGGCTCCTTCTCCCTTAGGGACTGGTAAACCAGCCAGAGCAAATCCAGGCAGAAACAGGAGATTTCAGTTCCATTTCCAGCTGCAATGTATGTAAAAAGAGAGCTTTTACACTAAAATCCAGCAAAAGAAAACAGTTTTGACATTTTTGTTTGTTTGTGCTGATAGGTTTTAAAAACATAATTAAGTCAAAATATAAGAATAAATTGAACATGACAGCCATTAGATACTCAGTATATTAGATTTACAGCTGGGAAAACAGGCAAAAATATACATTAAGTAGAACATTGAAAAATACCTTTCAAACAAGCCAATTAGATTTTGTCAAACTGGAGACAGAGTTGACAAATGGGAACGTATAGCTCATCCAGGTTATTCCTTGTGCTTTCCAACTTCTGTTGAAGTGCTGCACACTTTCTGTTGAAGGCTGCTGTTTCTTCACAAATATCCTGCTCTGGCAGGCTACAGTGTGATCATCTGTTCTGCTGTGGTCTTCTTCATCAGCTGCTCAGAAACACCCACTCCACCATGGTTTCTTCCAAAACTTCCAAAGGCTGCAGGAGAAATATCTGCTTTGACTCATGGTGACCCTCCTCCCCCCTCTCGTTTTTCTCCCACTTCCACCTCCACAGGATTGTTTCTCACACCTTTTTCCTCCTCTCACTGCTGTGCAGTGCTCTCTACCACTTCTGAAATGTGTTCACAGGGGTACCACCAGCTTTGCTGATGGGCACAGCTTTGGCCAGCAGCAGGTCCACTGCAGAGCCAGCTACACCCAGCACAGAGCAGCCTCAGCCTCTTCTGACACAGGCCACCCATGCAGCCCCCCCTTACCAAAGCCACATAAACCTATTACAGCATTGAAAGTTAACTCAGTTAAAATATTATTCAGAGTCCAAAAAAGAGTAAAAAAGTCCACAAAGAGTAAAATTTTTTGCCTGTTACTTTGTTGCAGGTTCTTGCATTAAGCACACGTAAAATTTATTCTCATTATTGTTCTTTTAAGCAACTGGAGAAAAGAAGGAAATAATTATGATCTTGACTCTCTCCTGACATAACTACTGTAAAATTGAAGCAATTATACATTCAAGGTAAAGTAATACAAATGCAGCTCAACAACTAAACATTTCACTTCAATAGGTAAAAATCCCTTAAAGCTTTGGCAGATGTATTTGTTGCAAAGTTCTAAGAGAAAGGAAGAACAGGTAAAACACTGCCTAAGACACCCAGAGTCTCCAATCCTCGTGGAGAAGAGTGTCTCACAGAGCAAATGACATCATCTGTACTTGGCTTGGACAATCAGGACACTGGAGGGAACTTGACTTTCCAGAGGATGGAATGAAGATCTGCATTCATTCCTTCTACCAAGGGCATTTTCTTCAGAAAAGCCAAGCTATCATTCTGCCTGAAATACTTACCTAGACATCTAAACTGAAGTCATGTGAATAACCTTGACTTCCAGAAAAATGCATTTTAAAATTATTTAAAAAACAATTAAGCTTTAGTGCTAAACAGGAATATCACACTTTCTTAATACAGAATGTAAATTATTGCATTGCTCAGAAAAGGGAAAATTAAGTCTGCTAAGTACCCAATGAACAGGAGCAGAACAAATTTTCTCTCTTCAAATATATCCTTATAGTAATCTGAAGAGAATACTTCCATGATTGTGTAGAGATTTCTTCAAGACCCATTCAATTCCTTATTGTTCAGCTTACAGTGCCAGAAAAAAAGGGCCTGTTAAAGTTAACATCTGCTAACTAATCATGAAACAGACCATCACAACATTTTATAGGGTTTGAACATAGCTATGAATTTTGATTACTACCAACTCTGACTGGATTAAAGGAACGCTTCACTTTGAAACTTACAATACCTACAAAAACTTATTCCTTTATAGGAAATGCTTCTAAAAATAAACATTTTTTTTCTGTGTCCTGAAAATATGACCTAGTATTACAAGTATGTCTAAAACTAAACAGAGAAATAAACCAATTAAGTGTATCATTCCCTTGTTTTTTAAATTATTTCATTTTCAGTGTTAACATGCTACAGTAGAGATCAACATGCAAATGTTTTTAAGAAGGGCACAAGTCTTTTATTCTGAGTTCAAGTCCATAAGCTTTGCTGCTTCACACCAAGAGTACATGCATATATATTATGAAACAATACAAAAATTTAATTACAAGCATCTCTTGACCAGCTGTGCTCAAGCTGGAATGACTGTATTTTGTGTACACAGTCCCCTCATACAGAAGTCAACTGGATTAGAAAAGCTTTCTGTTAAGCTACTAAATCCATATCTTTGCATTATGATGGGATTAATTTCTACTCTATGCTTAACAAATTATAACCTGCTGAGCAATTCATTACTATTTGCAAAGACAATTTAAACTAACTGGAATTACAGTCTTATACACATGCATACCAAGTATGCACACAGTTTGTTTCTTTTGCTGTCTTTCCAACTTTTTAATTCCAAAATACTTTAAGGTTAAAAATCCACACCATAAAACCAAGAAAATCTCTCCCTCATCACAAGAAGAAAAATCCATTTCAAGAACACATGATCCCTCACTGTACTTCTGCACTTAATGTGAATGAAGAGCTCCCTCCCTTCAGGAAGGGTCTCAGCCAAAGAGCTGTCCCCCTTGCTCCAGAGAACGATGCACTCCAGGAGAAGTGAGTACTCGGAGGATGCTGAACACTCTAGTCAGATCATATTAATCAAAAGAGGCACAACCAAAGCATTATGTCAAAGACTTGTTAATAACTGGAGAGCACAATGAGTGTACGTACCAGCAAGGTAGCCATTGATCCACAGTCCATCACAGATGTCACCAGCACAATCACCTACAGCACCCCCTTCATTGAAGACGTCATTTCTCCACTGGCCCTTTAAACAGAAATACACACGGATTTTAAATTTCGACAACACCACAGCCAAATTATAAAGAAGGGATTATTTCAGCCAATTTTCAATAGCAAAGTGGGTGGTCCTCAAGGCTTTTTATAAATGCCCTTCCAACATTTGTGTGAAAAGTTGAATGGGAGACCACACAACAACCATGGATTATGTGGCACTCCTCTCAAGGGGAAAAGGGGAGAATCAAACATTTCTTGCCTAAGGATTGTTACTGTGGGATACTATTATGTGAGGTCCTTCAGTTCATATATTGCATCGCATTAAATTACATGGCAAGCATGAATAACTGCTTTGTAGCACACAGAATCACACGTTATTTTACTTTTTAAAGATTGTGAAAAGTAAAATAGTGTACCAAACTCAATTCCAAAAAGCTTTTATTATTTAAATCTGGAATGTAGATACACCCTCTACATAAAAGTTTAAAGATTCCTAAGGCTGCAAAGCCAAATACCACAGAAGCTTAAGTATGGGCCAATTAAAGTTTCCAGCAAGGTTAAGCTTGCAGTCGTAACCGTGCGACTCGGTTACATCACAGTGAGCATCCAGTGGTTTGGGTGCCCTTTCCTACCCAGTACAGTATTAGCTAGACCTGGTTAGTTCCCAGCTAACATAAACCAACAGCAAAGTGAACCAATTCATCTTTGTGGTCAATACTAGTGGAGGGCAGGAAAACTTGCCAGACAGTCCACAGGTATTTGCTGACAGGGGAGGGAAGGTCACTGATTTCAGTTTCAGATGTGAGAATATAGTATTGTATATCATACTATGCATCTTATTACAAGATGTGTAAAAAAACCATCTTGAAGCACAGAGCTGGCACTGAAAATTAGTCTGAATTGTCTCCACATTATTGGAAGAGCTTAAGGCTGAAACATATAAGGAAATAATCAGACAATGGTGAAAGTACAGTCAGAAGCCTTTACAGGAAGTAAAACAACTCAGTAACAGATGTCATATGGTACTGAACCCTGTTCAGCTATCAGACGACATTAGAGTCCAATGTTAGAGTACATAAAGTGCTAGAGAATAAGACTATTCAAAATCCAAATCAATCACTGTTCTGTTAAGCTGGATATCTGGCTTCCATGCCAAAGCAGCAGAAATACCAAATAAAGCACTACTACAATTCTAAAATATGAGCCCAGTTAAAACTCCAAGTGGACACAGGGGCTAAAGTTTTAGCACTGTGTCTACACCCTTAGCAATTACAGATGTAAGCTAGAAGATAAAAGCAAAGACAAGGCAGTTCTTCAGAAATATGCTCCTGGAACAACTTGGTCTATTCTCTTCATGACTTTAAAGTAGATGATACCATCTTCAGCAGCTACCCCAGTGACAGCAGCACTCTTGGGAATTCTAACCTACACAAGCTTCAAGATTCACTGGCATTTTCCCAGTATTCTCTGCCCAGTGAAGGTGACCTTTAAAAGAGCAGTCAGGTAGCTATACCCCTGAAGGTACACATCAACTGGAGGGTTTAGAAAAAGCTCACTGTAACTGGAATCGTATCAAAATCATGTAGTGAAACCATAATGGCCTGAATTTTGCATCCTTGAATATAAACGTGCAACAGGATTCAGTTGTGTGCTGCTTCCTCCAGAGGAGGAAAAAGGACAGGGGGTATGAAATATGCTACCTTTCTCAGTAGTTCTTTATCCCTACCTGCAAAGGCATTGTTCTTGCTTTCAATCAAATCTTACGTTTGCCTACTATTAATGTCACTCATTCTCTTAAGTAATTAAGCCACCACTTTCTTAGATTTGCCTTTGTCTCTCTCTCTGGCACATTTCCTTGTCTAATTCTCTTCTCCAGATGGCATAAGGATGAGAGATAAGTGTTGCTAAAAGTTGCTTAGCAATGCAACACATGTAAGGTTTGGAAATGCTGACGTCCACATAAGCACTATCTATACATCACACATTTATGCAGAGAAACAAAGGCGTGAACAAGCAGAGTGACACAGGGGCCTCCAAAAAAAGAGCTACCAGTTAGTACACAAGCAAAGGGGAGCAGGAAAGGGAGAAAAGAAACATACAAGCTTCCAGAAATGGGTTGCATTATGCTGCCAGTTTTCATCTGCTTGGTTTGATTTTTAGACCAGAACAGGAAATTCTGCTTTATACAAACAAACCTGGAGTTTTGGTAAGTTCCTGTATTTATTGTGCAGTAGGTACAAAGACATTGCAATCAACTGATAGAGACCAAAACAGAAATGAAGAATAACAGCAGATGAAGGGAAAGTTATTTAGGTATCAACTCCAGAAATCTTCCTAAGGATTAGTAAGAAGGAACTTATTCTGGTAATTGTACAATGTAATTGTAGGTTCTCTACCAAATCTAAATGTGTTTATATGTAATATATTGAAACCACAATTAAATGTTATGTGTAATAAATAAGAATATTTTGTACATTGACACTAATAATAATTTCACAAGATAATATATTGATTAATTTCTGCCACAGCCTACTTCAATAGGTTACCTACTGAAATTCACATGTAAACTAAAGAAATTTCCATGTAACTTTACTTGGGGTAGTCTCTTACTATGCAACATTTTAAAATAACTTTGATGGATATAAACTTCATCAATTTTTATTCGGGAATTAACACTTCTAATGCCAGTTACTCCCAACACTGTGTGACAGGGCAAGACATTCAAAGTCATCTGTTTATGATCACAGAAAAAAGTGTAGTAAATTGGTCATAAGTACTTACTACCTTTTTTATTTAAGAAAGCAATTTCCATTTCATTAATGAAGCTTCCATTTTTCAAGAGTGGCTATTACACCTCTTATTGCAATTAATTTTGTTTATTCAGAAGGCAAATGTGCCCACCTCTTCAAGTTTCACACTATCCATTAATATTCAGTAAAATTCTGAGCAAATGAAATTCCCTTACTTTAAATCATTTGCATCACAACTGAAACAGATTCTTCCAAACAGGTAACTCAATGGATTCTGAGGGAGTAAGGAACCAAAGCCTGCAGGTGAAGAAGCCCATAAGGCTTGCCACCTGTTTAGTGCGGTTAACAGGTGTATCAAACAGCAGGCCTTCCTCTGGGAAAGAAGACAAACTAAACACAGCCAAAACACACAAAGAAGTAGCAACAGAGACAGAATGGAACACAGCATCTGCTTACCAAGACTTAAGCAGCAGCCAGAAATGAGAAATCACAGAAAGGAGACACTTCCATGAAGAAAACAAGTGGTTTTCTTCATTAACCTCTGCAAACTTTGCTTACTTGTCATCGTTTTCTTTCACTCTTAAATGCATTCCCATACAAATTGACTAAAATCAGACAAGCCACCACAGACACGGTTTTTTTCCCTAGATCAGCAGCTTGCAGGGGCTCAGTTTTGTTACATGTTCCCTAGCATTCAGTTGTAGTTTCTATTTTGCATCTCTTGACAATGCTTTTAACAAAGGTGAAATCAGTTTTATGGTTAAGCAGTAGATAAATTAGAGTGGTTTGTCACTATTGTACTCCTCTGTTAACACAGTTCTAATTACTGCTTGTTTATTGGACATTTAATCAACATGGTTCACAGAAGGTTCACAGAATACAATATGCTATTAACTAGCAACATCCACTTACTGACAATTTATCACTTGCAAAAAATTTATCTAAAATTCTAGCCCTGACATTATTACAGTTAAAATTGAAGAGGAAAGACAGATGAATTCAACATCTACACCAAATTTTGATATTTACAAAGATATCTGACCATAAAAAAAAAACCCCGAAAGTACCTTTCACACGCACAATGTAAAATTCAATATAGTACTAAATGCTTACAACCCTACAGAGACTGACCAGCTAATGAACAAGTGTAAACCTAAGAATTCACTAATTCAGTCTCAAAACAGATGCTAGAGAGACACCCAGTGGTAGATAGCTGTGGGTGCACACACAGGTATATGTATATATACACACATGAAATATCCTGCTTCAGTGTCTGCAGGCGTCAGAAGTGTCCTGGTTTGTGACAAGAAGTTACTTTAATAACACTATTTTTATTTAACAGTGTTTAGGTTATAACGAAACAAATGCACAACAGCACTCGTAGGTATTTTCTTCAACACATTCTGAAGAGGTCCCAGCAGGTCCCCTTTCCTGCCACAAGACACACCTGAGGCCTCAGTGTTACCAGAGAAAACAACTAAAATTATTTAAAGGAAGATGAGGGTGAATACTGAGTAACTAGCAACATAATAGCATCAACTTCAGTCAGGGATACCTATTTTATAATTTAACGCTTATGCACAGATACATGTATTATTTTTCTTTTTATTTACATTCACTTCACACTGGAACCCAGGCTCTTCGGTACCTGAAGGTCATTTTAAGCGCTCCAGACTGCACAGAAGCCACCAGAAATCAAACTGTCACCAACTACACCGTGTGTGAAACCAGCCCGCTAGCACAGGAAACGAGAAAAGAGGAGAAACGTTTGTATTTACTTCAGCCCCAACACAGGAGCGGGGGCTCAGCATCGCTTCGCCTCACGGAAGAGGCCGGACTTGGCGGTCACTGCAGCCTCCTCTTCGGCCCTCAGAGTGAAGGCCGAGGCTGAGGGAGCACCGTAGCGGGAGCTGCTATGAGGAAAGCTGCCAAGCCCACACAGGGACCGAAGATGGGAAGAGAAAAAAAAAAAAAAATCCCAATGCCGGAGCCAGGACCCCCAACCCCATCCCCGCCTTTGCGCTCCCCCTCAGCGCCCTCCCGCCTTTTCCTCTGCCGGTTGGTGGCGGCGCTGATTGGCTGAGCGGGAGCGAGGGGCGGGGCCAGCACCCCCTGATGTTTGCGGGGCGGCCCCACGCATCCTGTGCTCCGGGAGGTTCCGTTCGGTGCCCCCCGTGCTTGGTCCCCGCCGGCTCCGTCCCCGTCCCCGTCCCCGCCGCAGCGCCGGGCTGAGGGTGCGGTTCCCTTCCCGCAGCCACTACAACAACGGCTGCTCCCGCCTGCTCGCCAGCCCTGCTCCCCTTCCCTCCTTTCTAAGTCCATCCCCGCAATCCCGAGCCTTTTTCCCGCCCCTGCCGCCCCGGTAGCGGAAGCGGGCTTCTCCCCCGCTGGTGACGCCATATTGGGTTTTGTGGAGGCAGGGGGGCGGGGGAGCGGAAGGAAGGACCCGGCTTGGCCGTCTGTGAGTAGCTAGAGCCCCGCGGCGGTGCCCAGGGCCCGGCCGGAGCCGGGGTTGCGGGGCGGGAGCGGGGGGTGGCAGCCCCCGGGCGGGAGAGCGCCCTCAGCCCCGGGGTTCCTCCCGCAGCGCGGGGGCTTCCGCGGCCTCCGCGACCACCGGCGCGGCCTCGGAGCTTTGCGGGCCGAGCTGCCGGGCAGGCACTGCCCCCCCTTCCCCTGCCCGCAGCTGGGCCGGCCCCGGGATCTGCCGGGGGCTCGGGATGGTTCTGTCCGAGGCTGTCCCTGGCCCGGTGCTGTTCCCGGGCGCTCCTCACCTCCGCGGGCCCCGCGCCTGCCTCCAGGGCCTCTCCTTCTGCCCTTGGTGTCAAAACTCGGTCGGTTTTCCTGAGCTTTGGATTCTGCCGAACTGCCTGGGGGTGGTTTTCTCCAGCAGCCTTAGGCGGTGCTGAGGGAACCGGGGTCCGGGTGGATGCGGGTGCCCGGGGTGTCTGACAGACCAGGATGCTGTGGGCAGAGATAGAATTTTTAAACCGCCTTTTTTAGGCTTAAAAGAAATCCCAGTTTGCCCAACAAATGTTTTTTTCTTCCCCTGTTATTAATAAACTTTGAGTGCAATTCTCTTCCAAAAGACTTTCCTTATGAGATGAGGAAACTTGTGTGAGCAATACCATGTTTTTTCTAGTTAGTTTTGCTTAGTTTGCCTTTTAAATTTGAGCAAAATCTGTTATGATGGGAGGGTTGTGAAAAAATTTTGTACCTCTGCATGTGATGCTGTGATTCCTAAGTTAAACACATTTACTGTCCCAGGTCCTGTCACTGTTACGAGCTCACAGACACACTGGTATTTATAACTGCATTATAACAATTGTGGTGAAAAGCATAATTGCTGAAAGTCACACATTCCCTTGGCTGGTATTTTTCAGCAGAGAAAAATGTTTTAGTTTTAATAACAGTTTCAGAAGCAGTCCTTGTTGTGCTAGTAGCAAGCTATACAACTGTTTGTTGTGTTAATCTTCCTATATCTTCCTCATTATTGGCTTTGCTGAAATGGCTGAAGGATAATCATAACTCATTATGCAGAACAGTGAAGTCTTGTGTTACATTATGAAAGAGGGATTGCTACTGTTCAGATTTAATTATTCCCTTAAACCAGAGAGATCTGACTTGTGTTCTTAAAGGCTGCTTTGCTTCATAATAGTGCAGTTACAGATGTTCTTTCAGTAAATGTTTTAAAGTGATGAGAAATGCTAAATTAAATTCATGTTGTAGACTTCAGTGTGTGCTTAAACTGAGCCCATGAGAAGTTTCTTTCCAGTAACACTGACAGTGTTAGCAGGTTGAATTTCTTGGTCTGCTGTGGAAGAGCTGTATGGATAATGAACAAACATACATAATCTCATATAATGTAATTTTTTTTACCAAGCAGAATGCCTCCTCCATCATAAAGCCATCACTATCCTCACATACGTGATTCTTCACTTGATCTGCAGAGGTTTACATTTACAAGGTTGTAACATTAGGTCTACTTATAACCCATATTTCCTCTCTCTTGTATTAATTTTGAGAATAAGAGAGTTTTTATGTTTGTGATTTTCAGAGAATTGCTATCTGATCAGTAATTTGAATATCTTTTTGTTAAGGCTTTATACGTCAGGACATTAAAACAAAACAATACAAAGCCCAAAAATGTGCTTAGCTGATAAAGCTGGGTAGGAATGCAGTGAATGGGGAGAAAAATAATTTCTTCCTATTACCTGTAATGAAAAAGGCTATATATTGTAAGAGTTTCTATTTTATTTTTCTTTTTTATCTATAGCTGGAATTCAGGTGGACTGCAGCTCCTGAAGCCTCATAATAAATCCCTTTATCTTTTGAAGTGTAATAGGGCTCCTTTCTACTTAGTGATTATTCCATAGGATGTAGTTTTCACCTGTTTACCAGAAAACATACAGCTTCAAGTCCTGTGCCTCTGCAGATTGTCTTTGGTCTCAAATTATTGTTTGCAGTTGTCACTGTATTGCAGCATCTCAGAGAATTGACATTGTACTTATTTAGTAGTGTCTCATGCATCTTCATTATCATCTGAGGCTCCTGAGACATTAATGTAGGGCTGAAAGTACTCCCACTGTCCCAGCGTTGTGTAGTCTCACCCACAGATGAGGACTCCAGGAAGTAATGTCAGGGATTGCTTTTGGTGATGTGGCAAAAGTGTTTCTGGTTAGAATCTGTTCTCTTCTGTTTGTTTTATGCCTGGGAGTGAACTGCAAAACTTAGTTGAGCTTAACTGAAAAGAAAAATGAAGATCTTAAATTGGTAGCAGAAGCAGATACTAAAAAATAATCCCCATGTTTTTTGTGGTTTTTTTTTTTTTTCTGAGCTCAGAATCCTGGCCTTTCCACTGTAAGGTTTTGCTTATGCATAAAACTTTTCTGTCTTTTAAGCTGGAGTTCAAGAGACAAATGAACTCACTGAGTAGTTCTGGCAGTGGGCGGTGTTTTGGCTCTGTAACCACTGGTGTACAGAGTCCTGAGCCTAAACTTCTGTATTACCTAGTTAGTCAGCATTTTAAAATCCTAAGCATCTTTTTTTAAAAAATTGTATTTAATTTGGTTTTGTTCTTTGCCTTTAGAAACTGAGGTGTCAGGAGGGTGGTACTGCAGTTCATATTTCAATGCTTAGATGTTAGAACTCAGCTCCTGTCTTAGAAAGATGAAGAAGTCTAACAAGGCTCACTTCTGCATTTCTGTATAGCCTTTTTTTTAATGTATTTGCCTCCATAAAATGGGTTGGATCCTGTCTTACCTCTGTAAAATGCCCTGTTCTTTGCTTTCTTGACAATTTATCTTGAAAATGAATTTATTTTGGAATAAATATCCTCTCTTTAAGAGTACTTCATTGAAAATAAATTATTTCAAACAAGGCAAACCAAAAGAGTGTAATGTGTAAATGCTGGTTCAGAAAATGTACTGTGAACCTTCACTGAGCTTAGATTTTTCTCTTAAATGTTACCTGTGTATCATATTTTATTTCCTCAGCAACCATGTCAGAAGGGGACAGTATTGGCGAGTCTGTTCATGGAAAGCCCTCTGTGGTCTTTAGATTTTTCTCAAGACTTGGACAGGTTGGTTTTCTGATGTTTTTTTCTGGCTCCAGTAGAGGCAGCTCTCAATGCAGCTTCTTAAACTCCTGACTTTTTGAATGAGTTTTTCAAATACTGAAATCTGCACAAAATATTTTTTAAAGTCTTTTAGAAATAGAGAACAAATATTATAATATCTTAAAGGAATAATTAATGTGCATATATGTAACAAGCATTAGAAATTTTTCTTTGCCTTTGTAAAAATTATAGAGGTTTTCAAAGTTTGATTAATTTAGTTTGTTAGAAAGAATACAAATGTTTCATGTTACTCTCTATCCCAAAATACTCTTTCACAAATATTTACTATCTATTACTCATTGTGCAACATGTTTTACAGATGTATACTTTGTGCTTTTTCCTAGATCTACCAGTCCTGGTTAGACAAATCTACTCCATACACTGCAGTGCGATGGATTGTAACTTTGGGTCTGAGTTTTATCTACATGATTAGAGTTTATTTACTGCAGGTAAAAATAACTGGGTTTACTGCTGGAATAATTGAGGTATCATTACTGTTCTATTAATTTGTGTTAAGAGTGTTTCTGAAGTATGGTGTTACTTTGGAATTGCATACGATGTGGTTTGTGTTAATGTGAGGATGTAGGAAAGTTCTTCTCAAGGAAACTGTAACACAGGTTGTTTGGTCTCACTGAAAAATCAGTATCTGAATATGGTTTTCAGGAAGATTCATCGTGGCTTTTTTTTTTCCCCTCCCTCCTTCAGGGTTGGTACATTGTGACATATGCCTTGGGAATCTACCACCTAAATCTCTTCATAGCTTTCTTGTCGCCAAAGGTAGACCCCTCTTTAATGGAAGATTCAGGTATGATGAACACTTCATTTTGTAATGACTGTTTTCAGTCAAACTTCCAGCTCTTCTTGCCTCATGCAGTAGTGTAAAGATGTGCAATTTTAGCATGACATTGTATTTTTACACCTGCAAAGAAATCTACAACTTCATGTCAGGAATTACAATAATTTTTAGAAGATAAAAAAAAATTTAAAATCTGGTGTCTGGACAGTGTGGAAAATTATTGTAAAGGAGTTTACGAGTTTGGGGTTTTCCTTTTTTGTTGTGTTGTTTTTTTTTCAGATGATGGTCCTTCCTTACCTACAAGGCAAAATGAAGAATTTCGGCCTTTTATTAGAAGGCTCCCAGAGTTTAAATTCTGGTGAGTAGATCCATCTGCCCATGCTTTGTTTTTGAAATAGTTATCTGCATCAAACTAGTGGTAGCTGGAGTTGAAGGACTGTTAATCTTATTTTTAAGGCACTCTGCCACTAAAGGAATCCTGGTTGCTATGGCCTGTACATTCTTCGAGGCTTTCAACGTTCCTGTTTTTTGGCCAATCCTTGTGATGTACTTCATTATGCTATTTTGTATCACTATGAAGAGGCAAATCAAGGTAACTTGCCAAGAATAGATAGTAGCATTTGTGATATCAGAATTGACAGTTTTGTTCCAAACTGCCCATCCAGTTGAACACTTCAGAGGTATAAAATATATTGCACACACTTCTTTTACTGGAGGGACTTGGACAGCAAACACTTGACCATTAGTTAAATACTTTCCCAAAGTTGGTTCTTGACATTTTAAAAGGAAAGCCAATTTTTTTCCCAGACATTGAGAGTCTGCAGTAGGTAGTTGTATACTAAAATTAAAGGGGAGTCAAGAGCTAATACCTCTGTGCTCTCTCCAGTTTCCTTTGGTTCCCCCAATCAGTAATCTTCACTGCACTGTGTATGTTGGGTATACCCAAGTTTGAGATTTATAATCATACCCCTATCTAGATGTAAACTAATCTGTGATTAGCTGGTTCATTGCCTTTACAATACTGAAGAAATGTCTTTTCTAGGAGACTTTGTAATTTAGAGCATGTCTTATGAAGCATTTTTCTAAATTTTATGTAAGTTTCTTGCCTCAAAAAAGCATCTTTTCTCTTTACAGCACATGATAAAGTACAGATATATACCCTTCACACATGGCAAGAGGAAATACAAAGGGAAAGAAGATGCGGGGAAGACCTTTGCTAGCTAGAAGCTGCAATCAACGTGTTGACCAATTCTGCTTCGAACTAAAGGAACGATTTTGAGCCATTGTAACAATGCCTTTTTTCTTCATAAAAAAATGATTAACAGAGTGGTGACAAAGCAGTGGAATTTTCATTTTGAGAGGATCTTGCTATTTTTATCTGAAATATCAGTTTCTTGAAGAAACTGGCATTCTAACCAAATTACATTGAGTTTATTACCTTTTATAAGATGTTGCAGAAACTTTGGTTAATCCCATGGGTTTGGGGTAATGTATTTCTTTCAAGATCCATTGCACTGGAGAGATTAATGGCTGAGGAGCTGGGTATTTTTACGTAGTTCTCCTGCTCACTATCACCCTGAAGTGCTGTGCACATACATGGAGGAAAAATGCAAGGTGGCACACGTGATGCTGTTGTCTGCTTCATGGCCGTGTGCTGTTTTTATAGAAAAATTCAGTAGACTTAAAGAGATGCAGAACTTAAGCCAGTTTCCTAAATGCATGGTATTACTGAGTTATGCCAAACAAATATAGATAGTAATAAGAAATTTAATAAGTTATGGGTTTTGCAGTAGGGAACAAGTACTATGATAGCTTCTAAAGTAACTCATTTGTGTTGGGTTTTAATGCCAGTTTCACCCCTACATTTAGCAGATGCTAAAATTGGGCTCTTTCATGATGACTCAAAACTTTGTTCAAACTCTATCACAATTTCCTTCGAGGACCTGGAATGATAAATATATATATTTTAATGGTTATTAGTTGGAGTTTCTTTCATACTTAAGGGTTTCTTGATTATTTAAGATGACTTCATGCAGCCCCTTCTGAATATACCCAAAGTGGCCATAGCAGACAAAACAGCGTGGGTTTTTATGCAGCTTTTCATTTTCAATGGGGAAAAAAATCAGACATGAATGACCTGCATGTAAACTTTTTCATGTGATACAACTGACGTTTTATTAAGTGACTTTTTAATTCCAAAATTTATTAAAACAGTGTCCCCCTTACTTGTTCTCTCTTTATATGCATACATTGAACTAACAGTATTTATGGCTCCTTTTCAATAATGGTTACTCATTTTATTTTCATGCAATGCCTTTTTCAACTCTTCAGGGAGCATTCACTTGCAGGAAGTAGGAAAGTATGAGCTCTGAAGATTCTGAGTGGAGAATAGTGGCAACTTCAACAGACACCTAGTTGGAAAATATATGTAGGAACTTTCGTATGATTTTGTCAAAGGAAGCCATTGTGGAGCTCTGGAATTCAGCCTTCAGTAATGCTGGGAAAATGATAGGTAGTTTTAGTTCACATTGACCGTTGGGGTTTTTTTGTTTGTTTGTTTGCATGTGTTTGTTTTACTGGCAGTGTGGAAACCAGTAATGTCAAAATTTTAAAATGTGGAAACAAAAGTATCCAGAAAGGGACTTGTAAAAGTACCCTTCATGGATGCTTGCAGACTGTTGCCAAGTATCTGAAAGCCTTGTCTTGGAGAAGCTGTCTTCAGGTCTGCTGGAGTTTCTGAGACTATGGGCAAATCAGGGAGAACAGTACAATGTTTATGTTATATGGTCAAGAACCATGTTAGAAAAAACAGAAGGGTAGAGGCAGAAATAGATTTATTCTGTAAAAAATGAAGTGCCACCTTGCACAGACAATTACCAGTTTTATAATAAAGTCTTTTTCTTGGACCAACTCAAACTGTATGACAACTTTTTAACGTGTATGAGAGCTAAGCCCCTTGTCCTGAAACAGTAGCTTTTTCCTTTACAGCTGATAGTGACGTAGGTAGATCAGTTTCTGAGGATGAAACTTCTCTCTGCACAGTGGACATTCTGTCTACAAAAAGACAAGAAATTAGACATGCTGAGCTGCTGTATTTAAAAGTTAAATCCAAATGTAACTGTTAAGCTACTTCTAGAAAATAATCAGCACCCATAATTAAACTTTTTTCAGCCCAGTTTGTGATGCAAGCTTAACCATTTATAGCATTCTAAGTTAACCCAATTTAAAAAGCAACTTGAGGTGTCTAGGTGCTTGTTACTAAAATGGTAATAACTGTTCTCACTGTTACAGAAAAACAGGCATAAGCCTCTATCTGAAACAAAAATCCTATACTGTGGACCTTGAACTTTTCTGCCAGTAGTAAATGAGTCACCAAGCCTCTAGGGCAGTTATCATTTTACTGATAAGCTGATGACACAAACTGGAGGGGTGGGCAGTATGGTTTGTGTTAGGCAAACTTTTTTTTTTTCTTTTTAAAAGTATTAAGTAAGATTCGTATCTTCAATAAGAAAAACATCTATTTTTTCAGCCTTGGAAAACACATCTGAGTAATTCCAGTAATTACCATACCATCCCTGAAGCTAGGTGACAGTTTTTACCACAGCACCCAGGCAAGCTGATGACCAGTGGCTGGGTCTTTACCTGCAAATCTGAAGTGACTCTTGATGTTGCCTGATTTTGTAGGAAGGCAGTAGCTCATTGCAAGCTGCATTCTACTTTGTGTCTTAAAATGGTATTTTAGTTCTATTGTAGGACTTGCATAGTGTAACCTCAGTGCATTTGAATACAGACCTTTGATAGTGATACTTGGGCTATATTGATTTGGGATCTTAAGGGAAATTCTGAGAAGTTATATTTACTTGATTCTGTTCCACCACAGCTGTTAATGCAGGAAATTTTAAGCAGACAACCCCACTCATTTTTAAAACAGCTCAGCAGTAGTGCATCTGAATTAGAACAAAGACTTAGCCTCTGGCAAAGATTTTATTCCTAAGTAACACTTGCTGTCGTTCTGGAAGGGACCAAGTTATTTCATTAGGTCTATAAAATTCCTTAATGAATGAAAATTCTTTTTTATTTCATTAATACATAGCAAAATTCACGTTTGGAATACCATGCATAAGAGCTGGCTCAGTTTGCTTGTAACTTACTCTTTTACTGGAAATCAGGTGAAGGCTTCAGAACATTATCACTTTTTTTGTTTCTTTGCTGTCAGAATTACAGCCTAGGTCTGTAGATGAAGGAATTATCTTCATGCCTGACTTCCATACCAATCCAATTGCATTTCAGTGGTTTGGAAAACTGCTTACTTTATTTACCTCATCTATGTAATGCACAGTCACTCTGTTCTAATAAAATACATAGGTCCTGGTAAACTGTTGTGTGGGGATTTCGGGTGCCTTAGCGAGAGAAAAAGGGTGTTATTTCAACAGACAGACTGACAAGTATTTTCAAGTAGACATTTCATCACGTTTACCCCTTCCAGCTCTGTCTGTCCTGTACTTACTCTAGTGTTACACCAGGCTGTGATGCATTCCCAGCAGAAGAGGTGTCCACATGGTGTAGCTGTTGTGTGCCTCCGTTCTTCCAGACACAAAGTGCAGCGGGAGTGGCGACTGGTAATTTTTTCCTTGGTTGAATTTCTAATTAACAGAGTTATTAGGTATTACTTACTTTTATTTAACCTGCCTGTAAGAAATATTTGATAACACAATCCTAAAGCAAACCCTGTCTTCCAGTATTAAATCTTTTTGTGAAGGTCTCAAAAACATGAAAGCAAAGATGTTTAAAATAGCGAGAAATGCATCAAAAGGTACAAGTTCTAACTTAAGTGTCATTCCAGTCCCCTCCCTGCTCATGAAAGCTATGACATTTCCCACCATTGGCTTCCACCTCCTTCCTAGCAAGTAAAAAGCATCATACTTCTGATGAGTGAGGCTGCGGTGTAGTTTCCATTCCTGCCTTGCTCTCTGCTTCTGTTTGAAGCTGTACATCTGAACACCAATTGTTAGAAGAAGATGGAAGAGTGAAATTATTCCAAGAAACTTGTAACTTGATCGAATACTCTCATCTTCTCCTTGCAGTCCTCCAAAATGCAGCTACAAAATTCACAGAAACGGAGAAGTTTCATTACTGCAGTTTTATTTTCACATATGCACCTCCCCTCCCCCTATCAATCAACTCTTGATTAGAGATGCTCTTTTCTGTCAAAAAAATCGACATGCTTCTAAGCATTATCAACCTGCTGTCTCTCAGAAGGACTACTGTGCCCTGGACACGTCTCAGGCTACACTTAGCTGCTCTTTCTACATGGATCAGCTGTCTTTAAGTTGTCTGTCCCTCAAAATTGCTTGCTTTGGTTTGGTTTTGTTATGCAGCTCTGAGCAAATAGACACCTCTTTTCCACTCCTCAGACACCCTTCACATTTAATAGCCATAACCTTTTGACTACAAGGGCTTGTGGCTTCTCCATATATATTAAAATTTCCCTCCCACCCAGTCTTCATTGCCTATATTATAATCAGCTACAGCTGAATTCTATATCCCTTTTACACACATGGCATCTCAAAAGAGGCCAAACTACTGCTGTGGACACCTATCTTCCAACAAGAAATGCATCTACTTACATATGTGATTCCTGCAATTCTTTTAGACAGGTGATAAAAAGTGCCACTGATGTAGAATGCTGCCAAATGCAGTCGGTGAAGCAAAGGTATGGACTGTTTAAGCACATAGACAATTTGTAAGACTGTTTTCTTCTGCTGTTCTGTCAGCTCCCCAACTTGTTTCCGTATCCAGTTTCGTATTAAGGTCCTACCGGATAATCTGAGGGCTGGGTTGCTCTGTGAGGTTCTGGACTCATCAGGTTCTGTCTGCAGCTCATGTTCCAGGTGCAGCAATCCCTTTTCTAAGCAGTAGGGTAAGACAGTGTGAAGAGAAACGAAGATGGCCCGTTGGAGAAATGAAGGTACCCTTTTCTTGGTTGAGTCAACTTGAACAATGTTAACATACTCTTCACCCAGAGTCTGGTAACCTAAATAACACACGTGACAGAAACACACAGGGTGAGATGGTGATGTCATGGGTTCAGAAATAGTTGGGGTTTTTTTGTCTTGATTGAGGTGAACATTACATCAGAATCTGCAGTACGGGCAGCTGCAGTGATTTTAGGCCTAAAGCAGAGATAATTTATCATAGCATCACACGTCCTTTTGTTTAAAAGAACTTTTGCTTTTAAAGGAACACGTATCTGGGTTCATCAACTGCAGCTGAACTCAGATTTCTGACAAGATAGTGGTTTCATGTTTAATAAAAGGCATTTATAGAACAAATCAGGTGAAGGCAGCCCCATGCTGAAGTGTTCATGCAGCCTCACTGCTCCTGGTGGTCACCAACACACAGCAGCCCCCAGTTTCTCTTAGGAGAAACGCTAAATGGGAAGTTTTCAGGCACTTTACCTGACAAAGTGGTCAGGGTGAAGTAGGCCACATCCGACAGCAGCTCAACCTCTCTCCTCCATTCCAGCCACTTCTTGGCACCTGAGGGACAGCGATGGTTGCAGGGACTTCACATGACATTCAGCCTGACCCAAGCCTCCGGGAATCCCTCACAGACCTTCCACCGCCGGATTCACCCCCCCAGCCATGGATCGGCCCACCCGAGCGCCGTGAGGTAGAGCAGAGCCAGGGGGAGCGGAGGGAGACCCGCGGCGAACCCCGCAAACCCCGTCCCGCCCACCACAACGCCGAGCCCGGCGGCCCAGCCCCTCGGCAGGTCGAGAGAAGGAGGAAGAGAGGGAGGATTACCCGCCAGCCCATGCAGCGCGGTGCCGGCCCCGCTCCGCAGCCCGCTCCGGTACAGTTCGTCCTTCTGCCCGCAGCGCACCAGATGCGCGGGCCCCACCGGCGCCATGGCGGGCGGAGGTAGACAGCCGCGGAAGGGCCGCAGCACCGCGCGTCAGGCGCAGGGATATGGCGTCGTGGAGCGGGGCGGGCGGCTGAGGCGGGAAGGGCGGGAGCGGTTCCTCACGTCACCTCACATCACCTCAGCGCGGCCATCGCTCCGCAGGTCCCTGTGGCTTTATCGTTCCCTGCCCTGCTAGCCCATAGCTGCCATGCCGCCAGCCCAGGCTCGTCTCCTCCTCCCTGAGAGGCGGGAGGAGGCGGTGGGTCAGAACCTGGGCCGTGTCTGGCTGAGGTAAATGTGGGGCCGGCGGAGGCGGCAGCCGGGGCTCCCTCAGCGCTGTGGCGGGGACTCTGCGCGTCAGGGTGGGAAGAGCTCCTGTGTTTTGTGATGTGTTCTCTGCCCGCCCAGGAGACTGAGGGCTTCTAGCCCTTCGGAAGGCTGCTTTGCCCCTTAAAACGTTTTATGATGTGTAACAGTAGGGGGAGCACCTGGATAAGGAAATATCCCAATGTGAAATGGGCTCCGGAAGGTGAAGTTTTCACACCTAGTTCGTACTTCCCACTTAAATCTTTAAGTATCATGGTGATCTGATGCATCCCGAGTTAAGAAGCTTGGCGGTGCTACTCTTATTTATAGATTTGTTTGTTTAAATTACAAGACTAAACCGACCATTCTTTGGATCAGTTGTTCAGAAATGTGGATAAATATGTTTTTCTTGTTTTATAGGCCAAGGAACCAAAGAAGAGCTCAAGCGACTTTTTTTTTTTTTTTTTTTTTTTTTTTTTTTTCCTGCAAAGCTGAAATACTGGCTAGTAAGCACCTAATTACTAGATTGGAAAGTATTTATAAAGCTGAAGATAAGTTTAGGCTTCTGAAGGTCAGATTTTTTTTCCTTAAAAATGTTTACTTTGGTGGAGTAAATGTGCGGTAAATACCAGTTTTGGTTTGTTTTTTTTTTTTTTTATTAGAGTTAGTTATTTTTAACAAGTGTATGCAAGTGTACACAAAAAGTGTAAGAAGAATGAGTCAAACCTCTCATGGTGCAGTAGTTTTTGTAACTCATTATGGGGTCTATTAATGCTTTTTGTGGTAGAAAACCCAAACAGACCTTAAATGAGAGCTGGAAATCCAAATTGTAAGCAGTTTTCAGTGTTACATGGTAACTGCTTCCCTTTCACGTGCCTTGTCAGTTCTTTGCATCAATGTTTTATGTGATCAGCTCATTAATTATTTACTGATATTGTGAATTCACCTATTAACTCTTCCTTGTCATAAACTGAGGTTCCAGGCTGCCAACACTTTGGTCCCACAAATATTAAAACATGTTTAACCTCTCTGTATGTGGCCATTCTTGACAAATTATATTTTTTTTGCTATCTTCTAGAAGTTAAGTTGGTTTGTGGTGTTCTGAATGTTGGGAATTCCATTGAATATGGCAATAAACAAATGAAAAAATGAAGTTCCTAAAATATTTTTTTATTAGAAATGATCTTTTACACACCCTGGGACTGATATGGCTAATTATTCCCTTCATCACATACAGCAAGACCAGGCTGATGTTAGTGGCCATACACGGAGCAGCAAGAAAAATCTTCTGCTTTTTATTCTGATTCATATTGGCAGCTGCAGAAGAATTCCCTATCTCTTAAAATTTATCTGTTTTTTACTGAAGCCTTCACAAGACAAATTTCTGTGCAGACTTTGTTTGCTTAGCATGCTTCTCTACTTTTTTTTTATACAGAACCGATAAGGGAATGAACTCCTTCACTGACATGAGCACAAAGTAGTCCAAAATGTGAAACAAACTCGGTCCACAATAATTATTAATTTTTCCACCCACATGTTGCTTGTCTGCGCATTATTAAATATGGTTTTACCTCTGCAGACCGGTTAATACAGAAGAAGTTTGGAGTGCAGCTTTCAAACACGGCAATAGGGAGATGTTGCAGTTTCCAACCTGAAGAACAGGTTCTGCAGATGAAAAAGGAGCGAAATGTCTGTTCAGGATTGTTACCACCCTCCGATTCCTTTTGCCTCCTCCCACTTTGAACTTGTTACCCTGGAGCTGAACTGTTTGAATAAGGACTGTAAGAGCTGCTTTGTGATCAGTGAGCTGAGAACCCTTAACATGTAAAGTGCAGAGGCGGAGCCTTCGCTTTCAGACTTTGCAGTTCTCTCCTTCACTCCCCTTTTTTTTATTTTTTTTTTTTTTTTGATCACGGTTATGAAGGTTCCGACGCACCGTGCAAAGAAGCGGGGACAGCTTGTCTACTCCATCCATAGAGGAGAGATAAAGGTGTGTGGGAGTTTTTGCTCCTTTTTAATTTGCTACTTGCTCTTTCAGGAGTAATTCTGGTTTACATTTAACACTTTTAGAAGTTAGTAAGAAATTTTGTAATATGCTATATGATTGCAACAGAGTTTGCCATTACTTTTACTTTTGCCTTTTTTAAAGACGAGAGAGACAGGGAAGAGCATGAGATGTGATGCTTGCTTTCGTCATGCTTTCTCTTCATGCTCATGGAAATGTTCAGGAACCTTGGTTAGCCCTGAGTTTGTAGATTCTCTGAGCCTGTAGGGATGAAGCAAGTGGCACCTGTGATTTGAGTTTAGACTTTGCTAACTGGACACCACAAGAGAAACGGGTATTCACTCTGAAATGATAACCTGAGCCTTGAGCTTTCACAGGTATACTAAGCCAAAACAAAAACTGACTTGGATAGGAGAACTAGAACGTGAACTCAACTTTAGAAAATTTCAAAAATACTAGTTAAGAAATATAACCTGTCTGATTCTCTGACTGAACAGTTGGTAAGTCTTAACTTGGAAGGAAAGAAACACATGACCCCTCCAAAAAGTATGCATTGTTTCCTTTTTTTTCAGTCGTGGTTTTGGGCTGTGGAGAAAGGAATTTTCTGTTATTTCCTGGCACAAAAATGTTGGTTATGATTGCAAATAATGAGGATGGTCAAATTGCTGGTGCTGTGTATGCTTCAAATACCTTGGGCTCTACAGTTTATGTGTAGGTCTTAAACTTATCCCCAGTCCTAAGGATGATCATTTCTAGAATCACGTTTTGTTTCACATTTTTGTAGGTGTGGGGTCAACTTCTTAAAAAGTAAAATGGAAACAAAGCAAGATTCACTGCTGACTGCTCTAAGTTTGAGATAGGAAATTGATGCCATCTTTAGGATCCAGATCAAAGTTAAGTTATTTCTTTATTGTTGTTCAAAAGAAAGTGGGCAAAGTTTTGTCTCTGAGAAGAGCTTTTTCTGTCCTTATCTGGGAGAAAATACTTGAGATGATGAGAATAATTTTTTGCCCAGTAAGATTAGGTATGGAGAACTGTTTAGTCCAGATGAAGGACAGAGGGTTGTCAGGGAAGGTCAGTGACTACTGGTGAAAAGTACTAGTTATCTAAATATGGGCAAGATTGCATGGTGTCATAGTTATTGCAATGTAATGACCTCAACACCAGTGTGTGAAGAACAGATGAATAAGTGCTAACTTGTCTCTGAGCTCTTCAGTAGGTGGGTTGCTTGGTTTAGATCATCTGCTTCTGGGCACTGAGGGTTGGTTATATATAGAGACCACAACAGGACAGAGATACATTTGACATGGTAGACCACTTAACAGAGGACTTTTTAATTGAATAAGCAAAATAGCTTGCCAGGTCTACTTCTGTCATACCTGCTTGTGTAAGATAAGCCTTTGTACCTGCAGCTTGAAACACTACAGGGTTGTAATCTGGTGTTTAATGCCCTTGTTGGGAAGATAAGTGCCTATAATGCATCCTATTTTGATCCCTCAGTCCAAAGAATCTATTGTTCTGACCGCTTGCCTAAGGTGTGGCTTCCTGTCTAAAGCCAGAAGAATTTCTGTCAGAGTATTTTTTTTTAACAATCAAAACCAAGGAATGACTGAAAATATTGCAGCAGTCTCTAGGATGTGACATTTAGGCTAAGTCCTGTTCCAAAGGGATGTCATCCCTCCATGACCAGTATTTGCTGCAAGTCACTAGGAAGATTTTGATTTCTACCTTATTGCTTAGAACAGAGGCTCCAAAATCTGTAGGGAATTTCCAAACCTTTTATTCATTGTTTAATCTGCCCCCATTTTATGGGGGTGGAGCCCACTTGCCTTCAACACATGTAAATACACAGCAAAGTCATTGGATATGTACCCGTAAAACTGCAGGCTGTGACAAATCTGTACACATGCTTAGGCAAAGGTCTGACTTCCCTTCCTGTTTTTCTGTACATTACTGTCTGTCAGACTGCATGGGACTCTGTGCATCATTGATAGAAATTTTGAGTGGAGACATCAAAACAAGCAGGTCTGATGCTTCAACATTTTGAGAATCTTGGTTTCTGTACAGGCATATTGACTAACAAAAGAACAGTGGTAGCTGGAATCCCCACTAGAAAAATTACTTTACTTTCAAATAGGAATTAAAGTGAAATCCTGAAGTGTTCACTTAAGAGATGAGAAAATGAAAAGGATAGAGTTCTGGATGGGGAAGTGATATTTCAGGCTACATTTCATGAACAACTTCCTCAGGTGCAACATGACCACAATAAATTTTACTCTTTGAGTGGAGTGCATTGGACTCTGTTGATGACAAGAGCTATTAAAGAATTTTGTTGCTAAGCCTCTAGCTGCTTGAATCCAGCCTGCAGACCTTTGGATTTCATTTGATAAAGAGCTCACTGTTTGATTCACCTGAGGCTGGATATCAAGCTAGCATGAGGTAAATGTTTCCCTATATCTAAGGACCTGAAAGCATTAGCTGAGTGAGGTTTTCATATCCATTTAAGACAGAAATACAGCATGGAGCTTGAGATTATTATTGGTTTGGGGGGTTGGGTTTTTTTGTTTTCTTTTTTTAAATATATACCTGATTCTGATCTGGCCCTGTGTTTCTTTGTTGTTCGTCACAACGTCACTTGTTTCTATTTAATTGAGGAATGGTTCCTGAACAATCTTCTGACATCTCAATGGTTGCCAAAGAGCTCTAGGTTGCCTCAGAAATTAAGAAGGAAATCAGGTGGGAAGGTGAAGGAGCTTTACATGTTAATGTTCCTGGGAGAGACTGAAAGTGCTGCAAAAGCTGTAGTTGCCGTCCCCTCCAGGTGGTGTTTGCCAAAGGCCGTTAGGCAGAAACTTGCAGTACCACTTTTTGTGTTGAATCCCATGTTAGGATGTCTTTTCACAGCAACCCTTGCAGGACTAGTTACTATAAAACAACTTAAAAGAAGTTCCTCCCTGCCTCTTTTCCCCTTCAACATGCCCACCCACCTGACCCCCCCAGCTTGTTGTTCCAGATTTCCTAGTGCTTTTAGGTGCTGGAACATATTTTCTGGAAGTTTTCTCTGCCTTTAACTGAGAACATGTAATTCGTGTTCTATTTATTTTTTTAAAAATGAGCAAGGAGTGGAGCCTGAGGGAACAACGGAAGCATACACTTGAGGTGCATAGGAGAAGCAGCTATATAGCCTGCAGAGAAGAAAGTGAAAACCAGACATCTGTGCAAAGTGTTACATGCTGCTGGTGTTCAGTGGGATTGCTGCTGGTGTTCAGTGGGATTGCTGCAAGAACAAAGTGACATATGCTCTACTTGATTTGGTGTGTGAAGGATATGACCACACTGGGTTGTACAGAGGTAGCTGGCTCTGAGAGGGGCTGAAGAGAAGTGGTCAGATGCCTGAAGCTGCCAGAAAGATTTGCATCAACTCCATTGTCTTTGGAGTGAGTCTTTGATGAAAGTGGGGTTTGCCAGTTGTAATGCCCACTTAGAGCTTGCCTCTGATGTGTGGATTTGGAGATGTGTGGGGGGTTTTACCCCCCCACTAGAGACCACTGAGTGGACTGCAGTCTGTGATTCTGGTTTTGGATCATCCTTTGTTAAATAACTCCTACAGTATAAAGTGGCCTATCCCACATCTTCCTTTCCCTCCTGTGAATTCAGACAGATTATGAATGAGAGGAGGTTATTGAAGTAATGTTATTTATTGACTAACAGAGTACTAAAGTCCACGATAAGGTTGTGAACAAAGCAAAGCTGTACTTTGGCATTTGTTGGAATAGGCCCTAAAGACTTCCTACCTTGTAGCAAGTCCATTAGTTAGTGTTTGTGTATGTCTCTGTGCTCTGTTTGACAAAATGAGAATGAACTGAGTGGTTCCCAGACCCCTTCCTGCTAATCAGGAAGGAGATTCATTAATTTAAGAAATTAGTTTGTATGTTTGGCAGAAAAAAATACAGACTGCTCTTGAAGCTGCCAAGTGTAAGCGTGTTTTTCTTGTTTGCAGTGTACACATGTAGCAGTTGCTTTCAGCAGCTCCATTTCTGCTCTGTAGTAGGGTGATGTGAAGTAAGATCCACTTGTGGTAAATCAAAATGTTGCCAGTTGTGCAAATCCTTATGAAAACTTTTGTCCAGCCTTATGTCCAGGATGGTGACTTACTAGACTTTAAAAAATGTCTTGAAGATAATCTTTGTAGATAGTGGCATTAGGAGAGTACACACAAACCAATATTTGTGTAATGAACTTATTTCTAGGAGCAGATCTTGGAAATGAAGTGCAAAATGCAAACCAAGAGAATTCAGTGCTCCCCAGCTCAACTGTTTGCCTTAGAAGGCACTTGAATAATATTTATCTTAAGAAAACAATTATCAATCTTAACAAAAAGCAGCATGTGAGCCTATGGCCAATGCAAATAGATTAGATTTGTTATGTTCAGAGGAGCACATACACCACTTTAAATTGCTGAGTAAGTTGGGCATCTACACTTATTAAAGTCTGTGGTATGAAATTTTTGAAGTAATGTAAGTTGTAGAAGATTCTTTCACAGTCTGTTATTCTATTTAGTGTTTAGAACTGATAGTCTATGCTCTCTGCTCATCACCTTTCTCCCTGGCACTGAAAGTCATCTCATTACTTCTCTGCCCTGTTATCTACGGGTTTGAAGCCTGTCATGACTGGCTTCTACTTTGTGTAAAGCTCTGAGGAAAGTGAAATGTTCAAAAGCAGTGTAGATTTGAGAAGTATTTGCACAATGTAATAAAGAGGAAGCCATGATATAGTTTAAGGTAATAGTTTTGACTTCCATTTACAGAACTTAAATAGTAGATTGTCTTATCTTTGCAGTTTTCATTAAATGGGCTTGTGTACTTTTCTCCCTAAGTTGCATGTAATTAGCTCAGCTTTTTAGTGTGTGTGCATGTGCTTGTTATTCTCCAGGGGTATGCAGCCTGCTTATCTGCTTTCAGTTGTGTCAAACACAGCCAAAGTTTTATCCCTTTCCATTACCCAGAGTAAGTTAGAGAAATGAAGGATGGCTGGAATCAGGCTGGTAGAAAAACCTCTGCTTCCAATTAGGGTAATATCTTCCTGGCACTGGGAGTAGTTAAATTATTGCCATTTCACCTCACCATTTAGTTATCAAGATGAATTTTATTCCTGTTTCTTTCTTACTGTCCTTCCTCTGCTAAGACTTTCATGTCTGGTCCTACAAAGCATCCTCAGGAGGAAGCTGATCATTTACCACTGACTTGCAGAAGAATAACATGTTGCTACCTCCTTTCTAAATTCCCCAGCCTAAGTTATTCCTTAATATCTAAATGGTTGATCAGTACAGCAATAAACTGCTGTAGAGAACTAAAGCAGCTTGATTAGAAGAAATTCCCATCCCTTCAGGTGAGGAGGGTAATTTAGGAAAAAAAAAACAAAACAAAACAACAGCAATCATCAAGTTAGACTTCTGGAGAATGACAAGGCTGCAAACATAATTGAGAGCATTACCAGTATTTGTATTATTGAGCTATTGATTACAAATCCCATTGCAGCCCATATCTGCAGCTCTTTACCATGACTCACAAATTCCCATGTGCAGTAAAAGCTTGGCTCTTCCAGCAGCACTCTTCCAGTCACTTCCTGCTTGTCTCCTACCAAGAAAATCTTTCTCTCCTCATTGCTTTGCTGAGGCTTTTTTTTTTTAATGTCTAAAGAATGAGATGTGTCATTTCAAAGTGCTTCTGAGCCAAGCTATTGGATGAGGGTTAGAGACTGTCCTAGTTAATTCCCTTTGCTCTTCTAGTAAAAGTCTCCAGTTCTCCCTTGCTAATAAGAAATGCAAATGTTTTTAAGCAGCAGGAGGCTGCTGTGTGCTGTGTTGCTGTTGTCATTTTAGATAGGTCAGGGAACTGACTAGCAATAAGGCATGATTATGAAACTGAAAGGTTTTTTTTCAACTCAAGGTAAGTAGGAAAGGGGATTTACAAGCAAGTCCATCCCCTGTCTATAGAAATGATTGTAAATGTCATATGTTGCTATATGAAGTAAATGCTAAAATCATATGACATAGTCAATATAAGCCTGAAATGAATTATTTTGATTTGATAAGTGTCCTTACTTGCATAAGGCATATTTGGTTACATCATTCACCAAAAATGCAGTGTTCTCCTGCATGTGGAGCTCTAGTTCAAGCTCTAAGTGGTGGGTGATGAAAAGCTGACAAATGTTAAGTGTTCCTTTTAAGTGTGATGACTGTTCTGGGTGTAAGGTGAATACATCTGTCTGCTAGAAAGGTATTCTGGTGCCCTCTCTTCTTTATATTGTCTTTTCTGTGCTCCCCCTTATATTTTAAACTTAACTGTTTGCCAGAGACATTTATATCACATGCCAGTTTGTTCTATGTGTGCTCTGTCCCTTGGGAAAAAGAATGTTGTATCACACCCTAAGGTGTGGGCTTACCCCCTTGTTCCATAGTACTGAAATGGACTTCTTTCATTTTGCTGCTGCTTTGGATGTGAAGTAACGTGCCTGGGCGTGCAAGTTATCTCAGATGGAATTGCCCAGTGAATGGAGTTGCATTCTTTGAATTGAGCAGCATGTCATAGTGAACCACAGCAGAGTTTAAAAGCAAATCCCAAGTCTCGGATTCAAATGCTTTGAAGTATTTTATCCTCTTGATCTGCTTCCTGATCAAACCACTCAGGTTGAATCGATGACTTAGTTTTTATTTAATGATACCTCCCTGTACACAGTTAGGTCTTTTGGGGTTAAAGTTTAAATATGACAGTGGTATAAAAATGGCTAAATTATTTTTAATGGTGTACTCAGCTTTTTTGTCTCTTAGTGATAACTATCCTGCCTCTAGGGTTCTAAGTCCTGTTTTCTAAGGGCATAGGGAAGCTTAGCCAGTAACACTCTAGGTAGGTAGGGCTCTTAGCCTGAGCAGTCAGTTTAAAGCTTGTTCATGTAGTCTGAACAGATAGGGTTACTCTTTTGGCTACTTTGTGACTTTGTCAGTGAGCAGTGCTGTTCTCAGTGGCCTGAGTGTCTCCTAGTATAACAGAGGTGAAATATTGTCAGTGAACGTAACTGATGTTTTTCATCATACAGTCTTCACAAGAAAATTTCCAGGAAAGTGACTGAGCTTCTTCCATTTACTTTAATAGGAAGCCTGGTCTCTCAATCTTGTTCTGAGATACCAGATTGTATCCTGCTGTATTTGTAAAGATTAACTGTGCTTTTTTGTTGGTGCCTTTACTAGGGTCATACGTCTTGCTATTTTGGGGAGAAGAGGGACCAAGGTTTTTTTTTTGTTTTCTAAACAATACAGGTGTGCTGAAGAGAGGGAAGTCTGAGGAGCTGTACAGAAGCTCCAAGAGGTGGGACTGTGTGCAGAAGGGACATCTTTTGTATGAAAACAGATATCTAGAGATCTGCTGAGTCACAACAGCTTCATTTTCAGATCTGAAAAGAGATTAAAGAATGTGAATTTGACGTGACTCAAGACAATAAAATATTCAGTGAGCCCCATCCTGTATGTTGTGAAGTATTGTAGCTCATCTGCTTTCACTGAAATGATGCCAGTATGTACCAGCATGAACATCTGTGCCCACTGAGTCTTCCTCACTCTGAAGGATATGTTCTTTTGTCTAATGAGTCACAGCTATTTAAGTTCCTATAAAGGAAATGACCTCTCAAAAACCCCCTAAAGCAAAGAGGTGAGAGAATCTGGCAGAATAACTACCAACCAGTTCAACTTTCTGAAAAGGAAATTAATAGGTCTTGTCTAAATGTTAAGACAGTTTCCCCTGTCCTATGACCTGTGGCTTCCTGGATTAATCTCAGGGTTAAACACTTAATAGGCATGCACCAGAAATGGCACATTGTGGCTAGTGGCTATGAAGTTGTGGTTAGGAGAAGTTGCCCAGATAACCAAAACAGGCAGATAACACCCACTGGGAGACAGTATCTGTCAAATGTAGAAGTACTTGCTTGGAGTGTGCAATAGAGTAGCTTCAGAAAGGCTGTTGAGTGCATTTTTGGCTATTCCAATAGGCAGAGTTATTTTGTAACTCCTGAGATCCCTTCTAATGTCCAGTTTTGGTTCTCTCCTGAAGTTCTAAAAAATCCTTCCTGAGCCATTTATCATTCACTGTACATCAGAGTGAAAGCAAATACACTGAACAAATGTGTATTTACCTATCTAGCTGTAGTAACTTCATAGCTCAAGATATTTTGAAGATGCTTTTTGAGCAGGATGGAAAAGTCAGACAAGTTTTGTTACCTAGCTTTGATTTTGGAAGGTACAGGGGGAGGCTACAGGAGAAGGTGGTCAAGACAGGATCATATCTGTAAGACTTTTACTCAGTTATGCTCTGTCTCAGCATACTTCGTATTCAGCAAAAGTTTGCATAAATGCAAAGTATGAAGAGTGTATGGGAATAGCAGCTACAACAAATGTAACAACAAAAAGGTTTAATGTTAAGTAGATGTTGCTCACCTCATCTGAGAACAAGGTCTTCCAGGTTGCAGCATTTGTGTGCTGTAATGGCATCAGTACTGGCTGAGGTGATGCAGTGAAAGGAGCCTGACAGCTCTTTGTTAACTTTGGGATCTTTTATAATTCTACAGAAGCCATTTACAAAAAAATACTTGTTTTGTATTTTAATCCATGTAAGGACCTGGTGGGTTATAGGGTCATTATTTCTTTTAATTATATGTATATGTTAGACAATCATGAAGGGATACAATTACAGAGAGGGATGACAGCATGTGCAATGATGTGTACCTGTGGGAGGGACAGAGAATATTTTTAACCTATTACCTCCTTCCCCTTTCAGCCCAATCAGTTTGTCAAATGTGTCCTTAGCTCAGAATTTTGGTTTTGGTGACTCTAGCTGTGCTTTGTAATAAACATTATTTTTACCTGCTAATATGGCCAAAATTATTCCAGAGTCACAGGCTACTCCTGAGATTATTTTCTGTTTAAACCTGGAAACAAGTGAGTTTAGAATTACTGAATTTCTGCAGCATTACTATTAGTAAACACTGTATCTGAAGCTGCTGTGCATTTGGCTCTGTGTATGGGTATTACTTCATTGACTGACATGCTCCCTCTCAACAGAGGAGATTTTGACAAGATAGAGAATGGAGAAGGTGGGGCTTGGTGAAAATACAGTGCTAGAGAGGAAATGACTTCCCAGAGAAGCTGAATGAGGAACGGAAGGCAAGAAGACAGGTACAACTTCAAACTGAGAGGGGCTGTAACAGGGACATCTCTGTCATTTTTTGCTACAAATGCCTCAAACATTCCTTTTCTCCCCCTCCTTCCCCCCCCTTCCCCATTTCTATTCACTGTAAATTAATACTGATGCTTCACTGCCCTCTCTCTTTTAAAATAATGTCAAACTGGATCTGTGCTTTCACAACAAAACATGTTAGGGCAATGTTTCAGAGCTCAGCTTGTAATTATAAAGTGAAGGAGACTCCCATAGATTCAAGTAGTTACCAGGACAAGATAGAATCCCAGGTTTCTGTCCTGTGCCATTGCTTTTCTGGAGAGAGCCTTTGACCTTCTTTCTCGGAGGAAGGTACCCAGCTGAAAGTTTTGGCAAGGTGAGTCTTCTGTAGCCAGTGGGCAGGAGATAGGTGAGAGAAGGCAAGGAGAATGCCAGACAGTGATGAAGAGAGAGAGTATGGAGACAGCCCATGGCATGTGAGAGGAGGAAACAGCTTTAAAGGGTAAGAGACAGAACTGAATGAGCACGCCAACGTCACAGCAGTTGGTTCTCAAAGCTGTCCTTTGGGAATATAGCTGACTATTGTGTAGAATGATTAAGTGTATGTATTAAATGTATATATGTCTACCTGTGTGTGTATAAATTAAACCCAGCATGAGTAGTTTGGCTTCTAGAAATTGTTGTGGCCAAAAGCATGGTTTTTTTATGATGATAGAAAACACTGGGGTGAGGAAAAGTAGTCAGTGCCTCCTGCCATGTGAGGAGCTATGTGGGTATAAGCAGCTTCTGAGGTCAGCCCATTGTATGTCATCTAGCTATGTTCCTGTAGTAAATATCATATGTTAAACAGCTACAGCAACTTCTACGACTTTAAAAAAATTGTGTTCTCCAGGTTTGCAACATGCAAGAGACACTGGGAAGCTTCACCAGATACTTGTGTCATTTGGTTTAATTGCCGGGCCAGTGTTAAACCGTGACAGATTTTATTGGCCCAAACCAAGACAACTTGTAACAGTTTTGCTCCTGGGGAGAGCCATCACATCTGTTTATCAAGACTGACCTCAGTAGTATTTCTTCTTCTATGCTGATACTATAAATTGTGTTCTTCAATGCATGGAATATGTATCAGTAGGATTAAACCTGGACAGTCTCCTGAATGTGGAATTCAGGCACTAGCTGTGACTTCTGAAGTAAGCCAGCAACATTCTGAAATTCTTGATTGTTCCCACATACTTTCATCGACTGCATCTTTTTGCAGATATCTGTTCTGAAATACTTTGTGTGACTTGGACCAGGCACTGTTGCTAGGCTGCTCTGAAAGCTTGACATGGCTCTGACTTCTCCAAAATCTGTAGCAGGAGATTTGACACAAAAAGAAGAACTCATGCTCCATGATGGAAACTTTTTCCATTTCCTCTCTGCAAACATCCTCACAATAGGTAAGTGAAAGGTTACTGTCCTTTCAATTAATAGTTTGGTATTGAAAAATATTTTTTCTTCCAATTTACTGTTGTTATATTGAGATTTCCTATGCTTTTCTAGTTTTCCTTAAATTTGTTAAAGAAAATTTTGCTTGGATGTTTCTCAGCCCCTTTATTTCTTTGTAGTTGTTATGATGACTAATTAGATTGGAAACCACACATGGAAAAATGAAGCTGACAAGACATGTAAACACAGATGAGAGAGAAAAGGAATAGAAGTCTTGAAGTCTCTGGTTTAAGAGATAAGCACTGGAATTTGAAAGGAATGTGTATCACTTTTCTTTGCAAGACAGATAGACAGAAGATGGTGAACAAGAACTGGTTTTTGAATGTGGGTAGAAATGAGATCAGCCACTTTTAAAATGGTATCAGTTATGTCCCAATTAAGACTCACATTTAAGGTTTAATTGAGGAACTAGCAGAGATCAGGATTATGTCTATCAGGAGGAAAGATACTTACATCGCCAGTTTTATTTCCATTGATGTCTGAAACATCTCATGTGGGTCATTGATCCTAAAATGGGAAAGTCTTTAGACTGAAGTCTAAAGTGGATATGAGAAGGAGTAGGATCATAGGAAAAATTTATAACCATTACAGAATTTGGTCACTGCAGCTTTGTTAGACCAAATGTTTGAGTATGCTGAATTCCTCTAAGAAGGCAGTGAGCTGTGCTGAATCCTGGAATGAGACAAAGGATTCTTATTACTATGAATTAATTTGATAAGACAAAGAAACAGTGGTAACCCTGTAAGTTCACATTACCCTTTTTGTGGGTGATTCTACAGCAGTTGCCTATCAACTATTTTTGGTTTTCAACCAGACTCCTTTATTCAGCAGCACCAAGAGCTCCTAAATATTTTTTTCTTTAATTTTTAGCAGATTTATTCTGGAGGGAACACTAAATGCTGAAAAAACTGGGAGGAATCATTGCAGTAGAATGCAGCCATAAGAGCAGCAAGGAAAACCTAACATTTTTCTCAAAGCAAAGCATTTTGGGCTGTGTATTTTAAAAATGTAAATTAGCATCATAGGATGAGGCTGTCAAAAATGATTGCAACTTTTTTCCTTGATTATCTCAAGTGCTTCTGGAAAATTTTCATGAAGTTGATGATAGTGGGATTTATACTGCCTCAGGTTGTGGCTCTGTGCCATGAAGTTGTCTGAACAGAGCTGAGATACAGAGCTCAAAGAGAAACTATTGTTAGCTGTTGCTCTCTTTTTTTTGAGCGTTGACAGCTTGCACAGAGGAAAATGAGCTCTTCTCTTAGGAAGCTCTGGAGATTACAGATGTGATTTTGCACATCAGGTGTTGACTGGAGACTGGGTAGGAGGAAGGGAATTGTGTAACTGATGTCTGTGGCAGATGAATTTGTGCTACTGGAGAGATCTGAAGGAGAGGCACTGGTTTGTTGCATTAAAAAAAAAAAAAACGCAACAAAACTAAAAACACAACAAAACAAAACTATAACCATAAAGAATATTCTTAAGTGAAAGGCAATCTAAATTTTATCTACCTGCAAATAGTATCTACAGTTTTGCCACCTGAACAAGAATTGTCCATTATATAATTCTGTAGTTAAAGCTTTATTAATGTGCACACATGAGGCAAAGTGCAGAGAAATGGCAGAAATGGCTGCAGGGAGAGAGCCTTCATTGTGCCTGTGTAGCACTTCCAGCATTCCAATGCAAGTGGGTCTGAACCTAAACAAAAGCTGGTGTGCAGCTCAGGAATCCCTTTGCAGCCTTGTTTAGAACACCCACTTGAGTTCCTTCTCACCTCCCTCATTAACTCTTTCCATGGCTCAGTTTAAATGCAGTGCAGTGCAGTGACAGCTTTTATCTCAGCTTGCTTCTGTACCATAATAAATGCCAAGTGATCTACACAAAAGTGATCACAGTCCTGGTGAGCTGTTGTCTTGCATAGCCTATGCTTTCAAATATAGCATTTCAGCTTTATCAAACCCATGCTGTCAAATGTAACACTTCAGCTTTCTCATCTGCTTGGATGTTTCCGTAAGAAAATTTAGGAGAGGATGGAGCTGGAGAGTTAAATCCCTACTTGGAATAAATCCAGGGAGTTGAATAAATGCTCCTCGATTGATCATTTGGTCCCATAGTAGCATGGCTACCTATAGTCTACTTCTGTACCATACTCATTAATGTCAGACAGCTTGAAACTTTTAGCATTCTTCTGCAGCTTTCTGATGTTTCATAAGTGGAGACAAACATTCTTTAAAACTTGTTCCTTTTTTGGAATAAGAGCTATGCTTCTCTGGGTGGGCAGTGCATGGATGAGGAATAAGATTCCTGTAAAAAGGAAATCTCAGTGGAATGCAATTAACTTTTACATAATTTTGGTGTATAATGTGATTCAACATTATTACAACCACATTGGGAAAGTCTAAAATTAAGGAGGTATATGGCAAATTCAGTAATCCTCTATTTTTCAAATATGTTCTGGCATGTCTAGACTCCCTTTTCCCTTGTAATCTGATGAAAGTGTGTTATGCACAGACATGCAAAATCCTGCTTGGTTAGATATCTAATACATCAGATTAGCCTGGAGAAGTACTTAAGATGGCCCTCAGTATGTGGCTCTTCACATGCTGCCTGTCTCCATCAACACTGCTTCTGTCATGGACCAGGGGATCTTTAAGGGTCCCTTCCAACCCAAACCCCATTCTCTGATGCAAGTTTAGCTGAAAAACAGACACACAAGTGATACTATGTGAATTGGCATCATGTCTGAGGCTGTTGTGGGACTGCCCATCAGTTAAAAATAAAATGTGAACTGATATTGTGGTCTGCTGGTTCTGCACAGAGTACTAAGTGACTGAGGGGTGGATACTGCTTTGTGTTTGATTTTTGTTGATGAAGTTTGAATCAAATCCGAGAAGACACAGTGTTTATCCCAGTGTTTAAACTTAAACATGTCATTCTCCTTGATTTGGTGCTATGCAGACACTGTACATTCTGTCATTGGAATTTTGTCTTTCAGCCGGTGTGATTCATATATTCCTTTTTCCTGTCACTGAGGAATGTTTATTTGTTTCCTTAAGGATATTAGTTTGGATCAAATGAACTTTTTAAGCCTTGCCATTTATCCCAAATAGATTGATCAGGCAAGAAAAAACTGTTGAGCTTTCTAGATTCATTATTCCCTGTGGTTCTTTTTGGTTGGGGGTTTTGTTTGCCTATGTTTCAGTAAAGAACTTTGTAATGTAGTTCTTAGAGGCTCTGTGCCAAGATGCCTAAAGGTGTTTAGTCTCCTAACTCCTACTCTAGGCACAGAGATTCCCACTGAAATATGTTGAAAGTTAGGAGCCCAAATACTATTGAATCTGACATCTGCAGTGAAGCAGAGAGGTGTCTAGTTTGTTGCCTACAGTTCACACATCCTTTGACTCTGGAGTCATTCTGTTTCAGAATCATGAAATGCTAATAAGTACCTGTCCTTGTGTTAGTGAAGTTTTGTTAGGATAAATGTATGGAAGGATGTGAAAATGTCAGGAATAGCAATGGTGAATCATAAACATACTTAAGACTGAGCTTTGTTTCTTTGGTTGCTCTTTGCTGTCAGTGGGAATATTGCAGTTTGGCCTCACCTTACTGTGTGCTACTGAAGGCATGCAACTATAATAAAAAGAGGAGAGTTCCTTGGGCAGTCAATTTAAATGCTAGCTCTGTTTCCTTTGGAGAACTAGTGAAAACAAGGTGAAAGGGACTGTTTGGACTATGTTGCAGAATCAGTGTTCATTCTGTACTGGGGAAAAAAAACACTACAAGTGTAGATATACCAATATGTTAGCTTTACAGTAGAAAACTGCATCTTATTTTCATTTCAGTAACCTAAAATTATCAGGCCTTCACTTTAAAGTTTGGAGAGGGAAGTAACAAATGGCAGGGTTGACGGGTTAAATCTTTCTAATTCAGCTCAGTCTGCCTTTTTTTGAGGTGCTAAAGGCTATCATGTTACTCCAAGACAATTTAAAGCTCTAGAGAATCTGTGAGCAAGTTATCCTGCCCTCATGGAAATAGAGTCTTGGAGAGGAGACTGACCAAGCCACTTTTTTACTTAGGCTTAAACTGCAGCAACTGAATAAAACTGTAAATATCATAGTATTGTCTGATCCATCAGACAATCTGCTGTGATGTTAATGGATCTCTTTTGTGTCATTTGTGGAAGAAGTGGAATTATTTTGTTAGGTAAAGCCCGAGGCATATTAAATTTTTGGTGTGTCTGGTGTTAAGAGCTTTTATGGTAGCACATGGATTAGAAACTAGGTCAACTGGATGTTACCTCTTATGTGTCTTCTTCCACCTTCACCAAAATCTTCCCCCTCAAGTTTTTTGCTCTTGTATATCTGTTGGTGCCTTTAAAGACTTGAGAAGCATGCAGTGGGAAATGGCATACTTAAAGCGGACTATGCAGCACTGTTCCCACACGCATTCCAGAGCCCAGGATAATAATTTTGCGAATACAATGGTCTGTATCGCTATTGCCATCTGCTGGAGGAGTCCACAAGTGCTGAGCTGGCATCATGAGCACAAACCTGAGGTTCCTTTTTCCTTTGGGTGGGGACTTGGCCTGCGTGTTTGTCAAAGATGGGAAGGGTGGATCCAGTATTCAACAAATTTCAACTATATTGAAACTATATGGAAATTACCTGTTCTTAAGATACAGCCATTAGATTTGAGTCAGTCTGTCAATCAAATCAGCTCAGAAGGCTGATGTTCTTGGAAGCACTGTAAGTGAAAGCTGAGTCTCTCCCTCAAGTATTTTCTTACAAGTAAATGTTGTGTATCTGCTGATGCTTAGTTACCGTGGTGTAGGACTGAGGGCTGGATGATGATCTTGAAGGTCCTTTACAACCATGGTGATTCAGTGATTTAAATGCTCTTCATCTGCAAGCAATTTTCTTTTTATCATTGTTCATATCAGAATCTTATCTGTCAGTTCAATCCCAGGTTAAATACTTCATCAGAGAGAGGAATGCTTTGTATCATGAGAGAATAGATAACTTCAGTTGTCTTCTGAAGCAAATCTTGATGGTTTTAGTTAACAGTTAGTTAACTAAGCATGCAACATTGTAAGAACCTTTGCAGATAGTGAACCTAAGCAGTCCTATAAAGGAATTTATATAATGTGGTGGTTCCTAATGAAAGAGCTGGAGCTTACCTCAACAAGTGGTTGGCTTTTCTAGTGAGGTCTCAAATGCTTGTGGTGGTTGGTTTGGGGTTTGTTATCTCAAGTAACAAATAGGACTTGTCTTACCTTACTATCAGTAAGAAATGTATTGAGAAAAGTGGAGCAAGATCAACCTTTCTTACATGACTGTAAATTCACAGCAAAGCAACAAAAGTGATTCTTGAAAAGTGTTTGGAGATGAGGGTAATGTATTCATGTGCAGCCACATTTTTTTTCCTAAGGCAGTGAATTAATTTTCTTTGCAAGTAATTTTGTTCAGTTAATTTGGATGTTTAGAGGTTTCAAATATCCTAACCAAAGAAGAAAGCATTTGTTGGTGGAGAATAAATATCTACTGGAGATCTTTAGAAGTATTAGAAGCTGTTTGTGACTGGGTATCACAGTAAACCTTGAAAGTTCACAGGATTTGTGATCTTTAATCACTTTCAATCAATCACATAATTGAAAAGAGACACCTCATAGGGCAGTAAGAAATCATGATGTGGCAATGTCTGTAGTTCCTTGCTAAGCAGAGGAAGAGAAAAGCAGGGGAAATCTTAAAAGTAGGAGCATGAGCATTAAGCAGCTGTCATAAAGAATTCCCTGTTGCCTTAGAGAAAATGACATTTCAGTGTCAACTGACTGGGACTAGAGATACCAGGAAGGAGATGTAAGTCAGTGAAGTGTTAATTGTTCCCGCAAAAAAGTAGTTTAGATAAAATCCTACCTCTCCTCTCTCCCCCACTTTCTCGGGTGCTATGCTGAGTAAAGGAGCTGGAGCTTGTACCATCGGGAAACTGACAGTGACAGAACTAATAAATGGGATGAAATGTAAATTGCCTTCTCACATGAACAGGAGGAGAGCTTTGCAGAAGAGGGAGCAATACAGAGGGAAAATGCTGAGTATTTTTACATTCTAGCATAGGCAATTGAAAAAAGTGTTCATATTTCTCCAAGACAATGGATTTAGGAAGCCCACGGCAGAAGCACAGTAGGTGGATTTATTCTTTTTACCATATACACCAGAATGTTAGCGTGAGATAAATTGTACTCATGCTTATGGGTGCAGTTGTATTTTAGTAATAATTCAATGGCATCACATTACTCTTCCTTTTTTCTCACTTGTTCAGAGATATTTGTTTAGCTGTTTGACCCTGGTTTTTTTAGAAGATAATATTTTTTAGACCTTATCAGCACACTGTCATTCCAAAAGCTCTTGTATCTCTAAGCAGGCATGTTTTATTAATTATGGCCATACTATCTAGATTAATAAAAAGACTGTTAAGTAAATGAACATCCATTCCACTTACTGTAAATTAAATATGTCCTGCTTTAGGAAAATGCTAATGCTAAACATAGAGCAAATCAATTCTCTGACAAATTTATTTACCTCAGAGTAGTTTCATTCAGTGCAGACATTACATTTGAGTGTACCTTGTCAACTTTGCTGATGAGGAGGGGAAGATTGGGTTTTAAATGAGGGACTGCACTGTGATGCAGTGTGCTAAACTCTGTCATTCCTTCTTGTGTTCATTCCTGCTCACTGCCACATAGTTCTGATGAACCTGCATTCTCTCAGTGATTATACAGTAGGTTGTGCTGATCAGTTTTGATTGTGCAGTCCCTCTTATCTTTGGCCGTGGTGCATAATTAATTTAAGCCATTAACATGTTTACATTTCAGATTTGTTCTCCAGTGCTGTGTGGTTTTGGTGGTTCTGTACATGCATATGTCAATTGCATGTTTGATGGCAAAGCCTATTTGTAGAGGGTGATATTACTTGTATCTCTGTTCTGTTTGAGGATAAAGCTATCACATCATGAATGATGGCTTTGACACTTCAGGTATCCTTTGTGATGAGCCATTCTGAGTCAATAATTGGTGAAGTAAATGAGTGACAAATAAATTACAGTGAACACATGGAATGCATGTAAGTGTTAAAGGCACCTGCAGGCACTCAGGTGCTGTGCAAGCCAGGCCCTCTGAAAATGCTAAATGAGGAGACTCGAGTTTATTCTAAGCTCCACTGAACAACCACTTAACTGTCTCTCAGGGTTCCTGCTACCCTCTTTGGTTTTCTGTACCCACAGATGCAGTGCCCTCAGGGATACTCTACCAGCAGAACAATTCTGTTCATGCATTTTCATTCTCGCTGGGCTTTATATAGCCTTCCCCCTCTTCTCCCATGCATTTGCCAGAGTACTATCAAGATGCTTGTGACTAATCCTCAGCTGGAAGAGCTTTATTCAATAGTACAAATACCAGATGTTAGAGTCAGAGAGGTAGGAGAGGGGGTCCCATGCCACTTGTTTGTTGTGTACCATGCAGCATAGCTAGGTAAGTTAAGGAAAGGAGAGGATGCCATTCATGTTCATCAGAGGTTAGTTCTAACCCTTTTAAAAATTAAAACCCAGCTGGGGTCAAACCCAATAGTAAAGCTTTGATGCTTGCCGTAGCACATGATTCAAAGTTTAGTCCCCCCCTGCTCTCTCCCTTCAGAGGAGTCTCTTCATTTATTCATAAATTATTTACCTGGTGATTTGAGTAACAGATGCTGATGGGGGGGCATCCATTATTTATTACCAAGAATGAACAAACTGTGGCCTGTGGACAGTGAGGACAGATGAAATTCACTGGGTTGTTGGGGGCAGGAGGTTCCCTTAAAGGAAGAGTGAGTGTATTCATGCTTTAGGAAAACTAAGGAAGCTCAGCTTTGAAGTGACAAGGCTGATCCTGGTGATTTCTAGGGGCTGTGCCTCAGAAGCCAGAGTAAATACAAAGGGGGTACAAGGTATCACTGAGAACAGTGAAGCTGCTGCATGCAGGCTATTTTTTCATCCCCGGACTGCCTAATAAACTAAAAGGAGCTCCTCCATTTAGTTAGTAGGAAATAGCTGAAAGGGGTTATAGTAATTTCCAGTTAGCAGTGATATGTAGATTTATCTATGCAGAGACTTGCAGCACATTCCTGTGTTAAGCAAAAGTAAGACCTTGGCAAACTTACTGGTTGCTGGAAAGGAATTTGAGTTTCATTCCTGAGTCTCTTCCATTTCTAATTTAAAGCTTGTCTGTGAGAGACCAGCATTCTGAGTCAAAATTTCACAACACAGGTCTATTTCTGATTCTGTTTGCACAGAGCCAATGGTGCTGGTAGCACGAATGTGATTGACAGGAACTGAGGCACAATCAGTTCTTTTAATGCTGTCTTTTTAATTAATAAATCACACAGATCAAAATGCTTTAACTTTTAATTGTGTTTTCATGACAGTGCCTGTGTTAAAAACAAGGTCACTGTGTATTTGGCTCCAGAATTAGGATCAGTACAGTAATGGCTGTACCTGAAACACATATGTGACACAGCAGTTAATGGCAGCAATTTCTAGTATGAATGTGTGCCTGTTAAAGACTGAAGGACACAACATATCCTCCAAGAAGGACATTATCTGGTATCTGAGGACTAAAAATTACAGCTGAGGGGAGAAAAATCACAGTGACCAGAGAATTGCAGTCCCTATAATAGGTTCCTAAAAGCTCAGCAGGAGGAAATGGGGCTGTGACTTGATAGGCAAGCCCATGTGGAAGATGTCATGGAGCTGCTTGTGGATGACAGAGCAAATGAATGCAATTACTTTATATAATCAAGTGGATTTGGTATTTTGTGGTAATAGTCTCTGACTGACAGCTGGGAGCAGGGAGGGAATGGGAAGGGGAAGTAGCTTTCTGGTAGGAAACAGAGCGTAAGGCTTTAGCCATGTAACACAGTTTAAATTTGACATCTCTCCGCATCTTGCAGAGAAACCTAATTTTTAAATCTCCACAGGCTTCTCAGAGACAGAAGATGCTAATTTTAGAAATGTGGCAGCTCATCTTCTTCCCCACCCCCTTCCATTTGCTGCCAGAATGCTTAACAATCCAGTAAACAAGCTGTGGAAAAAAAGGAGAGAAACCTCAAGAGCTGAGGGTGCTGGCCTCTCATCATTAGTATTTTTGGGAAAGGACTTGCTCCCCTGCCCAGTGGGTCTTGAGTTTGAAACTAATTGAAAAATAAAAGAGTAACAGTTGAGCTAACACTGAAAAGAAGTAATTAAAGTTGTAGTAATCGGGGCTAGCAGTCTGCTTTCACTGACCTGATTAATTCTGCACCAGTCCTCAGGATAGTTTAAATTGAAGCATTGCATAACAAGAATGCTTTGGAAGCAAAGAAGCAAACTCTACACTCTCAAGTAGGACTTGGATATTTTATTTTGCATGTTCATCCATACACTGAAAATGTGACACTGGAAATTGCCCCCTTCCCTCCCTAGTGTGTCAGCTTAGGGAGCTTATTATGCATTTTGTTCTCATTTTGGTAGCAGGTAGGAGTGATCCAAGTGTGTTAGCTAGAATTTTCATAATGAAACTTTCTATTTAAGACTTCCAGTGCAAAGTACCCAAAGTTCCCTTTGGCTTACAAATGACCAACACTTTTGGGGAAGTCTGTTTTATTGTAGCTGTTCTTGTGGGTACTTGAAGTTGTGCACACATAAATAAAAAAGCTATAAGAATACATTTAAAATTAGGGATTCACTGTTATTTCATAGTATCTATACAACTAAAGGTTTTCTGTTAGACCTACACAAGATACACCTGTGTTTTCTATTTAGAAAACTTGCTATTTTTAAAGTAGGAAATGTGAGGCACTGAAGTGTTCATTACATTCAGAACTCATGGATAATAAATTGCTTAAATGTAACATGCAGCATAATTTCAAACACCCTCCAGTGTCTGGAAAGTTTAACAAAGCATAAATGCTTCATCTCTTTAGTGCTTATTCAGAGCAATACATTTATCATTTTCACCTTATTTGGAACAATGGAGCCAAGTGTAACACAGCTGATATTACATATGCAAACATATGTTGTCTTCTATTACTAATTAGTAATTGAGACCATCTCACTATAAATTTTTTAGCCCTTCATGACTCAACCATCTTAATACTGTGTCTCTGTTCAGAAATCCGAGTCATAGTTGTGACTGAATGAATTACAAGTTGTGTTGTTGAGAATAGAATTAGCTCAGGACAAGTTTCACTTCCAAATGCTACTTATTACACACATTTTGTCATGTATGTCATATGTCTATCTGCTCTCTTTTCTGAAAAATAAGGTTAACTTGTTTCTTTGCTCCATTCCTGTATTTGGGTACTTTGTATCTTGTCCCCAGCACACAACAAAGATGCAATTTATCACAGGATATGTTATTACTTGCTTATAAGGGTCCTTCATGTAATTGTAACAGCCATGATTCTCTTCTGATGATGGCTGTTTTGTACCTTTTCCACAGCTCTCTAACAGTGCTGACACTGGCTTCTGAGAGGAAACTCAGCTTTGCAGAGAATAGGCTGCAGGGTGAAATTATGTCAAAAGCAGTAACATGAACAAGCACAGAGAAGGGAGCTGTGAGCATGCTCCTACCCACTACCAACAGAAGAAAAATGGAATAAAGTAATTGTGTTGGGCTGCATACAGATTATGTGGAGAAACAAAGAAATCAGAGGTAATTTAATGTTAATCTCCGAGCTCTATGTCTCCATTGCTGGGATGCATCTGCAATAACCAGTCCCACAGTGCAGAAATTGAGGTTTAGCTGCTCCCTGGCCCTTTTGAATTAAAGAGCATGCTATAAGCCCAAGGGGGAGAGATTCAAACAATTCAGTTAGTGAGTATCCATGTTAGCATCTGAAGTGGCTGATGCAGCTGTTTCCATAAAGTTTGACTTGGTTTGAATTTGAAATTCAGTTACTGCAGCTTTCAAAAAGTAGACTTTTTTCACTTGGTAACTGAATGCTTTGCAATTTGCCTAAAGGCAGGAGCTTAAAAATCTCTGTTTTAAGATTGGATGGATTTTTAAAGTATTTCCATTCCCAGATAAATGTAGTCTTCAAAAGTTTGAGATGACTGAGCCCTCTTCAAGTAAACAGGAAGTAGATGCCTCTTTGTCATCTACTGAAAATTAGCTATATACATATATATATACATGTTTACTGGAATAACCACCTTTTACAATCTGGTAAAGCATAATTAAGTAGCTTAAGATGTTCCTCAGGAAGGCTGTGACACACTGAGGATTTTTCTGCTCAACTCAGGGATGTGGCTGAAGCTGAATATGCATCTTGTCACTGAGAAATGTCCTTCCCCTCGTTCTTCCCACTGGCAAAAAGGTTCTTCAAAGAGGGATGGGAAGACTTCACATTCTGAGAGTGACCTTTAGAAAGGCTTAGTAGCTTCTGCATCAAAGAGATCAGAGGCATCAAAATTTCACTGGCTGTTGTGTTCTAATAAAATACTTGCTGTCAGGAGGGCACGAGTGATGCTTCACAGGTATTAACAGTGGGAATGTTCCTGCCTGTACACTTCAGTGTGACAGTGTGACTTTGGTAGGGACTTTCTGTTTGTAGGTGAATAAAAGCATTTTGCTTCCCTTTTTTTCCCCATCAAACATAGACACTGGGAATACCACAATGCAGAGTTATACATCAAACACAACTCCTTCCTAGTATACCCTTAAGATCTGCATTCCATTATCTGTCTGATTCCTAAAGGCAGATAGATGTTTGCCTGAGAACTCTTTTTGAAAGACTTAATGTATTTTGGAAACAGCTGTGGCTGGAGGCAAGGCATCTGCATAGTCATGTAGTCACTCCCAAAGGTGGTTTTTACTGTTGAATATGGGCTGATTGTACTTTGTTAGATACCTAATGTTAGATACCTAATGGTACTACAGTGAGAGCAATTGTACAGCATTTTATTTTTGAGTTATAAAATCAGAAGGGGCACAGAGGAGCAGCAACCCAAGGGATTTTTATATTTTGCTTTTAATGATGTTAAAATAAGTAGCTTGCATTCCAGCAGAAAGCAGCCTAAACCTTGTATCTGTCTGTCTGCAGCTGTCACCCCAGCAGCTGTAGATTTTATCTCTTCCAGACAACATAAACTACTTACCAAAGTGTTTTTGCTCAGCAAGGTGGACCAGGTGATTGTCTTCGTCTCATTTCTAGATTCTTAGTCAGCAGTCTGAGAACTTGTTGGAAACTTGTTTATAAAGCACCACAGGAAATAGAAATGCAACATAAAAGCTTATGATATGTCTGTTGCTGAAGCTGTAGCACTGTGGAGGACTCTTCTTACCAAATGGCTGAGAACTCATCAGTGTGAGTTCAGCATGGTAAATAGTTCAGATTTGGTTCTTCCAGCTTTCTAAGACTCCCAGATCAATGTGAAACTGTCCCATCTTTCTCTGTTGCCTTTCCCCCTTCTTGGCTAAAGACAAGCATCTTCCAAGCTTGCTTAATACAGTTTTTCTTGGAAGAATGTGGGTTCCCTGAAAACCTGGAATAGCCAAGATGATTTTTGGGTCTTTGGGGAAAATATGCCATCAAAGTATTTAAGTCCTTGAAGTCCCTGAATTAGATCTAAGACTGAAATAAAAAGATTGTGCATTATCTTTTCGCCACATGCTGTGGTGGAAAAAAATGGGTTTAAGAGATTTTTCTGTGTTCTCTTGCCTTCTAATCTTCAACAGAAATTTTACTTGTACTTTGAAATATAAAAATACAGTACATTTTAAAGCACAATGGTCCCACCGTGGCTGCAGTTGAAGGGAGTGAGCTTTGCTGTCAGTACCAATTATGGGAAGATGTGCACTCAGTAATTCATTTTCTTGCCTGGAAAAAGCATCTATTTGCTAACCCGCAGAATATTACACTATTAAACCATATTCCTACCTAAACTCTAGTGTTGCGGATGGTTAGAATATAATGTCAATTATTAGTATGATATTAAACTAGAAGATATTTTTATGAAGACCTTTTCTCGTAGGGTTTCTATGCTGCCAGCTCCTCAGTTCATAATATTTCTGGCTTCCCTGTTTCAGCACCTGCTCTCTCCATGCCAATGTTGTCTTTTAGCTGCTTTGTGTGTTTCCTGTTTCTCATCCGGTTGCAATTGCCAGCCCAGCAGTGGGGGTTCTGAGAAGCTGCTGGAGATGGAATGCTTACTGTAACAATATAATTTTGCTGGTGAAACTGGTCAATTTTCCTGGATTTTACTAGTGACCTAAAGTTATGCTTACAACCCGCTCTGTGACCCACAGTAAACAGCATGGATTTTAGGAAGATTAGCTTTGATCAGGTACTAGAATGGAGAAAATAGAATTGCAGCAGGAATTGTTAAGAATTGCTTTTTACTCACTCTTAATTGACAGAGGGGAAAATTGTTCCAAGATCAGCAGAACAAGGAGCTGGTAGATACTTTCATAAAAACCTAGTATTCATCTAGAACATTAGAACTCCTTCAGTACTACAGATATTGGAGCTCTAGAGGAAACCCCAGACAGCTTCAAGTGGATGCCTGCACCTTCCATAAAAAAGAATGACAAGTAGCTTGCAAAATACCAAATGTTGACATGAAGCCACTGTGGTGCTTTAAAACATTGTTGCTTCACCTGAAAAGCTAGTGGTGCAAATCAGTCTACTTTCTTTGAGCTCTTGGAAGTTTATAGTTTGTTGATCTGATTGTGTTTGTCTTGATAACTGTAAACATTTGACAGTTAAACCTTCATTTGAAACTTCCCAACTCTTCATATGTTAATAGAATGGTGAATTTGTTCTATGGCTTAGCCACCTGCTGTTTTCTCTGGAGGTAAAAGTACATTGGTAACTATGGGAACAAAAACTTAAGAACTGACACCCACATGTGTTGAAGTTGATTTACAGAAGGTCTTGAAGTGATGCTATGTATTGTGAGACAGGCAACTGTCTGGCATGGAGTTTGATGTATTGAACTTCCATAAGTTATTTAGAATGTCCTCAGCAGTGTGGATGTTGCATTCTCCACTTTGTTTTAACTGCACTATGACATTGTTGTGCTGCATTTTCCAGTTGCCTTACTTTGGCCCCAAAGTGGTAATTCTCCTCCCCTAGACTAGCACAATAAAATTTGTTATTTCTACCAGTAAAGTGGGCTTGAGATGTGGTAATGTGACAGCAGTGCCTCTGGAGCCTCAGGATGAAGGATGAGTTTGTGGGTAAGCATTCAGTCAAAAGACAATGTCACCAAATGGCATGTAGCATTCTCGCAAGGCAAAGCCTTGGTTATGAGTTGAATCTGAGGTATTTCGTGCTGTTGCTCTACAAGTGCTTGGTTCCTCTCCTAACTGGCCAGGCAGGATGGTGGCCAGAGATGAAGGGGTGTGCCAGATGTGTGACAGACTTGTGTGCTGCATGGACTAGGGATCTAGAGTTGCCAGTGAGTCACAGCCACATGATGGAGTTGCATCTAAATGAATATTAAGGGTTGCTGTGTTTTACAGATGACAGAGCAGCAGTGCATGAGATAGTGCTGTCCTCTTCAGCCTTAGCTGGACAGAAGCAGGTCAGACCTTTGTCATGTCCTGGCTTTGCTTTTTTAACCAGGTGTGAGCTGGTCAGTAACATTATATTGTGCTCTCTCTGCATAGTTGGGAAAGTGAGAATCTAGAGAGTTCTTGTCCCCTTTTAGTCACTTCTTAGGGCTTAAATGTTTGATGTCTCAGTGCCACAGCAGAAGTCACTCTTCTGCTCTGTAGTAGTTAATAGCTGAGAATGGAGAATGAAGGAATTAGAGCATGCTATGCTTTTATATCATGGAACTGACACTGGTGAAGATTTGTTCCATGAAGGTGTTGTTTTCCAAATTGCAGTGCCAGTGACCTTGCTTTCTCACACATGCACTTCTGAGAGTGATTCAGAGTCTCCCAAAGCCAGTTATAAATTAGGCATTTCAGTAGTCAGTGGAATGTTCTATTAAATGTGTTGCATGCCATAGGTGTCACTGCGATGAGAAGGGGCTTGTTGGTCCTGGGAGTCCAAGAAACCTGGTTTGTTTCAGGGAGAGACAGAAGTGCAATCCAGGAAGCAATTTTGTGAAGGGACTTTTCTGAGAGCAGTAGTACTCTAAATTAGTTCTTGATTTTCTTTGGTTGAGGACTGGAGCCTTCTAACTGGAGCTGATTCACTGGCCCATGAAATCTATATTGTTTTCTGTGTAAAGAACTCACCCTGGTTATCCTTGAGAGATGGTGGATCAATAGTCAAGCAGACTAAATAGGAAATGACCATCTCTTCCAGAAGTTTGGAGTGTTATGCAGCTTATTGTTCCTTTATATAGAGAGAAATGTATGTACCATGATGTATGCATATTTTTTGTGCCTTGTGCCTTTTGAACTTACTTCCTGACATCCACAAGATTTTCCTCCAGTTGATTTATGAACAAGTGAAGCAAAATACATCCACATATCCTATCTGAGAGTGGGGAAACAAAGAGTTAAGAGATGATTATCCCAGGTGGCTGAGCACTTGAGTTGCAGTGAAAGGCTGGTAACATTCACAGAGCTCCGATGCTGGTTTCTACCTGCCAGCAGCTCCCGATACACTACTACACAGGGAACAAAAAATGAGCTTCCTCAGACCAGCAGCAAGCAAGCATCCTTAAGAACCTTCTGATGCTACATTAAAGATCAATGTGCAGTGTTATTTTTCTCATTATTTAAAAGAGTCTTGTGAAATATCAGTGATGTACATATGGTCTTTGCTGCTTCCTCCGGTGTTTTGTTCACTTGATTCTCTTACTGGAATATGGATGATGCAAGCACCATTAAATGCCTCAGCCCAGATAAAGGTAAGGAGAAATGTAATTTTAACCACCTTTTTGAGGGCAATTAATTTTGCTATAGAGGAAAGTATAGTTTACAGAGCTTTCTTGGACACTTGTTTTCTGTTTTCAAATGTAAATGCCTAAAGCAAGTATCTAGCAGTTTGCCAGTGCTAACTAACATTTGCTGAAATCAAATGTATGGCAGTTTCTTAGGGCAGCCTTTGCTGTCCCCCACCTTTGCCTCCTGTTATCACCAAACATTAAATAATGATGTATCTCTAATGGCTGCTTCTCCCTCCATGAAGAGAGCAAAGAAGTGCACCAGGTATATTCATGTCCCTTTTCTGCTCGCTTAAGGAGCTGGCTGTCACCATAAAGAAAGGCTTTCTATTTTTAACTAGAGACCTTCTGCTACCCACATTAGAAGAGAGAAAAGAGACTCCAGTACTATTGTGAGTCAGCTGTATTGTTCTAATTTTTAAAAACAAGTGATTTGCTTTTAAATGGATATAGTTTCTTTATACCAATCAACAAGAAGAGTGCACAGGACCAGTCTGGGTTGCACTTGCCCCTGCTGGAGTTACAGCAGGGATGAATGCAGTTCCGTGTGAACTGCCTCAAGCTGACAAAACTATCCTGCAGTTCTCTGCAGTTTGAACTTGGAGCTTATACCTCCTGTACTGATGGCTTCCTAAGAAATCATCTTAATTCAAGACTGTTTCTCAAAGTCCCGCTTTTATTATTTAAAAGCTTTTAAATCTTGGGGATTTATTTGATAGAAGCCCAGAGAGAGAGGGAGAGAGAGAGAACCCCTTCCCTGTGATACGTTTTAATTGAATGCAGTGTCTGGTTGCTCAGCTCTGTGCATCTTGTATTTTGTGCCTGTTAGGCGTGTGTGTTTATAGGAATGATGCAACAAGTAAAGAAGTATGAAGTATGACTTCTGCATGTTCAGGACAGCTGCTCTCTGTGCACTGGGTACTTTCTAACACCTTCCTGTCTTTGGGAAGGCTGATCAGTAGCCCAGACTGCCTGTATTTTCAACTAATACTTGTCATCAATACGTTGCCATGCCTCCTGAAGGACACACGCATTATAGTTGGCTTTTCTTTTGTAACACTAGCTGAAAAAAACCAGATCTAGATGGAAACTTTTATCAGAGTGGAAAAATGCTTGGATCTAACCTGATGTTTATGTGTTGGAACCAAACCTGCCATCAGTCAGCAGATCAATGACTATGAGAAGTATGCAAGTAATTCAGGTAAATAATGAAATATTTTCAGTCTGCATCAGATTAACAGGAAAACTTTAATCAATATTTTCATTTGAGATTTATTAACAGTGAAGCATAGATGATGAGATGCATTTAGGCATTGTCAATATTTATTTAAATAGCAGAAAGCTTGGAGCTTATCTTTAGCCTTGGTGTAAAAATTTATTTACCTGTGCCATATTGCTGACATAGAGTCTAGAGATTTGGAAACCTACAAGCTTTGACTTATCAAGATGCTAAGTAGAGAGAATGGCGAGAAATTTTGTGCAAGTTTTTCTTGCTCCAAGGAAAGAAGGTGATTTTCTTAAATCTTCCTGAAAATCTAATTGAGTTGATGGAAATGGTCCAGTTTCATTGAAACCTTTTCATTTCACATAGATATATTGACTGCATTTTCTAACAGAAGTTTCAGGACTAAAACCCCAAATATTTTTGTTTTGAAAATGTCATGTATTCCTCATCTCATCGTTCTATAAAACCTAATGTAGCATTGCAGATTCATTTGTACTTTAAACAGAGTCCTCAAGGAATGTGCGATGGAACAGGAATTTTGTCACTCAAAGTCCTTTTGACTTCCTACTACTAGGTTCAACTTCCAACTTCTGAAACCAGGTGTGAGAGAGAGGGCTTCTCACGTGAGGATCTCACTGGGCAGTCATGCATGTAGCAGCAACACTCAGGTTCATTCCTTGTCTGCAGTTGGAAAAGGCTGAAACTGAGATTTAAGGATGCTGACCAGCTCAGTGTTTCTGCCAGATGGTGTCGTTCTAAGCCAGCTCATGGGAGCACCTTGGAAACAAATGGGGTTACTTAAAAGAGCAGAGGTTCCATGAGCTGAATCTGCAGACAAGGTGGTTGAATGAATTTTCAATTTAAAGCCTGGCCACCTTCTTGTCTCTGTGGTATTAAGAGGCAATGTGATTCTCCTCTCACTTAGGTACGCAGCAGTGGTGATGAAACTGAAGACAGTAATTGCATTATATATGAATGCCTCCAGAAGTCTTCATACAGTGTTCTAGTGAAACATTTATAGTGAGAGGTACTAATGTACTGGCTCTCAAGAGTTCAGACTTCTAGTGACACACCACTCCTATTTTTTAAGAGGTTCTGGCTGCCTAGAAGCTGGTGAGTCATAGAAGATCATCTAAGAAATTACTTGCTCTCAGTTATTCTGAAATGTTCAGCTGTCACTGAAGAAATAATTCACAGTGCCTGCCAGTACCATTGGGAAAAGAATGGGCCACACACTGAGCCAAGCATCCTGTCTGGGAAAGCTCTTTAAGAATGGGACAGCTCACAACCATCTTAGACTAGTTGTAGTTAGATCTGGAGAATAGAAGTGTGACCAGAACTCAGTTGAAGGAGCTAACCCAGGTGAGTACAGTGGAGAGAGAGCAACACTGAGCATCTATTATCCAAAACAGGGATCAACTAACTAGGATTAGAAAATGTGGTTTTTTGTCTTCAGCAAACACTTTAGGCCTGATTTCTTACTGACTTGTACCTTGTGCAGTCGACTCTAGTTGTAAAAAGCAATTGAAAAATGTTTACAAAGCTCAGCTCTCACTTTGCATCAGTGAAAGTACTTGTTAAACCCTCTTTTCACAAGCAGAAATGATGACATAAAATACCTCTGTGCTTTAGATCAGAATAAAGATCTGAAACTTGCTGGAATACACCTTCTGCTTTCCATATGCAAACCTACCTGTTTGTTACCAAAAACATGGGGTAGAAAATAGGTAACCTGAGTGTAAGGCTATGAAACATTGGGAAGATGAAAGCAATAGTGATCTGATTTATTTCTCATTTTGTCAAGTCCCTAGGCAGCATACAAGGAATAATTCTCATGCTTTTGTCCCTTTATGTGTCTCTGGAATAGATATTACTTAAACTCCTTCCCCTCTTTTAAACACTTTATGAATGTGTTTATTGCTTTAATAAATACCAGTGCTATTCTTAAGGAATATATGAAACTAAGTGAAAATCAAAACGTGGAAGTTCCCAAATTCAGTATGCTGGAGAAAATTGGGCTACCCCATGTCACTTTTCCTGTCACAAGTTTGTGTTCTGATCCAGAGAGCCTTTGGCTCTTTTCCCCTGTGTATCCGGGCCCTGGGGGGAGAGCAGGAGAACAGGAGATCCAATTGGGAGCTTTAAAGTATTTTTTCCTGTGGTGTCATCTTCTTTGGTACTGAGCATATTAGATATTATTTATAATACACAATAAAAGTCTAGTAGAAATCTGATACAATGAAATGCTGCTTGTTCAGAATTTTATTGTAGAACATTTTTGGTTTTGTTTTGTTTTTTTTTTAAGGTTATTGAAACTACTCTCTGGCATTCAGCTTCCCATTAGTTGAACTAAGGAAGAAGCCTGCAGAAAATAATGCCTCCAAAAATAGCTTCTCTACCTCCTAGCACAAACTAATATTCTCAGCTGTATTTCTCAGTTGAATTTACCAAGCTATCTTGTCAAATATTGTTCCCCAGCAATTCTATAAATTTTAAGGAGCTAAAAAAATTCCATTTTTATTTCTAATTAGCTGAAAAATGAGAATTTTTCAGTATAAATAATTCAATTGGAAAATTCTGCACAGTGTTTCATGAATGTAGAATTCAATTTTTTTCTTAATTAACATTTATCTAGGGGGAAACACGTGCTTAAATGGAAATGAACACTGCACAACAAATTAATTTCAAAGGAATATTTTTTTTAATACCAAAACTATCTACTGTGGGACTGCTGTTGAATGCATATACTTGCATTGCGGGAATTTTTTCATTTCACAAGAGCTGACTAAAAGAAAAAAGAACTTAAAATATTCTATATATAACTATCTTTTCCTTGGTTGTTTTTTTTTTTTTTTTTTTTAATCCAACTAATTAGAGGCTGTCATCAAATAAATGAAATTATGGATACCTAGATTCTAAAAGGAAGACCTTAACACTTCCTTAAAGGTACACTTAGCTATTGTAAATCCTTGTCTAATTTTACAATTCTGAATTAATTTCTCAGTTAAGAAATTGCATTGTCCTTAGTGCAAAAACCCCAAACAAACGAACTTTTACATTCAATAAACTGAGAGGTAAGAGATGTCATCGTTACAGCATGATGGTGAAACATGAGGTGCTTAGCAAGCATAGGTTTGGAACATAAAGCATAATGTGTTTTGTTTCTTGCTGCACTTCAGTTCATTTTTGTATCTAGTAGTCATGACATCTTGCAAGTTCTTCTCAGGTCAACCTTCATGGTGATCAACAAACATTAAGGAAGACAGGTCCTTTGTTTGGGAAGGCACAGAAAGCTTAGCAGAAACAAATTCACTGAAACAGCTATTTTTATGTACACTAACATCATGGCATGTCCTTTTTTTTTTTTTTTTTTTTTTTTTTTAACACTTCTGTATAGTCCCATAGCAATAGCTGCTCCAAACCCCACTGCAAGGTGATGGTGAGAAGCCCTAATGTAGCAGAAGTGCAGAATTTCTGAGGGGAAGATCATCAGGATCAGCACTGACATCATTCTTGTCTCACTTGGATCTGTCATAGTGTTATGCAAGTTTGACACAGGTGTGATATAACAAGTGAGGGAGAAGAGATGATGCATATGATGCTGGCTTTTGTATACTGCAACTGGCAATTGATATTGCCCTTAAATATGTCCCTGTGGTTCTTTGAGTTCCAAAAGGATTTTGATTTGGAAGTAATTGCTGCTTCATGGGCTGAATATCAGCTTGTTTATATTCTGAAGTCTGTTGATTTGTTGAATTATGACAGTTTTGCTTTTCAGTTGTACTTCTAGGGATTTTCTATCTTATTTTTCCTGTTGGCACTGTTTATTCAATGATGAATTTTAAAAAAGCAGGGAAAAGGAAATACATTTTGCTTTTTAAGGTCTCAATACTAACATGGCTTATAATTAAGTCAACTTACAAAGGTACAATCCACCTTCTTACATATTATTTCTATTTCACCATTTGGAAGGATTCTTTAATAGTCTTCTAGTGACTATTCTTGGAATGTAGGTCACCAAAGAAAAATCAATACACAGCTGTTCTCTGTTTCTCAAGCACCATATCTGCTGATTTTGCTCTGTTACTAAATATGCACACACTATTTTTTCACTGTTCTGACCTCAATTATAGGTGGTTTACAAATGCTTCATCTTCAGTTTGATTTAAGGAAAAAAAAAAAAAAAAGGTGAGAACCATTGCAAAGAAAATTTCCTGTTCTTGCTAAGTGGACAGCTTAAAAACTGATGCCTTACCTGCAGATTTTTGTGATTTATATGTGGTGAATGTGAATTTATTTCAGCTGGTGGGGAAGGTTTTAGTGAATCACAGGAGGGATATTCAACACTGGCCTCTGCAGGTCTAAAGTCATTATGTGGCAGAGAGCAACTAAATTTTATGGCATGACATGGTCATAAATGAATGAATAAATGAATACAGACCAGCCCAGAACTGAACTAAGCCCAGAAACACTATTAAGTGTGGATCTCTGCAAAAAATTTTCCAGAGAGCCCGTTTGCACAGTTCAACCAGAAAGCTGACTCTTTCATCAGCCTTCAAATGCCTGCTTATCTTCTGGTTCTAAACCCTGGGGGGAAATGAGTCTGTCAGACTGCTCTGTTTCAAAGTGAGGTGGATATTGGAGACCATAGCAAAAGATAGGAATCCTTTTCCTGTAGGAGCCCAGAAGCAATTACTTTAATTCTTCAATGCTTACCAGAACTATACTGAATCCTAAAAATGGGCAATAAGCTGCATTGCCTTGAAGTCACTGCCCTTGTGGAGTCCAGCTCAGCAGTCTGCACTCACTGTGTACCTCTGCTCCTTACTGCTTGTCATCTTTCCCCTTGGGGCTTACAGCAGGTGGCTCCTGCTTGAAGGGAACCACAATTATGGTCTCCTCTCAAGCTTACAAAGAGATCTGCAGTTGATTTCTGAGATTTACAGATGCTGAGTTCTGTAGAGTGATATAGTTTTTGAAAGGAAAATAAGAATTTGATAAGTCACTGTTCTTTCTCAGTAATTCTGTCACAATATGAAAACCTCCAACTTCTATGGAGTGGAATTCCAGGCAGTGATCTCCCACAAAAGTTTATTTGCCTTATTTCAGCCTAAGGAGGATTCTGCTCCATTTCAACCTGCACCTTGCAGAGTCCGTGTATTAAACAATATGGTTAGAGGCACCATGGGGAATGTCAGTGCCCTCCATCATTTTACAGTCACATTTCTGCCTTCAGTGCTTCATGCTTTCTTTTGTTCAGAATACACACTGATTGCATGCTGTCAGCTGTGGAATAGATTCAGATTACAAAATTACTGCTTTACCTATTCATTTCAGTTTCATGAGCAGTCACCCATTAGAACGTTAACAAGGATGTGAATTTGAGCTTCATGTTTTATTCTGAGGTAGAAACAAGAAAAAAAAATGTTTTCTGGAACAGCTAATAAGTAATGAAAAGTATATTGTTACCTCCCCACCCCTTCCCCTGTCAGCCCAAAGAAAATGTCCAAGATCAGGTAAGTCCCCTTGAATGTGTGTCCTTGTTAATGGAGTTCGAAGCCAAAATATCGTTCAGAAACAAACTTCATTTGCTTCATTTTATTGTGATAATTAAGATTTAGATAAATAATTCTTGGATGTCAGGCCTATCAGTACTGGCTTAAACTTTGTAATGTGCTTGGGATGGAGAAGGAGCATGCCATGTTAAAATTCATAGGAAGAAGTCACAAGAATGGGAGGTGGATGCGTTTCTTCACCAAAGTTCCTGGGCACAGGACTTTCTGTCTCACAGATTGTTTAAGTACAAGCCATCTGCTTTGCCTCACTGCAGACAGATTTCTAATTATTTGTATGAATGATTCTGACATTTGGTTTTCAGCAAAGGAGGGATTAAAGCAGCGGCTTTAGAGGAAGCTCTCCACTCTCACCTGTCAGCTGCATCTTTCTAGAAGTAACCCCTAAGCACTGAGCAATTCCTGCTTTGTGCACCTGCAGCTCTGTGCTGCTGTGTAACATGCCTGTCTCTCTGGCAAAGAGCACCATCATCTTCATCTCCATTGTGGATTAGTCTTGGTGCCTTAATCCTGTTTTCTCTCAATTTACAGTATACCCTCATAAAGCTGTCTCTTGGATAACACAGAAGGTAGGAAGACATGGAATGAAGGCAGAGACTGTCCTAGAAACAATGCAGCTTCTTTTTTTCCGTGCTTCATGAAACAGATATCTGTGAAGAAATAAGAAATCTGTCATGTTTTAAAATGTACATAGCACAAAAGGAAGGTCTAGAACAGTTCTCAGTCTTTTACAGGTAAAACACAGTAAAATTCACCCCAAATATGGCAGAAAAGTTTGTGAATTAAAATCAGTCTGTGGTGATGCATTTTTGTAGCAGATGTCTTCTGAATGTCTTTCAGTCTGTCTTGTTTTCCTGCACTGATTTTGCCTTAAATGCCTGATTTCTGAGAGGTGTTTTCATAGAAGATGTTCAAGAATATTGATGGATTTCTTCCCTCCCAACCTGCCCTAATCTGCCTTTCCATGTTTATGACCCATGTCACTGAACAGATGGTAAAGTGCTGAAAGATCTTTAAATGTAAAGAGTTTAAGATCTTACTTCAATTAAGTGTGTAGAGACATATTCTTACACAAGGCAGAGGCTGGAAACAAGGTGACCTTAGAGCAACATTTATATTCTCAAAAATCTGTACTTTATCCTGACATTTTCTTCATTATCACAGTTTTGCAAGAAAGAAGTTCAAATAGCTTTTAAATCCTTTTTACTTAAAGATGTCTTGGTAATTAAATTTCCTTTGCCCAAAGCAGCATCAGAATTCACAGTAGAGTTCATTACCAGGCTATTGATATTGTGTCTTAATCATTTGAAGGCAAAACCTGTAGAAATATCTCAAAGATGTTTTAAGTGGAAAAGTGTTTATCATTTTTCTGCAGTTTCATTGATAAAACATGATAGAAAATCTTTAATAAAAAAAAAGCCTCCCTTAACACCAAACCTACTCAAAGGCTCAGAACACAAAATCTGTTCTAATTAAAATAATTACATTATTTTTTCCCCAATAAACTCAAGAGAACTAAACATTACGGAAGGAGGCAGACTAATTACTGTCATTATGCTCATGCTGTTGTTGCTGCTGGTTCCTAGTTCCATGAACATTCCTTCATGTGAGTACAATAATTTGTAAGGGCTTTCAGGATCAATTTATTTTAATAATGCAACTTTCTAACCAGTTTTGGAAAGCCCTGATAATATTTGTGCTTCTTTAGCTACAGGCAGCTGTCTCAGGGCTATGAATTCCAGCACTGAAAGGATGCACCAGGCCATGCAGCCATCCCTGCTTCTCCCAGGGGAATCTGTGGCCTTGTAAACTGATGCATACTGAAGACAAATACATTTCAGTCAAACTGAATAAGTTGAGTGAGGCAGTGCAAAAATATTAAGCTTTGGAACATGGTGAGAAACAAACTAGTAAAGGACCTGGCTTCCACTTGCCACAGCTGGGATGTGTGGCTTTATCCTGGGTGTGGATTACTGTGCTGTCCATATGGTCACCCGTCTGGTAGCCTGTAGAGCTGTCTGTGTCCATGTCAAAGGTCAGTAGAATGGAGTTACCTTAGAATTAAGGAAAAGACAGCTTACAACTGTTGGGATAATGTAGTGGCTCAGCCTGTGTTCTGGCCTTTCTGAGCCTTTGAACAGGCAGTTGACTGAGTGCAGGAAATCTGGTTATCAGTCTCCAGGTATATGAATTTTAACCCTTCCTGGAACTTACCAAAACCATGTGAAAGGGATTGTATTGGTGAATTCTTAATATAACTGATGCAAAAATGTTAAGCTGTCAGACAAAACCAGCAAGTGTAACAGCTGTGGTCTGTGCTCCATCAGCATACACTCTCCATATCCCTCGTACCAGAAACACAGACACAGAGGGTCATAGCAGGAAAATACTTTCCCTGCATGGGAAGTGGGAAATGCCAGTACCTGTATTAAAGTTAATACATGTATTCCTAATTGCTGCCCATGTGTCTCTAAGTATTTTAGAACAGACCTCTTGCAATGAGGTCATCTTGTTAATCTGGTAAACTGGGTCTGTAGTGTGTTCATGCAAGGATAAGTAGAGTGCATAGCTGTGAAGTTACTAGTCTAGTCCTTGTGGATTTACAGTTCATTGACAGCATCAGTTCTGTAATATTTAATGTCTCTGGTGAGCAATATATTGAACTTTGAAAATTAGTATATTAAGTAAATCTGAAGTATTTTTTGTGACATCTTCAACTGGTGGCCAGACATGCAGAAACAAACACTGTTGGTATTCAAAGTCCTTTTTTGTGTCATGAAAAGCCTCTATTACACTAAGAAAATAAGTTTCTGAAGTGCTGTGGAAAGAAGTCTGCAATCTGCGTGTTGTGTCAGGTGAGCAAGCTTTTTCTGAGGATGTCAAGTGAGGCAAGAATAGAAACCCATTTCAGTAGGCTTATATCCTAAGTACTCAGCTCACTGTGCTTAAGAACTGGGAGAGAGATTATGCCACATTTAACCCTTTGTTACTTCCTGGTGCCTTCCCACAATGTTAGTTGGTATCCAGCATAATCAGTAAACAGAGGATCTTTTTGAGAAAAATTATTTTTCTGTGTTTATATGATCATCTGAAGAGTCCTGAAGACTGATAGTGGCAACTAAAATGATTTCAATTATCCTTCTCTGGATGGGCTTTGGATTACAAATCTAACTTTAGTTGGAACACTGAAACAGTTCTTTTCTGGTGCTATAAATCACTGGCATTTCTCTGAACTTGAATAAAACCAAACCCACATTCAAAGTCATGCTTGTGCAGAATTCTAATTGTGAACTGTGAAACTAATACCTTGGGCAGGGCAGCAACAGGAGTTACATTTCAATCTTTTTCTCCCTTCTCTTTGTCCTCAGGTTGATAACACATAAATAATTAAATGCAGAATCTAGGATGTCCCTGCAGAATTATTTTTTTAATTTTAAAAGGAGCACCTTTTACTGCCTTGCACACAAAGTGCCAGCTGCTGAGGTTTTGTTACATGTACAGCCTGGAAGACTGCAAGGAATGCTTGTGATTATTGCTGCAAGAGAGAAAAAAAAGAAAAACAAAAAAAAAAAGAGAGAGACAGCTAAACACCAAAAATACTTTCGGTTTATTGCAAATGTTCACCTTACCTCTGTCTCCTTATAACTGAGAGCTTCAAAGTTTAGTTGTAACTCCTCTCTTTTGAGGTACAACAGTGTTATTCTCTGCATTTAGGTTGTTATTTCTGTAGCATAGAATTTAGCCACAAAGACTTACTGTTTTAAGAAATTTAGAGAAGTATGTGGGTAGAGCAGATGATTAAGCTCACATTTCTCAATCTAATTCTGGTCCCTGGTAGACCTTGCTCCATCTGAAGAAAGGATTAGGATTTTTAGAGCAGTATCTCATGGGTTCTTGCCTTCTCTGTATCAGTTCTCTGTCGTGTGGATATATGCTTCTCAGCATTTTATGGAAGAAATTGCTCTTCACAATTAGTTTGCAGTCATCTCACTGCATTACTCTTGAAAGATGGCTTGGAAGAAGGGAAGGCTATTGCTGAAGTGATTGAATAAATAGCAGGGTGTGACAGGAGGGTGTGTAGTGTTATGCCAAGGTTGACTCTTAGACCCAGTTTGTTTTTTCTTTGGAATTAATCAGTACTTAAACTCTGGGTCCAGCCTAATATAGGAATTCTGGGCATAGATGGTGAAATAAACAACTTGTAATTGAATGTGAATCACCTCTAGAATTAACTACTCTACAGCTTTTTCAGGCTGTGAAAGGAGGAGTAGGAAGTACTTAATGAATGTATTTTTAAACGGGCAATTTATGTGTAGCTCATCAAGCTAGAAGTGTGTTGGGCTCCTTGAAGAGATCACAGATGGCAAGAGCAATTGTATATTGTACTTAGAACTTAATGTAGATTAAGAGGTTGTTATAACCTAAGTGACAGATTTCTGTGCTTGGAGTTCAATGGATGCATTTCAAATGGAATGAGGTAGTGACTTAGTGCTTTTTAAAAATTAATCCTTACCTGCTTTTATCTCTGTCAGTTTTCAAGCACCACCACTGACCTGACACTGTGTGCAGACTTTGTTCTGGACAGTGTAGCTGCTTGGCGTCTGTCCTCAGCCAGAATCTTCTGTGCCTGTTTGCAAAGATGTTGCTCAATGGGTTTGTGAGATAGAAAGGTGCTGCTAACATAGGCTAAGAAGAAGAAAGCTCTTGTGTTAAGCCATCCCTTTTTTTTTCCTGCAGCTGCAACGTGTCACCTAAATCCCTTGGCTGGATAGGGCAGCACCACGGCTTTAGGATTAGTGTGTATGATGGATTTAGGATTTGAAGCAAACATGTGTTGCTGTGTTTGCATTGTGTCTTGTTTTTACTGCCTAGAGAGAAATGTTCTTTCTTTTATCAGGCACGTCAATTAAAATTCTGAGGAGAACCTTCTGACAAAAGGTGAAGAATGGTACAATGATCTATTGAACAGCTGTACGAGAAGAAAATGTGATTGATCCTTTTTTTTAGACTTGGAAAGAGACTGAAGAGCTTGAGCACCTGCACAGATTCCCAGTGAAAAGCAAGGGTGGCTCAGGAGAGCAGAGAGAGGAATGGATTGCACTACTAGCTTTGCATTTATTTGCTGCAATGGAAACTGTTGTTTGGTTTTGAAGAGCAAATAGAGCACTCAGCAAGAGAGGGACTCACAAATCTGTCAGTAATCAAATGTATGAAAGGGATGCTTCTGTGTAGCAACTGCTGTCAGAAGGAGGAAGTGGCATGGAGAAGCCAGCAGCTGTAAGTTGGTATCATGTCTTGGTGGATGCTTAGCAACTGGTAAAGTAGCAAAAGAAAAAGAATGTCATCAGGAGGCCTTTCTGTCCAGAAATGGATTCATCTACATGCCATCTTGCCTCATGGCCCTGCCTCTGTCTATCATGTGTCTTCTTCAAAATGTTGAACTGAAACCCACGTAGGTACATCACATAGAATGAAAAAGGATTTTGTTGGGATTTTAATATTCTAAATCTGAACAGGGGAGGAGGCCTAAATTTACTGTAAAACTGTTCTGTAATAACCTGAAAAATACTATTGGATTTTGGAAATCATCAGATATCTTGTTTCCTCCTGAAAATATTTTTATGCTAATACACTGATAATGTGTACTGCAGAATCTTGATATTCTTTAAGGCTGTCAGTGCCTGTATTCAGTTCTGAAGCTTCCCTTTGTCTCAGATATGGATGCCTCCAAAAGTCCCTTGCTTCAAAATAAGTTCTCAGTGGCCCGTCTGGCTGAAGAATTTTTCTGGGTTGGCGGCAGCATCGTAGCTCCTCCGAGATGGAAAATCGGCCGTGTTGGTAAGATGCAGGCTGAATACCTGCCACTTATATGGGCAAAATGCTATCATCTTGAGAGCTTCCATGTCTGAATCTTAGTGACAACTTTGTCTAGCAGTTTTGTGGGGGAAGCAGAAAAGATGGAAGAACTTGAGACACAGCCCTAGTCCTGTGTTATTTTGCCTGGTTGCTGATACAATGCGTTTCGTCTTCAAGAACCTCTGGGTTGTAATGTCATTACTGATTTCTTAACATTCTTCTGGAAATCCAAATGCAAGCTTGTACATTTTGACATGTGCACACCTTTTGAAAATTTCAGTCTTTGTTGTGAGCATTTGGAAGTGTCTCATCTTCCATAGCAGGTCACTGGACTCTTGAGGTTGCTTTCTGAATACTGATGTGTAGCTTAACTAGCTGAGAAGGGTTCCTTTTTGCTTCATAGTAGCTTTTCTTTTCAATAGGTAATAAGCCCAGCAAACCCAGCTGGAAATGGCTATAGAAATGAGATGTCTCCTGTTCTAGTGAATGCATTTTAATAGCAGCCTTAATCCTGCCAGACTCTGTTAGCAGGGTGGAACTCAGCAGAGTTGTGATGCTACCCTTTGGGCTCTTCTAAAGGGACTGGACAGGGCCAAAGCTGTATGACATAATCTGGAACCAGACTGAACTGTGGACATTAATCTTTTGACAGAGTTAGTCCATGTATAAAAATACTCAATGACTCAATCCTTCTAACTTCTTTTCCTCCTCACATGCTAAAATGCTCCCACTCCTTCACACATTTACATCAAACCTAGAAACTAGCAATGCTACTGAAGCATAAATAATTGATTAAGAGATTAGAGCATCTTTCTAACAACAAGCATGAAATTTGTCTCTGGACAAATTGTAGGGTTTTCTTATTTGTGTTGTTTTATTACTCTAAAACTTTTTATTGTGACCATGTTACTATGTACTATGAAAAATCACTTTGAGTCAGTCTAGCCTTACATGCTAAGAACACAAGAATGGAAATAAGTGTTCTTAGTTTCAGTTTCCTGCTCTGCAGGGTCATTGCATTTTGCCAAAGTTTAAGTTTTCCGTAATTATTATCTCGCAGTAAATTTGAAAAGTATTTGTGTTTCTTCTTGACTTCAATGAAAGCAGATACTGAAAAAATTGCAGTGTCTGGGAAATGGTTGAGCCACGTTTGAATCCACTTTGGATCTGATATTGCAGTGAGTTCCAGTGATGCTTCTGGACTGCAGCACAGCATTTGCTTTTATGACTGATACCTGCTGACCACATTGATTTCATCTAAGGGCATCTGTGAGTGAAGACAATGGATCATCTTAAAGAAATGAAATGTTGCACAAGGGTTTATCTTATTCTTAATTTAACACCTTCTTTCCATAAAAACATTATTAAAGTCAACAACATATTCTACAGACTTGTGGCTTTAAATTTAAATTTTCTTCTATTATGAGTGAACTTGCAAACTAATCTACTGTGTTGAATCTTCTTTGCCTGAGAAAATTAACTGAATTTGTATGAGTATGAGCTCTGTAGCACAGGAATGTCAATTATTTTCTCCATTTCTTTTTACTCCACCTTGCTTCCCTTGAGTGTTTTTGCTTTTGCCTGAGAGGTGGACTTGAATCACCACAAGGAATTGTGTTGTTTTTTATGCATTTTGGTGTACATGGAAGGAGTGTTTTAGTTGGGACACTGTTTCACCTGTAATCTGTATGTACAGATTGATAAAAGAGAAACCTGACCTCAGAATTTCCTTGTATTTATAAATCTGCACTTGTTAGAATATGTACTATACATATTAATTTTCAATCTTCCATCCAGAATCTGAATAGTAATTTACTCTTCTCATCTGAAAAAAAATAAAATAAATACATTAGACATGGTCATAGTTTTAATTTTACTTAAGCGGACCAGACGAAAAAGCCACAGGGAAATTAAGTACCAGGCTATGCTGGGAGAACTGACTGAAATAACTTTATTTCTCTCTTCAGTGGAAAAATGTATGAGTTCCATGCAAGTTGGTACCCAAATGATCAAACTCCGTGGCAGCTCCAAGGGTTTGGTCCGGTTCTATTACCTGGATGAGCACAAGTCCTGTATTCGCTGGAGACCCTCCCGAAAGAATGAGAGAGCCAAAAGTGAGTGTCAGCCACAGAACCTTTCTTCTCATTCCTACTAGGATCTTGCTCTCTTATGAAAAAATGAGCAGGAAGGGTTTGCCTTATTCACAGGTGATGAAAAAGAAAGTCTCACTTCAATTCCAAGGGCAGTAGATGGGTTATGATTAACAGTTTATGCAGATTGTTGCTGTTGGTAGCCATGCGGATAGCAGTAGTATAGATGTTGTAAATGAGTTGCAGGCAAAACCCATGTGAATTGGGGACCTTGCAATGTGAACTCTGGGCCCTTTCTCTGCAGGATTTCTCCATGGGATAGGTGGCTGGCCTAGGGCATGGACACAGCCATTAATGAGCTGCATGCTTCTGTCATTCCAGTTTCTATCGACTCGATTCAGGAGGTGTGTGAGGGGAAGCAATCTGAGATCTTCCAGCGCCATGCTGATGGCAGCTTTGATCCCAACTGCTGCTTCAGCATCTACTATGGAGACCATATGGAATCTCTTGACCTGGTGTCTTCCAGTGGAGATGAAGCACGCACCTGGATCACAGGACTGAAATATCTGATGGCAGGGATCAGTGATGAAGACAGCCTCTCAAAACGCCAAAGGACCAGAGACCAATATCCTTCTTCTGTTGTCTGAGTATTTCCCAGTGGTGGAAAGCACAGGGATTCCTTTAAGTATTTATTTTGCAAAAGGCAAGTATTGGGTTCAAAGCTCCCATTGTATTCCCTTTTTCCAGAGAGGAAGGAGTCCTTGAAGAGGATTGTTGTGGGCTAGATTTGGAGATGAGTGACTGGAGTGAACTGAAAATCACACAGGTGTATTCTTTCATCCATCACTGCCTGTGTAAAGCTGTCCATTTCACTGGCTTTTACTGGGCAAGGTGTGCAGCACGGGGGTGTGGATATGTGGCATGTGTTGCATGTTAAGCACAGCAGGTCCAGAAACTTCCTGAAATAATGTGAGTAGAGTTATATATTACCTTGAACTTTCTCTTATCCCTAGTCTCAAATACATGAATACATCCCCAGTCTTTCCTAACATGAAAAAAAATCATATATATATCTAGTTTTCAGTAATATCCCATAATATCCCATGCTGTTCCTTAACTCTGGTTCAATGTGGTTGAAGCAGACGTTTGATGAAGCAGATAAAAATGGTGATGGCAGCCTGAGTATTAGTGAAGTGCTCCAGCTAATGCACAAACTGAATGTGAACCTACCCCGACAGAAAGTCAAGCAAATGTTTAAGGTAAGAAATGCAGAGGTATTATTTTCTAAAAAAGCAAAGCTTGAGCTGCTGGAGATTTAGTATGAAATCTAATAGGAGAGAGTGCAAATGTTTCAGCAGCTGGTTTGTTTCCACTCTGCTGAGAGATACTACACAGTCCATTTGGTAAATTGGAAAGAGCTCCAGAAACGCATCATAAATAAATTGTTATTCATAAAAAAAGGCTTTACACCAGATTCCTTCTGGTGTTACATAACAGAAAGACACACAGGACAAAGATTGCTTTTGCACTGTTCTTATTGGTCTGAAACTCAGTCATGTTTCCTTCTCTGGTGTTGTTCTCTCTAATAAGTGCTATCCAGTGGAGTATCTAATACCTTCCAATAATTGGTACTTATAAAACACCCACTATGCAAACTTCCTCAGCTGCCATGGGGTTTGCATTGCTGAGAGAGCTGCTTGTCTGACATTGCATTCTACTGACCTTGTCTGGATTTACCTGGCAGCTGAACTAGGGAGATGTGTGTGCTTTTGTAATCAAAAAGTCTGTTGTGTGAAGAACCTAACCAGAAGTTGAATCAATAGTTTTCATCAGGCTTGAATCGTAGTTTTCAGCGTCTTTCACACAGATATCTGAGGCAAGGCAAAAGTAATTCTGTTCTCTGGTGCTTGAAGACAGAACCATCTTTTATTCTAAGTGCTTGCTGGGGTTGTACACTTGCAGTTTGCAATCAGTTTAAGGCTGATTAAAGATTTCTTAAGGTTCATGTCTTCATTTTCCACAGCTTCTCTTCTTTTTTTGAGTGATTTTTCATGGTTTGATAAAATATTTACAGGATGAAACTGCCTGGATGCAATTTTTTTCTTCTGCTATGTGGCTAGAAAAGCAGTTTGAAATAAGTGTTCCTTTTGATATTGCTTTTTTATTTTTGATCCTTTTTTAATGCACTAGGACAAGAACACTAGAAACCTTTAGTCCTGTGAAATAGAAACCTGAAATCATATCAGACTCTGAAACTGCTGCAGTGTGTGATGTTTGGAAAAGAGACAGAATAGTGAGATCTATCAAGATAAAAGAGTAAGGAGCAAGTGCAGGGTGTCCTTTGGGAACAAGGAAAGAGGAGGCTGTTTGTGTAAGTTTTAATAAATCTATAGGGGTGCATTAGAATAAATTGCAGGATATGGAAGTACTTGTTGTTGGGCAAGTAACTGAACTGCTGCCAGCTTGCCAGGACAAGCATCAGCCTGATCAATTGATCAGCTCCAGCAGGCCCCAGAGCGAGCAGTGCTGTCGGGCAGTATCAGCATCCATTTAATTTTGGTTTTGCTTTGTTTCTCATGCAGCAGTTTGTTTATTTATTTAGGCTACCGCAGGGCAGTTGGGTGTCTCATTGCCTTGTTGCTGTGTACTGCAGGAGGCTGATACAGATGATAACCAAGGCACGCTGGACTTTGATGAGTTCTGTGCCTTTTACAAGATGATGTCAACCCGACGGGATCTGTACCTGCTGATGCTCACCTACAGCAACCACAAGGACCACCTGGACACGGATGACCTCAGGCGCTTCCTAGAGACTGAACAGAAGGTAGGCCCAAGCCAAGAAGACTTCCAGTCTATATCCCTTGCTATTTGCTGCTGGGGGTGCATTGCCTTTTAGAAGGAGTGGGAGCTTTGTTGTCATGGATGTAAAAAATACTACTGTAGTTCTCCTGTCCCAAATACACCTGGGCCAGAACAAGTTTGGCTCTTCCTGGTACGTGGTAAGTTGGGAGATCAGAAAATGGTGTGGCATCTACCATGAGGATATTCATCTCTTGTAACTGGCTACCTGTGGAGGTGGTGCAGGCTCCATCCTCAGAGGTTTTGTGGAGCAGAATAGGTAATACCCAAAGCAAACTGATGTGACTTGGTAGTTAGAATTGTAGAATCAGAGGGGTTGGAAAGGATCTCTGAGATCATCAAGTCCAACCCTTAGTTGACATTGCTTTGAGCATGATTTTGGGCTAAGGTCCCTGAGTGATCCTGTGATCCTTCATCTAGACACTTGGAAGATTCTGAAGTGAGGAAAAATAATTGGACAGGAAGATGCTGTCAGTGCAGGAGCAAATGCATTGACTTGTCTTTTTCCTCTCATGGTCTCTTTTGGAGCTGCATGCCTCCAAATCATAAATCCTCATCAGTTTCAAATGTTGTCTGAGAAATGAATGAATAAAAAAGCCACCTCTCTGGCAGTTATCTCTTTAGATAAGTGGCGTATGTTTCCATTTCATTGGTCAATTGATCCTCCAGATGGTGAGAGGAAAATGAACACTTGCCACAGGCCACAAATCAGCTCAGCTAATCACTGATGTGAGCAATTCATGCCTGTGAGGCTTCTCTCCCTTCCCTGGTGCTCCCCTTTCTCATACAGTATGTACAGTGGCCATTCTGTGCCTTTTCTTTATCTTCTAAGCCCAGCAAACCTACAATGTGCAGGCAAATAAAGTGTTAGGATTTTTTTTTCCTTCTTCACTTTTATTTATTAGGTTTTAAATTACCCCCAGAAAAGGCACTGATCTGGTAGGTGGTTTCATTTCCCCCTAGGCAAAAATTCCATGTTGCCAAAACAATCATCAGCCTGGTCACCTTCTTGGCAGTCCCCTCTGGCAACAAGGGCTGTGCTATGTATGGAAAGAATTTGCTGGACCACTCAGGACAGGAATATTAAGTAAGAGCATGGGTAATAAGTGGAGGATACATAAACAGTAAATAGCAGGAGTATTAAATAACAGTGTTAAAACTGAACTCTGAAAACATTGCAAAGTAGTGAAAGCTACAGCTTGGCATAAATGTCCTTTTTTTATAAATTACAACATTTACATACGTATTTTCCATTTCTGCTCTTTCCATTTTTCAGTTGTGAATGTGAAGCTACCTTGAGGTTAGCAGATTTCCTCAAGGGGCTTTCTGAGAGCATTATTTCCTGATTCTCTGTTACCCTGCTAGTAAATGATTTTTCTTTCTTCCCATAAAGATGAACCATTTTTGTGGTTTTTTTTAAAGTAAAAACCCTTTGATAATGCAAACTAATCCTTTAATCCTACAAGAGGAGAAATCCCATTGGTTTGTGACAAAGCTTGTTTTGTTTGGATGCTCTTTGTGCCTAATAACACTCTAACCAGATTTGACCTACAAAGCAGAACTGTCTGTATTGGCTGTGATCAGGCAGCTGCCAATAGGACAGAAACTTTTCACAAAGCAGTCTGGTGGTTATCTGCCCTGACACTGATTGACAGGAGTGAGAATCTCACTGGAAATCCTTAGTACCACTGAGGATAATTTTCCCACTTGTTCAACTGTGCACAAAGGGGTGAGCTGTGAGAAGCAGTGATTTGAAGCTAACACTGCTTTTTTGCTACTTTTACAGATGACAAATGTGACTAAAGAACACTGCCTGGAAATCATCAGCAAGTTTGAACCATGCCTGGAGAACAAGAAGGAGGGAGCTCTGGGGATTGATGGTAAGCTGGCTGGTGTAGTTTTTGTAGAAAGAATCTTCAAGTGATTATGAGAATATTGCATTTGTTTGCATAATATATAGTCTTAACATTTTAACATTTTGTTGTGTTGTATAGAGTATGCTATTCAGTAGTTCTTTTTGGATTTTTTAATATCTATTTTCTCCTGAGCAGCCTAAGGGGAAATTGGTACTCTTTGGAAGATTTTTAAAGTTACATGTCATGATGAAGCTGCAGTCATAGAAGGGTAATCTGGAAATGGGTGTCTTTATTTGTGCTTTTGGAAAATACAGTAGAATTTAGTTGCATCATTCCTGCAGATATTTTTCGAAATCCTGTAAGTTTCAATAAGAGGAGTGATCTGATATGAACATGTGAAGCAGGATGATAGATGAGATTTGTTTAGGACCATGCTTTCACGACCTCTGCTCCTAAAGCCTTCACTTCGAGTAATTTGATGCTGTACCATCATGACACTTCCTTCAAATACTAAACCTTCTGCCAGATCTTATTGACTTCAAGGGCAAAGTAAATTCCTCAGTTTCTGTGCATAAGTTCTTGTCCATTTCTCAGGGTGTGTTGTCACAGTGAAAAGTGGCAAAACAGAAGTTGTTTTGTTTAATGAATGGGTAATTTCTGGTATATTGTGTAAGGTGGTTTGGTTTGGTTTGTTCAAAGAAATGATAGTTGCTTAGGACAGATTTGGGTCTGTTCTACTTCCAGACTAAATTTTTAATTTATTTTAAGCTTATACTAATGCTAAGTGACTGTAGCAGTTGACATAATAATTTTTTTATTTTCTGGTGCTTTGCAGTCAGTGGCAGTCACATAAATAATGAATAATCAGATTCATTATCTTGCCTTCCTCATAGCTAGACAAGTCAGACTAGGCACTTCAAACAATTTCAGTTTTTCATACTGGAAAGAAAAACTCTTTTGAAAACTAGGGTGGTCTGTAAAATTACCTTGCCTAAAAATGGATGATAGAACAGTTGAGAATTTGTGTTAGGATTTGAGACCAGCCCAATATGGGGTGTCATTTTGCTGAGTGCCTGCTACAGACCTCTTGATAAGGAAGAAGATGAGGTCATTTTGAGACAGCTGGAAGAAACTTCATGTTTGGCTTTGCTCCTTTTGGGACTCCTGAAGCAGAGACCTTTTGAATAAAAGCATCATTGCTGCCAGCAGCTATTAAGCCAGGATGGGAATGGAAATCTTAGTCTGTCATTGGTGGTGAATAGAAAAGATCTGGGGGAGACAAGAAATGGAAGTTAAAGTTTTTAATGTTGGTCTGTCTTGTGAAATTGCCTGTGTATATGTGCACAAAAGCATACTGGTGAGCTGACATCAGCAATTTCATACAAAGATAAAAAAAATAACTTTGCTTCTGAACGAGAGTGATGATTGCAATACAGCAGTTGTCCAGGTGATGTACTCTGCATGATTTGCAAGCATCCCACTGCTTTGGGAAAGAAATTCTTCTGGTAGCATCACTCAAAGTGCTACGGATAAACAATGTTTTATGTCAAGTCTGGAGTACTACAGTGAATTTCAGTTATAAGCCTGCAGTGTCAGGTTGGATTAAACAGCCTTTTTTCAGGAAAGGGAGAGGAAAGAAATCCACAAAGAACTAGAAATTTCTTGAAAGCAATAATCACAATTGGTCATTGTGACAGTTGGGATGTAGTGAGTTTATTTGTCTTCTTATTCATCTGTCTTCTTCCTGCCTGTGTTGGTGAATGGAGGCATGCATTTTTAACTGGTTTTAGGAAGGCTATAGCAGCAAAATAATACAAATTTGCTTACAGGTTTCACCAATTACATGCGGAGTCCATCAGGGGACATATTCAACCCAGAACACTACCAAGTGAATCAGGACATGAATTATCCTTTGAGTCACTATTTCATTACCTCTTCACATAACACCTACCTCATGGGAGATCAGCTGATGTCCCAGTCTAGGGTGGACATGTATGCATGGGTGCTACAGGCTGGCTGTCGATGTGTAGAAGGTAAGATGAATAAAAAGGAATCACCTGTTTTGTTTCTCCTCTGTAAAGGAAGACTTGTGACTTCTGCAGAAGAGATGGTACATGAGAAGAGCAAGAAGCAAAGTGGTGTCTTCATTTCACTGACAATGAAAAAATAATGTTGCCATATAGTGGATAAATTTATTGAGCATGGAAATAAGGCAGACATTTGAAGAGTAGTGTCCGTAGCACTGAGAAAAAAAAATAATTGTCAATTGATTGCTGAAGGGAATTGCAGAGTCTCATTTATCTTCCACAAATGGTGGGCCCAAGTGTTATGTTCTGATGGGTGTCATTGTTTCTATTCTACAGTTGACTGCTGGGATGGGCCAGATGGTGAACCAATTGTCCACCACGGATACACTTTGACTTCCAAAATTCTCTTCAAAGATGTGATTGAAACTATCAACAAATATGCCTTTATCAAGAATGAGTATGTATACAACCTGCCAGGTTCTGAGTCTTGGGGCTATTAATTGGAGTTCCTGGACAGTCAGTGAAAATCTGACCAGTTTGTGCATATGCCAGGCAGAATGCTGAGTTGTTAGCTATAGAAGCTTCCATGGAAAAACAAACACAGTAGGTTTATCTCTGGATTTCTGGAAGTGGAAAGGTAAAGACAAAGCCCCTTTGGGGATTTTTTTAGTTCTTGGAACCTTTCTTGACTTATTTTTACCTGTGAGATTGCCATAGGGCAGAAGCACTGATTGGAAAGGAGAGCTGAAAGCACTGGCTTTTTAGTTTTTCCTCATGAATGGCTTGGTAGAATCATTTTGGTAGGAAATGGAGGTCAGAAGTGGGCAATGTGTGAAGCTGAAAAGTGTGCTCTGGAAAATCACAGAAGTTTAATAATCCTGTGGCTGTAAAAAATGGACCATTCAGTTTGGAGTGAGTAGTGGGGTATCCGTCCTGTGCCCACACTGGGTTATCCAGCCTCTGTGGATTTCACAGGTGGTGCTGCCTGTTACAGGGATGGCTCAGACAGCAATAATCCTTATTCTCGTAATGCTAAATTTGCAGCTGGTGTTACTTGCTTTTATGTCTGTGCCAGGTACCCAGTTATCTTGTCGATTGAGAACCACTGCAGTGTTCTTCAGCAGAAGAAAATGGCTCAGTATCTTACAGAAATTCTGGGAGACAAACTGGATCTGTCTTCTGTGGACAATGATGATTCTACCACACTCCCTTCACCAGCAAGTCTTAAAGGAAAGATCCTGGTTAAGGTAAAACCCTGATAAGTTTGTACCATCCCTGTTGTTTGTGATGATTATGATTTCTGCCTGATTGTTGCTTATATCCTATTTTAATGTAATATTATAATATAATATAATAAATATCCTATTTAACTAAGTTAAATAATTTAAAACCAGTCTTTAAGAACCTGGTACCTATGTTCTGAACATATGTCTCCTCAGTCAGTAAGAACTTTGTTGCATTCTTGGAATAATTTTGATTTTGTTTTATGCCATGTGATAGCAAGAGCTACATGCTAGCCTGCATTTTACCTTCCAGGGAAAGAAGCTTCCAGCCAATATCAGTGCTGATGCAGAGGAAGGTGAAGTCTCTGATGAAGACAGTGCTGATGAGATTGATGATGACTGTAAAATAATGAATGGAGATGTAAGTTAAGTGATCATTTGAATATAAATGTATGTTAAGTTTTCCCATCCCACTGAGAGAAAACCTTGTGAGTTCCCTTGGAATGTGAGTGTTGTCTGACCTTTGGGATTCACCTCAAGGTTCTAAACCTTCATGGGGACAGATTTAACAAAAGTGTATTTAACAAAACCTTGACCTGGCATATGAACACTGTCCAAGAACCTTGATGAGCAAGAGAAGTTCTGTCTACTTAGAGTTTCCATTGCTATTAAACTTGTATGAGGAGTGGCTTGGACAGCACAATGGCATAGATCAGACTTTTTACAAAATATGAAGTGCAAAACACAGCATATGTTAATCCAGTTCAGTATGGGGAGTACTTCTGTGTTTAGCACATCCTTGGCTCTTAGCAAGCATTATATCTGAATAGCTCTGCTAAAAGTCAGTCTTGGTTTACTTAGAGCCATTTTAATTAGTTTTGCTTTCTCATCACTTCAGACAAGCTGTTTACACTTTAGATCTAACTTCCCCTTCAGGGCCTCATATGCTTCCATACCTTACATTAAGTCTGATGCTGAGCTGCAGGTAATTGCCTCACATCATGCAAATGAGAAACCTGTTGTTTTGGGTTGGTTTTTTTTCTTTATTTCTTTCATATAACATTTGAGTTTGCATGAATGCTGGAATTACTGGAATTGCTAAGATTTTTTTCATCACTACCTAGTTTAATGATTCTGTTTTGTTTGTAGGCATCTACTAATAGGAAAAGAGTGGAGAATATAGCAAAGAAAAAACTTGACTCGCTGATAAAAGAGTCCAAAATTCGTGACTGTGAAGATCCGAACAATTTTACTGTTGCCACTCTACCATCATCAGGAAAGGCTGGCCTAAAACCAGAGAGTAAGAAGGTGAATATATTTTATTGCACTTCACTCACCCTTAGACCTGGTTGTTATTTTGTTTGTCTCTGTGGCTACATAGAACTATTATTGCCTAACAGTAATACTTGTTCTTTCAAAGGTGATTGTCTGCAGTTGGGCTTTTAAATCTGTTTTGAGACTCCCCAAGCAAGACAGCACATTACCTGATGTATCTGCAGCTATCATAGTACTCATGAAATTAGAGAATGCTCACATTTCCCTTAAAACAAGATTGTAAAATTCATTCTGTGACTCACACTGAGTCCATTTCCTGTTAGATCCCTGTCTGTAATATTTTATGTAATGTTTTGTCATATCTTACTAAAGCCTCATGTTGCTTATATAAAAGCTGTGTAAGGAGGAACACTTTTTGCATTTATGTCCATTTAGTAGAAGCTCCTTTTTAATTTGCTCATAATGAGATTTTAATTTTAGCTGGTTTTATGATTTGCATTTCTTGGAGAGAGATAGTTGGTTATTGCAGATGAATTATGAATTATGACAGTAATTCAAAGGATGAATTGAAATGCTAAACACCTCTTTTCCCAAAGTCCATTGACTTGGGAGAAAGCAGTGTCTATCATTTCAAATTGCTGTAGAGTATTAGCTTACTGAATATATTCTGTATTACTGACTTTAGATTCTTAGCTGAGCTCATGCAGTTAACAACGATGCCAGGTGAACATCACTGTCAGATGTGCAAAGCTTTTTTTTTGTTACACAGCAATTGGAGCATGAAATGTACACATGGAATGACTTTTCAACATGGGAACTCTGAAAGTTCCCATGGACAAAAATCATGTCAATTATTGCTGGGGTACAAGGTCTTGTACTCAGCTTGTGTTTTTTAAAAAAAAAAAAAAGTCTACATTGCTCTGGTCCAGTTCTGTTGGCACTTTAGTGAAGATTGCTTCCCAAACCATTCCTGATGATGTTCAAACATGCTGTCTGTGGCATTCTCTCTTGTCTGCTACATCATTCTCTCTGGTTGGTTGCTTTAGAGTAAACTCGAGGATGATGTGGAATCTGGGGAAGACTTCAGCACCAGCAAAAGGCAGAGCAGGTCCCTGATGGGCAGCTTCTCCAAACGCAAGGTGAGCCACTCAGTGGACTGGATCTGCAGGAAATATTCCTGGGTAGGTTTTTCTCTTTGCACACAGTGGTGGAGAGGAATATCCTAATTGCATTGTCTGGCAGAGGCTTGCTCTCAGAGTGTCCACTGAATTAGACAGGCAGTAAAACTGCTAGTAATTGTAACTGCTTGCATAACAGTTTCAATCTACATCAAGGTCTAAAAGTATTCAAGATCTAATCTGACATACATAAAAATTCATTTGCACCTTTTATCTGAGGATTTGTCCTTCCTTTAAAAAGGTACTCTGACCCTGGGCTGAGCCTTGCCTATGGGTATGCATATCATCTGGCAGTCCTGAATACCACAGAGCTGTCGTTTCCAATCTTCTGTCATAACATGGTCATTGGCACAACAAAGCAAAATTTTGTCCAGCTGCTCAAACGTTGTTCAGACAGTTATGATACTGTGGTTTTATTTCCTTGTGGCACAGAAAAAAGGAAGCAAATTGAAAAAGACAACAAGTCTGGAAGAGGGTGAAGATGATTCGGATTCTCAAGGAAATTTAGCCAGGAGCTCTGTACATTACAGCAGGTTTGTTAATGAGTGATTTGGCAATTTTGTTTCTAAAAAAGATACATACATATGTGTACCCATTAAAAAGATATGCTTCAGGTCTAGAGGCTAATTTATTGGAAGCTGCATGCACATGACACCAATCTGGTATAAGAGTATATCTGCTGTCTGCCACAAGATCATCAGAACAATTTCCTGATGCCATTCAGGCTAATTAGCCACGTGGTCTGTGCTGTGACCATCTCATCCAGCTGACATGTGGGCCATTTGACTGGTGGCCCAGTGAAACCATTATGGTGGATTTGCAGTATATCAGGTCCCCAGCTGAGTTTTTAAAATTTTTCATATTTTCCCAAATGAAGTTGCATCAACATTCAGGTGACGATTTTGAATTTTTCTTTTGAAATTGCCTTTTCAAAAATCCTGACATCAAAGATTCTTTGCAGAATGGTTGCTTAATGTTCTTCAAACCTAAGAAATCAAACCAAGCAGTTCTCTGGGAACTTTGGGAGCTTTGTTTGAGACGGTAGTAGATATGTTGTTAGTGATAACCTGAAAGAAGTGAGAAGGATGAGAGTATTGCTTTTCAAATGCTAAAGAAAACCCAAGCAAGTTGTTTTTGGACAGCAGTTGGCTTGAGAAGTAAATGTGTATGTGAACAGATACTCCACCCTTTGGTCAAAGCCATTCAGAGTCCTTCTCACCAGGGTCTCAGTAGCTGAATACTTATGTCTGCCTTTAGCATGGAAGAGCAGGGATGACTTTTCCATTGACTTTGATGTTTTGGTTCCACAACTTCTGTGCTTTGGCAATGAAGTTCTATGCAGTATAAAGCTATTACATTTTTAAATATGTAAGATAAAATTTACCCCTTAATTAATGGGAAGTTAATTTGATTTATCATTCTAGGATAAACCGACAGAAGAAGACAATGAAGCTGTCCAGAGCACTCTCTGACCTGGTGAAATACACAAAGTCTGTTGGCATCCATGATGTTGAATCTGAAAGTAGGTAAAACTCAATGTTTGCTGAAAATAGTGGTCTGAAGAGCATTTCAAGCTTAAAGTTCAGATCTTTAGGTCAAATCTGCTGAAATAACAGCATTGAATTTCTAGAATATTTCAGTCCTCTTTCTAAGTTTTCTGCATCTTATTTTGACAGAAATTAAGTTTTAGTTAAAAGAGTCAGAAAGAGACTTGCTTGCCAGAAACCATACTCTCCTAGGGCAAATTCAAAAAATCTTGGAGAATTTTTTTTAAACTTATGAATGAAGAATCAGGTCACTGATTATACTCAGCTTCCTTTTCCCAACCATAACTCCTCCCACTGAGCACAATGATTTTGCTGTGATGTAAAAAAAGCACAGTTCCTTCTGAGCAGGATGCATTCAAGTGATGCATGATAGTTTCAAGTAACCGGTGCTATGTAGTTTTGAAGGCTATAGATAATAAGTTAATAAACAGGGAGATTACCTCTAATCTCCTCCCTTCTTTGTAGTTTCTTCCAGCTGGCAGGTTTCCTCTTTCAGTGAAACTAAAGCCCACCAGATACTGCAGCAAAAGCCAGCCCAGTATCTGCGCTTCAACCAGCACCAGTTGTCCCGCATCTACCCCTCTTCTTACCGCGTGGACTCCAGCAACTACAATCCCCAGCCATTCTGGAATGCTGGCTGCCAACTAGGTGAGCAGAAAGAAAACCTGTTTATTTTTGTTTTATTTTGGGAGGGATGTTTTAGTAGGAGCTTCAGAGTTCAGATTCCTGAAGAGCTTCTTTCCCTGAAGCTGTGATGTGTGATATAGAAGAGAATTCTTTCATAAAACATTTGAGGTTTTGCATCCAAGTCAAGTGTGAAAATGTATTTAGGTCCATCCTTTATTCTGATTCTTCAAGCAAGAATTGTTAATGTACTAAGTAATATCACCTTTTTTTTTTTTTTTTTTTAATAGTTGCATTGAACTACCAGTCAGAGGGGAGAATGCTGCAACTGAACCGGGCCAAATTTAGTGCCAATGGGAATTGTGGCTATGTCCTCAAACCAAACTGCATGTGTCAAGGTAAGAAAAACAAGCAAAGTAAGTGGATCATTTATTGTATGAGAAGAGTGGGTGTGGATCCTTATTACAGTTTGTATAAAATATAGTTCTGATGCTAGAAGCAAATAAACCAGAAGGCATCTATAACTAAAGTCATCCCCAGACTTCTTTCCCATTATGTAACTTCTCATTCTTACAGGTGTCTTTAATCCAAATTCTGAAGATCCACTGCCTGGTCAATTGAAGAAACAGCTGGTTCTAAAAATCATCAGTGGTCAACAGCTTCCAAAGCCACGTGATTCCATGTTGGGAGACAGAGGAGAGGTATGGGATAATACATGATTAAACTTCTAAAGCTACTTTCCCAGTCTCAGGTTATTACAGCAGTCTTTGACAAGACATGCTCTAGTGTTCCAAGCTTGCATTCTAAGCACACTTTCTTCCAGAAACAGAAGGTAGTATTAGGTAATGGCCAGAGGTAGAATTCAGATCTCCCATTTGTTTTTTTACTGTATTTTAAAGCTTTTACTCCTTTCTCCACTTAATTAGAAAACATTTGTATGAAGACCAGTCTTTAAAGTTCATTTAAGATGAAATAGAACAGAGAAATGGAACAAAGAAATTATTACAAATGCATACAAATAACAATCCCCTATAGGAAGGCTCAGGACCAGTAATTATTAAGACAATAACATACAATGCCCACATTGTAAGAGCCCTGTGCTTGAATTTCATCTTTATCACCTTCTTTTCTATATTTGTTACTTTCTGTTTTCCAGATCATAGATCCATTTGTTGAAGTAGAAGTCATAGGCTTACCTGTTGATTGCTTCAAAGAACAAACAAGAGTAGTTGATGATAATGGTAAGATTATGAGGGTTTTAGTTTTTGATGTTTATTATGGCTGAAACATTATCGTACAGTCAGCTTTGGCTCATAAAGATATAAGTAAATGAAATTTGGTGCCTATTATGGCAAAGCACTGAAAAATTTGATTTAAACATTCTTGATGCTCATCAGACTTGGGTCTTGAAGTGTTCAGCTGAGTTGATAAAATGTTGTGAAGGATTTGGAGTGAAACAAACCATTTGTCTCACTTCTCACTGGGTATGATAGAGGGAATTTTGAGCTTGCTGTGGTCAGAAAGTCAGATTGTCCAAACATCAGCTGAAAGAAAGAAAGAAAGAAAGGCCAACTCTAAGAAAATCCGTTTCCCACAAATTGTTGTGCTGCTGTGTCTCCTGCTGAATTGAGGTAATCTTCTCTCTTCTTGCCTCTTTATGGACAAAACATCTGTAAATTCATTCCTTCCTTCCAAGGCTTTAACCCAATGTGGGAGGAAACGTTGGTGTTCACAGTCCACATGCCGGAGATTGCGCTGATTCGGTTCCTGGTCTGGGATCATGACCCAATCGGGCGTGATTTCATTGGACAGAGGACGATAGCTTTCAACAGCATGATGCCAGGTAAAGCAGGACTAGTGAAATCCTAGTGGTTCAGTTCTTTTGCTGCTTACAACAGCCAAGTCTCTAGATGTGCTTTCTGTCATCTCAGCTCCTTCTCAGCTTCATTCCCGGTGTTGCAGGTTACAGACACGTCTACCTGGAGGGTATAGAGGAGGCATCCATCTTTGTCCATGTGGCTATTAATGACATCAGTGGTAAGGTGAGTGCCTGCAGTGTGATCTAATACAGCCTGCATGTGGGAATGAAGGACAGGATTTTTTATCACACTAGGGAAACCCAGTGGGTGAAGGTCCAAGCTAATGTATTTGTTGAACTGGAGTAAACTTCATCTCTGAATGTCATGGTAGTTTGAGAGCTTTCTGAATGTGTGTGGAGATAAATGCAAATTGTAGGGGAAGTCTATAAAAAAAGATTCTTCCAGTGCCTTTTTGAGGAAGCCATAGGGGAAGGTTATTTCATTGCAGCATGCACATATTTTTAGAAGTAAGTATGTTTGTGTCCAGTACCTTGCTGAACAAAAAATTATACACCTGAACTGTGGGTGCTTGTTGCCTGCAAAATTTATTCTGTCTGATGCTTTTGCATTTAAAACTTAATTCTTAAGGGTTATTTCCTTGGAGTTTTTTTTCCATTACACTTAAAATGCAGAGGAAAGACAATCCTTGTAACAGTTTTTGGACTCATTTTTACTGCTTATCTGTTATTAAGAGTGTATTTATGTCATATGCAGGAAAAACACAATTATCTGGGTGCTAAATCTAAATTCACATTAATAACCTCAAGCTGAGAGTAGACTTCTAACTTAAATATTTTCCTAGGCCAGCTGAAAATGAGATAGTTTCTTTCCATGAAGGGCTCTGGATTTAGTTACTTGTATGCTATTAATTTCAGCGAAATTCAGGTAGCTAAGTGTCTGATATTGCCTTGAGAATGTTCCTCGCGGTGCCACGCTGAGCTGCCCGCAGGACCGAGCTGTAGTATCAGCATCGTGACAGCGGGAGGCAGCATCCAATAGGCGGGAATTCTGAGCTTCGTGCTGAGCTCCGTGGAAGAGAAATTCAATCCTAAGAAGGAAAGCAACTTTCTGAACTTTGTGTGCATTCGTGTTGCTTCAGTTGTTGTCTGCTTTCAGGTGATGTCCTCTGCACACCTCTCTCCATACTATTTTAAGGATAGAAAAGTACAATACCCCCCACTGGGAGTCAAAGTCTGTAGCTTAGTATCCACTGGCAAATGGGTTTTTTTAAATAAAAGACTATTTTCTGGAGGCACTTTTTTTTTTTTTTTTTTTTTTTTTTTGTGTGTGTGTGTGTGTGTGTGTGTTTGTGTCTTCTGTAGCATATTCCTGTATTGCAGAATTCAGAATTTCCTGTGCTTTTCTAGATGCACATATCTGAGATCCTTCCTCACTGTTGTTTTGCCTTTACTCTGTCTGTTTGTGATTTCAGTGAGCTTCTCTATGTCAAAAAAAGTCTACTTTTAGAAGCAGAGCATTTTTAGACGCCTTGAAGGTACCCCCTCCTGTCTCAGGGAGGTGCAGTGACCACCACCACACACCTGCATGCCTCTAACTAGTTGCTTCATGAGCATCAGTGTTTCCTTATTAGCATTTTGAAGCTCTTCAGCCCATGTGACTTGGTCAGTTCTGTTGGGTCATTGATCAGCCAGAGAGCCGTCCATATCTGAAGCAGATCCAGGATAAAATCCTTCTGTCCCCTCCCTTCCTCTCTTCTCTGAGTCTCTACCTCTGCTGTCTTCTCTCTGGTGTACCACAGTTCCAACCATTTCTTTCACATGAAAAAGAACATAAGCAGTGAATTGTGGGAGATTGTGTGAAAGCCCCTTGTGCTGTTTTCTAAGTCTGATTTGAAGGATGAAATGACCCTGGAAAAGCTGAACTAGAAGCTGAAAGCACATGTTCTGGATCTCCCTCAAAATGGCTCTCATTTTTAAAACACTATTTTTAAAACTTTTTTTTCTTCCCTACATTAAACAAATTTGTCCTTGGATTCTTGGATCATTCCATGGATTCAAGCAATAGTAACTAGCTTAAAGATGCACCAAATAAGCTAGAATGATACTTGGGGCCCTGCCCTATGTGTCACCCATTCCATCAGTGCTTTTATTTTTGTTGGGTATTATTTGTGTGTTTGTATGTATGACAATTTTTTCTGGGTTTTGCAAATATTTAGATTGTTTGATTTTTATAGCAATAAGTTCATGTACTTGCCAACTTGTCTAAACTGGAGCAGAATGGTTTTTTCCCTTCACTCATTAACAAATGCATAATCTTATTTTGAAACTCTCTAGTGAAAATGAATCCACAATGTCCCAAGCAGACTGTTGAATAGACTAGCTCCCACAGAAAGCTTATTAATATTTAAATTACATTTTCTCTGCCTTGTATGGGGAAAAATCAATTCCAACCTTCTTTATCTTGTCCTGTATATATATTTTTAAAGACCATTTTAGGTCTCTTCTTGATCATCTCCTCAGGCTCTATCTTGGCATGTGGTAATTGAACTTCATTCAATTATAAAAATATTATTTGAATGTTATCACTGGGCTTTGTGTCAAACAAATAAGCCTTGATCCCATATGCCACGTTGCACAGCAGACTTATGAATAACAGCAGCTTTTAACCCAGGCTTAATGTACAGTGCAGCTAAAATCTACCCTGCAAAGTCCTACAAAGCAAAATTTGAAATGCATGAGCATGCACTCCAGTCTTTTGGGTGAAAGAGCATTGTAATTTAAATTAGACATCTATGTGCCATTGTTTGGCACTGCAGAAACGTGACCTAATATGACATCACAGGGTAAAAACTGAACTGACAGCAAGTGGGAACAGCATGGATGCTGGTCAGGTTTTATCATGGGTTTCTTACAATGCATTTCAATCACAGCCTCATGTCCTCTATTTCTGTTCATTCTTTGTGCTACAGCTACCAGAGTCTGAGATAGCTGGGAAAGAAGGGGAGCAAAGGAGGAGAGGTAGATTAGAAGGGAAACACCTTTTTTTGAGTGATTTATGTGTCCAGGGCACTCTGAACACAGCAATCCCAACATACTCTTTACCAGGCACCATCAGCCTGTTGATTTAAAAGTTGGCAAGTACACCTGGAATGCTTACAGGAATGCAAAAGCATTTCATGTTTCACTGAAATGTAAATTAGTTGTATTATGGTGCGAGATTTATGGTGCTGAATATGTATATGTTTAATGCTTAAATAAGTACTGAAGTATATGAAGTACTTTGTTATCACTCTGACTAACTTTGCTTGTTTATAGTGTATTTCTTCAGTGATGAAATCATACATGAGTGTCTTTGGATAAGTGTTGTATGGTAGGAGATGGTCCAAATGTAGGTACACAGGTGGAAAGCAGAATATTTGATCATTTGCCATGCCCGTAGCTCGAGTGCTGTTTGTGGCAGTGCTTAATTCAATTGAAGTGGTGATCTCCTTTATGCTGGAAAACAAAATATATTTGATAGTCTTACATCCACTGTTTATTTCCCAACTGTATTTAAAGGATGTAAATATCCATTTGAACAACCAATTTATTATTATCTATTTCAATTCAAGAATATTTTTTAGCTTAAGAAGTCACTATCAATTAATTTTCTCATGTTGCATGAAAGTGTAAAATTAAAATGTTTATCAAGTAACTTTTTAAAGCTACCACCATTTCTATAGTTTGTTTTATGTTTTGCTTTGGTTTGTTTTTTATCCCCCCCCCCATTTCTCTCTCTCATTTACTCAGAGAATTCAGTTTTGTTTCTGAGCTGGAACTCTGTGTGTGTGTGTGTGCATATGTGTCCTGATCATGTGAAGATGAGCTCCTGTGCCTGAAGGAAGAGATTTGCATTGTCTGTTAAGGACTTTTCTTGGTTTTTGTTGTTTGGTTTGTTTTTTTTTCTCCAGGCCAGACAAGCTCTAGGTCTAAAAGGCCTGTTTCTCAGAAATCCAAAGCAAGCCTCTCTGGACAGTCATGCTGCTGGGCAGCTCCATCGCAAACATTCCTTTAGCAGCCACATCTTGAGACGAACAGCCAGTGCACCCACCAAAACCCAGAAGAAGAACAAGAAGGGTTTTCCTGAAATTGCTTTGGACACAAAAGACAACAGCTCTGAAGGGGCTGGTGAAGAAGAGGAAGCTGCCTCGCAGCCCCGCTTTGAGCAAGAGCCAGAAAGCGCTTCTCTGTCACCAGCTCCCAGAGATGGTGCCAGTGGGGAGGTCCATGGCAAGGGGTTGAAAGGTAAGGCCCATGGTTCTCAGAAAGCCAAAATCCAAAGCTGTGCTCCAGGGGGTGCTGCTTGCAGTGAACCCCCCCAGAGGTCTGTCAGGGTCCGGCTCCAGGAGCAGCAGAGCGGGAAGCAAAGCGTCTTTGCACGCTGTGCCATCAACAGCTCTGGTAGGATTGGAGTGGCCACCAATTGCATGAAATGCATGATTGGTTCCAAAGAAAGCCCGGATCTAGAATCCAAGTGGAGTGACCACCCTACCAGGCCTCTTGCTAAAGATACACTTCACCATGAGCAGTATAGCAGTATAACTGGAGAAGAGAGGTTAGAGCTAAAAGCCTGGGGTGCTAAAGGCCAGCCCAGGCAGCCGTCAGATCTGCAGTCGTGCAGCAGCCCTGGAACTGCTGATGATCTAACGACAAGCACCCAGCCTCTTGTCACCCCAGGGAAGAAAAATGTTGAATCTAAATGCCACGGAATAAAGGCTCATTCCCGGCAGCGCTGGCAGTGCCAGTCAGGTGGCAAGTATGGAAGCACTGTCAACTTGGTTGCGGCCAGCAATGGCTCTGTGTCCTCCAACTCCAGCAGTCTAGAAAGCCTTGGAAGCCCAGAATTCCCCAAGCACTGGTCTGAAACTTCTCGAAGGCAAGTGGGCACCCTCCAGAGGGAAATGAACGCCTTGTTCGTTCAAAAATTGGAGGAAATTCGGAGTAAATCCCCTATATTCTTTACTGGTAAGACCAGATTTTCTTCACCCTTCTCCACCGTAGATCACATCGTTGTCTCAGCTTCTGCATAGCATCTTTACTTAGAAGCTCCTGTATGTTTTGCTATCAGGAGACCTTTTTCTTTGGTTTTGGCAATGACAGAAAAAAAGTCTGCGTAAATGTTTTTATTTATTTTTTCCTAGATGTGTCTGGTTTAGATTTGTGCTTTCCATGCCTAGTTCTGACCATCTGCAGTAGTAAAATTGTTAGTAGTCTATGGATTTTGGATTGTTTGTTGAGGCTTTTTTATTTCCTTATGTTGTTTTTTTTGTTTTGTTTTTTGTTTTGTTTTGGTTTTTTTTTAGTGAATGTGGTATGATACTAAGTAAATTTTAAGATTCCAACCAGAGCATTAAGTAGAGATTGACTATGGGAAGCCCATGTTAACAAAAAAATATTCCTATTATCACCACTTTTGTTTCCCTGAGGGATATCTATATCTGAATGATATCTGTTGTGCACTCTGCTAACAAAAAAACAGTTTCTTCCTGAAAGAACTTGCAAAATTACTGCCATCAGTTCAGGGATTACTGAATGAGATTCTCTGGTCTGGGTTATTCAGGAGATGACACTTTATGACCCACAGCAGCCCACTCTGGTCCTAAATGTCTGAATCCCCAGGTATGTAAACATTTACAGATGTGCTTAGTGGTGGTGTGTGCCTGATTTGGCTGCCACCTGAGGGTACAGTTGCATAACACAAAGCAGCAAGGTGTGTGACCTGATGTTCCCTGGCATCAGCCAAGTGAGGGAAGCATTTCCCAATTGCAAAGTAAAATGTGTCCATTTAAAGGAAAGCTGCTTAGGCTACAGCATTTTTTAGTTGTTTCAAACTAGAAATATGCATCTGGGACTGGGATCACATGGCTGTATCTTTACTCATCAGCTGCACATTTGTAAAGATGGAAAATAAGGAGAAGCAATCAAGGTTTACATTTTAATAAAGAAAATGCCTTTTTTCCCCCCTGATTTGGCAGGGAGGGAAGAGATTTTTGACAGGTGTTTTATAGAACTGTGAGTTCTATAGGAGTAAAGAAAAACTTTTATCCATGACTATGAGAGCTTCTCTTCAAATCCTTCCCTTTCCCCTTGGCCAAGGAATTTGGATGCTGCTGGTTACATTTTCAGGAGAAGTTAATTGACTTTGGTGCTTCTGAAGGTGTAATCCCTTTAGTAAGATTCTGACTTTCCACTTTCAGTAACCATCTTTGAAAACTTCAATCAGATATTTAAAATATTCTATTTGTTTGTTTGTTCAGTTTAATCCAGTTTTGCTTTATTTCTCTTATTTTATTCTTGTTTTTACATATTTTTTTTTTCAATATCTGCTTTGAGCTTTTAGGAAAATACCAGGACAATGGGAGAGGGGGAGTGAAGAAGTTTGCCACTTCCCTTGACTTGAAATTAATCCAAGGCAGCAGAACTCTTTCTATGCCTAAATTATTGGCATTAGGCTTTTCATAAGCTCTGAGTAGTGTGACATATGAAACCATTTCCCATTCCCAGTGCCAGCTCCCCTGCCAGCCCCCCAAGTCACTAAATAAATATTGTGGTGTGCTTGAAATCTGATTAAATCCAACTGACTTCTCAAGCATGGAATCAGCAAACCTTTAAAATGGCAAGGCAGTCAGTTGGACTGGGTGCTGAGGATCCAGTGACAAACATTGTGTGTGCACAAACAGCAGGATCTCCTCATCCTCCTGGGGCCAAGAAACCAAGGAAACCACTAATGTGAGCCTAGGATGGCTGTGGGTTGGCATTAACACCCAGGGAAGTGGCAGAAGAGACAGGAAACTACAGTCTCAAGTTCCCCTCTTTATGGCAGCAGCATTATGGCTCCTAGAATTTTGCTTTGTGAGCGTGCCCTCACCTCTGCTGCTGGCCTGGCCTGGCTGGGGAGAAGGAGAGTGATCAGCTTCTCCTAATGCTCTTCCAGATCCTGCAAATTCTGCTGGGCTGGGAGGGCTGGGTTTTGCTCCTGGACACATGTGCCTTCTTCCCTTTTAGCTCCTCCAGCTAATGTAACACAGCCCCCAGAACAGCTGACTCTGCTGTTAAGCTTCTTGTCCCTACACTGGACTGGAAATACTGGTGCTGACAGGGAAGGCCCAATATTTCCTTGGCATTTTTGTGGTGCAGATGATTATTTTATTTTTTTATATAGCATTAGGAAAGGGCTTTGGAGAAGTGGAGGTCAGCTTCCATTCCCCAGGGCAGAGTGCATTTCTGGAAGAACAGCAAAAATTGCCCTTTATTCATTTTTGGCAAACTAATGAACTCGATGGAATCCATAAATGGACATGTATTAAGTGCTCTGGTTGGTCAGAAATACTTAGGATCCTACAAAAATGTGTGAGTGTTTCTGTCTGTTTCCCTTCCCTCCCTCAGCACTAATTTGTCCTGTTATCTGCACCTGCCTTCCCTACACTAACTGGATTTTTCCTCTGTTCTGTCCTCTTATTCTACATGCACACTCTCTCTCTGTAGTTAAGAACTGAAAGGACAAGCAAGTCAAAGGTAACTGTCTGCTGATTCAAGCACCTTGTTGCCTGTAGTCCTGGTTTTTGTTTGTTTCCTGCCTTTTCATTACCTGCTCCTGTATTCCTGAGGCTGTTGCCTGGCTGAGTGGTGCTTTGCTGGTTCTGGAATGCATGTTTGCACTCTGGCTGGGGGATGTGGGGAGTCGTGGTTTTGGCATGATTGCTTTGGCTCTCAGGGCACAGCTTACAAACGTTGCAGGTGGATGAAGCATTTTCTTCAGATAATCAGTGTCTGTAGTGATTCCTCAGGATGCTACTGTCAGCCTGGTGCTCATGAACCATGCCTCTGCAGAGGTTGTTGAAAACTATCTTAGGAATACAATGTTTTAAACAATGTTTTTAGGAAAACATGTTTAAAACCCTGTTGAAAGGTTTTTTTTTGTTGCTGAAAGGCACACTGACTTCATTGCATGGTATGCATACAGGTCTTTTTATTTTTAATCTACTCCAGACATCCTTTACTGCTTCTCCTGAGTAGTTGGTCACTGGAATCATGTTGTTGGTTGAGCAGTGCTGTTCTGTGCTTGTTAGAACAGCACATGGTCTGGTTATGATCTGATACACTGATCTGTCTGTCTGCTGGAGGCAAGGAAAGGAACAATTTGAGTGTTGCTGGATGGTGGAGAAAGAAAAGTTTATGAGAGGGGATACAAGGACACAAAGAAATAAATGGATACATTTGTTTGAATAGGGTAATCAGAAAAGTAATGTGCTACTGTTCATGGACTGAGATAGTCTGAAAGCAAAAGGGATTCTGGGCAGCTGAAACTGAGCAGAAATTTTCTTTGCTTTTAGCCAGATATTTGAGACCATGAGTTATTTTAAAAATCAGGATTAATATGCAACTGCTACTTTCAAAACAAAATGATAACACACAAAGAATAAATCTTCAGCTAAACTGCAATTTGTAATAGCCAATTAACCCGGGTTCTCTGTTTTTCTTGTTTCTTTCTTTTTCCTGTCTTTTCCTGTCTCCCAAGCAGATGTCTGCCATTTCTCAATGCAGAGGTCAGTCACCTCTTTGTGCAGCCTGGAGACTATCAGTGAAGAGCCTGTGACTGCCAATGGGAACCATCACACCAGCCTTCTCTTCCACCTACCCCTTCCTCCTTACAGTGACTCTGAAGAAGGGTCTGTGTCTGATCATTCCACTGAATCTCGAACAGAAGGAAGCAGCACATCCAACCAGCATCAAGAATCTCCACTCACTGGAGAACAAAGAGCAAATCTGGCTACAGAAGAGCAAGTGCAGGTAGTCACAAAAGCAGCTGACAGTTTACTAGTCCAAGAAGGTGAGAGGACAAGCATGACAGGAAGTTTCAAAGAAGAAAGTGCTTGGACACAGGCATGCAGTAAAGCTAAAGATCAGCAGGGGTTGGCAGTGCATCCTCCCACAGCCTGCCAGAAGCAAAATGACCCACCAGGTCAGGTATTAACAGACATGAAAAGCACCACCGAATCCAAAGGCCAAAAACTTAGTGCAGCATCTGTGACACTGCAGCAAAACAATGTGATTAACAGCACACAGACAACTTTGCCTCCAAATACTTTCCAGAAAGCCCAGGCTGCACAGGCTCTGCCTGTTTCTGGTTCTCAGACGAGCTCTTACATGCTAATAAGAAGGTCAAAGAATGAAGGACTGAAAATGTCAGACTCCTCAGCCTTAATCAAACTCCCCCCTAGCCTGTCTCCAGCAGCAGAAGTGTACTTTGATGCCACCGTTAACGACCGGATCTGGAGCAAGCTAGACTGCAGCAGTCACCGTGACAGCATGTCTTCCTCTTCCAGCATGTCCTCCAATGACACTGTGATAGACCTCTCTCTGCCCAACCTGGCTCGCAAAAGCCTCCCAGACCTTGGCATCCCTCAGGAGAGCTTTGAGCCCCTGGCCATCAGGAGGAGCATGCGTCCGCGATCCGCCACGGCCTCCAGCACTGAGCTGCCCCTGGGGAGCAAGAGCAAATCCAACCCCAACCTGAGGGCTGGGCAGCTGCCTGCAGATGAGCTCTGCCCACGGCCTCTGGCCAGGAGCCCTCAGGAGGCCTTCTCCTCCATTCCTAGAAGGCATACCTGGAGCAGGCTGTACATAGAAAGTCTCAGACAGTCCTCTAACAAATCCAAAGCCCAGGATATGGCTGGGAATAACCAGGCAAAATCCAAGAGTCTTGGAGACCTGACCTCTGATGACATTGCGTGCACTTTCGAAAGCAAATACCGTAGCATCAGCAGGAGCTTTGTCACGCGGTCCATGCGGGAGCAGCGCCGCTCCTCAGGCCTGAGAGCCTCGGCCAAGGCCCGGGATGAGCTGACGGAGCAGCTGAAGAAGCTGACAGCCTTCCAGCAGGAAAATGACATCACCTCCCCCACGAGCCTGGATCCCAGCGAGTCCGAGGAGGAAGGGGAGAGCCTGGGGCTGCTCCGCAGGTCCTCCTCCCGCAGCCAGAGCCGGGTGCGGTACATCGCCAACAGAGCCCGGCAGGCCCAGGAGAGGCAGAGGCTGCAGAGCCTGAGCCAGCTGGGGGGCACCCCCATCGAGGAGAGGGGGAACCCCGAGGGAGCCTGCAGTGTGGCAAAAGCAGTTTGTATGGATGTGGCTTCTCCTGCCGTGTTTACACCCCAGCCTAAGAACCAAACTGATTATAACCCTGACACTGAAGTCTTCTTCATGCTGAAGCTGTAGCTCTGGGCAGCACTGATCAGGCCATGTTTACATTCCTGTCCAAACCACACACAGTGACCTGAGAGGCACAAAGATCCTCATGTGGCTGAGTGCTTCCCAGCCTTCCCTTGATTGTCAGGGTCCTTAATGCCACCGTTCCAAAAGACGAGTTGGGCATTCAGTTTGTCAGCTGCTTGTGGAAGGAGGACAATCAAGTGAAATCAGAGACTTCATATTTTTACAGTGCTAATGATCTGACCTCCTGGATTTTTTTAATTACACTTTTCCCAGCCTCAAATTTGGCCTCCTCCTCCACTTGTTTCCACTCGCAGTTTATTCTGTGCAAATCTCTTTACTAGTTTCAATAATAGCTTCTTATAACAGGTAAACATCTATGTGATGTTAACAAGATGCAAGGTAAATTTTGCTCTTACAAACCCATGAAAAGAGGGTGGATTTAAAACCATGATCCCTGTTCTGTTTTATTTTTGGAAGAGTTTGAGGCCTCTGAGAGTGTCTTCTCTGGGAAATAGTCAAAATTGCAGTGTAATTGTTTCATGAATTAATACTGGAGTAGATAAAGCCCATCTTCCATGGTGGACCTGTTTATTTAGTGAAAATCCATATTGTTTCACTCTTTGAAGAAGAGCTCTCACTATGTTCCAAAGCAATGCTTTTTTAAACCAAGCTTGTTTATATATATATAAATATATATTCTACATCTGTGTGTATGCAAATATATGTCTGCACATATATGTACACATGCACAGACTTGAACTGAACTGTGACTGTTCCTTGTCTCAAAATGTAGTATGTTGGAATGAGACAGGAGAGAGAGGGGAATAACTATAAATAGACAGGAAACATCTTCTGACTTTAATTCAGAAATAGCAAAAAAGCATGCTAGTCTTTTCTCAAAAACAGCACTGTCCCTTCTTTCTGGTATTTTAACAATGCTGCTGTACACAGCACTTTTGGATGAAATTTATTATTTCTGTATTGCACTGCCATGCAAAATTTTCAATTATATGTTTTAAAAAAAGAGATATTTAATTTTTTTTAGATGGACATATTTAGAGTTAACTACTGACCTAAACATAACAATTTTTCCTCCCATTTTTTTTTTTACTTTATATTTTTAGGGATTTGTCCCTCCCTCCCCCAATTATTATGTCATTTATTATATATGTACATTTTATCAGTGATGGAGAAGAATGTTTACTAAGATGCATTTTAAAGAGAAACAGAGGTATAATTTTATTTTAGGCTGCATAGAGTCTCTATTATTGAGAAGATATTTTGCTTTTGTTTGTAATGATATTTTTGTGTATAAAGCAGAATCTAAAAAATTGTTTGTAAAACCACCTTACACTACTAAAATAAACATATTTAACCTTCCAGCTGGTGAGTCTTTAGCTGTAACATAACACTTTTTTTATGCTATGTAGAATTTTGTTGTATACAAACATGGTTAATTATTATAGTTGCCTCATTTTCAAAATTCCTTCATGCATTTTTAAAATTTTACTCTTTTTCAGAGCCATTTCAGATCCAGCTCAAATTTCCTCAGGTAATTAGTAGCCAGACATGATCCAAGGACCTAATCTATTCTGTTGCAGCTCTCCAAGTAAGATAAATAGCCCTTTTTCATCACTGAGATTGTTTGAAGTCTGCAGGAGAAATTTGGTCTTCACCTGCCTCATTCAAAAGTACCATCTATCCCTGTCCCTGCACAGTGCAGTCTGGGTGGCTGAGCTCATTCTCTCCTGAAGGGTTGTCAGATTACCTGTGGATTGTGGAGATTTTAGTATCATTTAGCACAAGCACTTTAAACCCTGAGATATCAAATATAAGGTTAGCTGTAGCTAGTGATATCATCAAGAGATGGAAATAGGGGCTGGGAGGGGTTAAATTCTTGCATTGAATATTTTCAAATATTTTCAGTATGCTTTTTTCTAGAAATATCCTCCCAGTTTTCCATCCTGGCTCAGATCTTCATTGCTTGTCTTCATAATTTGTAGATGAGGCCCTTGAGGTTTGTGCAACAAAGGCTTGGAACACTCACTGAAGTAACCCCACAATATCATTGCAGTAGCTGAAGGAAAAAAAGGTAAATCAGCAGCAGAATGTGTGATCTGCCAAGATTAGTCTTGCATTGTGTCTTAACACAAAGCAAATTTCATTAACATTCCCTAGATGAAAAGTCATTCTGTAATACTTTAGTCTGGGGCTGAAAAGCTGCAGGGAGTTGCTGCTTTGTTATCTTTAAAGCAAGAAAGTACATGCAGCTTGACAGCTTTAGAAAATTAATGTTTAAAAGGCCTACTCATATCTTTTGCGAAGACCGAGTTTCACAATCAGATTATTTTTATCTTTAATTGATTAAGCAATACTTGTTAAATTAATGTACCTCACGGAAGGCTGTATTTGTGCTGAGATGCTTTCAGCTGCTTGTGGTTGAACTTGGCCCTCATTAGCTGCTGGCTGTGGAAAATCATATAACATAACGTGCATCTTTTTAGAGCCTAGAAAACAGTCATGAAAAGCAACTGAAAACCTCAGCTTATCTGATTTTTTTGCTGACTTCCTCCTGTATGCAACCTCTTGCCAGTATTTTTAGGGCATAGCTCTGAGGTGAGCATGTGGAGAACAAGTCATGTTCAGAGCACTAAAGGCAGTACCTGGAAATGAACCTGTGAACAGGCCAAAGCCTCTGAGAGAAACCCAAGCTGAATACATCTTGCTGGATTCTTTTTTTTTTGTCCTATAGAGAGGATTGTCCTTTATAACTTACCTTGGCATCTTGCCATAACTTAGAGAGCAAGAATGATTTACACCATTTGGGATCTGAAGTGCATTAAAAAGTGATCTAATTGCATTCAATCGCTTTTTTGCAGAGAGATCTTAATTGCAGTGCTGGACTAAGCTGCTTCTGGACATTGTCTTTTTGCTGAGGTTCATCTCTCCTCCTTTCTTTTCCCAAACCCAAGGTGGCCTGGAGCACCAGCTGGCATGTTCTGCAGAAGCCCCTCTGCCTGGCTCCTCCCTCTCTTTAATCTCTATAACAGCCTCGGATGCCCCCCCGAGGGTTCATTGTGCCTGCTCAGAGAGGCTTTTGCTGGTGCCCTGGCAGACACACGGAGCTAGGAGAGGCTGAAGGACTTGCTGTAAGTGAGACACTGCCTTCCATCCCTGCTCTTCCTCCTCTAGCTGATGAGGACCAAAGCCTGTGTGGACAGGCTGCCTCCTCCCTTGCTGCTGCCTGCTCATCTGTGCCACTGCCTGGTAATACCTGTGCCTTCCTCCAGCACTGCCCACAGGAGATGCCTGAGGAGCAAGGACTGCAAACCTGCTGAGGAGTGAGAGCTGATTCTAGCAAAGTAACTTCTTAAATCCTTAATTTGGTTTCTCTAAAGCTAGCAGGAGAACTTTTTAGTACCTCCTCGGGTAGATGGTAAATGGATGTTGCAATGGGTTATAAGTACCTAAAAAGGAGGCACTAAACCTTTCTGCCCTCCCTTTATTCTCTCTCTACCTGATTCATTTGTCCTTAAATGACTCTAGTACCAAATTAGAGTTAGGGGAGTGTATTAACCTGTGCATTTTGTATGTATTTATACTTTATTCTTTTAGACAGCAGCCAGTGTGTTAACAACTCTTTTCTTCTCAAGGTGATGCCATATATTACCAGCTTTGATTAGCTGTATTTGAAGGAGGCCACTTGAAGTAAAGACCTTTTCATAGTATTGTAGGGAAAAAGGAGGAGTACTTTACAGGTGAAATGTACCAGGAAAAATACAGTTCCTCACTGTCTCAACCTGAAAACTCAGATGTCAGTCCTTTCCTTTGATCCTTTCAAAAGGCTCAAGATATTCCCATTCACAGTTTTGTTGGTTTTTTTTTTTAATAACAAAAATGACAAAAGTCTTTTATAATGACAAAAGTGCATCTTCTGTGGAAATTCACCTTCTCTTATGAGGTGAAAAATGTAGAGAAAATGAGTGAGGGAAACCACTGAGCTGTTATATGAAGAGTTTTCACAGGAGTGCAGGTTTGGGGAAAATCTTGTAGAAGCTGATGAGGTAAGAGTAACTGAAGCCAGAGCATCAGTCAAAAGCAAGTAATATCACATGTAGGAATATTTTTGCGTATGTAGTCTCCTAAATGGTAAGTTTTCTTGGGTGCTTTTAATACTTTTTAAACAGTTTCTAGGGTCATGGTGTCATGAAACTTGTTTGATACTATGACAACAAATACAAACAAAAGTCTTGCAGCAGCTGGAGACTTAATGTAACCTGGCATGGGTTGTTTTTCATAGTGCTGGTGCTGTTTTACACTCTCAAATACACAGTTATTGTAAACCATGCAGAAATGTTGTTGCAGAACTTGAAATTTAATTTAACCTACTTTATAGGTTTGTGGCATCTGTCTTTTGCTGCAGTAAAGTGTTCACCAGAATCTTTAGTTTTTGTTATTTCACTCAGAAGTGACTGTGTTTTCACCTGGAGGCCTTTGCTTGAATGTGCAGAAAATCAAGGATATGCTGATTTTAAGCCAGCAATGAGGAACATAAAACCAGCTTTAACTTGCCTTTCACCTCTAGCAGGAAGCTTCCTTTAGACAGCTGATAATTTCTGCTCCAATGGACAAAGGTCTTCACTTCATTTTATGTGTGACTACAGCCATACTACTCCTGAGAGAATCAAGTCAGACAGGTGAGAAAAATGATCAAAAAATGCTCCTCCATCCAAATCTGGGTTTGTTCCTCTTTATAGCATGTTAATTCTTTAATTCTTTAACTGCTAGTGCTTACAGGATTTTGTCTTAATCCGTGAATTTGCCTTTGAATTGGTTATTAAGATTTCACCAGGGCTTTTGCAATGGAACAACAAATGCTATTTCTGTGGCTCTATGCCTGGAGTCCAGATTCAGTCCAGACCTTGCAAAATTATTGGGAGATAGAACTGGTTCTTTGTTTAGAGGCTTGGTAGAGCAACTTCCCATCCTCTACTCTCCCCCCAGTCCTTTTTTGCCACACGAAGTTAATCAGGGAGTCATCTCCCACGGGGAAGCTGAGCATGCTCAGAGCAGCAGGGGTAAGGACAAGACTTGATTTTTGCCACTGCAGCCATTTCCTGCAGCCCCCACCAGCCTCTGGGGACCCAGAGTGGAGGATGAGCCTCTTCTCTGTCTGATGTGTTTGTAGCCTCTCACAAAGGATTCTCACAATGAGGACTTGGCTTCTGAGAAGTGTCACTGCAATGAACTTTGAGTTAGTGCTGCAACTCGATTACTTCTGGTCCTTTCAGGGGTTCTTACAATGGGGCTTTGAACAGCTGCATCCAGTGTCCCTGTGGGGGAGCTGTGGCCCTCAGAACAGCCTGTTTGCTTCCAAGAAACCCTAGCAAGTCTTCAAAAAGGAGCCCCAAAAAGCTTTTACTGGCTTCTATGCGTTTTGAAAGGGAGACAAGAGAACTCCTTTGTGAAGATTTCCAGCTCCCATGGAGAACTGTAGTGGAGAGGGGAAAAAACAGGTTTTGTTTTACCATAATTTAGTATGTTCATCACAGGGCCAAAAAATTCAAAACCAAAGAATGAGGAATACATAATGAATGAATATGTTGTTATATTTAATGAAAAAATCACAGCTTTTTTTTGAAAGAGTGAGAACACCCTAATTTTTTTGTTTTATCTTGAGGGATTTTTGGCTTTTGCACTGTAAATTCTTTGATTCCAAGGAGCAATGCTATGCACACTCAAGAAAAAAACATCCTGGGTGATTACTGAGGCATTTATTGACACAATTATGGGTTTACTTCTGCATCTCAGTCATTGGAGTTTAGCTCTCTTGCAGCTGGGGTGGGACTGAGGCTTTCTCCTGAGTACTGTGAAAAGGGAAGTTCCCTGGAAGGGAAGAATAAACCAGCCTGGTGTCTTGGGACTTAATGGTCATGAACTTGGGTTGGTTACAGGGCTTTGCCTTTGGGATACAGGGAATTCTACAGGAATTTGAGGGAAATCTCAGTTGTGTGCAGCAGTTCTGAGCTGGCTTTTCACCTTGCCAGGGGTGCAATAGGGAAATAAGGCAATGGAATGAATCTGCAGAGCCCATTCTTCAGGGTGAGGGACAGCCAGGATCATCATTCTGTTGAGAGAGGTGCAATGTCAAATGAGTGCTTGAAACTAAGGAGCTGTAAATATAAAGACCCGCAAGTTCATTTTGTTGTTGTTTTTTCAGGAACCAAAAGGAAGGATGATGCTGTGAGTAAGGTATGGTTCCCTGCCATTGGTGCAGAGCTACCAATGAAGGTGGAGGCCTAAATGGTCTTGCATTTTAAATGTAAAATCATTTAAATCCTGTGACTGTAAGGTCATGCTGGGTGCAGAAGTGAATCCCTGTTCTATCTCCTCCTCCTCTCAGGTTTCCTACTGTTCTGTGTCTCTTGAAATTGCTTTCTAATGAGACTTTAATTGGCTGCTAACTGTTTTGTCAGCAACATGAATTGATCCCCTTGGAAGACTTTGTGCACAGATGATCTGAAGAATTGTAGACACGCTGAAAATTCTTTTTATTCAAACAAAATATGCTGACAACAAACAATAAACAATGATTTATTAATTAATGTTAGGGAACAGTGGTGGTGAGACTGCTGCAGCTTACAGGGGTGGATTTATAGCCCAGTTAACACATGGACACACACCCCAAGTTACAGTGTAGGTGGGGTGACATCTGCAACTTTTAAATCCAAATATTTATTTATTCTTCATTTTTTGATTTGCAGAGCATTGAATTGAGGGGGCCAGAAGAGGGTCTTCCAACTTTGATTGTCACAACAATCCTGGTAAGGATTTAAACATCAACATTGATAGTGGCTGCTTTTTTTTTTCCCCACCCACATTTGCTGTGGGTTTTTGGGTTTTGGGGCTGGCTTTGACACTGATACCCCTGTTCATCACAGATGGTGTTTGTGGAGCACTGGATCAGTGGTGTGGGGTGTAAACTGTCTGCAGTTTGCAATGGGAGGATTCAAGGGCTATCAAAGTCAGCCCACAAAATGGACTTCTCTAAGTGACTGCTCTTTGAAAACAGCCAGGCCTCTATGCACCATTTAGCTACATCTAAGGGTTGTCATGTTGCCTGTCATTTGTTTCTGCAGTGGAAATACATAAAATTTATGAAGGGGCAGGGCTTAAAAACAGGCTATAAAGAGAAAATACAGTACAAGCACCAGATAAGCAGGACTATTCAGAAGCTGCAGCAGTAAATTTCCTCATTCTGATGTCAGATCCTACACCTGCACATGGCCCTCGCCTGATTTTTAGATGAGCCAAAAAAACTGTATTTGGGCTTTTAGACTGAGATTATCTTTCCAGTCTGTGGTACATGTGGCTTGCAAGCATGTGGAGCTGAAGCCTGTGCCAAGTGGTGGCACATGACTCCAGTGAACATCTTGAACATCTTGAACATCTTTCAGTCTGGAAATGCTGTCCCCCCATAAGGGTCTTTGGGGAGGTCTTTGCAAAACAGTGCAAATTAACAATCAGCTGCACTGCAGGCTGTGGCAGCAGGTAACCTTGTGTTTATCCCTCCTGTGCAGGAAGATCCTTATGTGATGGTGAGAAGTGCAGAGCTGGAGGGGTACTGCATGGATCTGCTGAAGGCACTGGCTGGGATGCTGCACTTCAGCTACAAGGTGAAGGTGGTGGGCGACGGGCAGTACGGGGCTGTCTCTTCCAATGGGAACTGGACAGGGATGATTGGGGAGATCCTGAGAAAGGTGAGTTTCACTTTATATTTTTGACTAATTGCAGATCTGGAAGGAAAGAACAGTGCTGGCAGCTCTGGGGCTTCATTAGCTTTTGCTCAGGGACTGAGAAACTTGGAGCTGTCTTGCCTGTTGTGTAGAACTAATGAACATGGAGCCTTGGAGCTGGTTTGTCCTGCAAATATGGGAATTAAGGAACAAGCAGACAATGGCCACAGCAGGAAAGCATTGTCACAACAAGGCACTCCTGGAGCTGTCTCAGAGGCTACCCAGTGTTTCTTTGTCTCTGAGAGATTGTTATGGATATTTGAGCTCACTAATGGAACAGAGTGAGGAAAACTTACCTTGAGCCTGACCCCAAGGTGAAACTTGTCTCTTACAGAGTGTTAATCCCTTAGAGTCTTCAAGGAGCTGCTTGAATGTATACATCTTGCCCCATCAGGTGTCATTCTCTCTGGTTAGGGTTCTGTCATCTGCTGGGAATATTTGAAGTAAACTTCCTTTGCTGTGCCCAGCTGGCAGCAGATGCTGCAGCCAGACAGGACCACAGGAGCCACAGCCTTCTGCTGTGGGTAAACAAAACCAATGTGGTTCATGATGGACAGCCTCAGCTTGTGCAGGGGATGTAGAAGGAAACCAGAGGCCCCAGGCACCAACAGCAAAATGGAAAACTGTCCTGTTTCTTGGAGCTCACAGTCTAAGCTGGCAGCTGGGCTGGATTCACAGAGAAGTGATTTGCCATGTGGGTATCTGCCCACTCAGCCTGAGAAGTATTCTATTTGAGTGACAGAAATCTTCAGGTGGGTTGGATGGTTGATTATTTTCTTTATCTCCATCTGATAGGAAGCAGACATTGCAGTGGCTCCATTGACAGTCACATCAGCAAGGGAAGAGGTGGTCTCCTTCACCACCCCCTTCCTGCAGACTGGGATTGGGATCTTGCTGCGCAAAGACACGGTCTCTCAGGAGATGTCCTTCTTCCACTTCCTGGCTCCTTTCAGTAAGGAGATCTGGACTGGCCTTTTATTTGCTTATGTGCTGACGTGCTTCTGCCTCTTTCTTGTGGCCAGGTATAAATGAATTTATTTCAGATTTTGTTCAAGTTAACTTGCTTTCTCAGCTGTGAGGATATCTCAGTTATACAGAAAGTATTGGGATGTATATTGCTTTGAGGAATTCCTGCACAGCTCCAGAACTAATTTAAGATAGTAAGGCTCAATTTAAAGCTAATTTAAGCTAATAAACTTAAACTGTGTGAGATTAGGACAGCATCAAACAGGAATATTTTCCTCTGCACTGGTTGAACTGGAACTCAGATGAAGGAGGAGGTATCATGGCAGAGAAGGGCATTTCCAGTCTCTCCACGCTGCAGCAATCACACTGCAGGATTATTGATGTCTTTTCCCCCCTGAATTCTGGCTTCATTCTGTCATTTTCCCACAGACTGAGCCCCTGTGAATGGAATGAGCCCAAGAACGAAGAGAACCACTTCACTTTCTTAAACAGCCTCTGGTTTGGAGCAGGATCACTCACCCTGCAAGGTGAGCTGGGAGAAGTGTGGGGTTTCAAGCTCTCACCTGTCTGTGACACTGGGGTGCTGGGGGAAAAGGGGTTCCAGTGGCAGCAGCATCATTTTATCATCTCCTCTGGTCCCTCAGGTGTCACCCCCCGGCCCAAAGCGGTTTCGGTTCGGGTGATTGCTGCCGCCTGGTGGCTGTTCACCATCGCTCTGCTGGCTGCATACATCGCCAACTTCACCGCCCTCCTGAGCTCGGGCACCGAGCAGCTCCCCATCCAGACTTTTGAAGATCTTGTGAAGCAAAGAAAGATCGAGTTTGGGACACTGGAGGGCTCCTCCACTTTCTACTACTTCAAGGTGTGGAGAATCTCACTGTGCAGAGCTGCTCAGCTGGGCCAGCTTGTGTCCAGCAGGTGCCTGTATGGCCTTGCACCACCCTCATCACTGCAGACTCCCATCAGTTTTTCTGTAATACTTCACATAATGCAATTGGTCTCTGTTTTGTCCCGAGGTCTGCATTTTTATAGTGCAGTGTCTTCTGCACTATAAAGAAAGCAGTGCTGGTCCTTGTGTAGCCTGAACACAGGGACCTGGTGTAGCTGATTTGTGGGTTCATTAACTGGATGCTTGGCAAGGTTGTTTTTGAGGGGAAGGTGGGTGGGTGGGAAATATTTAACACTCATATTCCTGTAACACTGTGCAGTAGAGTGAAAATCTGTGCTAGCTATGTGCTAGCTTTCAGTAGAGAGAGCTCACAAAGCTCCTGTTCCCCAAACTGTTTCACAACCACGGCACATACACAGTTTCTCAGATGATTGTTTTACACTTCCAAGTCTGACAATTGGATTTTTGGGCTGCAGAACTCAAAGAATCCCATCCATCAGATGATCTACGAATATATGGACAAGAGACGAGACCACGTTTTAGTCAAGACCTACCAGGAAGCAGTTCAACGTGTGATGGAATCAAACTACGCCTTTATCGGGGAATCCATCTCCCAGGACCTGGCAGCTGCCCGGCACTGCAACTTGATCCGAGCCCCTGAAGTCATCGGAGCCAGAGGATTTGGCATTGCCGCCCCCCAGGGTTAGTCCCTGTGCACTGCTCCTGTCCTGCTTCTCCCCTGGGATTTCCTGGGGCTGCAGCAGCACTGACACAGCCGAGGGATGAAACTTGCACACATTTCTGCACTACCACTAACTAATGAAGCCAGGCAGGGGTTTTGTTCCATAGATGAATTATCCCCTGCACTCACCAACTCCTGCTTTCCCCTGCAATATGCAGGAATCCGGGCCTGGCTCTTACTCTGCTGCACTTTGCAGGGAGCAGAGCACCGGATGCCTCAAAAATATCCCGGTGTCTGTGACCTCTCCCCTACGGTTCTCTCTCTCCTTCTCCTCTGCCAGCCTCCCCGTGGACCAAGAAGCTCTCCATTGCTGTCCTCAAGCTGCGTGAGTCGGGTGACCTGGACTACCTGCGGAACAAGTGGTGGGAGAGCAGCTGCCTGAGCCAGAGCCGGGACCGCTGGAGCCCCTTGCAGCCCCAGGCATTGGGGGGGCTTTTCCTCACCCTGGGCGTGGGGCTGGCGCTGGGAGTGATCGCGGCCGTGGTGGAGCTCTCCAACAAGAGCAGACACGCTGCTGGGCACCTCAAGGTGAGTGAGGGTTGTTGCCTCCTCTCCCGTTTCCTCGTTATCCCTGCTGTCCATCACGAGTGAGCTCCGAGGGCAGCTCCTGCCAATTCCCACAGTCACCTTTCTTCTTCCAAGGAAAGCACTGCAGCGTGGGGAGGGGCAGGATGTGCACGGTGTGCTCCTGAAGCACTGACCTTGCATAGCTTGGGCTCTGGTAGTTTTGTAGCTTCAGCAGGGTAACAATAATAATTCCCTTCCCCGCCCCAAAAAGCTAAGTAGAAATATTTACTGTAATTCCTAGGCAGCCAAACTGCATTGCCATGTGCTGTGTACAGAGGGCAGTAAATCACCAGTCAGTTTATTCTCAAGTATGGCTATTCTGAAGTCATTTGGCAAGCAGGAAGACACAAGTAAAACTGCACTACTATCTGAGTGTGCCCTTGGTGTTCCTGTTCTCCACCCGCTCCCACGGGTGAGTTTTGCACACTGAGCAGGTGGATCCTATGACACAAGACAACTCACCCCCTTCTCCCCTTTTGTTTTTCAGAAATCTTGTTGCTCTGTTTTCACAGAAGAAATGTGCACTCGTCTACATATAAAAGAAAATACAAGACAAAGCCAGGAGACTTCAGGGAGGGCTAACGCTTAATTTTTTTTTTCTTTTCTTAAAAATGGGCATGTATTAGGTTCATACCATACACATTTCATAGGAACTACATCACTGTAGAGAGATGTTTTTCTGCAAGTCTAGAGTGTTAGTTTTCTAATTACAAACACAGAGAGAGCACTTCTGGATTGGTGGTAGAGCTAGATACAGAAGAAAATTAAGTGGCTTGAAAGAATTTGAGCTGATAAGGGATGGAGTCTAGCAGTTAAAAATAAGAAAGGTCAACAACTTGGTAAAATAAAGCTGAGATGGTGAATTCATATTTAGCTTAGGAGTTTACTGTGTAAGTACATGAATGCCTGTAGGAGCAAGTGGTCTGGGACAGGTTACTATGAAGCCTCTGCTTACTAATTACAGTATGAGGTACAATCTGGAAAATTAAAGCTCTCATCTGACTGTTCTAACCAAGAACAACTGCTGCTTACACATCTTAGTTGCAAATAGACTGTACTCTTCCCCTCTTCTAAGCAGAAAGCTGCTGATCACTGTGAAGGTCATTTCTGAAGCAGAAACAACAGCATTGTTGCATAAACCCCCCACATGCAGAACAACCACCTGCTGGGTAGCTTAAAACCCAAGAAAGGGAAACCATGCAGTGGAGAAACCACTGGACTTCATCAGTCCAAGATTTGTCCTTTGTCAGCCACCCACTGCAGAAGTTCTGCTGTTTAGCTACAGAGGATGGCTCTTGCTCACACAGAAAAATCTTTGAAATTCATGAGGAACAGCTATCTCAGCTGCATATTGAATAATTTTCTAATTGAACTGTTTTTCAGAGCTGGAATGACTGATACATGAACATGCTGGCTGGCAAGTTCATGGTTAAATCACTCCATTTATGTACTGCACATCTGATGGAGGAAAGAAAAGCAAATTCAGTTACTGGGAAATGGCTTTAACTGCACTGCACAAACCAAGAGACCAATTCTTATCAGTCCCAGCATTCAGTAACTGAAGGCAACAGAAACTAACAGGCCTGTGACAGGAAAAGAGCTGGGAGTTCCTGAAGAAAGCACCATAGTTCACTTGAGGGTAACTTAGTGAGACTCAGCTTCCAACTACTGCCAGGTAAAGTAGAGTTGCAAAATTCCCCTCCTTCACCTGTAAGTTACAGTCTCCCAGCTGCTGGTAAATAGTGTTGATCATTAGCTGGTACATGCTCTGAGATCCCCACAGCTCTGTTTCAAACACAGCTCCAGCAATGCTTGCTTGCTTAGGAGGTGGCTCAGTCTTTCAATCAAATTAACTGCAACAAGCATGAAACATTTTAGGTAAGTTGAAAAGCTGACATGGAAAATGCAATGTCAGATTCACTCAGCACTTTAAAAACTATTTGGTATGTGCCATGTTGTTGCTGGCAGAGAAGGCAGAGATGTATAAAAAAAGGTTTTCATTGACATTTAAATATATTTCTATATGAATGTCACAGAACAAAAAAATAAAGTCTTTTCATCACAAATACTGCAGCATTAAAATAAACACTTACTAAAATAAACAATGAGTGATATACATATATATATTTGAGTGTGTATACTATAGAGTGAATCATATTGTTGCTTTTTAAGTCACAAAAGCACAATATAAATATGGAATTTCCTGTGAACTCTTTTATCCCTGTTGTAATAAAAATACATTCTTTACAGTTAAAGTAAAACTAGTGCAAGTCCATTCTGCTGCTCCTGTTCACCCAGCTGCCCAGATCCCTATCATTTACATGGCACTTCATACTTAAAGATGACACTGAAGATCTTCCCCCCCAGGCGATCAGCCAGCCAGGAGTTCTTGATCACCGCCAGCTTGAGGCTCTCGCACTTCAGAGCCGCGTAGTAATTGGTGTGGATGGCCCGGCCCATGCCCTCAATGATCACCAGGTCTGTCTGCCTCTCCCTCACCAGCACAGCCAAACCCTGATCCAGACGGCTGCAAAGAGAGGAGGGATTTAGAACTGGCACCCAGCGGTCGGGTTGGGCTGTTCTGTTCAGCGTTTACATAAAGGGGGGAGATGGAATTTCTGGGGGAATTGGAGGTACCCATCACCAGGAGCACTTTAAATGAGTTTGAAAGGTGGTGTTAGGCTTCATTAAATGGGTGCAGACTTGGGGTAAGTTCTGTCTCCAGTAGAGAAACGAATCAAAATCAATAGGCTACCAATATAAAATGCTTCTCAAAAGTCAAGTGGATTTCTGGGTTATCATCCTACAACATCCATAACCAAGCTACTCATGAACCTGGCAGTGTCATTGCTGAGCACACAAAGGATAAGCAGTATGTCCAACAACTAGTAATGATTGATGAAGTTTACAAGTCTGTAAATCCAGAGTAATCTCAGATACTCGAGAGCTCAGTCTCTGAACATCCTGCAGCTGATGGAGACAAATAACATTTTGCCAACATACCTTAGATCTAGACAGGGAGAACTTGAACCTGTCTGAACCAACAGCAGTTTCTCATCCCTCAGTGCAGATCTTTATTAAAAAAAAAAACACAACAGAACAAATAATTAGTAAACTACCTCAGGAGGGTCACACAGGTCTGGTAAAAAGACAGATGACTGAGTATCTAAGTAGCCTTTGCAAAGGCTTCTTTAGTGCTAGGACTTCATCAAGAAACATCAGGTTTCCTTGGGCAAAAGGACTGTTTAGTCAGCTCAGACAGCATCCTCTCCTGGGGATATGCTAGAAGTTAAATATGTGTATTTTCCTCTTCTTTTTAACATAGAAAATTTAGTAGCTTGAGTGCTTATCAAGGAAGGCAGAGACAAGAAATATAATTACAGATGTTGAAGGAATATCTGATTTCTCCACTTTTCACCTTACTGAAAATAAATTATCTGCTTGATCTTACTTTCAGGTTGCAGATTCCCCCCACTCTGATAAACACATTTAAAGTGGAACTAAAGAGGTCAGGAGGAAGTTGGTTTCCCCTGCTGTGGGATGCAGTGAGGTGTCCTTACTGAATGACTGGATCCATGGCTGCTATCCGTTCGGTGACAATTAGGGACTCGCTGTAGGTGACATCGTTCAGGGCTGGGCCAGAGTTACAAGCCAAGATAACCTGAGGCAGAGAGAGAGAATGAATGAATGCAGTGCCTGTGCCTGCAGGGGCTTAGAGCTGCTGGCTTGGTTAAACCACCACTTGTTTGACAGAAGAGAAAAGGTAAAAAGAAAGGCTGGAGTCCCAGTCCCCGATTTCCCTGGGTTTCACCAGCAGTGTGGGGGCTTTGGGCACCACAGCCCCTTGCTCAGCAGCCCTGGGGCTGCCAGAGGCTCCTTTTGCTTTGCTGCCTTTCCCACCCAGACTCTGGAGTTCCAGGGATTTGGATTATTCCCAACTGAGGTGTTAGGAGCTAGTCTGGGGAAGTGAACTGCTGGCTGGTATTTAACAAACCTTTCACCAGTCACCAGAGTGAATTCCCAGTGAAAGGCACTCACCTCTGTCCCTCTGGAAAGGAGCTCTCTGACAAAAGGAAAGACTCCTAAAATTATGTCTATTCCACTGTTATCTGCGAAAATTAAGGCACATTTATGAGGGGGGCCTTCCTGTAAAGAAAAGCAATGTATTCAGGATTGAGTTCACAATTCAGGTCAGTGAAGAGTTTGTGTTATTTTCAAATCCTTGCCCTAAGACCCCAGGTTTTATACCCTCAGATGATTGGCAGTTTTGGTTCTCTGGCTGCAGCATAACTCACCACAGTTATATGAAATTTGCTTATATTTTATTTATAATTTTTTGCAATAGTCTGTTCACACCAAACATTTTTGGCTATTATTTCCAACATGGTGATTACACAAAGAAACAAAAGTTTTTCAATTAGCCTTAATTAAACAGTAATAGAGATCACACAGGGCAAACAAAGCTTTGCTAATTAAGCTCTTAAATTAAGGTCAGTTTTAGGGTGGCTGCTGAAGATGGAGGAACAATCCAAGCTTTACATTTGGCCCCAAATTTATGGGTCGAGTTGCACAGAAATAAGTTGCCCTGACAAAGAAGGGACAGGATGTGTTTACTCTTAACAGCTCTGAAAGCCCCTGGGTTCCAAATGCTGCAAGGGGTTCAGGCAGGATAAGGAATGAAGTGGAAAATTATCTCCTCTCATTTCTTTCCTTATGGCAAGGCTGCTGAATTATTGGCACTGTGTTAAGAGAATTTATTTTGAATTGTCTATACAGAATTGTGTTAAATCTGTTTACACAACCACACCATTTAGTAAGTGGGTGGGTTACCCACCTTAGTAGGTGGGTTTATGCTTAGTGCATTTCTTTACTCCATGGTTACTAAGGGTTGCAGTCATACCTTCAGTCGTTGCAGCCACTGGCTGTAGGAATCCTCTAACCAGGGACGTTCTGTGGCACAGACAAAATCCTGTTAGCATTTCCTTTGGGCAAGCAGTAATTCTGTGCATTAGGGATAGCTGAGTGCTTAAGTTATTAAAGCATTTGAGCTCAGGTTTTGAAAGCTAAACACTTTGATTCAACGAGTTCCTGAGCTCCTAATTATGGGAATAGCTCAATTAGAGCAGCCCTGAAATGGCATTTCCATGATAAAGCCCTGGAGCCATTGCAGGCTGATTACCACAGGGTCTCATCCTAGGGTGGGTGGTGCTGTACCCCCCAGGACAATATTTTGGGGGCAGGATTAGAGCAGTTATGAAAAACAGCATGGGCAAGAGACTTGGGGTATCTGTGTGGCTCAGGCTCCTGTTCCAGGAGGGAGGTTTCATATATCAGTTCCTTTGGAACACAAACAGGAACATTCCACTGAATGCCTGTATTTCAGATAACTCTGGTGGAACAAGTGCTCATGATTTCTTGTCACCTGGGCAGCAGAACTGCCACAAAACCACACTCAGGCTCTCTTCCCTCTCTCAGCAGCACACTATCTAGTTCCAAACACCACCACAGATCTCCCCATACCTTGTAGTTTGGACTTGGCTTCTTCAAATCCAAATTGTGGCTCAGATTCCAGTACACTGTATCAAAGGAGAAATAAAGGGTACACAGTTAAGCTACTTAATTTCCCTTAAATATCATTAAAGCATTTCTTTAGCAGGTGCTCAACAATTTTACTGCATTGGCTAGAATGGGGAGTGTGGATAGGCCCTATGGCTGAGAAACAGAATATTTGTGTTTATATTAAAACCAAAAGTTTCAGATGCTCAGTAAATTGGAGCTCTGATGCTAAAAGGAAAAGTTTCAGCAATATAAAAATGTTTGCAGGCACTATACTAGAGGCAAAATGGAGATATTTTGGTCTGCAAACCACCACAGGAAATGCTCTGGCACTTAATGCTAACCTTTACAGTGACACATCTGCTGCATTTAAAAGCTGGAAAAGTGAATTTTCCCACACCACAACAGTGCTTGTAAATAGACAGCCAATGTTTCATTAAGGTGAAATACAAAGTACAGAGTTAGGTTGGTGTAAGTTTGTTTGTTTTTTTTTTAAAAGAAAACAATTGGATATTCTGTATTTTAAAAGAGTGCTTTAAAAATATTTAACACCTACTCTGAGACTGCTTTTGCTCCCCAGTCAAAGACATTCCCCGCAAGAAGTCCTTTCACCAGAGCAAACTGCCTCTCCTCCCAGCCCAAAGAATCCAAAGATTCGATTACGCTTTGAAAACATTTTAAGGCTATGCCATTTTCCTTCTGCTTTACCTGTAAGAAAGAGATGAAACACTGGATTTATAGACAAAAATTTCTTACCCATGATTGACTGACACCATCACTTGCTTCTCAGATGTATCAGACAACAAAAGCTGATAATACTTTTGTTTAACATTATCCTCACCATCAGCATGTTAAGAGTCAAAGGCTTTGTATCCCATTGCCCATTGCTGTTTCTCCTCAGAGACAACCACCAGCTGGTTAAAACTGGAGTCAGTCATCTCCCCTGTGAGCCACCACTCATCCAGAGTTTCAGAGTCTGGAAGAAGTTGCCCCCTCTGTAAAGCAAGAGCAGCTTACCTTGGAGTAGGGATCCGGAAAATTGAACTCGTTTAAACAGTGTTCCCTTGTGTCCAAAAGACTTCTAACAGTTAAGGTACCATATGCACTTTAGAAAGGGAGAAGGGGAGGGAAAAAAAGATCAGCTGCTTCAGTTAGGAAGAAGTTATTTCCTCTCTGTCTCCTCCATAAATCACAGCACATCACACAAGCACTTAAGCTAAAAGCCTTCCCACAGCACACCCCACCCCACTGCTGGGAAGTGGTAAATCTACTCTACAGCCTTTAAATACAGGGAGGGGAAATTTTCAAAGCTGAATTAACATGCTACCATTTTTAATAACCACGTAACAATTTTTAGCAGTAAATTTCCTGCTGAGATTATTTTTTCCATTTAATTCCAGTGTGTGAGGTCTGAAAGTTCTGTGCAGAAGCCCTGATGCTTGGCACATCAACTTGCTACAGCCTCCAGCCTACTTGGCTCTCAGTTTGCTCCACTTCAGAACTTCACTTTTATTCCACTTTTAGGGAGTTCTAGGTTAGCTTTTAATTTTCCCTGCTCAACAGGAGCAGCCTGATGATGAAAATAGGAAAATAAAAACACTTACAAAGGCTGCTGCCTGAGTGTCTGGAGCTTATTCCAGTATTTCTGCCGGAATTTCTCGGCTCTCTCCAGAGCATCCACAGAGTCTGGCTGGCTGGCTGCAGCTCGCTTTGCCACCTGGGAGAGAAATGAGGCAAGACTGAAGCTGCCACATTGATTCTTGCTGCATGTAACTGAGCTGAAGTGCATTTTAAAAAATAACCCCTCCACCTGCTGCATTGCTCAGTGCCTGCAGATCATCCAGTCCCTCCCACACAGCAGCCTCCAGATTCCCTTAACTCCAGCCACCAAAGTGTAATTTACAGGGCTGACACCTTGGCCCAGGGAAGGTTTACTTGCTGGATATTCACAGCATTAATACATGAGATTGTTGTGTAACATTTACCCCATCCAGTGCCTCCTCAAAGCAGGTCAGCCAGTATTTTCTGGCCATGGCATCATCTGTGAGGTCAACAGTGTCTGGAATATAGGTTGATGGGTCTTTCAGCAGTGGCAGGTTCACCAGTGGTCTCTCCAACCTGTCCATTTCAAGCATGTCAAACTAGGTGAAAGAAAGGAAAGAGATTTATTAGAACTTACTCAGAAATAGATTTTTGACAAATTACACTCGTACCAGGGCTACACAGGTCCAGCCAGAGTTCTGACTGACAAATTTGCAGGCAGCTACACCAGAGTCTTTGCACTCCCCTGCAGGGATTATTTACCCACGCTCACCCTAGAGCCAGAGATTACCAAGTTTCATGTTGAAAATTTCCTACAGGTCCTCTCTTTTCTTATTTTCCTTCCCTTCCTCCCCTGTACAGTCAAATCTGCTGGGTGGTCAGGATCAAACACAGGTTTATTTGTACAGGAATGTTACTATGCTGCTTTACAACTTCCTTTGACAGTTCTGAGCAAGTCTCCAAAACTTTTCCTTATGCCTTGTGAAAACAATGTTGGGACCAAATTTGTAAGGCTAGAGATTAACCTGTGAATGATGTCCAGTTACACAGCTCTGTACATAAAGTGTGCCTCATTTCTTGCATCTAAAAAACCTCAACACCTGTGCACAGTTACCTTTATTTTATACAACTGTCTAATAGCATTGCATTTGCATGGCCTAGGAAAATTCAGACTAAGCCAAGCTTAAAGCCCATGCTGGTGTAAGACTTTCAAAAGCTTATCTAATGATGTGTACATAAACAGACAGGCTGCCTTCAGTATTAACTTCACTGCTGAAAAGTGGACATTTCTGAACTAGGATTGCTGCAGAGATTTCACCTTAAGTGAACAAAGAGAGTGTAAAGCAAAAGAAGAATTAAAAATGGAGAAATGTAGAGTCCCTTACAGTGGTTTGAGTGATACTCCTGTATCACTGCCAGCATGAAAAAAAAAAAACTTATCACAGATGAAAGGGCTGACAAACAACAGGGGATCATTACATCTCCATGGTTTTTAGAATCTGTCATGTATTTTATGATTAAAAAGGATTAATCCACAATTGTATTACAGTCATTTCAGTTATGGCAGAGGTCAACATTAGGTAATTTTTACATCTATGTACAACCCACAAAGTCCATCATCTGCAGCTGGACTTTCATTAAGGCTTGGCCTGGGAAACCACTCAGTAAGAACTCTGCACCTCATCTTCAGGTCTAAAAATGCTGAGAAACTGAGAGAGAACAACAAAGACAACACCTGTAGCTCCTTCTGTACCCTACTGTAGATAAAGGAAACTAATCCCTGAACAGTGGGAGAAGACAAAACAATAATAGAAGAAATTTTCAAAAACTTGACAGGAAAACCACTGATGTGACTGCTAGAGGACACAATGAGCTCCACTATTTCAAAAGTACTTCAATGGATGCAGTATGAAAATATTTCAAGAACCTGAATATATTTTTGATTGCTTACTGCATGCCAGTTTCACTGGGAAATTGGAATTACTGTATTGTCAGTGTACTTAAGAGATGATTGGGCTCATGCTCTTCTGTCCAATTATATTTCTCTTCTCATAGGAAGTAAATAAATGCTGCTTAAAGACAGGGGAACATCAGATTCAAAATTCCTGAGCACAGTATTTCAACTATAGCAAAATCCATCTGCTTAGGAAAAGATTAAGAGATAAATGTTCACCCTGCACATTCTGGGGAAGGACTAGCAGCCACAATGTTTTTTTGAGAAATTACATCAAACCCTCACACAAGACAGCACATTAAGTCACTTAAGCAGGGGCCACAAGCAACCAGCTTGAGAATAATCATCTGTTTTCCACCCCCCATTGCTAAGAGAAGGCACTTAATTCTAGAAAAGACAACCACATACTGTACCACTCCTTGTTCTCTGCATAGGGTAAACATCAGGGGATGTGCTCATAAGACCAGAACTCCCAGCATAATTCTCTCCCCAGCTATACTGGTTTGGATCTAGAAAAGAGAAAGAGAGAGACACACATAATCTGAAAATAAAACTGAAAATACTCCCGTGAGTCTAGAGTTAGCATCCCTGCAGAGGAGCTGCTTCACTACAAAAGCCATTGTCTTTTGTCTTTATAAATATTCATAATTTTTCCCTCTAGCTCCCAAAAGAAATATTTTAACCACCTGGTGAATTACCTGGCTCTAAAGAGCTTTGACCTGAATAAGACAAAGTTCTAAAATAATTCTTTTCTTGAAGCCCCTTTCCTTGTTAAGGGCTATAGGCAGCATGCCTTCAGAGCACTACTGCTGATCAGAGAGATAATGCCTTACTTCTAAATCTAGATGCATTTTTAACAAAACAGAATTACAAACCCCTCAAAGCACAGTGTAAGTTTTATATAAAGTTACTTCTAGAAGTTTTGCTTTTATTTGAGAAAAAGCTTAATCAAATTCAGGTGTACAGTACATGCTGCAGAAGCAATGTCTTTAATTCCTCAGTGGTGGGTTCCTTGTCTAGATCTATAAAATGGGTATGAAAAAGTATTCCACATCCATTATTCTGAGATATATTTGATATCTACTAAAGCTGAGTACCATTAACAACCTCACTATCTGTTCCACTGTAACTAGCACATCAAGTAAAAAAAAAGAAAATAAAAATGTCAGGATTCAACCAAAGCACCCTGTACCCAAAGAATGCTGGACAGAAGTGTCTAATCTTTCATAAATGTCTGTGAGGCTTTTCACACTCAAACCAACACAGTTTTGAGATGCTGGTCTTCTTCAGCACATTAACTGAATTCAGAAGCTGGCCTCTTAAAGAAGGAAAAGTTCTAAAAAACCACATTTCCCCAATTTGATTTAGAGTTACAACTGCTCTTTGCAAAAATGCAGGAAAAGAGAAGAGCCAAATTATGCTGGCTTCTCAAGGGTGAGCAGGAAAAACAGGGAGAAATTAGGATGTCCCTGCCAAAATATATAAAACCAAAGCCCAGCATCCGTTTTTATTAGTGCCAAATGTATTTATTTAGGCAACAACTTACATGCAGCCTCTTAAGAGAAACTTGGACATTACACTGACATTTCAGAACACAGCATATACAGAACATAGCAGGGCTGTACTTACTGTCTTGTTCAGCTCCTTTTAAAAATGCCCCAATGGCTCCCAGGTAGCCTTCATGTCTCAGGAACAATGCCTGAACCTCTCCCTGCCACAATATGAAACATTGCAATTGGATGGTCCCTGATGGCTAATATGTACTTCTTTGTCACTAGTTTTACACTTAATTTAATAGAAACAACTAGAAGATGGTAGTATTTATTTCTGCTACATTCTAACACATTCAGTAACTTTAATGGTGCTTCTGAAACACAGCTTCAGAGGGAACTGCTTAAAAACATCATTGCACACTTATTAAACAGCTGGGGAAAAAAAACCAAACAAACACATGCAGAAGTGGTGTGTGCTCTGAGGCTGCACACCCAGGGAAGCAGAGGGAAGCCAGTGCCTTCACTGCATGGGGCCATGAATATTCAACTCCTCTTGCTTGAACAGGCTGGAAATCCAAGGTCACCATCAGCCTAAGTGTGTGCTACCACCCATCCAGCACATTTGAGACACTGCTCATTATTTCATGACACTGCTATTCAACAGCCCACAACTTACAGACACTGTATATTGTCCATAGGGAAGCATTTCCCCCATCAAATCAATGTAATTGTTAAAATAATCCATGACTGCTAGGGAGACAAAGAAACCCCTCCATCCTAGCAGCAGGGCCTCTTAGGCAGGACTGGGTGAGAGACTGCTCTCCCTGAACCCAGCCAGCTCTGAGGACTGTCAGAACAGTCAGCACTCAGCTGTGCCAGGGTAAAAGATCAGCCACACTTCACAGTGACATCTGGATTTGAATTACTCCTGAAGCTATTCTTAAAATAATCTAAAGCTGTAGTTCTGTAATAGTTTTCTTGAAACCCCACCAAGCTGTACAGAAAGGGACTGCAACGCTTGAAATAAAGGGGGGGCAAAGCAGCATACAGGAGTTGCTTGCCTGAAGCACTGAGATGAGAAAAAATAAAGTGTCACCTATTGTAAAAAACTGCAAAAGTGCAGGAACAAATCCACCTGTAACAGCCACGAAGTGAGCTTTTAGCCTTGACTGTTTTTCTAGTGAAAAAGTTTCAGTACTTTCCACAGCTTCAAATCCTGCAAAAAGCTGCAGCTGGGTTGTTCCTTTGGTCTCTTTGGGTTTTCTTTTTTGAACAACAAACAGCAAAAACCCCCACTGCTCCTGACTGCTGCTAACTATCTCAGCAGAACTATCCCACACTGCACAGCCTATGGGGTGAAAAGAAATAGATTGCAAGTCAGCAAGAGGAATTGAATAACAATGGTAGCTATCTAAGAAAATAATGAAAACTCATTATTTGGCAGCTACAAGACAGACTGTCAGTCAAAAAAGAATACTAAAGAGAGAGAGAGAGAGAGAGAGGGAGGAAGAGAGAGAGAGAGGCCAGACAGAACTCCCAGGCAATTCACATTTATTTTACCCCTCCCACAACAGATCTTTGCAGCCCTGCCTTACCTACCTAATCAGCAGCCCTCTAAGCTGACTTTGTGTGCAAATTCATTTATTTAAGTTTCCCAACAACCTAGGAAGGTCACTAAACACATGACTTTGCTATCAGGAAAATCTCTGCTTTCATTACCTTGGAGAAGAAGTTGATACTGTAGGTTATTGTGCGCATGGTAACGGGGTGGCCACGAATAAAGAATCCTCCAAAATATATTTTATCCAAGTTATGGAGTTTGGCATAGAGGCAGGCGAGCTGACCAATGTCATTGCTGATCATATGTAGTAAACTTTTTGCCATATCTTCTTTGGAAAATTCTTAAAGGGAAGAAACAGTAAAACCAAATTAAACACAAAAGAAGAAAGCTCCTTTCTAGCAGATGAAGAAAAAAACCCACAGAAGTGTGTAGCAGAAAGGTCTTCCATCCCTCCCTACCAAAAAACATTTATTAAAAAAAGTACTTCCGACAACAAGGAGTGTGCATTTGACTGAGATACCATGAAAAAACCACTAAGCTTCTGTGAAATTATTGCAGCAGCAAATGGCAAGAACTCCACTTCTTTTCTCTAATAACCACAGGTGACTGTTCCTCCATCTTGACCTGCGGTGCACTGCAAGCATTTTATTATACTACTGCAAATAAAATTGCAGATTACAGTAAATCACTCTCATGGATCCTTTTCTGGACCAAAAAAGCCACAGGTATTTCCCACAGATATGAATTAACATTGGGCTAATTAGACAGCCACTTTTGTTGTTTGCCCAGATTTATGCAATCCCAAACTGAGCTGCCTGTTTGTAAGGCAGCACTACATCACATTTTTAATCAACAAAATATTGTGTGTGTAGGCAGGATTATGGTTATTTTCCATCTCTTTTAACTGTACAGCACATCTTGGGTAGATCTTTTCTATACCAATACCTTTATCTGCTGTAGTAGACTTCCCAAAGCTGCTGGCTATCAGATTTCCACTCAGCCCCAGGGTCTGGTAGGCACCTCCATAGACATCTTTCACCAGCATGTCTACATTTGTGTGCTGCCCCTTTGAAGCAAGTTGCAGCAATTCATCAAATTTCTGAGGATGAGAAGCAGAGTTACTCAACCTTCCCTGGACAACCCAGAGCTCTGCAGCATCTTGACTGGCCAAAACCAGGGGCTTTGGCTTGCCTTAGAATCAACCCTGCCAGAAAACAATCACATTCTTTTTAATTACAGGGACTTATCCACAGTTCATATCTCATCAAATATACTGATCCTAAGTGAAGCTTCTTTAGTGATGAAAGGCACAGCCCTCCTCTGCTGTTGTCTGCAGCTATCTGCAAATCATTTATTGACTTGCCCCTGAAAACTAGACAGAGTAGCAGGTATGAAATAGTGAGACAACTTGTTAATCTCTTACCTTGAAATTAAGTCAGAAAGACACTAAGAGCAAACAGAACTGTGTCTTCTTGAGACATAAGAAAAAAAGTGTTTAAAAATCAAAAAACTGTCTGCCTTTACTGCTAGAGAAATTCATTAATGTCCCTGAAACGAATGGGATGCAATCTGCATCATCCCAGTACTTAATTTATAAGTCTACTAACCCTAATTTCTTCTTTTACAAAATCAGAGGGAATTAAGAGCAAGCATTGTCATGTTCCAAGGTTTCTTTTTTGAAAGCATCAAACAAAATCTTTCAAGTATGTGCCTTCCCTTTGACATTCTCTTATTTGGTGCATATGTAACCCTTGCTTTTTCCACACTGCTGATATTTAGGGACACCTATTTAAGCCACGTCGATCTTTTAAGACAGGAAAAACAGGCATGATTTAAGAGCTGAGTTAGGCAGAGCAGTACTAAAGGATTTATTCTGGCAGATTACCAGCCTGAGATTTAAGTGACAAACCCCTGAAACTGTAACATGCAACAGAGTGGGTGAGAATTCCTTCTCTCTACCCCCAAGGCATTTTGCACTAATTGGGTGCTCTCTGCAGACAGTGTTGCAGGAACCAGGCAGCACTTCAGGTTTAAAAACAGGATAGAAAATTAACAGGGTGTTCTGAGGAGGCTACTTCTCTACTATAGAAATTATTCAGCCTTGCTGACAAATGTGCTACCAGTGAGAATCAGGTTCCTATCAGATTTGTCCCTATGTTCTACAACTATCTTTTTGCATTTAATGTTTCCTTTCACGCATCAGAAGCATCCAGACTATGAGCATAAATCAAGCTACATTTCAAGCTTCCTCTTAGCATCTCCTGTAATCCCACATCCCTTAACACTGACACTTTGATACCTTTGTTTTTGTGAGCAATGCTCCAAGACCCCAGAAGGTTCCACCTCCAATTGAACTCCCTCCAATCCATTCAAATTTGTCTTCTGTTTCTACCTGTCAACGAAACACAGAAGATTTGTCTAGAGAGTCCTATAATAACTATAACAGAGATATGAGGGTTTGGGGTTTTTTTTGAACAGCAGAATTATTGCAGGTGCAACTATTTAATTGTGTAAATATCAGGTAAGAAGTTCTGCAGAGGTACATGTTCCACATACTTATACCACAAGCAGTTTCTGACATCTTTCCATTTAACTCTTAGCCAATAGTCTTAAATATAGACATCAAATTTGGTCCCCTCAACAGTGTACCAATACAAATATTAAGTCAGTCTGCTCTGACAGCCTTTATCCTCATTGGCTAATAACAACTTCTCTAAACACTGAATTAAATGTGATTAAAAAGAAACTACACAGTGAATGGAAATGCACTCATAACTCCACAAGAAAGGGAAATTTTAAAAAGACAATAACTTATTCCTAAATTCTATATTACGTAAGAAGAAACAACTACAAGATGTTTCAGATAACTTTTACTGAATTCTACCATAAAACATTTTAGCAACCACTCACCTTCACTATAGAAACCCCAGAGCCAATATTCACCAGTAAATAAGGGAAAATATTTGGGTGGTTCATCTGGAACCTGAACTCTGTATCTGAGTCTTTCTGGTATGCAAACACTTCATGGGGTATGTTCCTTAGCACGAAGTTGCATCCTTTAATTAGGCAGGTCATTACATCTTCTTTATCTACTCTGAGAGGAAGGGGGAGACAAAACCCTTACATAAATTCCACAGTCCTATTGATAAGAGGATGTATTTTTAGAACAGTATTTTATTTACAGATTTTACAAACAGGAGATGGTAACACACACCCCCATGGTGCAAAGTCCAGATCTCCTAAATATGAAACCCACAGCCACCTATGTTCTGATGCTCATCACACAGTCATTTTAATCTTATATTTATTATGCTGACATTAAAAATAATCCTGCTCCCTGTTTGCTTCAGCACCCTAGTGCTAGCACAATAAAAATAAAATAGGTCAGGAAACTTATCTGGAAATTAACCTAACAAAACAATTCTCTAACACAATAATTTTCTATTATTTTTACCCTTCCCAATAAAGGCAGCAAAACCCCCCTCAACATTTCAGCACACGCTCATGCCAGATTAATGTGACTGTGAGGAGCCTGTCACTGGGATTATGGAGCACAGGAAAAACAGACTTCTTACAAGGATAATAGGATTTGCAGCAGTACCTATCTGAGCATGCAGCCTGGGAACATGGTACATATTTTAGATAAGGTGAATGATGTAGTCAGGGGAGCTAACAATGACACTTGTGAACTTCTAGATGTTATGTATTACTACTGATCTGTGGTAGATTACTTAAATATGCCAAATTTCTCACAGGAAATACCACAGGCTGTGTTGAAAACATAGGCAAAGCACAAATGTACACCTCAATTAATGCAGAATGCTTTGTGTTCCTCAGGATGGAGGGGGTGCTGCTTCTTGATCCTGTGGGCCAATTAACTATGTCATGACCAGAAAAGAATCAAAGAAACAAAACCCAGGTGCACCACATGAGAAAAGGGAAGAACTACTTCCTTGTCTTGATTAATTGACACTTACTAATCTTGATTAATTGACACAGCCAATAAGGTGCTGATGTAGGCTGGTTTGAAAAAAAAAGTTAACAGACTCCTACCTATCAGAAGAAGAAGGTAATTTGAAAAAGTAATTTAAAAGCATGTGAATCCAGTACCTGGAAGCTCAGAGACTGACTGCTAGTGTGAGTAGTGCCTGGAAGTTCTCCCCAGTAACATCAGGTAAGGTTTTATATTAGCGTAAGTTAAATGACATTTTTATCTTTCCTTACAGCAGTTTTTTAGCCTATTGTGTTTGAAAAGAGTGTTTGAATGGTAAATTTATGAGACTGCTCTTCAGTTTCCTGTAAGCCTATAACTTAAAAATGGAGTAGGCGCAAGTTAGAGCCTTTATAGAAAAAAAAAAAAAAAAAAAAAAGTGATAATATGCTGTTTTACTCTGTTTACTGTCTTTCTCATGAATCCTGTACTCCTGTCTGTTGGCTCTATTCCTGAACCTCCTCATGTGTCAGTTAATGATACAGTTATCTTTTTGCAGCTTATGTTCCCTAACAAGTCAACTCAGCTTGGCCTGACTAGGGCTTTTTAGGGCAGATATGAAAAACAGCCAATTAAAATCTTATCAAAAAAGAATGGACTTCTACAGAAAAGTTTAAACAGTTCCACTTACTTCAACCCCAATTTCTTCTCAATAAGATCTTTGAATTTATAGGCACCACCACCTGTAGCTTTGATGACTTTTGTCTCTGTATTGACAAGATGGTCTTTGATGAAATCTAGGCAGGTTTCAATGTAAGTGTTTTCAAATTTAATGAAGTGAAGTCGTGCTGTAATCTCTTCCTGAACAGCTATTTCATACAATGGTTCATTTTCTATGTCCTTTAAAAGAGAAAAGAAATCCTTGCAGTTCATTTAAAATCCTTCCTCAAGAAACAATGATAGATACTGAACTCATACTAATGGCTAATTTCCCCTGGAATATAGCAAAGGGTTACCAGGAGCCACACACCCACTTGAATGTGTGTTTAAAAGAAACCTTTCAGTTGTGACAACTTCAGAGAAACAGATGTCACAGAAGGTTATATTTATAAAACTGTAAGTTCTAGATAAAATTTTGTATAGAGCAATTGGATGGGTTTCAGATGAAATTTCTATTCTACTATAAGAACTCAGGCCAGTACTTTACTCTCCTATGAGACAACTGTAAGCAATTAATGAATGATATGATTCTCACCTTTCCAGAATGATCAAAGGATCTCACTCTTGCCACTTTGTGCTGTACAGTTGAGTAATAAGCCAACTTGGTTAATGAACCACCTGTTAAGAATTTGACAAGTTATGATTAATCTCTTATTTTAGAGCAGACAATATAACTTATGTTTATGTATGCTTAACCTAAGAGTTCTTGGCTTTTCATATCTCAGCTAAAGCCAGATATAATTAAGCTAAATGCATAATGCAGTGAGCCACAGAAACCTCCTCTGGAAACTGATTTGGCACGGCTTGCTTCAGCAATTAATTTATCACTAGATAAACTGCATCTAAAGCTATGCTTTATGCTTTCTCCCCTTGCTCTCTTGGTTTTTAAAGACTTAAATCTATCCAGAACACCAGATGAGACATGTAACTAGGCTTTATAACTAATCCCACAACTCTAATTCCACTCTGACCCACAGAAAGGACTGATTCCAGCTGTTACTTTCACAGGCATGGAAGAAGTAGGTTGTGAAGGAGTCGGGCAGACTGGTGGTATGTGTATTAGGGTGCACACATTCTTTCTACTGCACTATGGAAACACTGCCTAGAGCAGTGCTAAGCAGAGGACTTGTCCTGTGGCTGAGGAACACCTTCCTGGCTTCCCTATTAAACAGCTCCACTGAACTGCTAATTGTTCAACAGGAACAGAACATGGGAGCCAGCATTTGTAGTTCTGCAGACCTCAGGTGAATGAACACTCAGCACAGTCCCCTGCCTGGTGCTCAGGTGTCACTTGGTGCATTATTGTCTCTGTCCCTCGGGTGCAGGCCGCTGGACACCCAGGAAGGTGACATTAATGTGACATTAATGTGACGTTCTCGGCCTCGGGACGTGGGGAGTGCCTGAGGGAAGGAGCACTGCCGGCTGCTGTTGAGGCCTCCAGCTCCCCCCGCTCTCCTCTGACCCTTTTCTTCCTTCAAGGCCGATCAGGATTGCGGAGGGGCAGGCCCAGGGCAGCGGGCACTGCTCCCACCGCATCCTCCCTGCCCTCAGGTCGCTGAGGAGAGGGCCCAGGGCCCCGTCCCCTTCAGGCCACGCTGCCCGCCCTCCCCTCAGGGCGGCCGCCTGGGTTGCCTCTCCCGCCCGGGCCGCCAAGGACAGCCCCAGGCTGCCCCAGACCCGGTTCTCCCCGCGGCCCGTTATCCGCTGCGGGCGGCACGCTGGGCCTTGTAGTGCCGTTCCCCGCCTGCCCCTGACGGCTGCGGGGCGGGGGGAACTACGAGCCCCGCCGTGCCCCGCACGGTCCCCCAGCCGCGGGGCCTGCCGGGAGCTGTAGTTCGCCTCGGGCAGCCCGCGCCAGCCCGGGAGCCTCAGGGGACTACATCTCCCAGCGTGCCCCGCGCCCCGGCGGCCGCCGGCCCCACGGAGTTCCCTCAGGAGGCGAGAGCCGCCGCCCGTTCCTCGGCCATCGCCCTCTCGCCGCCGTCCCCCTCCTCCCCGCGGCTGCCGCCCCGGTTACCGATGTCTATGGCGAAGCGTTTGGCGTTCTCCAGGTTGCGGAAGATTTCGTCGGGCGGGAGGGTGATGCTCTTGTCCAAACTGCCGTGACCGCCGCTACCTCGCCCGCCCCGCTCCGCCATTTTGAATGCGACCCGCTCCTCGCCCGTCCTCATCAGTATGCAAATGTATGCGCATACATTTGCATACCAACGAGGCGTCGGCGCATATATTATGCTAATGAGGCGGGGAGCGCGAGCGGCCGGGCTTTCCCGCCCAGCCCTGAGGGAGCGTCCGTTACCTCAGCGCCGCCATCGCCACCGCGCAGCGCAGCGAGGGGAGCCCGGGACACCCCCCCAGACCGCGGCTCCTGGCAGTAAGTCCGTGCCCCCCACTAGCTGACATGTGGGGAAAAAAAGAGCCAGAGAGGTGAAAGGATGTTTCAAGGTCATTTAGGAGGCGAACAGAGCCCTCTGAGAGGTAGTCGGGCGCTCTGGGGGTTGGTCGGCATCAGGCCCCGCCAGAGGTTAAAGCCTGTGGACCCCTGGTAATATTTTATTATATCCCCTTATAGCCAGGGGAACACGGCTTTGGGCCTCACACATACACACACTGAGCTCTGCCTGTCCCAACAAAAAACCTAAATTCCCTGGATTTCACACTGTTCCCTGCCTAACGCAAGCTGCAAGAACATGATGCGTAACATTAAGTATTGCCTTGGCAAGCTTTATGTATTAATAGAAAGCATTTTCTGTCTTTGGGAGTCAGGCATAAATTTTCTAGTGTTCACCCTTCTCTGTGACCTTTTCTTGACAAGTCTCTTGGCTCTAAATTTTCAAAGAATTTGTGTGGTTAGGCATGCCTCTATTTTTGTCTTGTGTTGAAAGAACTAGGATTTAATAATTTGGAGTTATATGGTCTCTGCTGTGGAAAACAGTATTGCAGAGATTCCCAGTGGACACAAAACTGGTGAGGCAATTAAATAGCAATTCTGAATATCTTTGCTTTTCCTGAAATCTTTGTCTCATGGTCTTTAACCCCAGGGAAATCAGCTACATGAACTACTCAAAAAAGAATGACTTGCTGGATTTGTTAACTAGGTTTTTATTTATTTTTGCACTGTTAAAAGTTTCTGCAACTTCTGAAGTTCAAGATAATTTCTGTCACAGATTATACAGTGTGTGCAGCTCACACATAACATGACATAGCATCCTCTAAGGACAATAAAGAATTCACATTCTCCCCTGGTGGTAGGGTACCAAAGAATAAATACAATTTGTACACCTGCCTTTCGTGAAAGACTTTGATAAAAATATCATAAAATCAACAACACAGCTGTAACTTTCTTTCCTATAAGGATATAAAAACGAGCTTTTGCCTTTATAAAAGACATACATATCCTGAACCTCACAAACAGTACTCTGACTTTGTGAGCAAGACATCCCGAGGAATTTCCTCTACATAGTTTGAGTTATGGTTTAACCATTTTCAAAGCATGCTCAGTACAGCCTACAAATATTATAGAACCAATGTGGCACCTGTAGGAAAGCTGGGGTTTCAAATGTGTCCAGTCAGCCTGGCTGCTCCTCTGGAGACACCTGGGGCCCCCAGGGCTACAGCCCCGGGCACAGCCTAAGGTGTGCCTTAGGAGCACTTAGGAGACTCAAGGAAGGCAAATCTGAGTAAAAAGCTCCTGCTGAAAAGACACTTTTGAAAATGCTAGCCCAAACATGTTAGAAGTTACAGCTTTCTCAACAGATACAGGCATACAACCTTGCTAAGGTTAAGAACAGTCAGTGTTCCTCTCTGAACAACTCTTCAGCCCTCCGTGTGGGAGGATTACATCTTGCATTCTTTTAGAATAACTTTCTTTCCACGTGGTGGGATCATTTCAGTCCTTCTGGGAGAAGGGAAGCAAACATCCGAGCATAGTGATGCTCTGCAAAAGGAAAGCATTCTTCCCTACGTGTGAGAGGAGTGGGGGGACTTGCTATACAAGTCACAATCTCCTCTGGAATATGAGCAAATGTCCAGGAAACACAGAAGCACACTCTTGGCCTACCAAGGCCTCCAGAGGCTGCAGGAGGGTTTCAGTGCTGCTTGTTTTGCAGGGGGCTGGTGTGTGGAAGCAGGTAGAGAAGAACCAGAGTCCTTAGGCACTGCTTGTGACCTCTGGAAGTGGCAGATCAGCTTCATCCGGGTTTCTGTATTTGCTGAATGGAGGGACAGGAACTGCAGTGCTTCCTTGAGGCACCAGGCATACCCTTCACAATAATCCTGCTGTAGGCTTTTGGCAGATGCTGCAAAAGCTGCAAGGGCAGAAAAGAAATGTTACACAGGGAGGCTCAGGTTGGAGTTTTGCCTAAAAGTCAGAGCAACAGCCATGGTGGGGGGTGTACTCACCTCGGCTGTATTTCAGGTAGCTGACAGTCATCTCCAGGATGTCAGCTTTCTCCAGCTTGGAGTTGGGCTGGTGTCTCTGAAACTCCTTCTCCAGGAGCAGTTTCAGCTGCTCGATGCTGCTGTTAATCCGGTCGCGGCGCAGCTTTTCTACAATGGGTTTCCTGAGCTGTAACAGAAGATGGGAAGGGGACAGTTAGCAGTGAGACTTCTCCCTCCTCTCCATAACCTCTTGCTGAAGGCTTTCAGCCCTCGTGGTCACAGAGGCAGCAGATACTTACTCTGTTCTTCTCTTTGGGTGTTAGGATTTCCAGGGAGAGTGTGCTGGGTGCCATTATCCCAAGGGCTGGTTTCAGCTCGGAGCTTGCTGCTTAGCAGGTGGAGAAGGGAGCTGGGAGTCCTTCTATTTATACTCAGTGGCTGCATACAAATGTCTGGGTCCTGAGCAACTTTGAGTTTCCCACAGTCGATAGCCAATCCATGCGTGCCCTGGGACAATAGAGAAAGCATCTATTACAGCATAGCAAATTGACTGTGAATTGCCTGGGGATAATACCCTGCTCCCAAAGGAGCAGGTGGACTGGGGAGTGTGTGACACAATGGGGCTTGGCATTATGGGGCTGGGGTAAGAACGTGGGAAAGCGTTTGCTGTCATTATAATCAAACTTCTGCCTGATGTTGGGAATGTCAACATCTCAATGTGCTGCCTTTTCCCAGGCTGGGGTGAAATTAAGCACAGAAGACTGGTCTCAGGAAGAGATAATGAACTGTGCCCACAACCAAAAGGGATGTTGAAAAGGAAAAGGTGCAGAATTAGAGGGACTAAACCCTTTCATTGACATTAAACCGTGCTTAGATGAATACAGTACCAGATAATTTTGGGGCAACTAAAGACTAAAATTGAGGGAAGAACCTTTAAAACAATTTGCAGTAAGTACTTAGCTTGGAGTATTTTCCTTCCCATTGTTTAAACACTTGAGGTCCCTCTATAATACTCGGAGCTCTTCCTTTGTTTTGTTTGGGTAATCTGGCCTTTCCTATGGCTGCCCATGACATGTAATGATTATGATGCCTTTCCCAAATATGTTCTATTTAATTTCATGCCACTTTGCAAATGCCTCCCTGTTCCCTTGGTCTTGAGTTTCCACGTAAAGGACCTGAACATATTTTTCCCATTACAGGCATTTGAGGGGCAGTGAAAAATCAATTCTTGTCTATTACTTTGCTTGTATTATCCCCCTTGCAGAATGTAAATACAGAGACTAGAGAATCCTGTGGCTCTGTTCACTCTTGGGCTTTTTCAGTTTATGTACCACATGTACTGCAGTGACCACAGGTAATGAAGTGGAAAGGCCAGATGGAATCCAGGCTGAAAGCTACCTGCCTTTCAGGCTATTCTGGGTTTCCTACTCGGGTCTGCTGCCCCCCAGGCACAATCCAAGGCAAAGCTTCTTACATTCAAGATATGTCAGGCCTCGTACTGACACGTTCCCAGCTGTGCTTTGTGGTACATCTGTTTCAGCTGCAGTATGTGGAGCTCTGTGGGTTTAAGGGGAGTCATGAATGGGCATAAGTTTTTTTAAATTATTGCGTGTTCCATGCTTAAAGGCTGAAACACAGAGTAAACCTAGATTCTTGTTTACATGCTAGCAGGCTGGGGATATGTTTTGTTTTGTTTTAAATACCCATCTCTTACTGCAATATTCATCAAAACCCTACCTATTTCTGTGTCTCCCTGTCAACACCAGAAAGGACACCTTCTAATTCATTGCCACCTGCAGCCTGTTTCACCTGCCCTCAGCAAGCCAGGGCCTGAAGCTGTGCCTGTGAGTACAGAGTTAGCAATGTATTCCAGCACACAGAGTTGTCTAAAAGGATATGATGCTGGATATGATTCTTAGTTATAAGAATAATCTTATAACTATTAACTTGAAGTTTACAAAGCCCCTTTTAATATCTTGGCTTCTCATGGCTGTGGTTTTCATAGGTCAGCCATTCTCCCCTCTATTTCCAGCCCTAAGAAATTTTGTATTTTGGTAGATCACATAGGGTGTAGCAATTTTCGGAAACCTATAGCTGAGCAGGGAGTGCAAGTCCTATTCAAAACCAGTTTCCTGAACTGTTTTATCAACTGGTGATCAGCAATATTACTTGCAGACAGGGTGATCCCTGGCTGTGTGTTCTTGTGCCATTACTGAGCTTGAAGTGAAGCTCAGGACTTTGTGCATCCCTCAGGGTCACATGAGAGGGGACAGACAGCAGGTTCTGCCACGCACCGTATGGGCAGGAATATGTTCACAGCAGCAGTGGGCCCAGTGAGATGGGAGGGAAGCTTTGACCCAATTTTCAGTTCTGGAAATATGAAATGAATGGTTTTAAATAATGCCATCCTATCCCCAGCACAATGCCCCTGGACTCCAAAGGGCTAAACCAGCTCCCACTGATTAAAGCATTATCCCTTCCTTTAAGTGCTGGGCAGATGGTGCAGCAGGCGTTGGCTTTCTTCTGGGGACCCACAGAGGCACGCTTCTTTTGTTGGCAGTTTAACACTGTGAATGGGGCAATGTGGGAAATCCTGGGAGCTGGAGACTCACACCATCTGATGTGAATGGTGAACCAGGCACACTGCCTTGCAGCCAGCACACAAAACAGCAGCCCTCTGCGCTCACAAGCTCTCAGCTTCTCTCCCTCTCTCTCTGTCAGTTGAAAATGCCCCATGCCTGCTTTACCTACCCTCTGTATGCTGTTGATGGATAAGAGAATTAAGAATCTTACCCTCTCCCCATCACTTTGGTTTGATTATTATGGCCTGAAAAATTAAAGGCAAGTTTTTCAGTTGATGCTTCAAAATAATAAATTGTCTAGACTAAAGCTGTCCCTGGAATATATTAATTGTGGACCTAGGTGCACTATGTGTTCTCTGCAAGGGTTTCATGAAGGACAAGGAGTTCTGTGCTGAAGGCAGTCCAGTTGCCCTCTTAAAATTTTGTAACTAGTTTGCTCTTTTAAAATTCAGCTGTTAGTGCAGTAGTCTGCCCTGAAACACGTTTGTGATCTACATCCTTGTCACTGCCATTCATATCTGTGGGAGGAGTTTGTGCCTTTCTCTGACTGTCCCTGCAGAGCCAGAATGAAAGATTGATTGTCTGAGGCTCAGAAGCAGGGACTTCCCTGATTTTGGAATGACAGATTGAAAGGAACAAATCCCCAAAATTGCCGAACACGTGTTGTTGACTAGCTGGTGTGACACAATGGTTCCCTTCTTTGGAAGAGGGTGTAAAATCTAGACCTGCTCTTGGGAGCTGACAGCTTTGCTGTGGAACAAGTGACTTGCTTGGTGGCCTTGTTCCTCTCTAAATTACATCACAGTCATGAGTTGTATTGTGAAGATGCAGTCTTCAAAATCACACGTGAAAACAGGGAGGTGTTGCCATTCTTACTTGTTACAGATTTTGAAGAGTGTAAGGGGAAACAGAAATCTGCAAACAGCTGTCTGTGCTTACAGACCTTGCATGTCAGGCAGGAGTCTTACCTTGTCCTGAGGCCAGAACTGCTGGGTTAATTGTCTCCAACTGTAGATGCTCACCATTGGACCCTGAGCTATGCTGTGCAATCTGTGCACATTGAGTTGAGGAACAAGCACTGAGTATCCAGAAGAGGTGACACGCCAAGCCCCAGACACTCATCAGCAGGCTTGTGTTCATTATAGCCCAGAAATCAAGCCTGCTGGAGGACTGCTAGCCCAGGAAATTGGTTACTGGGCCATAGAGCTTTTCACTTCTGGTTTGTAGGTGGTGATTTCAGCCCAGGTGCAGACTTAATACACACACTGTGTTCACAAAAGATGCTACTCCTTGTAAATCCAGTTGGCAGCTTTCTTAGTCCATCTGATTCTCAGCTTTCTGTGGTGGGGAAGCCAATGTATTGCCATGTAGCAACAGGTCTGGAGCCCTGAAAGTCAGAGAAAAGTACAGAAAATCAGAATTTTGTTGTGTATGTTATAGAGAGCTAAAAGGCAGTGCTTCTGTGTGTTTGGGGCTGTACTTACAGCACCAATCTTAATGGCTTAAAGCTTTCTTTTTTGTGTCGCTTTTAGAGGATTTTAATTTAGGCCATTTCCTATATTCATGCCAGTCTCACAAATGCTATTGATGGAGATTTTAAAGAAATAATTAGAAATTTTTTTTCTAATTTGTGCCTTCCTTCAATGGTTTAAAATCTTTCTGACAACCCCTCTCGAGACACCTATTTGGTGTCAAAGAGCATAACGTTCCCAAGTTTTAAAAGGGCTCTGGCATAATACTGATCGATCAATGTGCTCCTTGGGAAAATAGCTCTCCAGATGGTCCATCGGGACAGGAATTGCTGGTCACCACAATGCAGAGCCAAAAAGCGTCACTAATGTGGGCTGTTGTGAGGCACGCTTCCTTTGTGGTCCCTTTGAATGTCATAAATAAGGAAGAAAGTGTGGGAAACTCTGAGAAACTTGGGCCCACACTCTGAGGTTAATAGGGGCTTTGTCAGGAGAGTATTCCTGGGCTGTGGGATCAGCATAATAAACAACATCTTCCCTAAGGGTGGGAATGTGTTGGAGCAGGGCAGAGTCACCCCAGGGGATAAAGGAGCAATAAGAAGCTTTGCGTTCAGTTATTATCGGTGATAATAATTAATAAATTGTAAACATAACCTTTGCTGTGCTAAGACTGGTGAAACCAGGGGTCTGGCTTTTAACTCACAAGTAATTGGTAAACTAAAGCCCCAAAGGGCAAGGCTTTGGCTGGTGATGCAGTTGGACCAGACATGGATCTGACTCCCTGAAGCCACTGGCAGCTTTCTGCTGGGTTTTGGTTCCTTCCCCTTGCCCAGGAAGGAGGTGCTCACTCTTCCTTACAGCACTCTGCAAACATTAACCTGAACCCCTGTACAGAACAGCTAAACTCCCCCACCAGAGCCAGCCTGATGTGATCCAGCCTCAGTGCAAATGAGAACCAGACCTTGTGCTCTGAATGACAGAAGCCTTGTGTCTCCAGATTTATGCCAGTGTGGGTGGTGGGAGTTCTGGGTGGAGAGGCTTGACTAATCTCACTTGAGTTTTGCACAGTTGTTATTGCTATGCCTATTCCTGTGTTAGCTTGGAACTGGAGGGGCTGGCTTCAAATCCAACAGTTTTAATTTGGTACTGCTCTTCGGTTTCCTTTTCTCTTTTTTGCTAATGCTGCAGTGATGCTGCCAACTGCAGCATTGACAGCGTGGTTTATTTGGGTGGCAACACATTAGCTGCAGGACATGCCATCCACATAATGGGAGCAGCCTTCTCTGTGCCATGTGTGACTCTGTTCCCAGTCCCTGTGGTCTCTAGTCAGGCTGCAGTGTGCTTTGGGGCACGTTGAATTTTGTCCGAGTCTCTCCCAAACAGCCTTAATTAGTCTTGATTTAAAAATGCACAGGCATGGATGAACAGCTTGAATTTTGCTGGGATTCAGGAGCTTGTACTAATTGACAAAGACAAGTGGAGCATAGCAAGATGAAGTGACTTTTTTGAGATCACTAAGCAACCATAAAAATCTATAAATATCTCTTATGAATTATTTAGTTCTTCATTAAGAAGAACAAATCTATCTGCAGCACTAGTACCAGCCTCTGATGATTTACCAAACTGTACCATAAAAATGACCTTCTATTGAACTGTCAGACAGATGAAGAGCACTCAACCAGCTCATGCATTCAGGGTAAAATAATCACAAAAATAATCTGTACTTAGCACAGATAGTTTGCTTAGTGCTTAATTAAGTAGCTATTTGACAAAATCAGATATTTGAGGTTTCCTTTTGTTTAAGGAAGAAGGCATTTACTAGAAGCAAAGTTTTTCAAGGTCAAATGTCTCAGGGAATCTGAGAATGAAAATTTCTGACCAGTGATATTTCATGCAGTTACTGTATCTCTGGAAGAATGAGAGGGTTCCCTCTCACCCAAATCAGTGTGTTAGCGTGGTTAGATAATAGTTTTGTGAACTGAGTAATTGTGCAGATTGATTTTCATTTGAGGAGGAGGGAAAATAAGAGATGAGTTGTCCTCCCTAAAAAAAAGAAAAAAAAAAAGGAGAATAATCTAAAAGATACTTGGTAGACAGACCATCTCTGCAACAGACTGGATAGAAAAAACCCTCAAAAGCTTCCCCTTTGGAGTCAGGTGCCAGGCTCTTTGCAAGTTACAAGTTTCTCATGGTGCTGCTTCCTAACTGGACAGAAGGTGTAAGACTGAACTCTGGTGGACAAATTAATGAGGAATGAAAGGAAATAAATTGGCTGTGAAATGAGTGATTTGTTGAAGTGTGAACAGGTTGCAGTTAAGTATCTGGGTCTGTACCTCTCAGTATCTCCTTTCAATTTCACCTCCAGTTTAGTTTTGGTAACTTTTCTGGAGGTTGCCTCTTGGCAGAACAGGATTTCAGATTATATCACGTTAATTTCCCAAACATAAAGTCTACTGGAATGAAGGGCTCAGAAATATCACACCATTTGGTAGCTTCCCACTGCAGCAGGAGTCTACATGCAGCACTCAGTTCAGGAGTATTAACTGTTTTAATAATTTCAAACCAAAGGATTAATGGATAAAACCATTTTTATTGTATTGTACAGAAGATACCAAAGTTGAACATCACACAGGATGAAAGCATCACAACTTTATAAAAGCTTTTTAAGCGCATTTAGCATGTTCAGTGAATGATTTATAAAGTACTTATTGCCTCCCTTCCTCCCCCTTTTTCTTCAGGTATATCACAGGTATTTCCTTTACAAAAGGCATCAGTTATCCCTCAAGTGAGAGTAGCACATACTAATATTAAAAGAATTTTCCCTAGAACTATCTGTTGTTATAACTTTCTGTAAGAAGATACACTAAAAATAGCATAGGAACTTAGAAGGTCTTTCACTCAAAAGGCAAATGCTCAACATTCTCTTTATGATACAAAATACGTCTTCAAAGTGCTCCTTCTCTAGAAAGGTCAATGCATTATCCAGAGACAATGGAGCACTTGAACCAGTGACCCAGGCAGCTAGTAGAAAGATTTCAACTGACAGCCACAGGCCAGCCTTGCCAAGCAAAAGTGTGATGGAAACTGAAGGGAATTAGGCTCTAAATTACACTGCAGGACTTGGTCCTCTCTTTGGCTAGGTGCCACCAATAAAAGCAGCAACTTTGCTGCAAGATACAAACACATTCCTTCAGTATGAAGGGGAACTACTCAGCAGCCCTCAGTATGAAGGGGAACTACTCAGCAGCCCTCATTTCTTGTGACAGAAAAAAAAAATAACCACACCCCTCCCACCCTTGGAAAACAATGCTTCCTACTTTAAAGAGGAACTATTAGAGCACAAGTCCCTCTAGTTTTTGTGGCAAAACATAGGTACAAAACAAAGTTCATCAGGTCTACCAGGGTCTCCAGATGGCAGGAGCCGCAGCCACAGTCTTTTGGGCAGGTTGCTTTCTGGCAAACAGGCAGGGTGACAGAGGTGGAGTGCGCAGAGCAGGGGAGGACATGACATCTGCACCCATCTGAGCTTTGCAGAAGTGCTTGATCAGCTGCACCTGAGTTTCCTTCTTGGGCTCATAGTAGGACAGAAAATGCAGAGCTTCCTTGAGGCACCGCAGGTATCCACTGTTGAAGTCCTGCTCTAGAGTCTTGTGAAGGAATGCTAGAAAAGAGAGTAAGAGGCAAATGCAGTGAGTTAAGATTGTGACCAAAACATGGGACAGTGGTGACTCGTGCATGAAGGTTCTGTCACAAGCCTTGCCTGTGTGACTGGGCCTGGTGTGACACCGACCTACGTGGGGGCTGGGTGTGAGGCCACAGGCCTGGGGCAGGGGTCTGCAAGGCACGCTCTGCACTCACTTTGGTGCTGCAGCTGGCTCTGCTGTTTCAGGTAGCTGACAGCCACTTCCAGGATGTCAGCTTTCTCCAGCTTGGAGTTGGGCTGGTGTCTCTGAAACTCCTTCTCCAGGAGCAGTTTCAGCTGCTCGATGCTGCTGTTAATCCGGTCACGCCGCATCTTTTCCACCACCGGTTTCCTCAGCTGCAAGAGATGGAGCAGATTGTTAAGGATTTTGAGACCTGACCTAATTCCCCTTCTGATGCCTTGATAGATGTGTTCAAAGACATTTTTGTTTTGGTAGGAGAGCTATTCCCCACTGTTTCATTTTATAACATCTCTATAGCTTATCTCTCCCTAAGCGTTCTGCTTTCCCTCAGACCATTTTCTCCCTCCTTATCTCATCTTTTCCCACATAGAATTTCTTTGCTAGAGGCAGCCCACTGCAGAGAGCACACACCAGCCTTTCCAGTCCTGTCAAGGGCTCTACTTACTTTATTCTTTTCTTTTGGCAGCAGCTTCTCCTCCATGTGGATCATGAGAGTGTTACTGGGAGCCATTCCTAGTGCTCTCAGTCCTGTGCACAGTCCCCTATGCCGAGCTGCTGTGCTGAGCAAAAGCCTCTGCTTTGGCAGTTACCAATTGCCTCTATTTATACACCAGGGAGCTTCAGCAGATACGTGAGTCTGGGGATTGCTGGTGTTTCCCACAGCCACACAGCCAATCCAGGCACACAGCTGCACAATAGAGGAAGCATCTATTAGTGCATGGTACACTGATTGCAAATGCCCTGGAGAGAATAACCTTCTGCCCACACTGACTGGTGGAGTGTGCAGCGTGGTTCCTCGGGGCTGCCCCAGGAGCTGGGAAAACACTGACCCTCCACCTGGTCACCTGGGATCAGTGGCATTCCCCAAGTCCCTGCATGTGCCAGTCACCTTTGTGGCCTGGAGGTGGCACACTTTTGGGGAAAGGCGGGAAAAGAGAGGGGACATTTTTGGGGTCAAAATCAACAGCACCAAGGACACTTTACAGCCAGCCTCCCAGGTGCTGCTGGGTCTATTTGTGTTTGTCTGTCTGGTCATTGTATTTTTAACCAGTGTGCCAAAGTGCTACCAGTCTGCAATGACAGGTTTGTTGGTGTGATGTTTTTGAATGTTCTGGAGAATCTTCAGTCAGGAAGGTGGAATCCTGAAGTGAAGCCTGAGTTTAATGGGCAGTTGGCAGGAAGGAGGGAGGTGTTGCTGAAGTAGCCAGCCTCGTGGGTTTTATTGTATGGGCCTGAAAGGGCTTAGCTCTTTGTGAAGGGCAGATGTTGTCCCTTTATTCCCTGCCTTGTGGGAAAGCTAGGAGATAAGACATCTCATGAACACTTTGAAGCATTCAGAGGATTATGATGATGAAAAGAAGGTACAGCTTGGAGACCCATGCCCTAGCTTTTTCCAGCTATAGTAAGGTCTCTCCCTCTTTCCTGTATTCTCCTTCCAAAAGCTTTTGTCCTATGTTATCCCTTTCCTAGCAAGGTAGCAATGGTGGCAGGCCCTGGAGCTGGGAGCTGGCAGGTAGGCCTGTACTAGGCCAGTTGAAGATGTCAAAAACCATCTTTTTCCCAAGCTCCTGAGAAGCAGCCCTAACCTTTATTGCTGTATTATAACTGATAGCCAGATGGTCTTTTGGGAGTTGGATTCTTTCCCTTTAAATCATTCAGGCTCAAGCACCGTCACTAATGTTGTGAGTAGTTGCAAGGCACACTTCTATTGTCCTGACAAGAAATGTTATCAATAGGGGAAAAGTATGGGAAAGGCAGAGAAATTCAAACCCACACAGCCTGGTGCTAATAACTCCTTTGTGGAGCTTGCACTTCTGTCAAGGCACGATGAACTCACATGGCTTTTTCACCAAGTGAGGCTGAAAAGCCTGTGTTTCACCATGCAGGCAGGGGTTTGGGAGATGTGCTTACCAGGAGAAAGGGGCAACTTGGGGCAAGGGGGCAAGGGCAATGATTGACACACTGGGGTGGCCAGCAGCAATACCCACCTCAGCTGCAGCACTGGCTGTCCTGGGGCTGCTGGTTTGCTTCACTGTGGCTCAGTTTGCTCTTCTGGGAAGTGGGAGCAGTGCTGCCAAAGCCTTTCCCAGAGCCCTCTTGGAACTGGGAGCTGAGCTGTGTCTGTGGTGGGAGCAGGGCTGAAGTGGCCCTCCTGCTTTGCTGGCATCACTTGGGGATACTGCTGAGCACCAGGGAGAATGAGCCTCTCTGGGGACAGTGCTTCTCTGGAGTAGAAGGGCTGAGGGTGGCCTCTTGGCTTCTTTTTTCCCCATCTGCTGGGAGCCTGGCAGGGATACTTCTTCTCTGGGGTGCCCATTTGTCACCATGGCTTCCCGCAGAGCAGGGCTTGATGAAACTGTATGCTGTGCCACACGTATCTAACTATTGCTGTTTAAGATTCCTGGATTTTAGCACCCCAAGTCCCTGCAGGACTGCTACATCCCTTCATCACCCTCAGGCTCTTTGGAAGTGTCTTGGATAAGGCTTGGAAGGACAGGGTAGTGCCTCGTTGAGGTGAACCCTCATGACCCTTTGACACTTCTGAACTTAGGAACCACTGCTTCTTAGGTGGCCCAGGTGAAGATCACTTCTTTCCACCTAACTTGCCTGCCGGCTTCTGCTTGGGGTGTTTCAGTGATACTATAATCTACATACTAAATAGTTAAAATAGTTGACAATATGTAGGAGGTAATATTTGAAGAAATTATTTGCCAAACTTGCTGTTCAGGATTGGCTGCTTCTGCTCCTCCAAGCCAAAAATAATTCTGCTGTCTGTATCAATGGAGTTGAAGTATAGTGAAATATAACTCTTTTAGGGGGAAAAGGTTATGTTGCTATTAGATCTCTTGTATAAAATTCCATTAAATGCCATTAGTATAGCATTATCTTGCCTACTTTACACATTAGAACCCTGGCAAAAAGGGGGTCTTTTATTTCTGTACATTCTTCACAGGTTTGGCTTCTTTTAATGAGTTTTTCTTTAGATCTAGACTGGTTAATACAGTGCCATTCCCAGGTGGGTAAGTGAAGGAAAGTGGACTTTGATCATTAAGAAACATGAGACAATTTGATCTGCATTTTCAGGGTTGCTAGAAGCAAAAGCAATTTCTATAGCTGCTTGCGTGGCTGACCCTGAAATAGTCATGCACCAATGGCAGTCCTTCTACAGTGACTATTCCAAATAATTAAAAATTAAGGAGAATTTATTATTTTTCTGCCTAGCTGAAATTCCCACAAGTCACCTCTCAGCATATTCAAGAGTGCACAAGAGGGATTTATTATTTCCTGGTATATTGACTCTGAAAGGTCTGGGGATTACAGCTGCTTTGCACATGAATAGCTGGAGTGTGTTGTACAAAAGGCATGGTCTGTGGGATAATGGGGTTGGATGTGGGAAAGCGCTGACCCTGGGGGAGAGCAGGCTGGTGCCTGATGGCAGGAATCAATTATCTCTCAAAGGAACACATTGCCCCGGGAGCAGGCTTTGCGGGAGCCACCATGTTACGTGTTTACCACCCTTCTCCTTCAAAAACCCACAGAAAATAACCACGGGGTATCTCCTGTCCCTCTGCTCTTCCCGGGGCACTCGGCTCCACCTTGCTGTGCAGCCAGCCCAGGCAGTGCTAGCTTACTGGGGAGCTCTTCCCAAACCTATTCCCATCTCAGCAGCAGGGCTGACCTGGAGCAATTTCCTGCCTGTGCATCTAGGGACAGGAGGGCTTTCAGTTTTGCTGTAAAGTGCCCTAAATCCTGCCGACTGCGGTGGGAGAGCACGAGCCCCCAAAGTCCTCTGCAATCTGCAGACCCTATCAGCCAGTCCTCTGCTCAGCTCCTGGCCCTGGCAGAACAGCCTGACACTAGCAATGGAGTGGAGGGAGCAAGCACGGGAGCCGCTGAGTTCATGCACTTCCCTCATTGTTTTGGGTGGTTTTATTTGGAAGTTGGTGGTATTCAGTTCTGACAATGGGCTCAGCACCTCTGAGGATCTGGCATTGCTGCCAACCTGTCAAATGTCAAAATTTGCCTCAAGAAGCAGGCTGAAAATCAGGGATTTAACAAAACCATTTTGACATTACTAATAAAAATGGAAGTATTTTGATGAATTTTAACTTTTGATTAATGAGCACTTGCACTTTGTATCGATATCATTAATTTTCTCCCCTTATAGAATCATGAGGCTTGTATGTGAAGTCTCACTGCAGGCTGTAAGTATTGTGAGTCTCTCTATAGAAATCCCAAGACTTACCAAACAGGGCTGCAAGGAGAAGGTGTCCTGCAGAGAGCATAGTTCAGAGGAGCAGGTTGAGAATTGGGGAAGTAGTTTGTGAGGTCTGGCCCCAACACCCTCTTGTCACTGACAAGATGGAAATGGTGTGTTTGTGCCAGAGAGGAGGGCAGTCACCTCTCCCCTCACAAGAGCAGCAATTAATCCTGGCTGCATGTCTCAGATATTTCATCACTCAACTCTAGCTAGGGCAGCAATGGAGAGGGGGGGATAATAGTCACACAGCTCCCTGGTGTCCCCTGGGCCTCATCTGGTTGTTCCCTACCTTGGGAACAAGTTTGTAACTAAAGCTGATCCTTCTGTGTGCTCCAGGAAATTTTTTCCCCTTCCCCTTAAGCTCAGCCTGAGTTTTGGGATGTGAGCCCCATCCAGAATCTCCTTTCTCATGCTTGGTGTCTGTCACCATGCTGCAGAGCTTGGTGAAAGTGTCATGGGGCTTAGTGTCAGGATATGGCAGGTGGATTTTGGGAGGACTGAGGAACATCTTCAGCATGTTCAGCACAGAATAATCACACCACTGGGAGGCAGCTGATGAAAGTTAGGTGGTGTTGGCAGACAGACCTGCACAAGGACTAAGGGCAGCTGTAGACTTCAGGAGCTTGAATAAACAAGTTAAAATTTAGTTTACTTTCAAGAGAGAGCAAGTTATATTCTGTTGATTAGATTATTAAGTGAATCTTCCTTTTCAGCCATTTCTTTGGTCTTGAACAAATTGTGCTGAATAACATTTTCAAAAGCCACTACTGAACTGGAGTAGGGAGAACTTCTGCATCTGCTTGTCTAGGCAGTGCCCAACTCTGAGTGTGGTCCAGGCTGGTAATCCAAATTCTGCCACAAGCTAGGGAGTTGGCCCGTTTTCAGAGATGTAAAAGCTGATTAAAACAAAATGCTTGAGCATCTTTGCAAACCAGCTGTCTCAAACTGGCCACTTGGCAATAGAAGCACTGCAGCCAAAAGGCTATTTGAAATATTGAAATTTTGAGTTTCTCCTGTCTTGCCTCATTTTTTTTCCCTTGTAAAACATTGTTCATAATACATCCTTATCTCACAGAAGAGGTTGCTGAGAATTCATTAGCTGGTATTTGTAAGGCACTTTGAAAATGCAAAGCCAGTGCATTATTCTTAGTCTTCTGGATGCTTTCCATGTTATTAAAATCAGGATTTCAGAAAGGCTTCTCAGGGATCAAAACAGCATCCCAAACTTGAAAGGAAGCAAGGCTGTTAAACCATCAACTGTTGCCTCCCCCTCCAGCCAGATGTTAAGCCCTGAAGAACTGAAGTGGCACAAGGAATTACTTTCCCAAGTTCCCCCAGCTGGGCTGACAGGCCTTGATCAATGGTTTTCTCCAGGGTGAGTGCTATGCAGATGGTCTACCCAGAGCAAGGTTTCTGTGAAGTACAAAGGGAAGTCAAACACCATTTCTAATTCAGCTTGTAGCATGGCACACTTCCTTTATCCTCTGCCTGAATGCAGTGAATAGGAGAGCAGTGTGGGAAACTGGAAGGAACTCCAAACTCACACAGTCCACGGGTCTGTAAGACACTCCTGTCCTCAAACCACATCTGCCTGTGACAGAGGGGGAAAAAGAGTGACAGAATGAAAAATCAGATTATAAAAAGTTCATGAAGGGGAAATAAACCCTGAATAAAAAGAAGAAACTGAAGGGAGCTATGCAGACCAACAGAAATTGTGCCAGACTCAAAGAGGGGACTGCCAGGCAGCAGCATGAGGAATGGCTGAGAGGAAATAACAGGGAAAGGAGCTGCAGGAGCAGAATCTTCCTCACCCACAAGTAGGGCCAAAGGAAATTGTCCCACTAAAGGTGGCAGAGCTGGGTTTGGCCCACACCAGGATTTTGGAGCCATGTATTTTCATTGCCTCTTTAATTTCCCTATTTACCATGTCCTGGGAAACACAGACCCTTGATACTAGTGAGGGAGCTTGTGAGCTTAGCAAAACTTGCAAACAGATAAAGAAGCTCCTCCAGTCTGTAATTGCCCTGGCACATTAATCTGAATTGCTGTTTGCTGTAGTTTAAATGTGGGGTTTAAATACAGGACTGATTGCCTTCTGCCGGCTTGGAGATCTTCTGCTGGAGCTGAGGCATTGCCTCAGTTCAGCTTTGCCAGGAAAAATCATGTGGGTTTTTTACTAAGGGCTTTCCATGGAGTTACTGACAGGCCAAGAGACTGCTCCCAGGGGTCACTCTGCAGTCAGGCTGCCCGTGTGCCCCAGGTTCTCAGCACCAGAGGCTGGCCTGCCCATGTATGATGGCACTTACTAACATAAGGCTCTGGAAGTTTGTGTACCTCTGAGTTTCCCACACCATTTCTTAACTATATTCATTCCTGCCACAAAGGAAGTGTGCCTGACTACAAACCACATTAGCAACGGTGCTTGCCTCTGCATTGTGTTCAGTGGGAAACCCTGCTCCCAAAAGGCCATCTGGGCAGCAGGGATCAGGAGAGGAGCAGTGAGCATCTCAAGACTTGGGAAAGCAGCAGTATCTTTAAGTCTTCTTAAAGATTAACATCTGGCAAGGATCTTGGGGGAAGGCTGTTGCTAGAGCCATATTTCAAACACCACGTTATCCAAATCCAGTGTCTTGGGATCCTGAGAAGTTTTCTATGCAATATTGTGTATGTTTGGAAACATACTAGAAGGTGTGTAATTCAGAATTCATTGTCCTTAGTGTACAGTCCATTGACTCTGTTAACTTTATAATAGGTAAGAATTTTTGTTATCACTTTTCTTTAGGATTTCCAACCAAAACAGAAGCAGAGCATCCATGTGGAGTAACTGAGCATCTAATTTGAGTTACTCTTCCAAGATGGTCAGTAACTGGCTATTTTTTTCCCCTCACAGACTGTGAAACCAAAGTCCTGTGATGCAGGAATGAAATAATGCACAGATTCTTGAGAAGTCTGCTTAGTTTCTTTTGTACTGTGGAGAATTGCAGGGAAGCCATCTGACAATTTAAACAGCTTTGTTGGACTAAAACTGTTATGTGACTTGCTGGAAGGGGAAATTATTGCTGTTCTTACAGCTGCTTATGAGTGAGTTACTCTGTGGAAACTGAAACTGTCTAGCAAAACATAGTGGACCCTGCTGGTCACAAGACTGGCACATTTCTTCCTCATGCACTTGACAAACAAGCTCAAGAAATAAGATGCTTCTCAGGAGTTTCTGTTTCAGAGAATCTCCCCATGAGGGGTGCACGGAGCAAACGATTGGTTTCAGAGGTGGCATTACATGGGCTCAGAGATAATCCACAAGCTTTGAGGAGAACATGTGAAATGGTGTCACAAAAGCTTTCCCACAACTTGACATAAAAGACTTGGAGCTCAACAGCTGCTGCTCTGTAGGAAAAGAAGGGAGCCTATTCAGGAGCAGCACAATGGGGATGGGAAGGCAGCTCCTGGAAGAGGTCACTGAAGCCTTACCTGGGCTTACAAATAATGAGTTGCAGAGCAAGAGAGAAACCTCTGTGTGTGTATTCACATTAAAAGACATACATGACCACACACATGTATTAATAAATACTTAAGCACATATATACAGGTATTAATGTGTCATTTATTACTGCTTAAACAGTGTGAGACTGTGAACTGATCCCAAACACTCTGAGATCCTTCTCAAGGGTTTGTCTTTCAGGTGTTTGAAAAAAGAAATGAGAAGTACTTGAGAGCACTGTAAAGAGGAGTGTGAAGATACCAAGGCTGGGGATCAAAGACCAAGCCAGGGAAAGTTTTCAATAACTGTGTGTGCTTAGGATTCAGTGTATTTCTTTGCAGTAAGCCAAAGTGGAAAATCACTTTTCAGTTTCACGTGGGCAAGGCTGGTGTCACAGTCACCCGAGGGAGAGCAACTGGCTCTGGCTTACCGAGGAAACAAAGCCGGTGGATTTAAAGAAATTCTGCTCTTTATTTCAGGAAGCCAGAAAGGTCTGTGTGTGGATGTGGGGCTGTGCCTGCCGGGGCGTGTGCCGGGGCGGCAGGCAGCCCCAGGCAGGGCTTGGTTTCCAGCCGAACTCCTCCTGGAATGCTCTTCATCTGCGGCATTAGTCAGCAGCCTTCCCCCGCTGAAGGACGGCTCTTTCCCAGCTTCTGACACGTAATTCTGATCCCAGCCTTTCACGTACCACGCACTCCCCACCTGCTCATCTGGGAGAAGGTCATTATCCCCGGGCTATTCACTGGCAGTGGAGCATGCAGGAATAGATGCTTCTCCTATTGTGCTGCCTATCTCCCGGATTGGCTGGAGAGTGTGGGAAACTCCACCGAGCCGGAGACCCACAGACTCTCAGTGAGATGGCACAGTATAAATATCAGGCAGGGCCAGCTTCCTGCCACACGTTTCTCCTGGACTTCCACTCTGAGAGCATCCTTCCTGAAGACAGATGGCTCCCAGCAGTGTTTTCCTGGAGCCAGACAACCTGCTGTCACCAAAGGAAAAAAACAAAGTAAGTCCAGGCACAGCAAGGCAGCTTGGGGCCAGCTCTCAGCTGCTCTCAAAGCAGTTTGCACCAGCTGAGAAACGGGTCCACATTGTTTATTTAGGAGCAGTGATGGGCAATAGTCCTGTGAAATGGCAGAGAGAAGATCTGAGCATGGGTCCCTTTCTCTTTGCTTTTTACAGCTGAGGAAACCGGTGGTGGAGAAGATGCGGCGTGACCGGATCAACAGCAGCATCGAGCAGCTGAAACTGCTCCTGGAGAAGGAGTTTCAGAGACACCAGCCCAACTCCAAGCTGGAGAAAGCTGACATCCTGGAGATGACTGTCAGCTACCTGAAACAGCAGAGCCAGCTGCAGATGAGGAGTGAGTAATGAATTTTATTTCAGTCTCTAGGTTGCTGCAGATCTGTGAATTTTATGACTCTGGAGCCATATACAATTGCTCTAAACTATTCTTTCTTCCCCCTCCCTCTTCTCCCTTCTCTAGCTGCAGGATCCTTCCATAAAAACTCTCAGTTTGACTTCAGAGAGGGCTACTCTAGGTGTTTGCAAGAAGCTTTCCATTTCCTCTCTCTTCATAAAGTACGAACTGAAACGCAGACCAAGCTTTTAAGTCACTTCCAGAAGAACCAGTCACCTGCCACGGAGGTCACCTGTTCCCCGGGGAACACCAGCACCCTGAAACAAGCATCTCCAAAAGACACCAGCACTCTCTGGAGGCCCTGGTAGTCAGGGGAGTCCTTACTGCATGGACCTTTGCCTTTAGTAGTCCAGAGGATGGATCTGACTGCGTCTGATAGTCCAGCTCTGATCCTCTTTTCTGTAGGGAATTTTATTTCCCCATGTCTTTTATTTATGTGTGAAAAGAATGCCATACTTTGGACTTTTGTGGGATCCCTGGGCAAAAGTTTAGGTATCCTGTTGAGTGGTATTGAATCTGTGTGGTAAGAGCACACAGCACACTGGCCAGGAAGGGGCAAATGGCTTCAAACTGAAGGAAGGTGTGTTTGTAAATGTTACTGTTGTGACAGACAAGAATTGCTGTAGGGGAGATTTCTCTAAGGTTGCCTGTAAGAGCCATCAGCTCTGTTTGGACGTGAGGAGCGACACTCGTTTGCTCAGTCACTCCAGAGGATAAATTTATCACCCTTTGGTTCATGCACACTTGAGTAAAATCAATGTCCCTCTGTTTACTTGTAACTTGTACAGCATCAAGTACAGTTTGGGTTTTCTTCTGGATTTTCCCCCAGTGACCCTTTCATAGCCCTAGTATATAAAGTGTGATGGATGAGCAGAAGCTAGGAAACTATGTGGAATATTTCTACTATTTTGCTACTTTTTTTCAGTTTAGAAAAAGTGTGTGTTACTGCTTTATGTTAAAGAAAACGTAGTAGGTAAAAGGATTGGTCAATGTTATACATTTTGGGTGTAAGCTATGCTTTTTTTAGCATTTTCATTATAATAATGATTTTTATCTGTGTTGAGTGGTTTAATTCATGGTGGATGGTGTTCCTCCCGCTGCTGGGACAGCCCTAGGGCTTATGTGCATACTGTGTATGCTTCTCTGTCTTTGTAGAGAGCAATAAAATGCATTTTGTGTGCAACTTCTGTATGGGTCCTCTCCTTCTGTGGGATAGTCTGAAAAAGAGAAATAATATGCTAATATTCCAAAGGGGATTTGTCATGAGGCAAAATGAGCTCATATTTTCATTTACTTTTTCTATTCTCATTATTCCTGTCATGTGAGTACCTCACACTCTTAACCCAGCAATTAAGCAAGTGCTCCTATTCCTCATATTCTCTCAGCTGAATCACACCAACCACTTTCTTCAGTCACTGCTCTTCCTATCCACACCAAACCCTCACCTGAGTTCTGAAGCCCTAAACCTGGCCTCTGGCCTCCCTAGAGGCAGCAGCTGGAATGTCAGCCCTCCTCTCACATTTTTTCACCTGATAACTGAGAGGAAACAGACTCCAGCGCTGCAGTGCTGTGTATCCTCTAAGGAGAGAGGCTATATCCTGCCAAGGAATGGGTTGTTCTGCCACGTTTTAACACTGATTTGTCACATATATACTTTTTATTGCTCGGGGGCTGTGGTAGGAAATACCACTAAGTGATTAGGTTCCTACATGTGCTTTCATTCTGGAGTTCTTGGCTGTAACATTGAAAAGTGATGGGCACTTGGGGATTTGAGGTGTTACTATAGTATAAATAGGAACAGTAACAGTGACACTATGTTGTAATTGTTATTCATCCAGTGAATTGCCTTGTGATACAGAGAACTTGCTATCTAAACTTCTTTAATGCAAAAAGATTGTCAGAGTATTTAGAATGCTGAAAAGTAGATTGCAATATGAACACAATTGTTGAAGCCAATGCCCCTGCCGAGTTTATAAATGGTATTTTAAATTGTTTTTATGTTTATCCACCAGGGGTCACAATTGCTGTAAAATTGCTTTCCCCTTGTAGAACTCAAAGTCAGTTCAAGCAAAATTTTCGGGTTTTTCAAGTTTAGGCTTCATGGATTTTTGTTTGCTTCGTTTGATCAGATGTCAGTCAGTGCTGGAGACTTTGTAAAATCTTTTCCACCTCCCAGTTTCTGTGTATGACAGTTGTGTGGATGTGGAGGGATGGAAGGGGTCTGCAGGTAGGCAGAGCTCAGACCTTCCTGCTATGTGAGCACCTGCAGTCATTTGTCAGAGAGGTGAGATCTGCCATGCCAAGGAGATCCTGAAGCACTGGAAAAGAAGTAGTGGTGTGTAGGCAGCTGCTGGACACAAAATAAGGTGATATTTCAGAAACTCTGTGTTTTATAAGTATGGCTACAGGTAACTATACAAAAAGTATAGCTCTTGGGATATCAGGCTACAAACAACAGAAAGTTAAAGTTTTTAGGGAGTGCTTTGAAATGCCTTTTAAAATTTTGGCTCTGTGTGTGCAGATCTGTCCATGAAGAAATACCTTCTGTTAAAGCTCTAAGACTAAAATGTTGCTGTGGTGTTTTAAAGTCCCACTAAAAGTCACATTTATAAAAACCTTTACATGACATTAATCACAGAAGGGCAAACTGTCTGTGATTTCTTTCACCCCTAGCTATTTTTATATAAGAAAGCATGCCCACAGTGTTTGCAATTTCATTGTCAAAGTTCTGAAATTAAGGGAAACTGCATGCATGTTCCTCTGCAATACCTGTGTATGAAGGGTTACTTCTGGTGTGCAGCAAAAACCTTTCTTGAGCACCTTTCAAGATAAAACCAAAACCCCAAATGGAGAGAGCTCAGAGAACAGTGAAGAGGCAGCTTCAGCCTTCAGTGTGCAACATGGCAGCCTTGGGGTAAGTTCTGGCTTTTTCTTATCTTTTAATGACTCAATCTCATTGTTGAAGGCCCACTTTGGCAGCAGTAGCATCCTCCTGCTGCACCTGCACTAGTGACCCATGTGGCTTTTGCAGACCTTATAGCTTTGCAGCTCTCAGTACTTCTTCCAGCTTAGAGGAAACGGGTGTTACTTAGTATCTTGCTGGCTGCCAAGAACACTCTTTACTTCCAGAAATGTGAATTGTGCAATTTCTTAGCTGGCAGTAACACTTCTGATGAGGAGCCTGGCTTTTTGGTAGGCAAAGAGCTTGCCCTCCATATGGTGGTGTTCAAGTTTTGAAGATTCCATTGCTGTTTCTCTCTGCACAACCTGTTCTCACGTTGAGAGAGATGGGATGCAGCATCAGCTGGGATCAGGAGTCTACTAAAATAAAGACAAGTATTTTTTTGGGTGCCTGCCATAGCAGCAGTGTGTTTGTTGTCTACAACAAATGTGTGTTTGATGCAGTATGGAAAAACTGGCTAATACTTAGCTGTGCCTGTTGGTCTGTTCTAGAAATTGGAGCCTGGTTTGTCACCAGGTGGCAGCATGGGAGAAGAAAAGACTTCATTCTGGAAAACATCTAAAACTTTCTTCTTTTCCTAAACGTGTAATAAAGCTTCTCTGATGCTTAATTTGCTATGAGTCTGAAATGGAATCAGATCTGCAGCAACACACCTCTGAGTGTAGAATTTTCCCCTAGGATGAAGTATTTTCTGTAGGATCTGCTGATTTCTGTCTGGTTCCATGTATTTCTCCACTCTCAGTTATTGATTAGGCTGCTGTGTTGGGGCTGGGGATGAGGATGAGTCTCCATCCTAATTGGAAAGTCCTCAGGCTCCATCTCTCTGTGGGTGTTCACTCACTGAAGGGTTAAGGTCAGTGAACCTCTGCTCCTGCCCCTGTCCTCCAGCTGTCCCTCACAGCACATCTCATCTTCTGCGGTCCTTGTGCACAGAACTGTGGCAAAGGAACAGTGCTCAGCAGGGATTGCTGTTCCCTGGTTGTTTTGGGCCTCTCTCTCTCATATCTCTCCTTGTTTCACCAAGGTCACTGGTGAGTGGGGTGGTGCAGGAGGGGTACAGGGCTGTGTGGGACAGTCAGGGGAGGCTGTAGCTTGAGCACTTGGGCTGTGTTGGCACAGCCACAAAGTGACAGATGGAAGGAGTCTTCTGCAGGTGGGAGGCATAATAAACTTACATGAAAAGTAACTTCCATGTGCTGTAATAATAACTTGGGATAGAACCTCCTAGGCACATTTTAATTATCCCTTTAGCAGCTGCATGTGCCAGAACTTCTAATGGCACTGCTCCAGCACTTAATGATTTTGCAGAGTAATTAAATTGTCAGCTCTGTGAACCTCCTCCACCTGACCTCTGCATGGCTGTGTGCTGTTTCCCTTGCTTGGCACATAGATACTGTTGCCACTTGCCTGAGCTCCCTAGCTGCCTGGCAGTCCCGGATCAGACAGCTTTATAGCTCCTCTGATAAAACTTAAGTGAACAAATGTAAGAAAATGCAATTCTCAGAGCCCAAACTATCCCATGAGAATCGTAATGAAGAACAGTAACTTCTATAGGGGGATTCTATGCAAACCTGAGTGGCTCCAGGACCATTTCTGGTATCCATACATGCTAGCTGTAGTTGCAGATACAGTACACCTACAGTACACCTGTAGTTGTAGCTTGCTGGAAATGCCAGGTGAAAACATCAGCTACACAAGGGAAAAAGGTTTTGTCACCTACCTTGGCTGTACTGGATGAGTGCAGTCTGGTGTGGAAAATCCCAGTAAGTGAAGATGGACAAAATGCAGTTAAATACAGTTTATTTTGCCTGCCACCATACACAAGTAATTAAATAACAAAAGCTGACTTATCAGAGCACTTGACTGTCTTGTAACCAGTCATTTAATGTCATTAAATTAATATCCTTCCAGGAGGAAACAGTAGTCAGGTGGTCTTTCTATGAAAGATGTGATAAGAAAGGTGAACCTGACTTCAATGGCCAGAACAAAGGTTGGACAGCATGTCATACTAAGGAGGGCTATAGATCAGGTCAGTTTTTGTGCAGATAAAGAAAAATTTAGTAAAATGAAGTTCCTAGCCTATTAAATGTATAATCCGGCCCTGGAGCAAATACAAACCTAATCTGTATGATGGTTTTAACAAGGCATGGGACAAGACATTAGGTCAGTTCTAGAGCAAAACTCTTTTAAAGTGAATAAAAACCAGAATGGATGATAATTAAGCTTATCTTCAACATCCAGCTGCAAACACCATAAAGCCCTGTTGTTTTGCAGAACTTGGTCTTTACAGTTCTCACCCAACCACTGACCTGGCCTCCTACAGCTCTAATGATGGGAGGCAGAAAATGCTATCATTGGCATGAAGCCTTCTAGAGCACCTGAATTTTACCAGTCTGCTGCTACATCTGTAATCCAGCCATGTGGTTCTTGTCCTGGATGGAGCCACAAGCTCATGGGTACTTATAGTTTGAGCTGAACCTTGATTAATGTGAATTAGTTCCTGTCTCTTTGGGTTTTGCAGAGTCTGTGTGCTCTAGCTGGAGTTAACTTGTGTCCTCTTTGATAATCTTTGTCATGGGGATGAGGTACCACGATATTCTATGAAATTGTTTCTGTTGTCTTTTAGTAGAATTATTAATTCTGACTTTGAGAGGTTTTGGTACTCAGAGAACTGGAACTTGACAGAACAGCCAAGCATTAAGTGTAGTAGTAGTACTGTGAGTCTGGGGGGTTGTGTTCTGAACTAATCCAGCTCTGAGGCAGAGCACTGGGAACACACAGAACCTTTTCTGACTAACAGGAAGTAAACATCTCATTATGGTTCTCAGTAGAACCAAAAGTTTTAACATCTGCAGCCCTTCAAACTGTACAGAGGCAGGAGCAGGACATGCCAGGATGTGTACCTCTATGTTTCCTTCCAAGAGATTTAAAGTCACTTAAAGGGGACCTTCATCCTAGTGTAGAGTATTTTAACAGTTTTTCTGTTACTATTAACTCTGCTCTGCTGGTGCGTGCTGAACAGTCTGTTCTTACTCTTTTGAAGAGAGATTAAATAAATGGATTAAAAATTTGAATTGAACCCTCTTACTACTTGTTCTCCCTTCTGTGCTTAACACTCAGTCTTTGAGGGGCATAGAAGGGTAGGTTAAGCCCTGAGGTAGCACTGATTCTCTGAGAGCTATCTTCCAAGATTACTTTTAAGATAGAAATGAAATATAATGCAACTATATATTCTCCCTACAGTAAAAGCAGCGATTTATCTGTAGACTGATTTCACTGTAGCAGGTAAAATTAATGAAAAAAATCAGGGGGGTTCCACTCAGTAATTAAGCCAGAGCAGTTTGGTGGGACACTTCTTATGGCAAAGCTGCCTCTGATAGGTGATTTTCATTTCCTTCCCTTTTGGTTAGATAATCAAACCTTCTGCTAGTGCTGTGTTAACAAAATCTGTGAAGCAAAGTAATAGTGTCATTTGGCACTTTGTAAGCTAAGCACTAGCAGCTACTATCTTGCTTTCCAGTGTTTTCTGTGCTAGAAATAAAAGCATTTGAAGAGTACTTACAATTCACTATTAAGTACTGGAAGTTTAAAATAGTATCTTTATATCAGAATGCTTACTGAGGAAAGCCACCCAAAACTCTCTGTAGTGAAATGCTTGCTGAATTAGCTAATGTGACTTTTTTTATTATTATTGAAAATTAATGTGTTACATTTCCAAGTGAATACTGAAAAATAGCCTATGGCAAAATGAAAAGGCACAGGATTTAAAGCAGTTTGATTGTTTCCATGGATACATGTTTGCTATTCGTCAAAAAGTATTTTATACACTTTCTACAAGAATAAGCATAATTTTAAATATATCTCTGGAGGCAGGGACCCTGTCATTTTAACCCTAATAACAGAATTTATGCCTCTAAAAATGTGATCTTTCTGTCTAGCAATACCTCACTGTAAGGTGATGTTACAGTTGTTCTTTGGAGCTGGGGTGCAGTGGGAGAGCTGAGCTGTGCAGGAAGGTAGCAGCCCACAGGCACTGGGACATACAGCTCATTTTGCTACACACCAAGACAAAGAGCAATCTGACAAGGAAGCAGTGATCAAAGTGCAAGGATACAGACAGCACAAGAGCTTAAGCTACCTTTAACCTGGAACTGGGAAGGATGCACCAGAAACTGACCTAGAATGCTGGGAACCAGTTCAGTGAAACATCTCAAATAGGTTCGCAGGGTGCAGTTGTAAGACATATTAAAAGTATTGTTCCTTCTGAAAAATAGATATATAGTTGCTCGTTGGTTTTGTTTTTTATTTAAGAATGAGTCTTTGTAACCCTGATGCAGTATCTTAATAACAGTCAGGACATCACTGGAAACAGTCTTGTGGAGCAGAGAGGGGCATTCAGCACAGCCCCCCCGTCACCCAGACACCCCTGTGCCTCCTGGAGGAGCTCCAGTGCTGCCCTTGCCTCCATTCTCACTACAGGAGCTGCAGCATTAGCCTTGGCTGTGACTGAATGGGAGAACATCAGGCACATCAGTGGCAAGAACTGTTTGTTGTGCCAGCAGAGTATGAGTGATCCTCACCAATGTTCTTTTTTGGTTACCACACTCTGCATTTCTCTGCAGGATGCATGGCTGTGCCTTTTTTACAGTGGAACACCTCTGAGAATGCTTCAAAGTTCTGCAGAGATCCCATCACCCTAAACAAAGAGAAGGAACTTATTTACATGGATATAGTGCATAGAGATTTTTGGTCTAGAAAAATAGAAAGCCATGTCCATGAAGTGAATTATGGCCTTAAAACTTACTTACAGTCTCAGAATATGACATACTTGATGCAAGAAAAATATAGCTAATATGACTAATGAAATGCTAGAATAAAAGGGCACACAGTAAGTGGGTGTTGGCCCATTCTCTATAGATTGGCAAATTTACCAAGCCAGGTAAAGGAACATGCCTTTTAGCAGTGTCCTGCAAGCTAGGGGAGGAATTCTGAAAGCTGGCTGAGATTTATCTTGTCTGTTAGAATACAGCTGCTAACAACAAGCCACTGTCCTTTTGCACTGTGCTGGTGCAGTGGGCTGAACCAAGTAAGGATCAATGAGTAAATCAGTTAGTGAAACCCACCTGTACTTCAGAGGGCTGTGAACATCAGTCTTTATTGACTGGCTAGCATATTCTGGTCTGTAGGAGCCACACCAAACCTAGACAAGGAGGATTAATCATTAGTGGGTCAGTAGGAAGTGAAATTCAGTTTTGGGGATCTTGTTGCTTTTTTTTAAGAGCCATCACAATTTGTTATGCTATAGTTGGAGTGCATTTTATAGAGGAGGCAGAATAGGGACAGTTATTTACTGATCATTTTTCTTTTATCAACTTCTTGGGAAAATTACTAAAAACTTTTTCTCCTAATCACCAAATCATCTTACCTGGGCAAAGTTGAGGAAGAAAAGCTGTTTGTGAGACAGATTCAGTCCAGGCAGCTTTGGCTCCTTCCCTTCCTGTTCCAGCCACTTTAAGTAGGCCTAGGAATGATCACAGATTCACACCTTCAGACATGATGGGCAGTTTGGATGTTATTTTAGAGTGAGAGATTTTAATCACAGTGTATATGAACCCAACATGTCTTCCCTTCTGTATTTTCTTAGCTTTCATCTTTCTAATAAAAACACACAGCTGATTTTGTGAAAAATCTGTCCTCATAAGTACTTTGTTGACATTTCTAGTAAAAAAAATGAAACCCAAAGGTAATTTGCATTCAGCTTCATACATATGGTATTCTCTGACCTGAAAACTGTTATAAAACAGGAAAAAGTACTAAAGTCTTCCATGGAATAGAGTTCTAGAGTAGCAGTTACTGTTGGCAGTGACTGTCCCTGCAAGAATCCATGTGTGTTCTTCATGGAGCTATTTGGAGGCCTATTCTGAATTTCTCCAGTGAGAGGTTTGCCACCACCCTGATGGGTTGTCAGGTTGCTGTTGTGACTCAGCAAGCAAGCATGACAAAGCTTGGCTACTAATATTAAGTACAGCTGGGGATATCTATGAAATCAGTAATTCTACAGAGACTGAATGCCCATGACTACAGTCTGAAGTTAATCAGCAGCTTTCACTGGCTTTTTCTATAGGAACTGGTATCTGGAAATAAAAGTGTTAAGTCTGCAGTTCTATGGTGATGATTTTTCTCTCTTCATGTAACTGCTCATAAAATAGCAGATAATAACCTTGCTCAATGCTAAATCCATTACCTGTTATTGTTACACATTAATTGGCCAATTTTCTTTTTTTAGGTATATTGACATAATGGAGACAAGTTAATGTGTCCTCATGCTGGCTGATTTCTAACGTTGTGTTACCTCATCCTCTGAGCTGCTGAGATAGTCCCAGAGCACACAAAACATAGAAGATAGAGCCAAGGGTGAAAACACATTCAGCACCTCAGAACATCAGAGGCTTCTGTGTGCAGGCAGCTTGTGTCATCCCATGCTATTTCTGCACGTGTGTAAGAGCTTTTAAACCCAAGTACATGTTCACTTTAATGAAGTAATTACTGTTAATGGTGTCCCTCAGAGTCAGAATCCTCAGTTTAGATTTCTGGAAATTGAGGATGTTCTTCTATAAACACCTTTAACTGTTGTGATACTCAACACACCATAGATAAAGAGTTTTACCATGACATCTGTTAGGTTTATTTGTAGAAAAGAACATTCCATGCTCACACTTGAGCAGCACAGGGAAAGAACAGCAAGGTGAAGGGATGATGCTGTTTAATTTTCCTAAAGCTTATAAAACACACAAAAAAATACAACAAAGGAGCTAGCTTTTAGAAACAGGTATTTTGGTGGATAGGATCTGTATTCCTCTTGGGAAGGGGATGGTATTTCCATCTATTCCGTTCATGTCCTACCTGACATGTCATTTTTGAGATCAAAGATGAAAGGTGTGAGAGAAACAAACTTGGAAAAAACAGTTACTCTCCTTCCTAATATCACCAAACCACCTTGCCAAGAAATTAGTGCTCTGTTGCCATGTGACAAGCTGTTTGAAGTTGTAGCTGCCATCTTCAGAATTAAGGGCTTTAGAAAATGGAGACTTTTACCTTTTCCTAGCTAATAAATACTCTGCCTGTGTATGAACGTTGCCCTGGTTTACCCAGGCAGAAGTTTGCAGCACCAAGCATGGCAAGACATCCAGTAGGGATGGAGAATTAGGTGGTCTTCTCCTGGGTGTATGGATGGCAGCAATCCTACACTATGATTGCATTTATGGGGACATAGGCTTCTAGATATAGAATTGAGGCTTTCAGTTTTTAAGTATGGTAATAACCTGTTAATTGTCAATCTTTTAATGGCCAAATAGGTAACCCCACTGCTGAGTCCCAGGGGTAAAGTTAACTCACAGGATATTTGAAGGTTACCTTGTAAGCCTGTCGGACTCCACCATTATCTGCAATATTTTCTCCTAACGTGCTTATTCCACTGACCTGTAACAGAATAACCATTCATTTGCTCTGCAGTCAGTAACACTGGGGAGGCTAAGAACCACCAGCAGAAGCACAGTCATGCATCACAGACAGTCATGTCTGGAACAGGAGGAAGCAGTGACTTTGTGCTAGGTCAGAAAGAGAATTAAAAAACAAAGCAGGGTAAAAGCTGTAGATTAGAGTAGAGAGAGCGTGCAGGAATAGAACATGAGCTGCTGGGCAGAACATACACTGGCAGGACTGGTGAAATACAGCAAACAGCAGATTGACCTCTCCCTTGCAAAATCACCTCATTATTCTGACAGCAGAAGCACACGTGAGCCCAGCTCACCACCAGCCCAGCTCACAGGTACTACTGGTTTTCTTGGCTACACCAGTACCTCTCACTTACAGGAACAATCTTTCTATATTATTTATCCTGTTGTTTGTGCGGGTTTATATTTATCATCTGTAGAGATTCTCCCTTTACATACATTATTTTTCTGTATACAAAGCCAGTGGTTGTTTTCACTTACATTTTGCCCTCCAGCCAGCTCCCAGGTGTAGTTCCCATACTGATAAACCATGCAATGGGACTGCTCCTTGAAATGCATTGCTGAGAAATTGCTCCACCAGTCAAACATATTCCCATCTTTATCAAAATTCCTGCCTGTAGGAAAATTGAAGAAAAAAGGACAGTTTTGAGTGAGAGTAGTGTTAGTAGTAAAGTGACCTTCAGTGTAGCACCCATTTCTTTTTAATGCCAGCTGTCTGGTTGGAGATCTGTAGCATTTGCTACAGATCTAGGTTTCTGAAGCTACATTGTGTGTTTACATGTAATCTGCACAGGGTTAATTAACATTGAAAAGACACACTGAAGAAAACCCCTGTGTAAGAAATTAGTGTCTTACAGTATCAGAAGTTACTTTTTGCCCAAAGTATTTTACACAGAAATCTAGAAAGATAAGTCGATTTATTTCAAATGTTTGGGTTGAAAGAAAAAAAAAAGTCTGTGATTCTACTGACAGCTTTTCTATCCCAAGCATGTAATTGACTAATTTCATTTTACTTTAGGAGCCAGCATATATGTTTGCATTGTATTTACAGTCTGCCAATGCTGCAAAAGTGACAGCTTTTCCTGCGAATTGTCATAGACTTCTTTTATTTGTAACATCCGCTTACTTCTAGTGTGACCTTAGTTCATGAAATACTCCCTGCAAAATGTCCAACAGATTGTTAATAATGTGGCTGTGCTGCTCCCAGACAGGGACTGAGCAGGTGTGAGATTGTCTGTGTATGCACACACTGGTCCCAGCAGTGTGTAACTTCACTTTCTTACAGTGCAACTGGAAGAATAATATTTACTCAGTAATCTTCTCACCATTGTCATCAAACCCGTGGGTAATTTCATGGCCAATAACCATCCCGATCCCTCCGAAGTTCAGGGCTTGTGGCTGGTGTTTGCTGAAGAAGGGAGGCTGCAGAATCCCAGCAGGAAAAACTGCAAAGAGGGGAAGAGAGAGGGAGATGTTATGAGGTGGATTTATCTATGCATACTTTGCAGACAGATTGTTAGCTTGGTTTAAGGCTCAGGAAGGAATATAAAATATAAAGTTATTAGGAACAACATCATGCCCCCTTGTGTGAAATTGTTTCTCTTGATAAATGGAAAATGAAAAGTTAATAAAGGTTTAATTTAGCACCTCTGCCACTGCAGAGTTTCCTTGTTTGAGACCTGAGCCTCATTTACATTTCAGCTTTAGCCCAATCTGGTCTACAATGTATGCAGCAGTAAGTCAAGAACAAAACGTTTAGTAACTGTCTTTTGGTGATAAGTACACTTTGTGTTTTAGAGCCTTTTTATAGGGGAACTAATGGATGTTTTATTGCTTTATTTTTGTTAAAGAAAGGTGAGGAATCATATGCTGCTAACCAACAACACTCGCTGTGTAAAACATGCCCAGCAGTAATTCCTACAGATGGCCAAGTGTACTTGGCTGCCAGCTGGGAGGGACATTGAGAGGGCTGTCCTTCTCCCCTCTGCTGGCAAAATCCCATAGAGTCAGTGGCATTTAGTCCACATCCCATGTACATAAGGTGAAAAGTGTATACACTTCTAGAGGAATTAAGACTGAAACCAATTAAATCTAACATGACACTTTCCAAGAAGTGAAATACTGAAATTATACAACAAGTATTTCACTTAGAGGCAAACCCCTTTTTGACTATATAGCAGGTTTTATCTGTACAATTTTGGAGAGAAATGTGTAAGACAGACTGCAACTGAAACAGAAAACCAGAAGTAGTGTGGAAAATTATTTTGCTCCAACTAGAGACAGGAAGAAAGAGGGTTTAATTGACATCCACACTGTTGTGGGTGGCTGGGCTTGGACTGTTGGTTTGAATGTTAATCTTCAAATTGCTTAAATCAGTAACTTCCATATTACTCATAAGTGCCAAGCCAGAGAGGAGCCTTTAAGACCCAAGTTCCCTGCCTGGAAATTTGGCTGCTGGCTGATTACCATCAGCATAAAACCACCCTGGATAATTAGGGAACCTGCAAGTGTAGCTGCAAGCTGATGTGCATCAGCAAGCTAAAGGAGGCCCTGCTCTGGCTGACAGACTGGTGGCAGCTTTTACACAGCCTGCAATATGGAGGTAAGTGAAAGCTGCACAAATGGAAACCAGCTCTTTCTGATGAACCTAGAGGGATGAATTTTGAGTACTTCACAGGTTTTTGCTTTTAATAATTATCTGAAGTTTTCCCTTGTGATGGCTGGCTGGTTGGTTGGTAGGGTTGTTTTCCACTTCTGGCCTTTGCCCTGTGAGCAGGACATGGTTGCTGTCTGGTTTAGAAAGGATTTTTCCTCTTACAGTATTTGGCAGTACTAGGGTAGCAGATTTTGTCAGTCTGGAGACTTGAATTAAGACCTACTTAGTAGAAATCATTTGGTTTCTCTCCTGGTTGGGAAGCTCAGAATTCAGCAAAGACTCTGCAGCATCTGCAAGCTTCATCTGAGCTTCTGACCAGCTCAGAGAGCCTGGGGAGCCAGGCAGGATGGCTGCCCGTGCCTTTAGTCTGAGGATCTCTGCTAAGCACAAGAAAGGTCAGCCTGGCAATGTTGCCTAAACTCAGCTCTGACATTCTGTAAGCAGAGGTAGGTTTCTGTAGCCTGCTATGCCTCTTATCATTATCATTTCAGTACCATCTGTACAGATAACAGCCTGGAGGGCTGCCCATACGTGTATGGAGTATGTGGAACAGGAGTAGAAGCAGCCTAGCAGATACTGAGCCTGCTCAGCTCTCTGAAGCTGGCACCCGGGCAGCAGCAGTTACTGTCTCAGTCTTCCAAACATAAGGCTGCTCCAGCTACAATATATAAATTGTGTCTGCCAAGCTTGGGGCAGGGAGGGAGCTGATTATTCATCAACAAAGTGACTGCTTGCAAAGAACAGCCTGTCTGCCTTGCCTGGAATATCCACAGGGGCAGAGGCAGATTTGTAGTAGCTGCCCTGCACCCTTGTGGTTTTAAAAAGTGATTAATTAGTTCTGTGCAGTTGTTTAAAATTGTTGTCAACCTACCTATCTGGTTACGGTTGGGGGAATAGAATGCATTGACCACTGCAGCTCCAATGATCCATCTGAAAAGGAATGTTAAACACAGTTAGTAATATTGGGTGTCTTTTTTAAAGACATTCTTTTAATTGAATTATTATTTTTAAAATGTAGGCTGCATATAAGTAAAAAGGGTGCTATTGAACATAACTGTGAAGAAATATTCTAACACCAGGAAGTAATTGGTGTCTCATTTATGAGCAACTTACATGACAAAAAATGCTCAAGTCAAAGTGAGAAATGCTTTTGCTCTTGAATGTTGAGCAGCCACATTGGGGTGGAATGTGGTAGCTGTTTACCACCTTATCTTAATAGTGTGTAAGCTGAGGAGAAAGGAACAGTTTACATTCAAAAGAAAATCAGCCTCTGGAGGGATAAGTGGTTTTATGTCTCCTTGGGGAAACCTTTTAAGCCGTGTGAGACATCACTAGAAAGTTGTAGTACATTACATAGGGAGAGTGCAAAGTATTGGTATTTCATATTCAAATTACCAGGCAAAGGGAGCCTCCTTCAGGAATCTGGCAAAGGTTCCCACAAATGTGCTTTAAACCACTCCTAGAAGGAGCAGAAGTGTTGGGGATTTTGGCTAAAGGGCCACCATCCATAATGCCTCTTGCTGATTGCTGATGCCAGCTGCTCACTTTGGAGCTTTATACCAACAGTTTATAAACATGATGCTTTTATTTGGTGGTTTTAAGAGTAGCACTAGCTGGAGATTTGCCTAAGAGTGGAGAACTGTGAGCTAACAGCTAGGGCAATGCAGGCTGAGGCTTGAGACTTCCCCAGGATGCACTCATGGAGTCAAAGAAGGGATCATGAAGCAGCCAAACCTGCACCTATGACTGGAAGGTCCTAAAAAAATACACTTATATTTTATTTGGTGCAGTGTGAAATAATTGGCCGGAAATGGACATAAATTAGATCTAGTGCTCAACTTCCCCAAGGTTGGGCATGTTTCCAACAGAAATCCAGCCAGAATAGTCTAAGCATTCTTCCCCTGATTATTTTTTTTTTTTAAGTTCTGTGATATTGCTTATCTCATCTCCTTGCTGAGATGTCAGAAAGATCTGTCACTGCCTTTGTGTTAAGTAGCTTTAATGCAACATCTGAACGTGAAGCAGCTTGATGAAGGATTAGAGAGATTCCAAGAGAAGTGGATTAATTCCTGCCAGAAAAAGCAATGAACCACTTGTTTCATTTCAGGAAACTGCTTATGCCCAAGACTTTAAGTTTTCTTGGCCAGCCACAGCATATGACTCAAACATGATAACCATTATTTCAGAACTTAGGTTGTCTGGAGCATGTAGTTGGAAACTTACATATCTTGGTCAACTCTCTCTCGAAGTTTTTTCAAACTCTTTTGGGCTCCAGCTCTCAGGTTTTCCAGAATGTTTTCGAAGTAATTATGTTCACTGAAGTTTAACTAAAGAAACAGATATCCAAGTAGATTAGTAAGCTGTGTAGAGAGAGGAATTCATCGTGCCAGTGAATGTGTCTCCTAGGAGTGTTTTGCTCTTTGCCTGCATTTATTTATAAAATGTTCAACACTATCAAAGTCTGTGTGCTATCCAGTCACTTGGAAATGACAGTTACACAGGTGTGAGTATTTTGAGTGGCAAGACAGTAAATGGAGGTTTTTATATTGAGGTGGTACTTGAGGTATGCACAGCATACTTACATTGGCATATTCCTGATCTAGCTTTTCATTCTGATCTTCCAAAATATAGTCTGGGTAGCCAATTTGTTCTTTGATGGCCATTGCCTAGAAGAAAATAGTTTAATGTTTCCTCTTATTTGTGAGTAGTTTGGTTTTTGTGTATGGTTTTTAAGTTTCAGTACATGTTATTGTTCAAATTCTTTAAATATTTCCATCTGGTTTCTCACAAAGAGGTGGACAGTAGCAGTAAAGACCTTGATCAAGTGCACCAATTATTTTAGTATGGAACATGTAGCCTTTGCCTCACTTCCTGGTGTTCAGCAACTATGGGGAGACCCTACAGCACCATCTGGCAGGGATTGGGTGGGCTTAACCCTCATGTAGTCTCTTTTTTGTTGTCTTTTCCTCTTGCTATTGGACCAGTGCTGATGGTCCTCAAGTCAATGAAAACTTTGAAATTTTTTTCTTCATGGATTGCACTGCATTTAATTGTCACCCTCGCTGATGCATCGGGTGCCATCTTCTCTCCCCATTTATAACATGGGTCACAAGTCATTAAAGGCAACAAAAATGTATGTGTGCTAACAAAGGATTAAAAAGGACAATGTAGTAGTGGCTGACAGGATAGTGAAGACGAAAGGTTTTTTTTCCTCTTGTTTGTAGAGGAACTGGGAACAGCAATGCTACAAAATTCCAAAGACTTCAGGAGGAAATAGTGAACTCCTTGTTATGCCTGACCTTCTCACGAGCCTTCTCTTTCGATGCCTCATCCATCCACTGTAACTCATCTAAAGTCTCGATGAACACTTCGCGAATCTTATCGATTAAATCTCGGACCTACAAGACAGCCAGTAAGGAATTAATCATCCACAGGATATTTTGGAAAACTTCCTACTGAGAGATCATATCCTGAAATTCTACGCTCTAAAACATTCAGCATTTGGAAGAGCATCACAAATGAGTTCTTGTGCCTTCTTTAACAGACAAAACAGGAGCTCGGCTGGAGGGGAACGGGCACTGCAGACAGTGTGCTGTACAATAGTATGAAGGGTGAACTACCTACCATCCTCTTGCTCTCACCAGCAAATGTCTCCCTGACATACATGGCTCCCACTGCGTTCTCCATGTTGTTGTTGACATAGCTCACACACTCCCTCCAGCGGGCTTCCTCCAGCGTTGTCCCGTAAAGTGCCTGCAAGGCAAAGCACCCCAGGGCTCATTCTGCCTGCACCGCTCTTCTGAATCATCGCCTAAGGCAAAGGTTTCCAGTGCTGTGGTCTGCTGTTTCAGATCGGTCTGGGGATGAGGTGACATTAAGATTGCGCTGACAAGGGCTCTGTCTGACCAGGGCCACCTCTGGTGGCTGTGGGGCTGTCTCTAGGGTGTCTTTAGGAAGAGAGGAATTACCTTCCTGTAGCTGGCCCGAGCATCCTTGAACCGCCGGCTCAAGCTGCTGACTCGATCGATCACCAGTCGCCAGATGAGGTAGTTCTGGATGGTGCTGTGTGGGAAAGCAAAGCCGAGGTTAATCCCCTGTAAAAAGCAGCACTGGTGCAGGCAGACAGAGGGGAATCTTCATTGGAATGGAGACAAGAAAGCAAAGGATTGCTGTTTGTGGTCTGTGAGCAAACTGCTGCCAGCAGCTCCACACCACTGCAGGTGGCAGTGAACTGGTGTCCTTATTCTCAGAGAAGCTCTGGCAGAACTTGCAAGCATGCCTAATGATTTACATTTCCACAGTACTTCCATGACTTTTGTCTTGGATATTCTCCAGTTTCTTTACCTTGCTGAGTACTTTGAGATAATTGCTTTCAGCTCTTGCAGATAGGGCATGCCATATACAACAACCTCCTCTTCTGGGTCAACCTGGACACTTACTGAAGACATGACACCTTGGATGAAGAAGGTCCAGTTGAATTCCTAGACAGACAGAAAGACATGCACCAGTGTTTAAGTGCCTTAGTAACTGTCTGGACTTTGTACATTTCACAGGATTCAATGTAGTTGTAGTGTTGTTCAGAAAAATGTTTTTAGGGGACTCTGTGAAGACAACATTGAGAATGGGAATGATTTTATACCTCTGTGAATTTATCAGAGGTGTAACACAATTTCCAATTGGCGTGGTAATAAAGAGGAGGATGAAAGTATTAGACTGCTCATTAAAGACTTACATTCAATGCAAACTTTTCCTGTAGCTCTTTTAAGGTCATTTTGTTGTACAACAAAGTCACATCATGCCTTTCTTCTGCTGGGGTAGTTGCCTGAAGACATTCACAAGGTTATTACAAGAATAGAAGACAAAACTATCAATGGCTGAAATTTCATGCATGTGCACAGGTACACACAAATGAATAAGACAGTTCATTTTGGAAAAGAAAGCACATTTGACAGTGTACAGCACTGCTCTCTGAAGGTCAGTGTATGAACTTGGGCCCTCCTGATTCAATAAAGTTTCAGCAGTATCTTGAGCCAAGAGGTTCCCTTTATTCACTTCACTCAAAGACTTAAGAGACTCTCCCCCTAACCTCTTCCTCCTCCTTGGGGTGTTCTGTACATCTGTACTCACATTTGCAATCTCTGTTTCAAGCTCCATAACCTTTGCCATTTCCTCTTGGACATAGGAATCATCTTTAGACATATTCTTGTCTTCCCGGATCATTTTGGCAATGGTGATCATGAACTGCAAGTAAGCTTCTCTCACCTGCACACAAGAAACAGAGCAGAGCTAGAATTACCTGAGCAAAGAGAGAGCTCCCTGCTTTGAGTTACATGATGGGAATAATGATCCCTACCAGACAAAATGCCAGGGTAAACATAGAAGGTTTAAGTTCTCTGAAAGTAATACCATAAATCTTCTAAACTTTGTTTTTACTGTCTGAAAAAACCCCTCCATCTCAGATGGTTCCCAGGGATACCTTTGCTTTATTTCTACCAGGAGGGTATGGCTGGGATTTATGCCTCAGAATGGACCTTGAAAAGATATTTGGCTGCTGAGGGAGTCCTGATCTCTGATACAGGACAGCTTAATAGTACCCGTTCTCCTTGCCTACTTTTATTTCTCTGTATGCCTTAGAAACCAGATAAATACAGCAACTCTTGTAAAACTGAGTCTGGGCATTTACATGATGATGATTTGTGTTTTTAGGCTGAGTGCTGAGGCCTTAATCAGGCCAGACTCCCACAGGCCTCAGCAGGAGTTTTGCCAAAAGATGCTGGACTAAGCACAGGGGGAGTTTGGGTCATCAGAGTTGGGCTCATTGTCTGTGGGAAGTGAGCTGTTAAATAGCAAATAAAAAGGGGTTGTGTCTCCTCCTTATTCATTAAGATTAAAAACACAGCCTTAGCCCTACTTTTATATTTTAAAATTAAAACTTTATTAAGCAGTACTTGTTTTCTTCTACTAATTTAGGATCACCTATCTACTGTACCTGATTTTCCACTTCCTACAAATCAGTCTAAGTCTGACTTTCATGCAACAATGCATAAATAGCACTTTTTCTTCGGTAATGGCCACTATCTAGGTGCCACTTGCAGGACAGGATCCCTGTTCCAGCAGCTATCTGCAGTTCCCAACACAGCTACGTGGAGACTGATTTGTATCATGAGATGGATTAACAGGGGTTGGCAGTTTGGAAAGGTGTCCAGGAGGTGTGGGAACAATCTCATGAAAACTCCACAGGACTGTGTTTGAGGCTGTGTTATGTATGAGGATATAGTCAGATACACTGCAGTAAGATGAGGAGGAGTCTCACTGATGTTTTCATCTGCCTTTACAGCCACCAGACAAAAGAGTCTAAAATGCTGATTGTTGTGTGTCTGTATTCCCTTCCATTCCTGTTAGGAAAATTAGTTTGACGTTAGGCTGCAAATACTCTTTGTTAGTATGACATAATTAAGGAAAATAAAATGTACTAGAGCAGTACTCTCATCTTGGAAACTGATAAATTATCTGGCTATGTTTGCAACAGCTTTCTATGTATTTACAGAAGACCTCACAGTTTTTCTGTTTATTTTCAGAGAAAAGCAGCTAGAAAATAATCTCTCACCATTTTCATGTAATTTTAGGGAAGGGGGGAGTAAGTGGTGTAGATTATTCATAGCTCAGAATCTGTTCCATTAACAGCTTTGGCTGCTCTGTGTAAAATGCTTTTCTTATTTTAACTTTTTTCTCCAAATGAAGACATGAAATTCTTGTGAAATATTTTTGTGTTCAACAAAATGTATTTTGGGGAATTGTATGATCAAATATGATCCAGTATGACAATTCTTCTCCCAGATCTATAATCTCTTTTCACCTTGTTAAAGCCAGATGAAGAAATAAGAAAATCCAAGATAATCTGGGCAGTAAATATCAACCTATCCTTCAAAATTAGAGACTGTTTAAGATAGCAGACATTACGATTTTATTTTCCCATAACCTTTTCATCTGTATGAATTGGCCAATTCTGTGAGGCTTGATATTTATGCAGCTGTTCAGTTCCTTTATAAACTTTACAAAATCCTGGAATAATTAGGAAAAAAAGTATCAATGAATGTCACAGTCTGATTGTTACATAACATAAAGACTCGTATATTTGAGTTTCCCGAAACACAGGGATAAGTAATAATGTTTTAGTAGCAGAAAACAAATTAATTACCCAGAATACTTACTCTTTGATAGTTGCCCCCATTAAAGTAGTAATCCCTGGATGGCATTCCTAAACTGGGCTGGTCAATCTGAAGGAAATCATACACATTTCTTTAGTTAGTGAGGAGCTGGAACTGGTGTCGTCCAAATTCATGCAAGGCAATGTGAAACACTGCATGTGCCATCCTTCTGGGTTGGAATGACAGCAGTAACCTCAAGCAATCAAACAAGTTTAGCTTTCTAGGAACTGGGCTGAGATGGGAGGCACAAGTTTTGGCTCTGGATTTCTAGATAAGGGTAGGATGGATACTTGGGTGGGTCATTAAGCAAAAGCTTTCAGTAAACATTGAGATCTATGAATGCATTCTTAGAAAAGAAGTTGTCTGACTTGAGGGCTAGAACATGCATAAGCACACATGAACAAACTCTGAAATATTATTTACGTGTTTTAAAAACATTTTGCAAGTCCCAAGAATTTACAACCCTTAAATTCTATAAATAATCAAATCTCCATTGATTTTTATTTCTTTAACTGAAACGAAAGCTATGCCACCATGAAATGTTTCTCACTGTGACTTAAAGGCAGATCTGCCACTTGGGGTCCAGACCTGTTGTGTGCATTTTGCCAGTATTGTGCCTACCCACCACTTATGGAAAGCTGCTCTGTATGTAGGGTAAATAACTTCCCAGCAGGATTCTGGCAGGTAAATACTGCCCTGCAGTTCTTTTCTTACATAAATGATGTGTCGGCTGGAATCCCGGTCATCATTCCACACAAACATGTCAATGAGGACACGTTTGTTAAATCTGGAGTTCATTATGGAGAGATTTTCTTCCATGCTCCAATTTGGCTCTGGGAGATAAAGGGGGAAATATGCATTATTTATCTAGATGTAACAGGACTGCTTAAGCTGTAAAGTTTGCAAACTTACTGCTGAAATGGTTCAGAACCAGCCTGCAGCTGGTGTGAGAATATTTGTGCAGGACACTCCTGGAGTGTCCAGAAGCAGCTAGATTGCTCTTACTGCCTTGTCTGTCTCAGTGATATAAAGTAATCAGTAAATTATTTTTATATACCTGTGCAATTCCTTATACATAGTATAAATCACCATGACCTTGTCAAGTTAGGAAGTTGTGTTCCAAACCCCAATTAGTTTGCAAGCAGTAGAACACAGCTGTATTACTTTTGTTTTCAGTATTTGTGTTGGTCCATTGGTTTCCTAACTGTTCCAAAATGTACATTGTTCATGGATGAGATCCTGCATATGGGTATTGCATTTATACAGCTCACTGCATGCTAAATATGCACAATACCCTGACTGTTCTTTATGAAGAATTAAATTGGAGGATCTAATACAATGGGAGTCATCTCCTTAGTGCAGTAATTTTGACTAATTCTGACTTAGTGCAGTAAAAAAAAAAAAAAAACAAAACACTACAGAACTCTTCCAGGCAGAGCTTTACCTTTGGTCTTATTCCAGTCTGCAGAAGCCACTGGCCAATCTCCAACCAGTGTTAAGGCCTCCAGCAGAGGCAGTGAATCTCGTTGCTCTATAAGACCTGAGAGAGGAAAAACATTATTAAATGGTTTTTATAGAAAAGATTAAGAAAAATGGGTAATGCACCTAACAGCTTAAATCAGAAATGGAACTCGTCACAGCAGAAAATGAGATACCATGAAATCATGTATCTCCTACATTAGGATGCAGAAAAGTAATGAAAATACTTCTGTTGACTTCAGTAGTGATGTTGACTGAATGCATTAGGAAAGGATGAAATGAGACATGGTTTTGCATTGGGAAGGGAAGGCTTTGGATTAATACCAGAGGTAGGTAACCAACATCTATCCTTTCTGCATCCCAGATTGTACACTAAGCCTTGAGGGCAGATCAAGCTTTCCAGGCAAGGCCACGCAGGTTAAACAAATATCACCTGCACTCTGGCTTAAAAGTAAATCGGTGCTTTTGTACATTGGCATTGAACAGGAGAATCAATGGAACAGGAAGAGACTCACTCTCATTCATGCATGACTTGTAAAGTATTTTAGCTTTTTGAAATGCTTCTCTGTCTCCTTGATCTGAAGTCTCCAGCACACCTGGGGAAGAAACCATTGCAGTGAGTTTTTTTTACCATGGAGAGCTTTGATCTCTCCATAAAAATTGCTGAGAATTCAGGTCTCTGATAAATACTTGTTACTGTAGAGTTCAATTACAGTGAAACTGGAGTGCTCTTTAAAGGAGCTATTAATTGAAAGAGTGTCAGGAAGAGGGACATGCATGCAGCTTGTCCTGCTCCTTTTGAAGTTAGGACCAAATCACCTATGGCTATTTTTTAGTGAGAACAGGATGTTCCCACAAAATGGATGTAGCAAGAGATGTAGAGATTAAAGGACTAGAAAAAAAAAAATCACAATCAACACTTCTCTGGAAGTTTATTCCCCTGCATAGTGTGCAGGAACATCTGAAAGTAAACACAAGTGCATAACCAAGGACAGAGCAGCCTCATTCCTACCTTTTAGGATGATCTCCAGCTCATCCCTCAGGATGTCAAAGATGCTGTATCTGGAGCTGGTCTCTGGGATGACGTGCCGGTTCAGCCAGCCCCCACAGGCATACTGGTAGAAATCCTTGCAAGGGTCAGCTGTTGAGTCCATATTCTGAATTATTCTAGCAGCTAGGTATCAAAATCAGAGAGTTGAATTCCACAGACTGCCCAGCAATCTCTGGGACTACCAAGGGCTGTCAGGAAGCTGCTTGGGAGAGCAGCACAAGCACTGCAATGTGTATCTAGCCCAAGGGGAAATGTCATTCCTTCTCAGCTTCCTCAGTCCTAAAGCCTGAACTCAAGTGTGCTTTCTTACCTGAACTTGTGTGCTCAAGCTCAGTAGAACTACCACCACCTGAAACATCCCCCCTGCAATACTGGCCCACAATACCCATCATTACCTGCTGTAACACATCCAGGTGTGGTACAGATGTTGCCTGAATTGGTGCTGTAGCGGGCGCCTGCAGGGAGAGGAGTAAGAAAGCAGATGGAATTAGTTGTTTTGGAAAGAAATTGCTACCCATGTTGCTTGCCAGCAGCCCAGCCTCAGTGACAGCTGTTTAGCTTTAGAGCAAGCCAGTGAATATTAGTGCCAGTAAAAGATACAAAATGACAACTGTGAAAAATCTCCTATCTGCAGATTTATGAGGAGAATTTGTTGGAAGCAGCATTGCAGCAGTCTGGACAGAGAGTTTGAACTGTCCAGTTAAAAAAAAAAAAAAAAAGTCCAGTGAAGTCATTATCAGTTATCTCAATGCATGGCAGAGCTCCAAGCAGCAGATCAGAGTGAGTGGAGCACAGACTGTGCTCAGGGCTATGGGGTGGGCTGGTGTTGGCTCTGTGTGCCATGAGCACAGGCAGTGATTGCAGAGGGCCTTGATGTGAATTCACAGCCCCAAGTTCTGCTGCAGACTCGTTGTACATGAAAACAGAATTTTTTTACACTGAGTCCTAAGGTGAATGTGTTGGTGCTGCTGGTCATGCCACCCTTGTGTCCTGGTTGCTACAGAACTGCAGTGGGAGGGATCTGACACCCAGCCTCAGCCCTAGGCACAACAAAATTTTGCTGTTTTCATTTCCAAATTGTGAAACTGGACTAGCTTAGCATCTGCTGAAATAGACAACTACTTGGTTCCACACTGGAAGACAAGAAGTTGACACCCTTACTTTAACAGGATGTTTTAAACTTTTTTTTTGTTCCTTACAATAGGATATTCGTAGAAAGGAGTTACTAAAAAAAATCCTTCCAATGAAAACAAGTGTTTTACATGAGAGCAAACAAGATTACAGTAATTCAGATAGAAAGAAAACAGTAGGGAAGAAAAGAGAGCTTTGAAGTTCATCACTGGAAGCAACATAAAAAGCCCCCACTGTGACTGGGAATGTAACGTGCAGGGCTCAGCAGAGCTGTGTGAGATGACCCTCATGCCTTGTTACAGTTTAGTGTTCAGCAATCTGAGCAAAAACACAGGTAATAAATGTTTGAAGAAAAAGAAATGAGTAGTTGAATATGGTATGGTGTGGTATGTGGTAGTTGTCCCTAGAGGAGAAAGACAATGGGCAAGGTGAAAAAGAGGCTCAGCATATTTTAGGACAATGATTTCTCTCATTGTCCCCAGGGCCCAGGCAGGGCTCAAGTGAAGCTTTTTTTTATTTAATCAAAGCTTCTCTCTTCAATATAACCTGACAATGACTAAGTTCAGTTTCCGGAACCCAACTGCTTTCAACAAGATTCCAACTCCCCACATTCAGAAACCCCTTGTGACTGTGAAAATGTAATTGAGCTGTATAAGGAGGGAAGCCAAAGCTGTTTTGAAACCTCAGTTGTGCAGTGAGGGCTCTGAAACTCTGCCACAAACCCAGATAATTAGAAATGGCTGGTGGGGGGCTCTCGGTTTACTTCTGAAAGTGGCTCCTTTGTTTTTCTATCAATTATCTCTTTCATGCTTCAGTACCATTCCTGACAAAGAACCAAGCCAACCTGACTCTGTGTGAGATATGACCAACACTGCCCTGTTTTACTCCACAATGTACTTGTTGGGTCTTTGCTCTCTTGACTGAGACTCGGTCTGCTGCACCTCTTGGACTTCAGATAATGAGAAACAAACATAAAATGTACCTTCTGAAGTCTCAGCTAGATAACTTGCTGCACTTCATTTGCTCAAATTACTTCGCTAAAAACAACCGCCCAAGTTTTCAGTATAAATATAGGTATTTATTTTTCCTCCCTGGTTGAATATTGTTGATAGGTTGGAGCTATAACAACACAGACCCCTGCTTTGACATCCATGGACAAAGCCTGCTGCAAGTGGAGATGCAGGAGAACCCCATGTTCCTCCAGCTGCACAAAAGCCAAAACCTCAGTGTTAGGGGTATGTGGGAGATGGAGGCTTTTCTCCTCTCAAACCTTCTCCCACAGCCAAGTACATCCAGGATCCAGCTTCTTACAGCATTTTTCCTCTTTTAAAATCAATCCCTCTCTTTTCCCACCTCTTTCTTCTGAGATACCCTTCCTTGGATATACCTTTCAAAACTGGCAAAGAGGGATGTCCAAAGCACTTACTGGTCAGCAGCAAGATGGAACTTCTGAGGACTGCAGAGCACTGTAGTTCTCTTCAGCAGTTCATCTTTTGAATGACAATTTTTTAAAGTACAAGTTGCTTTTCACAGCCTCACTGAAGTGCATTTTTAGGCAATGAGAGCGAAGCAAATCACTCTGTACAGACCCTGAAGCAGTCAGTGTGTGTTTAGTGTCTCCCCGCTGTGTTTTGAGGCCCACAGATGGCTGGAGATGGCACACATTGAAGCAATTACATCCACAGTTGCCACCAGGCAGTCAAGTGTGAGCTTTACCTTTCAGCACCTTAGCTCTTTCTCCTGCAGAAGGGCTGTCAGCACTGCAGCCTTTGGTGCTGCTGTAAATTATTTGCAACAAAGAGTGTAATTGCCAAATTTAGCATCTCCTCCTCTGAGAGGGATGGCTGTACCAAATGTCAGTGTCTTCAAATGGACTCTGGAACACAATTATTAAGCTCTTATAACTTCTTACCTCTAGTCTAGCTATAAGCATGGCTGAGAAAGAATTTCATGTGAGCATTGCTTAACTATTTGCCCACTTTTGCAGCCCTGTTACTGCACATTCACACAGCTCCACCTGAGTAGAATGGAGAAGAGTCTTGCCACCCCACTGTCATTTCCTCACAACATCTGAGCTAGCTGCCACTACTTTAAGTTCTCCATCTCCTTTGAATAGATGTCTCATTAATCAACATTCACAGAGTCAAAGGATGACTGACTACACATCAGTCTAGGAGTCAAGCCAGATCTTGGGCCCAGCCTCTTCTCATGTGCCAGCCACCAGTTCAGATATTGCCCCTAGTCAGCAGGTTCTTGTGAATCCATTGTGCACATCAATCCCATTCACAGCCTAGGAAATGCAGGAGTGCAACATGGCTTTTTGAAAGCCACTCCCAGCACAGGGTGCTTCTTAGCCCCAGGGTTGTATTTGTGCTTCCAGCCTGACTCAAAGGGCAGAGTGCAGGTGCCTGTGTGTGCCCTCCAGCTTTGGAACAGCTGTGACTAGTGACAACCTGTGGGGATGCAGAGACCAAAAAAAGAGCTGCAAATCTTTCTTGAAGAAACCCCACAAACTTGGGAGCCAGAAAGTGAATAAAATATTAATTAAACTAATAACATGACTTCGGAGCAGTCAGGACCAGCAATTAGGTGAGAATGGAAATTGTTTGTAATGAAGTTGTTTGGAGAAGTCACTGACTGTGATGTGATGTGTCAGCTACAATAAGTGCTGAAATGTTCTTCAGCCTGTAACCTTTCCAACAAGTGATGAGATCTGGAGTTTAGTAAATATTTGTAGAACATAGCTGAGAAAGAGCTGTGAAAAGGCTGCGAAGATGTACGTGTGGGTGTGAGGGAAAGATTGAGAGCATGGTGTATTCAGATTCAAAGACTAATGACTTCAGTTCTGTCTGCTTCCTTTTCTAAAATCACCCCAATATTACTTTGCTGTTCTTAATATATCTTCCTTTAGTTTATTTAGAAAAGGTTTTTAACTTCTTCGGATATCACAAATCCCCAAACTGCTTCTAGAACTATTACTGTGAGAACTTCAGTGTTTTTGTTGTCTGGGTACATAGCTACCAACTGCAGTCAGGATCAGCATCCATCACAGGAGTTCCTGCTCTAACCAGAGGCCTCTTCCTCACACCACAGTGCTCTGCTGCAGGCTATGTACAAGCAGAACAAAAATGGACACCCTGAACCACAAAGCCTATATATAGCTCCATGTAAAAAGAGAGGACATTAAAGTAAGACAGGTAATCCTTGTAACCACATGCACTATTTGAACAAAACCTTTCAAGACAAAAAATGTTGTGCAGGAATATTCACTGGTTGTAGTGCAGACCTTTTGTTTTCTCAGTTTTAGACCCAAATAGTACATAGAGGCACTTATCTAAAAGATGCTGTGGGCTCAAGTTCTTGCTGCTCCATTCCTACCTGTGAATTACCTAAAACTTGTGGCTACTCAAAGGTATGGCTACATCTTGCAGTAGTTCAGGGATGTATAATTCAATGTAAACAGAGAGGCAGAAACTGATTATCAGTGCTGGAAACACTTCCTGAAGGCAGGAGAAAAGAGCCAGGAGGAGCTGCACACTGTACAGGACAGGCAGCAGGTCAGCTCTGCAATCCCTTTGCACTCACAGTTTGCTCAGGAATGTCTGAATCTGGGAAACATTTCCAGTGGCAGTTTAATTGCTGATACGAGCCTGACAAATATTTAGACGTGTGAACTGCTTTCTCACAGATAAACCTTTCATTTAAAAAAAGTACTTTACCTGCACATCCCATGGATTTATATGAGACCAGCATTCAGGTGAATATTAATAACACCTGAATTCTGATTTGCCTGAAGCCAAGAAGCAAGACAGAGAGCAGATTTCTCAAAATCTTTACGCATGCAAGGAACAAAATTCTGCAGAGTTCAATATTTTGTTACAGAAACTTCTACCCTAGGACCTAGCTCTGGGGAATTTGTTTTCCTGCTGTCTCCAAAGATCATAGAATGAATACAAGCAACTTTCTTATGAGTATTGTGAATACCAATTACTCAGATTTCATCTGCCACTGGAACAAGTGCTGGTACCATTTAATAGCTGGTAGCAAAAGCCACGAGCAGTAAAAAGGTTTTTTTCATTAATTATTGCTTGGAATTGTGCAGTGCTGTGCTTGAAGGGAAGTAAGCAGTTCACTGCAGGCAGGGATGCAGAGACAATGCACGGAGGAAACAATGCCTGGCTTCAGATTTGTTGTTCAGACTTAGTTTAATTCTCTAATGTTTTAGCAAAGCTCTGAACCCATGAGGCATTAGTGGAAATGACAAGCGTGGGGCAGGTGCTGCTGCCCATCATGTTGGTTGCTTCACGGAATTTTGAAATAGAGCTCTGCATTTGGTGTGCCTGTGGAAAAACTTGGATTTTGAGAGTTGGCATGCTCTGCCCTTAGCCTAGTCAGGCAAAGCACCTCACAGTAACACACCTCACTGCTAGGTTCCTGGCAAGACCTTGGTATGAAGGTCACTGAGCCAAATCTCACCTAGAGATAAATTGCCTGATGTTGTATTAAAAAAGCCTCATTTTCCTCAGCACATACTGGCTTTGGGAGTTTTGTTTGTATTTTGTTTTTGTTATAAAAAGTCCCAAAAGCTTTTAAGCAATCTCCCCTTTAGATCTCCTGAGCAGCTGTTGCTTTATAACTCCTGGCAATAATGAATCCTGACTCAGGCTTCTATAAAATAAGGAACACCAAGCTTTACACACAGATGTTCAGACACACACCTTCCCCTCCAAAATAGTGCAATACTTAGTTATGCTTGTCAAAACAATGCTGAATTCAATAAAATGCATAGAATTAATTAAAAGCTCAAAATCCTGCATCACATCATTTAAAAATGAAATAAAATCCAACACAATCCTCTCTGTGCATGAACTTGGAACAAGGCAGAGACAGCCATGTCCCTCACAGAGGTGACCTGAATGTCTTCCTGTATTTTTGTTTTCATTTAGCTCTGCGAAGAGACTAGTATGTGGTTTGCAGAGGGAAGAGGAGAGTTATTCCCAGGTTCCTTACCTCTGCTGCTGGCATACAGGATCACCAGGGCGACCACTGCACAAGTCATGAGGAGCAGCAAGACAGCCAGACCGATGGCCACAAAGCTCCAGGATTTCTTCCCAGATTTTGTTGATTTTTCCACAATATCCATTTGACTTTCTGATTTCCCCATTATTGTCACTCTAAATTGAGGAGGGGAAGGGAAGAAAGAATTAACAGAACAGCAAAATCAATATAGGAATAAATGCATGACAAGTCAGGGAGAAGAAGCAGAACAAAAGCAGATAAAGAAAACTCCCAGATTATTACATGTATTTGTCCATTTGATTGTCCACAGATTTGCCAACCTCATTCTCCATCTCCTGTGCCCACCAGATTGCCCACACTCAGGCTGTGCTGCTGGGGGGCTGTTCTGGGCTACACTACCCCAGGCTCCCAGTGGGGCAGTGTCCTAACTTCAGGAGCCTGCTCTGGGGAAGTATGGAAAGGTCTCATGACCAGGTTGGGCAATTCCTTTCTCCCAAAGAGGGAAGGAGGGGGAAAGCTGCCTCCTTCCACTCCCCACTTGGAAAAGTATCTCGCTGTTTCGAAGTCTTTTCCTCTCTGGATGTGAGGAGGGCTGCAGAGCTGTGTTAGCAGCAGCGGAATCCAAGGAGGGATCCTTCCAGCTGCCCGGGAGCAGGGGCTGCTCCCTCCTCAGCAGGGATGAAGGGCTGGGAAAGGCTCCTCCAACACGTGGCAGCTCGCAGGTCCGCAGGACTTGGTGACCTCCAGCTTCTCAGATCCATGCTGGAAGTTGTGAGCTCCGTGTGTGCAGCTCCCAGCTCCAGGGAGGTGCGGGCAGGGCAGGGGGAGGGAAGGAGGGAGGAGGAGGAGGAGGAGGAGGAGGTCTGATGGCCGCAGCAGCCGGGGCTGAGCCTGCCAGCAGCTCCGCTCCGAACGCGGCTTCTCCCAACTTTTCCTGCAGCTTCCCTGCAATCTGCCAGCAGGTTACTGGGCTGCTGCGCTGGCAGAAGGAGCCTGAAGTCAGAGGGGACTGAGACCCCCTGGCTCCCAGTGCTGGCAGCTTTTGGGTGCAATATATGGGAACAGCTTCTCGCTTGAAAACACGGATTTGTAGATTGCTGCAGCTCTGCACAGAGTCCTTTTATGCTACAGCTTGGAAATCTGTCTGGTGACAACTGGGAAAGACAATAAAAGCCAGGGCAGGAGAGGCATATGATCTCCCTTGGTTTTTCTTTTATTCTTTTCCAGAGCTGACTTTGGGACGAAGGAGAGGCAGGGCTTTGTTCTGGGTTTTGTTGTGCTTTGTTTTTCCCCTGCGGGCCGGTTGATTGAGCTCCCTGCTTTGCTGAACTTGCTGCCGAAGTTCTCACTATGTAGTTTCAGGGGGTTCCTCTCTCAACCCGAGCACTGCACCGGTGCTCTGAGTTTTGTGCTTGTGCAGGAGGCAGCCCTGAGGGCAGAGCAGGGGTTTCTTTGCTGCAGTTCTCTTTGTTGGAAGCACAGAATGTTCCAAGAACACAGACCTGGGTCCATCAACGGGGCAGGAAACAACGAATGCCCCTTTCTTCTGACAGGAGTCTGAGCCTCCTCTTCTAGTCAGTATTCTGCCTCATAACCCCTTTGAGAAATTGCCTTTTTTATTATTTTTTTTTTTCCAGAGTCACGTTTTCTTAGGCTTCTGTCAAGTGTGAAGGCAGCTATTCTCATCCCACCATCTGAAGAGGAGGATAGGAACACAAAGATCTGAAGTAAATGGATGCACTTGCAGATCCTGGGTGTCCATCTGTGGGAACTAACTCCAGAAGGGAAGGTTACTTAGAGGAGAAAGCCATGCAGTTAACTATGATGAGTTCAGTGATCTCTTCCACTTGCTGGGAGCTCTACATCTAACAAATAAGTTGCCTTTGCATGAGAATCTTCCCTGTTGCTGAGCAGAGTTACTGTTACCTCGGGCATTACTTTGTTCCATGTTTTGGGATGAAGTGGGAACCCTGCAGGAATCTTTTCCTGTACATCTCACTGCTCTTCAGTGTGAGCAGAAGCACCAGCAGCTGTAAAGGACATAGCTGCAGAGCCATTAATTTTGATTGTCTTGAGCAGCTTGGTGTGGTCAGTGAAATAGAATCATCTGTCATTTTTGACAGTTCTCCACTTGGGCAGTGAGGTCCCATTCTGTTCATTGCTTCTAAGCAAGAAGACTTGTTCTGGTTTCTGACACTGTATCAGTCTCACCTTCCAGCTTTTATGGCAAAGGAGGGCTGACAATGCAAAGTGAAAGTTCAGAATGGATTTTTTAAGTGTGTGAAATCTTCAGTTTCTCCTTTCAATCAGTTTTAATCACCACGTGTAATTCAGCAACTGTATCTATTCCCACAGAAGTGCAATACCAGATCTGATATTAACTGCATGTGAAATAATTTGCATTTCTTCTTGAGTGCAGATTACAAAAATCTTTGTAGAGAGTGCTTATAAACACTTCAGTAGCTGGCCTCTTTGTCTTCAGTTCTAACCTCTGTTGTGACCTGGCTTTACATGTCCAGAGTACACAGATAAAGATGTATTTCTTCTGTTTATATGAATGAATCAAAATAGAAAAGCTCACCCCAACCAAGATTTATCGTGCACATCTGAACCTGTTAGATTTACCACCACCATCACTGGTTGTGTTTAGTACCCTAAAGAGTATGCACAATTTCAGTACTGCTCATTGGCAGTAAATGTCCTTGTTACCCTCAGTCTAAGCAGAGGCTTTCTGAAGACTGAAAGTACTTAAGAAACTCTGCTCGAAATGAGTCTGGTATAAGCTTTTACTTTAAATACAGGAGACAATCTGAAGCTAGAAGGTGACACAAACAACCAAACAGCCTGGCTCCCAGCAAATCAGCACAAGGAATGACTCCAGGACAATGGCTGGATGCTTCCCTTTGATTTACTGTAGCAGAGATGCAGACTAAAGAGGGTAACACAGTGTGCTCAAAAATAATGGGTCTGTCTTTGAGAGCCAGTGTAACCCTGTCATCATAGATAGCATAAAACCAAATAAAAATCAGTACTCAAATATCTGATGTCTGGTTGGCTGCCAGATATGAGTGGTGTAAATAACTGCTAATAGGTGCACATCTGAAACAAATTAGAATTGGGAAAATCTCAAAGTTTAGATGATGTTTTGGAATGCTTCCCTCACCTTCCCATTAGAGATAATAATTTTTTTAACATCATCAGAAGAAAAAAATAAGACACTGATGGTATTAGGTAGAAAAGGTATGCAATGATTTCTGCAATGAATTCCTAAAGGCATGCACTTTGCACAGAGAAGCAGGTATGAATGTGAAGTTGTCTTACCTCTGTCTTGAGGAGAATGTTTTTCAGCTGCAGAGGTCAGTGGTTTGTTTAGTTTCTGGGATGCAATTGGAGTGGCTCCATTTTCTGGCATATTCTTATGATCAGCACTGATCTCTTTAGTAGGCTCTCCCCAATAATGGTTTTGCAAAGGACTGTGCCTACAGCCTCCTCTCCCCTTCCCTTGTTCATTCTCTCTCACACACAGGTGGCTGAGAATGCCCAATGAATTAAAGCTCTGCTCAGAGACTTAGCAGGGAGAATTAACCCTTTCCACCATATGTGAAATCAGTTGATTTTTTTTTTTTTAAATCTAGATTGGAAAATAGATTGTTGAGTAGGCATAAGCAATGCTGTCCTTAAGTGGGCAAGATGATTTCCTACCTCCTTAGCATTTAGAAAAGTCTCTTCTGTTAGAATAATTCATTCTTGGGAAATTCCTTTTTTCATGGCATGCTTTACATCTTTCCCAAGAGATTTTTTTCCAGTACGTATGGCAGGAGGACTTCTTGTGGAAGGCAGTGTCTCATTTTCCTTACATTTAATTTCAGTAGAGTGATAAATACTGCAGTTATATTTTTTATGACACAATGTTTTAAAATATATATGCATGATGTAAAAGGTATCTTTTTCACTATTTAGCTGGATGGGAAGATTGAGTACAAACAACATGAATTTAAGGTATTTTACTTGAAATTATTTTTGGCTATGGGGCACATAAAAATTTCAACTGTAATATCAGTTAATTATACTGTTAATATCTTACAAGTGACAGAAGACAGCTCCATTTTCCAAGGAGAGCTGTTCAGATCAGTTGAAAAATGTAGAGTATATAACCATAGTTGTATGCATTTAACCACCACATATCTACCATGTGACTGAATATAGAAGACAAAACCATAAGATCCTCTTCAATAAATGGTTACACTTGGTTTTGGCAAGACTGTCCATGGAGTGAAGTCCTGAATTATCAGAATGCTGACAAATATGCTTAACTTTCAGCAACTTTCCCCTTTTCACCCAGACCTTACCTCTTTCTTATGTGGCAAGTGAGGCTCTGCCTTTGCTTGTGCAGGAGGCAGTGAGAGAAATGAATAAGTGGTTATCAGGCAGAGAACAGAGGGGTGACCTTTGCCAGCATCACTGGATGGGGAAAGGGCTCGATGAGAATCTGTAGCTCTTTCACAAGGATCTAAAATGTAAAAATAATGTCATCTTCAAAGCACTCTGTACCCAGAACTAAGAGATACCAACAGGCAGCTGAAGTAGAGAATTATCCCCATTTTGCAGATGAAACAAAGTCACACAGAGAATCAAAGTCAAGATTAGATTAATAGACATTGATGCCAGAGAAGCTATTATGTTTTGTCTGGCATCTGGCAGACGAGAGCAGAGGATTTCACACAGATTACTCCATTAAATCTATAACCTCTGTTTGGGCTTGAAAAAGACCTCCAGAGCTGACATAAAGATATTACACCATCTTTAGGTTGCCTGCAGGGCACTATTGAAAGTTTGCATCATATTTCAGTATGACTTTGTTTAACTTATAGCTGCCTCATCTAGTTGTTTTGGGGTTTTTTTTTGTTTTTTTTGTTTTTTTTTTAAAAGAGGCACCACAAATGTTTTCTGGATAGGAATTAGCTTAAGTGTGTGCTTGAAAGGTGTGTTGAATCAGGTCTTGGATCCCCAAATCCACGACCAGTTACAGTCAATTAGAAGTTTCCCTGTTGAGAAGTGATTTGGGTCTTTCAGAATGACACAGTCTATGCTAAACTGTCAGTTCTGTGGCATTTCCCTCTACATCTCTCCTTGATGTGTGATTATATTGCTGTTCATCAGTCAGGTTTATTAGAAGGCTTAATTGGATTGCATTAGCTGGCATTTAAGCCATCCAAAGCAGTCAAGACTGCAATCAATTAAAACATCCAAACACATTAATGATGTAGTCACAGGGCAATTTATGTAGATGGCTAATTACCTGTTTTCTCCAGTCAGTAGATTTTATTGCCCAAGAATGGACAAAAGATGCGTGAGAAGAAAAGAAACAGCATTGCAAAAATACTGTTGGCAAGGTTGCAAAAAAAGAAAAAAAAAAGGAGGGGGGGAGGAGAAGTGGCAAGGTATAAATGTTTCTGTTGTTAAAGTCTGCACCAAAAGAACAAACTGTTACCAGCACTCCGAGTTGTTCCTAATTAGAATTTGTTAGAATTTAATGTGACTTTTAGAGAACATATTGAGTATATTAGCAGTCTTTGAATGTCTTCTAATATGGCACTTGAGGTTTCTAAGCAATCAAGATGCTCCATGAGATGGTCATTTTAAGTGGGAAAATACTAATAGCTGTCAGTTTTTCATTTCATCCACTACTGGTCTGGATCTGACAATGTGGCTCCCTTGTGCCCTCAGCTCCCCTTTCCTCTTGCTTGGTGGTGCCCATGGAGCAGATTTGCTGCTTGCATGAGGTGTACACAGCACAGACCTGGAGATGAAAGTACAACTGAGGGGCAGAGCAAAATGGAAACCAGGAATGGAATCATTAACATCCTCCTGTGCTTCCTGCTCCCTCCTACATTCTCCCTCTGGCTTTATAGCTGAATTTTCTCCTTGACTGTGACACAGCTCAGGAATGAGAGATGAAAACTTATTATGTGATACTGTTCTTAATTTCCTTTATGGTCTGTGGGGAAGTCCTTATGCTAGTTTATTCTCTGTAACTCTTGATGTTTTGGAATCATGTAGGGAACACACAAATACAAAAAGGGTGGTGTTGGGTGGTAAGACACCTAAAGCCACAGGTAATTACCAGATCAGTCTCAGCCTTGTTTGCATGCAGAACACAAAGTAGATTTGTCAAGGTTTCCAGCAGGTTTTGGCTGTGTGTTATATGCTCAAGATAAACTTCAGAAATGAAATTAATTTAAAATTCAATAGTTGCTCAAGTCTTAGATGATGTGAAGGTTATACACCTGTGTGGAGGTGTGGAACCCAGAGGGTCAGTGGCACCAGGCTATGACAAAAGGGGAGGGCAAGACTCGGCAGTGGCAGCTGAGCAGAAGGGCAGCTCTGGTTTTACATTTGAACATCTCTTGCTAGTCCATTGGTGAGAAACTGAAAATAACCTCACTGTAATCATGATTGCTTCAAACAGCACCATCATCCTGTTTGTCTTCTTCCCTCTGAGCACTTTGTGACCAAAAAAAGCACTGCTCCTGTCCTGGGGGTGTCACAGTTGTACACATCTGTGGGGCAGGGCCAGGTCTGCAGGGAACAGATGAATATATCCCAGGCTTTTCTGGATCCCCCATCAGGAGGAGGAGACAGAGCCTTCCAAATCCCACAGCTTTGGAGTGCTGTGCCTCCCAAGTAATGAGTCCTTTTCCTTAAGGTGCCACTGAGTAATGGCTGAGTGAGCCACCAGATCCCAACACAGACCAGTTTATAGCTGCAATATGATTGAAATAGCCAAGTCCTAAGGCAGACTGTAATGCCAGTGATAATTTCGTGTAACACATGAAATTAATGGTGACAGGGACTCCTCAGAGCTCTGTCAAATTGGAAATGGCTTGATGCAGAAGCAGTACAATGATAACACAGTTAATCTGCCACAGGGAAATGACAGGAAAAGAAATGGCTTTTAGATTAGCTGTCATTAAGGTGAAACATCTGCCTCTGCAAGTCAAGTAGAATGTCCTCACTTCTGCACACAGAAACTCATTAAAGTTCCTGGGTTTGCATAGCTGTGAGCCAGAGCCAACTTCCCACCATGATCTGAACCTGGGAAGCACAGTGAATTAGACTGAAAGTCAGGAAGATGAATTCCCAGGCAATATGTCAGCTTCAAAAATGAATTTATCTGCAGCTGAACTTGGCTGATGTCTTTAGATTCTTCGAGTACCTGGAAGCACCTAACTAACTGAAACAAGAAAATAAAACTAGTGATATGATTTTAAAGGAAATAAAACCTTCTGGAATCACAAAATCTCAAAGTTTAACTGTGTGAACTCTGAGGAGAAGCTTCCAGCAGAGTATTTAATTCCAAACAACTGGCCATCATTCTAAGCTGGTCTTTGCCTGCTGGATTGCAGAGCATAAGGTCAGGAAACTTGTGTAACTGCGATGCAAATATTTTCACATCTGATTTTCTTTTTATATTCTTTTAAGGAATGCTGCATACTTCATAGAGCTGACATTAGCAGGCAATCATTCATGTAGAAACATTCTCTATCGAGACTTCAGAGTTCAGATAAGAATGAGTCTGGAATGGAGGGGGAGATGTTTTTGATAAATAATAGATTTCTTGTGCATTGTTGGGGGGACTGGGCTGAAAGGGAAGCAGCCACAGCAGCTCCCCAGGGGGAATAATGCCCTCTCTGCTGATTGCTGAGATAGTTTAACATAGCAGCAGGCTGGCTAGAGCCAGACTCAAGTGCTGTGATCCCATTGAGGCATCTTAAACATTCCTGGTGGCCTCACTAGCACTGCAAGGTGACAATTAGCCTGTGTTGTAACCACAGCCAGTGGTGGTGATGTTAAAAGTGTGGAGTACTCAGAAGGGACTCCTGCAAACTACAGCAGGGTTTTTGGAAGGTGTCCTCTTCTGGCACAGCAGAGTGTAACTGAGTGGTGGCAGACATTTAATCCTGTCTGCTCTCAGGACTACAGCAAATGAGTGTCAGGATGGGTCGTGGGGACTGTGAAATTGTGCTAGGCATGCATAATGCAGGGATGCTGCTAATCAAGCCACTGTGACTAATTGGAAAGATCTAGCTGATATTTCAAGAAATTAGTTGGAAGAGCAAGCATATAACAGAGAAATAAAGAAGAAATCAGAAACTTAAGCACAGGCAAAGATAAGGACTTTGATCACAGCAGTTTAGTGGGAACAGAAAGAGGACAGAGAAAATAAACAAAATAAAAATGCTGGTAAGTTGTTTCTTTCAGCTTGCAAATGCAGCTGACAGTTGTTTAAGGATGTAATTTCATGCTTGGAACAAATCTATCCTGTAGCATCTTGATGCCAATTAGAAGCAAAAAGTACTTATCAGTGTCACTAGGATTAAAATCAGAGTATGTTTTCTTGAATTTTAAAGGAAAGAAGCCCACTCGTACCTGTGCTTTTAGAGAAGAAAAAAAAAAGAAGCATGCAAAGAAGGAAAAAAAAAAGATGCCAGGGTACAGATGGTTTCATTGCCTACTGGGTTGATTGCACGGCTGCTCAATGAAGTTTCACTCTGGAATGTTGCCTTTTGGAAAACAATGTACCAAAAAGGAAAATGTTCTATTTCCCATTTATCCTAATCAAAACAAGGACAGCATTTCTCAGCATTGCTTTAATCTTTGTTCTCATAGCAGTTTCTGTTTTTCTCCAGGGTAGATTATCCCTCCCATTGCATTGGGAGCAATTCACTGGAGCAGTCACAACAAACATACAGCTCTGCTGCTTTGGGCCCCACCTCACTGGTTCCTCTCTGCCCAGCAGAGCTGGATTGCCCCCAGAGCCAGCTACAGCCTCCCAGTGCAGAGGTGAAATCCCAAATCCTGCAGAAATGGGCTGCTTGGGCACTACCTCTGTGCTGCCCCCCAAGCCTGGCTGTCCTTAGAGGTGCTGAAGCTCTGCTAGTGACAGGAGGTGACACCCTTCAGTGCCTGGGAGCTGTTGGTTCCTACACTGTCCACAGGGATGCTGAGGAATGCTGCTGAAGCACTGCAGAGCAACCACATTACCACCCTGCCTGCTGCCTCCAGCCCCAGCCTCCTCCTTGTACAGTGATCACTGCTTGATTAGTTCCTGCTCCAGTGCTGGCTTCTGGGCACAGATATCCAGGAGGGTGAGGGATGATGTTCTATATTGAGTCTCATATTTCATATTATCTATGTTCTCTGGGACAGAAAAACAGTTTCCTTGGCATTTGTTCTGCTCCTGCTCCCCTGGGTTGGTGCTGATCATTGTAAATCCACCAGACTGTGACAGGGGCAGTTCCTTCCATTCAGGAGAGGGTCAGCTGAGTGGTGTAACACATGTGCCTTCAGAAACATTAGAAAACATTACAAATGTTACCATAAAAGTAAGTAACTCACTTAATTGAGCAATATGTGTTAAAGCTGATCAAATAAATAGCAAGAAAAATACATGATTATTATTCATAAGCTGCAAGTTATTTTAATGTTTTCTTTCATTATGATTGGAACCAATGTTAGAATTAGTTCAGTTTAGCCAGACAAAAACACTTTCTTCACAAGAAGCAGCTGACACACAGCCACAATAATTTTAAAGAATAAGCACTCCTGCAGTTTGCCTTTTTCTTGTAGCTCTCCCGGTCAGTTTTATTTCACTACCTGAAACTTTCTGCTCCTAATGTTGCTGTACCATGTCCAGTGCCTTGTCCATTGCAGATTTATCATGAGTTTCTCATCTTCTCTGATTCTTGCAGACTCACAAACAAACTAGAAAGCAAAGAAGAAACTGGAAAATCCCCAAACAGATAAATTAATGTATGCTACAGCTTGATGCCTCTCGCTTCAGTCTTGTTTTCAGCTTTTTAAGCTCAGTATTTTTATCAATTTTAAGACCATAGTCTGTGATTTTCCAGGCCTCTTCATAACACTGCATTTCGAGGTGATACTGTGCAACCTTGTGAAATGTTTTGGTTAAAATCTCCCTGCCAGGGCCCTTCAGGATGCTGCACAATGCCAGGGATTCGTCTAACTGCAGGGCCTCTATGTACTGCTGCACTGCTGCTTCCTCCTCAGCCAGGAGCAGCAGCAGATGGCCCTTGGAGCAGTGGTCCTCCACACGGGTTTTCAGGCTGCTCCTGCCATGCTTTTCCATCACTTTCTCCATGTCTTTTAAAGCTCTGTCATATTTCTTCAGGTGTGTAAAACAAGCAGCCCTCCGGCGGAGGTACCTGGGGTTGTCTCTGCTGGTCAGGACAGCCAAGGTGTAATAGCCAAGAGCCTTCTCATAGTGGTGTTCCTTAAGCAGTACATTGCCTTCTTGGGCTGCCACCTGTGGACAGAAAGTGCCTGGATATGAGCTAGTAAAAATGGGGGGGAAAAGAGTGAGATCTCTAGTGTGGACTGGCCACAGGAAATTCCAATGTTGGGCTTGCATCTCGTTGGAGAACACTTCATTGGCAGAGTTTTTTGCATGCAGATTTAAAATCTGGGCTCGATGGGCACTTGCTGTTACCTCAAGAGTTCCTCTACCACTCTTCTTTGTTTCTGCATATTTAACTAAAAACTTTCTCAGAACATTTCTCCTGGAGTTGTTTACATTCCCCAAGAATGCTATGTGAACTGAAAACTCTGTAAGCAAACAGTTTTTCCTTCATGGAACCAAATTTCTGGCATGGTCTGCTCTGACAGGTGACTATATGGAAACTGCACCTCCTGGTCAGCAGGTAACTGACCCAGGTACTGCCCCACCAGCAGCTCATGTGCTAATAATGAAGGTTGGTGTCTCCTGAAGTTAACCCAAGCTATAAGAAAAAGTAGACAACTGATGGCCTTGCTAATCATTAATCACAAGTGCAAGTGAAATATCTGCCCTTATCTGAAGGGAAAAACAACAAGAAAATAGAGAAAGTGGAAAAAGCCACATAATTTTTAGTTTTACCAAGGTCAAAAAAAGAAAACTCCATTAGAACTCTGCCTCAAATTGATTTCTCATTATTTCCCTTTAATGGTAATAAACAAAACCTTCAACATGCTGCAGTTGAGTGGATATTTAAGTTATAAACAAGGCTGCCACCAGCAGCTAAGGTTTTACAGAAGGCTGAGCCAAACAACCTGAGCCTTCAGGCAGAGGATAAATATTTTCAAGAGTCATTCCATGGGATATCACACACTGCCTTTGGGTGCTTGTGGCTCCCCAAAATTCAGTTAGCCCAGCCACAGTCTCAGTAGCCACCCTTGGCAGGTGGCTCAGGTCTTCCAGTCTCTTTCTGTGCCTTGTCTCTTTATTTTGGTTGAGTTAGATTAGAGTTGATTGCTGTTTAACTGAACTGAGGAAAAGAGGTTCTGGATGAAATGGATCAATATTGTGCTTCAGGGTTGAAAATAACATATATTTTTGTTGCACTTTTTATTCCAGCCTCTAGTGACTAATGTGATGTTGAAACAAACCAAGGTTCTGTTCCTTAGAGAGAAAATGAGTGAGGAGTTTAATGGATATGGAATTGTGGCCATGTGTCTCTGAGCAGCAAATGCCAGAAGATGGACTGACAAGCACTGAGCTTTGCAAGAGGGATGTTTTCCAAACAGTTTGGAGCAAGTCTTTCCCTCTTTACCTGCAGCTCCTATTTGGGGTCCACAGGCCATGAAGTCATGTGGAATGGCAACTTCTACCTTGGGCTGATGGCCTAATTCTGACTGAGACCAGGTAGCTTTTGGGACCATTTCTGTAGGAGTCAGCTCTGAGCATCCTATGGCATGTCAACAGCCAACAGAAAGTGCAGCTCTGAGGATCTGGGCAAGGAGGGAGCAATCAGTCATGCATTTAACCTCTGATATAGGAAGCTGAAGGGCTGAAGCTGCACTAGCAGCAAGCAAACTCCCTTCCGCTGACCTTTTGCAGTTTAATAAATCTTTCAGATTCCTATTCCCATGGGGCTCTTCCAGTTGTTTACAGATTTCTTAGCATGGGACCCCTCGGACTATAAATAATGGAAGAATTTCATTGCTTTGTTTTTAATGAAAAAAAAATCAGTCTATCAAGGAGCTCTCCTTGCTCCACCCTTTCCTATTCAGCTTATGTAGAATTAATTTTAGCTCTTCAGACCAGACTCCAGGATAATTATGACACATTTCTATAATGCCTGTAATCCCCAAACACTCTAAACCAACCTGGCAGTAATACTTTTGAGCATGGACTGCTGAGATGAGGGGCTGAGTGTAAACCACTAAGCTCTCCTTAGCTTCAGTCTCCTTTATTTGTGAAACAGAGGTAGCAGGAAGAGCACCCTGCCCTGGAGTGGTGAGGAGCCCCAGCAAGCAAGGCCCTCATTGGGTTTTTGGCACTAATTCTGTCTGTAAGCTTTTTCATTTTACTGAGATCTTTGCTTCTCACATGAACTGGAATAACCTCACAGGCAAAAGGAAATGCTACTGGAAAATCCTTTGAGACACCAGGCAGGTGAATTAACCAATTCCTTCCCCACCCCAGCAAAGTACACCCTTATCCTCTTCTAACATAATACATACATATATCTATAAAAATGTGATTCTGGGCTAATCAGTAATAAAAGTAATCTCACTCAAAAAATCTTTGAAGATTAGAGACTATGGAAAGACTTCTAGGTGCTTAAGTCCAAATGTTTACTCAGTTGAATACAAAAGCTCAAGATTAAAGATTAAAAAATCCCTAAATTACTCTTTTACTTCCAGCACTGACATTGAGTTCCAGTCTTGAAATCAGTCCAGCTACCCCTATTCTTTCAAGTGGCAGAGAAATCTTTCATGATAAATAAGCCACCAGTAAGAGGTTTTATTGCAAACCCTGTTCCATAGCTGTCAGATAAAGACAGAAATAAAGCACCACTCTCATTTTAAAGGTTGCACTCATCTGGGGCACCAGTGAGCTCCTGTACATCAGTGCACTTTAAGCTGAGTAAAAATGAGTTTGTTGGGGTTTTTTTTGTTTAGTTTTGTTTTTTCCTTACTGACAGCATAAGCAAATCCCTCCTGTGTTTTCTCAGAAAGCAGCACAGATGGACTTAGCTGTGAGACTCCCATACAGACTGAGTGGTGTGGCAGCAAGGGAAATTCAGCTGTAAAACAGATCTGCATTTATAGACACCTCCTTAGGGCCCCCACAGGCACACTCTAGATTGTATCTTTATCAACTTCATGGAGTAAAAGATTGCAAATTGGCTCTAAAATCTTCCAACTCTTCCCCATAAGACTGAACTTTTTACATTATTCAAAAGAGAGGGGCTCTTTTCTCTGTAATGGGGCGTATCTAGGGACTGGTAAATTAATACTTGTTTACTTATATCCTCCTGCTGTTTTGCTAAAATACATACAAAGTACTCCTCTGGAGATGCATTAAGTATGTCAGCATGTTGTTTGTTTTATAACCTGGGAGAAAGCATAACAATATAGCTTCTCACCAGGGTGCACACAATCTACAAATTGAATAAAAGGAAGCAAACTGATTCTCAGAACACGGAGCTTCTGGGCAATCAGAACTGCAGATGCTTGAGTGAATGTTAAAACTCCTCACCATCCATCTGGTCTTGTCCTATCTTATTGTTGGAAATGATTCCCCAGAGCTGGATGTACTTTGGGGAAAAATTTGGAAAAAAAAAATACGGAAAAATACATAGTTGGATGGAGAATGGGTTCTTTAGCTAAGTAACCCAATACCAACCTCAAAGACCTGTAGTTTTATAAAAAACTGAGTTTAGTGTGACTGAATCAAGACCTTCAAATTCTTTTCATCAAGAAAGTGAACAAAACATGAATCCCCCTTCCCCAGAAGCCAGCTATGAGCACCATGTAATGAATACAGAGTACAATAATAATTTATTGTTAAATCTCTAGCTGCTGCCCCTCACATCCTCTGCATTTCACTGTTGGGATTAATCAGGTCTCATGCTAGCGAGGCCAACAAGAAATTCACTCAAGTGATAAGGAATGGTAATGATGAATTATTAGAGACTGAAGCAAGGTCACAGCAATGAAAGAAGTTTGGACTCAAATCCCTAATCTAGCTGGAGGAAGAAGCCAGTTTGTTCTTTGTTTATCTGATAAATTGTCTTCCCACACACTTCTGTTCAAGGCGACGCAGGGTAATCTTCTGCAGCCTAATTTTGACTCCCGTTCCATTCCTCACTGAATCTAATGATGTGGTACCAAAAAAGGATTGTACCTGAGAGAGGTTGTGCTGTTGCTTAGCATCTATGAAGTTCAGGAGGAAGCCCAACTCCCTTTCATCTCTCTTAGCCAGGCTGCTGAAGGAACGGGCTGCCACTGGCATGTTCCTCTTCTTCAGCTGCAGCACTGCTACTCTTGCACTCACAAAGTCATCAGCAGGAGAGTGGTGAAATGCCTCCCGCAGGTGATCCCGGGCCTCTTCATACCTCCCTGTGGGTAACACCAGGACAAGCTTTGCTGCCCCTTCCAGGTGGAGAAAGGGGTAGCAAGAAAACTTACAAAAGTAGCATTTAGTTAGCCTGTCCACATCTAAGGGTATTACTAATTACTTTGTCACCTTTCCCAAAACATTTGCAAACTTCTCTTGAAAAGTACTATACGAGACACATGCCATTTAATATTCACTTTCTTTTAGTTTCTTGCTCATTCACTTAGTCTGATCAGCTGTGTGGAAGGATGAGATCTTACCTTTTGCAATCAAAACATCTGTATAGAAGATGTGATATTGTGGATCCTTGCGAATTTTAATTAGTGCTTTTGCAATCATGAGGAGATCCCTGAGGGTTTCTTCTTTTATGAGGTTTTTAGTAGCCACAAGGTCAGCTAATGCAGTCCTGCCATGCTGCAGAAGCCATTGAGTGATCAAGCCTTGGGCTTCGTGCTTCAAGGAGAGGATTGCTGGGATCACTGCTCCTGCCTCCACCTTCAGCGCCGAGATCAAGTCTTGTACTGCTTCCTAGGTAAAAAGAAGACCAAAAAATGAAATGGAAAGCAAAATAGTGATGCCAAAGGTGCCTGTATACCCAGCCAAAAAAGGTGCTTTCGATGACCAAATGGTCTGAGAAACTTTCTGATTTCAGTGAGTCCGTGACAAAGCCTGCTGTAGCTAACACTAATATTGTTAATATTGCTGTTAGAAAAATCACCAGGAAATCAAGACAGTGATAGTACCTTCTGCTGCTTCAGAGCAAGGTAAATGAGTCCTCGTCCACTCAGAGCTTGCACATTCCTAGGATCCTCCTTTAGGATGGCATTAAAATCAAAAATAGCAGTTTTCTTCTGACCAAGGCGCCCATAACATCCAGCCCTGATGAGAAGACAATCCTCAGCATAACCACCTGGAGGAGAGACATGCAGAGGAGAGACATGAAAGGTCTGGAGCCTGATGCTGTAATGCAGGGTGCAGTAAATCCCACGGGGTGCAGACCACTGAGGCTTACTGAAGGGCTTCAAAGTGGCCGGGTGAAAATCAGGTGGTAGAGCAGGAATGAAAAGTAAGTACCACTTTGTTCAGAGCTGTGGCAAGGGTGAGAGGGGGATGTCCTGAGAGAAGGCAAAAAGATGAAGGAGGATATCCTGCTGGGAAGGATATCCACATGAATCTATAAAAAATTCCACTTTGCCTGAGGGTACCTGATGAAGTACAAGGAGAGGACTTTAGTGGTAGTTTCCTTTGGTTTTGTTGCCTGTTGAATTCCTATCGTGTGGAATGAGTTCTGAGTTGAAAGAAAGAAAAGAATGTATGTCAGGGTGGTTTCTAAAACACAGTACTGAATCAGTTAGGTGTCCTGCTGAGGCTAGCAGAGTTCTGTCAAAGAATGATACTAAAGCCACAAATGAGAGAAGAAAGCTCTGAGATGAAGATGTGTGAAGATGGCAGCACAATGAGTACATACTATTTTGGATAAAACAGTAATCCAGACAGTACTGACTAATTTACTGACACTCTCAATATGTACTGGGATTTGTGATACCAATTCTTTTAAAAATACTTTCAAATCAGTGCTGCCCAAAGAAACACACAGAGGTGACAATGAAAATCATGGTCCATTCATTCCCAGGCTGCAGCACATGGATTTTTCTGCCATCCATGTGCCCCTTCCTTTCAAGACAATTTTGATAAGGATCTTAATTTGCTTAGGCTTGCAATCAATAACTGTGGCATCCCAATACTGGATGATAAATCATCAGTGCACTGTAAATATTTTTTCATAGGGAGGTCAGCAAATGCAGCATCTTGCACAGCTGCCTGCAGAGCAGACAGGCTCCTAGCAATTCTTTTACAGTAATGAACCTTTTTCTCCCTCCTGATATGCTCCAAAACTTCTGCACCAAAGGTATTATTGCTCTGGAGCTCTATCAGTTGGCTCCTATAAAGACAATATCTATTTTTCAACAAGCATCTGTTCTAGCAGGTGGGGAGCTGATAAGCTGGAAGGCACGGGCTGTGAAATGGAACCATCTCAAAGCAATTAACAGGTTGTTGGTTTTTTTTTTTTCCATTTTCATAAACTAATCTCTCTTCTTCTCAATGCTGCTGTCATAATATTTGCTCAGAGTGAAAGGCAGATTTCCATACGAACATGGTTTTACTTGGAACATGCCAGAAGCATTTCCATGTTAGTCTGATCTCCCTCCTTAGGAAAAGCCAGGATAATGATGTGTGTAAGTGGGAACATTCACTCTTCTGCACTGGAACTACTCAGTCATTAGTGCTTTGGAACAAGAAAGTAGGTTGGTTGCTGTTTGTTTCATGGTCCAGATGAGTGGCCATAAACAAATTCATCCTGCTCTTCACCTGCCTTTGGAAGTCAACTGTCTCAATATTCTCAGTGGGCAAATGACAGATGAGAACTGGTGGGACAGGCTTGCCCACCCACTGATCTGATTGCCCACAAAAGTAAATCTGGCAGTTTGGGGATAGCCCTACCTGCAGCAATGATGGCAAAGGAGAGGTAGGCAATGGCCTCTTTGATGTCAGCATCCTCCTGTTTGTCCTTCAGGATGGTCAGAGCTTTGAAGTGGCAGTGAGTTTGCATCAGCTTCCTGTCTTCATCTTTGAAAATGTCCATGATTGGCAGGAGGCAGGAGGTATCTCCAATTCTGATCACTTTCTTTAGTAGCTTAACGATGCCAGAGAAAAAGGCAGAAGAGAAAGATTGACATGAAAAGATAAATGAAGTCATGCTAAGGCTGGAAATATTACTGTCTGGAAAGACAAGTATGCTCTTACCCACTGCTTCCCCACGTTTCACTGGGGCTTCAGCCAGTCACAGTCCAGCCACAGACTGTGAATCTCTTTTACTTACCTCCTCAGCTAGCCCTAGTGTAAATGCTTGTTGGAGAAAACATGAATTTTTATCTTTCCTCACCACACTGCAGATGTGGAAATCATTCTGGGGAAATGTATAATGCTGCTTTGCTTACTTTGGGCAGCATCTGTTCCAGACTGGCAGCTAACTGGTTTTATAAATTGAGCTATAGCACAGGATGATTGCCCCAAATAGAGAAATGTTCTGGGGACCAGGATTCCAGTGATCCCCTTTGACTCTGAAATTGAAACCAATGAATTAATGGAAAATCGGTGACGTGCTGGGCTGTTCTTTTACTGTTGTTGTTAAGAATCTGGGAAAAGTATAGATTCAAATCCAGAAACTACTGTCCTGCAAGAGGATTTTGCCTCAGATATGGTATCTTCGCCTTGGTTCACGAGAATGAAAATCACCAAGCACTTTTTAACTACATTTCCTAAGGAGAAGAATCAAAATGTGTTTCCTCCAGTAAAGAAAATGTGCTTAGGGGGGCATTCAACATTCAAATCTAAGCCAGAGAAGCCAGGACAAGAACAAGCTTATCCTGATGTACCAGACACAGTAATTAACTTCCCTATTATTTATTAATAGATACAAGTGTCTAGATGCTGACAGGCTGGTGAGGCAAAAACATTTGGAAGAGAAATTTCTAATGACAAATTTTCCATCTAGAACTTGTAAAGGAAACTGCAGTAGGATTCCAACTTCTAAGGGCAGCAGTTGAACTCTAAATAAAGTAATTTCATTCATTAATAGCCTTCCCAAAGGCAGCAAATTATACAAAATTTTTATTTTTTATGGGAGCAGCGAAGTGGTGAGGATAAAAGGTCTCTTTTTCTGGCTAGTAGAATTTTTATGGGATTTTAAAAAAGCAACAGTTCCCTCTGATGGCAGCACCTGGTAATTCAGCTTTGTGACCCTTGGTAGGAGAATCGACATGTTGGAATCTCATGCTTTCAAGCCCAAGTCATTAGCCATTAAAGAAAGAAAACAGCAGACTGATATTTGAGCTTCTAGTTTGGTTTCTTTCCCTGCTCCTCTGGTACAATACCTCATTAGGATAATCAGTTAGGTAGTAGTTCTGCCTTCTTTTCTCTAGGGGAAAATTACTGATGCCATCAATATTGTCATCAGGGGCAGGATGCTCAGCCATGTTCTGCCTAGTTAAAGTCTCTGATGAAAAGTGTCATTAAACAGGACGTGATGGATGGGCTGTGTTTTGCTCGGAGCCCTTGTTTGTCTGTCTGTGCTACAGACACAAGTCCTGCTTGTGAGGCCACCACTGATCACTCCCTCTTTCTCTCTGCTGCTAGTCAGGTGCTCCTTACCTGGTTGCCATCGTATGTGAAACCTTTCTTCAGTTGCAGAAGTGCAAGTCTAGCCAGGATGGGAGATCTCTGTGGATTTTTGGAGAGTGCTACTAAAAGGAGTTTGTGAGCTTCTTCTACACGGCCCATCTGGTACAGGGCATCAGCACAAAGGATCCGTGAGGCTTCATCAGAAGTGTCCAGCTCCACCAAGAGAGAAGCCAGCTGGTAAACCCCAGGAGCATCTCTGGAGGGGAAAAAAAGAAAAAAGGAAAAACCACCTTGAAGAAAATGCTGATGAGAGTAACAGAGCCTGTCTGTTTCACCTGGAAGCTAAAAAGTAGGTTATCAAAAGAGATGATACATTAAACTATTAAAACCTCAGAGTACCTCTATTACACCTTGCTTAACCTTCAAACTCAGGTTTTAATGGATTTAGCTGGAATAGTTTGGTGTTCCTGTCTCAGATCTCCCAGCCTTAAATATGACATCAATACAGGTAGCATTGGAAAAAGAAAGTGGGCTGCCAGCACCAAGAACATGCATAGTAGCACCTCAGCTCTGGCTTGGAGAGATGCTTCCTAGGGGCTTGGCACTTCATGGCCCACCAAATCCTTCCATTCTGAGCTGAGAGTGAAAGAAGCCAGCTAGCACCACCAAATGTTTTATGATGGGTGTATTTACTCCATAAATACAGGAGAAACCTCTGTCACAGTCCTTCTAGCATTTTGCTCACTCCTACCTTAGGCCCATTGGTATAGCATGGATTAACTGCCACAGAAAGATTGAGCTGATTTGGCTTTGTCAGTGGATCCTGACATTCTGACATACCAGCAAAACTGCACTTTGCTGGGATAGCCACACTTGAGCAGTTTTATTTCAACCAGTTGTGTTAATTAGAAACCTTAAAAGGGCCTATATCCTATTCTCTCTCTAATTGAACTACTGTCTTAGGAAACTGCACAGCTCTCTTTTTTTTATTGCCCACAGACTGAACTCCCTCCTGGGTACCTCTTCTTCTGGAGCATCTTCTGTCCTTCTTCTTGGAGAACCTTCAGCAGCAGTCCTCTTTGGTTCCATGGCACATAGGATTTGATTGTGAAGATGGTTTCTTCCAGCTTTAACTGACAAGCTGTGATGTAATCCAGGGCTGTCAAGTAATGGCTGCCACCAGAAATCCGGATAAGTCCACGCCCACATAAGGCTTTAATGCAGCTGTTTGGATGTGGGGAATCATGCTCAATGACCTTTTGAAAGTCCTGCAGGGCTAGCTGGTGCTCGTGAGTGTGGAGGGAGCAGAATCCTCGCAATGCTAAGAGAGTGTTATAGTAAGTTTTCTGCTCTGCTGCCAAGAGGTGGTCACAGCTATCCAGGGCAGCTCTGATCTCTCCGTGCAGGAGATGGCAATCTGCTAGCCGGACACTGAGCTCCCGTTTGGACCCCGGGGAGATCTGGAGGAGGAACTGGATTGTCTGGATGACAGAAGGGAGAACTTCGGTGCCGTGATTGCCTCTGAGGTCAGTCCGAGTACGCACGGCCTCCCTGTATGCTGCAAACTTCACCTCCAGGACAGTTCTAGCCTGTTCTTCTATCCTTTTGGTGTCATGGGGTGAGAAAAGCTCTTCAAAGTATTTCATTGCCTGGGCAGGGGTTGCTGCAAAGGCTTCTGCTAAATCCTGTATCATTTCCTGCATCCGTCCACCCAAAAAGAAATACGCAGCCGCCCGTTCCAAGAGCAGACCCAAAGCTTTCTCATCTCTGATGCTCTTATCAGCTGAGAAGCCCTTGAGCACCTTGCTACACACTGCCACACACTCCTCAAATTTGCTTTTCTTGAAGAGGTAAGCTGCCTGCACCCTGCAAACCCAGATGTCATCCGGTGCCACTGCAGACAGGAAGTCATAGCAGTTGCCCAGCCACTGGTCCAAAGAACTGCAGTCTGGGCTTTCTTTCTGGCACGCTGAGAGATAATTTGAGAAGGCCTGGATGATCTGTGGCAGGTGTTGCCTCTGCCTGGAACACACATAGGCCACTGCCTCAGCCCGATGCATCACAAAGGCTTGGATATAGCCTGCAACTCCCTTCCTAACTTGTGTCACTGACAGCACCCACGCCAGTGCCCTCAGCAGCAGCAGCTCCATTGGATATTCTGGGTTAGCCTGGAGCAAGGTGTTGCATCTACTCACCACCTCCTCCGTGCATCCTTGCCTGAGCAGGGTCTCCATTTTATATACTGAGGATGAGACATTGTCAGGACGTAGGCTGGAGAGAAAGATGGCTGCTGTTCCCACACTGAGAGAGACAACGGCCAAGTTCTTGCTCTGGATCTTGGGAATCTGATCCTTGCCTTTGCACCACATCTCCAGGGTGGTTGTCACTTTCTCCCAGAGCCCTTTGTCCAAGGAGTTCACTCTCTGTACTGCTGTGGGGGCACTGCAGCTGAAGGCAGCCATGTAGAAAGCAGTGGCTGCTGGAAACTCCTTCTGGGCAAGATGTTGGTCCCCTTCTTTGCAGAGCAGTGCAGCGAGCTCCTGAGGTGACATTTTTTGCACTTGGATCCTCACCAAGCAGCATCACACGCGTAACGTGGCTGGTGTCTTGTAGAAGAGAAAATCAGCAGCACGAGAGGCTGGGGAACGCAGGGTTTTTTTTGCTCAGCATTCCAACTGAAGCAGAAGTCCTGTGGAAATACAAGGTTTTTTGTCACCAACAGGCTAACCGGGAAACAAAACCACGAGAAGAAACACCACAGAGGTTCTTAGTCCACCGCTATGTAACCCTGGCCAGAAAACAACCCCACAACCTGCTCGGGGATCCCTTACCCCCTGACTGAGCAGGGAGTGGAGCTGGGGCCCGCCAGGCTCTGTCCTCCCTGCCCGAGGTCTCGGTCTGATCCATTTTTAACCATCAGACGGTACCTCAGTGCTGCTGGTGGGCAAGGAGACAGAACACCACTCCGATCCGTCACCCACCGCTCGCCTTCCCTCTTTTACCTTGGAGAGGCAGGAAAGGGAGAAGAAAACTGCCACCACCTCCCCGCTCCCGCCTCAACATTTAGGGGGAAAGATGCGGTTTAGCGCAAGGCCCGCGCTCCAGGTCCCTCGGTCCCGCACACCTGAGCTCTGACACCCGCAGCCCTGAGGTGCGGAGCGATCCCCGGCGGGGCGGAGAACCCGAATACCTGAGAGGGGGCGGCGGAGGGACCCGGGGGCAGCTCCCGAGGGGCCGCGGCCTGAGGCAGTGCGAGCTCAGCTGAGGTAAGGCGAGGCAGCCGCGGGCGGGAAGGGAAGGAAAGGAGAGGAAAGGAAAGGAAAGGAAAGGAAAGGAGGGACGAGCAGCCGGGCTCCCCGTTGCCTGGAGACTTCAAACAGTGCCCCGGTTCGGGTGCCAGTGGGCGGGAAGGGCGGCGGGAGCCATGCCCGGGGGTGCCCTCCCCCTGCGTCGGGAAGGCCTGAGGGGGGGAGCCGGGCCTGAGGCTCCTGGTACCGCCCGGTGCGGTACCGCTGAGGCCCCTCCGGGGCTCTGTGCTCGGTTCGGGACGGTTCCGGTGACTTGGTGGCCGTGGTGGCTGCAGAGGACGTGGGGAGGGAACGGGGACAGGGGAGGGAGGGAGGGAGGGAGGGAAACCTGAGGAAACTGAAGCCGGCCCCCTGCCCCTCGGCGGGACTCGATACCCTGGAGTCGTTGCCAACAGCGAAAATGTGGTGCAGCCTACGTTTTTACTCTTATTTTTAATAATAAAAAAGGTTTCTAGCAATAAATCAATCATATTTTCGGGAGTGCTTAGGCCGATGATGCTCCTTCGAGCCAAGGCCATTTCTGAAGTGCGGCCTTCTCGTTATCTGAGTCCTTTGACATTCAAAGGAGAAAAAACCCTCTATGATTAATAATATTTTTTGGGCCATTTTATTAAGAGCCTGCCCATTACTTTGATTTGATTACTTTCACTTTAATTACCCTAATTAGCCATCAAGATATAATTTAGCATTGCTGTCACATTAGGCCACAGGTGATATTACCAGGAAAGGCCTGGGGGCATAAAAAGAAAGAGTTCTGAAATAGAAATCACATTAAAAGGAGCTGGGTTGATCAAACACTTCTGCCTCAGCCCCTCCACTGAGGTTCCAGCACAGCTTGTGGGAATAAAACCCAGAGTGGTGCCTTCAGTGGATTGTGGTCCAGGCTGCAAAAATCATTACCCATAATTTGACTTTGCTTGCATGACTGAGTGGTGTGGAAGTTGCTTCCAGCCACATTTTGCCTCGTAGATAGAAAGAACATTGAGGGTGCTAGTATCCATCATTCATCACTTCTAACATGAGGAGTCCCAGCTTAGTAAAGAGTCTGCTGTAAGTGGGTGGTTTAAGGGATGTTGTTAAAACCTGTAAGAAGGTTGGCCACAAAAGTAGCAGCAACCTGAAGAAATTATTTTGTTCATAGAATCATAGAATCATAGAATTAGCCGGGTTGGAAGGGACCTCAGAGATCATCAAGTCCAACCCATGACCCATCGGAGCAGTTGCTAGACCATGGCACTGAGTGCCACATCCAGTCTTTTTTTTTGTTGTCTTAGGGTAAGGTGGTATGAAATATAACCAGTTTTAAGTTGTGCACCAAACTTAAGCTTAGATTGATTTAGTTTCCTAATATTAGTCCTTAAAACAGTTAGAAGAACAGACTCTACAAGAGCTCAATGATGACAGAAAAATAGAGTATCTTTCTGGTGGAAAGAACTATGGCCTGATATGATACTTGAAGTGCAGGAAAGGGACCCAGTGTAAAAACCCCTTGTTGGAAGTGGTGGAACCAGAAATTTTTCTCATGCCACTGGGCAGTTTGCTGTTTGTCCTGTGGGGCAGACATGGCATGCCTTGTTTCTAAGACCAAAAATGCAGGGGAGGAAGTGTGGAGATGTTTATCTAAACATTAAATATTAAGTATGCTACACGCTCATTAAATATTAAGTGTACTATAGTAGCTCCTCATGATGTCTCTCTACTGATAAATTTTTCAAGGGAGGTGGGTGAGTAGGGAGTAAATATGGCACAACAAGTGGGGGGCTTTGCAAAGCAGATGTACTCACACACGTCTGCAATAACCCTTTTCAAAGAGATGGCTGAGAAATCTTGCACTTGTTTCTTTTAAAGGCTCTCAGAGCAAGTCCCTTCCCCTCAGGGCTTTTAAATCCTAGATGCAGCTAGGACTGAGGATGAGAATCCAGTAATATATGCATTTGGTACATCAAATTTGTCTTAAGAAGAGAATGAACTTCCTTTGACAGAGTGTAATGGGGTGGGGCATCAGTCAAATAAATCAAAGATTTTTTTTCAACATTCTTCACTCTGAGCTGTACCTGGGTTGGAGAGCAGACACCAAATTCTTCTGTTATTAAGGCTGGTGTGAGTGTGCAGGCTAGGAAGGGAAGCTGGTTTGTACTCAATTATACAGCCTGGGTGACTGAATGCCCACAGCACTCAAGTCAAGAAGCTCTGGTGATGTACTAAGCCACATGATGAAATTTCATCCCTAGGCTTATTTATTTCCACACCCACAGTCTGCCAGGGGAGTTAGACTGCTGGTAACTGTTGTCAAACCGAGTTAGGATATTCTTCTCTCGTGAAGGAAATTTGCAGTTTTGGCACTGTATCCCCATGACCACAACTGCTGCTATTCCTTCAGGTTAGAACAGCAGATTTAAAATGAAGACCTCTAAGGTTTTTTTATTGACAGATTTACTTCCTGAGACTGTATTCTAGGAAATACCACATGAAACATTTCAGCATAACCTGCTGTTCAGTCAAACTTTCCTGCACCATTGTAGCACATCCTAGGAAAATTATGAAGTGATTTATATAGGTGAGAAAAGAAGTTTTACCCTTGTCATTTTATACTGCGTGGCAATTACTGTTTATCTGGTTGATTGCTACAAAATTTACCCCTTTGCTCAAGCTTCTCGGTTAAGACCTTGAGGAAATTACTATCTTAACTTTTCACTTGGCTTTTCTGAATTTAAATATAAATGTTTTAACATATTAACATCCTAGAGCTCTCTGAGTACATACATGTACACAGTCAGAGACAGCTCAAACAATCTCTTCCTGCACTGGACTGTTTGCATCTGTGTTCACCCATGGAGAATGATAATGTGAAGGGTTGCAGAGCTTCTTAAAGAGCAGGATTAAGAGACACTTGAGCAAGATTACGAGAAAAAGGCTGTCACTCCATTAGAGAAAGAAATAATCCCTTTGTTTGTATTCTACAGATTAAAGCAGGAACAGCAGAAGACCCCCAAAGGTCACCACACACATACTTTGCTGTCTCAGGTATTGTCTATGATTTAACTGTGGGATTCAGCAGTGCAATTGCATAATTCCATCATTTTTCCTTGTGCTCTGATTCCAGAAGCAGCTCTCTGTAGGAGGGAAGTGGTTTTTTTGTGATACATTGTTTGCTGTCTTTATTGAGGGTACAAGCTGCTGAGTGCCTGATACCATGAGTATGTTGGGCTGAGTCTCAGAAGGGGTCTCTCAGCACTGCTGTAATATGAAGAATAAAAAAGAAAACTGACAAAAAATCTCAGTAGATACACTGCCAGCTTGTACTAAACCCAGCCCATCTGATTCCTTCTCTAATATTGAAATTACTGCTTCTATTTCCTTGCATTACTTGCCTACTTTATAAACAAACAGGCATAAGAAAATGTTATAACTTCCTTCCTTATGCTAAGTTTCCAACTCCTGTCAGTTTGAACTAAGTTTATCAAACAACCATGGAAACATTAATCACCCAGAAAAATAGCACACAGTGAAATGACTTTTCAAAATGTCGTTGGTATAATTATCATCTTGGCCATTACATTAAATGCCACCATTTATAACTGTTATGTTTAAGTATGCAAACAGTAATTAACTTGGTAATGAACTGAGGACCCCTGTGCCTCTCTTCCCTCAGCTAATTTGCATGTTAATTATCATTAGCAACCAGGGAAACAAGTTATAAACAGCTTAATTAGCAGCTTAATCATTTTTACAAGAAAACGTGCTGCACTTTGATACATGAGCAGGAGTGAGATTAATGAAGTCAGCTGAGCCTGGTGCAGTTCCTGCTGCTGCTGGGGCTCAGGCAGGGTGGGTGACAGCACACCTGTGTGCACACACTCATGCTCCAGGTGTCCATGCTTCATTTTACAAGCAGGAATTGTTTCTGCAGAAGGCTCTGTTAGCCTTCTAAGTGGAGCTGACCATCTCCTCCATGGCTGGTAGCACATAGTTGTGTTACATGGACACTAGGAAAGCCAAAATTCCAGCATGATCACCCACAATGCCACGAGGCTGCTTTTTATAACAATCCTTATTTAATCCTTTGGTTTCTAGGACCTCTGCTGTGATGTGATTTGATTCCACTTGTAGTCCCTGCATTGGTTGGTCTCTGCTTCAAGTTCTGCAGTGCTGGCAGTACTGGAACACCAGCCATGCCCTGTTTGCAGTGCCCCTCTGGCAGTGGCTCTTTGGATGCCACCACGGTCACTGGACTGTGCTGTTACTCCAGGTAGGCCCTTTGCATCTTAGGCCAGCCTTACAGTCACTCTCAATCAGTCTGGCCTCATTATTCCCCAGGAATCCAGGGATTCTCAGTATTATGATCAAGATACTCATTGTTATGATGTGCAGAGAAACGTGCACTAATTTAAACTTGAGGTGTTAGAGCCTTGGTGGGGGTCTCAGTATTGCTGATACAATGCCTTTCCTTCTGCCATGACAAAGTGCCACCAGCAGAGGGTACCAGTGCACTGCTCGTGAGGGTGGACATGGTCAGCTTTGGAAATATTTTTAAAATTATTTTTCGTTTTTATTTTGTGTGATTATCTGGGTCTAACGCAAGAGCAGGAAGCTGCAACCTTGGGAGACTTGTGAGTTCAGGGCATAGAACTTGCTCTGAGGGACTGCTTGTAAAATCCTGACTGTTAAAGACAGAATGAAGGAATTAATTGTGGGGGGCTCTGGTGCTTTTTCTTTTTTTCCTCCTTCTTTTCCAGACAGATTTTTATTTTTGGCTTTTTAATATATCTGCTTGCATATCACTGGCCTATATTAATTCAAAGTAGTTTATAAGGATGGCTGAAGATCTGGAAGCTCCCAGCTCAGACAATCTTTGAGTTGCTATACTGGAGAGTGAAGAAGTTCAGTGAACTCTGTAGAGCTAAGGAGAGTTGTGTTTCTGGCTCTGGATGATGGCTGAGTGAGCTCTTACACTGTAGGAGCAGCTTCCTTTCAAACTAGGATTAGGAATTCAGCCAGACATTTTTCTTCTTGAGAGCCTGTGTAATTTATAATCATGCAGAGCATCTCTGAGGGATGCCCTCCAGAATGTTTTGGAGCTTGTGTTTTCAACTGTCCTGCTTCCCAAAAATGAAACACAGCTCTGAATCACTGCACTGTATTCCAACCCTTTAGGTCAATTTGGCCACTGACTGCAGTATAACCATCAATTCCCAGCTGAACAGCAGTCCAAAGACATTAACCACCTTGTTGTTAACTGAGAAGATAACCCAGGCCTCATTTTTGACAGTCCTGTTGCATCTTTCAGTCTGCCAAAGCCCAGAGCTGAGTGCAGAACTGCAGACAGAACCAGCTGCTGACTGCTGGAAGTAGTCCCTACAGCTCAGGGCTCACCTGGAAAGGGAGGAAGCTTCCATCAAGTATGTGTTTGGTTTCTCCACTGAGAAGCTCCACTCCCTCTGTGTATTGTTTTACCAAAGCAAAGAGATCAGATGCTGAAGGAAGAATGAATTGTTGCAAGAGCCAAGAGTGGGGAGTTAATTCTAGAGTGCTGCAGGCAGCTCCAGAGCCCAGGAGGGCTGGAGCAGTGGCCCCAGCAGTGAGGCATGGCTGATTTACACCAGCTGAGGATCCAGCCTCCTGTGTTTTATCTCCTCTGCCACTGGCCCCCATCATTTCCTCACGAGGGGCACTGCCCTGCGGAATGGCAGGCAGTAAAGAGAGAGCTTCCTGTGCTAGGTTTCATAAATTCTTTATCAGCTCATGTAATCAGATAGCACGGATGGATGTTGATTTTGTTATGGTACCTGAAGCAAATCTCTATATGTTAATTTAAAGCCATAAAACTACAGCTTAGGGTTTCAGCATCCTAACTGAAACTTCCTCTTCTCGGAGGCATTCCTGCTGCAGCAGAATAATAATCATCATAAAAAAGCCAGATGCAGATAAAATGAAAGTGCATTGTTTCAAGTAACCCATAAATGCCAGGAAAACTCTGACACCTAGTGCCAAGCATGCAGCCGTGCTGGAGGATCTCCACTGGATTTTCTGCTTCCTTTTACAGCAGCAGCTCCATAAGGAGAGACATTGTCAGAAAGGTGGTGTTGAGTCTTCCTTGCCCTAGAATGTCCTTGTTTGAACTGGCATTGCAGGAAGAGTAGCCAGTGCTTGGCACAGTGGGGCTCTCGTTTCTGGTCAATGCTGTTTATTTGCCCCTTTGACATTCTGTTCCTCTGCTGGGGCGATGCTGCTGAGGTCAACAAAAGAACTGAAGGGCAGGATATTTATTCTCAAACTGTTGAATCTGGATCCTGACACACTTACTTACAACTGCAGATTATGTCCCTAAAGTCTCCTGTTAAAGAGGAGTGGGATAAAGAAGGAGGCAGAGGGTGGGATACTTAAAGGTAAAACAGACAGGAATTGGTAGAAAAGTCTCACTGATTTCCCTGGGATGAACTTAGATGGGCAAACCAGCCTGGTCTGTTGTTCCCTCAAGTCAAGGCATGAGTTCTGCACTACAGCACCCACCAGCCCCAGGGTCCTATCTCCAGAAGGACCATTAATGCCTGGGCAGGGGTGTAGGACCTCCTGTTTAGAAGCAAAAGAGAAAGGATAAGACAGCACCGGCCTGCTGACTAGACTGTGAACCAAATGTTGTAACAGATCAAAGGGAAAACTAAATTATAGATTGATAGATGCCTTTAGTTTATAAGTTATTAAGCACCAGGTAACAGGTTAGATTAATATTGTGCCTGGAGGTTTCTTTTTGCTTCTTTTTTTCTCTCTGTCCTTTTTTAAGAATTGGAGAAAACAAAATATTTTTCTAATTAAGTACATCTACAGTGCTTGCTAATGGGGCCCGTCTGTGTGCTTGTCACAGGGCACAAGGAGAACTGGAATAATGATTTTATTTTTTCATTAAATAGAATTATAGGCAGTTACTCAAAGCAACTGTGAGTCTAATTGAAAGAAAACCATTTCTTCTTAATTTACTTTCACGGTTCTGGATGATAAAAGAGTGTGTTCACTGGAAAATTAAATAAAAAACACAACATGAGGAAGCTTGAAATAATGTTGCTCAGGCACAGGTGAGCAGAGAGAGCACTGTATTTTTTCTGCTTGTTTTTAGTGAGCCCAGATACGAGTGTTTCCTCTTACTCCCCAAAAGGTGCATTTCTTCTCTCTTAGGGCCCTTCCTGAGCTTTTGCTTCAGCTTCCCCCCCCTCTCACTTCAAGAGCATCCCTTTGTTTGCCACTCAGTCATCTACCACATCAACTGTGTAAGCTTGCCTCTTCCTGCAGGGTTAGGCTCTTGCTTCCCCTCTTCCTCCAGGAATGTCAGCAGTCAGGTATCAGTGCTGCTCTGTATCTCAAGTGGTTCCTGACTACCTCAAGCATTGGCATTACCAGCCTTAAGCTTCTGGGTGCACCTTTCTGGCTCTAAGGGTGTCCTACAGGCTTGCCAATACCTCATGGGTTGGCTGGATTTCTGTTCTGCAGTGAGCAAGTGAGCTTTGACCACATCTCAGCTCTGAATGGCCACAGAATTCTTTAGGCACTGCACAGTCCCCCTGCACAGGCATGCGAGGGGTTAAGAAAATGGGAACTGATTAATTCCATGGTGAGGGTCCTTATCTGGCCCTGGTGCTGCCTCTGGAACAGACACATCTGGTAGGGTCACAGCATCAAGGAATGGCTGCAGCACTGAGGCAAGGGTCTGTTTCCACTAACCATTTCTGCTACTTCTTACACTAAGTACTTCCTAAAAAAAGGCCCAGGATAATGTTTCACTGTGGCTGCTGTTAGATTTACAGGGATACCATTTGCTCTAACTCTTGGATTCACTCAGTCCAGGACAAGATTAAAACCAACCCTTCAATTTCCTTTTTTCTCTAGGAAATTAACTGTGGCTTTTCTGCTAATGAAAGTCCAGAGACAGTAGCTTATTCAGGCTCTCTGCTGGCTCTGTGTTTGTTTGATATGTCTTCAAGGTGCACCTGAAGGAAACAAGAAGTTGGGGCAGCAAGGCAGCTATTGGCAATAAACACTAAACATTATTTTCTGCCTTTTATGAATGACTGTGTATATAATGAAGCCAGAGCAGGGCTTGGACTTGTCACTTCAGGAAATGCTCATTCTTTCCTGTTTGAAAATATGGTAAAGAAAAAGGCAGTGAAAACTTTCCATGAAACAAAACCTGTTTTGATTCCATCTATAGTTGTCTGTGCTTCTGTGATCCTGTTGCACTAAAAATCTGTTTAATTCCAGTTTCATCTTTCTTTTTTTTATGTTGTATAATACAAAACTAAAGAAATAATTTCAAAAGAAAATTGACATTTTCTGCTTCTACTGAAATACTTCTAAGCAATGTTTTTGTATCTTGCTTTACTTGAAAAGGGTTTGTTACAAAGTGTTCTGCTGATGATGCCATGAGGAATGCATGGAAGGAATACTCCTTGATCAGCTGTGTCTTGGATGATTCAGAGCAATGGGACAAGATATTTATATTTTTCCCATCAATCGACTTAGTTGGGAATTCTCTGACAAAAAGGGTTTTCACTGGAAAGTGCTGGTTCAGGCAAAATTATTTTTCTTCCATCTCATTCCCAGAAAACACTAGCTGCTTTGTTTCCTCCTGCTGCTGGAGAACCTGAGCCTCTGGGATCAATGGTTCCAATGCTGTCCCAGTGCAACCATATCAGCTCCTCCCTTCGGAAAATATGAAGCCTTCCAGGTAGTCTGGAGGAGAACTGGACACCATAAAAATCCCCATGGAGGCAGATGAGCTGAGAGTCTGGGATCCAACTGAACCCTGGCTTGTGTTGGAGTTGCAAAGGATTTGCCAAAAGAAGGTGGTTGGGATTTTTTTGCTTATTTATATTTCATCAGTATCTGAATTGATGGATTTAGGTAAAGGAAATATTTCGTCAATAGATTCACTGTTTTTCCTGACAGCTAATACACTGGGAGGAGTGGATGACCAGCCTGGTGGAGTTAGGTGCCTTTTTAGGTTTGGAAACACACTTCTAGTCCAGTGTGTTGAGATGAACAACAGTGAAGATATTGCTGAATCTCCTGTTCTTATCAATGGGGAGGCTCCCCTGATTTTGAACATCCCTGCCAAGTGCTATGAATAAACAGTGTCCTGTGAACTTCCTGATAAATGCTTCTTTCAAAGTAAAGATTTCTTCCAAAATCTTTAACACCTTCCTAATCTGAAGGACAATTTTTCTCCTCTATAATTACTGTATTAAGTTTAATCTCAAATATTAACATAACCTACTTAATGGCAACTTGTGTATTATTCTGCACATAGCTACCCTGTGCAAATGCTCTGGGAGCTTGAACAGGAGAGTATTTAACTCTTCCCAGGCACCTGGTGTTAGTTGCTAACACATGGAGCAAACTTCAGTGCTGGGAATTGTGTTGGCAGGTTCTAAGTAAGGAACATATCCTCTTCATTTGTCTGCTGGGATAACTTCTGGTTTGCAAAATTTTCTTTCTGACCCCATTTTAAGTAGGAGAATTCAGATCAGCAAGATGAAGGAGAGGGTGAAGCCAGTATGAAGGGAAGGAAGGTTGTTACTTAGGTGTATGCATTGGAATCATGGCAGGGTGGAGGATGAACGAGTGAGGGCTGTGGACCATTCTGAAAAAGGGAGAACTGGAGAAACAGAAAAGGAAACTTGCTTTTTCGTCCCCCACAGGAGCATGGGGGACCCCAGTCTGCTGCCTGGGTTGTGTCTTTGTGTGGATGCTGTGTACAGGACACTGAAGGACAGCAAAGCACTTTGCCAGCTTTCTTCTTGTGTGCTGCAGCTCCCTGCTCTTCTCCAGAGACTGCATAGTCAAGATCTTGTGCTTTGCTCCTCCTAGAGATTTTACAGTCCTAGCACAGAAAACTCCTGCTGTGTTCAGCAGAGGGACCAAAGGGCTTCCTTCACCTGGCTCTTTGCTCACTTTTCCCCTTTCTCTTCTAAACCTTTCCAGCAGGAGCTGACCCACTGAGTTCCACTGGCTGTGTCTAAGAAAGGTGGAAATCTGACTTTTGGAGTTTAGTATCCTGTAGCATGGACATGTCAAACATTAGTAGCAGTATCATTACCCACCAAGGAGGCTTAAAAATCGACTTCATCCCACAGTGATGGGGTTGGCTTAGAAATAGAAGATTATTATTGACAGTTATTGTTTGAAATGCTGGATTTTGAAGTTTTGTGTTTCTGGTGTTCAAGCTGGGGTCCAGAACTTGAGAGGTAGAAACTTGCCTTAAAGGCAAACTCAATTGGCATGTAAATACAGACATGCAGAACCTCCAGTCAATGTGCAATGCTGAAACCCGTGACAAAGTCAGTGTGGGTGACAAAGCCATGCAGCCTCAGCTCCACTTAGAGGAAAGAACAGAGGAAACAAATATTTAGATGCAGGTTTGATTCTCCTGGTGCCCCAGCCCTTCTGCTTTACTCAGGAGTGCTTGGAGTAGCTAAAAGGAGCCAGAGTTAGTTCTTTTACAAGGTGTTGGGTTTTGTTTTGTTTTTTAATAGAATCCCTGAGTAAAATATTCTCACCTGGAAAGAAGTCTGTACTGAGATGGAGGGAGGGGAAAGAAGTTAGAAAAAGAAAATAAAGAAACGGGCAGTGGGTGGCAAAAGGGAGAGAGGTACACAGCGGTGAGTGTGAAGGATGACTTGGAAAGTAGAGGGATGCTATTGAGGAACAGCAGTAGGAAGGAAAAGGGGGGCTGAGGGGAAAAGCAGGAGACATGGTAAGTTAAGTAAATTCACATTTATTTCTGCAAGAATTTGCTTCAAACGCTCTTCCTGCCCTCACTGAACATTTGCTGTTTGGACGCCCTCCACTCCGGGGAGGAACAAAACGGCTCTGTTAGAGCAGCAGCGGTGGAGGTGAAGAGCAGGTCACTGGCAGGCTGTGCATGGTGGCTGTGTGCTCCACCTGAGGCACACTGTGCCTGTGGAGGGGCTGAACAGCACCACACGAAGCTCTTGCAAAGGCTCCCGTGGGTCCTGCCTGTGCCCGTGGTCTGCTGGAGGAAACCAAACTCCACTGCTAATTATTGGTCATCTCCACAAACTCCGTGGCTTTCGGGGGGAGCTGGTTCTGATCCCCAGGGTGCAGTGGCCACGGGCAGGTTTATTAGCATCCTCCTGACAGTGTTTAAATGCATAATGGACAAGCTAGACCATACAGCTGAAATTCTATCCTGCACTGCCAGTCAGATGTGTTCGGAAAGAGATGGTCCCTGTTTAAATTAGGGCCTTGAATATCAGTATAAATGAAAGGGTTTTCAGCACCAAGGAGGACAGAATTATTTTTACCCTTAGCTAACCTCCTCGTTGCCTGTGCACCAGATAGCAGATATGTTACAGCTGATTGGGACTACAACCAACCTATTGTTTTGGTCCAGCGTGAGCTAAGGAGAACAATGGGAGACATTGTTGGGGATCTGTTGCTGAAGGTTTTTAAGTGCACATTATGCTGTGAAGGCACAGGGCATCTGCAGCACAACTGTCTGGAGACGTTACTGTACAGTCTTGGGGAGACTCCATTCCACATGAATTGCTCTGTTTTAAGGAGGGCTTCCCATTTCCCATGGAACCCTATATGACTTCAGCTTTTGTGACTGAGTTTAGGGGCTTCTCTAGCCAAAGGTGTAACTCTTGAATTATAATCTATCTGTTATGCTTTGCTTACTGTGTACTCCAGCCATGGATGTATTGCATGGCAATTGCTGTTCAAATATCCCATAGGCAAGCACTCTCAACACAATAGGACAGCCCTGCTTTTATAAAGCAAACTTCTCAGTAAAAGTGGCATAGTTGTTCTGGGCTGGTCTAGTTAATCTATTACTTTTAAGTGTAAGATCTTTGCTTCCAAAGTATGTTGCATAATGGTATTTTAAGAAAAGAACTGATCCGCTTTCTGTGTCCCACTGTTTCACTGCCATACACCATTTAGGTCTTTATGCTTCAACTCTGCAACTTTAAAGATATATTAGAGATTTAATTTGAAATCCCTTGCAAAGTTTATCACCTGCAGAGAAAGGCTCCTACAGATAAATACTGAATTGCTTTCTGAGGTAGGGAATACCTCTAAGTGACTGCTAGGAAACCAGAACTTGATACCTGAGTTTCCTTGAGCAGTTATCAGTTACTAAAGGTGTAAGAGGTTGAAACTTCTTACACCATTCATCTGTAAAGTTGCTGAAGCCCTGATAAGCACCACAGAGCTTCCAGCTGGATGGCATTTTCCGCACGTTTAGAGTGTCTCACAAGATGTTCTCCAATTAGTCATCATCACTCACAATATGTTTTACATATTACCACACAGTTTACAGTCAGTCAGACTAATACAATTGCAGTGCAGCTGCTCACAGCAAGACACAAAGGTTATAGCACTGTGTACATAAGCAAGCTGTGAAAGTTACAGCCATCCAGCTCCTTTACCCTCTTGTGCTTTTAAAAGCCAACAGAAGCAGAAACAAATAGTGAGCGTGCCTCTTGCTTCAGCCCTGGAAAAACATTTGAAAGCGTGGAGTGAAAGGAGGGATTTTGTTTTTATAATTTGATTCCCATTGCTGCAGCTGCAGCCAAAACCTTTGGATTCTGGAAAAAGTTCAGAAAGTGCTGCTTTTTGGAAGAGCTCATGTTTATTGGAAAATTACATCTTGCCCAGTAAAAGCTGACAGTATAAGTACTCTAGTCTATTAAAAGCTACAGAAGACACCGTTTAGAGTTTATTTAATGATTGCTACAGATGGAGTTTGGGAACTCGGAGCTTGGCATTGGTGTCTTGGGTTTGAGATTGTGTTCTGGGAACACAGAAACCATCATTGTTTTATTGGTTACCCCTCTCAGCCACCAACAGGGTTAAACTAGAACTAGCTGCCACAGTTAAGACTCCTCCTAGTAACTAGGCCTGTTTTCCTGATGGAGGCATCAGAGGTGAACAAAGCAGCTTAGTGAGAACAGCTGAGACACTGTGACCAAGGAAGCCCAAAGCTGGCAGTCTGGGGATCCTACCCTGAAAGTAGACTCTGGCTCAGCCTGGGGTTTGACCCTGTGAATTTTCCTGGAACTCTTTGGGTTATGGAACAAAAATACATTGTGGTAAGAGAGGAACCACTGCCTTGGATGTTAGACCTGATCTAAACTCCATCAGAATGTAGCGAGCTCTCAACAGACTTTGACCTGAGCCCTTAAAGCACAAACCTTTCTTGCCTCCCTGATGGAGCTCTCTATGGAGAGGGGAAGCACCCAAGCCCTGGAAAGGTGGTTTCTGAGCTGTCATGCCACAGAGGATGAGGAAGAGCCCCTTTGCCCCTTGGCTCGAGGAAGCCTCCCATTTGTTCTCTGCAGGCTGTTAGAAAACCAGAACAGCAGAACTGGTCAGATGGTTTCTGTCCCTGGGGTCACAGCCCAGCAATCCTCAACATCTCCTGACTGAATCAGGAGTAGGTGGGGAGCTTCTCTGTTCTGTGGGATTCTCTGCTCATCTCCCTCAAATCTGGGGGCTTTCCTGTAGTCTGCTAAGGGAACAGCAATAGCATCTTTCAGGTGTTTGTAATTTCTTTTTTTCTAGGAAAGTGATTGTGTGAAATAGTATTATGATTTTGGGACTGTTTTGAAAGGCATACACACATTACTCTGCATTTTCATTGAAGGAAATGGGATAAAACAGTGACATTGGTATTTCTAGCAGGAATGCAGGAGCCTTCAGCAAGTGGATGTCTCTGGTGGTATCAGATGTTTGAGCCTTGTCCAGCCCTGCTGATTTCCTTTTAAAATTCCAACTACTAAATTTCCTTCAGTGATGCCCAATGGCTCTTGGCTTTGCACCCTCAGATAGGTATACTGCCTAGAATTTGCATGGTCCTCTGAGCCCGTGGGCCATTAGTACCAAGTTCTTGTGTCAGGAGAGTGAAAGTGTTACGAAACTCAGTATCTTGTTCTGGGGTCTGTTGGCCAGAAACTCAATGACATTCCAGGGTCCTACGTAGGTTCTGCTCCCTCTCTGTGACTGACCTGGTATTTTATAATTTACAGCTATCTAGAAGTCAAACTTGAATTCTCTCTTCACACTCAGTTCACTGGGGCCTGGATAGAGATTTTTGGTGCTTTTTGAGAGGAGCTGCCTTTCCCCTGAGCATCAGTTGCAGTTTTACTCCAGCCAGCAGAGTGTGTGTGCAAAGATCCTAACGTCACAGCTGTTTAGAACAAATTCAGTGTAATTCAGTTTTACAAGCAGTGTTAGGTTAAACCCAAATCTATATTGCTTTCAGCAAAATAGAGTTTATAATTCTTTTGGCCTGCTAACAAAGCGTGTGTTGCCATATTTGTCTGTCGGAAGCAAAATAAAATCTGACATTTACTGACAGCTTGCTTCAAAAGTGGAACTGCCTGATCTCACTCGCATGCCGAGGCTCTGGAGGCAATCCATTACTGCTCCTGATTCCATGGCTAGAGCTGCCATCAGAATGTAACCCACTGCAAAGAGAAAAACTCATCTAGCAGGAGGGGCTGTAGTCTCCTCTAAGTAGATGTCTTGCTCTGGTGGACTATTTTTCTTCTGGGAGTGATTTTTTTTTCAGCAGTTAGCTCATAGGATGTAGCTAATGTTGAAACTTCCCTATGAGACTTTCTGGTAGCTGGAGCTGAGGTCAGCAAAAGTGGTGGTGCTTTAGTTCTAAACTAGCAAAGGGGCAGAAGTGGATTTTTATCTGATGTGCAGAGCTCAAGCTACATGCCCAACCTGGAAATTTGTGAAGGCAGCTGTAATTCTGAGAGTTTCACAGCTGAGAACAGGAGAATTCAAAGTTAGTGGATGAGAGATGTTGTATGGCTCCAAGGACATCCTCAAAGGACATCCCTCAGATCCAGAGTACTCACCATTCCCTCAGCATCATTATTTTGTTTTCTAAAAGTTCTTTCTCTTGTGGCCAGCATCTCCAAGGTCTCATTTACTCAGCCAGTAGAGGGGTTCATTCTCTTTGCACTTTATCCTGCCCAGCTGCACTCCCTCCCATAATACTTCCCCTCTGAGCACGTGCTCAGAAGGAGACACTCTCCTTTGGTAGCCCCACTGTATATGTATTTGGGCAAGTTAACAGCTAAGACAATGTTGGCTGCTCTCCTAGCATTATTGTGTACCTCTTCAAATCTTGTTATGTTACTTTGGTGATAAATAGTCATAATAAATTCTTTAATAGTGTGAAGATAGGTCATCACTCATCACAGCCAGGCTGTGAGAAGATCATAAATCTGGAATAAAAGCCATTCATTTGGTTGGAGAATCCAAAGCTTCACTGTTCAGAAGGATTCATTTCCACCACCCCCCTCAGTTAATCATTTTCTAAGTCCTCATAAATATCACAGGCAAAGGAAAAGAATGACCCATTCTTGCTGTGCCATAAAATGTATGCTGTTGTGCTATGAGTTTTCACTTCTCAGCTCACATGTGAGAAATTCAGCACCAAAGCAGAGGTTGCAATGTGAAGTTTCTTGCTGACTATGCTTTCTTGGCCAAAAAAGAGGTGGGCTTAAATGTATTCAAAGACAATATAATCTCCTAGGAGAAAGAGAAGAGAGACAGCAAGGATCATATGCATGGAGAGATATGTAAGTGCATATTGATGTATTTTCTCTTTATAAAATCTGTACTAGTAGTACAGACTTGAAAAAATACTTCACCAGATGAGTCCACCTCAGCCCCTCTAGCAGATAAGCTCAATTATTTCATTATATTATTATTATTATTTTCATTATATCATATTAATAACTTACCATTCTAAAGTTGAGATGGTTCTACAGGTGGAACTGCTGCTCGCTGGACCACAGTTATGAGTTGGTGTTGGCCAAGAAGTCATTATCCAGATGTGCAAGTTATTTTGTCCTAAAAATGGCAGTTTTCTGTGTGGGAAAGGCTTATGACAAATTCTTGACTTGGATTGTGTTTTGGAAGAAAGCTTTGAGTTTGTCAAAAAGTGTTTCTTGAACATTTAAAAAAATGCAGTTGTCGTCTTTCTGGTTGCTTGAAGCCTAAACCTTAGAACCACTGGTGCTGGTTAATGTTTGATGGGATTGCACCCTTCTCTTCATTTGCTGCCACTAGCTAGCCCAGTGCTGAAACCATCTGTGAGGGAGGAGACAGACTCTCCTCTTGCAGGTCTGCTGTCCTGCATAGGAAGGAAGGGGAAGCTGGGAGGGTCATTTTGGGATGCATGTACTCATGCTCAAAGAAATCCAGAGTGAACTTTGGGGATGGAAAGGAAGGAGGTTGCTGGTGGGGTGCTGAGCAGCCTTTCTCAGGGCTACAGCAGAAGTTCAAATGAGTGTATTCAGGGGAGCAGCCACTGTGATTGATTTATGCACCTAGCTTTGAACCAGAAACTGTACAAGCAAGCAATAAATCATGGCACAGGAGGAACACAGAAGCTATTGCTTGGGACTTGGGGAGCTATGAGACAGGAGTAGAGAGGAAAAAAAAAAAAAAAAAAAAGAGGAAGAGAAAATAAGTTGTCTCTTTTTAAGAAATTGTTTGAGCTTGGGTATTAGTGGGCTAGGCTTTGAGTTGGGATTAGGAGCCAGCTTGGGAACCAGGGAGTGCTATCTTTGCCTTCATAAAACCTCGTTAACTCTGTAATGTTAAACACATTCTGCTGCCGGGCTCCTCGGCTGTGTCTCTGGGGCTGCCTCCCTCCCTCCCAGGGCAGCAGCATCCCTCTGAAAGCCTTGCAGCAACCCTTAGCCATCCTCTGCCTGGCTGTTATTGTCCCTGCCTCCAGATAACTGAGCAGGTATAGACTTAAGTCCAAGATAAACAGTTCCTTGGCCTCTCATTTATTGCAGCTCTGAACTCCTCTGAAGCTCAGCACTGTGCTGGCTATCGTGCCCTCTATCGCCTTCTTGCAAAATGTAATCCATAAAATGCTTTCATGGTAACCTTAGACATCAGCAACCAGTGATAACATCTCGAGGCCCCCGTGACAGACAGGAACTCGCAAGCATGGAGTTAATAATGCAAACTTTCAAAAAATGAAACTGGCAGAAGGAGACGAGGAGGGGAATAAAAGGGGCCGGTGTGGCTGTAATTGGGACCATGTGAGCTTCCTTAGAGAGGGATTAAGGGAAAGAGACAGGCCTCGCCCGCGAAGATTAGTTTCAATTAGACGGGCTGGAGGCGAAAGTCAGGACTTGGTGAAAGATTAAAACAAGAAGGGAGAAAGTTTCCATTGCTTTTGCTCCAGGCCTACACAAGAGGGTTCAGTGAGATCATGCTAATTGAAGGCAAAGCTTGCATGGAAGTTAGGAAGAACTCACATTAATTGATTCGATGCTGCGATTTTTTCCTTTATCCGCAGTGTTCTTTTGGGTTGTTCTTTTTTTCAGCCTTCCCCCCGCCCCCCAAAATGTAAAGAGGGGGAAGTCATCAACAACTTCTGCTGTGGTTAAACTGAACCCAAAGGGAGAGCAGTTACCTGGTGCCATCCAGTCAGAGCAATGTTCCATCTCTGATCCCCATTTGGGGCAGGATCAAACATTAGAACCAAATCCACGGTGTCGTAGCTACTACCCTTCAGCTGAGCAATTTGGTTCACAAATTAAGAAGTCTGTCCTCTTGATGGGTTTGTTTTGCCCACAAGAAGATCTAATCCAGAGAGTTATCTAAAAGCACTCTCTGAAATTTATAATATGATAATCAACAAGGCTTGCATTTTCCAGTGCTGAGGCTGGCATGGTGTCCCGATGGCCTCCACAAAAAGGAGCTCCTCAGGATATGGCCACTGGGGTTTTAGTCCATCAGAATACAGCAGCACTGTAATTGTCATCCTAGTGAGGCAATTCTGTTGCTTTCCCCCTCTGCTTCCAATTTGATTGGAAAAGGAATCATGGAATCATAGAAATTGGAAGTGAGGAAGATGGGCTGATGTTGTCAGCCCGTGCAGAGTTCCCTCTGAGCTGCAGTCTGCAGTGCTTTGTCTGGTTTCCAGTGCAGTGAGCACTGAAATTACAATTACACCATTTCCTTCAAGAGGAAACTATTCCAAATATGAATGGGTTTCCATGTAAAGAATTCTCTCCCCTACCCCCTTGATAATACTGAAAGTTATAGGAAAATGTATATCCAATCTTTCTATATTAGATCAATATTTTTATTCCATTAAACTTGTCTCTGAGGGGCAAGATACATCCTCTTTTGCCAGATTCCTGTATCAGATTGTCACTCTCTGGATTTTTGTTCCATAAAGCTTTGGAATTACAGTGCCTAGTCAATTAGAGTTAAATGCATTTTCACAGCCAGCCAGAAAAACATTAGCACTAATCAAAAACATCACACCAACAGGGATTCCCAAGGAGATTTTTTTTGTTTTGTTTTGTTTTGTGTTATGAAAATGTTCTCTCAGCTAGAAACATCAAAAGACAACCAGGAAAGTGTTCTGCTAAAAGATGAGAAAAAGAATTGGTGCTCTAGCTGCACTGAGGGCTGTCTGTCTTGCAGATGACAGTGGATAAAGAATTTTTGCATTCAAGCTGATGTCAGTACCCAGCAGGGGAGGTCACTGGTGTCAGCTCTAATGCTCTGATAATTGCTTGCTACCATCCCCTGTCTTCAGCTTCACCTGTGTGCACTGGTTCATTTCAGCGTCTTGGTTCCTGCTGCATTTTTCAAATTCAGGATGCAATTAGATACTAGGGGCTAATTTGTGTCACTTTTCATGTTAGAACATGGAAGCTTTCCCCTGGGGGATCACCCAGTCCCTGGGTGATGGTGCAGGTGACTGTACCATGTGTTGGTCAGTAGCCAGAACCAGGCATGAAGCTGTGGTTGCCATGGTGACTGTTTTCTTTCATAAACATCCCTTGTTTAATACATACATCACATTATCCTGTCATGGCATCCCTTTCTGACAGGAGTTCTGCTTAGTGCAGAACCTGGGAATGCTCCTGGTCCAGCTTGGAGAAGTCCCTGTGGATCCAGTGCTTTGCTGTGCCACAGGACCCAGCCTGCAGCTCTGCCAGGTTTTTCCAGCTATCAAAGTGACACCATGGATGTATTTAAAATGAATACGAATGCATCTGGGGTGTGGGGAGGCTGCAGTTGACTGTAAAATCCTAAAATCTAAGACTGGACTATTGTTCAGATATAAAACCACTGAGCAGAACAAATTGACATCATCTGCTACCTCCGAGTGGCACCTAGACACAAACATTGCTTTCTAATTACCATATGTCTTGTAAATGGAAACATTGACAACATTCCAATTTTTCCCTATTAAAACCTAGGATCCCTGATTTCCTCTCCCCACCTACAACCCCTCCAGGCTCTTTTTTTTTTTTTTTTGGCCTGCAGTTATTACATAGAAGCCTGATAAATGGATGCTATGAATAAGTGTTTTCCAAACATTGTAGGAACTATTAAGAAAGTGGTTTTCCTTCTTCCCCTTTTTTCTTCCCACACTCCTCCCCCTCCTGCCCCACAACTAATAGCACACAAATAGCACTTCATGTAATTTTGGCTACTCTCCACTATTCCAGGCAGACTTCAGGAAATCTCCTGATTTATAGTTGGGGCATCCAAAGGCAGCATGCTGCCTGCTTCCTTCAGGGATGGATGCCTATTGGTGACATTGAGTAAGCTTGAGGTGCAGTATTTCAAGTGGGCAATATCCATATTTTAGTCAGATAGCTCTGTGTTTATACTTATAAATTGATTTAGTAATGAAATAAGCTCCTTTCATGATGCTTGCTGGCTTTAGGGTCTTTGTTATGGTATACTCAGACTGTTCCTGGAGTTCAGTTTACCAAAGCAGAGCCAAAGCTTTCCAGCCATATTCTCAGAAGCAGTCCAGTTGAATTCAATGGGGCTATTCACATCCACAGGTAATGCAGGGCTTGGGACTGGCTTCAGAAAAACCATCAAGCATGTGCTGAAGGCCAACTGTCCTCTTGGACACCACCACTGATGTTGGCTTCTCTGGGAGCATCCATCCAGGAATGCTCTGGGAAGCCTCTGCTGCAGATGGGATGTGTGGGAGGGGAACAGTTCAGGCCAAAGTTAAGGCTGCAGCTGAGGGATGTGCCCTTGGGTTTGATTTTTGTTTTCCTCTCTGGATTGGTGATATTTCTCTTGTAACAGCCATCAAATGACATCCCTTCCCTGCTGTCTGTAGGGCTTGCAGGTGTTAGCAGTGTGCTTGGGTTTTCCTGCTCTCTCTGTCAGTCCTAGCTCTGTGGCATGGGAAAAGCCTTATGATTGCTGTTACTTGACTTACATGAGTTTCATGTATATTATATAGGTTCCTTTACTGTGAGGGATACAATTATCCTGGTTATTCCCCTCACATCCTGGTTACATTTTTGGGGTATTAAAATACAGTTTGGGAAAAAAAAATCTGAGACAGTATTGTGATACATTCCTAAAGGGTTGAAGCAGAAAAATATTTATGCCTCAAGTAAGACAGGATGAAAGAGAGAAAGCAAAGCAACATTACTATCCAGTGAGACAGCTCTTCATTTTGTGCTCCCATTCCCACCCATTCCCAGGATCAGAATAAGGAAGTTATTTTTCATTGTAGTTATTAAGGTGTCTGTCTTTAAAAGATGTGACAAGTTTAGGTGATTCACTCTGCTACTCACGAGGTAATTTCTGTCCTCTGGCCTTGAATTAAATTATGGGTGGCATCTATTGCTTAGTTGGACCTAAGTGCTACCTAAGGTTTACCAGGTAAAATATGAAGACAACTTCTTGCCAGTTGCTGCTTTATAATTTCCATTGCTGTATTGCCAGGTTCAGATGTTGAAGAGTTTCAGAAAGTGGCCTTGCTTATACACCATGATGGAACATGGCAGAGATTTACCAGTTCAGCAGTGTACTTCATTCAAGCTCACTTTCATGGGGGACCTGTAAAATCTTTCCATAGGAAATGTTAGAATAAGTAAGACTTAGTTTGGACTCTCCTCCATGTGAGACAGGACTGCCATTGTTGTGTTTGGAAGGAGTTTCTCATGACATCTACTTTTGAGTAGGCTGCATAAAAAAACCCATGTTTGCAGAGACAGATTGTTTATGGCAAAGAAAGGGAGGGGTCATTGAAGTATAAAAAGACATGGGCTTTCCTCTCCAGATTCTTGCCATGAATGACATGTTAGTTGGAAGCTGCAGCTGGATCTCACCTGAATTCCTGCAGTCCTGAGCTTAGGCAGTGGCTGATGGTCTGGGGTCAGGGGGTTCCTGCCTCATTTGAAGAAAATTTATTTACTCTCTTTGGCTGAACAAGTGACCTGTGACATTCACTTGTTCTAGAGCTGTTCTAGTTTCCTCAGCTAGGAACAGGGGAGGTGCCCTCCTCTGAGGAGCCTGAAGAACAAGCACTACACAGCACTGGTTCTGCTGAGTGCTTTTTAGAGGGTTTACAACTTCAAATAAAATAAAGCTTTATACTGGGATGGCATTTTTATGTATTAGGTCAAACTGTGGCATCTTTGGACAGTCCTGGGGACATTGATTCCCCATGAAAGCCCCAGGGCTTCACGCGGTTCAAGAAGTATTTGGGATTCTCTCCAGGGTTAAGAATTAAATTTAATTAGTTTAGACTTGGTTTTGAAGGGAAAGAGTGTAACTGCACTCCCAGATACCTAAAAGCTCTTTTGGGGATGTAGCTTCAGTTTTCCCTATGTCCCTTACCTATTGATAATATTTCTCTTCTATTGCATTATATTTCTCCTGATGTTGTTCCTTTTCTCTTTGGCTGTTCATTCTTTGTCTCAAATGGAGGGGAAAAAAAGCCCTGTCAAACAAAGAAGTTACTCTTTTTTCACAACCTTCTGATGTTTCATCTATCTGCATTACTTTCTGGGTGATGACAGCAGGTATAACTTCTCCCAAGAATAAACCAAACCATGCTTACAGGCTTATAGAAATTAGGAAGATTTTGAATTAAATCTTGCAGTCCTGAAGATGGAAAAACTCCCTGACAATGTTGCTCCCCCAAAACATTACATGAAGATACTGAAATGCTAACATTTTTTAGAGAAGTTTGAGGAAAGTTTAATGAAGAAAGAGAATGCAGGACAAGTTCCAAAGCCTCTGCAGTCTCTTTGCAGAGCTGTGTGGGACTGGGGCCTTTGTCTATTGAAAAAATGGACCAAGTAGCCCCTTCTCCTATCCACTCCTCCCACAGCTTTAGTTAAATTCTCAGATCGTGAGGGCATGTAGGGAACAGCTGCTTATGATCTCTTCACAAGTGCTGGGTCATTGGTAAACAACCATCCCTCCACCCTCTCAGAGAAAAAAAAAATTATACAAAAAATGTATTCATTTTCCTGATGATGAAGAGTAATGAAGAGCACGTGCACGCTGCACTAAGAGAGAGAGAAAAAAATGACAAATTAAATCATGTCTCGTTTGACAACCCTTTAAGTGTAACAGATCTGCACTTGTGCTGTCTGACAGGCATGATTGATACCACGGAGCACTCGTCAATTTTTAAACACACAGACTGAACAAAGAGTCACTTCATCCTGGTTCTTGTAGTTTACAGGCAGCCCAGTGCTGCACAGGGTAAGCACCCCTTCATGCAGCAGTGTTTGACTTGGCAATACACTGCATCTCACTGTTTGGACAACTATATTTATTTTTATGATCCTTAAAATATTGTAACCCAGTCAACTCAACAGTCATTTAAGGTAATTTCTGGTCTGAACAGCATCTATTTTCTAGACAACTTTACAATAATATATGTTTGCTGTGGGCCAAATTCTTTGCGTAGGAACCTCTGTTTCTGGGCTGTATTCATAGCTGTTGACTGGGAGAGGGTCACAGCATCCAGTAATTTCTAATAACTTGAAATCTAAACCTCCTAGATGCTTTTTGACTATGCCATTTATAGATTATATTTAGCATGGCAAACAATATGGCTTTCTTTATGTTTTATTTGTGTACAAACAAACCAACCCACAGATGAGCTGTTTTAGATTGGTTTGGGGGGGGAAAACCTTAGTCTGAGACAGACTTTGAAATTTTTAGTCAGAACAGCTCCAGGTGGCAAATGTAAGGAAAGGGTAATGCTTTAAAAAGTCAGTCTGTAATTATCAGTGCTTTGCTCCTGCACCACAGCAATACAGTTACTCTGGGCCTTTTAAATAGAGCAGCAGAAGCTGGTACATTCACATGCCTCCTGGCAGCCCTTGTCCAGTTCACATTTTCAAGAATGGCTCAGCAGCTCAGAGCAGCCAAGCTGAAGGAAGAGTCCATGCCAGAGCACTGTGAGCAGACTGGAACACAGGTAACCCTGGGGAAGGAGGCAGAGCAGTGGAAAAGTGTTGAGTTTTAAGGGCTTAAACTCCTCAGTCCAAAGCAGAGTTTGTGGAGCAAGGTCCCATCTTACCCTGGGTGCTGAAGCAGTGTCACTGTCACCTCTACGTGTCCTAGACTCATGTTTTTGTGGTTCTATGAGAAAGAGTCAGCATAGCTTTTAGGGGGTGTTGTGAACTTAAAGCCATGGTCTTTGTAAATCTAAGACCCTCTTTAGACAGGGGTTTAGGAGATGCTTACACACATATCAGCTGCATATGTGCAGGGATGAATTCCCTCATCTAGGCTTTCATTTTGTGTATCTTTACTGCTTGTCCTGGGCCCTTAACTCCATTAAGGGTAGATGCACAACTGTTTATTTAGGCCTTTTTAATCTGACAGTTCCAATCAAGCTAATTCATCCGAGAGAGACCAACCATCCTTTTATTTATTTTAAACTATTTTACCAAGGTAACCCAATCCAGACCATCTCCATATCTTGTTTACAAGAGCAGCCTTGGTGACAACATCTGTCCTGTGTAAAATGTCAAAAAAGGAAAGAAAACCTAGCAAAAACTGTAGCACGTAGATGTATCAGAATTGTTATTCAGACACACACTCCCAAACGAGCCTCCAGCTTCCTTGCCTGTGCCATTCAGAGAAGAAAAAAGGTCAGGAGGAGGTCTGAGAGCTGCAGTGCCAGAGTAACTGTAACAGGTAACTGCAGAATCAACAGTGCACAGGTAGAAGGGACCTGTAGAAGAAATGGTTGTTTCATGCTGGTAAAAATGGATTGTTTATGAGGTAGTAGGAGACACTCTTTTCATGAGGTAACTGAGCAGATACCTCAGCAAGAGAAGCTGAAGGAAGGAGAAATGCTGTAAAAATCAGCCCTTGGGCCCTCTGCTCTCAGGAGCTGATGCCATACTGGTGATTCTTTGCCTGTGAAGCTGCTCAGATTCTGACCTGCACTGAGGGGTTGTACACTTTGCAGCAGTGAAAACTGCTGACTGCAAATGATGGTAAGAGCCAGGTTGTGCTGTCTGATAGCTGAGGGAAGGCTGATAGGAGGTGAGGTTACACTGACATGAGGGTGGCAGCAGGACAGTTAAAAATGCAGTTTAGCTGAGGTAGCAGGGCTTAGGGGTGCCAGTGCTGTGTGGGCAGCTGAGCAGCTCCATGGCTGAGCTGCCCTGGTACTGCTCCACAGCCTGTCTTGATCCTTGCTGATCCCTGGCAGCTCTTGTGTTTCAGGAAGAGGTGGAAGCCTGTGGAATTTATTTGTCACTTGAGCTAATGATGACCATCAGGAATGAAACCTGCATATTCCATTATGACTTGCCCCGTTGTGTTGTGGGCTCTTGTTTAAATTCAGTGCTGCACCATGTGTGGTTTGAAGTGAACTTTGTGCTGGTGGAATTCTCCTCCTCAACAGAGTGGCAGGAGCTCTGTGCCTGCCTTGGCTCAGGTTTGGCCTGGCAGGGCCACCTCTGCTGTACCTGAGAACAGACACTGTGGGTAGAGCTGGCAGAAATTTTTTGTTCCTGTGGTCTAGGGAATTCCAATACGTCCCCACGCCAAGCAATAATGAAAGAGTTATTTTGCAAATCAAAATTAAAATACATGTTTGGGTCAAAAAGCAATTTCTAGCAGAAAAAAAAAAAAATTTTCATGTGAATTTTGAATATCTGACAAATACCCCTTTGCCACTAAAACTGCAAAAAAATATGTCAAATAAAAAAGAGGAAAAATTGCCCCACTGATCCTTCATATTTCAACCAAACCTGCCAGAAATGAACCTAATATAAAGCACTGTGTACATGTTATGGAAGCCAAACAAAGATACCTGAGAAAGCTCTTTAACTGTGTTGTGACTGGAGCTTGCTGTACACAGAAAGGAGCCACATCTGCCTTGGGATTGCACTCCCCTCCATGTGAAAGAAAAGATTAAAACAAGACACCAGCAGAAAAGCAGATTGATAGAGAAGTGAGTGGGAACTCCTGGAAGGAGTTTGTCCGATAGTGACTCTTGGAGTAAGTCCAAACCCAGTTGCAGTGCAGAGAAATGGGCTTTCTGTTGTACCATGTTTTCTGTAATGCAAACCAGTGAAGGTGGGGGTGTGTGATTGTCATTAGGAAAAGCTTTTGCCAGCACAGTAGCTCAGACACCAGGGGATAATGCATTACACACTGATGCTTTCCAGGACGTTGATTCTAAAGCAGTGCTGGTGGGTTGTTTCTATGGAGGATGTGAGTTTCCCAACCACAGTTTCCCACAGGGTCTTATTTCTCTGGCCAGGGCTTGGCTGGAGAACCACTGCTGGATCTCAGGTACCAGGTGAGTGGGGCAGCTGATCTCCAGGTGAGAGAACTTCCCCAGAGCTGTTACAAACTGGATCATTTAGGGGATCCCCTGTAAATTTAGGGGCCTTGGTCACTTGTAGGCATTAAGGAAGTGCTTGGTCTTCTGCTTAGTGGTAGTAAGTGAGCTGAAAATGAGTAGTCCTGTGTTGTTAAACCCTTTCCTTCTGTAGTGTCAAATTAATGCAATAAATTTTGCTTCCTGATCTCCCACTAGTTTGCTCCATGCTGCTGAGCACTGCCACAGTCCACTTCAGAGGCAGCAGGTGCTGGTCGTTGGGAAACTTGATCCACATATCAATTGTAATGCATCTTAAGAAATTTTACTTGCAAAAATATAAAAGGGAGTCTGCAGAATGAGATTTTCTTCCTTCAGAGCTGGAAAACCTGGTGGTGTCTGTGGTTTTCTGAAACCTCTCATACTTTATTTATTTTTATTCCTCTGCTGGCCCTTGGGTACAGATTACTTTCAAACAAGCTGGTTTACTGTTTGCATAACACAGGTTTAAATTTAGTTAGAAATAGATCATTTTCCAAGTAAAATTCCCCAGAAAATAATTACAAGTATTTCGGGGTGTTGGGGAAAGCATCAGAAAACATTCTTGTTAAGGTCTGGTGACACCTGGCAATTAGAAATAAAAATCCATTTCTTGATCCAGACCTTCCTCCCTCTCCTTGGGGACAAATTAAACTGAACTGCACAAGTTTCAAACATACTTCTAAATCCAGCATCGTTTGCTTCTGGGTAGATTCTGCATTCTACAAATTGTTTCTTCCTGGGAAAGTGTCTCAGATTCATATTAATGAGGATTCCATGTTTGTGGTTAGGAGAAATTTAGTCTTGTGGCTTAAGCAGCCTCAGGACTCTCATTAAGTGCAAGAGGTTAATAATCTAAACTAGCAGTTAACTAGCTCTGGTCAGCAGAGCCTTATTGCTTTTGGCTTCTGCTAGCTGAGCTGGTCCCTTGTCCTTTGCAGTGCTGGAGGTGCAGGTGAGAACAAGGAGCCCAAAGACTGCTGGCTGCAGGTGAGCCCCTTCTCATCCTAGTGCTGGGGGAGATGATGGGAAATGGGAGGAGTGGAAATCAGATCCTGCTGGAAAAACTACTCTGTGTGTGCATGAGTGAGGGGAGGGCAGGGGATTCTCTCGGAGTAGGTGAGCTGCTTGTTTGGGTGTAGTGTGAGATCTGTGTCTGGCCAAGTGCTGTGCACAGAGAGCTGAGGCAAAACCCTCTCCTTACTTGTGGGAACATTTGGTTGCTTCTCAGCAGCACGAGACAAAGCCTCACAACCCCCAGACCTGCCTGATCAGTGCTGTGTGGGGAGTCCTTTCTTGTCCATGTGTCCAGGGTATCAGAGACTGAGCAGAAAGAATATTGAGTCATATTGAGTTAAGTCTTGAACACCTCCAAGGACAGACTTCAGGATCTCCAGCATTTTGGTGGCTTGTGGCTTACTCCACTCTGCTGATGTGTTTCCTAAACTGGTCACACTGTTCCAGATGCAGGAGGAATATAGAGGGAAAGGATCAGTTTCCTGGACCTTCTTCCTAGTACTGGGATGGTTCACCTCACTACCAGCAGGATTAAGTTGCTTTGTGGGTCAAGAGCCTGAAAGAAACAGCACGGGTACTCCTGACATTGAAGAATTGCTGCAGAAATTGGAGGGCAGTCACAAATTAGCTCTGTCCTCATACAGCCGTTGGAAACTTTAGTTTTAATTGCACAGACCACAAGCAAATTAAAAAGAAGCAACCAAATCAGTTATCAGGCTGGCTTCCTACAGTGTCCTGACAGGTCCCAGAGGCCTCTGCAGAGGTGAGATTCAGCTGGCTTCTGCCACATCCTCTCTGCCTGGGTTTATAAAGGTAAAAAATATCTAATCCATAAATAATCTTCGTGCAGTTATGGAGCAGACTCTGTTCCCAGTAGATAAACAGGACACAATCAGACAGCCCATTATGCCCCCCTCCCTTTCTGTTGTGTCTTACTCCAAGGATACAATTTGTTTTAGCATGATGTCTCCTATTGAAGCATCCTTGGATTTATATTCTGTCATTTTGAAACAGAGATCCCAAAATATCCAGAAAAAGAAATTCCATTTAGTTTCATTAAGCTTTGGTCTGAGAACAAGTACCCTAGGTGTTGTCTAGAAGTCCAAAACATTCTGAAGAATGCCTGCACAGACATGTCTGAGAGAGTAGATCTCTCCCTCATCCAGACAGCACTGTGTGGTGTCCCTCCCATGCCAGCATCAGCTTACACCACTCTGAAATGGTTTTGCAGCTTGCTCTGAATTCACTCCTGGGGGAGATGTCTGCTGTACAGGGGGAAGAGACTCATTACCCGTGTGCCGTAAGAGACAGCAATGCTTTTGCAGCCTGTGGTTTGCATGGGGCCATGCTCTCTGGGATGGCAGGGCTCCTCCCTGCCTGATCAACAGGCAGCTAAAGTTGGGTTGGGGCAGGAGAAGCTTCATTTGCTAGTGTCAAAAAGTAGAAGTGCTCTGAATGCATGGGAGCCCCCAAGTTAATGCAGTTTGGGTCTGGTTTGAAGGCTCTCTGGTGTCAGGAACGCCGTCTCTGTGCTAGCAGTTCCCCTTGGGAAGAGGTGCCTGGGACTCGAGCCTGGCCATACATCTCTGTCAAAATCTCTATGAATAAATTAACCTTTCTAAAGATTAGTGCACCCTAATACCTCAGGGTTTTTTTCCTTGTTTTTTAACAGAACAAATGCTAAAAATGCCTTGACAGACTTTGCTAGGTTTTGTGCTCTGGATCATCTACAAAGGGTTGTGCTGCAAGTGGTGTTAAAGGCACAGCCCTGTGATTCTGGAGAGGAAGTGACTCTCCTCCTCCTCCTTTGGAGAAAGGCTTTACTGGATGGCAGAGTGGCCCATTATGAGTAGGAAATCCTCATCAGGGCAAACAAGGAAAAAGCTAATGAAATTTCTCACGCTTTTCCTTTTAAAACCCCTTGCGTTCAGACACCTCCCAGTGCTGTGCAACTGCTCTGACCCAACTCTGAAGATTTTGGTAGCTACACTTAGCACCCGGGTAGCTAAAGCACTGGGTGCCACCTCTACCTGGGAAACAATGTCCCCAATGTCCCCAGCCCCACAGGCTTTGCCTCAAGCCCTTCCTTTGGTCAGGCAGAGCCTGGGGAGGTCAGGTGTCTGTCCTTCTGTTCTCTTGCCATTGCTGGAATTGAGCTGATCCTTTCCAGGCAGCTGGGGGCAGGGGGGGCCATTCCAAAGATGGTGGGGAGTGTTTTGATTTTTGATCCTTTTGAGATGAATTATGGGGAGGAAGCTGTCTGCTATCAGAGGAATTAGTCAAATTCCTTGTCAGATGTGCAATCCCATTAAAAATGCATTATCTGTTTTCAAAGCTTAAGTATGGGTGTTGGTTGAGAGTCTTTAAAATATTATTGTAAACTTTCACTGAGAAAAAGTATTCCTGAGCCTTTCATGAAGGCTAATCCCACTTCAACTACTGTAAACCATCACCTTCTGGGGTGGCCTTCCCAAGCAATGCTAGGCAAGAGCATGCCATTATTCTGGGAAAATCCCCCTGGAAGTTGCATACGTTTGTTTTATGATGTTGTTAGCAGCTCTTAGCATTCAGCTGATTTGTCCTGATCAGGATCCTGTGTCTGTGCACCTCCTCAAATTCTGCCTTTGCTTTTCTGCCTGGCATCTAGACCTCAAATAACTCTGCATCCGGGTCCCAGTGTGTCCTAAATGAGATGCCCAGCACCAGTTCCCACCAAAAGTGAATTCAAAATACTTAAACAAACCTGAGTATCTTAAAAGCAGATTGGACAAGTCTTAGAACAATTTCATTTTCACCATTTCTATTTTCAGAACAACAGTGCAACCTCAGACTTTCTTACAATAAACAGTCTGGCTCCAAAGCAGAACATCTGAGCAAGATGGGATCATTTTTGATATCCAGTCTCCTTTTTGGGCAGTGCATTACAGCTATCAGGAAAAAATGGTCATGTTCTGTATGGTCTCTTTAATGCCTTTGTCACTGCATCACCTGAGTGCAACTGGGATAGCTAGGAATCTGCTCATCAGTCTATCTAATAAAGCTCTATCTTAGTGATAAAAATTTGGGTGGTTACCTATTTAAAGGAAGAAAACAGCCTTGGCTGTCATGAGGCTCTTTCTAGGACTGTGCCAGCATCCAGGGACATGTTTAGTGCTACTTTGTTTTTCTGCTCTGTGAAGCAGTTGGCAGAAAATCAGCAAATTGCTCTGGGCTGGCCCAGTGCTCTGGCACTGTCTGTGAGCATGTTCCCTGCCTGCTGCTCTGCCAGCTCTGTAACACCTCCAGGCCTCTGTGGCACTGCAGGCAAACGAAGCACAGCTTGGTGCTTATCTCCTGAAATACCAATAAAGTTAAGGGTTCAAAACACTGGTAGGCATCATTGCCAATACACCTGTTAAAATATTTTTCAGACAACAAAGTATGAAAGGAGTACATGCACGTCATAAATACTGGGGGTAATGTGTTATGCTTGAAAGCTTTTAAGGTGCTTTGATTTGATTTTGATGGCGGCTGAACTCCCAGGAGATCATAGTGGGACCTGCAGACAAATGCTGCAGAATGAAATAAATGGTGCAGGAAGGTGAAAAGCAGCTGTGCTCTTTCTCCAGCCAGTCCAGACAGAAACTCAGCACAGGGCTTTGTGACAGAGTTTCAAGAGTTTCCTTTCTCTCTGCTGCTTCCTGCATAGAGGAGCCACCAGCAGATGTTCTCACACAGTGTTCCAGGTTTGGTAAGTGATGAATTTCAAGAACCTAAGCTGGTGTTTGCCTTCAAAAATTTCCACTCTTTGCAGTCTCTGCTCTGCAGAGCTCTCATTGCCACAAGCACCAGGGGCATACCCCTTCCTGACACCCTCAAGACATGCAACCAGATGAAGCCACAAAGACAAAAATTTCCTTGGATTACAACTCTGCTGTGTACTCACTAAACAGAGATAATCAAACCAGTAGGAGCACTTCAAATCTTCCCCTTACCTTTTTCATCAGAGCAGGGAACATGTGGCCCTCAGGTCCTCAGCAGCCCTGTGTGTTTAACTCTGCACCACACCAGGCAGCTGCAGTGCAACTTATTTTAATGCTGTAAAGCAGAGACGGTGGCACTTTAATGTTTCCTTTGTTAGAATAGGTTTATCTCAAAATTTTATGTTATTTCAACAAAGTGGAGTGTTTACCATAAATAGCAGGGCCTGCAGAAAGCCCGTTGCAACACTTCCTACTGTGAAGCAGCAGTACCTCAAGCCTGAACCAATTTAGGAAGGCATTGGCCATATGATTTTAATATTAACAAGTGGAGCAAATCTGTGAGTGGGTTGTTGGCCAGTTTCATAGTGAGGGGCACCTGCAATCCATCAACAGGGCTCATACAACAAGGTGTCAATGCACAGGCAGAATAGCAACAAGAATTGGGTGTGTACAGGGATCACTGGGCTGGTGGGGAGGTGTTAACATGCCGGAGAAAAGAAAACATTCTGGTGAAACGTTGTTATTTGCTGGTTAGTTAGCAACCCTGTAATCCTCAGGGGGGTGAAAGCAGCAGAGCAGGAGATGACCCAGGGCAGGGCAGATAGGGGCTGCTGTGCCTGTAGGAGTTAGAGGTAAAGTTGACAGTGGCAAGAAGTGATCCTGACCTTTTGTGGAAGGTTATGTGGGTCTAAATGCTGGCAGTCTGTAAAAGGGCATTGCAGCTGTGAGACCTCCTCCAAGGCCTGGTGAGAGGACCCTAGTCCCAGGTCCCTGCTCACAACACCCTGCAGGGTGCTATCAGCATGCTGTTATGTTCTGTATCATGCCAGCTTCAAGTATGTATCTTCATTTATCTAAATAAGCATAGAGCTACAGTGACATGATCCAGGATTAGAAAAATCCAGACTGACAAATAATGGAGGCATCTGTTTGAAGGAACACAGGTCACATCCTGAGCTCACCTTCCCCTCTGACAAATGCCTGGAGTTTCTGTGTCCTGCTTGAGTTACTTGGTTTCAGTTTGCCTTTGCCTCTGTTGCTTTATTTCTGTACTGCTAAGCTAGTCTTAACTTAGCAGAATTTATTATATTTCAATTCAGGTGGTTCATACATGCTACTGGCAACATGTGCTGGCTTTATTGTGTTAAGGACATGTTTTTCTGCACATCTGAAATAACACCAATCCTCTTTCTCCCTCCAAAGGAAAAAAAACCTGAGCCTCCTTTCTGTTTTGCCAGTCACTGTTTCCTGTCACTTCCAATGGCCTTGTCCCAGGAGGTAAGAAAATAACCTTGCATACTTTCTCCCAGTGGTGATCTGCTGCTTTGGCATTCTGTGAATGACTGGTTTCAGGCCATCCTGTCAGTGCACCTTGCCAGCAACCAGGTTTTGGATGTTTGCTTTGGGAACGTTTTGTGGTTGAATGGCTGTGTTCCATTCCACATGTAAACATGGGCAAAAACTCACATTTAGCAGTTCTAAACAGTTGGACATTGGTCAAAGAGGCTACTCCCCTTCCCTTCAATACACTGAAATTTTGCATAGAGTACAGAACAATTTAGAGTAGCAGGAATTCCCGGGTCCTGCCAAATGTATGATTTTGTTTTATTTTATTTTTAAAAATGCCTAGCACAAAGACTGAGCCTTTATTTGGAAGGAGATGTCAGGAAAGCAAAACTTAATTGAATCTCAGACTGTACAATTGGAGCCATGTCTAAAAGGAAAGCTGTCTTTTCCCTCAGCATGCATTGGTACTGGAGGCCAGTTTCCACTCTCATTTGCATGGATTTCAACCACAGTAACTCCACATCAGACTGTGCCAGCATGGCTTGAGATTACAATTGGGTCTTCAGCTATTTCAAGCTTTGTTTTCACTTTCTCAGTCCTCTGATGTATCACAGCAATGCCAGCCTGGCTGCAGCAACAGGCCCTGGTGTGTGCTCAGCTCTTCACAAAATCCAGAGCTGTGGCAGTCAGTGTTGCATGCTGTGTTCTGGGGGGAAAAGGAGATATCCTTCAGGTCTCAGACAGTAGGGCCTTTCCTAGCAAGAGGTCCAGGAATAGCATAGCTCAGCCTTTCAGACAGACATCTGCAGTTTAAGGGCACCTTCTGGCTTGTGGAATGTCCCTGCTGTGTTCTGTCCTGGGGTTTCATGCAGTCTGTAGAGTTCTGATGATCTCTGGTAGCACTTGTTGGTGCTCCACAGATTGTCTGGTCACATGATGCTGGCATGCTGCCTTATTTCCAGCTGCTAAATTGCATTCAAAGGCCATTTAAAATACTTTCCTAATAAAACTTGCCTATAAAAATAGTTACTATAGCTGCTGTGAGGATGTTCTAGGAGCTGGTCCAAAAGACAGTCCCTACTGAGAAGAGATCCACCCTACTAAAAAAAGCTGAGAAATCTCAGCCCTAGCAGAATTTCAGCAGAAATTAACAGCAGCAGCAAAGAGGCAGCAGAAGTGTTAATCAGATTGTGTGCTGTCTTAGTTAATGCACAGTCACTCCTGCAGCTGATGGAGGAGATAAGGGGACTTATTGGGTGGAGTTTCTAAGCTGTTTAAATATCCTACAGCTCTGCTTTTGAGGTAGAAGAGCAAGAGTATTAATTGTGTAAGTGGCACTTCAGAGATTGCAGGGTAGGAGGATGCAGTGTGGCTAAGTGCAGCTTGGGTGCTGGCTTGCTTTTTTTTCTCTTTAGGTCTGTGGTTGTGCTTTCCCTGTAGCTGGAGGTTAGGACAGAGGTGATCAGCTGCAGGTTTTTTTGCCAGTGAGCTGAGACATTCAGCTGTTTCAATTCTTTGATCACAGAAGATAGCAGAATAAGCAAACCTGATGCTGATGTAAACTAAGTTTTATTATTATTATTATTATTATTATTCAGCCCCCCTCTGTATAAGCTGCTGAGACTCCCAGAAGGTGGCAGGGATAGGGCAGCCATACCTGCAGTGTCCCTGTGGCAGATGGTCCCTGCTGAGTCTTCTTTCTGGCTGTGTAGAACCAATCCTCTGGTTGCCAGTTCATGGCAGTGCCCATGGGCGTTGGGAGTGCAACTTTATTAACAGTTGTTTTCTCCAAATGCAGGAGGAGCTGTAGGAAGCTGGGATGCTGCACTTCCAGGCTGTACACCTTTCCTTTCTTGGAGACTGGAGGTGTGTGTGCCTACCTCAGCCTTATCTCACCAGCTAGCTTGACACTTTAACTTACCCCTCTGTTATCATTAATTCACTAAGGAGCACACTTCCAGGACTTTGTGACTCATGTCTTGGAACCTCCTTTTCTTCTCAGTACTTTGGCCCAGGATAGAGACTTTTTTTTTTTTTCCTTCATATTTGGACATGTCTGGTGCACATGCCAGACACCACAAATAGCCCAATATCTCTTCTTCAGCAGGCAACATCTGGACTTTTTCCTTCTGTGTCATTACAGTGGTAGACTTTGACCTGGACTCTGCTACATGAGGAGTAAGAGCAAAAGAATGATCTGTCAGGGAGCTGGTCCCACTTCACAGCTTGTTTCAGAAGTAGATACCTCGTGTTTTGCAGTGGAGATTTAAGGGCAAACATTACAGAATGTCTTTCTTTCAAGACTTAAGCCCATACCAAAGAAATAAGAGGTAGAGGAGATGGTATTTTTCAGAAGCAGAGGGGAGTTTCCCCCCTGCCAGCAGACTGTGTTATTGAACCAGCACAGTTCCTCACCATGCCCTGGCCTCTCTGAATAGATTTACATCAGGCATACCCTCACCTCCAGTTGTTTCTGTCTCCAGGACCTTTCTTAAGGGAATTGTCAGTCATTCCGTTGTTGCAAATTTTATTGGTCTCTGCACAGATCTGTGCACATCTCCAAGGATGCCTGTAGCTCCTAAAAGCTTTTTGCTGTGCTGCACTCAAAAAAAGGTTGAATAGTCCAATTTGCATGGCAGCTGCTGGAGAGTCAGTGTGCTGTGAGTCCCTTTGCAAATGGGCTGAAAGTTTTTTCTGCAGCAGCCTCTTCTTACTGTCCCCTCAGTCTGTTTTCTGGAGACAACAGGTTGCAACACTTGGTTCTGCAGGGGTTTAGAACCCTGCAGTTGTTCTGGGTTGATGCTAATGAAGTGGCAGTGGTGGAACAGTACGAGGTGTTGGCTTTCTGGTTTTGGAATGGTCTCTGATGTTGGTCTGCAAGTGGAAAGTGTCCGATTTGGGAATGTTAAAATGTCAGTTTCCAATGCTAGGTAATCACTTCATGTGAATTTCTTCATTTTTTTTAGACTTCACTGGTTTTGAAACATATTAAAAATCATATTTATATATTGTTGATCAGAATAATTTAACAAGACCTAAGGTTTCATAAATGGTGCCTAGGATTCTTCATTTTTGTCTTTAGGGGAAAGCTGTAACAGGACGTGATGGGATGTTTTTAGTGAATTCTAAGTGAAATATAAGAACTCTTCCTTACAAAGTTGTCTAATTCTGATGTGGGCATTTAGAATGATATTCTTCCATTCTGTCTAATTTCTAACTGCTTTAATTTTTCATCTGCCATAAGTGACATAACACAGAGGGATGCATCATTTTTCATCATCGTGCATTACTGGAACATGATACTTCAGCCTTTGGGTTCATTGTCTAAACGAGGGATGTAAGGCTCATTTGACACAGATTATCAAAATTGGGACCAAAATTGCTTTCCTAAAGCTGTTGTTTTCTAAAATACCCCATGTGTTGGGAACACAAGGCAGCTCTGCTGCGGCGTTTGTGCTGTCAGTGCAACAGACATCTAGGACACTCTGAGAGATTTTATCCATATCTGAAGGATTTTAGCCATGCCAAGCACTGAGGTGCCCATGTGGACTTCCTTGATGCTCACCCTGCATGGAAATCAGGCTCCAGACCGAGGAACCTGGCCACAGGCACTGGGTTTCTTCCTCAGGGAACGGCTCCTGGCTGGGTTCTTGCCTTGACGTTCCTGTTAACAGCCTTTGCCAGTAGGTGGGGTTCCAATCCTGTTAAAAAGACCTGGGAAACCTTGTCTGAAGGCTCGCTGCTCTTGCACTTCCATGCACAAGCTGGCCACATCTGGAAATGTTTGATTTGATATAGTGTCGTTTTACATTGCAGAAATGAGCGTAAGCGGTTTTTTAACCCACCAAGTGAGAAATGTGATCTGGGTTTTACTACCGACCCTTTAAATAAAAAACAGATCGCTTATTAAACCATTATCTATCAAGGATATGGAGAGAGTTAGAAATATCCCAGGATCAGAATCAAAATTGAAACGGACACATTTCTGTCTACTGTCCGAGCCTGACAGCGTGGTCAGGTCATGCAGAAGTGCAGAGCTGAAATACCTCACAAGAGGAAAAACAAATGCAGGCAGACAGGGTAAAGAGATCCCATCGTATCCCATCCCTCCATCTCTGTTTGCTTTGACCAGTTCCATTCAAGTCCAGTTATTATGTATTACAATTATTATGTATTGCTTGGTCTCAAGGTTTGGATAAAATCTTCTCTCGTGAGGTTCTTGAGCAGCAATAGGGCAGGGAATGCCCCCTGGGTTCTGTGCAAAAGCAGTGTATTCACAGCTGCCTTCTCTGCAAGGACAGCAAGGGCAGCAAACTACCTGCCAGAACAGAATTTAGAAATACTGTACCCTCTGGTGCTTGTTTTGAATGTGTTAGTTTTTAATCCTCTGTGAACTGCAGCTGATCTATAGCTTTTTGGTTTCCAGTTGGAAGGATCTGTCCCAGCTAATGCAACTGATTCATTCCCAGGCTTTCACCCCTGCTTGATTGAGTGCTGCTTCCTCTCTGATACAGGCACATCCCACTGGCTTTGACAGAGCTGCTCACGTGAACAAAACCAGAAGGATTTGACTCTCTGTGAATTATGACAGTTGGCATCTGAATTGAAACAAAGATCAGATCTGAGATGGATTTTTGCCATCATGTTGCATTTAAAAGCTAGTATTACTTTGGTTGTATTACATTGCATCACACTCGAAGGAGTCAATGTGTCATAAAGCTGCCTAATGTAATTGTACACTGCATAAATGCAACAGAATGCCTCCAAAAAGTGATATTTCATGCTTGCCAGCTAACGCCTCGGCACAGATTAAATCCAGGAAAAGTAGGTATGTCCAATTGTTCGTTTGGATCAGCAAATAATTCATTACCCACATTATCTTTTTTTGAAATGTCACTCCATGCTGTAAATCACTAAGGTCCTGCTTAAAATGCCAACACAGAGGGGGTTTATTTTTTATTTTTTTAAGAGCAAATTGAATTTTGGGGGCAGTTCACACAGCAGTTTTCCCCTTGAAGCAGAGCTGCCCATCTCCAGAGGCAGAATGCCTGCTGAGGGCATTTGCCTCCCTCTGTATGCACTGAAACTCCAGGGGCCCAGCTTACTCATGTCAGGGACTCCCTCCTGGGCACTGGCCTCTCCTTGGGAGATTTCAGAAGAGAAACCTTGAGGCAGGCATTTACCTGGGAGGAACAAAGTGGGTGGTGGGAGCAGAGATCTCCAGTGCCCCTCTGTCTGGGTGAGAGCCAGTGTGCTGAGCAGAGTGGGTGTGCAGGTGGGGTCTGACCTGAGTGATAGGTGAGCAAGCAAGGGGCACAGAGGTGATTTCAGTGTGCAGAGTGAGTTACTGACATGGGATAAATCTGAGGCAATTGCAGAGGTGTTAGACCAGGGTCAGATTTTTGCAGTGTGAGGGACTGGCCCATGGAGCATGTGGTGAAGCCACCACCTTTTGGCACAGGAGACTTCCAAGCTCACCTTACATTGGGATTTTGACAGTGGACTAGGAATTATGTCAATAAATGAGTTGCTCACACAGTGCTGAAACTGGGGAAAATAGAATCCAGGTCATGCCTTGTGCTCAGAGTTTTATCCAGCCCTTAGTGCCTCTTTTCCTTTGTGGGAATTTGGCCTCAGATGCCAGCCTGGTGCCCCAGCTCAGCTGTGTCCCCCCTGGGCAGGTCCAGGTGTGCCTGGGGATGGTTGGGTGCTGGTGACAATGCTCAGGGCACTGCCCTGATGTCTCCCTAGGATCTGCTGCCACGTGAAGCATGGTGGGGCTGGAGGGTCCTGTCTAAGGCCATCCCAGAGCAGTGCAGGCAGAGGCTGCTGCCCCAGGCTCACCTGCCCCTTCCCACCAAAACCCCCTCTGAGCTCCCAGGATTCAGCACCTGGGGGGCTGGCAGGGAGGAAATGGGTTTCCCAGAGTGCACTGGCTGTGACACACAACCTTTCCAAGCACAAATTGACCTTTCTGAGTAGTGATAACTGGAATAAGATTTCACCATACTGTAAGATTAGAGACACTTCAGCAGCCACTACAAGTGTTGTGAGTTTCCCCCTTATCAAAGTGTGGGGCTGATCCTTATCTCTCCAGCCTTGGCTGTCACCCTTCCTGACATGCCCCGTTGCCTGCAGTGGATTGGCCAGGGGCAGATTTATATCCCCCTGTCACAGCCAATAGAAACAGAGTGTATTGGGAGTCACTGTTTAGTTACAGTGACAGAACCCTGATTGGGTGAAGCCTGGTGATTTATGGGCTTTTGCTGAAGAGTAACTGAGTTTTATCAGAACATAATGATGTGGTACTAATGCTCATTGCGAGGCAGCATGGCTGACCAGGTTGGATAGGTCAGCTTCTGACCTTGGCTGTGTTTTAAGTAGGTCTGGTTGTGTTGCTGCCTGGCTGGGGCTGCCTGCTCACAGCAAACAAAACCCCAAATCATCCCTTTCTTTGCTGCACCTGTGACCAGCTTCACCCCTGCCCCATCCCAAGGGATTAGTCTTACAGTTTAATACTCTAGTCTTGCCTCTAGGGACTAGGTTAATTCAGAAAGGAAGATGTTGACAGGTAGTTATTACCACTTAATAGTGCTTTTACTAATGAACCTGACCCAAAGCAGCCTGGCTGTAGAAAGTGGACATCTCTGTGCTGGCCTTGATGTTGTGGCATCATTCAGACTTAGGGTTTGTTGATGGTGGGAACATCAAGAAGTGGTATTTGTTGTGAATAGAGCAGAGTTTATTTTCTTCATTAGTTACCAGTACTTCTTTCCTCCCTCTGCATTCAGACCTGAGGGTACAAATCTCAAGTAGAGCAGCAAAACTCTTGGTAACATTTTAACAAGATTTATTAAGTTTGTTTGCTTGAATAAACATCAGAATCCTCAAGCATTTTCTTTTTCGAAGATTGCCTGACACTACACTTTCAGCATGTTATGGGTGTCTTTCTCCTCAGGTTCCTCTCCAGGTCCCAACCTGGATCTTCTGTTGGGTCACATGAGGGACCCAATGACCCCCCAGGGTCACCTGTACTGGTGAGTTACTAAGCTCATGGGTAACACAGTATTTTAGTTTCAAATGTTGATTCTTAAAAATGTATGGACCATATTCTGATCCATTCATTCCCAAGAAAAACACCAGCAGTAAATTCAGCTGAGTCACTCTCGATTTCTGGATCTGATTTATACAACTCTATCCCTCTTACAGTTCTGTTTGCTACTGTAGGCTGCTGCCTGCATCAGGTGGACACCAAGCTCATGAAACAAATGCAGACTTGTATGCTCTACTACTTACAATAAAGCCTCTTTGGACTGGGTTTGGAGCTTGGGATTCATAGGTGACATTCCACCCTGGAGTCATCCTATGAAAGCTGCTAAACCTCTGCTGCTGTAAGCCTATCTCTCCCATTCATACAGCAGACATAAAGGTTTTTTTACAAAACCCGTAGGTACTGCCCAAGAACTCTTAATTTCTAAAACCATCTGAATGTCTCCAGTTGAGACTTTTTCACTTTGAACAATCTTTTTATGCTTATATTGAAAATATTAACAGACTGTTTGTGAAAAAAAAGTTTCCATTTCCATATGGAAAATGACTGAAGGGTATGTACAAAATTAATTCTTGCCTGTTGAAACATTAACAGATTTGTCACACTGTTAGTCTCGGAGTTAATCCATGAAAACTTGAGAAGAAAGCAATTCAGTGTGGATTTGGAAGGTCCTCACTGTGTGAAGGGCTGTTCAGAATGCTGAGCAGGGATCTTCCTAACACCATCCAAATTGTCTGAGGTGCCTCTCTGCAGCTCAACAGTCACTTGTTAGGGAAATTTGCTGCACCAATGTAAGATAGTTGTTGTACAGGATACATTTTAAATTCTACATTTAATCTGTCAGGGGTATGTGTCCTATGATTCTGTTTCTGTTCAATCCCTCACAGATAGATGGAGTGCCAGAATGTGCCACGGATGCCCCAGGAGAAGGTGTGTAAAGAGCTCTAAGAGATTGGGAAACTTGAGAAAGGGAAACAGTTGAAATCATGCACTTGCACATTCCCTCCTTGCCCTGCCATTCCTACCATGAGCTCCATCCCTGGTTTGCTGCTCTTTTCTTTCATAGCATTCAGGTAAGCAAAGAGAGCTTCCAGGGTCAAACCTGCTCAGTACCCACAGCCATCTTCTGTCCAGGTCACCTGCAAAAGGTTCAGGCTTTGCCATGATGAATGTGGTGGGCAATCCAACAAAATACGTAGCCCTGCACAATGAGATTACTGTAACCTCAAAGGGGGAAGGCTGGGAAATCAGGTTTTTGCTGCCTATCCCACTGCACGTGCATGCTTGAGGATAGCAATTGTATTCCCCACTGAAGCTGTGCTTTGATCTCAGGGTATTCCGTTTTAATTTCTGTTTTGTTAGCTTTTATCTCCAAATCTTTCTGCCTGGAACCTGGGGTTTTATGCACACACTGTACTTTATGTGTGAAGCATGGGCCAAAAGAGACAAAGACTGAAATTTACAGGCTGCAGAAGGCTATAATTTTTCTTCTGTTTTGTAGTGCAGGTTTGGGGGGGGGGTTTTGTTGTTGTTGCATTCCAGTTCTGATCCTATCTGCTAATATCAGAGCCTGGCTCACTCCCCTTACAGTTTGATGTCCCAACTTTTCCTTGTTAGCACTGGGAAGTCATAAGCTTATAGTGAGTGATAGCCAGCAGGTCTGGGATTGATTACAAACAAAAACCCTAGATAAGATCATAAATTTAACCCATCCCTGTGATGTGATTGTATCAGGATTCAAGTACGTCTAAACGTTATTTCCGATTTTCAGCCACTTCATCTGGTTTCCATACATCCCAGCTGGGAGTGAAATACTCTTGTGGTGGACACTAATCTGTGCCAGCCTGGCTTGGAAGAAGCCCTCATTTCTGTTATTGTGTTATAAAAATGGAAAGAAATGCTTTAGACTAGATGGGCATTTCAAGGAGGTCAGTATGAATGCTGAGATTAAAACTGACTTGATAATAAAAAAAGGGCTGCTGTCCCATCCTGCTGCCAGCCCTCCCATCCCTTCCTGTAAGTTTAGCTGCATTGAAACAAATTCAAAATGGTGTTTTAATACCCTGAAAGTCAGTGGAGAAACATTAGAGGTAAAACTAGTCGTTGGTAATAGGTAAAGAAAAGAGCAACTGAGCAAAACCAGACCTGGTCAGCCTCAGCAGAACCAAACGCTCTGGTCTTTCATCCCTGCTTCTCCCTTCAGGAAGAGGTCAGCTCACTATCCTCCTAGAACTACAGTCCCTCTGTTTTTGGGTGTCTCCTGCCCCGAGCTGCCTGCTCTCCCTGCTGGGATCCAGTCCCTCTTTGCCTGGGAGCAGATGGAGCTTTACACCTTCCGCAGAGCCCGAGCCAATGCAGCCCCTCAGCCCGGCACCAGGTGATTTAATGTTACTGTTCCTTTAACGGCCTCATCGCTGCTCTGGCTACACAGTAGTTGTCTCCTGTGTGACTGTGCCTGGGAAAATCTATTACTGGAGTGCCATTAATCTGAGGCTGCCGCCTCTGGCACTTTCTGACTCTTCTATTTAATGGGCCTCTGCTTCCGGAGCTCTGGAGACATGCTGTTTTCCTCTCTTGATCAGCTTTGTTTAATTATCAAAATATTTGATGCAGAAAATTGACATTAGTTGTGAAGGTTTCTGCCTTCCTCCTCCTCCTCCCAGCCTCCCTCCCTGCTTTGTAGTGACATTGAGATCTTCATGTCTGCCACCTTCACCTTAAAATAGAAAATGGCTTGAACAATCATTTGCTTGCCTGGGCACAAGCTGCACGAGCAAGCTACAGGTAGAGTCAGCTGTGGCACAGTGCTCTGCCTCTCCTGAGCAGCCCTGTCTCCTGCCCACAAACTGCCCCTGTAGCCAGATGGTGTTTCTGAAAAGCTCAGCAGAGAGGAGCCCTGTGAGTTCCTGTGCCTCTCCTCAGGGTGAGCTCATCAGACAGATGCAACACCATGGAAGTCCCTCAGGAGCTGAGATTTCCACTCTGGTTCCTGCTGTGGTTTCTCCTGTCTTCAAAGAAGGAAGCTCTAGGTGTTTCAATTGCACCAGTGCATCTTGCTTACCCAGTGACCACATTCCCCATGCCAGGACTTGGGAAGGGCCCATAAGATTCAATCTTTATTGTTAAAATGAAGATCAGGCACAGTATGGTTGCCATGTATGAGTATCTTCATGGGCAGACAATACAAAGTCCTGAAGCAGTCCTCACAACAGCAGGAAAAAAAAAAAACAAAACAAAGACCACTGCTGAGGAGAAAAATTCAAATAAGGTAAATTATTCTTATCACTTGAATTTCTGAACTGTCAAAAGGAAGTGGTAGGTTTTCTGTGCCTGAAATCTTTACATGGAGACTGGGTCCCATTTTAGAAAATAGGCTTTTTCCAAACAGAACTTAATGAGTTTAGTGCAGAGTGAGAGGGGAAAAAAGTGTCTGGGCTCTGCAATTCTGTAGCTGATGTTTCTTTTTTCCGCCACCCCCCTCTCAGTACAGCCTTGTTATAAAGGGACAGGAACCTTAAAGAGGGTCCTAAATTAGTGTCCCTCTTTTTCACAAGCCACGTCTCTTATTTCTGCTGCCTCTGTAAAATGTGATGAACAATAAAATCTGAATTACTGAGATCTGGGGCTGCTGGGAGACAAAACAGGGGAACTATTTATGTAATGCTGAAGCACACAAGTGCCACTGCTGTATTCTTTCCTCATATGGATGTCTGCTTGCTCCACTGGTCTTAGTTCCTTACAGCTAACATTACTGCTCTCTCTTTCTCCATTACACATGCTGTACTTCCCTCTCAAGACACAGACAGGCTGTAAGGAAGGTGAGTAAAGTACAGATGGGGCCCATAAAAGTTATCCAGCTCACTGTTACTTTAACTTTCAACAAGTAAATCACATTCCAGCAATAATTACCCTTTTACCAGCAAAACCTTACATGTTGTTGTCACCCTCAAACTGGGATTAATTGCTGTTTGATGTTTATGTAGTTTACTTGGATCTCACTAAGTATATAAATACTTTCAAATCCCCTTATTAATTCATATTGAAGGATTTCTATTTACTAATTAATTTATATCAGAAGGCTACCAGAGAATCTGGGATGTTTGAAAAAAAACATATTACAGTAAAAAAAAAAATAAAAAAAATTAATTGAAGCTTGAGCATTTTGCAGGGGCACATGGATTTTCATGAGGAAGCTTCTCAACATCAGTGTATTCTCCATCCAAAGACAAGGGGACACACTGAAAGCTCCAGAGCAGATGACCTGACACAATTGAATTTTGCAAAACTGTTAAGATGTTTTTCTTTTCACCCCATGCAAATAGAAACAATGTCCAAGATCCAGAGACCTGGCAATGCTGTGTCACAGTATTGCTTTCCAGCTGTTCTTGTGCTCAGATGACCCCAGTTAGCTAGATAGTCTATGACAGTGTAATTACAAGAAAAAAAAAGAAGCTAGTTTTATAGGTTTTTGTGCTTTGTTTGGATTTGTTTTCCTTCTCCTGTTTACAAGGCTTAATCTTGTGTGTCTTAAAGTCTTCCTCCTCTTATTTCTCTTTTGCACTGCTTTTATACTAGGAATATTTCTGGTGAAGTCAGTGAAGTTACCTGTGTGTAATTCTGGATTCATCCACTGAAGGAAGCTATGGACTACTCAGGTAAATAATGCTCTGCAAAATATAATGAAATTCAGGCTCTCTTTGTGAATATCCACTGTTAGAAGCTCAGTTATAAACCTCCCTGCTGTCTGGGACTCGGAAATGCAAAGCGAGGCTGGTAATAGGTGTTCTTTGCATCACAGATTTGGGCATAAGGAAAAGGAATAACTCTAGCTTCATTTATACTGCAAATGAAAATAATCATAAAGATACAAACCACCAAGGTGCAAAATGAGTTTTCCAATTCATAAGCACAGGCCACCATGAGTTAAAACCTTTGGTTTCTTCCCATTGTGCCCCAGGCAATAGTTTTCATATATATTTCTCCATGGTCAGAAGTCAGAGCAGACCACTGCTATCTAAGACCTTGACTTTTTTTCCCTGACAGTTACAATTATTACAGCCCGGGGGACTCATTTTCTCAGTCTGGCCACCCGCTGACCTAGCCTGAAACCAGAATACACTTTAAAACAAACAAACAACAGCTCTGCTCCCCTCTCTTCACTCTCCTCCCCCAGCTCTGGAATATTTTTACACCGCACCCCTTGCAAAAGGATATTAGCCACTATTGCTGAAGGCACAATCACATTATCAGCACCATTCTCTCTCCCTTTCTCCCTCTCCTCCCCCCAAAGATAAATTTTTTATGTTGCTATTTTCTCCTCTTTTGTATTTGGCATTCGATATTTACGTGATAAACTGCAGAGCTGCTACTAAATGGGCCCTGATAGAACTTAATAAATACATAACAACATCCAGGCTGCACTGTATTGCTCTGCTGTGTCCTGGGCTGCTAAGGATCCTTGGAGATAATGCCTGTTAAATAAAAGTTATGTCTCAGTATAGGGAAGAGAGGTATTTATTTATTCTGGAATAATTACTAGAGCAATGCTGGCTGTTGTTGGAAGGAGCTGGTTGATAATCCTGTCTCTCCCTCTGACTTTCTGAAGTGCAGGCATGCTCTGCAGCTCATACCCAGAACCTGGCTGTGTTGGAGCACCTGTGCTTCTCTGCATGAATTTGTAAGTAATACACAACTGAGAATTTTTCTACTAGGAGGTCATCTACTGTTGTAGCCAGGAAATGTCCACAAGCAAAACCTTGACACTGGCAGGCTGAACTTTTAGAAAGGAGCCTGTGTGTAGGTGCTCTGCTGAACTGAGGCGTGATTCAGTGAGCACAGCAAGATCCAAACACAGGGGCTGGGCCTCACTAAAGGCAGATGTGAAAGGAGATACAACAAAAGGTTACAGGCAGAAGTTGTAATGGAGGTAACTCGCTTTCATCTGGAGTGCATAAACTTTCCTCTATTTTCATTGTCATAGCTTAACGTTTCTCAAGGTTTTTTTTTCCAAATTTTTGCACCTTTTAAAACTCTTTTGCATGCAGAAAGCAATTTAAACTGGATAAATTGCTGGTCACACAATGTGCAAAAGGCTTTTCCCAGATACACCAAGAGCAACCTTCAGTGAAATTTCCCAGCTGTGCCCAAGAGACACACCTCAGAGATCACACTTGCACCCACGTGTAGAAGCTGTTCACAAAGTGCTATTTTATCAGGTGTAGGTACCCAGGCACTTCCTCAGCCAATGCTGGAATGCCTTTTTGTGGTATTAGCATTGCCTTGTTTAATTCCTGATAATAAGAGAATCAGAGTCTGAAAAATCAGGATGAAGATAATGTGTGAGAATTGTACAGCTGTGATTCACATGAGGGAACATTGGTTCCTACACATACTGGCATTTTGTTATCTTTCCAGAAAGAAAGGAGAAATTACTCCAGAGTTTGTGTCAGCCACAGAAGTTCATGAAACAAAATACTTCATCAGTCTCTAAAACCTACAGGTTTCTGAGGTGAGCTGTTTTGCCTGTTACGACATAGATGCAGAGGACGTGTGCATGCATAAACACACATCCACACAGGGACACATGCAGAGGTACATTCAGGAATCATTCCTGTATTCTTCCCTCTCCTTCCTATTCCAAAAGGGCTGGTTTTTCTTTACCCCAGGCTTTTCCAACTGTGTCCTAATTGCTGAAGCCGTCAGTATAAAGTACCATCAACCAAAATGAAGTGAGGCAGACTCCCACAAGCTGCAAAACTTTGCAACACAAAGCCACTTCACAAAGAGTTTAGCTCTATAGAAACCGCAGTGAATGCTAGGAGGAATCCCAGAAAACTTTGCATGATGCTTCAAAATGCACCACAGGGATCCCGTGCTTGTTACCTCCTGACACCATCGTTCTGTAAAGAAAAAAGCATCGGGTGCTCTGTGGGGCGATCACCCCGGGGTCCTGGGCATTCAGCACGAACGTGGGGAAGTTTCAGATCTCACAAAGAGGACAACAAGGACCTTTGATTGCCCCTGTTGAAGCTCCTGGTAAGAAGCAGGTCACTTCCCTCCGAGCCCTCTGAGCCTCTCCATGTGTGGATATTTTCATGCCCACTTGACAGGTGACCATTTTACCAGGCAGGGTTGTCAGTGCTGCTGGGGGTTATCAGGATTTAGCTGGAGGCAGGAACTGAACCGCAATGAGCACTAAAAAAGCTCGCTGGTCTTCGTTTGTTTAGAGACAAGCCATCTCCAACTCGTTTGAAGCCCTTTTTATTGAATTCACACTCTTGTGCCAAGCACTGAAAGATTTACTTTGGCTATTGCTGTAAGATGGAAAGCATATGAATGTGTGGCAGGCTGCCAGCTATGGGTGAGCACTGAAAGGTCTGGTACAATGGAGAGTTACATGGAACAAATGGGAATGCAGCGGGCAGACGTGACTAAAGAAAGGCTTGGGCATTCAAAGAGCTGCTGGAGGTTTGATTCAGTGACTGAAGCAGGGTCAAGAGATAACACATCTAACCTGCAGAGCTTTGAGCTGTGCAGCAGCTGAGAAGCAGGGAGCTACAGGTAGACACACGTGTCCTCTGAAGTTAAACAGCTGCTTCCTCCCCTTGCAGGCTCCAGCTCTTCCAGGGGCTCCATCTGCAAAGGCGAAGACCCAGTTGGACTTAGCCAACCCGAGGTACCCCAATTGCTGTTGTATATTTCTTGCAGATGTTGCCATAATTTTGTTGTGGTACAATTTGACATACGACTCCCCGCTGCATCCGAAAGGGGCACATTATCTCAATTAATGTTTCACAGCAAACATGGCACTGATAGTATTCATGGGACTAAAGACTATTACCATTTGCATGGTGACTAGCACAAGAATTATGACTATGTGTGTTTTCTGCAGCAAAATTTGCCCTTGGGCTCCCTTTTTTTTTTTCTTTTTGGCTTGTGACAATGTTCCCTTTTTCTTCCTCCTTCTGTTTTGATTTCTACTTAAAGTTTTATGGCTCTGTCCCCTCCAGGGTGCTATTATCTTGTATGCTAATAGGGCTATGCATATTCTATTAGCGTTGTCAGTGTGAGATAAGAGGCACATTCTGTAAGGAGCACTCAGGGGGTAATAATCACAGCAAGGGGTCTCAATGTTAGTACATTATCAGTCATCTTCACATTTCAGTGGAGCCTGTTTATGCACCTCTTCAGCTGCACAACTCAGACACTGAAAATTGCTGAATGTTTACGGAAACTGTTGTAGAGGAACATAATGGGATCTGAGATTGACTTGATAAAGGAGCCTTCTCCCTTGTTGCTTCCAGATACAAGATGTTTGTAACTGTATGCAATAAGTAGGGTAATACGTTATGTGGCAGTTAGCAGGGAAAAGCAGGCTGGGGTCTGTATTTCAAGGGGTGGAGCAGCTATCTAGGAAAAGATTTCAAAAGGGTGCACCCCATCAGCCTTTCCTCAGAGCTTTCTCTCACTTGTCACATGGTAGCACACACCTGGTTTACATCGATGGGAAGGCTGACAATTTTTACACCCTTCAGTCTTGAACTTGAATGGTTATAAGTAAGTCAGCCCATGGAAAGAAAATTGGTGACAGCATGTAAAGGGCAAATGAGTGACTATTTGCAGCACCCGTCCTTAGTTAAATAACATTCCTCGGTTGCAGCAGTGGGTAATGGCCTGTGAAATAGGTGTCATGTGGATGTTTTCTGCGACTGCTGGTGAGTCAGAGGGGTTTCTGGTGTTAGGACATCACTGCTGTTTCTCCCAGCTCACTTGTGCTCCCACTGATTCCCAGGGGTAGAAAGGCTGCAGGCTGCCATTGGAACCATCCTATGGCAGGCATCCCTTCCTCCCCTAGGGGAAGAGTCTCTTCCCACCTTCAGCTGTGGCATTTCTTGAGCTGGTAACCACCATGTTCATAATTTTCAAAAAAGAGTTGAGAATTCAGGTCCTTTTTTCTACTTTTCAGACATCAGTTTTGAGGGGAACCTTTCACAGTATTAGATTTTCAGTGGAACTTGGAGGAGAGAAGGTAAAGCGTGGTGCTTTGTATGTTTTGTTATAAATACGTGTGCATAAATGACATGTTAATAGGGGGGTTGTATATTTCTTGATAATGTAGTTACTTCTGTTCCAGCTGTGACACCTGGATTATACTGGGACTCAGAGTTATCATTTAGTTAAGAATGGAAAGAAAAGGGGATTTTGTGAATTTCTTAGGAAGGTGGAATCTGTAATTAGGTCTAAAACCAGGGACTTTGTAGTAAATTCAGTGCTTGATTTTGCAGGCCAGGGGTAGATAACCTCATGAGGAATGACAAAAAAATACAGAGGTGAGGCACTAATCTCATATTTAGAATGAAGGAACAATTAATTTTTGGAGGCAGATAGGGAACTTTTACTGTTCCTACAGTAAAACTTTTCCTTTCTACAAACAGTCAGATAAACACTGCTGTGGGAAAGCCTTTAGGAGAGCCTTAAATTGCCACTCAGCATAAATATGCAAATTCAGGTGCCTAGTTAGATGATCTAAACTTAATTCCTGGGAAGTAGCAGCTGTATGCTTGCTACAGCCAAACAATCCTAGCCAGGAGGAAAGGGCTATGTTTTGGATCACTTCTGTAGTACTTAAGATTACACATGGATATGAGCACTCCTTACTTTAAAAATATTTGTCCTTGACATTTCCAGACACATGGCTCACACCAAATGTATGCAGCTCCATCTCCTGAGGGTCTTGAGATTAAAACCCCTACTTTCTCACCTTGTGATCTGGCATTAATAGCTGATAGAAAAATCACATACATGACTGACATCTTCCTAGAAATGTGAGACTGTGGAATTAATGAATGCCATGCTGGAAAGCAGGGGTCAGTTTGGAAATAGGATTTCTGTTGCCAGCCATCCAGTCATGAACTGGACAATCTGCCGTTCATTTTTTTTGCTTTAGCATTGAGGAAAATTGGTCTGGAGAATGAAGCAGTCAGAAAATGAGCAGCTCTGTTTCTTTGGCCACTGGAGGTTGATGGACTTTTATGGGGTGTGGAAATCAGGCTGACTCCTGTTTTACAGAAGAGCTCTTGGCACATTCTTCATGACTGCCAACTTCTTCATCCTGCCTTTATCTGCAGGATAAATCTGCAAAATCTACAGATCCAGAGGCTTAGGTGGCTCAGAGGATTGCTGGTCAGACAGGGAGGTCAATGATTTGGTGCAGTGGTGTGAGAGTGGGCTGAGCTCCCAACCCCTGGGAGCTTCCCCAGACATCAGGGGAAAGGTATCTCTGCCCTGTCTGGGGGAAAGGAGTATCTCCAGCCCTGAAGTGTGACAGCTGGAGAGAATGGAATGTGAAAATTCTGTTCTGTATGATTTTAAATTAACCTTCAGCAAGGGCAATTTGTGAGATGTACCTTATTTTTACCTTGATGTTTCTTTGGGGAAGGTTTCTTTCTTTTATTTCTATTTTTTTCCGTTCCCTGTCGACTTGCAAGAGCAAATGGAAAAGAAAAAAAAGTGAAAGGAGGACAGATAAAAAGGGAGCTGGAATAAGAAGAATCATAAAGGAAAATATTTTAGTTACACTTTTCCCTTGGTAAGAAACAGGAATACTTGAACAAAAATACAAAAATTTCATTTGAGAATGACAAGCCAGTGCTTATAGTTCTGTCAAGACAGCTCCCACTACTTTGTAGCTCTGCTGCAATCATTGTTGTTGCTTCTGAGTGGCATAACTTGAGCAAGGGTTAAATCTGGGCTTCCTCTAACTGGATTCCTCACTCCACGTGTGTTTGAAGGAAGATTTAATTTCTTCAAAAGTAGGTTGTGCTCCTCTAAAGCAATGATTGTAAATAGACTTTCTTCTTCAAGGGTCACAATTTTGGAAGAACTCAAGAGATAAAACTGGTAAAAGACCTGAAGACATCTATCTAATGGTCTCAAGACACATCATCTATCTGATGTTCTCAAGACATATCTATCTGATATTGCCTGTGAGTTCATTATTGTTTCAGAGCAACTTCTGAAAAAATAAATCCCAAAGCATCCTGTTTACCACAGTCTGTGGGATCTATAGGTGATATATGAGGAAAGCACTGTGCTTCCAGCATACTGCAGACAGCCCTGTCCTGTCTGAATTGTCAAACTCCTCAGAGAAACAGAACAGGTAATAACCAGGGGCCCAAAGCCATCTGTCTCTGGGAGCTGTGCAGGAGTCATGGGGCTGGAAGACAAGAGGGGACCCACGCTCACTTCCATGTCTGAGAGCCATCCCATTCCCATCAGTGAGCACATTGCACGGGGAGAAATGTGGAAGCAATTACTTTAAGAGCCGTCTTTTGGGCAATTCCCAAAGAGACATCAGACCCTGTATTTATGAAGCCTATTGCATTGGGCCCTAATGAAGCAATTAAGCAAAGGGTCCTCTGTGTTTGATCTAAATGTGGTAATTTTTACAAAAACATCGCCGAGTGATAGATACCCATAACTCAGAGTCCTTAATTGTACTTAATTTGTTTGGAATACGAATGTGCATTTAATTAAGCCAGGGCTTTGCCCACATGTTTAAAGAAGGGCTGTCAAGGAAAATTAAGACCCAGTTTGTTTTCAAAGTTACTGGTTTTTATCAGGCCAGGACAGCGATCTTCGAACAGAAGGTTACAGATAATTAGGCAGAGACCTCAAGCCAAAAAAAAAATTCAGAGACACTGTACAGCTGAGAAAGCAGGAAGAAAAACTCCTTGATGAAGAAACATAAGAATCGGCTGTTCACATAGTAAAGTCATGCATGGCTAGGATTTGGTAAATGTGACCTGTTGGTTAAAATCTGTTTTTTGTTCTTAAACTCCAGCAAGGAGGATGGAGCCTGGCTGGATTTGATGGCAGAAGCAGCTGGCTCCAGGACCAGAATTCATGCCCTGCTCAAGGACCCCTGAATATGGAGAGCTGGTGGCATCTCCATCAAACAACAGTAAAGTGGAAAGGGCAAAAAGCAGTTTTCTTCTTCACTCAGATTTATTGAATCAAAAGCATTGCCTGAGAGAGCTGTTTTTTAAAGTGTCTCTCTTCCGGGTGCAGAAATACGGGAGGTGCTTTCCATCCTCTCAGGAAGGGTATTTGCCCCCCTGCATGGAAAGGGAGTTTATTCCTTGAGGAATTCCTTGAGGCTTCTGACTTGCTGATCCTGGTATGGAAAGCAGCATGATACACTTTTTTCACACAGAAAAATATTTCAGTGGAGGTGAAATACAGAGTGGAAAGCACGTAAACAGAAGTGCTAAAACGACTGAATTTAAATCTGTATTTTGTTCTTTTTTGTTTAGTGAAAAAATAAAGAATGATTTTAAACATTAGGAAAGCTTCAACACATGAAAAAAAGGCAGTTTTGATATTGAAAAATTAGTTTCTCAGCCCAATAGCAAACAAAGCCCATGTGTGAAACACTATAAGCTCCACGTTCTGTGACTCTTCAAGAATCACATACTGGTTATCAGTTTCTCAACGCTGCCATTTTTAATGTTATGGGGAGGCATTTGTGTCAGGAGATCCTTGTGGAGAATAGCTGCTGTGATGTTCCCCTGCATTCTGAAGAGTGACATGGCCAGCAGAGCAAGCTGTGCACACATCATGGGGGAGCTGAGGCACAGGGAGGGTGACTCGAGTGCAGGAAGGTGGTGTGCCTCTGGCAGAGCTGAAAATTGAACCCAGATTCCCTGCACTGGAGGAATGTAGGGTCTGAATTGTGAAATTTCTGTTTTTGTGAGTGTTTTGATGGGCTACTGTGCTGATGACAGCTGCAGTGGCTCTTAACTATGGATCATGAAACTCGCAGAGGATCAGTAGATTTTTAAGCAAAAAAATAATAGTCCCATCTCCTCTTTCTGGGTCCTCTTTAGCAGCCAAATGAAGCTGGCATCTCACATTGAGATGGTACCTGGCCTTCTCTTCTTGGGTGGCTCAATTTCAAAGTTGGCAAATTACCCAGAACGGCATCAGCCCTAATTTAGTATAAAATTAGTCGGGTTAAAATAAACAGAATAAAATAAAATAAATCCTATGGCATTAGAGCTCTGCTGGCTGGATTGCTGCATGCCTAGCAAAGATTTATGGCACGCTGTCGCTAGAAGGTTGGAAGGAATGCACAGTACACCAGTGCCCTGCAGCCCTTTACCAGGGTCCTCCCAGCTCACCTTCTAGACATGGGAAAGTTTGGAGACCCCAAAATGAGATGCTGGGGGGGAAGATGCTGTGGGAGAGGGAAAGGATGCCCAGAGGTGAGGCACACCAAAGGCAGGGAGGGGCTGGAGTGTGTTCCAGAGTCCCTCCCAGGAGGTCTTGCTTTTTTTTGATGTATCTGCTGAGCACATTGAACCAGTTTGCAGAGGCAGGCCCAGAACACAATTCTTCTGGTGGTAAATGAGCATGTCGGCCGTTTCACCCTCTTACTGGGGTTTAAAATTTTTGCAGCAGTAACAGAATTTGAAAGGACATCAGAGGTGGATTTACGGGACCTCTGGGAAATCAACTGTTTCCTGTTTCAACAGCTTCTTCATCATAACTTGCTTTCTCAGTCACTGAATGATGTTCTATTAATCTTGGTGTGCAGTGATTACTGTTAAATGCAGAGCTGGGTTGAGCCTCAATTTGTGAAATAACCTTTTTTTTGTCTCTTCAGCAAGTCCAACGTAGTAAACTTTGGTCAGAGGTCTATTGACCAAGTGGATAATTGTGTTCCAGTGCATCCTGTGAATAATGCAGATAAAAAACCTCAAGTGAATAATTCATTTTGCCTCCACTCATTTTGATTTAGCCTATTCATGTATGTATCCATTCCAGTCTGCCTGTCTCTGTGCGTGCATGTATTTACATAGCAATGTTGTAATTCACAGGTACTTAAATATCAAAGCAATATAGCTACTGCTCCCTGCATGTGCTCCTGGCTGGGCTGTGTGATTGCATATGTATAAGTAAGCATTGTATATTGTACCAAAGAATTCAGGATTTGATTTTAAGATGAAACATGACACATTGTGTTTGCTGCTGTGATGGCTATCTAGGATTAAGATTAAAAATCTTGCAAATGAGGGCAAATCATTTTGGCCTGGCTCTGCTTTACAGAACAAGTATTTGGGGCTAGTCAGGGTGCAGATGCAAGTTTTCTGCAATGAGATTGGGTTACATGCTGACAACTGTATCTTTCCTTCCCCTTGGCAGTGACTTCTGGATCCCAGGTCAAGCAAAGGCAGCACTTGCCCTTATGGATGAGGTTCCCTGAGGGGTATGGACAGCACTGACACTGCCTGAGCATTGCTGCTGACCTGCCTGCAGCTCCAGAGCTCTTGTAACAGGTTCTTCTGAAAAGCAGAGGGAAGGGATTTGTCAGAGAAGTTCTGAGAAGCATCCTGCCTTGGACAGCCAGCAAGTTGTGAGCATGCAGCTCCTCCTCAGCAGGGGCAGATGGTTTATCACTGACTGCTGGAGAGTTCCTGCTCTGCAGAGAGAGGCAGACCCTGGCTTTGACTCCTTGTCATGAGCTTTTCAGTTTCCAGTCCATTACAAGTGACAAAGCTGACACAGAGCCCGTCCATCAGCCTTGTCCCTGAGGAGTGAATCTTCATCCCTTCCTGTGCTCACACCAGAACTCTGCTCATGATTCTTCAGGTCGTGCTGGGAACCAGGTGAGGAGGAACTCCCCTGGGTGCTGGATCACAGCTGCCCTGCCCAGCCCTGTCCCACACACCCCTCCTCCCACTTCAGAGACAACAGCAGCTGAAGGACACAACTCTTCCCAAGTGGGAATGTTAGTGCTTAAAATAAATCCCTGCCTGTCACTGAGTGGGTCAGAAGAAGACTTGTCAGGCTGTGATGTGGGCAGCCCACTGTTCGGGAAAGAAATGCCACAGCAGAATGCATTGCTCTGGGTCCATCACCCCTGAAAGAAAAAAAAGAAAGCAAAAAATGTGGCCAGCAGGGATCCTGCAGCAGAGTGAGGACAGGGCTTGCATCCCACAGCCCTGATCTGAACAATGATAGCTGAAATAAGAGCTGGATTTCCTTCCTAATGGATGCTCTTTGGTAGTCTGAGCCTCACAGTTTTTATTTTCTCATTTGCTGACCTTCTGTACCTTTGCCAGAGTCCAAATGTGACTTTCCAATACCCATTTATGAGGAGTAATGACAAGACAAACATATACACATATACATCTGGGGATATATATATATTTGTTTAAGTATTCTCCCATATCGTGCTGTAGTGAGCTTCCCTACCTCTGGCTCCATAATACCCTCTTTTTCTCTTATACTATAAATTTAAACTCAGTTTATTACAGTTTTGTGTCTGATACTCTAAAATTATTATTCTAGGGTTAATCCCTAACCTCCAGCAATACCATTAGGAAAGCTGTATGGCAGACTTGAAACAGTTACTCTTTAGAACAAGTCCTAGCCTTTTCAAGCCATAGAGATCTTTAAATATAATCCACAGATAGGAGAAACTGGAGCAACAATTTCTGCAGTATAATGCATTACTCTGCTATAGTTTTGTCTGACAGACCTGTTCTAATTACTCTGTGTGGTTTTGATACAGAGCCAAAAATGGGTTGTAGAAAAATGTGTATCACTAAAACTTAGGTCCCTAAAGTCAAAAGTAAAACAAACAGGGAGAGATCATTATCTGGAGCAGACCCTTACTAGCTGTGTACAGAAAAAAGTCATTCTCATGTTTTGTGTTTCTTTTTTTTTTTTTTTTTTTTTTTTCTTCTTTAGATTCATGTAGTGTTTCTGTCTGTATTTGGAAATGTCTTAAGTTTTTACAGTCAGGGTAGACAGTGCATTTATTCTGCTCTGTCCCCCTTTTCTTCTCTGTTGAAGACTATAGGTGGCTCTGGTGTGGACTCTTTGTGTGGCCTTCAGCAAGTCACTTAACCTTCCTGTGCATCAGTTTACTCATTTGTAAAAGGAGTATTAAAATAATAGACACCCCTCAGGGGCTTTTCCAGATTTAAATAATTAATGTCGGTAAAGCAGTTTGTGAGCCTCAGATTAAAGGTGCTAAATAAAGGCAATATATTAATTTTTTTACTGCATCTCCCTATAGAAAGAGCAAAGCAATAGCCTGATAAGCATTGGGTTTAAAGTTGGGGGTTAATGTTACATTGCTCAGAGTATACTGCAATTTCTGTAGTCCCAGTTCAGCAGAGCTCTTAAATCCGTTCTTCATTTTAGAATGACCCATTGTTTCCCACAGCTAAGGCTCCCAACCAGGAAATCTCTTTGAACCAGGCCCTGGAAGAGCAGAGGAAGAGAAGAGAACTGTGCATGTATGTATCTATGAGTATATATCCTTCTGCATTTATGACCTCAGCAAGAACATCATTGCTACAAGAATATAATCAGGAGGTCTCATAAGCCTTGCAAAATTCATCCGGGTTGCAAATCAATAAATGTAACAGGAGAGAAACTACAAGCTGTGCATTTCCATGGAGGCTGAGATTTTGTGGGATGGATAGATGCTGCTGAGCATGACCTAATGCCGCAGGAAAAAAAAACAACCACAGACCTCAGCATCTCAACAGTATGAATATTGAACCAGAGGTCCTTGAGTAATTGTCCTTTCTTCACTCCAGGGGTGAAAAGGGTACATTAGACATTCACTAGCAGCAAATGGCACCTGACATCTCTTTCAGTGAAAGTCAGCTTGGAATTTTTTTTAATGGCCAAGCATAAATCTTTTAAATTATAAATCAATAAATAGTTAATTCAATAATAGGAATCTTTTAAATATTTAATGAGTCATATGCAGAATGGTTCTATAACTGGATGTTGATGGAACTGTGTCAAAGGAATTTGAATCAAACTTTTCTAAACTTCCCATATTAAAATAGTTATTGATTCAAACATAAACTATGAAGACCGTTGCAGAAGAAGTAAGGGGGGTGGAGGGGTTTGGCATACATTTTCTCATCCAAGAAAATGTGGAACTAGCAGCTTATTTTTAATGATGTATTCCTGAGCTTTTCAGGTTGTATTAATGTTCCCACTACAAAAATGAGTAAGAACCTATGCAGACAATATTGTGTGTGTGCATATTCATTAAAATCCTGTTTTAATGGCAGCTGTGCTCTTAAATAAAAGCTGTGGCAGCCTGCCTCTCATTAAAGGATTCTGGTAACCAGCATTGACTTTGATATCCTGAACTATCTCCATCTCAAGCTGCCCCCAAGTTTAACTTTATTTACCAGAGTTTTCAAGTGAAAGACAGTAGGACTTGTATCTAGACCTGAATTTGTTGTTTTATAATTTTCTCTGAGATCTGTAATCAGTCTTCACTCTTACTATGTGGTGCTCTAAGTCCATAGTATGCAGAATTACTCTAAATTGGAGGCATTTTGTACTTAACACTCAGACCACACTCCTACACCATAGCAAATGTGGCATCTTCAGATTTTGTACAGTCTAACCTTTACTTTCAAAATAATAACCTAGCTCAATGCTGATCTCTTTGTAGGTAAAATGGTGAGAGGATGGTTCTGAGAACAGGATCTCGGAGTTGCCTCGGAGGGGGAAGTACAAAAAGGCAAGAAAAGGTGCAAAGAGGTAGAAGAAAGAAAGAGGCTGTCTGGCAGATGAGCTGAGATTGGTTTTTGCAGTGTTGCTGAAGGACAAGTAAGTTTGCTCTTGCATGTTTTATGGGTATTCAGCATCATGTATTTCAGAAACAGGTCCTGGTATTTGGGAAACAAAAAGGCTTTAATGCAAAGCTTGTTCTCTGTTTCTGCACCTTCCTACCTTGAAGCCTCCCAGTGTAAAAAATTGGTGCCTCTACACACCTTTACCAAAGATAGCAATGAAGGTATTTGATGTTGCCTACTGACATAACAAAACATGGTATCAAAACTCCACCAGAACAGGTCATTGTACCCTTTATACAGATTGATAAATGTATTTGTATTCTGAGTAGGCAAAGAAGGTTTGCACAGAATTTGTCTCACTGCCTTTGAGGGGTAGTCAAAAGTAGCCAAAAACCATCTTCAGCCTTACCTGAAGCAGGACCCCTCATTTGCTCTTTATGTGCATCTGTAATCAATTGCAGTTGGTTCAATATTTGCAGCAGATTAGAGTTTAATTTGTATTCTGCACACCTCTGCCTTCCCCTCTCTGTGTGTATATATATCCAGAAAAGTTGCCTGCATATCCTTGGTTTATTTTTCCCCCAGGATGACAGATACTGTAACAATGACAGTAGATTAATATCTCCTTAATCAGCCAAATGAACATGACATACAAGGGTGACAGTTCAATTTGCTGCTAACAGATTGTGCCTATCAGAGCCCTTCCATTCCAACTGATGTTTATTTCTGGCAGAGATCATGCAGTTCTGGGAGGACCCAGCTTCCCAGCAGCTCACAGACACCCATTAAATACATCAAGTACCACATAGGTGTTACTCACCCGCCTGTCAGGACAGTAGCTGCTTGGGAAATTAAATGAGCCTTGACACAGGCAATGGAGAGACACTGTCACTTAGCTGGGCGAATGGCAGCATGTATTATTGACTACACACTGCTGCAGGTTCCTCTCTTTATTGCTTGTCATTTTTTGCTTGCTTGTGGACTGTTCACTGCTGAAACATGGATCAGACACCGAGGCTCTCCCCTGGGGAGATGCATAAAGAACCCTAATGGGCAGGAAGCGCAGGAGGGGTGGTAGCTGAGGTAGAAGCGATACATTAAATCTTCCTCCCAGAACTGGCTGGGCTTTAGAGTTTGTTTGCAGGTGGGATTTCAGGAGGATCTAGTTTCTAATTCTGAAATCCAATCTGCAGGGTCTAATTCAAATCTTTCTTTCCCTGCTTCCGGCGGCATTTCAAACGCGGTAACCCCAGATCCCGCACAAAGGGGCTGCAGGTCCTGCCGAAGGGTGGTCCCCGCTCCTCCCCCTGGGCTCAGCCAGGCTCCAGTCTCTCTTGTGCAGGCTTGAAACCCAACACCGAAGCCCTAGGTGGGTTCCACCACCAAGAAATTGAAGTCAAGCTTGGAATTTGTGGGGCTGCCTTCCTGCGAGCGCCGTGTGGGTGCCCACAGCCCTCCCCGTGCCAACAGCTGACGCTGGGCCGGGGGAACCAGGACAGCAGTTGGGGCACCAGAGGCCTGACTTTGGTGCTGATGTGTAAATCTGTCTTCAGCACTTAAAGGTCTGATGCTCCTGCTCCCTCCGGGACTGCAATCAAACGGGAGAGCTTTCATTAGCAGGATGGACCCCAGTTATTTATTTTCATAGTGATGCAGCTCAGCCATCTGCCTGCTTTTGTTTAGACACCCTTACAGTGCCCTTCCCACCAACGTGAAATTGTCTCATTTTGCAGTCCCACCCAAATGTATAAATCTCATTGGTAGAGTTCTGCAAACACCATCCACAGACGGGGATTGCTCCAAAACCTACTACTGGGCTCATTCCAACACCCTTTGGTTTTCTTTTGGAACTTCTTTTCACAGCTTCCAGCAGTTTGCTTCACAGAAGGGAGGAGGCATGTTTATTTTTGAAAGGGAAAATGCAAGTAGTTTCAGTGGAAAGGTTTCCAAGACAAAATTAACAATATATTATCAAAACAATGGCATTAAAAGATATCCATATGATTGTAATTATGAAGCTAAACCCTTCCAAAGGAGGGTTCTTTCATTCCCCATACTTGTTAGAATTGCTGTCATACAAATGGGTTCATTATTTTTATCATTTTTTTTCTTATTATTACAGATTTTGTCATAAGAATAACTCATCAAGGTTTTATGACTAATAAATTCTCTAAATTACAGTCCAAGGATGCATTACTTTAATTTTTTTCCTCCATATTCTGTTTTTAATTGCCATGCTATTTCCCACTTGCCTTTTTTAATGACTCGTTAGGCTTAAGGGGAAAGAATAGAATTTAGTTCACCTAAGATCTTGCATCAAGTTTTGGACACCTGAGAAAGGAAAGTGATACATTATGGGGAGGTAAAATGTGACTTGTGTGTCTCAAGAGAAGACTTCAGATTTCGAGTATTAAGGATATTCAAAGCAAAACAAAATAAAAATTCATAAGAAAGCCACTGTTTATTTAAATGAATTATTTGAACAATTATTTCTAATAAGAAATTCATTCAAGATGTACACGATTTTTGTAGGATATAGGCATATGCATAACCTTTAATGTGTTAATAGGTCTACTGGGATCGTTTCAGAGTTCTGAATATTACACGTGGATGTGTCCTACAAACCCCTGTGAAACCAGGACCGAATTGAATAAGAGGTAACATTTTTGGTTACAAATTCTTTTGTGATCTTCATGCTTTGCTGCCTGGTGCCTGCCCAGTTTGAGCTCGCTAAATCCACTGCCCATTCCAGCACTGCCACGGGCCATCAGAATTGGACTCCAGTATAGCTCCCATGGCACCTGTGTAAGCAAACTAGTCCCAGATTGGAGTTTCAGATGCAACTTCAGGGCTGGGTCACCATTCCTGACATAAATACCCACATCTCCTCAGGAGGATGCTCACCTTGCCCGGGTTTCAAACCGCGGAGAGATGCGAGCCCGAGGAAAATATGAGTGCCCAGTTCAACCTGTATAAAGCAGTTTGTTCTGAGTGCTGCTAGAGATCTGCTTTTCTGCATGGATTGTGTGCTCTTTCCTGGCTGGCAGGCTGTGCCCAGTTCCCACCCCTGCCTGCCCCAACACAACACCCCTAGACAAGAGCTGCACACACTTCTTACTGGATATTGACCTAGGAAATGAAATCTTTTTCTTTCTTTATCTTGACAGAGCTATTCTTTAGTTGGTCACAGATTTTTACGGGCCATCATTGGCATAGATTCTTTTTTTTCTTGTAGAGCATTTCAGTTTTGACACAAAGCTGTTCCCAAGGCAGCTGCAGGAGGAGGGAACCCTCTCTCTGCACACTCGGCCTCTCGCTGTGTTTACTGAGTTGGCACCGCTGCGCCGGGGAAGCGAGAAGAGGGTTTAGGAAGTTGGGGTGAGCCCCTTTCCAATTGCCTCATCGTCCTTCTCTGCTTGTTTATGGGAAGGGCTTTGCCAAGCCTCAGCCCAGCCCGGGGAATGTTTCCTGTTAGTGTTTCTCTTGGATGGTGCTGAGGGAAGACGCGGGCTCTTGTGCTTTCCCACTGTAACTGCGCTGCTGCAGGCTCCCCCCCACAAAGCTTTTCTAGGGCCTTGCAGGGACTTTGGTTTTTTTATTCCTCTGTCAGCCTCAGGAGGGGCTTCTGCTCACATCTTACAGAGATTTTTGAGTTATTCACACGATTCCCCAGCAGCGGGGAGGGACAGCGGGTCCAAGGGTCTGCTCATCCCCCAGAGCTGATGTGGGGAGTGGGAGTGAAGGGGCAGAGTGTTTCAGGTGGCAAGGCAATGAATAGCCCAAACTGAGAAAAACATCAGCATAGTGCAGAATAGCAAGATCTGTTTGAGAAGGTGAGGTGTCTGGTAGTGGGCAGGTAGGGAGTTAGTATCCTTACTAGTAACAGACATTATTTGTTTCATGACTGCAGCAGGGACTTGGCTGTGTCAGGCCTGCTGTAAGCACACAGATTTTGTCTGTAGTGCCATAAGAAGAGGCCCTTCTCGAGAGCTGTGTAGGTTGCATGGCCTCAAATATGCTGGAAGAGCTCAGCTGTTGGGTTACCAGCCCTCTTACTTCTAGTGGCTTACAATTCTTTTAGGAAGATCTGAAGATCAAGGTAAAAGCCCACTGACTGCATGCTAACAAAAGCAGAAAAAGGAGTTTTACACTAGTGACTACCATCCAAATCTCTCTAGAGGGAGGCAGAGAGCTATTTGTCCGGGAAGATTTGATAGTTTATGTGTGCAGCACAATCAGCAGCAACAAAAAAGCACTCTTTGTCAAGTATGTTTCAGGTGATGCTAGTGGCACAGTCCTTAAATATTCACCTCCATCACTGGCTCAGCAGGATTTTGCTCTTGCAAAAGCTGTATAGCACTTTTCCTGCAATTGCAGAGCTCCGATTGTAGCCCTGCTAGAGCTGAACCAGAGGGTGCTTTGAGGAAACTGGCTCTGAATTGGGTTCTGGCTAATCAGGACTAGACATGGAAACAGAGCAGCCCAGCCCTCACATATCTGCTTCCAGGATGGCAGCTAATTATTGCACAATTGGCAGTAGTATTTAAATGCACTTCTAATATTTTTCCTTCCTCTGCTGACCTTGAACAGTTTGCTAGAATGTCTCCTCATACATATTCAGTGATTCCACCAGGTGCTTTCTTGGGCTTCATTCACCAAATCACAAATTTTGGAAATTGCAGCACTAACTCAGTGTGAGATGAAACCCAGCCCCAGCAAAGCTGATGAAAAACTGCTTGTTAGCTTCAATTCAGGCTTTCAGAAAATCTTCTCTTCTGCTAGAACAGTTTTGGGTTTTTTTGGTTTGGTGTATTTCTTTTTTCAACTCCTGAACTGGCACAACAACCTAGTTAACAGATTTTACTTAGTATTCAAATTTTTGACAGCAGGTTTTTGTGTACCTGTTGAGGCCTCTGCTTTTGTGGCAATCAGACTGGTAAAGAGCACTGCTCACTGCAGCACTGCCCTTTCCTGTCTCTTCCACCTCAGAAGCCCATCCTTGCTCAGGGTGCTGGGCAGGTGGGATGGCTCTGGCACTCCTGCTGCTTAGATTGAGCAGGGCATCCTGAAGTCCCATGTGCCAAAACCTGAAATGCAGTTCCCCACAATGCACACAATGTAGAAGTCTGCAACTTGTTAGCTGGGAAAAAAAATCTGCATCGGTAAATTGTGGGTCACACAAAAAAGTTTGCAGAAGCACTACCACAAAAGGGTCCAAAGGCAGTCTCATTTAAAGGACTGAAACATCTGCATGTTTGCAGGCCATGTTTTCTCTCTGGAAACTCAAGTCCTAATGTGCATTAACTGTTTAAACCCAATTTCGTTGCAGTTAAAATTGAATATGACTGTTAGTCTTAAAAATATGGCCTATTTCCTTTTACTAGTTAGCTTTTAAAGGTGTTTTACAATTCAAATGAGCCATGCAATTAAAGGTGACATTGCCAAAACTGGACAGACTAAAATTAGACATTCCTGCTGTGTGTTAGAGCTTGGCCCACGTTTAGCTCATGCTGTCTTTAGGCTGTACCTGTCTGCTCCAATCTTATGAGTCAACAGGATACTGAAATGTTCCAGAATCTTGTTCTTTGTGTTTTTCTATTCTTTCTGTCTTCCAATATTACCCTGTCCTTCTTTCCCTTTATAGTATGTAATGCTCAAGACACACTCACATACACACACTTGGGCACACACACATTTTAGCTTTTTTTCTGTTGAGAGCTAGGAAGCACTTCATTAGCATTAAACCTACAGATTTGACCACTACAACCCCATAATTAAAACCAACCCTTGCATTGCAGTCCCTGAATTTACAGTGGGAATAGCAGGCAGCAGGCTGGGAGGCTCTTACTTGTTCTTCTTTGCTCATAAAACCTGGGAGCAAAGGGGAGCTTCTAGATGCAGGCTATGGTCACTTCCACGTGTTTTGCTACCTGTGGCTTTGATGTAATATTCCAGTTGCTGAGGGAACAACTTGTTGATGTTGATGGTCATCTCTCTACCTGCTGATGGGAGCCTGGAGGAGCACACAGGGTGTCTGGCTCTTTGAGGAACACTGACAGCCACAGTGCCCAGAGTTCCTAACATCCCCCCTTCTAAATAACCCTATGCACTAGTTAAATGTGTAATTACAGTGTCCCTAGGTAATCACTGACATGATTACCATTAACATTTAACAAAAGCATCCTGCCATGGCTGGGGAACAATGTGGTAGTGTGAAGACTCCTGACAATTTCTCTAGTCAATGGCTCAAGGTAAAGCAGACTATTTCCCAGAAAATGCCTGTTATCCTTTGAACACAGGCTCTGGCCATAACAAAAATTCTCCTTTATTTCAGGCCCAGCTCAACAGATTCTGTAACAGCATTCCATAAGTCACTGGAGTCAGGTAAGTCCTGATTTAGCCCACAGAAAGGTTGGGGAACTCGGGTGAATTCTCTTACGTAAGTTTCATACCAGAACAACTGAATTTCCTGGCATCATGATACTTCCTTCTATGAGGAAGGAAAGGAAAAATGATCAGCTTCTTTCTGGGAGAGTGGGCAAGGTTTTAATATTTCCAGTTGGGCACTGTGTGTGGACAGATGTGTGTGAACACCTCAAAGTCAGGCACAGAAAGGATGTTTGAATTCTATGGGGAAGAACAGTGCAAAAAAACCCCCCAAAACCTGAATAAAATAGCATAAAGTATATTTTAAGTTATCCAGTACACCTCCCTGGCAAGACAAGATTACATTCTACAATACATAATAATGTAGTGTTTGCATAGTGCATGTAAGGTGCTTAAAAATGTGCTGCTTAACTTGTATGGGTATAAAATATCATATAAATATGCTAAACCTGAGCTGTATTGCCTAACTCTCCCTGAAATGCCTTTCACTGTGTATCACTGGAGTGCTAAAGCCTGTCACACAGAGTGTGCACACAGCCATCTGATTCCAGGAGCAATGAACTTTTTTGAAAAAAAAAAACTAGTCCCTTTTTTATGGCACCCATTACAAGACCCAGCCCTTTTCACAGCAGGGCAGTGATTTGAATCCAGACCAGGTTGGTAGTTCTGTCTGCTGAGTGACCTCTGTGAGCAGAGTTCTTGGTTTCCATCCAGTTCCTGATGGAAGGGTGCCCAAGCTGCTGCAATGACCATACCATCTGGCAGGGCTGTTAGCAGCAGGGTGAGCTGTGAAAGCCCACACCACACTCCCATGGGTGGTCTTCTGAGGTCAAGTCTGAGCCAGGCTGGTGATGGGGACACGGGGTGGCTGTGTCACTCTGCCTGCTGCATGCACACGTGCAACACACCTTTCTCTGGCAGTGTTTTGGTGGCCCTGCTCCCACATGCTTTAGAGTATTGGTAGGTTCTTAGATTGCTGCTGGAGAGTGGACACTTGAAAATGCTTCCTGATGCCAGAGTAAGCTCCACGGGGCTTTTCTCTGCAGGTAGCTCCTGGAGTTCCCATTTGTGGAGTGTTACAGCAGCATGCAAACAGCAGAAGCTAAACCACATGTATATGAGGGTGCAGATGATTTACCATGGAATCACCTCTTGAGGGACTTGGTGAACTCTCTACTTCATGCAGCCTTTGCATCAAGCATGATTTGTCTCATTCCAGCAGAGATCCCACAACCCAAACAGTTGCTAAGGGTTTGCTGGAGAAATGGCTGCATGATGTTCTCTGATTTGTGCTGTTTAAGGAGTCATCCCAAGTCATCTTTTTGAGATGGCCTTAAAATCTATTAATCAGGTGACCTTTGGAAAGATTGACATGTGACAGTGTTTACTTCAGAGCTTTTATTGTCAGCAGTAAAATGCCCTTCTGCTGATTCCTCAATAGCTGTAGGCTTCATATCTGAACTCAGAGCTCTTTTCAAGTCTGGGGCTCAGATGTGTTAGTACTCCTGCCTGGATTCTCTGAGCACCTCCAGTAACCTCCTGAGCAGGACTGGAGCTGTTGAGATACACACTGGACCCTTCCCTCACAAGCTAAAGGTCCCCACCCCCACCTCTGCCATCAAGGCTGCAGGTACCAATATGTTCCCTGACAGAATGACACATAAATCCCAACTGTCAGGAAACAAAGCAGTTTTTAAACTTTAACGAGCGGAGTAATGGAAATAAAATACAAAGGAAATGAAAAAAAAAAAAAAGACTAAAATGTTTTTTATTTTGGTATTCTGTGGGAAAAAAGTGTGTACACTAAATAATAAATAAGGCCTGCAATGTTTTTACAGCTTCTTTCATATGCGTGAATATTTAAAACATGCAAAAATGTGGAATAGGCATTTACTGAGGACAAAAGAAGAGAACTTATGTGCAGAGAGCAAGATGGGGAAAACAGAGAGATGCATGTTTAATGGATTGCTGTTCACAGAAGTGAGATATTTCCAAGTGTGAACATATTTGTAGACAAACCAATCTGACAAGTTAGCTTGGGGATGATGTATTACAGCAGAATTGGCCTGGGAAGCTGAATTTTGTTGCGAGTGTTCAGTGGTGTAAACAAGGCCTGCTGGGTTTTGGCAGCCAGACTGTTGAGTCTTCGGCTACTGTGGAGCTGCTCAGACCTGGGTTTGGTACTGGAGAGGTCCCTGTCTCATGTAGCCAGCAAAAGAGAGACAGCTTCTCATACCTTATTGGAAGCCAGAAGGGACCAATGACTGTGAGCCCTTAAACTGTTTTTTAAGAGGAGGGAAAGAGAGCAGGAGGGAGCTGTTGATGCAGGGCTCTGTTGCCCAATATAGACCAGAAAATCCAAATATTTTTTCCAGCATCCTAGCAGGAACTGTGTGAAGTAAATCACAATGTCCTGGCAGCTCTTGAGTCTTGTATCAGGTGGACACAGAGGCCAGCCCTTGGTGGTTGTGTGCTGGCTTTGGGTTGGATCCCCTTGGGCTGATCACTCCCTGTACATCCTGGAGCAAACCAGGAGTGAGAAAATCATCTGGGGTGTGATGCCCTGTTCCTTGCTGGGGTGTCTGCAGTGAAGCCCTGGTGCTGGCTGTGCCAGGAGAGCAAAGAACATTTTCCCAGTCAGAAGGAGGTTGAAGTGGGCTCTTTCCCACTGTCAGGGACTCTCTCCATGGCTACCTTGGCTCCTACCTTTGTGTTTGGAAGGATCTGAAACCAGAGAAAGGCCAGCCTGTTGCCATGACTGGCAGGGGCTCATTATTCACTATTCCATGGCTTATGGTTTGATGTTTGTTTAACTGTAGGGTTTTGGTTGTTGGTTTTTTTCTTTTTTTTTTTTTTTCTCCTGACTTTTGATTTCTTTTTGCCAACTTTATATTTTAATGCATGTTTTTATGGAAATATTTATAGTGCACATGTTGCATATAAAACACCATCATAAAGCTTTTTTGCTTCGGTCCTGTTGAAATAAATGATGTTATTATTATAATAATTTCATAGGGTTATATCTGTTCTGTAATGAAAAAGACCTGTGGCTGCTTGAGCCATCAACCCAGGCAGTTTTTACAGCTTTCTGTAGCTACAGTGATCTCATGGAGCTGCTGAAACTTTTAAAATACTCCATTTCCCAGCAGAAGTGGGCAAACATAGCAGAATGAGCAGATAGAAGAAATAGGACTTTTGCATGCTGCCATACAGCCTGTCTGATCCCTGATCAAGAAGCCAGTGTTGGCCTGATATTGCACACAATGGTAATGTTATATTTTATAGTACTTATCATTACAACACCAAATATCCTGCTAGCCACTTTACACAGGAGGAGCCAGGGAAAGCAGCCCACTGAGCTGCATCACTTCCCAGAAGTTTGCACAGCACTTATGCTTGCAAAGTTGTTTTGTTGGGTTTTTTTCTGCAAAGACATTGCTGGCTTTGCTGTTTCTGCATGCAGTGCACTTACCTGTGTTTGGAAATCCCCAGAGATGGTACTGCAGGAGGGGTGCATACATCATTGGGCAGTCTGTCTACGAGCCCTTGTATAACTTCACCTGGATGTACCTGTTCCAGTGAGATTGAATTAAAAAGTGGAAGACTTTCAGCTGTGTTTCTCCACCAGGATAGATCAGAACATGTGGTGGAATCTTGACACCCTATGCCTGGGGAGTAAGTGTCAGAATAGAAGGATAAGGACTGAGTATGTGAGCATCTTTTTGTTTGAGTTTACATATCTAGGTGCGTGCCTGTACACTCACAAGCTTTAATGACCAGTCTGCAAAAGGAGAGGCAAACAGCTGCAAAGTACTGTGGATTTACAGAAGATTTTAAAAATTAATACTCAAACATGAAAATGCTTTATACAAGAAAGAAACCTTTTAGTAATCTCCCCATCCTAGATAAAAATATAATGAATAATTCAGCTACTCACCAAGAAAACTGATTTGCTGAACAAGTGTAAAATAAATCTGAGGGAAAGTAGTCCAGATCACCTAAATTAAGGATCTGGTTCAGGAATAAGAGGAAGGCTAGATACAGCATGAAAGTCTCTGTAATATTATTAGTGTTATTTATTATCAGTAATCTTATTTACTATAGCAGTGTCAAAGAATCCTGAGTATGTTGCTATTGGGACAGGTCCCGTAGAAACCCAGCAGAGGAAAGTGCTGTGCTTCAGCTGCCTGTGGTCTGGTTAGCCAGGAGATGCAGCAGGAAGGGAAGGGGTGTGAGAAAGACTGGCAGGTTATTGCTCTATCTTACTTTTATCTATATTTATTGTTCTGAAGAATTTTTCCCATCAAAAGCAGTGATATGAAATTATTCCAGGGGAGTTCTGCTGGTGACAACTGGTTTGCCTGTAGAATGGTGCCCAAGCAAAGAGATGGTACAGGCAGGACAGCAGCAGGTGACACCTGAGTTAAAGTGTTTTAAGGAAAGGATGGAGGAAAGAAGTGGGAACCATTTCAGTTTGGTCTGAGCCTCCACATAAAACATTTTATATGTTTACAGTGTTGAGCCTGGTTTACTCTCTACTTTTCAAAAGTATCACACTCCAGGCATTTATTATTGCTCTTTCTTCTGCTTCCTTTTAGGAGATCAGTCCATTTACTCCTAGTAATGCTCTGGAGCATCCTCCTCTGCTGAGAATGAATCAGATATGAGTGAAAAGCCTTCAAGTGATGACTTCTGTCTCTAGCAAAGGCTGCCTAAGGTTGCCCATGGCAGTCTAGAGATGACATGCCTCTTATTGGAGAGGTCCTGTGCTTGGTGCAGGCACCTTCGTTTTGACCTTTATGGTAGAACTGTGCCTTGGTGAGGTGAGGTGGAATTTCCATCAGAAAGGAGTAGTGTTTTCTCACTTGTCAATTTACCTCAGGCACAAATTCATTTGCTGCACTTGAAGCAACCTGGTCAAGGCTGTGTGGTCCATTTGGAGGCCCAATCCTGTTTCTGATTCATACGAGGTGCTCTGCATAGACTGGGCCCTTTTTCTGCCATGCTATAAAAGAGTTGGGTTTTGCATACTGCACTTTGGAATGAGCCCCTCGGAGGAACAGGCTCCATAAAGTTTTTATAACCCATATTTTATAAGGTATAGTGAGTTGGACGAAAGGAGTTTTTTTCATGTGTACGTGTGAGTGAATCAGAGCTAATACATAAGCAATTGGGCCTGGTGAAGCACAGTCTCAATTTCTGGATAAGCTGACCCTTAGGATGTGGGTGAGAGTAAAGAGTATGGGGAATAGGAGAGACATCAGAAAAAAATGTCATTTTCATAGCACAGGAAGGTGCTCTCCTTTTAGAGTCCCCCGTGTCCTTGAGTGATGTTGCCAGTGAAGGACCAGCCTTCCCCAGGTCACTGATTTCCACAGAGACTCATCTCTGCACATGTTCTTAGCCCTCCACTCCATGTTTCAGATTCTCTTATAAAATACACATTTTGCTTGTAAGACAAGTGCCCGCTGGTAATTACTTAGAAAAATCACCATCTGATTCACATTGACACCCTCAGCTTAGTGTAGGTGAGTGCAAGCCTGTAGGTGAGTGAAGTAATCCTGTGGTGTACAGCGTAACATTTCAGACACAGACATTTAAAATGCTGTTAGAATTTGAATTTTAAGGAGCCAAAGGCTAGAAATGTCCATTCTTCTCCATCCTTTCTGCCTCAAAGGGGAGCACAAGCCTGTGGTGGCTTCGTGACTCCAGCAGCACCAGGCAGAGCACAAGACATTGGCACACTGCACTGCACTTTGCTCTCTGATGCGTACAAAATTTGTAAAAAGCTCCTTCTGACTCTTCCACACTCCTTCAGTGTGGAATTCTGCTGTGGAAGAACTTTGGAAAGTTGTCTCTCGTGGCACAATCTGCAAGAATTTGCTCCCAGTGTTTTATAGTTAAAGAAAAAAAACCACACAACATAATTCTGCAACAGTAATTTAGACATGGTCAAGATTTTAACAGTTGTAAGGAATATTACCTGCCATAAAGTCTGGATGGTGTTGAATTTACAAAAAATGCCTGATGTAAAATCATACTGTCAGGAACAATTAGCCATGGTGCATAAAAAAACCTCTTACAGAGATTACACTTCCCAGATTGTTTTACAGAAAAACTTTGTGTTAATGTTATGCTTTAAACGACTTTTGCCGTGAAACATTTTAGAAACAAGAGTTTATAGTCTCTGATCTTTATGGTTTGCAAGAATGAACAGTCTCCTCATGTTAGGCCAAATTGATGTTTTAAATTCAGGAGAAACCCCATCATGTTATGAAAAGGAGAGAATGTCCTAAGAAGAAAGTGGTCAAATCATTCCAAGATGTTATGGGTTTAAGGGGTTTTTTTAGCTTTTTTTTTTTTTTTTCCTACGGAAAAATTTTCACGATCCTGGGCATATGGTCAAAAAACACAGAAGTGAGATATTTTTAGACAAGCACATCGGGTATGAAATTCCCCACTGCAGCATGGGACAGCCCGGCCTGTCCGCAGCACCCATCCCTCCTCGGGGCCGTGGGGCTGGACACTGCTGTAGCACAGGAGCACGGGGGGGATGCTGGATGTCTTCTCCTTGTCCTGAATGCTCTGATCCCCCGTGTGGGTGAGGAAGAAGGCAGAGGAGAAGCCCCCTCTCCCCAGGCAGTGCTCTGGAGAGCAGGCAGGCTTCATCCCGGCCTGCAAGGCCTGCGCCTCTCTAGGCCTCAGTCCTGCAGCTCCCCCTCCCTCACTGCAGGGATTCAGGATCCAACTTCCTGAGATCATTTTGCTGGTTTTCTTTTGGGTTTGGTTTGGTTTGGTTTGGTTTGGTTTGGTTTGGTTTGGTTTGGTTTGGTTTGGTTTGGTTTGGTTTGGTTTTTCCCAGCCCTGTCAGGCCTCCCTGCCAGCCCTGCAGGGTGGTGCTGGGGCCTCGCGCTCCATGGCCCACAGCCATGTTTGAGCCCTGAGGAGCAGGTTTGGGTCGCTGCAGGCCGTGCTTGCCAGGACAGCACTTCAAGCCCAGGTGAGGACCCTTGGTAAAGAAAATTGTAAAAAAGTGACTTTAAAACCCTGACAGAGCATCAGAGGCCTCTGAGGGTCACCTCTGACTCCCCCTGGTCAGCAGTGGGGCTTCCTTGATGCCTTTAAGCTGAGGTGTTGGGGTGGCTACATTTCTGTTGTTGTTTCCTGCTCTGGAGGATGCAGGATTGGGGGGGGATCAAGAGATGTTTCCTGCAGCAAACCCTTGATGGGAATATGCCTGTTTTTAGGAGTGAGCAGCAGCACTCTAGCATTAGATTAATAAATGGATACCAAGATGAACTCTCTGTGGTATGATCAGTCCCCACTGCCCTATATTAGGAGTCATGGGACCAAAACAACTGCAAAATCCTACAGCCATGCAACAAACACAGTATAAAATACAGAGTGGGAAAGAGACTGTGGCATGCTTGTCAATAATGCTTAAAACCTATCACCCAGTTTTTGGCAGGAATGGGAAACCAACTCACGCAAAATCCTGGAAGATGTGTGCAGGTATGCAGGGTTTGTTCTGGTGCAAACCAAAGCATGGCCCTAATAAACAGGCCATGCGTCTGCCAGCGTGTGCTGCTCTTCTGAACTGACAAGGAAAAAGTTTATCAGGACAGCTACCAAGCTACATCAGATTTTGGATTTGTAGATGACTAAGCCAGGCCTTGGTCTGCATCCAGATTTTCCATGGTCGATGGCATCACATGCAGTCACAGCCCTGCCAGTACTCACATGTATGGAACAGGAACAGGGAGAGTAAAACCAGTGACATGAACTTGTTGTTGTTCTGTTCTACAAACAGTTGTTCTGTTTCTAAGTTCAGGTTTGCATCCAGCAGAAAGAGAAGGCTGAAAAGGAATGTGGGCATCCTTGAAGAGAGTGGAAGTTTAGAGAGAGCTCTTCTTTTCTTTACATGAGCTATTTAAAGTGACTCACACTGCTCAGAACAGCAAAGGGCCAAAGCTGATGGATACTAACCATCAGCCTTTCCACCAAATTTAAGGAAAGCTGGATCCTTTTGCTTGGAACTGGACACTCACAATGAACTCGGTGCTCAGGCAGTGGCATTGTATATGGAGAAAATCAACTCTCAGCTCTCTAGGAAATGCTACTGTTTGCTCCTTTTCTTATCAGTTATTTCATGCAACCTGAAAATCTCATCACAAAAGGCTTCACAAGGCAGATGGTGGTACTCCAAAGCCAAAAATGCCTCAATTGTACCTTGTTAAAATATTTTAAAAACCAAGAAGTCAGCTGTAAGTTAGGCACTATGCCTTTAAGGTGGGATTCCTTCAGAGTCAAGCTGGAGTGCAGGAGTACTTCTTTCAGCTTCAGATTGTGATATATTAGTTTGGTCTCAGAAGCCACAGTGCTTCCTTATTTATGTCGCTTTGATCTAAAAAGCTGTTTATTTATGTTTTATTGAACTATAAAACATCCAGTAAACATGCCTTATGCTTTTTTTATGTTCTACATGAATTCTGTCATGAAAATGTCAAGGAAAAATAATGAAGATCTTTATTGTGTTGCTGCTGGTGTCCTCCTTTGGAAGTTCTTAAGCTTTGTGTTTGTGTCCATATGACTGTAAAATTCATAAGGCCTGCAGATGTCTTGCCTGCTCAGCATCTGGAGGAGAAGAAAGTTTTTCCATGTAAAATCCCAATGGATACACGACTGAGGGCACTATGAGAAAATAACAATGTGACATTTCTCTTTGGATGCCACTTGTTAGGGTCCCTACCATAATTATCTGGAGGTTTCAGTGTGGTGGAAATTACATTCTGTGGCTGGCCACTTGTGAGATGTTCTTACTATTGGGTGTGCTCCTTATTTGCAGTGTCTCACCACCTCTCTTTCCTGTGTTAATACTTTTGCTTTTTTTTTAATTTAGAGGTGTCTGCCTGCCTTGCAGAAGACCAGAGTGCTGTCAGAGAAGCTTGTCCCCATACCAGCTGAGCAGGTTAGTCTTCTACATATGAGGGGAGAAGTAAGTTATCAGATTTGGGGGTCAGCAGTGAGGAGGGTGGGACTCTGAATTACTTGAAACCTAAATTCCTGTGGTTCAGTATTTCAGAAGTGTCATATCGAGCCAGTCAGGGTCTGTGTGTCACATCAGTTCTTTCTCTGCAAAATGTGTTCTTCAAGTTTCTCTGAGACCAGTGAGCACCAGCCCTTTCTGAGGTTCTGAAGCAGGAGTGGTTCAGAAATGTGAAAGTTTGCTTCCTTTCCATTTGAACAGAGAGCAAAAGGCTAATTCCATTTTACAGTCATCTTTGTACCAATATAGTTTGTATGTTGCAGCTGACCTCCTGTAACAAGGTTAAACCACAGGGATCCCCTTGAGAAGCTGCTATTCATCTTTTATATGTGAAGATTTTCAAGTATAGAAAGAGGATAAACCTAATACAGTGTTTAATGGAAAAAAATTATGACACCAATAACACATCTGTGTCTGTAATTTCACAGGTTTTCTCTCTGTATATTTTTCTATGTATATATGTATAATTTAGTATCAGCCTCAGGGTTGTGGTCTCACATGTCATCAGCTTGCAGGAAACTGGATCCTTGGACTAAGTATCAGATGAGTTGCTAATGTTTGGAAAAAAAGCAAAAAACATGCTTTAGGTCTCTGTTTTATGGCTGTTATTGAAGTAAGAATTTGTGATTGTAACCTGACGCTTGCCTCACCAACATGTTTTCATTATTGTCTGGATAATTGAAAGTCCAGGCAAATTTGGATGTTAGGAGATACTGCACATGAAGGTCTTGGTGCTCAGCACAGCTGAATGTTGAGGTGGTTCAAATTAAGGATGAATATGTTTCAGCATTTAATGCAGGCTTAGAGATTGGTTTATTCCCCCAGAGGTCCAGGCACAGGCTGATTAACGGGGACTTAGTTTGCTTCCCGAGCTGGTTATCCAGCAGAGCCAGGCTGTCATGCCCAAGCTCTCAGGCTCTGCTGTCTCCTGAACAGATGTGTGACTTCTCAGACTTATTTTGCAGCAGTTCTGAGGGAGCTATCCACAGTTATGTATTATTCTCTTGCTGTGTAAGGAAATGAGCTGAGGGAGGGCATGTGTGTGGTGGGGAGGATTGTGAGCAGGACCTGTCTGTTGTATGGACCTGTACATGTAGAAAGAAGCTACATCTTCACTAGCTTATAAAATGAGGTTCCTGTCTGTATCCATCCTGTTTTTGTAGAATTTAGGTTTCATGATGTTTGTTGATATGAAATGGGTGGTCCTTGTTCAGTTTGTGGGTTCCAGGACTGAAAAAATCCCAGGACCTTGGTTTGTTGGCAGGAGTAAACATTTGTTGGAAATCACTGGAGTTGAAAGGGCAGGTGATGGGGACTGAGCCCAAAGGGTGGTTGTCTGTGTCAGAGGGAGGCATGGTGACAGGGCATGTCCCATAGCTCAGGCCTGGTCCTGTTCCATGGACAAACACATGATTTAAGTCCACAGGATTTATGGATCTAGCAGTTTCCTCACTCCGCTGAGCTGACATACACAGAAGAAGGTAAATGAGGTTTGTTAGCTAATCCCTATTAACTGGGCATAACTGGGAAATTAAACCAAACAAAAACTTTGGGTGGCTTTGAAAAACACCATGGGACTTTTCTGCCAGGTTTCTGAATCCTTTAATTAGATGCACGTGTCTCTGCTGACAAAAAACCAGGACCTGATCGTTCATTAATCTTCACACACAAGGGGCACCCGGTTCAGCGCCGCGCTCAGCCCCAGAGCCAGCAGACACTGGACAAGGTGAAAGCAGACCTGCTTATTGCTAACCCAGTGTTTGGGTAAAAAGCCTTTGAACAATTGGTAAAAGCTACCTCCGTGTTTGAGTTCTGCAAGGAACTAATTACTTGCCTGGACTCTACCCACATACCAGCTCCTACCCCCATAAATCCACTGAACAGCAGGCATCCATGAAAGTCCTCCACACTCCTTTTCTGAATCAAGTTCTTTATGTATATCTCAACTTGCTTGTGGAAGATTCATGGCCCAAGCTGCCTTAAGTATTTTTGTTATGAATAGGAACCCTTAAACATTTCCTTCTCATTTAATTTATCTTTTTTTTTCAGGCTTTCAGCACTGGGTACAACCTAGAAATAATGGGCGGCAAAGCTTGTCCCTGAGAAAAGTGCCTTTATTATTTGAAGTATACATCAGGAGGGGTAGGAAGAAGGGCAGTAAGTTAGACAGTTGCAGGACAGGAAGGATTTTATGTTGTGTGGCTGCTATGTGGCATCCTGGTGTCTCCAAATATTAACCTGATTCCATGTTGAAGTATCCTGTTAGACATAAGGAGGGAAAAGAGTGAAAAGAACAATGACAATTGTAATGAATGTGGAACACAGCCTCAGGGAGTGGAGGTGTGCAGGGAGGTCATCACTTGCTGCAGAAACATCATGTAGCCAGAGATACATGCAGCTCTGGTTCCAGTTCTCCAAGGTTCTTGTTAATAATTAATTATTAAGTCCTGGTGATTTACTTGCACTCACACCAGTGGTTTTTTTTGCCATGTGGGCTGGGAAAAGTAAAGCTGTGTTTTGAATTAGGGGTTCAAACAAATCTGCTCAGCTCAAAAGGAAACGGAGTTGAAAACACTGACTTCCTTCCAGTCAGGTATCACAACAATAAACCTGTTTAGGCTTCACTTGGAAATGGATTGTGGATTTGCTAATACTTTAAGTAAGTCACATTTTACAGCTTGGTATGTCCTTTAAGTTTATAATAGGTCACAAAACCTAATACTAACAATATCTTTAGAGCTTAAATAGAGCTGCCTTTGGAGTAAATGCTTTGTTTGCTGCAGCTTGAACAGAGTAAGAAATGTCAGAATTTGAGAAGATGCAGGTAACATCAAATAGGCTGCTCCATGCTATATGTAGATACATTTATAAACTCTACAGTGGGGAAGATCTGTGTACTTACAGGAATGTCTATGAAGCTCTTATGAAGTACAAGTCCTGACCAATTGCTTCACGTGTAGTTTGGCCCGCAAGTAAAATAACAGACCACTTTTCTCAGCTGCTGAAAGCACCATTTTCAGGGGCAATTTGGTTCTAAGTCTTTTCAAAGGGAAATTTTATCCATCTTATTTTTTACTGGGTTCTGTACACCTGTGACATATGGCCTTACAAATGTGCAAATCACCACCAGAGCAAGAATGATCCTTTACCATTAGTAAATGGTGTGCGCAATGTAAACTTTCAGGAGTTTCTTCTGTAGTCAAATCATGTTTTTTGTAAAGTCAGTGGCAAATCTCCAGTTGTCTGGGGGTGGGGAGCATGTCTTGGTTTGTTGGTGAGCCCGTTTTGTTGTCCACAAGTCAAGTTCCTCTGCTTCTTGGAGGCTCCAGCATCTCTGTCAAGCTAAGTGTTGGAAGTGAGGTGCCCAGCTGAAATGTGGTCACCTTCCCAGAAGTCTGGGCTTATCACCCTGCTTTCCACTGAGTCAGGAGGAGAACATTTTTCCCTGACTGTTCCAAACCAGCCAGGGAGGTTGAAGACAGCCTATATGGTTTCATCTAATCTGATGCTGGAACTCCAAAAGCATTGCATTGGTTAGCTCTGATTCAGAACGTTAACCACTAACTCACTTAGAGGAATTTATAATTCATTTCAGCTATTGCAGGATTTAGTACAATAAGATCATTATTGCCTTGAGATAGCCTTGGGGTCGTTAATTTAAATTAGAAATGCCTTCAAACAGGCTATCGTGCACAGCTCCTTCCAGAGATTTTGGAGATTAAATAAGCTCAAGAAATACTTCCTGGCAGATATTATTTTTGTGAATCACCATTTCCAAGTAGTGCAATACCTGATTGTTCACAGTTGTCAAAGGTGGCACTGCAGTAAGTGGCAGATGCAGTCTTAGTTGAGCTACTTATTATTGCTGGTTTTGAAAGGACTGAATTCTTCCATTACTGACTCACTCACCATTCTTCAGTGATTTCTGCATCACAGCAGAGCAGTTTGCTGCTTGTGTAACTGGAGTTAGACTGACAATAACTGTGACCTTGTAAGTGAGGTGGGCTTCTGTGGAGGACAACTCTTACAATAAGGGAAGAATCCCAGAACATGAGGGGTTGGAAGGGAGCTCTGGAGATCTCGAGTCCAAGCCGGCAGGGTCACCTGGAGCAGGTTGCACAGGATGGCATCCAGGTGGGTTTGGAATGTCTCCAGAGACAGAGAAGACTCCACCACCTCCCTGGACAGCCTCTTCCAGTGCACTGCCACCCTCAGGGGAAAGAAGTTCCCCCTCATGTTCAGATTGTGTTTTCAGTGAGGTGACCACAGAGCAACCCTGAGCTCAGGCAGCTCTGAAATCCTCTTGGGGCTGGGGTAGGAACTCTTCATTTCTGGGAATCGACAGCTTCTGTGCCTTTATTTTAATGTTTGATGTTTTTGAGGCTTCCTGGGCAATTTACTGCTCCGGGCTGGAAAGAGGACATTTGCTGTCTGGTCCTTGTGACACGGCCCAGCTTGTTTCTTACAAAGCTGCAGGTCCCAGTGGAGCCTGATGGCTGATTGTAGATGCATCCAATTCTTTTCTCTCTCTAACCACCTCTGTACACCAGAGCTGCCCCACTTCTCCTTCTTGTCTTCCCTTTTCTTGGCTAAGTGGGGAAGGGAAAGCTCCCTGGCAGGTCGCCACCCTGAGCCCCCCCAGCCCTGATTTATGCTCACTGAAACCAGCAGCAGATGTTGGCTGGGCCCCTGCTCTGCTGCCAATTAGGGAGTCTCATGCCGAGCCTGCAGTGTGCCTGGCACTCAGGAAAGCCATGGCTGAAGGGAGTGGGTCTGTGCAATTAAAAGGAATTTTAAAAAGAGGGAACAATAAGTGTCACCTGGGCAGGTAGTGGCAGGAACAGTGTTTGGTGGCAGGGGAGGTTGGCCTGGATTTCAGGGCCTTCAGATCTGTTGGTGTCTCTCAGGTATTTCACTGGGCTGATGAACCCTAAGCCTCCTCACTGAAGCTCACCCAGCCCCTCTGGGGTTTGGGGGATGGAAATTTATCACAGGTTCACTGAAAGTCTGTCTGAACTGTTCCTGTAATTAAAAGAAACTTTCAGCAGAGCTGGTCTGAGCTTTAAAGAGCCAACCAATGCTCATCTCAACCCATCTGCAAGGGGAAGCAGCATTGAGAGCTGCACAGCTTAGTTCTAAAGCCATTTTGTTGTACTACCTGCTCTACAGGGTAAGGATGAGAGAAAACGATTTTCAGGGAATTTTTCAGACTTTTTCTTAGTGCAGTGGTTTTCAATCTTGTCTAAAACTCTGCAGTTCGGCAAAAAAATTCTGAAAGGTATCCTGCTACTTACTTTCTCTCACAGACCTTCTGAAGATAGGGTTAATACTTCTGCTGTTGTCAGAGGCTTTCTAACAATAAATAGATTAAAAATCTAGTGGAACATAAACTCGCCTTTTTCTAAACATTTACTGTCCTATTGAGTGTCCTTGTCTGTCTTTTTAGATGCCCACTCTCATTTTTAAAGTTAATAGAAATTAAATAGAAAAAATATTAGAGTAGTAGTTTATAACTCTTGTATTTTCAGACCTTGATATTTGACTTCAGAAGCAGCTCGTGGTGACTACTTGGGTATCAAGTGTTGGGTGCTCCGGATGAAATGGAAAAGCTAATCCCACCACTTGACCAATTGGAATGAATTCCTTACATATACAAGCAAGATCAGAGCCCATTAGCAACCAATATTAGATTAAATGAGACTAAACATTGCAGAGTGTGATTTTAGCTCTCCAAGTAGTTTATTCCTGCTCTAATGCAAAGCACTTCTTCAGTGCAGTGGGCTCGGGGCGTTCGGTCCCTCCCCGGGCGCAGGGTGCATGAAGGGGATCCCACAGCTCCAGGGGCTTATCTGGGGAGCAATCTGATGCGCCGGCCCCAGAAGAACAGAGGGATGAAATCTGATAACCAGGCTTTACTCAAACGTACTGGCAACATAAAAGACTTGATTTTCTCTTTTAAGGTTGGCAATGTATTTTGCTATGAAAACGCGGTGTTGTGTTACCCTAATGCGCAAACGGATTTTGCAAGCAAAGCCTTCAATAAAGTTTTTCAGCTACTGTATGCCATGGACAGTTGGGGTTGGTAAAGCATGGTACTTGAGAATGGTCAAAACCATCCACCTAAAGTTAAATCAGGAAAATAAGTTGGGGTCCTGCTGAAGATTCCCTGCTAATGCCACTTGGCAGGGCCAGGCGGGACAAGGGCCCTCACCATTAATGTATCACTGCTGGTTTCAGTGCAGGAGATGAAGCACTGGAAGAATGCTTGTTGGTTTTGTCTTCACTTTGTTTGCTTGGAAAACTGAAAATTGATTCCTTCCAGTAGGAACCTACTGCCATTTGCCAATGGGAGAAATTCTATGTGGTTGACATGTCACTGTTTTGCTGAGTGCAGGGTGGTGCTTGTGGCAGAATTGGCAGGATGCTGGGCAGCTCTTTTCATTTGCACTTTCTCTTGAGTGAGATGCCATAAAAATTGTCTGGATCCCATGAGGGAATTCAGTGATACTTGGCCAAGCAAGTTTTACCCAGATTTTAGGAAGCCAGGAGGAAATACAACAAAAAAGATTGACACAAACTGTCTCCTTTTCTGTTTGTATTCTTAGGAGAAAAAAGCCACAACAAACAACCAAATAAAAAACAAACAAATGAAACAAACTCTCCAGACATCACAAAACAAAAAACCAGCCAGCCCATTCCTTTAGGCCCTCTGGAATTCTTCCCAGAATTCTTACTGAATTGGAACTCCCTCTTCTGCATAAACCTTATCTTCCTCTCCTGTGAGGTGGTGTAAAAACCTTTTCCTTAGGGGGAATGTGTGGTTCAAAACACACCATAAGCTCCTACTTGTGGGGTTCTTGTGGAAGATGAGAGCAGCACAGTCTGTATCTGGAGCTGTGGCTCTGAGATCTGTGAGCTCTAGAGCAAAGGAAATGCACTAATATGTGCTTAATTAGATACATATCGATCCCAAATCTTGAACATAATATGTGCTTAATTAGTTACATATCAACCTCAAATCTTGAACATTTTTTCTAAAATGAGGTGAATTGTCCCATCTACCCTCCCATAGGCTGGGGAGTGATTTAAGGAGGCTGGTGGGTAGTTTAGCCCAGGCACCTGGTGGTAGGGATGCTAACATGTGGTGGGGCTGAGTTCCCAACTGAGTAGTTTGCATAGGGGTCCAGAGATCATCATCTGCAAGGGAAGGGATGGCCTTGAATCTCCCAGATCCTAGGAAGGACCTTAACCATAATATCTTTATTTCTTTTGGTAATTTTGTGGTGTATGGAAGCTTTTTATAAGTATGTGGTTTGGGACAAAGCATAAAAATATTTGAGCAGACCAACAGCACTTGTGCTTGTAGCATTTGGTAAAACTGAAGACAACATTTTGTTGCTTAGCGAGCCTTCACGGGTGCTTTTAGCATCTCTGGCTGCAAGTGGAGCAGTCAGTTGGATGGCAGTTTGGCTTTCACATTGTGTGTGAGCTGCTGCCCACTCAGAGGCAAGCCTGTGGTGTACAGAAGCAGAGGCTGGGTAGTCAGTGGTGAGAATCTTTCTCCTACTCCTGTGCTACACAGTGTAAAGTCACCATTTCTCAAGAGACTGTTGGAATCCATGATCATATTTGGGGAGCTGGGGTAGTTCTCTTGGCAGTATTTTGACTTCTCAGTCAAAACAGGAATAAGTTCCTTCCCCAGCATGCACGTTCCTAGCAGGGTGAAAGAAGTGCACCTACTCCAGGTTGTTAACCCAGGTGCTGTTCTGCTCCTAACAATTCCTTTTGGGCAGTCAGAGAGAGACTGAACGGAAAAATCGCGTCGTAAAGCAACACAGAGACAATTCTCACCCTAAGCAAGCCCTGGAGTGAAAGCCCTCCTGAGAAACAGGCTTAGCAAAGCTGCTGCTAACAAAAGAGGAGGCAGGAGAGGTTGGTGGGCTGGGCACGACTGGGACATCTCATCAGTGCCCTGGGTTTAATTGGGTTCTTTCACTGCTTGTACAGTTTTAATAACATTTGGAGCCGTCGGAGTGAAGGCAGTGGCTTCTGTTTCTGATAGATTCCTTTGCACTGAGATTTAATGGATTAGGCAAAATGATGTGAAAAAATGGATCTCTGATTTATTACCTGCAATTTTTCGCTTACTGAAGCATTTTTTTCCTCAATCAGTGTTTTCCACCCTGTTAAAGTCTTGTGTGAATAAGTGCTATGTTGTGTTTCTGGATTTGCCCGGAGGGCTCATCAGACGACCCTTTGCCTACAGTCCCCACCAGGCCATTTAAACAGGAAGTTTAATTTTATAGTATTAAAAAAGAGAAAACGGTACTTAATTATCTGGCTGTGAAACAGCAGTACTCTTTCTTAATTTTAGTAGCTAATAAAATGCTGTTCCTGCAGTTAACTACTTCTGCTCCAAATGCACTACAATTTTGGCTATTTGAATAGAATATTTTATGAACTGTTATATATTGCACTACAGTTTTTAAACTCCACTATGACATATTTCTCTCAAGATTTATTAGCATTTTTTATTTAAAACAATATATTAAAGAGAGGAGAAAGAGTAATCTTAGCTAAAATTCAAATATTAGAAAAACATAACATAGACCAAATCTTTTCATTTAACTTCCCCCCCTTCCCTTCTCCTCTCCCACTGTTGCTATAAAAAAGTTTTTTGGAACAACAACCCACACCTGCATCATTAATTCAATATGTCTTCCAACATGACTCAAATCATAGTATCAGTTTCAGGGGCCATTTGCTACTTAAATGACTTTATGAAAACAGAACAATGAACTGCCCCTCTGCAGTCCTTACTTTAACTCTGGGTAAAATAAACTTTGAGATCTTTTATGTCCCAGCACACTTACCTCTCTGCTCAGAGTTGCTGTCCTGTGCCCCCCCAGCAAACAGGCTCTCATGAGGTGTGATGTCTGTTGTGCTACAACTGTCTGTACAAAGTTGTTACTGCCTGGAGCACAGGCAGCTCTGAGGCAGCAGCCTGGCTGGGGAGCTTCTAAATTGGAAATTATTTGGGGAGAAGGAGCAGTTTCCATCTGTGCAGTGGCAGGGAAAGCAATGCCTCTGCAGGGAGCTTGGTGCTTCTTGTTGAGGCAAACGTGGGTGCCCCTTCGAGGTGGTGCCAGGGAGGAGCTGGGAGGTGAGCTGGGGGAGCATGGGGGTGCAGGGCAAGGAAGGGGTTAATCGTGTGCTGAAAACACCACTCGGGGCTGGCCTGGGCCTCTGTTTGGGCCAAGCTCTGCAGGAAGAAACTCCTTGCTCCCATGGAGAGGGCTGGGATTATTTTTTCCAGTCCAAGGTGCTGATGAAGGTGAAAATCCTGTGGAAATCCTGCCAGCTCTGCCTCAGGTCCCAGGCTGGTGAGTAGAGCAGTGCTGGCAGCTCCACTGTGCCCACAACTGGGGACAGAGTCCTCACAGTGTGGAGCTGAGTAGGAATTCAGCCACAGGGTGTGCACAGCTGGAGTCAGATGCTTCAGTGCTTGTGACAAAGAGGCTGAGGGATCTGCAAAGTGGTGCTGAGGAGAGAGGTGTGGTGTGGCAGCACTGAGGACTGTGGGCTTCAGAGCTGCAGGTTTATGCTGGCCAGGGCTTCCTGTGAAGCCCTTCAATGTGTCCTTACTCCAGGCTAGTTTGTCTCCTCTTAGTGGACAAAGAATTGCATATTCAGTGTGCAGGAACCATGTGGACCTTATCTTCCTTCCATGAGTTCTCTTACTGGAAGGAAGGTCCCAAGTGTGGGTGCAGGTCTGTAGCTTTGCCCATGCTGGGACCACATCATTTGTTGCCTGCATCACCTCCCTCCAGTGCAGTCTCATTCTTAAAGTCCTTCTGGAGTTGTAGAGAGGTGAATGAGTCCCTGGGTGCCCTCTCTGGTGGGGAAGAGATTTAGAATGGATGGCTCAGCCCACACATCCATAATTCCTTATGAGTCAGGTCACTTATGAAGGAAATTATCATTTGTTTGCATAAGGGATAATACCCTAGTGAGCATCTGCTTAATCTTAGCTGTCACTTAGCAATAGAGGAGATGCAATTCATGCTGCCTCCCTCTATACACAGCAGCAGTTAGAAAGGAAACCATTGTCATCAATTACCAGAGTCAATGCTTTAGAGACAGCATCCTTCACAACTGTGTTTCCATGATTTACTTGTGTGTAGTTAGTTAATTTGCAGGCTTTAAGAGTCTCAGACAAAATTAATAGCAATATCAGCCTTGCAAGCAGCTTGTGTACTAGCAAAAATAAATGGGGTTATCATGAACAGACAGAGGAGTCTATTAGCAAGCATGCTGTGCTGGAGGTCCATCCTCACCTGTGGAGGAAACACATCTCTCAGTCTGCAGCACTGCAAAAGCCTTTCTTTTTGTCAGAGATTCAACATCCACACTGCCCATCACGTATCCCAAACCCAGCTATGAATTGCCTGGGGAGCAAACAAAGCTGCAAAAACTGCTGCTTATTATATCCATTCTGGTTTGGTCACCCCTAATATAGACATATCTAAAAATCTTCCCAGATATATTTTGAGGACTGTCTGAACACAGGAATATTTTTGATGACAAAAAGTGTCTTGGTGGTATATTTAAGGGCCTTCAAGGGCTAAATTGGGATTGGATGGGGTCCAAGTCACTGAGAGCAAAGGCACTGGAGAAGATGGTTTTCTGCAATCTGTAGCAGAGAGGGCAACAAGAAGTTTGTTAGGTTCAAAAAAAACAACCCCAAAACAAAACTAAAACAAATTCCATCAGAAACTACCAGAGAACTTTAATGAAGGTGGTGAAGTAATTGAAATCAGAGGAATGGAATTCTAAAATGGGCTTGAAATCTGCAATGCAAAAAGATGCTAACACCAGTTTCCATTCAGCAGCACTGCTGCTTGGCATCTGTATTGCAGTCACCTTGAACTCTGGGTCTACAGCTCAGGGAGGAAATGTGTTAATCAGGAGAGACTCCAAAAGATGTCTCTGTGGGACAAGGCAAGAGCAGGGAACTGTCTGCTGAAAGCCATGTGCAGCTTTAAATTGGCAGCTCTGGATTAATTAATGAATGAAACAAAACTGGAGGCTCTAACACAAGAAATCACTCCTGGAGTGCTCTCAGAGTCTCTGGGCCAAGGGCACTGAGAGGTGGAAGGGAACTGAAGTAGAGATCATGGCCTTGTCTGGGAGCATGTGGGGATTATTCCCAGCCCTCTGGACTGGGCTTCTCTCTGCAAGCCCACAGCCAGTCCAGGGAGAAGTTGGGAACTGCACAGCACCTTTTGTGTAGTAGTAAAGCTGTCTTTTTAATCACAGCTGGAGGATGGTGAAGGGGTTTGTTTGCAAGTGGCAGCCTTTGAGCATTAGGGTAACATCAGTTGATTTCAGAGGAGCAGAGTGAAGAGCATGATGTTAATTAGTACTGGCTGGACTTCATTAATTTTAGACAAAATGCCTGAGACACCATGTAAATTGTTAGTATTAACTGCAGTGGTGGGTGCTTAACTCAAGGGCATAGGAGAAGGAAGTCTGGCTAGGGTGTAACTTGGCATGAGATGCTAAATGATAAAGATCATGGGCATCCTGTGCACAGGGAGCATCAGGAGACTTCAGGACATGCATCTGGCAAAATATGAAACTCTCCAGTCCTAATGAGCCCCTTGGTGTTACTGTGACCATGAGAAAGATCTTACACCCTCCTGGTCTGGCTGTCTCCCCACCACAGAGCAGCACACCTTTTGAGAGCTTGAGGCTTCTCTGGTCAGAAGAGCTTCACTCCAGCAACTCCTTTGAGTTTTGCCTCCTTGTAATTTTGATATGCAGATAAAGCACCAGTAAGTAGCCCACTGGGCAGTCCCTGCTGATTGCTGCTGCTCGTTCAGGCAGCAGCCTGCACTATTTACCCACCCCAGCCTTATCACTGCCTGCACTTAGTAACCCGGATTCATTTGCCATTATGTAGATTTCTTTTCCTTTTTTTTGGTTGGTACACTCGTTCTTCAAAGCCAACAGCCCTGAGCAGCCTCTGGTGGCTGTGAGCCCATCAGCAATCCCTGCTGAGAGCCTGGAATCGGAATGTTTGCACTTCGAATTTGCTCAATTGGTGCTTTTCCATTATTCAACCTGCATTGCTTCTGTTCACCACCCTTCTCCACTGCATTAACTGTCTATTACCTTGTTTACCCTGGTCCTGTTAAATGCCAGCTTATGAATGTCAATTTGCTCTCCAATTATCTATGCCTTATTGACTTCCTTAGACTTCCCAATGTAGGTTTTCTGAAGTGCCTGTCTCCATAAAACTGATTTGTTTAATTTTTTAAAGGGTTATAACTTTAATGTGCCCTTTTATTTTACTGTTATCTTGGTTACCCATATTTAAAGTCTGTTTATGGAGTGGGGTTTATTCTAATAGCTTCATATCTGTTTTAATACTTTGTGACAGTGTATGTACTTAAGTTGTGGAGGGGATGCATTAACTCTCTTCTCCTAGATGTGGCATACTAGCAGCAACCTGTTAAAGGTGCAAGAGCCAAAGGGAAAGTGGGAGCAGCTCAGGACACCCTGACCAGAGTGTTAAATCCCAGGCAACCTGGTCCCTGGCTTTCCTCAAGTTTCTCCAGTTTGCTGTGGTCACCTCTGACAATCCTCTCAGTGCTGACTGTACCCACAGCTACTGCTTGGGCTTAGTGCTTGGGATTTGCTGCTTGAGCCTTTACTGGGAATTATCTGCTGTCAGACAGAGACAAAAATACACTGGCACAGATGGTTTTCTTTCTCCACTCTTAGCTCCATCCATTTCTTTCTGCCTGAGCTCTGCTGCATCCAGCTAGGAGAGGTTCCTTTGAGTTAGAAAACAACTCCAGAAGGCAGGACAATGGTAACATTTTATGCTGAGCTCTCCTGACTATCCAAAGATGGTTTAATTGTTGTATCTCTGGGACAAAAGTGCTGAGAATTCACAGTAAGAAAGAAAAGCAGTGGCTGTGAGGGGATTTTGCTGCATTTTATGAGTAGAACTGTGTAAGACAAGTGGTTTTTGGCATCAGAGCAGTGTCAATAAATAGCTTTTGCAGTTATCTAAATGCTTTAGCTGTGCTTGGGCGTTTAATCTCTTGTAAAAGCTGTTTATTGCCTTCTGTACAGCTCTGCAAGGCACATTATCCCTTAAGTATATGAATGACACAATTAGTCCTCTTAGAGACTTACCAAAATACTGTTGATTAAAGGTCAAGCATAAAAATTCAGATGCTACTCTACTTAATTAAGAAAACCAGCCCTCCTGCATGAAGATCAGTATCAGAAGGGAAATCCTGGTGATGGGCAGGATCAAATGGAGGCAGTTCTGTGGTGGGGAGAAATGCTTTGTGACCATGCTTGGTTTCTAGGTAACAAATTGAAATCACAAAAGGTGTTCATAAAAGTCCATTTGACTATTAGTGATCTTCTCAAACAGATTGTTAACTTCAATATGCTGTAAAATGTAAGTGGCATTTATAGGTGGCATCACAAATAACAGGCAATCAAACGTCATTAACACTGTAGTTTATAATTGCAGATGACTGTAATTTGTGAAGTATTCAGGATTTTGCAAGGGTGTTATTTCTACCATTGGAAGCTATTGAGCAGTGGTAGAAATTTACTGTAAATTTAGTCTTGTATTCTTCTTTAGGAAAAAAAAAAACAGATACTAAATAAAGACTTAAGCCTTTAGTTTTTATTCAGAAAAAAAACCAAACCAAAACAAAACAAGTATTTGACTGAATTTTGTTAGTGGGTGGAACCAAGGTGTTTCAAGTAAACAGATGCTCACCTCTGCTCTCCTGCTTTTAATCCCTCCTCCTGCAAGGAAAGAAATGGAAAGCAAACAATGCACAGAGGCAGAAAGCTGTGGAAAATGGGGTTTTTCCACAGAGAGCAGCTCATGATTGTCCTTTGGACAACTTTCTGGTGATGTCCAGCCATTTAATGGAAGGAACTAACTTGGCCTTATTCCTTTAGTTTCCATTTTTTACTGGCAGGCAGCAAGATAAATCATGTCAGCAATCTTGAGCAGTTCAGATGACTATCTTAGAAGCATTCAGCTTCTGGGTACACATTCAAACTTGAAGTGTTTGAGGTTAGCCCTGCATTTATTTGTTTCAAAGTGTTTGATTGATACAATAAATGTGTGACACATCCTTACTATAAACTGGGAAAGTGCCCCAGCCTCCACCAAGGTTAGAGCTGAGTTATTCCAAGTTTTAAGGGTGTTCATAATTAGGTACTTGACTCTGCTTTGTTTGATCCTTAAGTGTGAATTTAGGTCTTCTGAACTGTTAAATAATTGGGTCTATGTGCTTTTGCCTTGCTGCTGATGGAAAACCTTTCCTCCCAATGGAAAACCCACTTAGGCTTTTGTCCGTAGTTCTGTTCTTCAGCACCAAAGGTTGCTTTAATTTGGTCTGCTTATAATTGCTAAGGTAGATTAAAGTTGTAATCACATTGACCCAGCTCCCATCCAGAGCCCAGTGTTTCCCTGCCCTGCCATGGAGAGTGTGTTAATGGGCTTGGTTGCTGCCTTGGTCCCAGCACCAGTTATGTCACAGTTGCCAATGCAATTTGATCTGCAGGGCTGCTGCTGCCTGTTTGCATGGTAACTCTCTCTGTTCCCTCATCCCTGGGAATGCCTGACTGACAAAGTTCATTCTTCAGCAAAACTTCTGCTAAAGTTAAAAATGAAAGTAAATTATTTGGAAACAATGCTGACTGCTGAAACCCCGGCTCAAATCCAAGGGGTGCAGCTGTGGTGGGCAAAGGGAAGGGATGACTCCAAAGGAATCCTGCTGCTGCATGGAATAGCAGAGGGAAAATACACTCCATAGTAGTGGACAAATATCAGAGGATTCTGACAACCACTTGCATATTCAGGGCACATTTATTTCAAAGATAAAGACGTGTCATAAGAAGCAGATGGATTTGCAGGTTTGCTGGGCTTTGTGTTGCAACCACAAATGTACTTGGCTGGTTTCAGACTTGGAAGTTGTTTTAGGGCTGCCTTGGGACTACCTGAGCATCCTGCTGGGCTTCTGAAACAGATGAGATTCAGGCTTTAGGATCTGCCACCAATAGCAGCTGCAGCACGAGTGAGCAGCCCTAAAAACCCAACCCCATTAACATCTGTGTATTTTCATCTTGCATGCCTGAGGAGAGCTTGCAACTGCTGGAACATTTGTCTGTACAGCAATGACATTAAAAGATGTACAAGTTTTATTTTTTGACTACATTCATGGTTCACAGGCAGAAAATAAAAATGCAAACCCTCCAATTTAAGTCCTTCAGCTAAAAATATGTCAATCTGCAGAGCAAAAAATAGCAGGCACTGAGATTCCCAACAGATCTCGTTGAGCTAATTTTAGGAGATACCCCTAAAGGTGAGCTTGGAAGGATGTCATATCTGACTCTTATCTTTGAATCCCATATACTTATGTTTATTAAAATCAATATAATCCATTAGCCTACATTGTTTCCATTTTTAATAATCTATTGATATATTGCCTGGGCTTTTATGGGACTAAACAAATTTCCTCTTTATGTGCCCTGTAATAGCCGGAGGTCAGGCTGGTTGAGAGCAGTTGCTGTATATAAATGTTTATTTACTGCCTGACTACTGATTGAGAACATATCTGGTCCACAGGCTTCAGATGGCTTTTAAACTAGAGATTTATGGCTTACTTCCTGTTTTCCAGACACAGTACACCATTTTTAAATAAAGTAATGAATGCAAGGTATTGTGAAAATAACAGCCAGGGATCGCCCCAAACTCCACGATGGAGAACACGGACTGTCGGGGCTGTTATTTATCTTTCATTTGTTTTCTGTTGGAGTGGGTTTGTGTTAAAGGCTCTCCTGGTTCATTTTCCTTTGGGCCAGTGTGGCTTTGTAGCCTGCAATTGCCCTCTGAGAGCAGCTGAAGTGCCACCTCTCAGGGGCCAAGCCAAGGCGAGTTGGAAACCTGTAACTAAGCAGCTCTTGTTTTCTAGCAGCTTCTCCTTACAGTCTCTTAAGCTGGTGGCAGCAAACAAATAGCTGGTGTTCCATGGCTGGGGTAACAGGGTGTTTGTAATCAGAAGTTTGCAGAAGTTCTTGGTCCCAGGCTGGTATCTGCTGCAGAGCCACAGTCAGAGCACTTGAGTCACAAATCATAATTTCATACAAGAAAATTGGCCGTCATTTAGGACGCTCTTGCCTCACAGGGATTCCTCCATGTGTAAATCCTGATAGTTTAAATTTCTTGGCAGCAAATTGGATGCGAGTACAAGAGCAATTGACTGTAATTATCCCCTGGGGATGGGATCATTTATTTATTTGTTTTTACAATTTTCATTCACTCACTGAATATCACTTCCCTCTGGACATAATGTGGTTTAGAATCATCATTGTTATAAAGATGTTTTACATCCTTACGGAAATATGTTGGTTTAAGAGCTGAGCTCCAGCTTACAGGAGACAGCAATTTAAATAGGCAAAAATTTAAATATGCAATAGCAGGTCTGCTGCTGGAGGGCTGATGGCCACAACATGCTCAGCCCCATGTTCAGAGACGGATTTGGCACTGATTTTTTCTTCCATTGATTTCAGGCTGTGATTGCCCCTGGGGCACCGGATGATTTCTTTGTTTTTACAACACCCGTAGCATCCAATAAACAGAGTTTCCCTGGAGGGATGAGGCAAGGGGTGTCCAAGGAGAGCTGGGCTCCTGGCTGCTTTTGAAAATCCTCACTTTTCGTTTTATAGATCTGAATAGCTTTAAAGACTTGGGAATCTTCCCATTACCTCCTCTAGTAATACCCAAAGGCTGAGAGGTTTGCCTGGCCTCCTCAGTCCCTGAGAGGAGTTGGTAGCAATGCAGAGGCAGGTTTGATTTCAGAGAAGTCTCCTCTAGGGAGTAGGAAACAGGATTTGTCTAATAACTTCCAGATTCAATCTCCTGCTAAAAATCCAACAACACTTAAACTTGTAAATAAGTCAAATACATATTTTTCATCAACTTTCAGCTTTTTAGTTAAATATTAATTCTTTGCAAAGATGAGTGATTGTAGCACAGTGAATAGCCTCACCGTGATCACACCAATGGTTTGGATTCCAGAGTTGCCTGTCCAGCTCATCTGCAGCCCTCAGGAGCAGGACAGAAAACTTCCTGTGCTGATGCAGGTTTTGCATGTTTACCTTTACCCTCTGCTTTATTTTGAAGTGACCAATAGCTTGAGTCTCTGGGGTGGAAGCATGGTTTTAACTTCTCAGCAATCTGCTAGAGGTTATTGTAGAGCACTGGCCTGGGAGGCAGAGTGATACAAAGCATCTTCATGGGCACCAAGCCCTGGCCCCTTCAGTCCTGCCCAAGCCACTTAGGTGGCCAAAAGCTTAAAGCTTGCAGCATTTCTCTGCAATGCCGTGTTAGCTGAAAATAAGCCACCTTCATGGGTATTGCACCCTTTGTGGAAATGTCCCTTCTAAAGATTTTTATGGGGTGAGCTGCCTGCCAAGAGTAGCTTTGTGTGGGCATGGCAGTGAGGAGTTCCCCAGCCCAGCACCTAGCAAAGTGTCAGTCCTCCAGCCTGCATTCCAGCAGCATGGATGTTCAGAGGGGATGCCCACATAAAGCAAGCACAGACTGGGATTTCTGTAGGGTGTGAAAAGGAGCAGATCAGTTCTCACTACCCCACCAGAAATGACTGATTAGTGATTGACTCAAAATCCCTTCTCCTCAATATGAGAGAAGGGCTTTTGCTTGCTGAGTTGTTAGGGTCCTGCATTCCCAGCATCTTCTGCATGTGGCCAAACCACTCAGGTATGGAATGGAACAAATTTTAAGGGTTTTACACCCCAGGAGAAGTTGGCTGGGAGTATTTCTAACTGTTTGCTTACTCCCCTTCCACATTCAACAAGCTGTCAAGCTTCTAGCTGTTGTTTGGATGTTAATGATTTCCTTGATGACAAGATAATCCAAATTAACTTTTTTATTGCCCTGTAAAAGCAAAGTAGGTGAGGAGAGCACCCTGGGATTTTGGACTTGAGCAGCAGGGCTGCCCAAGAGCTGCCACAGCAGGTTTGGGTGTGCTTCTTTCTCCTCCTTCTCTGTTTCTGAGCAAGGCCTGGGGCTGTGGGTGCTAGAATGAACACTCCAGCAAGTGCAATGTGTAAATTTTGAAAAAATATTGAACATGTGGTTTGTGTTTCAAAACCTGGGAAATATTATGAAAGCAATAAAATATCCCAAGTGCAGGCAGCCCAGGAGGGCTGTCCCTTTGTGAGTACATGCCTTCAGATTTAGGGACGTGTCATTCTCCAGCCAGGTTCAGGCCAGGAGAGCCAGGCCTGGCTCTGACACTGCCTTGAGCCAGGCTCTGCAAAGGAGCTGCAGGAAATAAAGGAGCAGCAGCTCCCTAATGGGGCCCATTGCAGACCAAGGGAAAGGGAAGGTTGGGGACCTCTCCCCCCATCCCTGGAGCTTGCTGTGCACCTGCAGCTCCACCAGCAGGGAGGCTTCTGACAGGCTGGTGCCTAAACCTCCAGACAGACTTCCCCAGGGCATTTGCTGCCTTCTGAGGTCTGCAGTGGTGTTCAGGGGGAGTTCTGGCTGCCTGAAGTCCTGCCTGGTACCCCAGCCCAAGATGGAACCTTCTCCAGCAGGGATCCCCATTCCTGGATCCTTCCAGGGGGGCTTCAGTGAAGCCCCAGCCTCACCAAATGAGAGGGGTAACATTTCATCCTGGTGACTGGGGGCTTGGGCCCATACAGACACAGAAATTCATGGCAAACAGCATTGTGAAGTGTCCTACAAAAACCTGGGAAGAAATAATTACCTGGTAGCTGTTTGTAGCAGACAGAGTAACAGGGTGAGGGGGTTGGTGTTAGGGTCCCTGTGTTGTTGTGGCTTCGGATTTAATCAAAGCTACAGTTAAACAAATCATTGTTTAGGGAGCATGGACACTTTATTTTTTTTAATAGCCTGTGACCTGCAATAGAATTTAGGTTGGGTGTTAATGACCAAAGGTTTTGCAAGTAATTAAATTTGTGGAAAGCACTATCCCTGAGAGGCTGAAGAGTGTATTTGAGAACAGGCACACGTCTGTGGGTTGCTGGAGTCTTAAACTTTAGTAGGCTGGCTGTGGGGAACTGGAACAGAGCTGATACTCATCAGTCTAGGCAGCTTTTTTGATCTAAGTTTTGGGTTAGACACACTACTGGTGTTGTATTTTATGAACTTGGTAACAAAATATTATTAAACTATGATATGCATGCTTAAATTGTAGAATATGACCATCGGGTTTTTTTCATCGGGCAAAAAAAATGACAGGAGTATGCATGAAATTAGATATAACTTGTGTTTATAATTAAAAAAAAGGCTTAAAGATTTTTGAAACCTCACCAGAGGGGTAGTTCTTCAAATGGCTCAAAGCCAGTTTTTCAGGCCTTGGATTTATTTACTTTATTCTATGTCAGGGACGGCTTTTACTGAGGTCATGCATTATTCATCCATTTCTGACTGCTGATACTGAACCACCTCTTGCATGTGTGATGAAATCCTTGGTGCTCACTTTGAAATGCTGACTTAGGTGGACCTAGAGTAGGCTTGAATTAAAAAGAGGGCCCAAAAAACCACAGAGGTGCTAAGGCAAGCTACTTGAAAGCTACCTGTAACACAACTGTTAACTGAAATGAACGTTGTCTAACCAGAATGCCAGGGTTTGCATGGTCAAAGGAGTAAAGCACATTATTAGGTGTCAGTGAAGGATATTATTAGCTATTCATGGAGCAATCCTGCTGTTTCACCTTACAGGCCAGATGTTTGGGGGGTTTATATGATGCCAGAGAACAGCCTTGGGGTTTGGACCCAAAGACATGTAGTGACTGCTAGCAGCTAAATGCCATCCATCTGTCACAGAATCACAGACTGGTTTGGGTTGGAAGGGACACTCAGAACCCAGGGCTGCAAAACAAGAGGAATGTGGTTTCTGTCACCAAGAAGAAGCTTGGGGAGAGGTGGGAAGCACATACATTTGCAGTGTTTTGTGCTAAAGCTTTAGATGCAAGATTGCCTGTGTGTACTGTGACTTTAAAACACTAATGGGTCCGACTGCAAAAAAGAAACCAACAAAAAACCCCTCCAAACCCATGACAGTCCACTAGCAACTAGCACACTAACAGGTTCTCATCTGACACCAGTAGGGAACCAAAGATATTTTATTATTTGGAAACTCCATATAGGGAAAGCCAGCCTTGAATCTGTCATTACTCCAAGAACCGCACCTCCCCTGGGAGTTAATTATTTTCTTAAAATGCAACTTGTACTGTTAGTTTAAAACATTCCAACTGTGTTCGCACTCTTTAAATCTTCTGTAAACCTTAGAGTTTAAATCACTTGCAGATAAGAGTAATTCTATTAGAAAAAAAAAGTTTGGTGGAAGGGGAAAGAGAGGGAAATAAAAGGGCATTGATAGAAGCGTCCTTTGGGTGCCCATTGCCCTGTCACCTTTAGAACTTGGCAGGAGTTGCAGCCCACAGTAACTTTATAGGTCCTGGCACAGAATGAAACAAAATAGGTGCATGCCACATTTTCCTTCCAAAAAAACACCAGAGAGAAAGAGAGAGAGAGAGAGAGACTTACCTCCTTTGTAAGAGGCTGGATATCTGAAAGGGTATGGTAAATTTGAAAAAAAGAAAAAAAAAAAAAAAAAAAGAAAAAAAGAAAAGGAAAAAAGGTCCCTGGGACTGACAGGTCACAGCCTTTTCTGGGCTTCTATTTTGAAAGAAGGTGTAGGGCAAAGTGCTGCCCTGGCTGGGACCATGCTTGGTGACTGAAGGGCTTGTAGAAGTGTCTAAATACAGGGTGCTACTGCAAGGTTTGACCATCTCAGCTCCTCTGGCTTTGGCTCCTTGTGGAGCATTCATGGGAATTCCGGGGCACTAAAAAAACAAGAGCTCATTGCTGTGGGTTTGCTCTGAGTGAGCCAGGGAGAGGGTGGATGTGTCATTTTTGGAACTGTCTGTGCAATGGTTCATATGCTGTGTTGGCCAGGCTCCTGGAATGAGGGGTAACTTGGTGATTCCAGGGCTTGGATTTTGTTTTCTCCCTTTTGCCCTCCCCATCCCCCCTTTCTTTCTCTAATTTGTTTGGTCTGAAAATCAGCTTCCCAAATTCTTTGAGTACTGTTTTCTTTTTCTTACCAGTTTTCTTTTGCAGGAGTGCATTGGGTGAGCTGTAATTGTAGTTGGGGGTGGATACCAAACACTCCACACCTGTGGGAGCTGCTCCTGGAAGAGGAGAGATGGGGAAAAAACAATGTGCACATCATCTGGGATGTTGCCTGAGGCTCTGGTGGCACAGCTGTAGAAAAAAAGAGGAATTTGTCTACCTCTGCCTCATCTTCAGAGGCAGAGTTGATTCCACAGCCCACCAATTCCTCCTGAACAGTGACTTCTGCATGGAAGAGTTCAGCACAAAATGATCTTCCCTTCCCAGTCCCAACCTCAGCTTTGTGACAGTGCATTGATCACTGCTTCCTTTGGGAACTGCAGAGTTCCTTGGAAGGGGAACAAGGAGTTATGCACTGACTTGGGTAGCAAATTGGAGCAACTCTAGGAGCAAACTAAACCTTAAGGGTTTGTTGCCACGAGACAAAGCAAAAGTGGCCCAGGAATTCTAGTTTTTAATAACTTGTTCTGAAAAGAACCCCCCATGATGCAGTACAGGAATTGGTCAGGTGTTTCCACATGGATGTAGATGCAGATGGAGTTCCTCTGCTCTGTAGAAACAATGCTGGCAATATAGGTGGTGAAAGACATTTTTTTTCCCCAACCTTGTCTTATTGAATGAAAATTGTTGCACAAAGGCTAAATCAGAACAGATCAAGAATATTTTCTGGAGATACTCAAAACTTTCTGCCGTTCACTTCAAGCAAGTAAAACGTTTCATACAAAAAGGATTCTAATAGAAAACTCAGAATAGTCTTTATATAGAAAACTATCAGCAGAGTAGGAAACACAATTATATTTTTAGGCAGAATAAACCTGTATAAAGGATAAATTTCCTCTTAAAATTGAACTGTGTGTAATGAGACACAGGAGTCCACTGAAAATAATGAGCTGTTAAAGAAATAAACAGCTAAAATAATAACAAAAGGCTAAACAGATTTGGAAAGACAAAAAAAAAAAAAAAAGAAGTCAACAGTGATCTAGAGGCATACTTAGTTGCTTACAGAGAGTAAGGTGATCTGCTTGAAGTGCACAAACATGAGAAGCCCTGGGCAATATTGCTGCTGTTTGCACAGTTTACCCAGATGGGCTAAAATATCCTATTAATAACAATAATTTGCACTCGGAGCTTGGAAGGACTTTGCAAACTTACAATCTCTCTCAAATCTCCCTAGGAAGGAAAGTGACTCCATTTGGCACTGCTGGCCCTGCTGCCCAGACACATCCCAGGAGCTGGTGGGGATGAAGGGTGGGATTGTGGCCACTGGGAGCTGGGTTCTGTCTGGGGTTTCTGCACCAGTCCCAGCTGCCTGCTAACAGAAAATCTTTGCCCAAAGGAGGGGACTGAACTGATGAGCACTCTGCTGCTTTCTGCTGCCAGAGCAAACCAAAAAAAGCTTTTTTCTGAGGAGGTGACGTGAGGGTTCCCAGTTACAGGCGAAGTGCTGTGCTGCTGGCAGCCAGCTCGGGGCACTGCTTCTGCAGCTTCAGCCTCCTCTCCTCCCCTTATCAGAGTATTGATTGGCAATTCATCTTCCATGTTGTTCTGCAGGGACCTTGGGATAAGATTCTGTCACTTTTGGTTATCAGGAATCATGGCTGTCCTTGCTGCGTAGGTGAAGTGTGGGAAGTACACAGAGCATTTTTTTTAAGGATACAAAATCTACAGGAGCTCACCTGGGCTGGGGACAGGAGTTATGTCTGAATGGGAAGTTTACTTGCCTGAATTTCACCTGTTTCAGTAGATTTATGGAGTACTGCACTTCTCCAGTATGGGCTGTTATCAGTAGTTGTAGAGAAAAAGCAGTTAAAAATTTGGTTAGATTTGATTTTTAGGTATTGTGTTCTACTTCATGCCAGCACAATACCAGATTGCAGCAGTACTGAGGTTGGGGCCATGGGCCTCAGAGCTCTGCCTTTTTTTTTTCACACAGCAAAAGAAGTTGTCCATTGGCATTAATTCTTATCCTGACTTAATCAGAATTTCTCATTGTACTGAAGCATAAAACAAGGAGTAATTAGTTTTAATGTATCTACAGCCTCATCAACAGAAAAGAAAAATCTCATACCCTTGGCTCTCCGTGGTGTGACCAAGCCTCATTAATGTTCTTCAAGTTAAAAAATCCATACAAAAAGAAATGAGCTTTGTATGAAGGAGATGTCCCTTTCTGTTTCACCTCTGCATCTCTTTTGGGGACGTGGCCATAAGTGGCACTTTCAGCAATGAAAAGGTCTGATTGCTCCCCAGCATGGAACAGCTCACTGGGGAAACCAGACAACCAAACCTGAGCAAGGTCAAGGAAGATTTTTCAGGTAGGTTGTCTGAAGTCAGGGTCTCTTACAGAGAGACCAGAAAACCCTTCATTTTGTTCTACCTAGAGGCTGCTTGATGACTGTGTTCATCAGTCATTTTTACATTTTTAGTAGAAAACAAGGCAGATTTTTAAGCTTGATGACCTGAATATTGGGCATATGTGATCTGGCACCCGCATGAAGAGACAATGAAAAGTGGCTGAGGGTAAGTTCAGGAGCTGGCTGGCCTTTCCAGCACCAGCACATTACTCTTACTGAGGAGGTGAGGAATCCAGGGAAGTTCATCCTTGTGCCAGCTTTCATTGGCCACCTCTACAGGAATGTTAAGCACTATTTTCTACACTGCATTTGCTTGTTTTTGTTTCTTTTTGCCTATTGGTTCTGTTCCAGGACTGGTGAGTGTATGAGGATGCAAGTAAAGTGGCATTCTCTGTTGCCTTGATTTTGTCAGTTGGAAAGCTTTGAAAGTTAATATTTACATGAAATGATCTAAAATTCATCTAGCTTGATAGGTGTTTGTTTAACATATTTAGGTGATGGCTGTATTGATTTTTTTAAGCCTTTTGCACGCTAAGGTACTTCAGTGATGCATGCGACTTGAACTGAACCTTTCTTCAAGCCCTTATCACAGTTGTTAAAGATTTTTATATTAATTCTGTAATTACAAGATTTATAAAAATTTATAGGTATTCTCACTGCAGGACAAAAAAAAAAAAATCATTTTAACATAGAAGTCCCTTAGAGCAAATAGAAAACCAAACTTCTTGCTGAATTTTGGATGTTCTAATGGGTTTCAGAATACATTTCAGATGGTCCTGAAAGTTTTAGGAAAATCCATTCCGTAGATGGGATCTTCAAGCTGTGGTAATTGTTGCAGCATCATTGGTTTGTACTGAATGTGTAGTGCATAGCCTGACCCAAATGGGTCCTCTAAAGGCTCACAGAATTGAGAAACTCCTGGAAATCTCTGTGAGTCTGGACTGGGGTGATCTTCACGGGCTTTCTCTGTAAGGGAGGCTACTGGCTTCCAGCAGCTGCTGGGAAAGAAGAGCAGTACTGCATGAAATCACATCCTAATCGGAATTCCCTCCTCACTTAAACTCTCTTTAGACAGACAGTTAATTTATCTCTGTTTAACTGCTGAATCAATCCATCCATCAAAGCTACAAAAGGTAATTAGCTGGAGTCAAAGCAGCAGCAGCTCCCATGCTCAGTAGGGTCTGTAATACCTTATAAAATTGCAGCAGGATACAGGGTGCATTTCCCTGCACATGCCTTGAAGCTGCCCACAGGGTGTCCATCCCCACTGCTGCTCCCAGCACGGCCTTTGGGAAGAAGTCCAACTCCTTGAGGCCCTGATAAAAATCTGTAAATAACCTATAAACAGTATCTCAGGTGTTGGAAACACATTCCAAAAGTGACCGTTGTGTTTCATCAATAAATATCACACTCTTATTGATCCCACCCCTGTGTCATACCCAGTTTGGTCTGTTCAACACCACATCATCTCTGCTGAGTGTTATCATACACCCAGATCAGCCTTCGAGCTGTCTGCAGTAAACATCCACTTTGTCAGACAGAAAATGCCCTGGAAAAGTCCCATGACTTCCTGTGGTTACCATCCTGAGCTCTACAGCAGCCAATGCCAATGCCCACACAAAGGTGAAGTAGTCCTTGTCTGCTTTGGGGCAAGGATTTGGTGTTGCAAAGCCTCAATTATTTTCATCAGGTGGAAGTAGCAAGGCTTACCCTTCTTGTGCATCGTTTTACTGACAACCAATCTAATAATTTATCAGTTAAATCCTGATAGAGGGCTGGATGTAATGTTTGCTGTGCCCTGAGACAGCCTGAGCTCTGTGTTTGCTTAACACATGTTCCATGTTAACTGTTTTCATTGACTATGAATCCATAAAAATACATGTGGAACAGAGGGTGCACAGTGCAGCCATGTCTGCCGGACTCCTTCCCATTCTAATTGGGGAGCAGAGCTGTTTAATAGAGTCTGTGGAGTCTGTTTAACTGCACTCTGCCAGAACAATGCTCTATTCATGTTTCCAACAGAACACTAGTGATTGGACTAATATCTTTAAGCTAGAAAACAAGTCTTAATTGGAACAGATGCTGCAAATACCGATGCAAATGGCTAGCTCTTGTGTGATCAAAACCAGGTACAGTCCATTGATTTGTTTTTAATAGCAGCTTTCATTTTTTATTAGTGTACACAAGCCTCACTAACACTATACAAAAAGTCAGTAACAATATTCTGAAAAATCATCTTGTTTAAAACAGACTCTGCCATGCATTGTTTCTGGCAAGGTGCTATTAAAGAGTTTCCGTCCTATTTGGGCAGATCATGTTACTGAAACTCTCTTCTTTGCTTTCTGCTCTTCTAGAATTTGAATAATCCCTGTGATTTTCCTAAAAAGCTATTGCTGTTACATGTAATAATCTGTTTAGATATTCACTTACATTACAAACAGGCATTCAGGTTAGATTAGGTTAAATAAATCCCCAATCCTGGGAAGTATGTGTGTGTGACCGTGATCCGCTTGCTTGGGGTGCATGCTTTAGCAGCCCTGCAGGCATTCCTGGAGCATGAATGTTTTGTTGTGGTAGTGTTTGGCCTGAGGAAACTCTGAAAGGTTAAGAATACAATGATTTTTATGCTAAGAATACAGATGGTCTGTGATTTTCTAGAACAAATTGGCTTTGTCTTTAGGATGTGTGAGCTATTTGATAGTAGAAGGAATATCAAAAGCCACTCAGAGTAGAGAGAAATTTATTATGGGGCACCTGGAACTTATGAGTAGTTTATTGGCTTGTTTGTGTGTGCAAGTATTTTCAGTTCCCTCAGTAGCTGCTGTTTAGAATTGGACTATACTTAAATCCATATTTATATACCTGTGTGTGTACACATATGTATTTGAAACTGGCTGCAAGTATCTAAGACGCTGTTTCAGTCAAAACAAAAAAGAGGAGTTGCCAGCAAGAAAAGAACAACAGATGGCTCTGGTCCCAGTTTTTAAATCTGCATTTTTGTATAGTTTTTTATTTGGAGAATTTTGTTGCAATTAGCTTTGCAAGTGTATGTGTCAGAGGGGCTGACTGGACACAGGTTCCAGTTCTCCAATGCCTTGGTGAAGCACAGACAAGGATTGTGGGTGTGATACAGAAAGAAGGAGCCTGGAAAGGAGACCTGGGACACTATGGGGACCCCAGCTCATGGCAGGGACCGCAGCCAAGGCTGGGCTGGCAGAGCTCTGTTCTGCTGGACACCAGGATTTCAGGGTTTTGGGATTTCACCAGGGTTTTCATGGCTGACCCTGCTCTGTTCATCCCCTATGGTGATGGAACTCTGTGGTGAGCCCTGGAGGAAAAGCCATCGGCTGGGGCATGGTTTGAAGGCTTCCAAAGAGAACAAATCTCAGCTATTGCTGAGCTTCCAGCAAAGCCATTTGAGCCTCCAGCCTCAGCAGAGACAGAGCCAAGGTGTGTTTTGCCCTGTCAGGTGTGTTGAAAAGACAGGAGATTTGAGGAGGGCTGGGGATTGACTTGATGAAAAAAAGGCTTTGCCTCCCTACCTACCGCAGCACGGCCAGGGCAGAGGGAGAGGAGGCTTGGACGTGCTTCAGGAAGGGCATCCCAAAGGGACCTGGGTGGAATGTGGCCTCCTTAGGGAAAGGAGGGCCTGTCAGTCATCTCTGGCTTTGTGCACAAATGGCAGGTATTGTCCTTGGCCAGCACAGGGACACTGGCCCCACGCAGGCAGGGCCATTTGCCACATGAGCAGCAGTTCTGCTCTCCCCATCTGCTCACACCGGTGTTTTTTACCCCCCAAGGACCCAGAGCTGTTGGTACTGGGGCAGAGGACTGTAGGTTTTGTGTGAGGCTTTTCTGATGTCATCTTTTAATGTTTACCCAAAGAAAATTCAGTCTCGTGACTCGATACATTAAAAAAGAATCTTCTCAAAAAAGGCTGGTTAATTGCATGAAATGATCAAGGGGCATCGGGTACCTCTTTGAAAGTCTTTGAAATTCTTCTTTTGGGATTAAAAGCAAGGCAGTACAAAAGCAGTGAATTTCTCCTTTTATTCTGAAGAACATGTAAACAACTATGGGCTTGTAGCCAAAGCACTGGCTTGGTTTTAGGTAACCAGGTTAGATAAATCAATGTATGAATTGATTAAGCCTACATAAAATTATTCAGAGGCCCTGAAATAAATGATGCATTGAATAGATTTGGTGAGGTCTGTTATTTTTTTTAATGCTAATACTGTGGTAGGTGTGCACAGAAAAGTTCGATCCAGCTTGGTATTTCCTCCACGGGGTGGAACTGGCAGCTGCTGTGCTCTGCAGGCTTTGATACAAACATGCAGGTTTTCTGTGGGGCAGATTCACAGTCTTATGTCACCCCTGAGGTTTTAGCTGGGCTGATGTTCACACAGGAGGAATATTGTTGTGAGGTACAGCCCAGGGCAGGTAAAGCAAAGCTCCACAGGGAGACATTTCAACCTTTTTCTGTGGGTGTTGGTACCTTGCATCAGCCTGGGACAGAGCAGACATACCTGATGGCCCCACACCACCTGCTGGGTGGGCACTGAGCACCCCATGGCTTCCTCCACACACGTCTGAGGCTGAGGGAGCTTTGACTCACCAGTTTTTTCCATTTTTCCAATTCTGAGCGAGCACATTCAGAAGGGCTTTTGCAGAAGGAGGCTTCAGAAGACTTCCCCAAAGCTGGAAAAAAACCCCCAACCCGCAACCTTTTCTCTCCAAAACCACTTCCTCCTTTCCCTAGGAACAGGACTGCAACCAGCCAAGCCCCACTCAAGCCATAACCATTTTGAAATACAAGTGAAAGTATCATGAATCCCAGAGAACAAAAATCCTGGAGCCACGGGAAGTGGTAGGAAGGGAGCCAGTGGGAAGTGCAGTCCCTCCTGCAGGCAGCAGGATCTAGTTGTTGAATTGCTGAATTAATGCAACCTTAGCAATGAGGTTCATTTCACAGCGTGCTGAAAGCAGCCCAGATTTCTTGCGTTGTCTTAGTGGTTGCACTCTGATCCCAGATGGGTGGATAATAATGTTATAAATGATTTACTGCCCTACAGTGGATGTTATGGGAGGTTTATAGAGATCAAATCACACAGTGAGCTGGAAAATCCTCTCTATTGTTGAGGCTGTTCCCTGGCTGCTGTTGGCAGTAGTACATTAATGGCATGTGAGGGAGTTTGCCTTATTCAAACAATAGCATAGGCATTATAATTTAATTACTCCCATCATTAGGCCACTTTTGTTAGAGAGAAGAAAAACACCCACAAATGAAAAAAAAACCCAACCAAAACCACTGAGTTTTTTCTTAGCTGCGTTCGCTGTAGGCCTCCCAGCCCTTTCTGTAGTCTTCTATGGAACACTGCTTTACTGGTGGTATAACAGCAGATTTTTGTTTTCCACTCCTAATATCCTGAACCAGATTTCCTCCCCAGTTGTGTTTATTCCTGAAGTTAAGAGCCTTCCTGTCGAGGCCTAATTTAGAAGCATCCTCTCTGCAGCCTTTGGATAAAGGGTAACTTTTATTCCTTGGGAAGGAGAATCTCCAGACTGGGAAGAGCAAACTCAGGTGTGTTTTAAATATTTCAAACACCAGAATAATAAACAGCAGGTATGCTGCAAGCCCAGCAAGCAGGAGCAGAGTGTTTGGTGACCTGTGGCCCTGGCTGCAGTAACATGAAGTTCAGCAATGATGCAGGGTGAAGGTGATGGTCCTGCAGATAGTAGCACACTTTCTCTTTGATGTATTTAAAGACTCCTTTCATTTGTTTATTTTTGCTGTCAAATTACTTCACTTAGTCCCTGAACAAGCCAGATACTGCAGGGTATTATTACATTCAGGGAACAAGGAAGTGGAACCTGAGACCTGAGTGACAGTCAGTGAAGTTATTTGCCAGTCCCGAGGGGCCAGGTTACACATGGGCTGGGCTTTCCTCCAGACACCTCCTGCCTGGAGCCCTGCAGGGAGGGAGCTCAGCTCCTCACTGCTTCCCTGCTCTGCCAACAGCTTCCTGGGAGGCACTTGGCACTTCCCCTGTCATGGGTTGCACAGGACTCCTTTCTGTGAACTACTTCATAGAAACCTGATGCTTTCAGTTCTCTTACTCTGAAATCAAGCAGACAGTTCTCCTCCATCCCAACTCAGATGTGTCCTGCCTGTCCTCATGCAGAGTCACAGACAGCATCTCATGGAGGTGTATGATCTATGGGGGCAAGAGAGGCTGGTGAGAAACTATCACTAAAATATTTGTATTATTCATAGCTTTCTGCTATCATTAAGCAGCTGAAAATCCTCTCAGGAGAGGACTGAGGGGAAGAGGCAGTTGTTTGGGAAGCATTTTGAGGCTCTTGGCTTTACTGCACAGTACAAGGCCAGAGGCAGCAGTATTGCTTTCTGCTGCTGCCATTTCACCATCAGCACTTCTGTCTCAGTGACAATACTCCAGAATAGCTCGTGTGGTTCCAAAATAGAGGCCATCTCTGGCCAGGAAGCTACCAGTGTTGGTAATGGTCTTGATTTTGCCACCAGCATGGCCCCCTGGCCCTCTCTGCCCAAGAGAAGCATCCTCCAGGGATGCTGTTCCAGGGAGAGCAGGGACTGCTCAGTGCTGCTCCTCAGAGGGTGGCACAGGGCTGCCAGCAGGACAGAGAGCAGGTGACATGTGTGGGGCTCTGCCCCCCGTGCTGCTGCTGCTGGGGACATTTGTGTTTCTGAGCAGAGCTGAGTGGTCCCCACCCTGCTGGGCTTCTGCTGCCATCACTGCTCCGGGCCGGCCTGCAGCAGGGAAGCTCTTATCTGCTTCATTTATTCAATCTCTTGTCACCCTATAGGCATTTATTTCTTGCTCCAGAGTCACGATTACAGCTTTAATTATTAGAATTTCCTCTGCCAGCAGCTCTGCAGCTTTCATGCCCTGAGTCAGCAGGGCCTGCTGCCTCTGAAAGCCCTGAGTGCTTTACCCCAGCGAGACACGGCTCGAACTCCAGGAGCTGTTTGTGATGGCAAACCCATTTTTAAACTCCTAAACCTGAACAGCCTCTCTCCAGTAAGCACTGCTACCAGGAGCCTTTGCAAATAATGACTTTTCATGTCAAAGACCTGGATAATTTGATAGGACAATGAGGAGTAGTTTGAGGTCTAAAGTTTGAAATACCTCAAAATTATTATAATTGGGGTGTGTGGCAGGAGGGGGGGGAACCTCTGCATTTCAAATATCTTTTTAAAAACCAAATTCATCAGTCAGATTCTGAGAGCTAGGAAAGCAAATACCCTCTCTATTTAGGACCTGGGCAAAAGAAATGATGAATAGGGTTTTTTCCATTGGTTCTGCAGCAGGGATTAACACACCAGCACTGGCCTGGCTTCTGAAGTCCTTTCTCAATTTGTGTGTGGACAGGACTCAAGCTGAGCTACCTGCAGATACCTGGTTGAGCAGCTGGCAGACAAAGTCTGATCCAAAAGCAGAGTCTAAAGTCATTAGAGAAATACAAATATAAACGGTACATTAAACATGAGAGTTTGAAAATACACAAGAGAAAACCTTCAGTGTCTGCTCAGAACAAATCTAATAAGCTGGTTCCTTCTATGAGAAGAAGCTTTGCGTGGCTCTCATGATCCTTCCAGTTACAAGATAATGAATTTTACCTAATGAAGTTTCTGGCCGCTCAGAAGTTCTCAGTCAGGTAGATCTGTTTCTGAACTCATCCAACTGCTTTAGGTGCTTTTCCAGTTGCCATAGTAACCAGGCAACTCATCATCTTTAACACATCTAGCCTTACAGTGAGAAACCCTCTGTCCATTTTGTAACTGTGCAGCCAGAGGTGAGGGAACTGAGTGATTTGCCCAGGGTGAGGGAGTTGATCTGCAGCTGAATGGGGCAAGAACGTTGTTTTCCCAAGTTCCAGGAAAAGGCCCAAGCGTCCAGGCTGTCCTTTCCCAGGGAGGTATTTGCTGTACCAGATCAGCACCAGCTGAAGGTTGTTTCCCAAGTGTTCTTTTTCTCAGAGTGGGAAAAGAGACTCTCAGAAATGAGGAGGCTGGTGGTTCTGAGCAGCGTGGAACAGGGTGAGTAATGAAACAAGAAATCAAAACTTGCAAGTAATGTATTCAGCATAAATGCCAGCTGCCTTCTTTGGGTAAATAACTCCCAATGAATAATTCAACCAGCATCATCACTACGGGGCATAGGAACAGGATGGGCTTTTAATCATTTGTCTTTTTTCTTCCTGAAAAGTTCAACCTGGATTCAGACCCCGATGTATTCCAACTCTGGATCTGGGCCGTGCTTGTGGCTTGGCCAGAGATGGCCTGGGGTCAGATTTAGGCTTGTCCTGAGCATCCTCATTTCTCTTTGAAACCTAAAGAAACTCCAGGAATTTGGTATCTTACAAGAAGCAGTTCAATGCCACCCTTCAAAATAAATGCATCTGTAACCCCAAAACCTTGTGAAAATAGCAAAACACTGAAAGCTGCTGAGGAATCCTGGATTAACACAGCACACCGAGTAGGGAAAGGCTGGTGGCCTTTGGAACAACTTCTCACATTAATTTTCTTCAATGCTGACAGGTTTGATTTATTGCCTTCAGGCTGGTTAGAAAACACCCAGACATGAACGAAGCCAGGAGTTACGGAAAAAAAAAGAAAATCTGGTAAATGTAGTGATGAATAGCACTGGTAGAGAGACAAACACTGCCCTGCACTCCTCCTGCAGCCAAATATTGTCATAGAGGGAAGATGGGAACAGAGGCTTTGCTTGCACTTTCAGTATTTCTTCTTTCTCTTCTAATATGTGGAATATTGTTCTAGAAATCCCCTGGGAACCATGGGCTTGTTTGCTTTTTCTGTCATTTAGATGCCAGCTGGAGCCCCAGCTCAAGGAGGACTTTGAAAATGACAGAGACACAGCAGCTGAGAAAGTTCTTCAGATTGTTTTGTTGTGAGAATCCAGTGTCACAACTCCTTGCCTTTCCTTCCCTCTGTCAGTGAACAGCACTCAAATGGGCTCTGCATCTGTTGAGAGCAGGATCCTGAGAGGCAGCTTCTCCACCCATCCCATCTTCTGCATCTTCCACGTCTGTTTTTTCTCCCACTTGAAGCTGCTGGATCTGCTGTGTTATCTTCTGTCCAGTCAGGTTTGCTGGTGGGTTTCTGCATCAAAGTGGGTGTTTGAAGTTGAACTAATCAGGGGCAAGCTGGATTGCCTGTTGGTGCTGGTGGGAAAACAATGGTGCCTGCAAGTGCTTCCTCCTTAGAAATCAAACCGAGGCATTATTTCCCAACAGCAATCTGGTAAGACCATTTAAAGAGGGTTTTCTTGGTTAACAAAATTGTTTGCTGAGAATCCCTGGCTGCTTGGTGCTCTGACAACCCCGTTTCTATATCAGATTCCTGTTTACAAAAGAAGAACTGGCCCTGCAAACCAACCTGAATGAAATAACTGAGGAACACAGCATCATGAAAGTTGATTTTAATTTCATCGATGGTTTTAAATATTTAGAAAGCACAATGTAAACATCTTAAGAGCAAGCAGACAGATTTCTCTTGATCTTCAGAATTGTTGGGATTTATAAACAGAGAGAGGCAGTTCTCAGGGTGTGGAACCCATGTTTCAGACTTTCCACCAAAGTTATATATGCTCATGTCATTACAGCTCTTCCTTCAGCCTACATTGTTGGCACGGTGTCCCGAAATGTTTCTCATTAGTAAACTTTTCATAACCTCCAAAACTGCAACAACTGGAGAATAAAATGTCCCAGGATGCCAGCTGGAGCTGGCACTTGGCACAGGGCTCCTGGAGCTGTTTGCTTAGCTGGATTTGAAGGATGTTCCAGACCAGCTAGCAGGACATGTGATGGAGTTTTGACCTAAACCACTGGCCCCATTCCAGTGATCCTGCATACTCCATGGGAATGTTTTCCACTTGTCACTTTCATACCTCAGACACAGCTTTTCACAATTTGCTCATAAACCCAACAGCCCAACAGCCATCGGAATATTGTTAGAGGTCCTGCTGCTGGGCTATATAAAGCAACAATGAGGCTCTAGAACAGCTCCTTAAGCATTAAATGCCCAATTAACAGTTTTCCAAGGGTAAGAGAGCCCTGCTTTCCCTTTTTTCCATGTCAGAGGGCCAGCTTAAACCAAAAAGTGTTGCTTTGCTTTTGTTGCCAGGCCAAACGTTGGTGTTTTTGCTGGTGTGTGCTGAAAGGCATGAGGGGCAGTCTGGAATGGTCCAGCTGGTGGGCTGGCTAGGGCTGGTCCAGAGGAGGGCACTGCAGAACAGGGGGCTGGGATGTGCTGATGGAGAGACAGGCTGAGGGTCAGGGAGGAGATGGGAGACCAAGAAACAGGGTGTGCTCTTCTGTGTCTCAATCCTCAAACCTCTCCTCTTCCTATTAGTAGTCCCAGGCAAGCTGGAGGAGATGGAGATACTTCAGAGAGTGGAGCCACGAGGCCTCAGTTCCACCATTTCCCCAGAAAAAGTTAATTTTAAAATTAGTTTTAAAATTTAATTAATTAAAATGAGTGATTTGAGCTCAGCCCAATGAACTTGTTTTACCAGAATCACAGCATTCAGAAAAAAAAAATAATAATAAAAAAAATCTAAGTCTTTTCCTGGAGTTCTCTTCACTTTCAAATAATCCAGGCTACAATTCTAAATGCACAGCTTTTCAACTAAGAGTTTTATTGATGCATGATTTATATAATTTCCTAGCTATAAATCTTTTTTTCTTTTTTCCGACATGTAAAATAATATGTGAATTCTTAGTAGTTCTTAGGTGCTGAATTCCAAATTATCTGAATTAAATTTGAGTCCCAGTGGGTTCTGCACCTTCCCAGTTGTTCATCACTTGCAGGGTTTATTACATTTTAGATGATACTATTAAATCCAGCCACCCCTAGAGATGCTGGTTAGACTTTGTGAGTCTAAAGAGTAGAAAGTCAGGATTGACTCCAATTTAGCAACACAGTAATTTCAGTTCCCTTTAAAAGTTCAACACTTTGTAATTTTTTTTAATATATTTTACAATTTATTTACAATTTCAATTTCCCTCACTCCAATACCTTTTAGGAATTATAAAAGAAATGTATTTCCCCCCAGTTCAGATCCTTCTTTTCCTAGCTAGCAAACATTGATTTTACTCCCTTCCCCAGTGCTTTTGTTCACAACCAAAATTAACATGTAAATTTGGCTTTGCTTTCCAGAGGGTCTGTCTGGGGAGGGTGATGGGAGTGGGTCCTGCTCCCTCCTCCCTGGCACTGCTTGGTGCAGGTACCCACCACACCAGGGGAGATTTGGTGCAAGATGTTTCTAAAATATATGAAATCTGCAGGTAGGCTTTTTTTTCTCTATTTTAAAAGTGTTGAATATTAAAAAAACCCTCAACAGGAGTTTAAATAAACACAGGCAAGTGAGTCAGCAAGAAGATACAAAACTATCAGGAAAGGCTGAGTTTGTTTTAATATGGGGATTACTGTAAACACTGGGAGTGCATGGTTACAATTTGTAGGCCATGTGTTTTGAAATATCATAACTGGTGTCAATAAACACATTAAAATTCAACTTCAAAGAGCTTTGTGGATGTTTGGAGTGTCACGAAGACATTGCAGAATGGGGATTTTTGATGGAAACAAATATGGGAGCAATCAAACACAACTCCTATGTGAAGAAAGGGATCTTGTCCAGTTGTCAGAGCTGAGCATCTGCCATGGTGATGATTGCTGCTCACCAGCCAGGAGCTGTGCTCAGCCCTCAGCTCCCCCACACCTTCTCCCTTGCCTCCCCCTAACCTGCTGCTTTCTCTCACTCTCCAGGTGGAATCAGGCCCTGCCCTTTGCTGTTTGCTTCTACAGGCCCTGGGAAAGCCTGACTCATTTCCAGCCACTATCTGTGCCCTGAACTCCTGTCCAGAGAACAGGCAGTTGAGGATGACAAGATCCACAGAAATGCAGAGGAAAAACAGGTAAGATATTAAAATAACTGCTGTTTATCCCTGCCCCTGTCCCCCTCAGGGGAGCAGTGGGTGCCCTGTGGCCAGGAGGACATTTGCTCCTCTCAGTCCAGTTCCTTGTGTATCTCTCCCCAGCTGGCAGCCCCTGGCTGAAGACAGACCAGCTCTCAGCACATGAGCTGGATTTCCATCCCCGAACAAGGTCTTGCAGTGGCAGCATGAGCTGAGTTGCCAGGTGAGCACCACTCATCTTTGATGTCATCCTGCCCCTTCTGTGAGGTCAATTTGCAGTGCTTCAGCCAAACACAAGCAGTAATTTCACTTGTTACAGACCTTATAATACCAGAATTAATTCACACATTCCCTTTTTAAGGTGATTTATGACAGGGCCAATATGAGGGAACAGATGAGCATTCCTGCATCTAGGTTCAACTGCTGTTTAATCAGCCCAGTCAATATTTCCTTGGTTTAATCCTCAACTTCATGTTCAAACCAAAGTGCTTCTCTGTGAGCTGCCTGCTGACCACACAGGATTAAATGGGGCTTCCAATGGGATTCACACAGCAACCTCTCAGATGATTTGGGCACCTGTTGACAGGAATATCAAAGCTTGCATGAAAACAAGTGTGCCACACTCAGGAATATACATTCACAAATATGAAGAAGATTAGAGAAATTGCTAAAATGGATAGAGTGGCATTTATCACAAGCACATCTGGACTCTGAGCAGAATGGAAATTACACACTGAGCTGATCCCTTGTTAGATGGCTTTTTTTTTTTTCTTAGTTCATCTGGGGTATAAACGTCTCTGTACAAGGAGGTTCTTTGCTTACACTTAAAATTTCTGTTTTGTATAGAGCTTTGTAGTATAGATCTTTGTTTGGATTCTGCCTCTGATTCATAACCACCTTCATTTAGTAACTGGCACCTTTGCCATGCGAGCTGCAGGAAAAAGTAATTAAATTTAATAGAAGCCACCCTTGCTTTGAAGCTGCCCTGGATTTAGGGCCACAAGGAGAAGCAATTAAACTCTGGAAGCCAAGGATTCAAACTGAACTTACATAGTGATTTATTATTATTTTTTAAAAGGAAATTTTCTCTGTAAGTGTATTTGGATTGTCAGATCCGATTGGATTAAAAGCTATAGAAATTTCCTTCTTTGGGATATCTTCTCTTGAAGCAGTTTTACCAAAAAATCCCCAAATTAGATGTTACGTGGGGATCGATGGTGAAGATATTTTTAATCTTTTTGAACAAGCTTCCAAAAAAGTGTTTGTTCTTCTCAGCAAAGTGCTGGATGGAGAAGGGAAGCATGGAAGGAAGACATCTGCACGTCTGTTTATTTGCAGGCAGGTCAGCTTGTCAGCAGCCTAGGATATGGATTCATTATGGGAAGGAATTTCTTTGCACTAGAAGGAATTATAAGCACTGTTCAAGGTTATCAGGTTTTTTTAAACCAACAAGAGGCAGAAATTATTGTTTCACTTTTATGATTTTACAAAAAAATATTCTTTAAGTGACCAGGACAGAAAAAGATTGTTCCAGCATGCCATCCTCAGTGCCCAACATTATTTTAATATGTTTCTCAGTTTCCTACAAAGAATCAGCAAGGATTTAGTTGAAAAAATTCTGTTTCCAGTGCAGATGTTGTTCAGAAAAGCAAACTGGTAGTTCAGTTAATTCTTACAGGGAGGCAACATTGTCCTAATCTTCACCAGCTTTTGGAAATATCAGTAGAATCTTAGCTAAGCCAGAGGCACATGTGAAAAATGTAATCATTGTCATGCATGCATTTTGTAACACATGCTTTTGGATTCTGAAGAACAAAATGCTCTCAGGCTTGTTCCAGGGGACTCAGTCATGGAGATGAAGGAACAGATCCTGCAGGAGATGAACCCCAAATGCTGCACAGTGTGCTCTTGGTGGGCAGCTCAACTCTTCTGCAGTGTTTCCAGGAGAGGCTGCTGGAGGAGCTCCAGGATGGGCTTCCCAACACCTCTCACATCAGGATCACCTTGCCTGGGATGTACTCTGCGTGGATTGGAGCTTCCAGCCTTGACACCTTGACAGCTTTTTGGATTGTGTGGGATACCAAGGAAGACTATAGCAAGGCTGGACCAGCAGTACTCCAGAGAACATGCTTTTGAAAATTTCACTAGGACAATCTAGGCATTTTTCCTAAGTTTAGTCTGAACAGCTGGAGAGTACTTAATAAATGAGTACTAAAAAATTGATTTATAGTAAGCCATTTTATAGCTTACTGAAGAACATTCCCTTGTGCATTGTATCAAAGAAAGAGTCCTTGTCTGTAGCATTTCTTCTATTGAAGATGCTGGTCTTACTTCTAGAAATGTGCCCTGCTAGAACTGCAAAAAGTTTGTCAGACATTTAAATGCTTGAGAACAAGGCACCTCCACCCCATGCCCCTGGGGGCTGGCTCCTTGCCATTCCATGTAAACTTCCAAAGGGTGGAAAGGAGAGCTCTGAGGGAGAGAGCAGAGGGCTCAGGGGCATTGGTCACCCTCCATCACAGCTCTGGGGATCTACTGCAGCATCCCTGGAGGAGCTCAGAGTGGACTGAACTTCTACATTTGCTTTTGCTCATGAAATAAGAAAATAAGTTGGTCTGACTGTTGTAGCAGAGCCCCTGGACCTGGAGTATCTGTGTGCCCTTAGTGACCTTCTCATGTGGTTTGCTATGTCAAGTCACATCAAACATTGTCTCCATTTGTCCATCACTGGGATTTCACTAATGTTCTATCATAAGGACTACGTGGGGCTACATTTAGATAATATAATGTAAACTCAAATCAGTAAATTAACCAGAGAACACACAGTGAAAAACATCTGATTTGGGTTTCTTCTTAGAGGACTTCTGAACAAATGTTTTGATGTCAGGCATTAAGAGAAGGTGGAGGCACTGGCTGGCACTGATTCTCCTTTGGGAAAAGCTGAGTATCTTGGAAGGAAATGTTACTCTCTGCCTCGTCACCAAGAGGGAAAGTGACAAAATAATCCTGCAAATATTTGCTTGAATAACTAAGCAGATCTGCCTTGCCAAGCTCAATTTTTACATGCAATGCCACCAAATAAGCTTCATTAGCATCATGGCTAATTGATTTCCAAAGTGAACTATGAAATTCTTAACAAAGGTGTGAATTTTCAGCAATGAAATTTGCATTCAAATAAACAACTTGAAAACTCTGCATTTACACTTACTGTCTTTATCCAAATCTGCAAATACATGTTCTGCATCCAGTCAGGGAATAGAAATCTCATCATAATTTGTGAAATGTATAGCACTGTGATTTACATATCCGGATTTTTTTTAAAATATATATCTAAAAAAAGGCAAAATATACCTGAGAACTTCTTGAATTTGCTCCAGGCTAACTTGAAGAGAGGAAAAGAGCTGAAATCTGTCGTGTTACTGATTCAGTAGTGTCTGGCTGCTCTCAGTCGGCTCTGGGGAGGAATCTTCAAACTCATTGATGCCCTCTGCTGCCTTGGGACTGCTGAGTCCTCTGGCACCTCCTCTCCCTGCCCTGGGGAGGATCACAACGCTTTTCCTTTTCCACAGGCCATGTAGGAGTGCTGCAGAGCAAGGCATGTCTGGCTCCCTGCTCAGTTGCCCACTGAGCCCTGGAGGCTCCTCGGGAGGGCAGGTAGAACAATAAATTGTGCTGCAGACCCAGCTGTGGGCAGAGGGAGCACAGGACCATTTGTGGGTGACTCCAGCAGGCCCCACCTCACCTCTTTTCCCCCAGTCATCAGGGTGAAAGAGGAGAGCAAGGAGTCTGGGGTACATCACAGCTCTGCTGCTCCACTTGGACCCTGGGATGGATGTTGCTCCATCAAGATACTGCAAGTATTCAGAGCACTTTTAGAGCTGTTATGAAATCAGAATCAGCAATCTTGGATCTTTTTTCCCTTACAGTATGTTACCTTTTAGCAGCCCACTGAAAATGTGTAAACAAATGAGGTACAACTGTAGACACTTTGAATATTTTACAGCTGACTGACTTCCATACGAGGGAGGGATTTGCAGTAACTTAAGTATTTGGAGTCCTGCTCCAATAATCTAATGCAAATAAAAATGCAAAAAGCAGCGTGCTGGAAAGCTGAGGGAACCTGAGTGAAAGGTGGAACTGAAGGTTGTGGTCAGGAAGGAGAAAAGAAAAGCAAAGAGGACAATAAGTCTGCAAATGGAGACACAAACTGTGTTTGGAGAGTGACACTGAGCAGAGCTTTGTGGGGGCTCTTAATGAGACTTCCCCTCTGCAGAACAAGGCACTGCCTGCTAAAATCCAGGATGGATTCCCTGAGACCAACTTTGGTACCCTGATGAAAGGTGTGCAAGGACCACAGTGCTGGTTTGGCTGGGCTGTTCCCCTTTTACCTCTAAGATGTGACTTTGCTCAAGGGCACACAACAAGAGCAGAGGCTGGCACATGTTCTCTGCCTCTGGACTTTATAGCCTCAGCCTCTGGGTCATCTTGTGCTGCCATCACTGCACTGGGCACTGGAAATTCATTACTTTGCTTATAGCTCCAGTTTGCTTTGAAGAAGTCTGAGGTCTAAATCATCTGGGGACCTTATTCCCTCCTGCTGTAAAAAAAATGCATTTCAGAAATCCTTTCTCAGAGGGATTTCCCCCAGTGCTCTACCTGTCCTTGAGGTACACAAGGGATTTGGAGTGTAAATGTCTGGAATCTTTCTAGCCTCAGGAAAGCAGCAGCAGTCTGGTGACTGTATGCAGGGATTAAAAAGGCCTGAGTTCATTCCTAGACTTGCTGTGGAATGAACAATTTAATCTTGGCCACATCAGGTGTTGGTTCCCACTGACAAACACCTCTCTTCTGTGCCACCCTTTACTTCTCCTTCAAACAGTTTGGGGTGAGTGCTGTCTCTTGCTCTAAGTGCATGTATCAGTGCAAAGATCTGGGACTTTGGGGCCTCAAGATCAGAAACACAAAATCCCAGCTCCACTCTCTGACTTTGGAAACATCCAGGTGAGTCCCTGAATATGAGGGAGTTGATGCAAAGGAGGTGAAACCATTCTAGAGCTTTTCCCTGCAGAGATGTTACGGTGTGGAGGAAGATGTAGCTCAGGCTCTGCAGTCATTGCACACACCCCACAAACATCTGCACCCACACTGGTTTTATTACACTGTTCCATGAAAGTATTTTATATATTTATATATATATTTATTATTATTATTATTTAGAAAACTTCAGAGTGCTTTTCTTCCCAGGCAGTGCAGTTAGCTGTGCAGAGAGTCATTAGCCCCCCTTCCCCCATCTGTAAATGGATCTCTCTCAGTTATGCAATGCAAGGGTACACAACCATGAAAAGTGCAGAGGCAGCCAAAAAAAGCATTGTTCTGAACTCAGAGGTGTAAAATATTCATATTCAATAATAAAAAAATAACATAAAAACCCCAACCCTTAATAAAAAATTAACGGTGTAAAATCCACATTGTTGTTCATCCCCAGGGCAGCAGTGCCCAGCCCAACACCTCACCTGGCTTTTCACTGCCTTGTTTTACTCCAGTAATTCAAACCCAGTTCACTCACAGACATCCCAGTGTGAGGTGCCCTGACTGATCCTGAGCCCTCCGCTCTGTGTGTCTCTGGCTACAGCCGAGGCTGGTGGAAGCTGTGGCTGTTCAGAGCATCCCGGGGGCCAGCAGGGTGTAGGGCAAGGCTGTCCCTCAGCCAGTTCTTCAGTTCTTGGGGCCTTAAGTGCCCTTTGGACAATTTTTCTCGTGTCCTTAGAGGCAAAACTGGAACTAACCCCCCAAAGTCCTGCTTCCATAGGTACCCTGTGCTGCTTCGTGTGACCAGGGGCTGTGTTGGTCCTGAGAGCCCAGTGGTGAAGGAGAAGGTTAAAGTGATGTTGTAAATGCTGCTAAAGAAAAGAGAACTTAGGAACAAGAGGCAAGGTTTTGAACTTAAAATATTGTGCCTGGCACTTATGTTTTATGAAGATATATGGGAGAAAAGAAAGAGAAACTCCAAAACAACCAATGCTTCAGATGTTTCTTTTATCTAAAGCGTAGCTAGTTAAATGTTTTACATAGAACAAGTCCCAAGGAGCATAAATCAGAGGATGTGAGCTGTTTTATAAAGGCCTCAAAATATAAGTTCTTTACCTCCCACATTCTCAGGCCAAGTATTTCAAATAGAAAAGCATGTGTAACAATAAGCATGTATATTACCTGTGTCTTTAATGTCATTCCCACCTAGGGAATTTGTTCTGTGTCCCCAGTCTGATATTTATATAGGAGGAAAGGGAAGAGCAGAAAAAAATCTCAGAAAACCCTAATGTTGGAAAAATTGTGACTGTGATTGGCAGTAGGGAAGTAATGAAATGTGCTGTGCTGTGACAGCTGTTGGTCATGTTTGAGATTCCTCTGGTTGGTGGGAAAAAGTGATAGAAAATGTTTTTTCTCACATCAAGCTCCAGATAGAATTCTAATGGGTGTCAAACCTGAGGCATGGTGCTGGGCTTCCTTCAAAGGGGTCAGGGAGAATTACCTTCACTGATTTGAGCATCCTTCTCATTCACTTTTCCCTGTTTGTTTTCCAGTGATTTGGCATTAAAAGCTTTTTTCCTTCTTCAGTTGTGTTTCATGTAGTTCACCTAAAGGAAATACAACTAACTCAGGAAGGGCTTCATCATGCAGTGTAAGAAAGGGAGAAGAGCTTGTAGGGCTGTGCTAGGTAGGAAGGCAAACCCTGAGGTTATTCCATGCTACAAGATCCCAATCCTTCAAACCCTCCCCCCCCAGCCATCTCAGAGTCGATTTATTGTGTCTCATTGCCCCATCATCTGCTTCATTCCTCTGTCTGAGAAGGGAGAATGTTCTGAGAGCCTTCAGATGGCCGGCCTCACAAAACCACATCCTTGCTATCCCAAAGTTCAGAACATCTGTCTTAATTTGCCAGGCCCTCAGTGCTATGTTCTTGCAGCCTTCCAGAATTTACTGCTTGTTTTTTGCAATGAATCTCTCTCCCCAAGAAGGGAAAGGGGAATTTGATGGTGTCAGAAAACATCACTCTCCCCACGGTTCTCAAGACTTCTTGGATCAAATGTGACCCTGTTTATGTCAGGGCCTCAGCTTAACCCAGGAGCCACTTAGTCCCTGTAATGCAGATGAGCTGAGATGATTTGGAAGGATTCAGCTCTTCAGATCCTTTGCTACCCTGAAAAATCCGAAGGGAAATACAGGGGCTGCCAAAGCTGTTTCTATGGGTCATTCCCAAATTCCAACAGCAAACAGAACAGCACAGCCCAACTCTTAAACGGTGCTGGTGGTCTGGTGACATGTTCTGAAGCACTGTCTTTCAGCCAAAGTAATATGTATTTCCTAGAAGCACACGCCCCTAGAGGAAGAAATCGTGGACTTCTAAGGTATCCAAGACAATAGTGCAGAGGCTGATTGCAGCTACACTGGTTTAAACCCAGCTTATTCAGTGGATTTGCTTCAAAACTGGTTTTTCATTTCCTGGCCTGAGACCATTGTTCCTTTCCGAGGGGAAGAACAGATCCCTGTACATCCAGAGTGACTGGAAAACCTCCCGCTTGCCTCTTGGAGGTTTTCTTCCCAGATCTGTCACAGACTTTCTTCCACAAGTCACCAAGAGCTGGATTCATCCCATCTAACCTTTTACAGCTGAAGAAAATAACTTTAAACTCTGGTTAAGAAGATAAATAACAGAGACAGAGAGAGACTTCCCCTACTTATGAGCTGCTGGGCTTTTATAGCTCTCCATTTACTGAAGAGAAAAGCTTTTGGGACTTATTCCTAATTTAGTTGTCTTCTTCATGCAGATTGATGAAACTGATCCAAAACCTTTGTCCTCCTGAGTCTCTGTTCATTTTTGTGATACTTAAACACCGTGGAAAACCTTAAACTAACTTAGACCATACATTTTCAGAGGGAGATTATTTTTGTTAATAGAAAGTTCTCTCTGAAGGTGGAAGAAATGAACAAAAAAAACATTAGCTAGGACATTTCAAAGCCAAAACAGAGAAAGTTACAGTAGTTCCTACTTGCTGGTGATGCCAGGGGCTGGGCCATGCCCTGCTTCAGGCAGATTTACCTGTGTGGAATATCTGCCAACCTTCAGGTGCCCCAACAAGGACCCAGGGGGTGTCACCATCAGGGGGGCAAAGGCTGAAAACCCAGCAACGTGCCCAGGTGCATGTGAAGGCACAGACCCCAGTGGAGGCACTGGTGTGTGATGTTCTCCTCTAGTTTGGCTCCAGCAGAAGCTTCCTTAGAATCATCTGTGATTTTCTCCTCAGGCCCAGCACAGGGAGTCCTGCCCATAGATCACCCTAGCTCAGCCCTGCATGACCAATGTCACACTCTGCAAGGACCATCCTCACGGGTCAGGCTGCTGGAGTCATTATTCCCCAGCAGTCCCCCCACTCTGCCTGCTGCCCAAGCCCTCCTCTCTTCACTTGGTGTTTACAGGGAAGTGTCTGTGTCACCAGTGACTACATCTGTGAGGCTTTGCTTTCATTCGGAAGCCACAGAAGGGATTAAAACCAACAATAATCCATGAAATTACTTCAGAATTTTTTTCTCCTCGAATGTCCTAAGGAATTCCCCAGCTCCAGACCTGTTCCAGTTGGCACCATCGTGCACTTGAGCTCTAATATCAGTGGAGTTTGTAATGTTTCCAGTTTTTCTGGTGAGGGATTACATGAAACCGAAATAATTCTTTCCATGGGGATTACACAGCCACTTTTGTTTCTAATATTCCAGTCTATGAGTGAGGAACTTTTTCTTGGGTACCTGTTTCCTCTTTGACTACAAGAGCTAGTGTCATTTAGAATATCTAGGCATAAATCCATTTCATTAATTTCATTCCTTATCATTTAATTCTCAAAGGAACCTGATTAAATAGCCTATCATAAATCCAGTATTTATATTTTGGCTGAATGCTCTTGGACTGCTAATTTCACATCAATTGTATGGTGCAGTGTTGCCCATTTTAGAGATGGAAAAATATCTCTGCACTTAATCAGATCAAACCTCACCTTAAGGAACTGTCAGCCACTGATGAAAAGGACTCGTATTTGAGCAGAAAATTGCTACTGATTTACAAGAGTCCAGGTCAAATGTCTACTCTCAAATATTGGGTTTTTCAGTTCAAGTACCAAAGTGTGCTTCGGGGATTTTTTTGGCAGGGGTTTTAGAGCAGGAAAATAGGAAATGAACTGGAAAATTTGAAGACTACAGCAAACAAGAAAATCCTGGAAGGAACACACTCTGTAGGTCCACCCTAGCCACTAATAATATGGAAAGATTTCATTAGAAAATGAGAGGAGAGAGAGAAAAATGAGGAATGTACAAGGAGGCAGTGTTAGCATCAGGGTTTACGGGATGCCCTCTCTGCTCCCACTCTCAGATGGAGCTTTTGTGGGGTGGTTCTGCTGCAACAGGCACCATTCCCTGGTGTAACAGTGACATTTCTGAGCAGGTGAGCAAACCCCAGTGCTGGGACACAGGGCGAGTGGCTTCTGAGGCAGTTCTGCTGATCCCAGTTTGCCAGCTGGGGATGAAGGTGCCCAGGTGAGATGTTCACATCTTGGGCAGAACATGGGGAATAAAGTGACCAATGGTACACGGGTGGCACTGTGGCCATCCAGGTCACTTCTTCTGGTGGAGGACACCTTCTGCCCTAGGCTGAGGAGCAGCTGGCAGGTGGAGCAGTCCAAAGGACACTGTTTTATTTAGGGGAGCTGCAAGAAGGTATTGGACATTGACATTAGACATTGACACTGGAAAAGGTTGCTCAGACAGGTGGTGGAAGTTTTTAAGGCCAGGCTGGATGAGGCTCTGAGCAACCTGATCTAGAGGGAGGTGTCCCTGCCCGTGGAAGGGGGGGTTGGAACAATATGAACTTAAAGGTCCCTTCCAACCCTGAAAATTCTATGATTCTATGATTGCCTTTTGGTTCTGACCATCCAAGGTCCTGCTGGAGACCCAGCCTGCCCATCTGTGCAGGGGGTGTGGGGACTGGGACCAAACACTGCAGGCCCCTGGGCCTGTGTCCTCTGCTCTGCTCTGACAGGGCCTGGGAAATACACAGAGCCAGGAAAGTGATTTTGTACAAAGGGAAATAAAGCTGTGTCCCCTTCCACCTCTCTGAGGCAGGTACCTGCCACCTCACCCTGGCAGCCAGCAAGCATCCATCACCTCCAGCCCTTCTGTTGACTGCAACCTGTAAACAGCATACCCAGCTCCATGTATTTTTGTCCAGAAAATTGTTTTGTTCTTCCATGTAACCCACTGGAGGTGATTGTCTGTTCTTTTGTGTCAGTTCTAGGCAAAGTGCACTGCATTAAAACTCCCACCACAGCAAAACAGAGCAGAGCAATTTAAAATCCCTGTTTTTGCCAAAAGTTTTTGTACCATTATGTCACATCCTATACATCAGAACTTGCTGGGAAAAACTTGGCTTTTTTTTTTTTTCAGTGTTCCTGCTCTCTTCTGAAAATAGAAATTTCAGCAGGTCGAATGACATTGAGTTATGCTCTACGTATTTCCACAGTATGTATAAATTCAGTCTTTGTGCTTATGAAACATGCAGTTACAGCAAATAAAGGGATGTAAGCATTGGAAATGCCAGGGATATTAAACAGGGACCTTTTGGGATGGCCAGCACCTCACCTGGCAGACAGTCTGTCCCATATCTGCCACTGCTCCCATAGTTGCCTTTCCCGAGTAACCACAAGCACGTGAAGGGGGTGGGAGGGGTTCAAGGGGTGTTACTGGAATGACATTGAGATGAGCCTCCTGTATCCCTGGGAATTACTGTCAGCCCACCTAAAATTCATTAATTGTCTGGCTTGAAGCTTGGTCAGCCAAGTTCTTTCAACATTTGTTTTATCTCCCTTTGTAATGTAATAAATCTCCACTTAGGAGGTGCAGTGGGGATCTCTGCAGTGAGTCAGGGGTGCCTGGGGAGCACAGCCACAGCACCAATCTTATCTCATCCTTCTTGGCCACTGGCACATCCACACAGGAATTCCCTCCATGTCCAGAGGTGCCACTCAGTGAGGAGCTGAGAGGAGCAGGGGGTTGGGCTCCCCATCACCAGCTGATTGTCCTTGTGCTGATTGTCCCAGCAGGAGCCAGCCCCTTAGCACTGGATTGAACCCAGCTGCTCCCCTCACCTCGAGGAGCACACCTGCCAGCAGCCTCTTCTAGAAGGGTCCATTTTCTGTTGGAGAAGGGCACGTGGGGAGTCCCCTCTGTGCCAGCTCTTGAGCCAGGAGGTTCCTCCACTTCTCTGAGGTATGTTCTTCACCTCTTTTCAGGGAGTGAGGTAGAGGGAAGGGAGCTGGAGCTGGCACAGCACAAGGTGGGGATCTACCAGCAAAGTCTGTGCTGAAAAATAGCTTGTGGCTGGTGCAAAGGACTGGATGGCCTGCAGGAACCTTGGCACTGGTGGTGGTTTTACTGCTGTGAAAAGAAGGCTCTAAGGCCTTCTGAGTTGGAGAGTCTGCCCTGAGCTGAGGCTGGGCAGGCTTGGGAGGCAGCTGCTCTGCTGTGGGGAAACTCAGCCCTTCCTTCAGTCTCAGAGGGCAACTTTTCCTGCAGGTTTGCTGGTTCTGGGGGTACCAGCACGGATACCCAGTCCCTGTATGTTGAGAGAAATCCCTTCCCTGCAAACCAAGAAGAAATTGGCAGATGCAGACCTGGTAAGTCAGAGAACTTTTTTCCTTTCTAGAAAATCTAAAGGCCAGGAAGGTTCAAGGAAAAGTGGGACTTAAAAACTTAGATAAAGTGTTGTGGAAAAGCTGAATATCTGTGATGGGCTCTAGCCTCTGGTTGGAGTTCTGCTGGTTGTGGGGTGGGATGTGTGTGTTCAGCAGGTCTGAGAAACAGTTTGGTCAAGAAGGGGAAAGCGCCCATGTGAAACATCAGATGGAACTGGTTAGTGGCTGTTGCAGGCTAGAGGGACACCAGTGCTGCGTGTGAGGAGCTGGGCAGGATCTCTGTGGTGCCACTGGGTCTCCAGAATGTTCTCCAGACATGACATTTTGTGTATGTTCAGGTGAATCACTGGAGGGTTTGTTGGTGTCCCTGTGAATTGGTTGTTTGGAAACCTCTGGATCCTAGTAGGATGGTGTTGGGTTTTTGTGAGAAGAGGGAGACCCTGAAGATTTTTGGATTGAGTAATTTCAGAAGAGCTTGGGGTTTATCTCCAAAGGGAATAAGTTGATTAAAGACCAGCAGCTGAGCTCAGGTTGCTGTGTGGTGATGAGAACCAAGTAGCTCTGCTCCCCTGCCCAGCCTGGGGACACAGGAGGGAGTGGAATCATTTGGTACTGTGTGTGCAACAGGGTTTGGGGTTTCTGCTTGAGGGGCACAGGAGCCAATCTGGAGGTTTTTGTGATGCTGGAGGGCAAACTGCACCTGAGCTAAGGGCCTGGAGTTCAGGGTGAAGGGAAACTTGTTGCAGTCTGGGTGAAAGCTGTTGGGAATGCTCCTTGTCCCTCTGAGAACACAGCCATGGTTGAACTACAGTCATCTGCTTCTGTTAAAGAAAAATACAGCTGCTTTCTTACTGCATTTATTGTTTAATTCATTCATGCTGCTTGTTGGAAACACCATCGTTAAAGTCCTTCTGGGGCATAGTTTGTTTTAAAGAAAACTCCACGGAAAAGGCATTCCTTTAAATTTAGTACAAAAGAAAATCCCAGCTAGTTTTATTTATAGATCAGGGCATGAGAGATTTTCAGTTTTCAAGCTAGTTCTGTATCTCTGTTTCTCCCATAAAAACATGTCTAACATTTTTCTCATCCTTCCAGAACAATTTTATGTGTTTTATGATATTTTATTATTGCTGTTGTTGTTTGGTTGTTAAAATGCAGCCACTCAAGTGACAAAAATGTTTTGGTTCACCCATTGAATAAGCAGTCCTGCAAATTGTGATTCTATTCTTGGATTATTTATTCTGGGGTTTTCTTAGTCTTTAATGGATCTCTTACTTCTATAAGTATGTGATGGTTTATATGCCTAAAGCTGAGTGTTTGCTAGATTGGAAGCATGCATATGATAAATTTCGGGGTGTTATTAACTGGTAAACATCTAGGATTTCTATGCAGAGTATATTGCTTGGATGAACAGTGAGAAAATGGCTAAATAATTAGAAATAACCCCTTTCCTATGAGAAAAGAAACAATGTCAGCATTTGTGTGTTTAGGGTGGAAAATACAAAATTGTCTTTGCTTGGAAAACCAAATTCTTTGGTATCAGCTGTGTCCGGATGAATGACAACACTGAGAACACATCTTGTTTTCTATGATTTATTTGTAGTAAGATGCTGAGTTTTGAATGGTTTTATTTAAAGTGGCAGCTTTTCCTTTTCTGCTGGAAGTTTGGCTGTAGTAATTCTGATCAGCTGTAAGAATGAAAGGCTGAGCTGAGTGCAGTGGTGGGCTTGGGGAGAAGAGCAGTTCTGAACTGGCTTGCAAAGGAGTTAGGGGACACTGTGTGCTTTTCCTCCTGTTACAACTTTCCTGGGTTTTACTGTTCCAGTCATTCTTGACACCCTTGCTGAGCCCTGCCCTGCCACCCAAGGTTTGGTGCTGAGGAATAGAATGTCTCAGTGCCTGGATGGCTCATTCAGCAGAACTTTGTGCCAACGTAATTTAAGACTCAAATTCCTCTGAAAATGTCAAGTCCTTTTGTGATCTCTAAATGAGTCACATTCTGGGTTGCTTAAGAGTGGAGTTAGAAAGCTGTTAGTAATAATTTTATAGAAAATCTGTTCCCTGCATGGATGAGCAGTCCCCTGGTAATGCACCCAAGTGGCTGAAACTGAGGAGCCTCCTGCTCCTTGGGACAGGCTGGCTATGTGCAAGCACTGCTCTCATTTGAGCTATTTAAAATCACTCTATGGGTGATCTCACTCCATTATTTCCAAAGGAGCTTCTCTGTTCACTCTATTTAACTTTATACTTCAGAGAAATGAAACTATTTCCCTAACTCATTTGTACTGAAGGAAGGAAACTGCAGCTGAGTGGCAGCCAAGCAGCTCGGGGTGTATCTATCTATCTCAGTGCTAAAAGGATCTGCAGGCAAAACAGAAGAAGGTCTTGAAGTCCCTATCAGTGCTGCTGGCACTGTTGTGAGGTTGTAGCTAGCCACAGACAGGTTTCACCCAAGGGACTCTGGTTTTTGAGATCACCCTGGGTAACATCAGGCAGTGCAGCCTGACCACAGAATGTTTGCATCTCTGCTGGACCAGATCCCTGAGTTGCAACTTATAAAGCCAACTATAAACTGGGAAGTTCCTTGTCTTTTTTTTTTTTTCCCCCCTAATATGAAGAGTAAATTCTAATTAGTGCTCGTGGGCAGTGCTGGGGTTGGGTTTCTGACTGGGTGGAGCTGCACCTGCAGGACTCTGCCAATACAGGCATTTTGTAGCTCAGTGGTATGTGCTAGAGCTGAAATCCCCCCGATGGTGTCCATGGTGTAGGAGCCTTCCCTGGGCATCTCCTGTGCACCCCAACTTGAATTTGCCCAGGGGGTGTGAGGGTGGGAAGCTGCTGTGACTGGGAGGGAATTTCCCTGCAGAGCCCAGGAACCCAGAGCAGTCAGTGCCTGACTTGAGAGCTACTGCTCAGAGATAAAGGGATGGGTACTCATTTCTTCATGAATACAGCAAATGTTACCAGCAAGCAGTGGTGCTTTTGAGGAAGTTTGATTGGAGGGGCTTTGATGGACCCACAGAATGAAAGTGAAGTTAATCTGCTGTGCTTTAGCTGGGTCACTGAGGAGCTTTTTCCCTCCCTCAGTGTATTCCTCCATGTGGACTATTTTTAAGGTATTGAGTAAATGCTATTATTCGACAAGGCTTTTGTTTGACCCAGATACCAAATTAATTCTTTGCTTTTAATGCTATACCAGTTGTAAAAGCCTTTTCCCTGCACAGAATGCAAATCAGTGCTTTCATTTTTTGTCAGGAAATAGTTGGTGCATCTGGTGCTTTCCAAAATCAGTGTTCCTTCCCCAAAGGTCCCACTCTTGCCTCTGCTTTAACACAAGTCTTCCCAGGAATAAACCCAATGGAACATGAGTCACTGTAGGAACAAGCACATGGGCAAGGTGGGCTCCTGGCTTATAAATGGCACAATTGTAGATACAGAAGTGCAGAGACTGCACTGGCTGGAAAGCTGGCTGGAAAATAGCAGTCATAAGGTAGACAGACATTTATATTCACAGAAACCATTGGATATTTGGTATATATTTGCATTTCATTTTCTAACCACTTCTTAAGAGATGGAGCTTGGGTTTTAGCTGCTCATCACTGAGCTCATCACTAGCCATGCCTTGCTGTGCCAACATCAGAACTGCCCATCCTGCTCTCATGTAGACACTTGGTGAGATAAAACCTGACAGTAAGGTTGAAAAATCCCACAGTTCTGCTTCTAGGTGTTTGATGTGTTGTTTGTGTGCTAGGAGAAGCATGGAAGGGTCTGTGTGCAGCTGGGCTTCTGAATGCAGAGACCAAATCTCTCACAGTGCTATAGGATTTGTCTCTCTGCTCCTGTCATTGTATTCTGAGATCTCAACCCAAATCTTTTAAAGGAATAAGTAGTTTATTCTTCCACCTGTCAAATAGCACTGATTCTACAGTGCACGTGTGTGGCTGGAGAAAGGTTTCTCTGTTAAGGACTCAAAAATGCTGTGTCCCTCCATGTGCAGGGACAGCTGGGCAGGAGACATTGGTGCCCTCAAGAGTTTCAATCTCCTCCATGGGAATCAAACCAAAACCTTTCAAAGTTTGACACTAAATATGTGGGTAAAGGAGAAGCAAGACCTATCAGCAGGACAGCCAGCCAGGAGGATCTTCCATGCCTCCCTCCCTGTGCCCTGGCCACTAAGCTGCTCTTTCCAGTCCTGGTGTCTGTGACTGGCTGAATAGTTTCTTGTCACTGATGTGATCTGGGGAGGGGGGAAATTGGCAAATTGTTGTTTTCCAATGGTGACATTTTTTTAAATAAAATCCCCATCTAGTTCTAGCCCATAACGACCCTGAAGAGATAATTAGCTGGAGAGGAATACATGAAATGGGGGGGTTTGGGTGAGATGATCCAGACTCATTCCTGGTGTAATTCTCCTCAGCTCAGTGAGTTTGACTCAAGGAATGAAGTTGACTCATTCTTCCTGGATACAATCCACCTCATGGAAATCAGTGGAATTCTCTCTGTTGCATTTTAACACATGTTCTTGCTGTTACTTTCTGCAGTAAGTCTTCATGAATTTGTAAATCTAAATGAACTCTTGGCTCCCTATGATTAAAAAAAAATAAAATAATAATTTTGGTACCGATGGCTTTCCCTTGAACTGGGACATAGGGAGGTGACTCCCACCACTGAAAAGGTGCTGTTAAATCCTTTCCCATCTCTGCTTATGATCTCCAGACCCGAGGACAGGAGCTCTTTGTCCTCTCTGCACACTTACAGCAGTTCATGGGAACACTTCCCCAGCTCCAGGGAAGGACTCGGGGCTGTCCGGGCTTTGCTGAGGGACCAGGGGAGGGGATCTGGGGCTGGAGAACCCGCTTTGCCCGGGGGGGTCCTGCCCTGTCCTCCCCTCCTCCCCGCGCTGGGGACCGAAGGATGGCAGCCAAATCACCTCATTTGTCCTGCACTTATGCTCGGGGACACTTAGTTTCGTTGGGGTTTTTTTGTTTTTGTTTTGTTGGGGGTTTTTTTTGTTGTGGTTTTTTGGTTTTTTTTTTCGTGGTTTTTTTTGGTTGTGGTGATTTTATGTTTTTTGTTTGGTTGGGTTTTTTTAAGCTGCTTTGTATGAAATGAATAAAATGTTGGTGTCCTGTGGGGTCCACTCTGCACCTTCCTGAGGAGCTCTGGGGCTCCACTGCCTTTTGGCAGTTCCCCCCTGCAGCCCCAGCTCCTGGGCTCTTCTCCTTTTGGTCTTAAAAAGCAAAAGGCAGGGATGGAGGGAAGCTGAAGGCAGAGCCCCTGTCACCTTTCCAACAGCTTTCGAAAACCCAGTAAAAATCGTCGTCTCGTTTATTTGATGTTTGGAGAGATGCTTCTGGCTTTGCCTGCTGTGAAAGTCTCACTGATTTAATTTGTTCTGTAGATGAACAACAGCTATTCAGGATCAAGAATAATTTCAGGTGTATTTGTAGCAGATATATTATTCTAAAATGCAGAACTCTGTTACTGTTTAAAGAAAAACAGCATTTGGAAAAGGGTTTGAATCTTTACTTTTCCTGTTTGCTAAAAGGAAAAAAAAAAAAAATGTTCTTAATTATGACTTGGGGAGCAGGGGGGATGCTTGGAAAGCTCTTCCAGAAAAGTAATTCTAAACAGTAGAAAAATGAGGGAGGAAACAAACAAAAAAACATCTCTATGATGTTTTATTTTAATAATCCTTTGCAGGCATGTGAGCTGTTCTCTTAAAAAAAAAAAAAAAAAAGGGGTGGGGGTGTAGGAAAAAGGCAGGAACAATACAGCCTTTAAAACCAAATCTGCAAACTTCTGAGAATATGCCTTCCTCTTGAATACACCGGATTTCTGTCCCTAGCGAAGGGGAAGGTTTTGTTCGTTTGGACAGTCTCTGAATACTGTTCTGAAACTTCTTTCAAGTGGGAACTGAAGAGAGAAATGTGAAGTTCTGAGAGGAGACAATAAGTTAGCATCTTTGAGAAGAGCCCCCTGCATGCAAATCAGGCTTGGGGCAATTTGGGGAAGTTTAATTAGAAGGTGCAGGGGTGTAAAGATAAGGAAATGGAATGGGTAAGAACCCCCCTGGTCTCTGGGGGTGCGGGGGAAGGGGCTGGCCCCTGGCAGGTCCTCACCTTTACCGGGGGAAGCCCGGGGGTTGTCCCCCTGTCCCCCTGTCCCCCTGTCCCCCTGTCCCCCTGTCCCCCTGTCCCCCTGTCCCCCTGTCCCGCAGCCGGGGGGCTCTGTCCCCTCTGCCCCCTTCACCCCCTGCTCCCGAGTGGCCGCCCCCAAAGGGACCTCGTAAATAAATCCCTGGGTTTAAAGTTTCTATAATTTTCACCTAATGAATTTTTTTCGCTGAGGCTTTCCCCGCCCCCGGGGCCATGGTGTCAGCCGGGCCCCCCCAGCCCTCGATGCCTTTTTCATGGCTCTTGGCTGCGCGCAGCCCCTTCTCGGGATTAGTGGTCGGACTCCTCATTTCCCAGAACCGTAAAAGGTCTTGAACTCAATTAATAGCTAATAATTATACAGCCCTTTGCGGGGGAAGCGCAAGTAAAGCGGGTGCGGAATCCGGGGGGGGGGATCGGACAGCCCCCGGACACACATGGGGGGGGGGGAAAAACCCGGGGCGAGAGGGGCGGCACCCCCGGAACCCCCCAGGCCCGGCGGTGGTCCCGATGGCTACTGCCGGGGGGCTCTGGGTGCCACATGAGGTCTGCACCGCCTTGGGGTCACTCGCCGCCCCCCGGCCCACTTGAATTCAAGCGCCCGGCTTGCTGGCCCTGGCTGGGGGCTAGCTGGGGGCTAGCTGGGGCAGAGGGGGGGGGGGGGGTCCTGTCCTCAGGAATGGGGGGGCTGTACCGGGGCTGCTCTGCTCCCCCCCTCCCTCCAGGCGCTATCGCGATAGTGCTATCGCGGGCGCATCTCCCGCTGGACCTTCCAGGAGAGGGGAGTTCCCTGAATTTGGAGAGGAAAGGCGGTGCAGGGCGTTTTTGTGTCTTCGGAAAACTGTAATTTAGGTGAAAAATGTTGGGGCTGAATGTTGGAGAATGAGTGGCTCGGTCCCTGTTTGTTAGAGGCACCCCCGAAGCCTTCGGGCTGAGCACCCCCTGCCCTAGGGAGGGAGCTGGGATCTGGGCTCCTTCCATCACCAAATTGTCTGAGGAATTGCAGCGCCCATCGGTTCCATTTTGCTTTCATTTGGCAAGCGTTCTCCGGGCAAAAATATTTTGATCAAACGTCTTTACAAAAAAAATAAAATTGCTATAAGTCCGTAATTTCCCTTCATTCTGGGAGAGCTCCAGGACCCGAGCTGCTGTGTTTACATCCCCGAAAAGTGTTCGGGGCTGGCGTTGTAAGGACAACACTGCGCGATCTTTGACGATTGTAATTATAATACCGTTCAAGTTAGATATTCAAATGTAAATGTCGCTTTTCTTTGGACAACTTCTTATTTTTAGGACGTGCGGGTTTTACCTTGCTCGGGAGCAGCTCCAGGCGCAGCCTCGCAGAGCCGAGTGTAACGAATTCCAAGGAATTCTTAGAGCTGAGCGTGTTTTTTGAAAAATCTGAAATGGCAATTTACACGGTATTTTTTCATGGCCGGAGGAGCCAGTGTTTGCTTCTAGAAATAAGAAAAAAGCAAAACAAAACAAAGTCTGATAAAGGCATTTTGATGCAGAGAGCGATGGCAGGAGAGGAAGATGCATGCTCAGGTTTTGCAGTGACATTCACCTCCCCCTCCTTCTCCTTGCTCAGAGGACCAGGAAGGGTGACTTAATTTGGAGTTTGGGTTTTGTTTTTGTTTTGTTTTTTTTTTTTCTGTACAAAATGTGGGCGCTTCCGTCTCAGGACGGTGTTTTTGTTTTGCTTTTGTGGGTTTTTTTCTTAAAGATTTTCGGGTAAAAAATTATCTGAGCGTGCAGACAGGTTTCTGCAGGAAAGGAGCTGCTCAGGTTTATCGGGTGGGCGATTCCCCTTCTCTCTCCAGCCCACACCACTGGTTCCCTGCCTCAGCCCCATTCCCCGAGTGCTGCTTCGGGAGGTGCCAAGGCGGCACCGAGGGCTCTGTCTGACCCCCCAGCTTTCCTCCGGCTCCTAACCTCCCAGAGCCTGCAGCCAGCCTTTGATAGTTATTATTTATAATATTTTTATTTTCAAATTATTTTTATTTATATTTTAATTTTTACTTTAAAAAAAAAATATTTTTCCCCTTGCCTCGGCGGCGCAGGGAGGCAGCAGCAGCAAACAAACTTTCTCCAGGTCGGAGGGGCGAAGGCTCCTGGGGGGGGGGGGGGGGGGGGCTCAGCCCCGGCCCCGCACCCCCCGGGGCTGTCCCGCTCTGTCCTTAAGTGCCCCCTTGTGCCGGCACCACGCAGGGACCCGGGCTGGAAACCGCGTCCCAAAGGTGTTGGAATTCCCTGGCAGCGGCGGGGCTGGGAGGCAAACGTGGGTTTTGCCTTTGATTGCGTGGGTTTGAGGCAGAGCCGCATCAGAGAGCGGCGGCTGGGGCTGAGCTCCCTCGCGTGTTAATGGGGAAGGAAAAATCCCTCGGGAAGCGTGGGACATTCTGATCGCCTCAGCTGGCTGACCCCAAAGGCAGAGCAGCCCTGGCGTATGCCACGGGGGTCTTGCGTCGTTCAAAATATTAATTCTTGCTCTAATCTCCCCGCAACGTCGCGCAGAAACAATCAGTAATTTGTGTGAAAATCCTTGGGAAGGGGGAGAGGTTATCCCGGGTGTGCGGCAGCTCCTGGGCAAGCCGGACGAGCTCAACCATTTTAATCTTCTTTACCGCTTAAAAATACTTGTGCATAACAACTCGCCAAACTCATTTTCTTTCTTTCTTTCTTTCCCCCCCTCCCCCGTCCTCACTTGCCGAACCCATGGCAGCCCCGAGGGTCCGGTCCGGACCCCCCCGCCGCGGGTTGGGGGCAGCACAGGCACAGAGGCAGCGGCTTTACAGCTGCTTGGGAATCAAATCCACCAGGGCGTCTCGCACGCAAAGTTTCACCTGGAGCGTGTTTCATAAAATACCTGAGGAGTGGGGGTTGGAGGGGACATTCCCCATCCCCCCCCCACCCCCCCCGCAGAGTCCCCGCGTGTCCCCGCTGTGGCTGCGGGGCTGCCCTGGGGACAGAGGTGTTGGCTGGGCAAGGAGCTGAAGGTGCAAACAGGAGCTGGGGCGGGTGAAATCAACTCAAGAGGCGGATTTCTCCGCCGGTGACCCCCGGCCCGGCCAAACCCCCCCCCCCCCCCCACTTCATCCCCTCCATCAGGAGCCCGGCTGCTCCCTCTGCCCTGGCACACTTGGGGTGGGAAGGGGAAAGGGAAAGGGAAAGGAGCAGCGTCTGGAGCAGACAATTACCCAGGGTTTGCAGAACCAGCTCGGCTCCGGGGGAGCCGTTTTCTCCGCTCAGAGCTCCGGGGGTGCCCCCAGCTCCCCGCGAACCCCCCCTTGCCCTCGGGATCCCTATGCCAGGTCCTTGGCAGCCGCCTGGGGGGAGCCCAGCAGCTTCCCGACCCCTTTCCCTTCCTCCACGCGGGTTAATTCCCGTGACAGCCCCACGCACTCGAACAGGTGCCAGCCGGGAAGTCGGCGGCAGCCGCAGGATGCTCTCCCGGCCGGGCGGGCTGTGCCGGGGGGGTTGGAGGTCTCTTCCCGACCCCCCAGCTGCACACCGGCCCTGGGGAATCCCGCTCCTTTTTCCCGGGGGTTTCATGTCTGCAAAGCGGCGAGTCACCCTGGAATAGATCCCTGTTTATGGGGAGGGAAGTGTCCCGGGAGCTGCCAGACGGCACCCGGAGCCTCCCCGGCCACCGACCCTGCCTCCCCCAGACCTTTTGGGGGCTCAAACCGAGCGGGGGTTGCGGGGGCTGAGCTGCCAGCGGCTCTGGAAGGGTCCCTGCTCTGGGGGGGATGCCTGGGGGGGATGCCAGCGGCTCCTCTCCCTCACTCCAGCACACCCCGACACCTCCAGTTAAAAATTCATTCACTATGTTGCTCGTGCCCCTCGTCTTTTTTTTTTTTTTTTTTTTTTTTTTTTTTAATCTTCCCCCTTCCTCCCACCCAGCTCAAGCCGGGGGTCCCCGGTTCCTGCCCCTCGGCCCGCCGGTACCGCGGCGGGAGAGAGCCAGAAACGCAAGGAAAACCAAGCGGATTGCCGAGGCAAAGCTCGGGCAAGCTCAGCCCTGGGCTCGGCATTTCGGTCGCTTCTCAGCGGCTTCGTTTGCAGCAGCATCTCCTACCCCCCCCGAAAGCTTTGTGCGTCTCCCAAATATCTGCGAGCGGGTCCGCTAATGCGTGGTTATTCGCTGTACGAGCTATTTCCTAGGGAAAATACGAACTCTAGGGACGCAGGATATTTGAGCGAAAAGAAACCCAAAGCCGGGGTTGTGCCCGCCGGGGGCTCGGGCCCTCCGTGCCTTTTGTTGTCCCCGCACCGGAGCCGCGGGTCACGCACCTCCCGGGCACAAGCAGCCTCCGCTTCCCCCAAACCGCTGGAATAATGGGTAAAAATAACCCGGGAGGAGGTTTGCAAACTGCAATCTGTCCCGTGAGCAGCTCAGGCGGGGGGGATGCGGGAGAGAGCCAGCGTCCGAATGTCAGAAATGTCAATGAACTGGGAACATTGGAGCTCCTGTTTCACTGGGGAAGCTCGGAGATGTTTTTCCAACCTCGGGTGCCCGCCGTGCCGTGAAACCTGTGCGCTCCCGCGTCCTGCGGGAAGGAATTCACAGGCAGCGTTTCAACATTTGAGGCGACACGTGGCTGCAAGTTCCCTTCAAACCTATTTATTTGATTTGGACTCCTGCTCCGCCACCCTGCCCTTCAGCGCTGGCTCACAGGTAGCATCTGAAAGGGCCCTGCTCCCATTCGCAATTAAAGAGTTTATTGAGGAGGGGAAAAGCGGTAATTAGCGGGGCTGTGCCCCCCTCCCCAGTTCCACCTGCAGGGCAGGAGTGCAGCTGGCAGAATGGCTTCCAGCAGGGACCCCAGGCACCCACAGAACTTTGGCCTTTGTTTTTGCAGTGCCCTTCAGAGAGGGCTCCTGGTTTTCCTGCTCCTCCTGCCCGGCACCCCCAGAGCTCTCGCCCTAACCCCCCCCCCATTATTTTTATTGAATGTTGATGCAGGCGCGCGCTTTCTCTCCCCCTCTCTCTCTCTCTCCATATTAATCTCATTAAATCCTACCTTTCAACCTTCTTCCGTGACCATCTGACCTGGCCACTTGAATTCAAATGGTGCTTTCTCCGCAGTCACAGACAGCACATCAATCACCGGGCTATTTACACTTCGCTCCTTTCTTCAAAGCGGCTCTGCCCAGGCTCTCTCTACCTTCGCTCCGGGGCGGGCAGGTCCGACGGGGGGCTCCGGGGGGTTCGAAATATTTTTTATTTTTATTTTTAACTTCCTTCCTTTCCCGCTTTTCTCGGCTCTCCGCTCCTCTCCCGTTTTTCCCCGTCCCCGTTTCCCTCTCGCCGCCTTCCACCTGAAACGCAAAAAAAAAAAAAAAAAAAAAAAAAAAAAAAAAAAAAAAAAACAACCCAAAAAACCAAACCCAAACAAAACAAACAAAAAAAACCAAGCGGCACAAGCCCCGGGTGCTGTCCCCGCCGCTCCCGGAGCCGCTGCCCGGCGGGGAACCGAGGGCCGGGGGTGCCGGGCCCGCTGCCTCCCCCCCCCCCCTTCCCCGCTGGGTACCGGCCCGGACCCCCCCGGTAAAAAGGGAACGGAACCGTGGGGTTCGCCTTTCTGGGTCCAAACGTTTGACAAACACAAATAAAATCAACCCCGGGGAGCAACAGCAAAGGCTTCGGAGCAGAAATATTCTGGTAAAAACCGCGAGAAATAGGACAGAAAGCAGAGGGAATTCTGTCAGTGTAAAAGTTATGCAAACCCCCTGAGCCGAAAGGGAAAAGGGGTAAAAAGGCAGAAAATAAAGACAGACGCTGATTGCAAAGTTACTGTAAATATTTTTCAGAGAAAAACTAAAAGCATGGCTAAAATGGGTACAATTACAGCTGACATCCGATAAGAAACTCTCTGCAGTCATCGCTATTCAGTGGCAGCAATAACAATAATAAGAATATAATGATAATCACCTCTTTCTAGGATGGCACCTTGATCCTTAAATATTGTCCAGTGTGTAAGGTCAGTGTGCGGAGGGTGAGGAGCGGAGAGGGCTGATTTTCTGATTTTTCTTAAAGGGGCAGCTCAGGGGAAGGCAGCGATGGTGCTGGGAGAGAGGAGGGGGCAGAGATAAGTGGTCTGAGGAAGAGGATAGGACAAAAAAAAAAAAACAAAAAAAAAAACAACAAAAAACCAACAAACCACCCCGATGATGATGAATACATTGGAAAGTTTTTTTGGCCCTGGTGAGGGTGTCAGATTGAATGCTCTGTGCGCATGTGCGAAGGTGTCCAAACTGACAATGCTTGGGAGATGAAGATAGTGTGTAGCTGCTTCTGGGCTCAAGGAGGAGGAGAGGAATCCACAAGCCGACACCATGAGATCCAAGGCGAGGGCGAGAAAACTGCCCAAAAGTAGGTCCTTTCTCTCCCTTCTTCCGCGTACCGCCTCCGCGGCGGCCGGGGCAGGAGGGCGCGGAGCGGGGCCGGGGGCTGCGCGGGTTGCGGGGGCTGCAGCCCCTCTGGCTCTGGCTCTCTCTCTCCCTCCCTCCCCGCCGCCCGCCCCGTCTGCGCGGAGACCGACCGCTCCGCGCTCCTTCCGCGCCTCTCCGCGCCTTTCCGCGCTGCCCCCGGACGCGCTATAGCGGGGAGCCGCGAGCGAAGGGCGAGCGGCGCGGGGCCGGGGGAGAAAAGCGAAAGTTAGCTGGAAGTTGACGAAAGGGGATAGCAACTTTTTTTTTTTTTTTTTTTTTTTTTTTTTTTTTTTTTTTTTTGAGTCGTTCCAAGTCTTGTGAAATAATATTCCTGGCTTTTGAAATAGTGGGCGCTAGAGGTCTGCGTTTGGCATCGGCCTGCGAGAGCCGGGGAGACTTAGGGCTGGAAGGAGAGGAGGGGAGGGGGGGGAGAGAGGGAGCCTGGGGGGGGGGGGGGGTGTGAGAGAAACCCTCCTGGTCTCGGGAACAATTATCGAGGAGAGGGAAGGAAGAGAATTTGTAGCAAAAAAATGGATCCGCTCTCAGTGAGGGGCTTTGAATCCGCAGGTCCAGAGGGAAGATCCCGCTGGCAGCTCGGGTGTCCCAGCTGGGGGTTAAGAAGGTCTGGGGGAGGGGAGTGTGGGGGGAGTGTCTTTAATTTTTAATTTTTTTTTTTTAAATTTACTTGGGGGTGGAATTGCAAGCTCGTAAGTCTCGCGCAGCTCTTTCCTCCCTCTTCCACCGGACCCTTTTCCTTCTTTTCTTTCGAATCGTTTTTAGGGTGGATTTTCGGAGGAGGCGAGCGGGGCTTTTGCAGGGGAAGATTTAGGGGGGGGGGGGTCCTGTCCCCACTCCCCAGGGTCCAGCTGTAACCCCTCAGGCTCTTTCCTCTCCGATTAACTCAGGCTGGGTGCCGCAGAGGTCCCGCTGCCCGGCAGCCTCTCCCGACTTCTCTCCTGATATTATTATTATTATTATTATTATTTTTATATTCAGTTTCTCTTTCTCTCAGGCTCTGTCCGAAATATCTGGAGGCTGCAGCGTAGTCTGCGCCTGTTTTGTAGCTCTCGGAGGCAGGTTTGGAGAGCAGCGGCTCCCGAGGTGCTGGAATCTCCTGGCTTTTCCCAGGGAATCCTCCGGGCGGACCCTGGAGACACCAAGGAGGGGACGCGGGCCCCCCGGCAGCCGCTCGCCCGCAACTCGCCCGACCGCAGGCCCTGGTAGTCCGCAGGGGCGATCGCCCCGGGTGAGGGGGGCAAACGGTGTCCCCAGCCCCGATTTTTGGGGTGAAAACCCGGGCGCGGTTCGCAGCGCGGCTGGCGGAGGTGCCCGCGATTTTGCGGTTTGTTTTGCCCTTCAAGTTCGTTCCCCGGAGCCTTCGGAACCCCCTCAAGGTCAGCGGGGTATTTCGTGCCGCAGGTCCCACCGCAGCTCCTCAGCCCTCCTTGCCTTCCGACAAAAAAAAAAAAACCCAAAAAACCCCAACCAAAAACCCCAACCCAAACTCGCTTTGTTCCCAGGTCCGTGGTGTCCGAGCAGCCGCCGCTCCGCGTTTCGCTTTCCCCAAGGCCCCGCAATTCCCCTCTGCGGGGCTGAAGGTTCGGCGGGTTCCGACCCAGCCCCGCTCCCCGCACCCGCGTACCTTCCTCGGCCCTAAGGAACGCGGCTCCGCGGGGTTTGGAGTTGGACCCCTCAATGCTTGGCAGCACATCGCTAGGTGGGAAGTTGGCTTTCCATTAATTCTGGAGTTTTTATTTTATTTTTTTTTTCTTCTCCCGATAAACACACACTTTAAACGTCCCCCGTTCGATTCATAATAACTTTTTATAAAACGCATCATTTATTGGTTTAGGTTGTTAAGGAGAAGCGTAATTTTCAGAGCTCTCTCGGCTGTAAAAGAGAGGTTGAATCGAGTGGAAAATTCGGGGTTTACTCTCCTCCGATTTTTTATTTCTCCTTTTTCCTCCTGCAAAAAGCACCGGAGTTTTGCATATGTGTTTGCAGTGCAGCTTTTTTGTTTGCTTGCTTCGATTTTTTAATTTTGAATTTTATTAAAAAATTTTTTTTTTTACAGCTGTATTTGCGGCGCAGGATGCGGGTTTTTTACCGCCGTGTTTGCGGTGCAAGGTGCGGGGTTTTGCAGCTGTGTGCGGTGAGGCAGCCTCTGCAGCTGAAGGACTGGGAGGTTTCCAGTGCTTGGCTATCCCGAGGGCTCGGGAATCAGCCGGGAATCAGCCGGGAATCAGCCGGGAATCAGCCGGGAATCAGCCGCTTCCCTTCCCCAGGAGCTGAGGAGGCTCCGGGCTGGGGCTGAGCGGTGCTGGGGGTGTTGGGGAGGCTGAGCGCTGATTAAAATCAGGTGTTTAATACAATACAAGGCCCGACGGTTTATGGGGTTTCAGCTGAGGATTTTTTAGGGATCACAGTTCCAAACAGTAGTCCAAAGCTAAGGTTTCAATATCCCGGGAGTATTTATTTGCAAAACAGATTTAACGCGGACACCGGTGCGTGGATCTTGCCGTATTTACAGCGGTGAGGAGGTGAGGAGCTGGGCTGCTGCACGGCATCCCGCACCCCTCCGCACCCTGCCCGCACCCCTCCGCGCTCCAGCCCTCGTTAGCCTCCGCTTGGATTAATTAATCCCTGCCCGGAGCCCGGGCTCAGGCGGGACACAGGCAGCAGCGTACAGTATATTAAAAACACAGAATGTTGTAGAATTTAATTTCATTGGACAATATTTTAAGCAGATGTGAGGCTCCTCTGGGAATTGGACTCTGTTACCTGACTTGGAAAGGGGATGAACGGGGAGGGGGTTAGAGGGAAATTCTCAGCAATTTTACCCCAGGAGAAATGCAGGTATCGGGGGTGCTGGAGCTGAACCAGAGAGGGGAATGGTTTCCTCTCGCTTTCTCGGGGTCGGGATCCGTCGGAGCGGCTGTAAAGCAAGAGATGCGGGTGTGGGGTGCGGGGCTGGGCACGCAAGGCAGCACCGGGGGCCAGGTGAGCACCCGCACCCCCCCCTCCTGCGGGTTTCTGGGCTCCTGGGGATCCCCAAAGCCGGGGCCGGGGGCTTGGGGAGCCTGGCGGGTCAGCGGGCCTGGCATTCAGCGAGAAAATAAAATAAAATAAAATAAAATAAGTGGTGAGCAGGGAGAAGCTGCTGCTGCTGCTGGTCTCTTCCCACTAAGGTGGAGAATCGGTAAATAAAGGAGTCGGGCGCTCCTCGTTTAAAGCGAATTCGTTCCCGTTCGAAATCCCTGAATGAAGTTTGCAAATCTCCCCCCAGCACACCTCCCCCCGCCACCACGAGTGGGAATTTGTTGCATCTCTAAATAAATGTTGGCGGTGGGAAAGGCTGCCCGGTGTATCTGCGGTGCCGCCGCTTGGTTTTGTTGGCAGGGAGATGAGAAAGTCAAAGTTTCAGGGCTGAGTTTTTCGGCGAGGCTGCTGTGAGGTGTGGGACAGCTGAAGGGACCGGGAATGCTTTGGGATCCATCCCTGGATCCTTTGCTCCATGCTCTAACCATTTGCAGAGGAGCAGCTTCCCCCTTACTGATCTATTTATTATATTTATTTTTGTTATTGAGGCTGCTGAGGTGGCGAAGGGGGAGGCTGGATGGAGCCCCGCTCCCATTTCTCTGCCGGCACCAGGACCCTCCAGAGCGGGCGAGCCCAGCGCCTTTGGGGTTTTTCGGGGTTTTTTTCAGTGTTTCCCAGCCCCGCCGCCTCCTCCTTGCGGGTTCTGCCTGGCCGGGGGGGCTCCGGGAGCCCCGGGAACGAACAAATGAGGGGAAGGTGCGGGGGGCTCCCGGGGCCCCCATCCCCGCGCTGACCGGCGCTCTTCCTGCGCGGGGAGGCGCGGAGCCGGCGCAGGTGCGGAGCGGTGCGGATGCCCCTGTGCTAGGTGCCGGCGGCCTCGGCTGCTTCGCCCTCCCCCGTCCTGCCCCGGATCTGTTCAATTAGGCAATTAGGGATGCCGGGCAAGGAAAGGGAGGAAGGGAGGAGGGAGTTGATCTGTTAATTAAGGTGATGTGTAATTAGCGCTTCAACAAAAATTACCGAGGATTTAAGAGCAGTTCAGTTTTAAAATATAAAACCTAAATTCTACAAATAGAATTTATCAATTCACCCACCTTCCCCGCTCGGTTGGTTTGAGAAAGTGCAGAGTGAACAACTGCAAAGCTCTTCCTCCTTGCCCTGGGAAGAAAGTTGGTGGCCAGGAGGAATATTTGAGGTGGGAGAGCTCTGGAACTGTCCCTCAGGCTGGCAGGGGTAAGGTACCAAAGCTGAAGAAGCCCCAGAAATTGGGGACTGACATTTGGCCTACGCCAAAGTCCGTGCGTGTCGGTGTCTGTGTGGTTTGTGTGGTGCTCAGCCCCCGTGTCTCACGTCCCAGGGCACTGCAGTGTGCAAGTGGAAACATAAGTTGATAAAGTACATCAAAGGCTGGCACATCATCCCAGCTTCACTCAGTTCCCACGTTCTGTACAAACACCAGGAGGGTGCAAACTGTGCCCCTGCTGATGTCTGTGGGACCCATAGTGTGCACACAAAGATTGTCTGGTAAATCACAGGTACTGGGTGATCCCAAACCAGTACAGCGTGGGCTGAAATTGTGACTTGGATTTTTTAAACTTTGTTAAACAACAAATAAAGCTGCCTTATTTTTAGGCTCTGTGTGGGAACCGCAGCGTAAGTTCAAGCTCAGCAGTAGCAAATCAGCTCTTCATTAGCTGTGGGTGGGGAAAAAAAAAATTAAAAGAAGCATAATTCTAAAGCTTGCTATTAAAAATACCTGGTGAAGGTACCGAGTGCAGGAAGAGCAAAGAATTGCTCTTGTGTTCCTCAGCCAGAGCCTGCCGGGTGCTCAGTCAGACGTTACAGCAGGATGAGCCTTTGCCAGGGGCAGGATCCCAGCTCTCCAGCACACCTGAAGCACGCACACAATCTCCACTCACTCCTTGGATTTCACAGCACGGGAGCAGTGTAACTCATCTCTGTGGCTCCCTGTAACCATAGCCCTGCTCCTCCCTCGGATGGAACCGTTCCGTGACCGGCGCTGGGGGGGACGCTCCTGCCCCTGCCCCTGCCCGCTGGGCTCCCACACCTGGGGGGAAGGACAAGGGGAATCTCCTGGTGGAGAAGGAAATCTCCTCCTGTGGCGTGGCTGCCTTCACTGGTGTTTGTAAAGCACCCGGAGACTCTCGGAAGGGAAGGGCCTATTGAGTGAAAAGTGTTATTATTGTTATTATGCCTATGATTATGATGGCTTATATATTTTATAAAAGCTCTGTGCTGTTTAATATAGTGCTTCAAAGACAAAGGCCTAGAGAAGTTTGCAAACACTGGAGAGGTAAGGCTTAGGAGCCACCTCGGCAGCCAGGAAGGTTTTGTTAGTGCTGGGAAGGTGGAGGCTGTGATGGCAGGAGGATCCCTGCCTGCTCCTGGGGACAGGAGCCAGGAAAGAACCACAGCTTGCACACTTGCTTTTGCCTTTCTTAACTGTAAAATTTGCCTGCTTTCTGTTTATTATCTGTTTGTTGTTTCGCTTAGGTTGGGTGTGGTTTTTTTTTCCTTTCTTTCTTTTATTTTCTTCCCCTTGTTGCAGTAAACTTACAGTGTGAGAAATTGTTTATTGGAAGAAAAAAAATCTCCCTTGACAATCCAGGCGTTTCCTACGGCACGAGGCCGCTGGCGTGTCGGGCTGTACGTGCTCTCTCTGGGCCAGGGCAAGCTCCTGCTTTGTTTCCCCAGCTCCATGGCTCTCCTACTATTGCTGGATATGTTTATTTTTTTTCCATTTAGATATTATTTAAATGATAAACTCGTACAATTCTGAATGCTGGCAGAAAGGATCAAAATGTTAGCCGAATAATTATTTTTTCATGCATGTTTTGCAAAAGATATTTTAATCCCGTAATATTTTTAACTGGAGTGACCAGCACATCAGTAACTAGAGGGACATGCAGTGTCTGTCTGCAGGTAAGGATGAAGGCATCTGAAGGATATGTGCAAACACATTTGTTTCCACTCTCTGGGTAACAGCCTGTTGATATGTCAGTACTCCACAGCATTCCACACCAAAATTACTGCTGGGTTTTGTGATCTTAAATATACACCTCCCCCCCCTCCCTTTTTTTTTTTTTTTTTTTTTTTTTTTTTTTTTCTGGAGAAATTTCAGGTCAGGGATGTCGTAGTGGAAAAGATCTATGACCTTATTATTTCTTTTATTTTCTTAATGGATTTCCATGCATCACCGCTACCTACTCATGGGCTGTTTATTTTTATTTTTATTGCAGTAGGTTGTGTGTTCTGTGGCGTCCAAATCTGTAACAGAGTGTCCCTGTCCTGAAGAGTTTTTTTTCCTTCTCTTCAGTGAATGATGTGACCCTCTTTGCTAATAAAAATGAAATATGACTTTCATCCCTGGAATAAGTGTGCTTCTGAATGCTCACACACTGAATAAGCAGCTTTTAATTTTTTTTTAAATTTTTGTATTTGGGAAGAAATCTCCCTGCAGTTAAGGTCACGGTGTGTGCTTCACATCAGGGGGTAGGGCTGGAATCTGAACTCCATTTCCAGGGAGTAAAATTCTCCTCTGGGCCAAGGTACCGATCGTTGCTCTGGTCAGCAGCGCTCAGGCTGCAGGACAGTGGGAGAAAGGAAAGTTTGTGTTCAGGGGTTGGATGAGCTTTCATCACATTCCCCTGGAGATGTGCTTCACCCAAATTCATGACAGAAAGTTAGGAAGGCAATTTTTTTGTACTGCTGAACCCCTTTTTGTACTGCAGACAAGGCCACCAGTCCTCTTGGGGAGACATTTTCCAGCTGAAAATGGACTGAGACAGCCAAATTATTTCCAGTAGGCCCCAGAATAATGCTGCTCTCATGGTAAATCTTGGGCTGTGAGCTGGTGGGGAAAGACTTCATCTTCTCTGAACCATTGGCTTTTTGTAGTACTGGGGAGAAAATTGGGGGAGGCTGGAGCACAGCTCTCCAAAGAGAAGTGACTGCACAGGCGTTTGGGGTGAAATGTCAGAGCCAAATAAACTGGGTGGTGATTTATTTTTGTCTTGATAGTTTTACATCTTTCAGGTGTTTTGCTTTAAGGTAATATTTTGATGTGGTGGGTTTCTGCTGGTCTGTTTTCTTTGGCTTCTGAGCTCTCTCAGCCAGGCCCTGAGACACAATGCCCCGGCGTCAGTTATTGGGATCAATTCAGCCATCATCCCAGATAACGCTGTCGGCCCCTTGGAGATAGATATTTGTTTAATAGTTAATGTTCTGTACAAAATGGGGAGGGTGGGGAGAAGTCAAACCCTGGTGAACGCTCTGCTTATTTTATATCCACTATAACTATTTTTGTCCATGAAAATTGGCTTAATTATATCAATGGAATGTTTCTCTTTCAATTCTGTATGCAATTAGTCCATCTTGCTGGCTGCAATTTATTTTAATAAAAAAATAAACCAGTGGCGTGTTCAGTTCCTCATCCCCTGGGGACAAATGCGATTGGTGTGTTTAATTTCATTAACTACAATGCGGCCTACTGGAAAAATGTATAAAATCAGCTTTATACAGCTTAAACACTGGCATTTGAAACAAATCATTACTGCATTAGCTGTCACACTGGTAATTCTAGAATCCAAGACAAAAATATTATAGCTGTTTTTATAACCCTCTGCAAATACACTGTTAAAATAATTTGTAATCATTTTTTAAACATGCCCTGATGTTTTTAGTTAAAATATCTTATCACCCCCGAAGAAGGCTGCCTATTCATTATCACACGGGCCTTTTATTGAATGATTCATGGGTTGCTCCCCCTGTAAAAAATCCACGGCTGTCTGGCTGAAGCTCCCCACTTGGGAGATGGACTGTTAGGAGGGAGGGAAACGTGCTTTCCTGCCTCTTTTTTTTCAGCCCAGTTTGCCAGTTCCAGTTTGCCAGGACCAGTGTTTCCTGGCAGTGCAGACTCAGGAGATGCTGAAATTCAGCATGGCTTCAAGTGCCCCCTCCCCTTTTTACTTTTCCCTATGTGCTACCAGCATCCTCAAGCAGTGCTGAGTGTTTCCTTGGTCCCCTGAGGGGAGGGTGCATGCACCCTTCTCCTGGTTTGCTCCTGCAAATAGTTTTGGGTTGGGATGGAGTGAGGTTGCAGGAAGGGGCAGACACAGCCCGACCTCAGCCCCCTAGAGCTGCCCCAGCCTGAGTGGGACCTTAACCCCCCAGGAACAGGAGTGGGGACTTCATCTCCTGCACAGCTCTGCCTCCTCTGCTTTGTGAGACAAGGTGATTTTTCAGATACCACAATTTAGGCACTAAACTGTTCTTTCCTGGCTCTGTCACTGTCAGTGCACACAGGTGTAGGATGTGTGCATCACTGGGGAGTGGTGCTGAGCAGAGCCCCTCAGAGAGAGCCTCTGTGGAAACAGGGCTCAAACTGACAGCATTTATTTATTTATTTGTTTAATGAAAGGCCAGATCCTCAACTCATGTAAATCAGAATCAACATCAATGAAACTAATTTTCACCAGCTGAGGACATGACCCAAGAGATTTTGTGCGTATGTGCATAAAATACACAAATACTGGTGACTTAAGGGGATTCACTTTTAGCATCTGCAGATCAGTATCTGAGGGAAAAATATAACTTTTTTTTTTTTTTTTTTTTTTTTTTAAACTTTTGGAATGATCAATTAAATAATCTCAGCATGTTTTAGACAGACTGCTATTTTCTGAAGTGGCTTCCTTTCCAAAGAAGCAATAGAAGATGGGCCACACTGGACAGAAGCCATCTGTTCCCTGCACACATTGTGCTTTTTTTTCCCTTTCCACTGCTGTCATAAACAGTGGCTAATTTTCATATCCATATCTTTAACTTTATAGCAGCAGTGTTTTGGTAGAAGTGATATTGAGTTATTGTTCTATTAGTATTGCAGGGGAAAAAAAATCGACTTTGTTTCCTACTTGATATAAAATCACTTCAGGAGAACTGAAGAAGGTAAATGCAGCTTCCCTCCTCAGGCTGAGGAAGCAGCTCTATTTAGGAGGTGTATTTATTATCTCAGCCCAGTGTTATTGTGCTTTACCCATATGATTCCTTGGCTGTAAGGAAATGTGGGAAGTTGGATGGGAAGTTTGGTGTGGAACATGGAAAAGTTGTAGACTTGGGCAGGAACGGCCCTGGGGGTTGAGTCCTGTGCTGCTGCTGGTGAAACAAATCCCTGCCACACTTGGAGAATGTTGAAAGGAAATCAGTTGATCAGAGATGATGCAGAAAAAACAGGAATTCTGTTTTTTGCTAAGCTGATGGAATAACTTTAGCACCTTGAGCAAATAGCTTACCCTCAGCTACTTCATCAGTCGAAGGGGAGGGATGTGCACACCTGCCCTGGTGACTCCTGGAGAAGTGTCTGGTTTTGTTCCAGTGCTCACTGAGGTCCTTGGCACCTCTGTGTTGAATTTACTGAATCAGGTTTTTAATTTTTTTCCAAGTTTTAGATTTGACTGAAAATCTTTTGCTCCATCTCAGATGCTTATAAAAAAGAAAGCTTTTGTTTACATGTAGTCTGGTGTTTTCTTCCCTTTCAGGCTAGTATTTACAGTGAAATAGACCTTTTGGGCTCAATCATGTAAATTAATTTTTAAATGGTTGTGCTTGAAGTTCACATAGTATAAAATTGCTTTACCATTTTTTCTCCTGTTTATGGAAAAGGAGTGGTTTCATTTTATATTTTATTGCATAAATGTGAAATAAAGAACATGCACAACTTGCAAGTGATCATGTATTTTATTTTAGAATTATCACATAGGAATAAAATAAATGTAAATCCCTATGTGGCACAACAGTCACATTTATAAAGCAGCTGATACCTCGTGGAGAACTTTGCAAAGCCTTCTGCTCAGAAACAGTTCTGCTCACATGGCTCAAATGTAATGAGTAAAACCAGATCTTCATTACTTTGGAAGTTTTTTAGTTTTTTCTCCTGGAATAGTGTTTAACTATTTATTCAGATAAAGTTCGGAGCAGAATTTGGTTCTTGGGGTCTTCTGTTAACAATAGTATCTTAAGGAGTGATCCTTCAGGAAAGCTGAGGGAATTTCAAGGCTGTGTCCTTCAGGAAATGCCTGAAGAGCTGCTGATGCTCCCTCAGACCACAGCAGGTACCTGCTTTCCCACTGGAATATCTGTGCATGCAAGCCCTTGCTCTGGAACCCTCCTTTCTGTGCTAATGAAAACACTGAGGTCAGAACTTGGGGAAAGTGGAAGTTCCAACCTAAGTCAGGAGCAGGAAACAGGAATTCCACAGTCCTAAGTTTGCCTTGAACCTTGTGTAGGTGATCACTGTCTGAAGGGAACCCTCCCCAGGGCCACAATGAGCATTACATCCTCACTGCTCAGAGCCTGAAACCTGCTGGAGTTCAGGGTAGTCCTTCCATGGACTTGGCTGGACTTTGGAGCAGGCCCTCAAGGCACTGAGCTGTTGGGGACATCAGGCTATTTGCAAAGAGATTTTTTCCTTATATCTGAGTTGGTATGTAGTGCTGGTTAATGGTTAACTCCCAAGGCTCTGGTACAAGGTAGAGCTCTTTCCATGGATGAAATCAGCTGTGCCTTTGTCTAGATATCTAAAGTCCTGTTCCTGATGTGACCTGGCTTTTAAAATATTGATAAACAAATGTTTGGCTGTGTTTTTTTGTTTGTTTGTTTGTTGTTGTTTTTTTTAATCTGCAATTTGAAGTGCTATTTGCCTGTTTTTTTTCAAACAGCCTCAAGGAATGTGTATTTGCTGCCCCTTCAGACTCCTGGGGTAAGGGGAATAATCCCATCCCATGGTCACGTTTCAGTAACTGCAGACTGGAGAGAGACCTTTGAGGACTTCCCTGTCAGTAGATGTTTGTAGATTTAGTTCACAGGCACCCTGCCCAAGGGCTGTTGTTCTCCTTGACAGTGACAGATTCCTTATCTTCCTTTTTAGTTCTTTTGGTGAGATCCCATCATACCTGTTTGAAATGAGGAGACTGCCTGAACACCCAGACAGATCCCTCCCTGCTGCTCTAGTTGTGCAGAGCCTAAACATTGGACGAGCACTCATTGAGATCAATCTTGTTAGAACAAAAAAAGAGCACTCCTGAAAAATTACTGAATTCTCCTTGCAGTGTCAGGTTCCAAGATAATGATGTGTCTGTGTGCGAAAATATTAAATTGCAATAACATGCAGAGTGAGTGGCTCTCTGAATGGGGTATTCAGCTCACAGCTTGGACTATACATAAAGCTAGTGAGTGACAGAATACAAATGGTGTCATAAAACATCAGGGGAATTTACAGCCAGTCTCAATCTTTTTGATCTATATTCTATCTATGGAGTGCTCTCAATCTGTCTTTAGTTAATGAAACAGTTAAACATATTTAATTATTTATCACTGTTTAATGTCAAGAGTTATCAAAACAGATTACGTTTCCCCTGCACACACTTACAGGTATTAACAGAAATTGTGTGTACGGGGGTCTGGGATGTTTCCTGTCTTAAGATAATGCTTTCAAAACCACCTCCACGTGTGGGTGCTTTTAAATCTCAGGTGTCTGAGGAAAGCAGAACCTTCCATCTCCTTGCTGGAGAGCATGCTTGATTTCTAAAACTTTTGCTTGTTTCTTACCCAAACTGCCTTTATAACACAGAAAACAGGGAAATGAGAATTCAGCTCAGTTTCAGATGAGCAGAGGGGTAGAGCAGGGCAGTTCCCAGCGGGTGACACAAAGCTGGGTGGCAGCTCCTGGTGCTGAGGTCCCTTCTGGAAGGGCAGGCTTGACCCACCAGCCCCTGTCCCATAGAGGGGGTTCCAGCAGCTCAGCCCCCCCAGGAGGTGAGGGGCTGCTCCCCTCCTGCCCCTGCCTGGGCTGAGCTGCTCCAAGCCCCACTTTGCTGCCCAAGCTCATCTGGTAAGTGGGGGCTGGAGGGAGGGAGAGAGGTGCTTGGGATCCCTCAGCCACACCACCTGGGTCTTCTCGAGTGGCAGTTCTGATAAGAAATCTTTCTTCTCTGCCCCAGCTCTCCCCCCCAGCAGTGTTGGGTTGCTGCTCACCTTCAAAGCCCAGCAGGGAGGAGGTCGGAGCTGCCGGGACCTCCGAGGAGTCCATTACCAGAGGCCTGGATCCCCTGGGGATCTCTGGGGACACAGCCCTCCCCGGCCCCCCAGACAGAGAGGGGATTGTGAGGAAGGGGCAGGGGGAGGAAGGAACCCTACCTCACTTCTCACTGACAAAGAAACCTCAATACTTTGATTCAGTGGAAAATGGAATAATACTTCAGGGTTGGCTTTGAAAGGCACAGCACCGGCTGCTCCACCACCACCCATGGTCTCTGTCCAAGGAAGAGCTTTTCTCCAGGGGAAAGAGGACTTTACACATGAAATGAGATGAAAGGCCTCTCTCTGCCAACATCTGCAGGCCCCCACACAGGTGGGGAGCAAAGAAAAGTTACAGAATATGTCATGGTGCCTTGGAAAGGCATCCTGTAGTACTGTTCCTCTGACAGAGGCAGGGTAGGGGCTGCTCCAGCTCTCTTAGCTCGACAGAGGTGACTCTTTTCTGCTTGGAATTTCTATCTTTTAAGGTAGCCTGCCCCAGAAACCCTACCAAGGGCAGAAAACACTCGAGCAATGTCACCCCCCTTGCTTCTGTGTGTTAGGAAAGGGTTTGTGTTGTAAGTATTGGTAAGAACTGCCTTGGATTTAGTTTTGCCTTATTTCTATTTTGTCAAGAAAGGGAAAAGCTCATCAGTGCATCTGCTGGTTCACTGCATCACCTGGTGTTGTTTTCAGTACTGTAGGCTAAAAATTCACTGTGCTGTTAGATTGGTGTGTTAGATTTTATGAGTACAGCTGGTGAAAAGCAAAATTTTTAATGCAAGGTATCAGAGGCAAAGGAAAAGATTTTAGTATAAAAAATAGAGAATGAGGAGCTTCAGGCAAGGTTTTCTGCCTTCATTCTCTTGCAGGTAGTTCAGTGATGGTAGATGTGGGTGTTGGAGATGAGGGGACTTGAGTGTAAAAGGAGGAACCCCCATTTTCCTGAGAGATGGGACTTACTGGGACAATGTAATGAAATGCTCACTTTGGATGAACTAGGGGGAATATTTTGGTGTCTGGAGTCTTAATTCTGGTCCTGAACTCTTCAGCAAATGTGTATTTTGGAGAAAGTGACATTATTTACCAGGGTAAAGTTATGCTTGTAACACAACCTTTGTGTAATGGTGCCTGAGCTTATGTTCTGCTGTTTTCTCCCCTGCCTCCTTCTTGGTCTCAAGAGGGAGGGTGGGATAAAGATAAGGGAGGGAATGGAGAGAAGGGCCCTGCTCTCAAAATAGCAATTTGTGTGCACATTTTTCTCTGCATCACATTCTTTTTTGCCAAATCTTTCTCGCTGCCCTTATCTGACTTGCAAAATCTATTGCTGGTTTCTGTTTTAAACAGGGTAAGGTTGTGTTGGGAGGTATTGGCCATTTTAAATGCAACTGAAATTGTTGTGATCTTAGACCCTCCAAAACTGGGCTTGGGAGACTCAGGGTTGTTTTTTCTCACTGCTCTTAACACTAAATCAATGTACAGCTAAAAACAAAACTTGATTTTGAATTGCATGAGCCAGGTCACTGAGACATAAGTGAAACCATTTTTTTCCCTGTCCTCTGGAATTGATATTTGCATTTCTAATCCCTGAAAAATGGCAATAATTTTGGTTGTCATACTCAGGTTTGCTCATGGAAACACGTGGTGAAAGTAAGTGCTGAGCTCACAGCTAGTGCTGCACTGGGCTGGGGGAGGAACTTTTCTGCCTGCACTCGAAAAAAGGAAAAATCAACAGCAATTTGCATGTCTCTACGAGAGAGATACTGAGCTTGGGATTCCCTCCAGACTGCAGTCAGTGGATCAAATTTCCTGGCAGTTTTGTCCCTTGGAGCCCAGAACTGGCCGTGGTTAAGACAAACACTCCAAGAATATTATTAATTCATCTTTCTCTCCTGTGGTGAAATAAAAATGCTTCCATCCTTTGCTACAGGATGGTAAGAATGGGACTGTTGCTGGTTGGGGCACCACCTGTGGGACAGAGCCCTCTCTGGTGGCACTTAGTGAAGGGACCTTCCTGGGAGCTGGGTGGCACCAACAGCCTGGATGGAGAGTTGTTGTTGCTCAGATCAGTCCTGCAGACAAATCCTTCTCTGTGTGGTGGGGAGATTATTTATGGTCCTACAGACAGCTCGGGGGGCGAGAAATCAGAGTCCATAATGTCATATTAAAAATATTGATAAATTATTGATTATTATTTAGCCCAGGCTTCAGGTGTGAGTAAGTGGTTTCCATAAATCACCCGATTCCTCCAGGGGCAGGTCATGTCCAGGTTCCATTTAGGGAGTGAAAACCTGGCTGTGTTCCAGAGCGATGAGCGGGGTCGGTGCTCCGGTGCTGGAAGGGGGGATTTGGGATCTGCAGGAGCTGATCCCAAAGCTTTTGACATTCCCCCATTTACATGCAGTGTGAGTTTCCCATTTGATTAAACAAATGATGCTCGGCTTAATTTGTCTATGTTGGCTATTTTTATGAAATATGCACTTAATTAAGTAAGAGAAATACAGGAACATGTTTATTCTCAAGATTTATGCGAAAAATGAGAACCCCACTGAAATTTCCAGTAGTGAAGCAATTAAGTAATGGAATTCCACAGTATAAACATAGTATAATTCAGCTATAAAAACGATGTCTAAGTAATGTTAATGAGCTGACTTGAAGCTACAAAAGCAAGAAAAGTTCATGGTTACAGATGAAAATGGAGTTTGTTATGAATTATAAGTGAAATAAACTTGTGTTTTGTGAGGAATAGATGCAGTCCCAGGCCGGGCTGTGTCCATGTGTACAATGTCTCAGGGTGAACATCAGCTGAAGCTCAGGGCTGCCAGACTGCTCAGGACCATCCTGAGGTTTTGTATCTGTAGCTCTTACCTGTGACAGCATTCTGCTACAAACTGGCATTTCCTCAGCTGCTAAACCGTGTTTGCTGAGGGAGCTGAGGGGCCAGGACTTCTGTGAGGAAAGTGAGTTTTAGTTTCACAGGACTTGCTAGAAATTACCAGTTCTGAGGAGCACTTGGCTTTGCTGATTTCTTGTTGAAAGTTTGCATGTGCAGCTAGCCACTAAAATAAGAAAAGAAAAAAATGTGGGGGAATAAGACCCCTCCAGAAAACAAAAGAAAGAAACGTTGCTTCCCTGCACTCAGATAACTGATCCAGGGTTTGGACTGACAGTTTGCACCATTTGCAGTTGCTTGTTTAAATATTTTTCGTGGTAACTACTTAACTAGTCTGTTTGCTGACATGTAGAGCAGAGCCTGCAAGCAATAAATCAGTGCTCCTGGGTAGGAAGAAGCTCAAGCCAATGTGATGCTTTAGCAAGGCTCCAGCTTGAGAACTGACAAAATGGGTTTTCTGGATTTCAACTTGAGTTCTGAATTTATATTGCTATTTGGCAAGTGTTGGAACAAATCTTGTAGCTGGCAATTTTAATCTATTTTCTGTATATTCCCCCCTCCCTTCCCAGCCCCTGCTCTGCTTGGGCTTCAGCACCACTGAGGGACCAAGATGTTTTGGAGAACCTCCTTCTATTTGTGATATTCTTCTCCTTTGCCACTAATAATTTTTTCCCCCCCTCTTCTAAATTTTTCTCTTTCTTTTGGTCAGTTTCTTGAAGATTTTCTCCCAGAGCATTCCCTCAGCAGTGTAATGGGGAGCAGTGTGTAAATCCCAGGACTGGGGCTGCACAGAGCTCAGCCCAGCACCCCTGGAGCTGCCTTTGGATCCAGGTCCCAGGGGCTTTCCCTGCACTCTGGAGTATCCACTACATTTTCTTTTCTTTTCTCATTCCACTTCAGAATGTTGTTTCTATCACCTTCCCAGCCTAGTGAATAGCATGCCAAAGATTTATGATGTTTAAACTTTTAATGCCATAACGTATTTTATGTATTTTTCACAGCGCTATACAGACGTGTTATGTTATGGTTACATCAAGTCCTAGTGCAAGTGCTGGGAGGAACTTTTTCCTTGTGGGCAGTTCCTCCTTGCCAAAGAGTATTTGCACTTGCCTCAGAGGGGGACGAGAGGAATGTTTCATAAATGTTGCACGGGATTAGAGCTGTCAGTGGCCAAACCATCATGGACAGAGCCCGAAAGCCTGAACCTGCAGCAACCACCAGCCCAAGTTTCCTTTTGTGGGACAACTTGTGCTTCCTGGTTCTGGGCTTTCCTGCTCCAAAAGTGGTGCAGGGGGGTTCTGTCATCACTGAGAGGTGATGGGGAAGAGAGAGACCACATGGGGAGGCAGTGGGTCAGGTCAGGTGGGCATCAGTTTCCATCCCAGTTGTTTTTACCCTTATGATTGTGAAATCAATAATTTATTAATATTTTGGGGGGACAAGTCCTGCTCTTCTCTTGCATTGTCCCTGTTGAGTATATGACTATCAAAAAGAAAACAAAAAAAAAACCCACCTAGAATTAATTAATTGTGGGGCACATCTGCCTGCCCTGGGTTACTTTCCTGGGGATACTAATTCCTTTGGGAAGTTTCATGAGTTTATAAAACATTAAGTACTTGTACAAGAACAACAAACATTGTTCTCCCCTCAAACAGACCCTAAACCCAACCACCAGATGGACCACGGCCTGCACCCAGCCAGGGAATATTAATTTTGGAGGAGAGAGACTTTGTGTTCTGGGTATTAAATTATATACCTTGGGAATTGCAGCACAGTAGATGTGTGTGTGTGCTGAGTAGTGTCTTTGTCTTTCATATCTAAAAACACTAATTAAAATATAATGTAAAAAACTGAAGTATTCTGGTTAAATTTTAGCGTGCTGGTAAGGTAAATTAAAATGAAACAAAAGATAGGTATGTATATATATATATAGGGTCATTAAAAGTGCATTGTTAAATCACTTTATGCCACAAAATTTCCGAATTAAAAGCTGAACAGAAACACATCTGGAATAGGACACAAAAGCAGATTCCTGTTACTTCACCCAGCGTTCTGCCTTCGGTCCATGGTTCATTTGCTCTGCTGGTAACCACTGTGCAGAGAAACAGGAGGAAGCACAGCTCCTGGAGCTCTCCCGTGCCAAATGGCCTTTTTACAACCTCTCCAGTGCTCCCTCCTCAGCCTGGGCTGTGGGGGAGCTGAGCTCCACATGCTGCCTGGTGCTGGGGATTTAAGGTCCTTTTATATGTGCTCAAACAAGAACCAGCTCAAGATATTAACCTGGCCGTGGAGTGTGTGTGGGGAAAAGTAAGTGAGCTGTCCAAGTTAGCAACTGGGACCCCTTAGCCTTTCCAGTACTGGGGAGAAACCAGAAGTGTCTGATGTTGTTTAATCAAAGCAGCCTGAGCTGAGAGGGAGCACAAGGGACACCTGAAAGGTTGTGGGGTCTGAAGGTGAGCAGGAGGTTCTGGGTGTTTCTCTTCAGACACAATCAGGGAACTGCAGGGGTCCAGCTCAGGGTGGTCAACATGGCAGCTTTGGAGGGCTTAATCCAAAGCCCACCAAATCTTATGAAGATCTATCCAGTGGAGTAATCCACTTTGGGATTTATTTTTCAGTAATAACTCATCCTCAGTGCTTGCTGTATTTGTCTCCTTATAAATAAATGTCCTTTTGGGCAGAAATCTGAGGTTGAAGGCCCAGGGTTCAGTCAAGGTTACAAAAGGTCACTTTATTACCACTATATTGCTTTAACAGGATTTATTTATGTCCTCTTCTGAATCTTCTCCTAGTCTTCCTGGCATAGGATACGGCCACCTTGGTAATGAGAGAGGAAAAAAAATAATAAAATCTTTCTTTGTGCCACTATCCCCCTGCAGAAAAAGCTTAACATCTGATTTAAGTTTACTGAAATAACAGCAGATGTTTATCTTGTATTGTATGGCACATGGCACTACATCTCATAAACCCCCTCCTGGAGCTTAAAGCAGAGTTTCTGGTCCCTCATTTGGACACTTGCAGGCTTTGTGCTCTTTTTTAAATGTTTTCGTTTCTCTGGAGCTTAATCTGCTACCAAAGTATTTCTAAGTATCACGTTATAAACCATGAAACGAGGAGTAGCAAAGGAGATTTCCAACACTTCCTTCCACTAAGCAGAGGGCTGTGCACTGACTTACCTGCAGCCTCAGAGGGTCACAAAACTGTGCAAACTTTCTGTGGTTTTTCATTAAGAAGAATCTACTTAGGGTGTGGGTTTGGGGACAGATCAATAAGGAAAAAACCTCATGCCTTGGGAAAGCAAAAACTAGGGAAGAAACAAGTAGGGGAAAAAGTCCTTTTTCTGAGACTTGAAAAAAGGGAAATGTTTTCATTTTGAAACTTCAGGTGTATTTTACTGTGAAAGTGTGGAATGGCTGTAGTTGGTGTATTTTTTTTTTACATTTACACAAAGAAATACTTAATTCTGTTTGCTGCCAGTGTAGAACACTCTGCTGCAGGACAGAAATGACCATTTTCTTCCAGCACTAATCCCTGTTTGCACAAACATCAATGTTCCTGTGGGCAGAGGAGTGCAATCCAGACTGGGGAATTGACACAGCTCCTTGGGATGCTGCAGGGGATCAGTGCTGGGTTGGAGATGCTGCTGTGTCTGGGCAGAAAGCCCCAGGACAGTGTGGCTGAGGAAGGGCAGTACTTTTGGGGGTTTTAGAGACAGAGTTTGGGGGTGGCCTGGGCAGTGCTGGGTTCAGAGCTGGATCTGATGATGCTGAAAGGTCTTTTCCAAGTGAAATGATTCTGATTACTGTCCTCAGTTGAGAGTTTCTGGTATTTTTACGTATTTCTGAGCTGCTTTGCTCCAGGAACACTGTGGCTTCTTTCTTTCCCATAGGCTCTGAAGGCATGGTTCATTTTATGTTTGAATAGATGCAGTCCTCCTTTGTTTCCTCCCCTGAATTCTTTATTTATTATTTCCGAAAATGATTTGATTTTCCCCCCTCCTTCCAAACACATATGATTGCAATAAGCAGATACAAAGTAGAACCAAGAAACAAAAGGCTCTACATGCTGATAATGTACATTTGGTTTGTATTTATCATTTTAAGATGTGTTTTAATTGGTTCACTACCAACATCCTGTAACTTTCAGTCAGTCAGAAGAGAGAAACCTGTTTCATTTTAAAGCCAGTTCACTTCTTCCCTCTTCCAGCTGAGAGCAGTGGGCAAGACCCTGCTGTAGTGTCTTCAAACTTAATTTAATTAAAACATTTAAATAAAGAGGATGACAATGCCTCTTGTTCTGCAATTCTGTGTTGATGGCTAGGGACTGGATTTCATTGGAAATGGTTTTTTGAAAGGACAGCAAGGCAAAACACATTTTATTACTTTGTAGTATAAACCTTTGTGCATAAATGTACCTAGAAATAAACAGTTTGCCTGTTACTCCAGAAGCATAATCTGTGTAGTTTAAAGAGAAAGCAGAAGGGTGGCAGGAGTGCCATCTGAAAGCACTTACCTGACACCAAAAGGTGATGGAATAGACTGAGGTGTGACAACACCCAATTAATTCCGACCCTTTATTAAAAAAAAAATAAAAAAATTAAACAAACAAACAAAAAACCCCAACAACCCCAAACTAACACAAAAAGTAGAAATCAAAGAAAATGGGTTTGGAAGAGTGATTTGAAGAGCCAGCTGGCACATCCTCCTGGACAAGGCCAAGGCAAACTGTTTTGTTTTTTTTTTCCTGCCAGATGTTCTTACAAACTGCCCAGGACAGAGTTTCCATGCTCAGACAATGTGCCAGAGACTCACAGTTTGTTGCTGGTGATTTAGACACTGAGGTTTGATGCCTCCTAAAGGTCTGTGCCCACCAAACAGGAATTGGTTTGAGGAAGTGGTGTTGTGCAGGAGGTCAGCCTGGAAAACCTCAGCATGGTCCCTCTTGACCTTCCCTCTGTGAGGTCTTTTGGACTGTCAGCTTCTATCTCCTAGCTCTAATTTTGGAGTAGTAGGTTTCATAGATATTTTATATTTTGAAAAGTGTCCTTTTGCTTTTGCTGAAATCAGAGGTAGCCAAACCTAGCCAGGCCTGAGAGGGGACCCCTGCCTCTGCTGTTACCTTCCACCTCATCCCAACATCTTTGACCAAAGGCCTTCACTTTGTTTTGTAAATGATTGTTCCAAAACCTGAATTTAAGCACACAACTTTGGGTTTAATCAACCCAAAAAGAGTGTCTGCATCGGGGGAAGTTCACAGGGAGCTTTTAAAGTGGGCTCTGTGACCACAGCCAAGGTCACAGCAAAACCCATGTGGGTGCTGGGGTCCTCTCTCATTGTGAGTTTTGGTCTCTGCCCCCAGCAGCTTCCAGCTGAGCCCAGCACCATTCCTGCCTCTCCCAGGGAACCCTGAGCCCAGCACCATTCCTGCCTCTCCCAGGAAACCCTGGACCAGACCTGACCAGGAGTTGATGCAGTCAAACTCTCTGCTCCATGGGAAAAGACCTTTCCCTGTGTGACAGTGAATGTTGTTGCTGCTGTGGTGAAACTGTTTCATGTGGTTGGTCCAGATGGAGAAGTTGATTAAGAGAAGTGGTGAGGTGATGGAATTACCTGGAAGTTGACCTCAGTTGGTGTTACCCAGGGGCTGCTGGAGCCCTGAGCAGGGCATGGCTGAGTGATGGAGCCTGGTGGGATGGGGCAGCTCTGGATGAGTTGTCCCCCAAAACCAAAACAGCTTCAAAGGTTTCAAAATTCAGGTCTTGAGAAAGAGTTATTCCTGTCTGTGGGGAGGGTGAGAACTTGGACACCTTTCAGGAAAACACATGGAAACTTTTGTTTTAATAAACGTTATGGAGTTTCCCTTTTCCATTTGGCTACTGGGAGTGTAGAGAGGGGGAAAGATGGAAAAAGATTCCGTTTGTTTGGTGGCCAGTTTGGTGAAAAAGAGCAAAACCAGGAGGCGTTTTTTTACATAAAATTTCTTGCTGAACGTCTGTCCAGCCCTGCTGGGACCTGGGGGTTCCCACTTGGCCCAGATGTTTCTGGGATTTTGTGGCCAGGAGGGGCAAAAGCAGGGAGAGGAGTGGGATCCAGGCAGGGGCTTGGAGCTGGGAGTGAAGAGGAGGAGCCAGCAGTGCCCCAGTGAGCTGTGCAGAGTTCCTCCAGGAAAGTTATCCCTGCGGCGCTGGGATGACAGGATAAATACTTCTCTATGCTATAAAACAAATACAGATTCATTTATTTAGTTCAGCGTGCTGGGAGTTTGCCAAGTCTGTGCTAATTATATTGTATCTTGGTTTTATCATCTATATTCTACAGGATTTGTTATGCCAAAATGGCTGGATGCCTGTTCCCCAGGCTCCTATTTCTCCTTTAGGTTTCTGGCCATCTTCTCACTTGTATTGATTTTTCCTGGAGTTTTCTGGGCAGCAGCCTTGCTGTTACCTGCTGCCATAGCAATGCTGCTCATTCACCTTCTCTAAAAGTGTGTCAGAAAGGAAGGAAAAGAGGTTGAAGAGCATTGAGAGCCTGAGCCCCTGTGGTGTCAGCCTGTGCCACTCTGGGGTACAGACCTGCAGGATGGATTTTCCTTTTTGGGTACAATCCAAGTTTTACTGTCCCTGACCATTTTGCCCAAAGCAAAGCTGGAGAGCAGCTGCAGGCTGAAGGAAAAGCTTTTCTGGTGTGATGTTCAGTGCAGAGGGAGAGGAATGGTTTTGAAAGTGGAAGGTGAAGGAGGGGTGGGTGAGGTCTGGTCAGAACATTGCAGAACTTGGAGAGAGGAGAGCTGAGGTGATGGGAGATAAGAATAAAGAGGATGCAGAATATGATCAGTTGTAAAAGGAGAATAAGGGGGGAAAAAGTGGCTAGGATAAATGAGGTGAAAAGGGCACAGAAAATAAGAAGTGGAGTTTTTCTGGAAGCATTTCTGTGCTACAGTTTTTCCTGAGATTTAAAAATTAACAGGCATCAATTGAAACCTTAAAAGGAAGAACCTCAAAAGCAGTCCAATTTTATAATTTCAAGGACAATCAGATTTACATTAAAATATTATTTTTTTTTTTCTTGGTGGAACTTCTTGCCTGCTAAGCTTAAATTGGAAACGAGGTGATCCTCAGGGCAGAAGCACCAGAGCCTCCAGGCTGCTCCAGTCCCTGGTGGGCCAGGCCTGAAGACTGAGATGCTGCTAAAATGCTCCTTGAACTGTTGGAGGTTTCTTTGGTTTCTTTATTTTCCTCCTTTTTGAAAAAAAATTTTAATTTTTTCCGTGTGGGTTTTTGCTTTCTTCCAAAGAACAAAAAAATAACTTCCCATGCAGATTTAGTGTGTCCAGGACAAGGACTCTTTTGAGCTGTTTCACATACAGTCCCTATTCAAAAGAATCCTCTTGCAGCTTCTGAAGGAGCCCTGACAATATCACAGCTGGGTACAGCCCAGAGAGCATCTCTCTTACCAGGGCAGTGATAAGGGATTCCTGACCCAACGTGGCAAGTGTGCTTCACCACATTTCAGGGAGCTGTTGCCCAGCAGTGAAATAGATCTGAATATTGAAATCCTCCTGAATGTTAGCTTACTCCACTGAATTTGTTGGTATTAGTATTGCATTGGTATTACTGTTATGCTTTCTGTTGTAACAGCACCTACAACTTCCTACTGAGTCTGAGGCTTCTGGTGCCAGGAGTTATGTCCAGAGTGGGGAAATTTCCAAATTAAAGCTGGTCAAAAAACCTCTGGCATGTTTTTCCATGCCAACAGCTAAAATTTATAGTTTCTTTATGAAAGAGATCAAATATGTTCCTTTTAAAGAAAAGCTTGGTTTTAATTCTGTAGATAAAAAGAAATAAAAAGGAAAACATACTGGCATTTTTTTCCCCATAGGACCTGAACATCACTGGGCTGTTTTGTCACCAGTTCTTCACTGAAAAAGTTTGTATCCAGAAGGACATTGTCCTTGTGCAAGGTTATTTTCAGGGGGTGTGTGAAGTTACTGAAAGCTAAATAAAAAGTGACAGAAAAGTGATACTGAGTATGGTGCAAATAAAATGGAAGTGAATCCAGGGGTGAGAGTTTTCTAAGTGAATGTTCTGGGCTGGTTCCTCCCCCTGTGGTGCTGCAGTCATGTTTAGCAGGTCAGTAGATGGTTGGCAAAAGCCTGGTTTGATAAGAAGTTGCCTAAATGAGGCTAATGATGGCTTCTCCTGGGTAATGCAGGGGAGAAAAAGTTCAAAGCCTGGTATTTATGTGCACAAAGTCCAAATACCTGCCAAGTCTCTTTGATGAAGTGTCTTTGTCAGAACGATTAAATGAAGGTTAAAAAGGCCAGACCTTTTCTCAACATATTTGACTTGCTCTTTCTTTCCTCTCTTCAAGGTGTCTTCATGTTGCATTTATTTGCTTCATGAATTCTTTATTACACTAATCAGCCCTGATGTACCAACTCATTAGAAAATGAGCTGGAAATATAAGATCTGTCAAATTTCAGAGACTTCTGACATTGTTAGACTCAAGGGCCTTTTTGTGGAGAAAAGAGAGAAAGGAAAGAAGCTAATGAGGAAATGTCAGATAATGTAGAAGTCAATCCATTTGGGGATGAAGTTTTATAAAGTTCAGAGAGAAAAGTTGTAACGTTGCCAGGGTAAACACCTATTTTTAAATTTTTTTTATTTTTTTAAAATGTAAATTTTAGTACAGAGGATTTTTTTTTCTTACTGGTGTTACTGAGTGCTGCTGGCAACACCACTGGGGAATCTTTAGCCCTGGATTGCAGTTGTGTTGCCACACAGATTTTGGAGCAGGCATCTTGTCTGCTCACATAAAGCAGAGCAGAGCTGGATGCCAAGAGAAACCTTTCTCCAAAGCTCATTCTTTCCCCCTCCCGTTGGGAACAAGCCAGGTGGCAACTCCAAGGTGCAGGTCCAGAAGCCACCCTGCTTCTCTGGTAGTGTGAAGCTGAGGTCCCAGTGATGGGTCCCCAGCTGCTCAGGCAGTTTGTGTGTTCCTGGGGGACATGCAGAGGGTCCTGCCTGGGGTCTGCTCCTCGGAGGGGCTGAGCTGAGCATCCTGCCCACCCACCCACCTCCTGCTGCAGAAGCCAACAGGAGCTGTGGTTGCTCAGCACCTCATAAAAACCAATCCCCCGTGGGCTTGGGAGGGGTGAATGAAAGAGAAACTGGGCTCAAAGAAGAAGATAAGTTTGCTGGCAAATTATTAGTAGCAGTGAAAGCAAAACCTGAGGCATTTACATACCCATTAGAGGGGGATTTCAGACCTGGCTGCTGGCCTGCTTTGAAATCTTTGGTCTCAGGGGACGTTTGGCTGTACCCTGTGACACTGTGTTGGGGACAGCTGCCACCTGTGTCCATCCTGCTGATGGCACTTTAAGGCTTGGCTGGGGTTTATGGGCACCACTGCTCCTGCTGAACCTGGGGAGGTGGCAGGGTAGGCCAGCACCAAGGTGACCCTGCAGAAGGCCTCAGAGGCAGAACTGCAGCACATGGGACAGAGAGGGGTGATTCATTTCAAGGAGAAATCAGATTAGGCAGGGTGGGCTAGGGAAAGGGAAGGGGCTCTGTTCTGCTTTGCAAATCTTAACTCCATCAGAAAGGTGTCAAAGAGCTGGTACTTCCCTCTTAGTTCTTCCCCCTCTTTCCTTCCTCTTTCTGTCTCAGGCTGCTGTCTTGCCTTTTCTGCAGACACAATCCTCATCTCAAATTCCTGCTCTTTGAAGCCTGTGGCTGCTCAGGTAAAGCAGCCCCTTAGGGGAAGAGCCCAGGGATGTGGCTCTGACTCCTGAGGAGCCCTCCAAGTTTCTCTTCTGCCTCAAACCCACACAAACAAGATTTCCAGGGCAGTAGCAGGTGAAGAGCACTGGATCAGACTGGATTTTGGCACAATTCTGGTATGTTTCTATTTGCTTTATTGATGACTTTGTTTTAAAAGTCTTATCCAGAAAAAAATTGTAGGTGTTTTTGCATGGGAATATGCTCAAAATCATCCTGAACTTTCCCCTGAGTGCGTCGTGTTGCTGTGGTGTTACCAGCCACATCTTCAGGGTTTCTTAGTGTTTCCATGTGTTTTTAGTGTTCTGCTTGGTACTGGCTTATTTCCCTTTCAGTCTATCTGCTCCAAAGCCTTTAGCACCCTCCTGCTCTGGGTGTTTCTCTTGCCAAATAAAAAAGCCACTTCCCTGCAGGTATGAAGTCTGAATGCTCACCTCATTTGTTGCTGTTGGCTTGGGTGCTTTGCAGGCACTGGCAATCCTTCACTTTCTCTTCAGCCTCAGAGTCTCAACCAGTGAAACCCATTTTGCCTTCTGGATCTGACCTTTGGCTGTTGTTCTTCCCAGGTGTGGAACAGCAGCAGCCACTGTTCCCCTGGGCCACCCCCTTCCAGCAGTCACTGTCACCCACTGCCAGGGTGTTCTGCAGTGCTTCTGCTCTACCCCAGCACCTGCACTGGGCTCTAGGCCAAGGATGGCTACAGAAACAGGGAAGAAAATACACCAAATGTATCTTGAAATAATTGACATGGTTTTTTTCACTCACCCCCCCCCCCTCCAAAGCTTTTCTTTATATCACAAGGAAACTTCAGAGTCAATTTTTTGGAACGATTCTCCTGTAGAAAACATCTTGTAAGGATTTTGAACCTGCAGAAGTGGTGAGGTCAGGAGCTTTCCTTGCTAGACTCTGGTGATCTCTTATGGATCACTTGGAAGTGTTCAGTGCTGCTGGAGCCCATCTTGCTGCCCATCATTCTTCCTGATAAAGTTGCTCTTCATTTGTGTTTATTTCTTGCCTGTCTTGTCTGCTCTCCCCTCATCTCTCTTCTTCAAGTGGGACAGCCCCTGATGGGAGGTCTTCTGATTTAGATTTGCACCAGTTAATAATTTCTGTAAATAAATAAGCAGTTCACTGTCAAACCGTTTACATTTATATGAAAAAAAAATCTTTTGATACTTTCTTTTGCTTTTTCTTCTCTATTTATTTGGAAAGATTGTGCTCATCTTAGCACAGTTTTCCTCTGAAAAACAGAAGATGGAAGAAAAAAACTGGCTTCCCCAGTATGATATACCTGGGCTTTCTCATTCAGAATGTGAGGCTGAAAGGGCCAGTGAGCTTTCACTCCTTGAGACATCTTCAGCTCTTTTTTTCAGTAAGTTCAAACAAATTTCTGCAGCCATATATGGGGAAGTTTACATTTCTGCCAAGTGTAGGTTGATAAAGGGGAGACTTTGATCCCCTGGCCTGTCAGTTGTAGCTCATGTGTGCTGGGTCAGGACAAAAGTCTAAGTGCATTTCCCTTAACACATGAATTATGCTTCCTCTGAAGTATTGTGTCGGGGTGACAGTCAGGACTAAGCTGGTGTGATTGCTCTTGGAGAGATTTATCTGGGGAAAATCCTCTGCGAAGGAGCTGATTGCTAACATCTAACATTAACCAGGTTAATATGAGTTGTCAAACAGCTGACAGTGGGAAACAATCTCTATTTATAGGGACTGCAGGTATTTAGAAGGAAATGCACACACCTGCATGCTTAACCCAAAGACCCTATAAATAGAACACCTCACACTACCTCCATCAGGACTGGTGTTGTTGCAGGGGCTGCAGCCTAGAGACACCAGGTTTTCCCCTCTCTATATTTAAGTGGATTATTTGAGGAAAAGGAGTGATTTCATGAGGAGATAGTGCTGCTACCAAAATGCAGCGATTTGAAAGCACAGCAGCTTCCTGAATACTTGTGCTTTTATGTTAGCCTGACCTGGGGCTTGGGAAGTTAAGGATGCTTGAAACAAAAGCCTATTAGAAAAACAAGGTGAGCTCCCATGTATAATAGCTATCGTGTTACTTGGGGGCTTTGGGCAAAGACTGGTGAAGGGCAAAGGGTTTTCTGCTTCTTGTTGGAGTGCTTTGTGCTGCTGAACTCCATGGCAGTAAACAAACTGCTGAACCACTTCAGTATTAAGTGTAACAAATGCAAGCAGTGGGTGCTGAGATTTTATTTAAATCTCTTTACCACCTTTTTGTGTGCATTCAGGGCAGGTGTGTGTGGCTTGGGCTGTCCTGTTCCTTGCTAGTCTGGCTTTGTGGATACAGGACTCTGGTGCAGGAGGGCAGGAGTTGTTTGTGTGGTCATTTCTGCACCCTTAAGAAGCCACAGGAGGGTTTGTTAGTTCTTCAGGGCTTTGTGGATACAGGACTCTGGTGCAGGGGGGCAGGAGTTGTTTGTGTGGTCATTTCTGCACCCTTAAGAAGCCACAGGAGGGTTTGTTAGTTCCTCAGGGCAAGGGCTCATTCCTGCTAACAAGTGGTGCCATGTCCAGCATCAGGTCAAGGCCTCTGGGGATTACTGCAGCAGAAATAATTACCTTAGATGAGTTAAGGCAATGTTGGCTTGGTTGAACAGGATGTGTTAATTTGCTTGTGGGCAGAGCTCCACTTGACCAGAAATCCAAACCAGAAATTCCTGTGAGAAGGTTAAGGTGTATTTTTTCCCTCTCTGGGTCTGTATCCCATCTGGATCACCTGGATCTCTGGCTTGCTTTTGTCTGTAGCCCTGGAACTGCTCCCTGCAAGCATGCTAATAATAACCTGCAGCCCAAGGAGAAATGTGGTGTCACCCAGTGCTGAGTGAGCCCCATGGGGTCTTCCCAGGAGCTGCAGAGTGTGCAGAGCCTGGGAGAGGAGATCTCCCTAAAGTGGGGGCAATTGCTGGAAAAGTGGGTCTGATGTGTTCCTGATCTCCTCTCAGCAGCTTCTCAGCAGCCTGAAGGAGGTGAAAGCAGCCATTAGAAATCCTTTTCTTAAAAGTCAAGAGGGTGAAGGGACTCTGCTCATTGCAGCTGGGTGTTGCTTCCTTCCTGAGAGGAGCTCTGGGCTCCAGAGGGCTCCTCAGGGGCAGTGCTGAGCCCAAATTGTCATGTACCATTGTCACAGGATATTTTAGCACATCCAAGTGAAAAACCTTTCTGTGGGCATCCCGTCACTTGCTTTGGTGATTATGCTGCAAATGCCAGAGTCCAGAAAAAGGAAAGCTCTTGCTTCTGACTTGTGGATCTGCTGCAAAGATATCTCTGAAAGAGAAAGGGAGCTCTGTGCAGGAGCTCCTGTGACCTTTGCTAACCATCCCTCCATCCCTTTCCCACCAGGAACCCATGCAGTGTGAGCACCAGAGTGGTCAGAGAGGGGTTGCAAGATGGATTTGTTTTTTTCTGGTGGATTTCTCCTGCATGCAGATCTGTTTTACCTTACTGCTACAAAAGTCCCTCCTAGTTTTCAGGAAGCCTGTACAGAAGAATTTTCCTTCTGCTTTCCCCACTTCCTCTAAATGCTGTGCCAGACAAAGGTGCTGTAAAAATTGTAAACCACAGTTTGATCTCTCAGAGTTAAATGGAGTGACTCTGGTTTCACAATGGTTGAGATGACATGGGAATTGGGCACCAACATTTGTTTTTCTGTGGGCTCCCTGTATGGGCTTTTATTTTAATCTTATTTTTGTTCTTTCTTCCCTCCCTGCCCTGCATCCACCAGTTAAAATAGACCAGAAGAACCCAGTTTGAAGCAGCTAGGGAAGCAAAGTGTTTCGGGATGCCTGTGCAGCCCCATTACCCATTTGCAGCAGTGCTGGTGGGCTCTGGGGGGAAGAGAAGGGGCTGTGGGCAGCATCAGTCCCACGCTGGGTGGGAGAGGCTGGGCTCAGCCATGCCTGAGGACCAGAGGTGCTGGGGAAAGCTGAACTTTTATCTTCTAAGGCAGAAGGTGCAGCAGAGTGTCTGCATTAAGAGCGTGCCAGGGGAGGTATGTGCCTGCTTCTCAGCTCAGCATGTTAAAGACCCATCTCAGCTCAGGGTAAAAGTGTTGAAAAGGTTCCCAGGAACTCGAGTGAGCCCTCAAAGGAGTCTTGAATGGGTTCACAAGAGTCACAGACAAAAGGAAGAAGGCAAAGAGTGCAGACAGGGAGTCCCTGGAATGAGATAGTGGGCTGTGTTAGCTGTTCAAATGCCTCCTGATGGCATTTGCTTTGCAGATGTTTCATTCCACAAAGCTGTGATCTCTGTTCTGAAGGTTCCTGGAGGTGTGATCACAGAAACACTGGCAGGGAGCAGTAGTGGGCTGGTATTCCCAGCGTGCCCCACAATGCAGTTTGATTGTGGTCAGATCTGAAAAACCCAACAAAACAAAAGTAAACCCAAAACCCATAAAATATTCTATAAACCCTTTTATTTTCAACCCATTTGCATTTAAGGGCCACTCAAAAAACCCTCATTCATTCAGCTGATTCATTAAAGAGACTCAAGAACTTCAGTGACTCCTCAGGGACTTGAACTTGTGGTTGAAGTAACTGGGAAGTCCCAAATATGTTAAGGAAACCTGAAGCTGTCCTCTCTAACAGCCCCAAATTAATGTGCATTGAGGCTCTGATCATTTCCCACGTTAATTTTCTTAGTGCAGAAATAAAACCAAAGTAGTAAGAAAAAAAATCTACCAGGAAGGGACATTTAATAGCAATGGAAGTGTCACAGTGTGATTAATGTTCAAGCTTCAACCATTGGTGTTGCTCTCAGACCCCTCAGCCTGTTCATCTCCTGCTCAAACCACTTTGTTCACTTTGTTATTGAAAAGGGACACCTGGAAATGGAGACATTTGGAGGTGCAAAGGATGGAAAAAAGGTTGACTGCCCAGTGATGGGCAGGAGAGGAGCTGGAGCACCTGCATGGACCCTGGAGCCCTCCTCCAGGAGGAGTAGCAGACACCTTCCTTCCTCTTGGTGTGCTGAGGCAGCCTTCTCTCCAGGGAAGGATCTGTGCCATCCTTTGGTCACATCCCTCTGTTGGTGGCCTTGCCTCAGCTGTGTCTATTGGATTACACACTCCCGGGGCAGGCAGAAACATATGCTTTTGCTTTTTGGCTCAGCTGCTTCCAAACATTCACATCAACAAAAGAGAACACTGCAACATTATTTTTTTTTTTTTCCAGCTGATTGAGTCATCCAAATATGCAGTGGTAGGATCAGAGAATGAGAGATGTGTGATAGCTAACACAAAGCATCTTTGAGCTGCTGCCCTGGCCGAGCAGCTCCAGCTGATGCTGAGGAGCTCAGAGAGCTTTGGCTGATGCTGCTGTGCTGGGGCTGATGCCCACAGGTAGCCCAGGGTAAGGGATGTGACCTGGTGAGACTGTCCCCCTTGGCCAGCTGGGAGCAGGGGACATACAGAGGAGCCCTCTGGCCTTAGAGAACTTCTCCTCAGTTGTTGTAGGATATTCCCAGTGGGCAGCTCTCAAGAGTGAAGAAAATTATTCCTCTTTCAAAAATGAACTTGCTATTTTTTTTTTAAATTTTTTTTTTTTTTTTTAAATTTTACAGCCATTTGTGTGCTTCTTTTAGTGGTTTGGGCAGCAGGCACCAAAGGAGGATTGCTGAGGTGTCTGTCAGGAGCTGACCCCCTGCACTTGGAGGCTGCAGGGTCCTTCCTTTCCAAGCCCTGCAGAGGAACTTTCCAGTCCCACCTCCCTGCTCAGTGTCACCCAGGTGCTGTCCTCTGTGGGGAGGGGAGGTGCATGTATAGAAATCTTTTTTTTTTTTTAAATCCTAAACAGAACTCATAAACGCAAACTGACAAAAACATTCCAACAAAATGAAAAATTACATTAGTTTGGCAGGAACTTTTTCCATGTAAAACAATCTGGAGGCTGTAGTGCCTTAATGTTGACCATTACGACTGAATTGGCATGGAGTTACTGTAATAAACAGCCACTCAGAATAGTGTGACATTATTTTGAGGCTAAATCTGTGTTTCAGCTCATTACCAGCACTGAAGCAATGGACTCCACAACATTTTCTTTCAGTAAGAGGGATGTAAACCACTTTAGTTTTATTTTTGCCACAAAGCTTAATTTAGAAATTGGAGTAACAGCGATGGCCACCCCTCAGTAGGGGTCTGAGCACTGCCTGGTGCTGAGGACACCCCTGTGCCAGGGGCTGAGGGCACCTGCTGGCTTTGCACCAGCTCACTGTGGGGCTGCCCTTTCCTGTGGAATCTGGGGGTTTTTTTGCTAGGAAAGAGGAGAATTGCAGCTCCTTCCTCTGGGCTGTGAGTGCAGTGGTTTCAGAGCAGGCTTCAGAGGAGACTTGGGTTGTCTCCTTAGAGCAGCACTTCTCTAAGGACCAGTAGATTTCAGGCTGTGACAAGTGCTTTTTCTAAATAAAGCCCCTAATGAAATAAATGAGGAGCTTCTGTTGGTTGAAACAAACGAGGGCAGCCCTGCCCACCACTCTCTGGGAGGTGACACCATGGGGACCCATCTGCTGTGTCACCCATAGCGCTGGCATCTGCCCGCGCCCCGGCCGCAGCCTCGCGGCGTTTCTCCTCGATGAGTTCAACTTCCAACCCCCCCCTCTCCTCTTCCTTTCTCTTCTTCCCACCTCCCTCCCTCCCTCCCTGCTCCTTGACAGAGGCGCAAACACTCTTAAATGAGAGATAGTGGCTTCCATCCAATGGAGCCCCGGTTAATCACCGAACATCGTGGGAAAAGCACAAGATGAGGGCCGAGAAACAGCCCATTGTCTGGGCAAGATTAAAGCCCCAAAAGCCGTATTGTCTGCTGAGGGGATAAATCTTCCTGCTGTCACTCAAGCACTGAATTAAATTCCCCTTCATTTCTAAAGGGGCTTATCTGTACTGAATAGGCTGTTGCGCCACAAGCGTAAGGGAACGTATTAAGTGAGCTCCTGTCTTGGGCACCTTCACAAATAGACGAAAAACAGGAGCAGATCTGGAAGGGGTGGGCTGGGGGGGAGGGAAGAGCAGGAGTGCTTGGGGCTGGGGAAAAGAGGAGGGATGGTAATTGTTGTTGCAGGTCGTTATTACTGAAGGAGGGAAATGAAATGGCCATTTTGCTTGGCTCTCCAGCTTCCTCCAGCCATTGAGATAAAACCGAGGTGGAGTGTTCGGAATGAGCATCCTGCGGAGGCTCGGGATAAGGGATGTCCTGGTGTGGTCTGGGAAGGCCCTGAAGGAGACTGTGCTGCTCTTTCAGGGTCCCCAAGGAAGGAAGTGGCTATGGGTGCGTTGGCAGGGACCTTCTGCCACCCAGGTTGTCTCAGGAGGGATGGCTGTAGCTGACTTGAGGAGAATATTTTTGCACAGGGTTTGTACCACGTTTGCTCAGGTGCTGGAGCTGGGTGACCCATGGCTGCCCAGGGCTCTGCTGGGAGCTGGGGAAAGGAGGAATATTATGAGCAGATGAAATGTCTCAAGGAGCCCACGGGTAACACCACCAGTGCTGCTTCTCTAAAGGCTTCCCCTGGGCTTTGGCAAGGGCCCAGCACCATGGGGACACAGGACACACACAGTCACTGCTGGTGTCTCTGCCATCCTCCACCCCCTGCCACTCACAGCATTCCCCACACAGAGCCAGCCTGCTCGGGCATCCCACCCATGGGTGCCTTCATGGGGGTGAGCATTGTCCCATGATTTTTGGTGGTTCCAAGTGCAGCTTTGGAAATGCAGCAGCCGGGGACACGGAGGCTGGGCTGTGAACCAAGTGTCAGATCATCAGCTTGGTGTGTTGGGGGCTGAGGCATCTCCTGGGCATGGTGTCTGCTGTCTGAGGGATCCCAAAGGCTGGAGGGTCAGTGCAGCTTCCTTTGCACCCCGGGTGATGAGCTTTCCTTCTCTGGGATGCTTAGAGCCCAGAGGAAGGGCAATCAGACTTGGCAACACCAATCAAGCATTTTTTCATATTAGTAGCTATTCCTTAGTGCCAAGTGATAATAATGGCACCAAACCCAGTGTTAATGTTTGCAGGTTGAAGGGGATGGATCACTCTGTTTAGGAGGGACTGAATTCTGGTGCTTTGTTGGTATTCTTTCTTTTATTATCTGGGTGACTTTCTTTTTATGGAACATTGCTTTGCCATCAGTGAGGATCCAGGTGCCTGATGTGCACAGTCTGTGTTGGCAGCTTGGGCACTGTGCTGGGGGGGGATGAAGTGCACATGGAGAAAGTTCTCCATTGCAGTGGGGTTGGAGAGTCACTGCTCTGACTCAAACCAGCCTGTTACTGATTGCAGATACAATGCAAATGTCAAAGGACAGCAACATTTATAAATTTCTGTTTACTGTGTAAAATATTAACTATGCAAAACATACTCAACAGAGGGATCAGGCTTTTCAGTTTAGGAAAGCAGATGATTATACTTCACCTTCATGTTAGTGTATTGGATTAGGAGCAGACTGCATTTTGCTTCTGGTACAATTTGGTAAGTGCTAAACAGGATTTTCTGCATCCTGAGTGGAGTTTCCTCTTGTTGATAGGGTTTAATGCTCTCTTGTACAAGTCTCTTACTGTGCAAATACCTCCAATCTCTCCTTTTAGCAACCCAAACCATTGCTTAAACAAGTGGGTTTACACCTGCTTACCAGATTAATTTAATTAGCCAAAAATAGAGTGAAAGAACTGGCTGGAGAACAATGGTTTGCAAAGAACACTTTTTTTCTATTTCTTGTTGAATCTGGTAAGCCAGGGGAAGCTGGATTGAAATATTATTCCTCTTAGTTTCCTGGCTTCTTGTTTTTATATACTAACTTGAGAAAAGAAATGATCGAAAGAATGTTTGGAGGTTTTTGTATTTGAAATAATAGAAAACTTTTTCTACTGTTTCATGCCATCATATGAAAGAGCTGATCTAGTCCTTTGCTATTGAAGAAAATCCCAGTTATTTGCCATCTATGGTTATTTCAGTTCTGAAGTTTTGCTCAAAGAAAAGCTAGAGCTGATCTCTCAGCCCGTGTGGTCTCAGGAAGCAAAAGGCTTGTACTGAAATTGCTGGAGCTGGGACCTGTCCCCTTTCTCAAACCCACAAATTGTTAATTATTTGGGAAAATGAATCTTCCCCATAGAGACATTTTATTTCAGCAACCTTAAAGATGTATTTTCATTTCACCCTTATTTTTAAGGCTCTTTACAGATCAGACCTCTCATTTTAGGCAGACAGCATTTTGCAGCAAAAAAAGGAGCTGTATAGTAAATGTCAAATTGTCTTTTCACACTGATCTTCCTTTATCTTTTTAAATTTTCATAAAGTGACACTAGACAAACTCCTGTTTTAATAAATCCACATTTTCTAATAAATACAGTTATTTAGAGGTACACTGGGTCGGACAATTGTAAAACCACTGAATTACATACACTAATTTGGTTAGAAATCAGCTGGTATTTTCCTATTGAATTGAGATCACAGACTGTTCCATGCATTTTTCTTCATATTCTACAATCTTTTGGAAGAGGCACAAAATTTAAGTAAAGCACCTTCAGAGTCCTACACAATGCTACTTTTAAAGTAATTTGTATTTAAAAAATAATAATAACAAGCAAACAAACTTGTTAGCCCATAGGATGCTTCTGCCCCGTGGCTTAATGGCACAGGTCTTTATACATCCAAATCCAGCAGCTTTCAATAACAAAGGATGAAATTCATGAAACAAATTGCTCCTCTCTTCATAAGTCACACACTCCTGTGCCAGGGTAAGGGTGTGTTGATAACATTAAAATAGTTTGGTCGCCAATGAATTGTAAATTCCCACCGAGCCCTGGGCCTCGGCAGTGAGCTGGGAACAGCGTGAGCCTGGCCACAGAATGCCACAGATTGGGGCACTCACTGCTGCCTTTTGTGTGACATCTTTTAGGGTAAGAGCTGAGGAACACCACTGGGAGTTTTGGTAGGCAGCCTTGAGGGGAAAAAACCAAAAAACACCCAACAAACCAAGGGTGAAATATGCAGAAGCCATTTAATGAACATCCAGGGGTCTGTGGAGCTGGGATCTCTGGGGATCCCAGTTCAGGGGAACAAAGGACACATGGCCACCAATTCCTTCCTGCCAGAAGGCAGTGGGTTTGCTCTCTGCAGGCAGAGCTGCCTCAGAATCCCAGCTCCTGGTGCTCCACCTGCTCTGGAACAGGTCTGGAGGGGAGAGAGACTTCAGGTTTGGGGCACCTTGGGGCTCTTCTGCTGCTGTGCTGAAAGGAGCACAGAGGGGCCTGGGCTGCAAAGGGACCTCCAGGGAAGTGCTCTGGGGAGGAGTGGTCGTGGTGCTAGGATTCCACATGGAATCCTTGAGGAACTGTGAGTTTTTAAGAGGTGAAAGAATAATGCTGTGGTTCTGCACTTTGTTTTTTTCCGGTTCATGGTTAAATTTTTTTTTGTTTTTTAATTGTCCAGCATGATTTGGCCTCGACTGAACCTACAGGTGACAAAAGCAGCCAGAGCTGGCTTGTCACAGCAGTTTGGGTGAACACCTCCTGAATTCCAGCAGGTCTGGGGACCAGCACCCATCCTGCCCTCTGAGCTCTGCAGCAGGGTGCTGGGGCTCTCTGCACTCAGGGCAGGGGACCCCAGAGCACCCAGTTCTTCAGGCAGGTCAGGACCCCAAAGGGTTAACAAACAAACTGCCTGGATTGCTTTGTTCACTGGAAATCTAATCAGATGTTAACCTACAGTCTATATCCAAGCAATCCTTTCCTTATGATAGTGATTAGTATTACACTCAGAATGAATAGAGCAAGGAAAGATTCCTATGGTAACCTTCCAAATGCATTCCACCGGCAGGCTCTGCCTACTCACAATAATTACATTCTTAACTCGTCTAACAAACGGCATGCTAATTAGCTGCTTAACCAGCCTCAGCTCATTATTACCAAGGTTGGGCAGGCTTGAGTAAAGTGACCCAGAGAGAACAAGCCCACTTAAAAAAAATAATAGTATTAATAAGACATTTGTCAGCTTTGCGGTGGAGATGGAGCCTCCCCTGTGGTGCCGGGACACTCCGGGTGCCTGGGTTGGCCTTTTGGGCCAGCAGCACCCACCAGCTTCCCCTGTGCTCCCCAGGAGCTGGGCTTTGGGTTGGCACCTGCAGGGCTTGATAGTCACCTACCAGAATCCATGGTACCAGCTACCAGAGTCTCCTCAGGCCCCATCCCAGCTGTGCTGGACACGCTGCTGAACCTCCAGAGCAGACCTGGTGCACCCCAAGCATGGCCCTCACTGAGCTCTCAGCACCTCCAGACACATGGGTGGTTGTGTTTGTGAGTTCCTGAAGGTTTACCTCTGAAAAATACCCCTGAGGCTTGAGCCCAGCTCCCTGTGTGGCTCCACACAGCAATGGGATCTCCAATGGGACTGAGGGAAGCCTCTTTCAGAGACATCCACCTCCATTCTACAGTTGTGCTGTTTGCTTTTGGAGGATGAAGGAATTTCCTATGATTGAGATCCATCTGCTGCCTCCAGGTTCAAGCAGGGAAGAATGGGCTGAGCTCCTGAGCTCCCTCCCCAGAATCCCAGCATAGTCTGTGGTCAGAAGGAAGCTGATCTGCCCCTCACCTTGTGTTTCATCACTTGGCTTTGCTCTATTTGCTTTCGTTGTGTTCAAATGTTTCATTTCCTCCTGCTCCACTGCAGGGACACTTCCAGCACAGGGAGAATGAGGAGAACAGGACTGTCCTTGCAGCTTGGGGAAAGGTGTGCATTGTATGGTTTTAGTGTCAACCCCCCTGGTCCCATTCCAGCAGCCCTGGCAAAGGCAGTTTGCAGGCAGGAGTGTGCTGGGGAGGCTGCTGCTTAGGCAAGCACTTCAAATCCAGTTGTCTTTATTGCTAGTCAGGTTGGCTTACAGTAGCTCATGTGGTTAAGGAAAGATCACAAAAGTGAGGGGTTTTAAAACTCTTTTTACAGTTCTTCAGTCTCAATCCACAAAGTTAATCCTAATGTAAACAGAGAATGACACGATTTATGTGCCACTAAATGCAAACTGGTGATACTGCAGCTCAGTGCAGTGGTAAGGTTTGCTCTAAATACAATCTGTTCAGTTTTATGTCCTTACACCAGCTGGAAAGGCCAGCTCCCTTACCATGATTTCAAATATTGATTTGGTTTGCATACATCAAAACATTACGGTCATATATAAAGCAGAATGTTTATTTTTGGGTTTCACACTTCCAGCCCTTTTAACACCTTAATGTGCTCTTGCATTTTGTTGCACTCCTAATTATTTTCCCCTCTTCACCTCTGCAGTTTGTTCTTACATTGCTAGAATCCAACCATATGAATAATGAAACAAAGCTGAGCACACTCTCTCCAGCAGAATACAGCTTCCTTCTTGTCCAAACTTCCAGGGAATCCCAGGCCACAGAGTGTACAATTCCAGTTTTAAAAGTAGTGGGTCTCCAATTTGTGTCATGCATTTGCCTGTCACCGGGTGGTCTGAGGCTGCCTAAGAGGCAGTTTTATGATCAAGGATAGGTGCATACAGTTTGAACTTTTACAAATGTGCAATTCTCTAGGAACAGTGGCTTTCTTCATTTCATTCATGTTTATCAGTAGCATAGAAATGCCTGTGTCTTGGTGCAAAATATATTGTTATCTCTTTTCCTCATCATAAGAAGTTGGCAAACTTTGTCAGTAAAAGCTGGGAAAGGGTTTTGTCCCCATGGGTGTTTGTATTGACTTTTTCAGCTGCTAATTCCTGCCCTTCTGTGTAAAGATGGGGTTGGAAGGGAGGTGTGTGCAGTTCTGCAGGCAGGTGTTGTAAGGATGAGGATTTGCCAAGTTTCAGGAAGTCAGACATCATTAAATAACCCTGTAGGTGCTCAGCATTTGCATTGTTCCCACAAGCAATAGCTGGTCCTGAACCAGAACTGTCAGTGCCAGGATGGTGCCAGACAAAGGATGATTGGGGGATGAATTCCTATTTTGGTTACCAACTGCTTAAGTGTACTACTTAATAATGTGTATCATGCTACATATATCTTAATCTTGGCTGGATGAGAAATAAATCCTATGGATAATTTTCACAAAGATCTCCGTGGATACTGACTGTGTTTAGCTCTTTGTTTCTCAGTGTTAGTGACTCCCCTACCAGCTGCTCTTCCCTGTCCCTTCATCTCTCTGTGGTAACAACCTCAATTTCTATTTGAACACTAAAAAAGGTCCCCAAGATTTTGTCTCAGAGTTCCTGTGTGTTCACCAATTGCAGAACAGGAATGATACCATGTGAATGATGCATCCAACCAAGAGAGAAGAAGGGAGCTCATGTTTCAGCTCTGGTTTGGAAGCTGGTTACTGCTGCAAGTTGAGCTGGGCTAGGAAAAGGATTCAGGGAAATCACACATTGCTTTCAGGCTAGCTTGCATGTAGGATTATTATTGCATGTGGCTGTGAGTGTTTTTAACAGACAGTATGTTAAAAACCATCTTTTTTAGTGTAAAGCACAATACTCTTACTTAAGTTCTGTGTTGATTGGTGAACAGCATTTTAATGGTGAATATCACTTTAGCCATTGCAAATGGAATGGGAAATAACCCAAGGTTTCCAATCTGTCAAGAATCCCCACTGGTCAGTCAGGTGTGACAGTCAGGGAGGATCATCATCTCTTGGGCTTGACACTGATGTTCACACTCAGCACACATGGGCTGAGCTGGGTGGTGCTGAGGCAATGAACACCCCCAGCATGGGCAGGGCTGGGCTCTGGGTGAACAGGAGGGTTGGTGGGGATGTCCCAGCTGGAACCTGAAAGGGTTTTGTTCCTCCCAAGTCCATGCCAAGTATTAAATCATCTAGCATAGCATCTAGAATAACTCAGTGAAAAGCTAAGAGGGTGCAGAGACTTGGAGTCATCTGGCCCCAGGTTTTTCAGCAGCATAGAGTCATTTTTTTGTATTTAAGAAATTTCCTTTTACTGCTGACTCAAGCAGTGCTGTGTGTTAGGAATCAGCCGGAATTTTTGCACAAAACCCTGCAGAATCTCCTTTTATGTTGGAGAAATTCTCCTTCTCCCTCAGACAAGCTGTAACTTCTGAAATTCCCAAGCCTGTTGGTCGGGCAAGTGGAATTATTAGCAACGAGATAGCCCATTTTCTAGAAGAAAAACAGAAAGTGCTGGAAATCATCTTTGCTGCTTGCACACTGGTGGGGCTTTGGGTTGTTCAGCTGTTGGTAGGCAGAACCCTGCAGATTCGGGGTGTAGATTTGAACAACTTCCCCCCCCCAGCCCAGTGTGAGGCTGTGGTCCTGGATGAGCCTCTAACTGGAACTGGAGCATGTTCCTAAACCACCCCCATCTGTGTGAGGCCATGAAGGAACAAGGAAAAGGAAAACACAGCTTCTGAGATGGCTGTGAAAGATTGGTATTATCCTGCCCCAGATGGCACCAGCTGTACTCCTGGACCAGCACTAAATGACTGTGGCTTGTGCCAAATATGTACTTGAGTGGGTTGTACATGCCCTTTACAAATAGAAGCTGAATGTTAATAGATACTGAAGGAAACCCACTGCCAAACCAAACAGAGCCCCTGGATATATACAGGGCACGCAGGGAAATTATACATTTCAGCAGGCTCGCTGCAGAATGCGTGCGAAGGATTTCCAAGTGTTGGTGGATTTAATGTGCCGGTTGCTAATTCTCCCTCTGCTAATGGTGAGGACGCAGGAAGAAGAATGAGGAGAGGTTAAAGGCCCCTGGCACCGATACCGTGTACATTCGGGAGAGGGTCAGCCTCTGGGGTTGTAAACAACATCACATCTCGGAGTACATGGAGTCCTGATCCTTTCAGGTATTCGAGCCTTTGTCTGCTGATATAACGCTCGCCTGTCAGCCCCACGGTCAGAGGCCCAATCTTTTTTTCTTCAGTTGCTGAAAAGGTCCCAGCGCCACATCGGGGCACACACTGGCTGCCTATTCTCCTTCCCCACGGAACGCAATCACCGGACAACTCGGCTATAATTCACTCCCTGGCCAGCCCTTTGAAAAGGTGGGCTGCCTCGGCGCTGTTAGCCCAGCAAGATAAATCATGTACTCGAAATTAACTTCCATTGAAAGGAAGGGGTGGAAGAAAAGCTGACTGGTCAGGCGGAGCACGCTAAAGAAAAGATGACTGGAGCTGATAAATGTCATTGCGGATAATTTGGGGGCTGTGATTAAGATCTTATCTAGGTAGGAAGTAAATAGAAAAGACTTAATAAAAGTCCTACCCGGGGATCCGTCCTTACCGACTTGTGAAGTTTTAATTTTTGTTTTTTATGTGAATATTGAGGAGAGCACCGGAAAGGTCTTCATTAAAGGGAGAGTTTTTTTCAGGGTGCTGCCTCAGAGGCTGGCACTGCCTGGGTGAAACTGTACAGCTTCCCCCCACTCTTTTTTTTTTTTGTTGTTGTTCTTTTTCTTCTCCAGTGGAGAAAGAAAGCATCTTTGTCTAAAAATTCCTTTAAAAAGCTAAAGAATAAACAACTGGGGGAGAACTGATGAGGATTTCTGGGTAACAATCATCTGTTTTTTCTCTTCTCTTTTTTCTTTCTTTAATGAATGGGCTTTGCTGCCATAAAATTCCCTACAAATAAAATGTAACCTTATCCCCAATATGTGTAAGGGAGAGAATGCAGAGGCCTGTTTGTCTATAAATTCACATACTGTTCATTCAGAAAGCATAAACTGCCTCCTATTTTTATTGCACTGGCTAGAATTTGCTTTTATTATATTATTAGCAGTAGTTTGCTTTTTTTTTTTTGGCTCAACCAATTACTTCAGCAACCTGCAAGCAATGAGCAGAGAGCAGCAGTAAACTCAGTGAACATCTGTGAGCCTGAGTGACAGGGATCCAGAGCCCAGTGTGAGTTTCTGTCACCAGGGAGGCTGCAGCCCTCCCTCCCTCCCCTCCTCCCTCACCCTCCACTCCATGCTCAGCCTTTGCAGCCTGGAGCAAGCACAGACAATCCCCAACAGCTGTACAGCTGTTTTCTGTGTACAGACTTCTGTTAGCTAATGAGAATGTTTAAATTTTTATTGAAGAGTGTATCCTGTGATCTATAACCTACCTAATCCAAATCTCGAAGGGATATTGAACTGCCAGAGCTTTCCAGAACCCTCAAAATGCCACCTCCTAAACTACCCAGGCTTCTTATTTACTTCTTCTGTAGCTTTTTACTGCTTTCTCTAATATATAGAACACAATTCAGGATGCAAACTGGGTAATGCATTTAAAAAACAAAACCAAAAAAACCCTAAAAGGAACAGCTAAGGGTGCAGAGAAAGGGGCTGTGAAGAGCCAGGGGCACTGTGTTGTTGGGCTAGAAATCAAGTTTGGAGCTGAGAGGCAGACATTTATATTGACTCAAAGAAATCAAATCTGGAGAATCTGTGAGACAGAAGATACTGATGTGTTTCTGATCCCTTTGTATCTCCAGGTTCTCTTCCTGCTGTTCCAAAAACAAAGAGGAAAAGGCAGGCAGAGTAGTTCCAAGCAGTGTCTTTCCAGACTCTGCTGTTGGGTAAATTCTGGTACAGAAGTGAGGGCCCAGAGCAGAAGCTGCAAGTGCTGGGCTTGTGTGTTCCAACCAGCAGCTGCCTCCTGGAGAGAGCTGTGTGGGATGGGGACAGCCCTCCTGCAAACTGGCTTTATCCCAGGTAACTTCTTCCCTGGGTGCTGAGCCTGGGATGGGCAGTGCCTGCTCTGCAGAAGGCAGTGGGAAGGCTCTGCTGAACCTGGGAAAGGAGAAGGATAAGCAATGTCCTCAGGCTTTTAGGAGAGCTGTGCCAGCTTTCCTGGGGATGCTGGGGAGAAGGTAACTGTGGTTCCAGCTCCGAGACGCCTGCAGCTTTCTTTGTAATTAAACACTTACTTAAGTGTCTGCCTGTTGTTGCTTTCTTAGCCTGGGGAGGGTTGTCTTGCTTGTATTTATTTTAAGATCTTGCAATAACAAAACTTGCAAAGTTCCAGGGGAAACCAAAAATGTAAAAAGTGGACGTTGCACTCAGCAGAAACATAGAATTATTTCATAGGATGAAGAGCTGAAAAATTAAGTCTTTTCTTCTCATTTGTAAATTCCCTGTGTGCTGCTGCAGGTTTCTATACGTGTTGTCACTATTTACAAGCGTGAAGTTGAGAGTTTAGTGCTTTATTTAAAGATGCATCTGCCTTGGGGAGCTGGCTGGGTCCTGCTTGCCACCCGTGTGTCACTGGTCACTTGAGCCACAGGAGACTGCTGTTCCAATATAGGATATCTGCATGAAAATATTTAAACCATAGCCTGGCTGTAAATGTTGGCTCTGAGATGATAAGCAGATTGTGCTCTTGTGGCACTTTAATGCCCATAAGTGTAGAAATCCCAATGGGTATGGGAACAAAAATGTCTGTGCAAGCTACTGACCTTATACAGCTTGCAGGGAGTGGTATGGGATGCAGCTTCCATTAGATTTTGGAGAGATGTTTGCCAGCTGCATCATGAGACACAAGCACCTCTTAAACATGAAACATAAAAAAGAAAACTGCAGGTTTGTGATGCAGCAAGCACACGAGGTGCTCCTGTGCTTTATGGACCTGATCTGCTGCCTGCTCCCCTGCTCCCAGATGCTGACAAGAGGACAGGTATTTTCCTTTAAAGAAACTGAAGGCAGTTTCTGGGCTGGTTTTTCTCAAGTATTCCTTTTGAATCAAATCACCTGCCAGTCTTCTGCTGGCTTGCCTTGTACCTGGCTGTGCTGTAGAAAATTCACAGCATCTTTCTTGAGAAATTCCTCCTCTGAAATGGAGTTCCACACACAGGCCCCATCCTCATTCAAAGCATCTTTTGAGTCTGATTTGGGAACACTTCCCAAGTGATGGGCATGGCTGTCGTGCAGTGATCTCACCATGTCAGGATGCCCCTTGTAATGGCTCTGAGAAAGCTGTGGAGCCACTGAACTCTGAGTCAGGTAAAGAGCAGCACGAGGATTGGAAAGTGACAGATAAAGCAAATATCCTGCTCCTAAACAAACACAGCAGGACAGGAGAAGATGACAAATGATGGGATTGTGTCAGCTTGAAAACAGATTGGACTAATGGCATGCTGGACTTTGCACTCCGGGGGATCAATACTGCATCAGGCAGGAGCTGGAGCCCTGGTGAGCTGCAGGGCAGGGATCTGTGCTGATCCCTCACCTCCAAACTGAGCCTCAGCCTCCAGGGGCACCTCTGTGCTCTGGGACTCTTGCAGGCTTCAGGGATGGAAACAGAGATGTGGCAAAGGCTTTGCCTTTCCTAAATCCTGGCACTGTGCTGGGAGCTCTGAGCTCACCTCTTTCTTTCAAACATTCTGTTTGTTTTGTTTTGTTCTTGGAGGCAGGGATGTGGAATTGAGTACTTACAGATAGAGAATAAAAAAAAAAAGGTTTATTTCTTGCACTTTAAGGCAGACTGTGCACATAAAATGAATATATTTTTTCCTGTCTTTGTTCACTTCTGTTCCCAAAAGCTGCAGTTGGTACAAACTGGCTTCACTTTGTGCAGAACTCAGAGAAACTGACCGGATGTGATTTTTCTGTGCACGATGCAGAAATATGCTCCTTTTTCAATACAAATGTGCATTTACATATGTATAGGGAAAAGATAGCTGGCAGTTGTTTGGGACAGGCAGCTCTTGTCTGTGTCTGACCCCCAAGGAGGGGATGCAATGCCAAGCTGCAGGCGAGAGGGTGTCCCTCCTGCTGCTCCTCAGGCACTGTCTCCTTCTCTGCTGGGATTTCTGTCACCTGGGCCTGCCCAAAAAACATTTCCTCTAGCAGGGGCCACCAGAGGTGTCAGGCTGCAGTTTTGTTTTCCACAGCTGCTGGTTGCATTGAGGACTCAACACTTTTGTTAAGCAACTTGTGATTTTCTCCTCCTCTCTGGTGAGCAACAGAAGGCAGGGGCATGGTCCTCAGTTGAGGGCTTGCTTTTTGGCAGTGAAGGAAGAGCAGAAAGTGTTTGTGTCCAGTGCAGCCCCAGTGCCACGCAACGAAAGGAAAAGTCTGAAGAGCACCTGGCATTAAGGGGTGGCAGCACCCGCTGCCTCCCAGGGGGATCTCTGCTTCTCCATCTCCTGGGAAAGCTCCCAGACCCTCTCCCAGGAGCAGCCTGCACCTGGATGGATCAGCTGCTGCTGCTCAAAAAGCCTTTGGCATAACTCTGTCAAACTCAGAAGCCTTCTGGCCGCTGACCCGTTTTTTAGGGAGCAGTTTTGTTTTATTTTAGTTTTGTTCCTAACTAAGGCTCTTGAGGCTTCTCCCTGCTGATCAGCAAGTGCAGAGTCCTGCTGCATGGCCACCCCTGCCTGCTCCCTGGCCTTTCCTTCCTTCCCCAGCCCCTTTCCCTGCTCCTGATAAAGCTCCTGTGGCCAGAGCCAGGGCTGGGGGGGGCCAGAGCTGAAGCCCAACTCCAGCGAGTTCAGAGATAACAGAAGCAGCAAGGAAATTGAAACCTGAGGTTTTGCAAAGCTGAAAGTTTCCGGATGGGCCTCTTGTGCCTTTGAGTGTTCAGACTCAGTCCTGTCCCTCCTCTTCTCCTGTCTCAGAAGTCTCCAAGAGGATTGGGAAGGATCTCCCAGCTGGGATCATCCCAGCTCCAGGCTGCACCCTGCTGAGTGCTGAGCCTGAGATGAGACCCAGGCATCTCCCTGGAAAACACACCTCATCTGCTGTGTCTGAGTGTGGTTTATTAAAAATACCTATTCCTGTCAGTCTGAGAGGGTCCCCCTTTTCTCTGGCGTGCTCGAAAGGGTTAACTGTTTCCTGATAAATGGCACTCTCTTTACCAGCTATTAGTTGTTTACCTGAGCTAATAAGATTAATGTCATATTGAATATGGGGGGAAAAAATCCCTTGGACTGACAAACACATGCTTTTAGATTTATATGCTAATGACCACGGGCATGAAATTAATGCTAAAGAGACTTTACAGGAATGCTTTTGCTTGATCAAGAAAACACGAAAGAATTAACAAACTTCAGTATGACCTTGTACATCCCGTCCTACAGATCACATTGAGGAGCTCACAGGAATGAAATCAGTAGGACTGCTCTTGTGAGAGAGGGTTTGTAGGATCAGCCTTGGAAATGTGTATTTTTAACTTTGAAAGGTCAGGTTCAGAGCCCAGGAGATCCGTATATTGCTTGTGCTTTTCCAAGGTGTTTATTCAGCTTTAAAGTCTCTTCAGAAAGAGAAGGAAAGAAAGCCTCTTGTGTGCCTATCAGTTTCTCTGTTGATATTTCTCTGTACCCATTTGATATTTTAGATAAATAGGCATTATCTCATCTGAAGGAACTCTTTGGAGGGCAGCAAGTATTTTTTATTAGAGTCCAACAAGCTGCTATTTTAGAAATTATATAAATAGCTATGCTATGGAGAGGGGGGGCTTATCTGGAGGATATTTAATCAAAAACCGAAATTAAATTCCAAGCAAAATATGTGGAAATAAATCATGGGGAAATTTAGCCATGAACAATGTAAACATTTTATATCGTTAAAGTATTTAATTAAAATCAAGTAGTCTCAGTTTGTGTAGAAGTACTAGAATGCACAGTTTCAGTAACCTATACGGACATTTCAATTTCAAACTAAATGCATTTTGGCCTCTGAAAGGCTGTGTATATTCCCCCTGCTTTCCTTGTCTCATAAACACTGATGCAATGCAAATTAAGAGGTGATGAAATTGATGAAGCTTAAATGGAAACACAGTAGTAGCAGCCTTGGGCAGAAAAAAACGCTCTTCAGATACGTGCTGTGCACACACATCCTTCAGAAGCCTTAAAGATTTGGTTAAATTCTTCAGGATGGGCTAAAGACCAACTTCTAGTGCCCCTCCAGGGGAGCCTGCAGCAGCTTTGCTGCCTCTCCCAGCACATGCAGCTCCTGAGTTACATCTTCTGCAGAGGAGGAGGGGGAAGCTGGGGAGGGAATGCTCCTACACCTTCCTGTCACTGCTGGAGGTTAGAGAAGGGAGATGCCAGTGAAGGATCTCTGCTCCATGGGAGATGATCTGGCTTGAAATCAGATTTGGGGGGTGTGCTGGGGGAGGGATGCAGGCAGCGAGAAGTTTAGTCTCAGTATTGTCTGGCTGGCTTGGTTACTGCCATGATCTCACTGCTTCTGGTTGTCAGATAGTACTAAAATAATAGAAATTATAGGCAGAGAGTGAGAAAGTGATGCCATTTTACATGTATTTCAAACATTGCCTCTTTTTTTCTGAATTTTCTTGAACACCAGCAGTTTAAACCAACTAACAAGCAGAAAGCCCCTTTCTTATTATCTTCTAGCTTTTTTCTGTAATTTATGCATAACGTGTGCTCAGAGAAGCCAGAGGAAAAAGGAGTGTTTTGCATTTATTTTGGCTTGTCTTCCCTTGTAACACGCTTGCTTGGGCCAGAGAAATTGCACATCATATGGGTGGTGGGGCAAGCTCTGAGAATCCCAAGAAATGCTAATGCCTAATTTCTGCTTAGCTTTAATAATAAATACATTACTTCACCGCAGCATTAATTGGAATCAGTTGATGTATTTAATAAATTAAAACTAATTCTCCACTCAAATATCTCAAAGGAATCTGCTAATTTGTGGGTTTTTTTCTAAGCAAATCGGAAAGCTTGGACGTGCCTGTGACCAGAGATAGGGGCCAAAAGTTTCCTCACCTGTGCAGCACGTGGGATTTATGTGGCCAGATGTGTATGGCATGGAATTTTGCAAAATGCAATTGCATTTTCCATTTTCAGGAATGTTTTATCTGAATGAGGAACTCTGCAAAGAGCCCAGATGCACATTGAGTTATCTGTTACCTTAACAGCCAGCTGCACATGAAGGAAAGTCTGTGTGTGGTGTTTGACAAGTGAAAATGCATTGAATCTGCCACAGTCATTTGTCTTTATTGTAGCCCTAATTTGAATGAAAGCAAGTGCTAATAGAGGACACGGTTTAAGAAAATTCTGCACATAGGCAAAAATATCTTGCAGGGGGAGAAACTTGTATTATGATTTAATAGCCTGGTTTATCTTTGCTCCTGGCAAAGTCTGCCAGTGTGGTGGTGCTGGTTCCTGCTCCAGGTGTTAGCAATGCACAAAGCTCCCTGTCCCCTGCCCCCCCCAGACTTCCCTGGTGAATTCATCCCAAACACATCCATCCCATGGAGCACCCAGGCTCTCTCTCTTTCCCTTTCTGAGCAGTCCCAGGCTGTGTCTGTCAGCAGCTCCTCTCCTGCACTGCATCTTCCTTGGGGCTCACATCCAGGCACAGCAGATGTTAACAACGAAAGTGCCACCAGGCCTGCTGGCCCCTGGTGCTGCCACACAGCTGAGCTGGGGATGGATTTGTCCCTTTGGAATCCTTCTTCATTATCTTTAACAGAATTCCAGCTTGAAATGATATTTCAATTGAAAAGAATTAGGCAAGTACCTTCTTCCAGAGTTTTCTAAATATTCATGTGCTGATGTGTTCAGAGGGGGGATGGGGGTAGGAAGAAGTGTGAAGAATCTGACAATTTTAAGCATAAACAGTAAGACCTTGGATGGAGTAGTACTGGAAGCCACCTACTTTTGAAGATATGTCTTAGGGTTGCTTTTTCCCCCCTTTTCCTTTAACTATTTTCATTGCCACATAAAAATGCAACTGTTCTTTGACGAAATTCAGCAAGTGCAAGGGCTGTAAAGATCTGTTATGCTGTTGGGGAAGGCAGCCAAACTATAAAAACTTCCTTGTGAACAAAAACTGCTGGTCCATTGCCCCCCTTCTGTTTTCTTTCCCTACTCTGTCTCTTTTCTTCCCATCTTCCAATTGAGATCCTGGTATTTCATACTGGATTGACGAACTGGATACATGACCCCCTGAGGTCTTGATGTTGGTATTGGTGACCAAATGGAGATACCAGAATAAGGCTGCAGCTTTTGCCTCTCAAATTCTGCTCATCCTTTTTTCTTCTCTTTCCCAGTTTACCCATCTCCTGCATGAAACTGGATGGTCCCTTCCCAGTGCCCCCTGGGCACTCTGAGTTGTGGGCTCCTCTCCAGCAGCTGCTGCTGACTCCTTGCTGAACTCCCTTGTGAGAGTAACTTGGCAAGTTTGTGCTAGGTAGTACCTGAAGTCCAAGGCATTAACTTGAATTCATCTCTCTAGAGAAAGATGCTTTGTGCAATCAAACCTCTCCCTACCCTACCAGAGCAATGTTAAGGCTTTTAACAACATGCTTTCTGGGTCCCCTAGGAGGCTGGGGAAAATAGAAACACTTTTAACAGTCAGGTCCTAGTTTAAAAAAAAACCAAGACACCAAACCCTAAATAATTAAAAAGATGGATACAGTCTGGTTTAGGCCACTTGTTTATTCAGTGTTATTTAATTTCACAAATATTAAGTTTCCCTTTTCTATCATCATCACCATTCCCATGGGGTGCAAGTTACCACCCATTTCATTCTTCTGAAGCCTCATTAATGTCACCAGTTGTTCACTTTGACTTATGGGCTTAAATTACCAGTAACAAGTGTAAATATAGTTGGACTGCCCTTGAACAAACCATCTACACATATGAAATTCTGAAGTATACAAGAGCTGAGAAAGTTAGAAGGCTACAAATGTGGTTGGGTATTAAGCAAAATCCCTCAAAACCCCCTTGCAGTAGAGAGGACCTAAACTGAAGAGTGCAACCATACCAGTTGTGATAACCTTGTAAAACCAGAAAATGCCCAAATACTGGATGCAGAGGAAATATAATGCTAAATACCTCAGCTAGAGCAAGGTAGATGGGAAACTGCTGGTGGTTCATTCCTCACTTTTGTTTGCAGCAGGAAGACTGTGGCTGCTGACAAGGATCACAGGTGGCTGCTCTGAGTTACACAAAGCATTGGGGCAAAAGTTAGCAGGGTAGCAAGGATGTGAGGTTCATACTAATGACAGACAAAAGCATGAATTAAATGGGAATGGTGAGGGATGTGAGACACCCCTCACCCCATATTTCTCAGGTTGCTTCCCCTGGCAGGGAAGGCATGGTTAGAGCCCACCCAAGGGTGGGGGTGCAGTTTCTCAGGGGGTTTGTTTTATTGCCCCAAAGAATATTTCCTTAAATGCTGGGGAAGTGCACAAAATGAACAAACATATAAAACTTGCTGTCATGCTCTACTTTCTCCTCAGATGTAGTAGTTAGAAAGGTACATACGCTGTTGACTTTTATGTTCTGTGCCTTTTAAAGCTCCAAGCTGTAAAGTAGAATGTAATTAATGAAACACATGCAAGTAACTGGTAGTCCAGACTGGCATCAGATGAGCTTCACATAGGAGGAGGCAGGGGAAAAAATGGGTTGCACATAGAGAGACTCAATAGTCTTAGGCCGAGCAACACACTTAGCTTAGAAATATTTCCTGAACCTCACAATTTTATAAGCACGTTTACAATACTGGCACCATAGTGGGATGGTGATTTAGTAGGAAAAAAAATGGTTTTGACTCATGTGCTTGTGGCATAATGAATGTAGCCACGAGAGCTAAATAATTTAATAGACATTAAGCTGTTAGTATAGTAGTTAAGAGTTAGAAGTTTCATCCCTATGTTTTCTTCTCCAAAGAAGAACTCTTTGCTATTTAGAGCAGCAACAGGATGTAATAAACTTGTTAACATGTCAAAAATCTTGTGCTGGGCACAGCTCTGTGGCTGGGCTCCTCTGGGCAGTGTTGGTGTGCAGTAAAACCCTGCAGTGAGTGCAGGGAACAAGCCCCAGGCAGCCAGGGATGACTTGGCAAAGCCCCATCAGAAGTCCTGCCAAGACACTGTGTGGTAAGCCAGGGAGACATGAAAATGTGTGTTCACAGAGTGCTCACACAAGTGTGGACATACAAAGAAACCCGGATCTCAGAGGTACAAATGCTCTGTGTTTGCAGATACAGCCAAGTATTGTGGATGTAAAAGGATGAAGGAGAAATGGGATTTTCTAGTAAAATTTTTGGTTGTTGTTTATTTTTTTTTCCCCTGGTAACAGATAATACAGATTTTTGTTGCATCTATTTTTCATTTGGACTAAAGGTTTGAAATTGCAGGCTGTTCAGGAAGCTGCAAACTACAAATATTAATGACAAGCAAAACAAACCAACAACAAGCACTAGTAAAAAGTTCCTTGATAGGGAACAAAAACATTTTTGTTGAAGCCTAATAGAAGTTTGAGCTTTGTCCTAAAGCTCTCTCTAGTCTGCAGTGCCTCTCACTTATTGAATAAGTGAAATGAAGCCCTTGGCGAGAGCAAGTAAGTGTGGGACAAAGGGCAGCAGTGAAAAATGAACACAGTTTCCAAATGCAGAGAAACAGATGTGAATCTGCAACAGAGAAAAGGAGGAAGGGAAGCCCATTACAGAGACCATACCAAGGGCAGAATTTAAAGCTGCAAAACATTTTGCTTACTGTGTTGCTTGCCCCACACAGTATTTTATGGGCTCGTCCTCTTCATTATCTCTGATGACTGGGATACAGAGAGGCCACTTTTCAAACTGTGTTGAACATCTGAAGATTCTTGAGGAATATGCATCAAAAGACCTCGGGCAGGGCGGGGGGAAGGAGAAGGTGGGTGCTTATTAAGTCCTGCTAATGTTAGTGATGTATTGAGTGAAACATCATGAAAAGTGAAAGCAAATCCTACTATAATCTTGACAGAACAAAAGGCTTTCAGTTAAAATAGAAAAATGCTAAGGCGGTATATATCAAACATAACTTTTATATTAAATGTGCATGTGGTAGAATATGGATCACATTATAAGAAATGTTGTTTGGGTTTTTTTTCGTCAACAAGCACCTAAAGCTCTTGCTTGGGGAACATTTGGACAGTGCGCTGCTTTCTGTTGGTAAAATTAGATTTTCTTGTGTTTTGCAATTATGAAGGATTTACCCATCTGCACTTGGAAGAGAAAAAATTTTGCTCATCAGTCATTAAGTACAAGGTTTACATGTCTAGCCTGAGTGAAAGTAGCTGTACTTCTCATTCATCTTTTCTTGACAGGACAAATCAATATACCGAAGCAGTTTTTCTTCTTTTTAAAAATCCCACCTTTTATAACCACTCAATAGCATCAAATTTATCTGACTTGGTTTCTGTGAGTATAGCTTCCCCAGTTCTAATTACTGCAACCTTTTGTTCTAAGAATAATAAAATATAAGCCAGAGTTGGCACAGGAACCAAGGGCCCCCAGCAAAAGTCAAGTGCTTGCAAAGAAAATAAAACTCTCCCAGTTCCTCCTCAAAGTCCAGTAGCTCTCACAACAGCAGTTGTTTCCTTTTATGCATTTCATTTGTCACAACTGGAAAAACGTCTTTTGAAATACCTCTATCCTTAAATGTGAATGTAGTCCTCTTTGGCTCATCTAGCCTGGTGCAGAAGTCGTCATCTTGGCAGTGAAGAGAATTCATGTATTAGTTTAGGGCTCAAGCAACATAAACAAAACTCAAGTGGCTGGAGGGAAAAAAGGATCATTATGTGAGTGAAAAAAATGAAACATCTTGACTCAACAAATGCTACAGTTCTGTCTTATACCAGACTGCCTGTATGCCAAGTTACAAAAAAGTCATCTGACTTAAGGGGAGGGAGAAAGGGAAACAGGGTATATGTTTCAATGTGCAGAAATGTAATACGGTGAAAAGTGGAAAGGCTTTTTCTAAATATAATTTTATTCAGCTCTTTCTTTTCCGTGTATGTCTTTAGAACTGTTAAATATAGTAGTGCCAAATGCAAATAAGGGTTGAAAAGGAAGTTTATATTCTTTACAATAGTAGGGAGAACCAGACTGAAGCTGATTTCTTTATGACTGTCCGAGGGCATTGTCACATGTTGGGCTGTCTTCAGGAAAGAAACCATGACAGATTGGAGGGAAAAGATTTCTCTATCCATCTTGTTATGTCACCTCTTATAAATCAACATATCTTAATTAATTACATTCTTTTCATACCAAGACTTTAAAATTGATGAGGGTGTGCCAGTGTGTATTTATTGCTCATTAGCTGCATGACTCTATGGAGTTTCTGTAGTCTATTCCCACGTGTTTAAGAACTCCCCAGCATACTGTGGGCATCTCATTTTACTTACTGTATGGATAATTGTCTCAGTCACGGTGACTTAATTGTGTTGCTATCCTGCAGCAGACATAGGAGATGCATAAAATTATTCCCTCCGTGCGTGTATGTGTTTTTACCTGTCACACACACGCATGTAAATATCTGTACCTAACTGGGCATATGTAAAGTCCTCACACTAGTTCTACTTAAGAATAATAGCATATTTGGGAGATCACAGATGTGTGTATTTTGATTGCTTTTCTCTTTTAGAAATTAAATATGAAGTCAGCAGCCACAGGGTTAATTCTGTATGATATCAGCAATAGCAGTTCCTTAGACAACCCCACAATGCAAAAGGTCACATACTAAATATTTGTCTCATCCTGATGTGCCAAAATGTACTTGAAAAAGAAATGGAAATGAAGCTGAAATGGGTCTTTTACTGAGCTAATAATGAGGCACATCTGATAGGAGCTGCAGTCTGAACTGCAGAGATTGATTTGAGCAAATAAAAGAAGGCAAAGTTTAAAGGGAAGGAGTCTAAACTGAGCCCTGCTGCTGAGAGTGGAAGAGAAATGTTTCAGGCTGTGGGCACAGAGCAGTGCAGATATCTGGGCAGCCCATGGTGGTCCTGGCTCCTCATTTCATCAGCTGCTTGAGGAGCATGAGCCATTCCTGCCAGAGCTGCAGAGGAAATGGTGAGGGGAAGAGGACAACATGGAGAGTTTCCCAGACTACAGGGAGATAGCAACCAGATGGAAGCTGTCAGGAATAGTGAGGACATTGCTACTGCTGCTTGAAAGTGGACAGAGAAAGGAATAAAGGATAGGAGAGGGGGAAGAGGCTGAGTGAGAGATGAGTTATACTGAAGAGCAGAAGAGGAGATGATGAAAAAGATGTGGGGAAGGGGTGCATGAGTAGGGCTGGGTTAGAGAAGCCTGGCTCCACAGTGCACTAACAAATGAGATTTGTCACTGGAAAAATAACTGAATTTATAAAGTCTTAAGTTTTCTCAGTACCAGTTATCTTTATAGTGCTGACTGCACACCTCTAATTTCTGGACTTTGTAGTCAGGGATGAAGCTCACTGTTTCTACCAAAGATGTATCTCTTGGGTGCTATCAAGTGTTATTTGAGGTACAAGAGAATTTGGGAGAGCAACTGTCTCAAAATGGAACTCAGAGGAGTATCAATCTGTGCTACAAGCCAGGCTGCTGATGGAAACTGAAGCACTGAGACTGTTACCAGCCCAGACCTAGAATTTGTTTTGTCCAAAGACCAAATTTCTGCATCAAGAGCCAGTAAATGGCTTGATAGTGGAAAACAAACATCTGGTCCTTAAGAAAAAAGAGGAGTCTTTGCTAATCTAGCTTTTAATAATTACTATTTTTTGTTCTAGTCATTGATGCTCAGTGTTTTGTATAAATCTGCTACCGATTCCATCTGAGTTTTCTTAAGAAACAAATGCTGGTAAGAGATGGTTTGTATTTACACTCATTCTTTTAAAGATACAAGTTATTTTTATTGTCATACTGTATTTTTTGATACATCTTTATACGCAGCATTCTTCACTCAGGTTACTGGCAGTCTTTTAAGATTATGTAAAAAGAAAAGACTGAAATAAGAACAGCTGAGTTTGGACATTTCCAGTACAACTCACATTTTGGTTTAATTGCTTTGTTTTGACTCTGCTTCATTGGAGATCTCAGTCTGGTCTCACAACTTGTTAATGGTTTTTTAACTTCTCCAAACTTATCCTGTACAGCAACATAACACATTTTATGTATTCTCAGTATATCTGACAATATTTTCCATCCATTGTAACAGTGACTCTTCAACTCCAGCATAGGTCATTAAGATACGAAGTTGTTAAGGATGCCAATATGGTTGTGCTGTCTGTAAACATTATTCCTGAGAGGCAGAGAAAGCAAGGCCATTTTCTAACTTTGCTTTCTTGTTTTGTTGATGTGAACAATTGCTGCTCAGTAACAGTGAAGATCAGTGCATTTTTTTAGGCGCTCACACAGTGAGAGTGAGATTCCCAACTGCAGTTCTCGGGGTCTGGAAGCTCTTATAAAGCAGAGTTTTAAGCTGACCTCTCCTCACTAATGGTCATGCTTTGCTCTCAGGCTGGATGGAGCATCTCTGCTGTTCAGGACGGTGCCATCGAGGGATGTGCTTCCTTTGAAAACAGGGACAGAGCAGGTTGCGGGGGATGCCAGCTGAGGTGCAGCTCTGCAGTTGAAGCCCCCAGGGGTGGCCGTGCCTCTTGGTTGGGACTGGGAGAAGATGACTTCTCAGGATTTTTCCAGCTGTGTCCCTTGGTGCTGTGATAGGAGCAGAGGGAAGGGATGGAAGCTGTGCCAGGAGAGGTTTAGGCTGGATGTTAGGAAGTAGTCGATCAAGGGTTGGACTTGATGATCTCAGAGGTCCCTTCCAACCCAGCCGATTCTATGATTTTGTCACTGAGGGCATTGTTGGACATTGGGATGGCCCAGGACAGTGGTGGAGTCACCATCCCTGGGGTATTTGAAAGGCGTTTGGACCTGGTTCTTAAGGACATGGTTTAGTAGTTGACTGTGGTGTTAGTTAAAGGTTGGATTGGGTAATCTTGGAGGTCTCTTCCAACCTAAACATTCTGTGATTCTGTCCGTGTCACCCCCGCACACCTCCTCACAGCCTTTCCTCCCTCAGCCTCAGCCGGGAAGGGGCCCTGTGCGTTTCAAGCTTCCAGATGCAGCTTTTTCCTCCTTGGAAAACCGTATCTTTGCCCTCGGAAATAAAAGTCACGGTGAAAGCCCTCAGAGGTGCGGGCAGCCCCCTCTCCCTGCCGCTGTCCCCCGGAGCCCGCTCTGTGCCGGGCAGAGCCGGGCCCTCACTCAGCGCTGCTCCGCTGGAATTCCTCCCGCGCTAATGGAGTGCGGAAACCCAGTCAGTCCCTCAGCTGCAGCCACATGTTGTGCTGAGCCCCGGGACGGGGGATGGGGCCCTGCCCGGAGCCGGAGCCGAGCCCGGGTTGGCCCCCGCCGTGGGCCGGCCCTACTGACCCCACGGGCCGCCTGACAGCCCCGGGGGAGCCGAGCGGGCCGGGCCGGGCCGGGTCGGGCTGGGCCGGGTCGGGCGGTGCAGGTGAGCGGGCGAGGCCGGGGCCGCTGGAGCGCTGCGCGCCTTTCTCCTCAGGTTTAGCACTTTTTGCTGCCCGCTCTGGTAAGTGTTGAACATTTGTAACTTGCTTTTTTATTATTATTATTATCATCATTTTTTCCCCCCCTCTCCCCCTGGGAGATGATGAAGCGATAATGAAATGCCGCCCGCTGGAGGCGACGTGCCAGTGCCCGGCTGCAATGCCGGCATTACCCTAATTCAGTAAGTGCTAGATGCCCGCTTTGTTTGTGTGGAGCTTGCAGCCCTATTGATGTCAAGCAGGCTGTTAAAAAGCATAATGACATGGCATTAGAGACCCCGAGAGCAATTAACAGGCTGCTTAATTAGCAAAAGGAATTAGAATTTGAGTGGCTGATCTTTGCTTAAAGACTTGTAAAAAAGCTGGAGCAGTTATCTGATTATGCATTGATCAAACAGGCTAACCCTGTCCTTAGGTAATTCTCTTCCCTCCATTGTGGTCTTTGAATATACAACTGTTTAAATATTCTGACCTGCCCCAAGAACCCAGAGGGGAGCGGAGCCCCCGGGCCGGGCGGCAGCAGGAGGAGAGGAGGAGGAGGAGGTGCTGAGGGCCCTGCACTCAGGCAGTAGCCAGGACACATGGGGTGGTGGCCAAGAGCTGGCTGCTGGGCCCTCACATTGGGACTGCCTTCATCCGGGCATCTGGCAGCCCGTGGGGGCCTTTGGTGGGGCAAAGGGTCCCCCCGGGGTGAGGGCGGGAAGGGAAGAGATGCCCGATCCCAGGCCCCGGCCCAGGGCAGCCTGCGGGCCACAAGGAGATGGCAGTCCCAGGGAATGGCAGTCCTGTGAGGGATGGCAGACTCATGAGGGGATGGCAGTCCCATGAGGGGATGGCAGTCCTGTGAGGAATGGCAGTCCCATGAGGGGATGGCAGTCCCATGAGGAGATGGCAGTCCCATGAGGGGATGGCAGTCCCGTGAGGAATGGCAGTCCCGTGAGGGATGGCAGTCCCGTGAAGAGATGGCAGTCCCATGAGGTATGGCAGTCCCGTGAGGGATGGCAGTCCCATGAGGAGATGGCAGTCCCATGAGGCGATGGCAATCCCATGAGGGGATGGCAGTCCCGTGAGGGATGTCAGTCCCGTGAGGGGGTGCAGGCCACCCCCCTGTGCAGCTGCACACTTGTTCTCAGTGTCTCTGCTCAGCTGTTGGCAGATGAAAGCCCGGAGAACCCACGAGTGATTGATTTTTTACCCAAACAGGCACATGCACGCTGTATTGTTTCCTCTTCGGCCTTGGGGTTTGATTCACGCCAAGTGTGTTATGACACTGCCTCATCAAATAATCCTGGAATTGCTGGTGAGGAGGGAGCAAGGAGGGCGGTTGGGGAAGGGGAGAAGTGTGGGCATCATAAAGTGTTTATTTTAGTTGGTATTTGCAACAAAATAAATGTGTTAAAGTGAAGAAAAAGAAAAGAGACCAGAGAAAAAAAGCAAACTAGAAACCTGCCATGCTGCCAAATGAGAGTTTGTCAGTGGTGGCTGCTGTGGAAGGTCAGAGTAGACATCACAGAATTTCTTTGGCTGTAGCACGTATGTGACACTGGTTTGACCTTGCTGTGCTTTTGGCAGGTGGTTCCCTATTACTGTGTGGCACAGAGTTATTAAAAAATCCATTAACGGTTGTGTTTGTGCTTGCCAGAAGCCCACCTTCCCCAAATATTTTTTACTCAGTTTTTCTTGAATGTTGTTTTCCTCTTCTCTACACATAATTTTGGCTTATTGGCAAAATGTTATTTAACACTTCTTGGTGCAGTGAATACAGAATTTTTTTTCTGTATTTGTGAGATTGAAGAAAGAGAATTAACCTTTAGAAGGCAGGGGAATTCTGCTGTACTCAGTACCCTTTTCATTGTTCTACTTCCAAAAGTTTTGTTTGACCCAGGCTTGATTGTGTTTAGTTCCTGACAATTTAATTATGGAAATGCTAGTTCTAAACATAACCACCCAGCCTCTTAAAGGCCACCATTGTTTATTGTTTTCCTTTTAATAATCTTATTTTTTTCCTGACTTCTAGATGTCTAGAGACAGAACAAAAATCAACCCCTCTTCCCAATATAGTGAATTAAAAACATCTCTAACCATTTTCTTGCTGTGGATACCGTTTGGGAGTGAGATTGTACTGTGAAATGCTCTTCAGTGACCTAAGTTCTAGTGAGAGTCTGATTAATTTTTATTGCTCTGAAATTAGTGAATTGCAATTTAGGTTGCAGTAGATCTGTGTTTACGGGAAAATTATTTTGTAATGAAATATTAACTACTTCACTATGAGTTAATGTGAGAGAGATCAAGTATGTGTCATATTCCATGCCCTAGAAGTCACTAACATGTAACAGGATATTATCAGACTGAATTTAATGAGAGAACCCTTAGCTCGCTGACAGTAAATCTTTTATTTTTTTCCCTAGCAGTACAAGTCACTAGAATAGAAAGAGGAGGGAGATGCTTGCCTCTAGTAAAGCTTTTTTCCTGTCAGGAGGCTGTGTGATGCAATTGCCAGGGAAATTCTGAAGCTGACATTGCAAGGTCCTGCTCTAGACATCAGCTCTGTGTGCGCAGAGCTCCGTGCTCATGATTTAATTGGGATTGCTTATGTCTTCAGGGATCTGTCCAGACAGGCACCAGTCTGCTAGCAGGGAAAAGCCTATGTTGCTTACAAGCATTTCCCTCATCTTTCTGCTTTACTGACATGTTTCTCCAAGAGAAATGCTGAATCTTTTCCAATAACTGTGAAAGTGTATTTGAAATAAAAATCTCATTTCTCTGGAGACTTCCCTTGCTGATAAATGGACTATATGCTGTTCAGCCAAAGAAGATATTAATGTCTTCCAAAATTTGAAAGAACATATTGATAACTGATCCTGTGTCTTAAATAAATTCCATATTAAGTTGGATAAAAAGTATTTTTAAGAAAAGGAAATTAACAACAAACCCACATTTGATACACATCACTGGGTAAATAAGTGTGTGAAGTTGTGCTTGTGTTTAAATGTTTGTAGGATGGAAGATGAATTGCTTTAGGCCTGCTCTGCTCAAATTCTGCAGAACTTCTGTCCTTCTCAAAGCTTTCAGCCTGAAGCCAACTGGAAATTTTGATAAAGCCTTTTCTAAAAGATGTTTCTAGCCATCACAGTCGAATTGTTTGTGAGAAGGAGAAGCAGACACTCAGTTCATGGCACTTGACTTGAATAGAGACTTGAAGCTTCTGGGTTGTCTCAGTCATTTTAATAGGCTGTAAAAACTTTCAAAATATTAAAATTTTTATCTGGAGAAAAGAAAAACAGAAACTATCAGCAGGATGGGTAAATCCCCTTTGTCCTGATTCTCTACTTCATTTTGCAGTGCTTTTTCTGTGAATGGATGCTCTTGATCTTGGTATAAAGCTCAGCATACATCACTGAGTTGCATTCAGTGCATTTCCTCTCTGAGGCTGCACTCTGCTGCTGTCCCCGCGTTATGAAGGCGAAACAGAATTCCTTTAGGAAACTTCCAAAGTAAACCCTTGCAGCTTCTGTTTTGCTTCAAAACATCACAGTGTGGTCCGCAGCAGGTCTGGAGCTGATGCACATCATCTCAGACATCTGTGCTGCAGGGGCAGGGTGGGTGCTGGTGGGGCTGTAACCCTGTCAGCCCTCTGTGCTCATCTGTCAGAGCTGTGAGGGCACCCGCTCAGCAGCACTAACCACAGCACCCAGTGTGTCCTCACCTGCTGCCCCTGCTCCCTGCCAGATGGGGCTGATCTGGGACTCTGACAATTTAAGGGTTCGTCTTCTCTCGTTGCAATTAGAGCCCGTGATGTTACAAGAAAGCAAGTCCTTTTAACCTAATCAGTCACTTTTATGCAGATAATTTGGTAGAAGCGATGGAAGTGCCAGCCAGGGGGGCAGCACGGCAGGAGGAGAGGTGCTGGGGAGCAGTTGGTGTTAACACTTGATCAGGTTCAGCAGCACTTGGGTCAGTTGATCTTAGTGGTGAATTAGCAAAGGTCACAAGAGAATTCTGTGGCAGAGCTGGGAACTCCTGTGTGCTGAGGTGGGACCTTAACTGTTTCGTGGTCTGTCACTCTGTCCTTGTTCCTGAGGTCTTGAACCATTCCTTCCTTGTATCTTAAATTCTGTTTAAAATTGATTTGTGTTGCAGTGCATTTAAAAATCCAAAGCAAACCAAGCCCCAGACCAGCAGCTTGAGCATGGGACAGTTTTTCAACTATTTGACACGAGGGTAGAGGTGGAAGAGTATATTTAGGTACTTTGAAAATTATGACTTCAGGTTGTGGTTTGGTTTGTTTGTTGTATTTGATAATAGCTGCCCACACACCTTGTGCACTCTGGGGGAGTAGAGAGAAAAAGGGAATAAAATTGCAAACCATGCAACTTTAGGGACAGGAGGGGGGGAATTTAAATTGAGTAGCTGGAGTCATACCGGTTTAGGTAATCTTGACCTAATTAGTCTAATGGAACATAGTCCAGCACAAAGCATCTGTGCTCTGATTTTCAAAAAGTAAAGATTAAATTTAAAGAGATTAGACAACTTTTTTTTTTTCCTCTCCTATTTTTTTCCCTCTGCAAGATATTAGCTGTTCAAAAATGACAAAAATGTTCTTAAGCCTTTCTGAAGGAAGGGTGACCAAACAGACTGCCTTTTGTTTAGCAATGGAGCTTGCTTGCAAGCCACGGAGAGGTGGTGTCTGGTCAGTGTGTGCAGGACCCAGAAACATGACTTATCTATCACCAGCAAAGCAAATCAGGCTGAGGTATTAGCAGGGGGATTAAAAGTCGAAGTTGCTAGTGCAGCAGTGAAAACACTGCCCACCCACAAGGCCTGTTGGAGGGACAAGTTTGCAAAAGCTTTCTCTAAATGGGAGGAAAAATTGGAGCAATGATCTTCCCAGTGCTAATGTAAAGGAGCCTTGGATTCATTGTGTTAATACTGACCTGGTGTTGAGGTATGGATAACAGATGCCACAGACTTTAAATAGTATTTGGGCTTCTGCACGTTCATGTGACCTCCAAAAATGAGTACAGGTTCCTAAATCTCACCTTTAGGTAGCTTTGAGACCTTCCTGATCTGCACATGCAGATGGTGAATGTTTTAAGCAGCTCTATCAGGAAGGAAGTTAAGGGCTGATTTTGCATCAGGTGGAAGCTGGCTGCTGCCTGGCATGTAACCAGGGCTTACCCAGCTGTCAGTCCTGTAATGTTTCATTTAAGGGGATAAAAGCTCCTCATGGATCTGCAGTACTGGGGGGGTTCAAATGGTGAACAAAGTTCTTTAGTCCATGTAGGTCATAAACAGGGCACTGTCCCAAAACTTCTCCTCCTGTCCTTGGCTGGTGGTCTATTGGAAATGAGTTTGTGAGTTTAAACCAGTTCTTGATAAGCATAACTGTGTATTACAGACCTATCAACTTGATCTGCAGTGATCAGCCTCCATATTTTAGTGGCTGTGCTGGCCATGAAGGATGAATTGGATTGTCATTTTCTGCCTTTCTTTGGTGATGATATTGCAGATCTTGTGTTCACAGTCTAAAGGACTTCACAGAGGGGCAGTACTTAACCAAGGTCAGTCTAGCCTGGTGTATGTATGCACATGTACATCATATGTTTAGTGGCAAACTCCTGATTTCTGAGAAACTACAGATGCCTTTAGTTAAAAAGGATTTCTTCAAAATTATGGTGTAAGATGAGGCATGGATATATTTTGGTAATAGATTGGCCAAGCACAAGCTGAGTCCTGTGCACCAAGAATGAGGCTGGATGTAGTCAAACCTGATTTAAAGCAATTTGATGGATTTTAGCATCTAAGCTGGTAGCAACAATTGTATTTTCTAATATTGTTCCTCAGCAAGTTCTTATATTGGCTGTGTTAAGACATTAGAACCTCAAATCATCTCAGCCAATGCCAATATGGATTTTTTATTTATTTATTAATACAACGTTTTTCATAGAATAATCATGGTGTTTTGTTTTTTTTTTATGGTTGCCATTAAGCAGCATCTCTAAGAATCACTGGTAGTTATAGGAATCATTGCCTGATGAGAAACAGGTATTTCCATACTATCTACAAATCCCTCAGAGGTGAAGTCCACAACTGCAGCACAGCTATTTTGCTGTCAAACTTCAGCAGAAATATTAGGATGGAAAACAGCTACTTAAATCTTCCTTTTACCTGGTGGTTAAAAATAAGCTTGATTTTCTTTCTATTGGGATTAAAACCTTAAAGAAATATTTCCAAGCATTTGAACTTTGTGGTGCCACTCACTGTTGTGTCACTATTAGTGATCTTCAGACCTGTCTAATGATAGTCAGATTTTGTTTAACTTCATGCCTGCCTGTATTGTAAAGTAAGATTTTTGGGATGTGCAAGGGCTGTCCAAAGGCTGATGTACCTCTCTGGTTTCTCACCAGCTTGCTTATTTGTTCTAAGTATCCTTAGTCTCTGGATAATGGAACACTTTGGGCACCCAAATTTGTTCTTTTTGAATCTCAGGAGCCAACAGCTAATGAAACATGGGTGGGATTATTTCCCAACCAGCTCTGTAACACACTTAAGAGGAGTAGATCCCTTTTCTTCAGTTTCTGACTTTCAGCAGCTTCATCCTGTAGCATGCAGCTCCAGTCTCCAGCCCAGGATGTCTGTCACCTTCTCTGCTGTCCCAGGGGCACACCCCAGCACTGTGTACTGCAGAGCAAACTCCTCTTTCTTGGCTTAGCTACATGACATTCCAGTCTCAATGTGCACTTGTCTCTCCCTCTTTTTTCTTTTTCTTTCCAATTTTAAACGAACAGTTTGCTGATGGGGGGTTTGTACAACTCTGGAGCAGGATTGTCCTACCTCCAACCTATTCCAGATGTGGCTGGTTGAGCTTAGTAGGTAATGAGAATTTGTGATGTGTTTGGGAGTTGCCATGGAGTTCTGTGAGGCTTTTCTTAAAGTAACTCAGTTAAATTTTGATACAGGTTTTCAGTTTGACTTGTGCTTCACCTTTGGCAGGAGAATGCCAGTACTTGGAGGCTGGATGAGTGGGAAGCTCTTGTGCCACGCTGTGCATGGTGGTTAACAAACGAGGGCTGTGTTAGGTATGTTACCTGTGCCCATCTCCCCAAAATACATACAGGAGTGGAGAGGGAACACTGGTTATGCTGTGAGGCTGTGCTGTCCAGAGGAAAGAGGACTGTCTTGCCTAAGGTAAACTCACTACAAGTTTTTGCTTCTTTTTAAGTGATGATTTGAGCTGAGTGCCTCTGTCAAGGTTATGACATGGTGAGAGCCATCTGGTTAACAACACTGGGATCACTGCTGGCCCCATTCACTTCTGCTGGTTTCCAGTAGCTCATTATTGAGACATATGATCTGGGAGGCTTTTGGATATGGTTTTGAACTTGTTTAATCTTTACATTTCGTGGGTTTTGGAAAGGTCTGAGTAGCTTTTCTGCACAGCTTTTGCACTTCCAGCTTCTGACGGGCCAGAAGCAAAATGACTCAATTAGTTCAGAAAGTATTGTTATTTGTTAAAAGTCTAGTGAGAAATCCTCTTCTCTTGACTTAGCAAATGTCGTTGGACTTGGCAGGCTTTTAGTTATCCCAGATTGTTTTAAGGTTCAGTCAGCTAAGGCAGAAAGGTTGTGAGACCCTTAACACTGCAGCCACACTCCCACAAGTAAAGCCTCAGCCTTGCACCTGTGCCTCTTGTGGTCCTTCAGGGTATCTGTACAAAACAGAAAAGCATGTTCACAGCATCTTTATGAAGTCTCAATTTGATCACTAGGATTTTTAAAAAAATTATTAACAAACCTTTTGACTTCGAAGCCTCAGCTGAAAAAGTTCTTGACCTTTACCAGTGAATCGGCGAGACACTAACCATGTGAGGTGGGTCATATGGAACAGATTTAGATACAAACTCATATCATCCTACCAGAGGAATGCAAAGTCTCTCCCGATCCCTTCCACAAAGCTGCATCATGTGTGTGAGATAAACCCAAGGGACATAAGGGCTTGCCAGACAGCAGCAAAGGACAATAACTTTGCTATCTCAAACAAAACAGACAGAGCTGCTTTGAGGCTTTACTCTTAGGGGTGTAGTAACCTTCTCCCTTGACCACTGTGGATTACCAGGTGAGGGTGTCAGGGAGTGGAATGAAGAGGGATTTAGAGCTGGTCTGAATCTCTGGTGGTCTGGCAAAATGTGTAAGGGACTGCATGAGCATGAGGATGCCTTTGTAAAGCTGCATAAGATTTTAAGAAGTTGGAAGAAAAAGAAGGATTCAGCTTCTCTCCTGAATCCCAGAACATCCTGAGAGAGGGTTCCTTCAGGTCTTGTTTTACACACACCAGATAATTTATTCCTATAACAAGAGCTTTCCTAAGAGCTTGGAGGTGAATTTTCTCCTTTCCCATGTCATCACACATCAAAATGCTAAAATGCTGTTTGAATACTCTTGTTATTACGTTACATGGCTACATGAAACATAATGGGCTGAGGAATACAGGCCTAAGTGAATTATGGAACTAAGAAAACTGCTTAGATGTGAGGAGCAGAGGAAACCAGCAACAGTGGGAGCTAAGAGATGAACCATCATCCAGCTCAGTGTTTCAGGAGTGCAGCTGGTGAAGTGGATCTGTCATGATAAATGTTACTCCTCAGGTAACTCTTCTGCAAAATAACCCTACTGGGTCCTCCCCTAAGACATGGGGCATCTCACTTTCCTTCCTTGTTTTGACAAAACTGAATAAAGGTTCTTTGGATTTAAAACATTTTTTTGAGAAGATGCAGTGATGGTTTTTACTTGTGCAAATTCTGTAATGGGAGGAGTGTCTTTAAACCCTTAGGCAATAGTTTAGGTGATTGGGACATTTTCTTCTGTCTTATTTCTGCAGGAAGAACAGCTTCATCAGGAAAGGCTGACAGTATGCAGGCACTAGTGATTAAGACATTTTTCCCCAGTGAAAAAAGGAAATTACATCTTTCCTTGGGAATGGGAGGAGTTACACAACAGAATATCATTATGGTCATCTTCTGCCACTCATTTTGATGGAATCCACAAATCCAGCTGGCAGAGACTGAGCTTAAGCTTTTGACAGAGACAAAGCTTAAGGCTAACACCTTCTTTAGCATTTGATTGTGACAAACTCTAAGTGACTGTGAAAGTTCTTCCCTGCTCACTATCATGGTTCTTCATGAATCCTCATCTGGCTTTCCCATTGGTTTCTAAAGGGAGAGCAGATGCCTGACCCCAGCAGTGTGTCTAAAAGCTGGGCCTTGTGATGGGTTGTGATGCCCACATGAACAGCAGCTTGTGGTGGGTGCTGACAGCAGAGTGTTGCAGTGGGAGCTGCTGAGGCACAGCTCTGCAGTGTCTGGGCTCCTGTTGGGACTCCTGAACCCTGGCTGACCTTCTGTTTTGTTGGTGAAAGGTAGGAAAATGTGAGCATCAGGCCTGCTGAGACAAACCCTGGCAATTCTAGTTAGAGAGGTGTCAGACTCTTGACCAACATCATTCTTCATTCCCTTATTTCAGAGCTTTTTCTTTCAAAGTGCTTTTGCCTTAGGACTCTACAACTCTGACCTCTAGCACCAATATTATACCTTTAATTATGTCTGCTAGACAAATATGTCACCTTCAACTTACTTTGGTCATGGCATGCTATGAATCTCCCTTGGCCGATGGACTGTGAGGCTCTGGGTTTTGACAATGCCATTAGCAGGGAAGCATTTTAAGCTGTTCATTGTATAATCATCCCTGTAAGGTGGTGTTTCTCTCTAAATTAATCAGCAGGGCTTGTACTTAATCAACAGTGATACGTGTATATTTTGTCCTCAGAGTACAGAGCTCTGTCTCTGTTTCATGGTAAGCAGGATTCTGTGGTTTCTCTGGTTTGAGGGATTTTAATAAGTTTGGCCTGTACATAAGTAAATGTATGCCTGACCTTGAACATAACAGTAGAAGAGGAGCTGTAGCCCCTCTTGGTGTTGCTGACAAAGCAAACAGTTTAAACATGGAAATGAAATTTTTATTTTCGTTCGGTATTTATCCTTTTTGAGTTAACCTGTGGCAGAAGAAAAATACAGCTTGGGCTACATCTGCACCAATCCTCAGATTATTAATATTCCTATTAGAGAACAGTGAGGATAAAGAGCAAATGGGAAAGAATAGGAATTTCCTTTGCTTGCTGGCACTACAGCGTCAAACATTATTAAGATGATTTGTTAAATAATAGAAAGGGTTTTTCATTTCCTAATTTTCCAGCTGCAGCTAAAGCTATCTCCCGGCAACCTGCTTCTCATTCCTTAATATTTAGACTTATGGACCAATTTGAGAGTATTTTCTTTCCTGCTATGATTAATGCTTCTATGAAACAATGTCATCGCAAGCCATCTACCTACCTTGTCAGCTTGGCATCAGTCTGGCTGTGCTGTGCTGTAATTTATGGCTTCAGCCAGTAATTTGCAAATCTAATGTTGGGGAGGCTATGAGGATCTGAAATTTGAATGCTTTTTACTGATTTGGTAAATATCTCCCCCATTAGTAAAACAAATGGCGCAGGGATCAGACATCATCTCCAAGGCTCAATAAATATTTTATCAGCCATAATGGAAATTGTCAAATTGATCTAATTGTACAATACGTTATCAACAAGATATCAAAGTTGGACATGGCCTCTGCCCTTGTCTGTCATTTCCAGGCTTTTGTCTTCAATTGTGACTTCCTGGGAGAAAAGTAGAGAAGTGCAGAGTTCATTGCAAAGTAGTGTGAATAACAAACCGAGTGAATATCCATTCAGAAGATAAATTCTGGAGAAATAATTAACTCTCCCCTGCTTGACTGTAAAGCAGGACTGCAGAAGGTTCATGTAAATCTCCTAAATGGGAACTGATATTTTTATGTTGAATCTACACAGTTTGGTCTAATACATAAAGGGAAATTATCCATCACTGATACTGCTTTTGAGGTAGCATTCATGGCTTTGTTCCTTTTAGAAGGGGCTGTGTTAGTTCCAAAGCAAATTTTAGTTCTCTGGCAGCAGCTGTGGGAATTGTATAATTAACTTATTTCAAAAAAAACCCAACTGTTTAGGACAAAAATTACCTAGATTCAGCTAAAATTGAATTTAATTGTTACTTTGCTTAAATTCAGTGGTCAGTCACAGGATATCCAGATTTGTAAATAATTAAAGATTTACTTGGATGCCTACTTTTAGCAAGATAACATTGGAAGACATTGCCATGCTAAAATTCATGCTTGTGAACTTCCCTTGTTAAATTTCATCCTATAGAGATGTTGTTGTGGGGTTTTTTTGTGTGTGTGAGGGAATGCCATCCACTAACAGAGAAAAATCCATTTACAAAAAACCAGTGACAGTTCCTCATTTAAGAATTTCCTGAAAAGCAAAAGGTATGTGTGTTTAGACATTACCTGAGGGCTTGAGGTGCAGAAGCAGAGGAAGAGTCTTCCTTCCTTTTTTTTGAAAATCTTGTTTGGGTCTCAAAATACCCAAAGTCTCCAGTGTCTCATGCTGGGTAGCCAGCTGAAGAATGTCAGTAGCCTTTTCAAAGCGAGAGAATCTTAAACATGGTCTTGGATGCAGCCCCTAGTTATGTTTTTCATTAGATCTCTTGGAGGCTTAAATCGAAGGTCTACACTTGATGTTTTTGGTTTCCTGTCGTTTTGAATAAAAATAAGGATAGAGAATGTGGTATCTTAATAGGAACCTTGAGTAAAAGTAGCTTTAGGTAGCACTGCCTTTGAGAAGTGCTTGAAATCTAAGCTCACAAGCTGCAGACATCCTGTGATGGAGTTTTACTGTTTGTTTGTTGGGCACAGCTACTTTCTGCATTGTAAATAGGGAACAGAAGTAAATGTCAGTGTGTGCTGAATTAGAGTCCATTTCAGGATATTAATAACTGAGCACAAGTAAGATCTCAATATTCATTAACCCAGTGAAGGGTAAAAGGGGTATTTTAACAAAATACAGCAGTCAACGAGGACCAAGTTAAGCATGGGTTCAATGCAGCCTGTAGCCTCGGGCTTGTTGAGTCCAGAGAGGTTTTTAAACATAAGCCATATGCTGCTTCTTTCTTTCAAATGTTCTTTTAAAGTGTATGTTCAGTTTTCTCCCCCTGCACTTGGTCATCCCATGTTATGCACAGTAAGCATGTGAGTTGTTTAGTGTGGTTTTCGCCAGAGGAGTTCTGCATATGATTTTTTTTTTTTTTTTTAATAACAGGATCTGAGCGTGGGTGAGAAGGGCAGGGCAAGCACACTAGCATGACCCCCCTGTACATCAGGGGCCTTTTAGACATCCTTTGTATCAGAAGATACTGATCTGCTGGCTGGAGAGACGTGAGCCATGCTCAGTGCAGATCAGGTTAGATCTCATGGTCTTGAATCTTTTCATTTCTTTCATACCCACCACTCTTGGTAGAGGGATGCAGATACTGTACAGATTGGGGAGTGATTTTTTTCTGCTCTCTTTCCTTTTCTCCCCTTTCCCAGTGCCGAATTCCATAAAGATGCACACAACTGTGGAATAGTGAAGAACTGAGCAACAAAATCCCAATTAGGGGTTCTTTTTTTGGCCCGACTGGGGAGTAATTAATTCCCAGTCTCTTGCCTTCTGACCATTGGGTTCTCTGCACCATCTCAAAAGTGCTGCAGATTGTCCCTAGCACACACAGAGAGCTCACAACCATTTTGTTTGAACAATTCAAGTGATGACAAACTTGTGGGTGTGAGTGAGCCCAGAGTTCAGCTCCAGTGATCTGCTGCACATCAGTTAACTTTGGTGTGAGTGCTGTGCATTTTGAATGCAAGGTTCATGCAATCCTTTTTTTTCTTTGCATCCCGTGTACACTCCCGCCCCTAAATCAGCAGACTTAGATTTTTATCTGTAATGGCTTCTGGTGAGAGAGGAAAAAAAAGTTGTTCCTAAGCATTCATTTTCTAGGCCAACAATAACCCTAGCCTAGACGAATAACTCCCTCCTAGTTCCTACAGAGAGGAGTGTTAGACTACACAGACAGTGAGGTCATTCATAGTCACTATTGTTTCTTGATAACCCAATTAAGAAAGTGCAATTTATCTAGCCTGTTTCCATTTAATTATCTAATTTGTCTGACCGAGTGGGACCAGCTATCTCCTCTGTGCTCTGGGTTGCTATCACACTGAGGACTCGTTCCTGCAGTGTGCTCCCCAGGTGCTTTTCATTCATTTGACCTATAGTCATAGACAGTTATAAATCAGGAAGGTAGCAGGAGCCATCACATTGCTTTCCCTTACTTTATCGTTAGGGGGGAAATGTGTGCACTAGATTGAGAGCCACAGTGCTATTGCTCTCTTGCTAATCTAAGACCAAACTTTAATAAAGATATTTTATAGTCTTCCCTTTCAAACTAAGGATGGCTCAAAGGAAAGGTTTACTTGTGGGTAGAAAAAAAAATTGTCAGCGTGGATGCTGCGCAGCAAAGGGTCAAGCCCACAGAATTAATACCCAGCAGAGACATTATTAATACCTGCATATCACTGCTATTAACGTGCTCTAATGAATATTGTGTTTATAAATGCTGCTTCACTGTGATTATCTCAGCTGCCAAATGCACTTCTGCAGGTACCTGTCTGAAGCAAAGGAATAATTTTAAAGGAACACCCTGTTACCTTCAGTCTTCTAAAGCTGTACAAATTAGCAGCTGTACTACAGGAAGACTGCTTCCTGAAGGTTTGTTCTTCTGTGTTCCTTACTGTTCTAACATTTATCCAGAGCTTTCTAATTTGTAATGCTCTATTCAGACATTCAGGGATCTTATTCCTAGAAATGTGTGCAGTAAATGTCACGGGGTTTGTGCAAGACACTGAGCTCTGGACTAGTGGCTTTTGTTTTCTTTTTGTGTTTTTACTGAATCATGTTTGTTTGTCTGGCTTTGGAGACTGGGTTCTACCTCTAGGCACTTATTCAAGTGATAAATTGTTTTAGGGGTGCTTGTGTTCTGACTCCAGCTCAGAGTGGCCATGATGTCCTCAGTTTATCCAGCTGGCAAGCTGGTGCTGACACTTGGAGCCTGATGTTACTAACAGCTAACCTGTACCCTGTGTCTGATAGGAACGGGTGATTTACAGAAAGAGAAGAGGGAGAGAGCCAGAGGCCTTTCAAAATGGGTGTTTCATCTTGTTTCAGATAGCACTGGTGTGACTGACTTCACGTTTCCAGTGTGAAAGGCAGGAGCCCCGTGCCCTCTCTGATGCAGAGGAGTTGCTCTTGTGCCTGCTCTGGGCTGTGGTTCACTCCTCTTCCAGAGGCCCACCCATAAATGTTGTACTGGGTACACTGCAAACACCAGAGATAAAACCCACCTGGGAGGTTTGCAGCCTGGTTGGAGTGCAGGTCTGCAGGTAGAAGGACATCTCCTGAGCTTCCTGTGTGGAGAAGGAGCCACCTCAACTCTCTGCTCCCTGGGGATCAGGGAATGTTTCAGGTTCTCCCTGTTGTCATGTTGACTTGTATGGCTGGCAGCAATGCTCCCATTTACAATAGGGTTTGATTTTTGGAAGCCAGGGACATCCACCCTTCCTCCAGCTGTGGGTGTGTGTGTGTTCTGTTTTTCTGAACTTGTTTGAGCTGCTGCTATTTCTGAAGAGGTGTGTTCTGTGCTACTTGAAGTTAACCATGAACTGTGCTATCTGCTGATAGCATGGAGATTTTGTTTGCTTTGCTACAGTCCTCTGCAGTCCAAGCAGGTGGACAAATACCTAAGAAGGGTTTGGCTTTGTTTGTGTTGTGTTGTGTGTGGGTTTCTTCCTCTCACCTCTCCACCCCTTCAGCAGCAGCACCCTCACACTTCCAGGTGTGCATGTTTTGTCTTGCTGAACCATGTGTAGAGAGGAGTTTAGCAGTGTAATCAGAAACTTGGTGCTCTGCCTGTGTTTCCAGCAAAGCACTGAATACTGTAACTGTGAGTTGGCCAGAGGATTGAGGAGGAGCTGTTTGAATTTATCTGATACATCCACAAATAAGTATCCCATGCCATGTTCTAATGCAGCATAATTGTGTGGTATGGTTTTGTGTAATCTGCTCTCTCTGTCAAACAGGGATTATCAAATCACATGGTCTATGCAACATGTTGGGAAATAGCTTCTGAAAAGTTTCTGAATTTACTGGTTCTATGCTGTAAAATACATAGTAGGTATTTGGCATATTGTTAAAATAATGACTATAATGTACTGATAAGCAATTTAATCCGTGAAGGGCAAATCACCTGGGTGCTTCCTTTCTGCAGGCATGCAGAGTGCTGCACAGAGAGCTGCAGCTCTCCTGGGGTTATGCAGAGACTGAGATGATGGTATTTAAAGCCCTGTACTGTTGCCATCTCATCATGTGCTGCCTCTCCAGTGCCTGACAGTCTGTGTGCCTGACTGGCTTTCTAGTCAAGTAGTCATACAGCTTCTGCTTCTCAGTATTTGTCTCATCCTTTCATCCCTTCAGGGTGATGTTTCTTGGAACTTTTCATCTAGCTAAACAAGAGGATGTCTGGTTGTCTTCTGTGACTTTGATGAAGTCAGGTTCTCTTCTCACAGTGGGAAGTATCTTTGTCACCTGTATCAGGTGCCCGACTGTCAAATGTACCATTTCAAACAGATTTATGATCTCCATCCTGGGAACTGTACTGTCTGAAAACTTGGTAGGAGTGTTAGTATTGGAGTGTACCTGAAATTCAGAACCAAAATGGTTGTCTTTTTGTGCCCGTGATTTGATTCCTGCTTGGTGAGCAGCATAATATTCTCTTCAGTGTTTGGCTGAGTGCCAGGAATTTGGAAAAATGTTTGTAAATCCTGAAAGCTTCGCATATTTCTCCCGAATGATTATGAGTTCAAATATTTATACTGTGAAAAGGCAACAGTCATTATTTGTTATTCTCTTGTTCAGAAGGAGAATTGCTTTGTGCTGCTGCAGGGAGTTCCCACTCCCCTCACCTTGGATTTGCTGGCACGTGAGCTGCTGATTTGCAGGAAGAAACCTTAGAGAGCAAAAAGCTGGAGTGAACCATTTGAGGAAGCAGTGAGCTGAGTGTGATTGCTCCCACTATTGAGCAGATACCTAAAAATCAAACACATTTGGAGAAAACACAATCTGTGAGTTCAGGGCCAAGTTTCTAATGAACAAACTCCCTGCCCGTTTGAATCCACAGTGGATTTCAGATCCAAAAGCAGAGGACCTACTCACTGGGTCTCTCCTGGCCATGCTTGTCCCCAGGAAATGTAGCAAGGGCTCTTGGGGATCAGTGGGGGCTGATGTCTAGCAGATTATGTGTTCATACTTAGGCAAATGTTAATTGGAAGTCCAAGAGTAGATATTTGGGTCCTGCTAGCTATTCAGTTGCTGTGTTACTCTCACTTGGCATCTTATTTAATCCTGTCCCCATGCTCCCCTCCCTCCCCCCCATCATTCTGAGGAAACACAGAGCAAAATCTGCATCCTCTTACATGGCAGAAAGCCTGAGAAGGATCCCGTGCTCGTTTCCATTATGATAAAAGACAAAACAACTAAATTAAATTGGAAGCAATCTCTGCATTACACAAGTCTTCATGCTCCAAATTTCTCAAAACAAAAGAGGTGCAGGGGAAGCTGCTCACCATCTGAAAGGAGGGAAGAAGTGTCTCTGGACTAGAACTTTGACAGTTCCTTAACTCAGGACTGAAAAATTTTAACTCCTCTGCAGCCAGAGCTGTTTAAGTTGCAGGCTGCAAACAGCAAAGCCAAGCAAGATGCACTGAATCTGGATGTTACCTGAATTTTGTGCTGTTAAGAAATGCCCCAATTCCAGAGCACATACGCTTGTGGTTGCTGCCCAGGACTTTGCTGCAACGGGCTTGTCTGAAGCTGCAGAATTGCACATGTTCACCAGGGAGATGTGGTAGCCAGCTAGAGGGAAAATCTGCTAGTGACTTGGCAGTGTAAAAATGCAGAGGAAATCCAAACGGCCTTCTAGTCCTCAGATCCTTTTTTTTTCCCCTTAGAAAAAAAAAAATAGTTGGAACTTTGAAAGACTAGACTATTATTTGTTATGGTTATATTGGCCACTGACCCACTGGCATAGAGCATGATCTTTTGCAAAAAACTGTTGCTAGGTTTTATTTCGTTGAAAATGGAGGAATGGAAAATTTAACTGATCAGGTATCTTGCATCATCCAATTTAATTCTTTTCAGCAAAAGAAAAAAAGAGGTGGTTGCAGGCAGAGGGAATTCCTTGGAGCTCAAGTCACAATGTTATTATCAATTCAAATTCTGTGAGCTTTTCTATCCCTTGGCTCTGCATGGAACCTGATCTTATGAAACAGAGATGTTTTACCTGACTGTCTGTGTGTATGTGTGCATATGTGCACTGAAAATTGCTGCTAATGTTTTTAGACTTCTTTAGTCTTTGTTAGGATGCAGGACACTGGGAAAATCTCAAGAGCCTGCAGTTCATGGTTCTGCTTTTTCCTCCCTGGCTACAGCTGACAGTTCCACTAGAAACCAGCACAATGTGAGGAACATGCCTTCCTCTTCTGTTTTATCTGTGGGTAAAACCAGCCACTGTTTGTGGAAAAATACAGAATTTAGAATTTTAGGGTTGTCAGGTAATAATTCACCTTCATAGGTTTCTCTAGAAGTGTTTTGGGGTTGTTTTTTTTTTCAGTGGATCATTCAACAATGAGACCAGCATGGCTTTGAGTTTAATAGATCTTGAATTAGATCCTGAATCCAGGATGGGATCAGAGGTAAATGGTGCAGAGACTGCAAACAAAAATGAGCAAAAACTTTGTTATTTCGGCAGATTTTCCTGTTTGAAATGATTATGCTAAGATTTCTGCAGACGTGATGTAATCCCATAATAAGTTTGATGAAAGTTCAATTTGCCTTTTCAAAAAAAAAAAAAGCAGGAAAGGGGGGGAAGTATTTGCATTTTTCAAAATAAGTCTGATTTTTAAAAGCATTTCAAACAACCCATGAAAATGCCAAGTTCTGTTGATAGACACTGCAGGTACCTGGCTGTGTCTCCCTCGTGACTGATAAGTTACAGCTTTATTTTGATAATGTACCAGTGCTGAGATAACTGAGACAAAGGAGGGGCTTTCTCATCTTACAGAAGTGGCTACCCTCAGGTGAAGCAGCTCAGTTGTTCATAAGTTGACCCATTGACCTTCTAATCACTGACAAATTATCCACTGCTTTATTCTACAGTCTTCATTATACACTGTTATTAAACAGACTAATTTCTTTTTTATTAAGACAGGATCACTCGGGTGCAGTAAGGACCCTTTTCATCAACTTCAGTGAGGGGTTATGGAAGTATTTCTGTGATTTTTAGTAATAATAAATTTTAGTGCACTGCAATGGTTCCCCTGGCAGTTTTTCAGTCATTTGTGGAGAGTGACACTGTGAGCTTTCAGGTGTTGTGGTTTCTAAAGTGCTGTTTTAAAAGCTGAAGTCCCTGTAGAGGGAGAGTCTTCATTATCCTCAGTCCCAGAAAGAAGATCCTACAGGTTACTTCCTCCTCCTGTGGCCAGCAGAGCTACAGCCCCAGTAGATGGGATCTCCCTAACCTGTGATTGACAGCACAGGCTGAAGCCCCAGCTCTCCAGCAGACCCTAAGTAAGTCTGAAGGAAATAAGCAGGAAATATGTTTTGCCTAAAATAACAGAGATAACTTGATGTTGCATGCATGATACTTTTTACCTTTTCCCATCAGTTTTTCAAAGGATTTATTGTGGAGGTATGGGGAGCGTGGGGGAGGGCAAACAAATTAGGGGTTTAAAATTACTATTAAGTATCTTATTTTCAACCCTCTTGACTGGGATCCTCAGTTCAGAAAGAAAGAAGTCAATGAAGCATAGTCTGCGTTTTGAAAGAGAACTACTGAGCTTATGTTTCTGATATGAAGCATCTTAAAGAAACTCAGTTTTTCAGAAAGCTGTAAGTACCTGCATTCTGCACAGACAGTTCCTTTTTCAGGTTTCTGATGGGGCAGCAAACCCCGGGACATCTAAAATCAGCCTTGAAATCTTATGACAGCATTTTTGATAAGCATTTATTTCCCAGTGCCCTCTCAGCTGTGAAGGGATGGAATTCTCTGTGCTTAATAATGTAACAGCTAAGAAAATTCCAAATCAAACTGCTTCCCCCAAATGTATTTTTAATGACTGGGAGAAGTTACCAACACCACTGTGTGAACAAGTAGATCAAGTCAGAGTTTAGCTTTTGAGAAGCCTGGTATTTGATCTTTTTCCTTCTCCTTTGTATTATTTGGATTCTTTTGACTGTGAACTGTGTCATCAGGAGCAGAAGCAGAACTATTGTGTACTCAGATGGGGTATATTCAGAATGTTCTGTGTGTAAAATCAAAGAATTTCACAAATTACCATGCAAACCTTATCTGACCTTTCAGAACAGAATTTCCAGTGTTCTGGGGATTGTTCTTCAGCAACTGTGTTGCTCCTTCTTTAGTCTCTTTTATTACTGGTGTTAGAAAGCCTGAATTTATGATGTAGAGCCTCGACACAACACCCTGGCACATTGTGGGAAACACCAGGTAGAGGAACAGAAAGAGGGCTCAGGTGACAAATCACAAGTGCTGGGATGAAGGATTCCTCTTCTGAGGGACAAAGGCCTAAAGTGTGAGAACATTTCAGTTTCCAAGTTTTTTGCTAATCCCTTTAAAACTGGGAGATTTTTCTTGTCAATGGGAGGAGTAGGTGCTTAATTGAACTTGTAATGCCCCAACAGTTGGATGTTCAAACCCTCCATTTTCCAGAACATGGTCTTGAGTGCCTAACCCCATGGGGATGCAGAGACAGAACAGAAAGCTCTTGGGTTTAGATGCCAAGTTGTGTTCATTCCAGCACTGCTTCTTTTCACTGCCTGCTGAGGGACTCATGCTTTGCTTTAAACCCAGGGAAATCTCTGCAATCCTCTGTTTCATCAGTGAGTGTTTGTAGGATGGAGTTTAACCAGAGTAACAAAACAAAACTGGATTTGTTGAGAAGATTCAGACAGTTGCAGCATAAGAAATGAACTGGTGATAAATTCTTGCAAAGGGATGGGTATTTTTTAAGCCACTGGTAGGTGTCAGCTATGGGTGTTTTAGTCCTAAGTCTTTTGTTGCGAGATTTAAAAAAAAAAAATCAAGTGAAATCAAAGGCTTGGGAGTGCATGATGGGAGCTATATGGAGATTGTGCCTGGTGATTAGCAGCTCTCACAAAAAGTACTCTCAGTTCAGGTTCACAGAATTATTTCCCTGTTATCTTTGTTGTCGATGGCATGATTGTATACAGATTTCCACAGAAGTGTACTGTTATTTTCAAGTAAAAGGGACCTGCTGTATTGTTTAAAACGCACTTGTTCCAATTCTGAGTACTTTCCATCTGTTTTCCTATTTCCTTCCTCTTGATAGCAGCAGCATTTCCTCCCCTTACTCTGTCGGAGGGGTGGAGAGGGAGACTCAGTGCAAAGCCTTACTTAGCTCCATGTCATGGGATACTGCCCAAGATTTAAGCCTCATCTTTGGAAAAAGAAAAAGGGAAGGAAGGGAGAAGGAGTAATTTTTGTTCAGTTTTTTTCAAAGGCTTTTGGAGAAAGCATGTATGGAAGGCTTTAGAGAAAGGAGCCAAGACAGAGTAGGATCACTGGTTTTGCTACCTTAATAGCTTGTGGGTGGCCAATGAGATACAAGTTTGGGCCCTAGTCCAGGTTACAGTGAATTAAGGACCACAACAGAAGAATCCTTCTTCAGCAAGTGCTGATTTCTCCCTCCTTCCTCTGCCCTCACCACACACACTTTGCAGTTCCAGCGTGTGGCAAAGAGGAGTGTTGGTTCCTTCCATGCCCCTCTTCAGGACTTGGAGAATAATCCCTGTTTGAGGCACACTGGGTGTCTTTCTGCCTGTGCCCAGTCTGAGAGAGCCAGAACTCATCCAGCCACCTCTTGCCTGTGTTAAATAAAAGCTAAGGAAGAGGTAGAGAAGAATATAAAGGAAACACAGATTTCCCAGAAAGGCTCCCAGGAGACAGAGCGTCCCAGGGGGATGGCAGCAGGCTCTTCAGCTGACCCCCAGCCTATAACACTTCTGATGTAACCTTGTCTTCCCCTCAGAGCTCTATGGTGTAATGGATTTCTTTAAATTAATAATGCGTAAAAGGAGATTTACACTGCAGTGCTAAAATATTGTCTTTGCCTTTTATTCATGCATTTGTCACTGTAATCTCTAATAGAGGTGTTCAGTGGGGGGATAAATAATGAAGGGTAAAAAAACTCTGTCATAATCCAGAACCATTTGCAAATTCATCACCAGTATTCTTTTGGAAGCAGAGACAGAGGGAAATGAAAAATCTATCCTGGTGCTAATATATCTCACTGATTTCCATCTCTCGTTTATTCAGAGAGCCTCCTTTGAGCTATGATAGAATGTGAATCCCAGAAAGTGCCATTCCTTTTTGAAGACAAGTCTAGGGCTGCTATTGAGCCTCTCCAGCAAGAGATTAAATATAGTCAATGAATACTGAGTTAATGTAGTTTGTAGTCAGACACAGTGCACTTACCTTGTGGTTTTTTGATTAATTAAGCTTTGAGTTATCATGTGCAAAATAGTAAGGGAGTTGTATCAATTCTTTAGCATTTGAGCTCTTGTGAAAGCTTTTCGAGATGCTTTTAGGAAGATGAGTAAATGAAAGCAAATATTTTAAAGTAGAAATCCTGTAAAGAATTGTTGATTCTTTGTTAAAAGTAAGAAGGACTGAAATAAGTTGGAAGAGCTGTCCTGAAACAAACGCAGTTTCTTGTGAGTTCAGGTTCCTTTAAGCTTCATAAAATGTTGCAAGTCCAGAATTTTGAAATTGTGGTTTTGGGACAAAAGAAAATGTGCTCTTGCAAAAGACTTTCCCTTGTCATATTCCCTGCCCTCCTGAGCTTGTGAATGATTCCAAAACTCCGAGTGTTAGGACTGCCTTCCCCAGCTGCTGCATGGCATTGCAGAGGGTTAGCTGGGGCTGGAGCACTCTGCTCTCACACCAGGCACGGCCTCTTCCTGCCTTTGACTGGAGCCTTGGTGGTTGCACTGGTACCAGACTGGGTGGAGTGATGGATCTCAGATCAGCTTCCAGAGCGTTCCTTGGATCCCAGCGAGGCTGCAAAGGAAGCAACTGAAAGCCAAGGAAGGAGGAAGAAGAGGCTGGGGTGTTAGGAGGGGTTTCTGCCACTGTGGGCACCCTGACCCCTCTCAGCACAGCCCAGCCTGCGTTCCCTGGCTTCGTTGGAGGCTGATGGAATGAGGAGATGTTTCAGGATGTGCCAGGTTTGGGGCTGATGTGGATCCAGAGCTGGTGCCATTGTGCTTCCTACCCCAGAGCTCCTGAGGGCTGGGCTGGGAGCTGCTGCCTGCCTGGGATTGCTCCTGCTGCCAAGCTGGGCTCGGGCAGAACCAGTCAGCAGAGTGAAAACAGAATGTAGTAGCACTCTGCAAAGGGGGGGAAGATGAAATATATCACAAGATAATAAGAAAATAAACCATTAAAAGGCTCTGTTTCTTATTATCATGTGGTTTTATGTTAATGAAGTTGTTCCAGGCCTGTTTGAGTTTAACTCAAGCAAGGGAATATGAGTAATATGAAAAATATGTGGGGATGAAGACCCTAAGTTAAAAAGTCTGTGAAACATTTAATGTTTTCATTCACCACACATTTCAGAAGAAGATATAAGGCAGCCACAAAGTGGTATGGAAAAAACATTAAGCACAGGATTTTCCTTTTTGTGATCTCTGGATCTCTGAATCTGTGTTTACAAAAGTGAGGTGAATGTGACAGGGATGCGAGAGTGGACAGCTCTGGAGGTGGCTGAGTTCAGGTTCCTCTGCCCACTTTTCCCCTATTTATGTGAATGCCTTGATGAATCTGACATTCCAGAAAAGATCACAGAAGGGATAAGTTGCCATCTCTCTGTGGAGTATCTGTTCAGATTTAAATAGTGTTGGGGTTTTTTACCAGCTACTTGATTTGTAAAAGAAGAAAAAAGTACTGGAGATAGAATTTGGAAGACAGCTTTGATCAGAAAAAAGGAAAATCATGGAAATGTCGAAACAGAGAACTGAATATTTTTAAGAGTGTTTTATTTCAGAAAAAATAAAAAAATATAGCTCTGACCTGAAATGACCTAAATTTAAAAAAGGAAAAGAGAAAGCATGAAAGGACTAAGTTGTCCTGGATTTAGAAAAACAGATTCTATTCTGAATTGAGTAGATATAAGGACAGTAGCTGTATTTAGTCTTAAAATAAAATGCTGATTTTGGTTTGTATCTTTTCAGTGCATCTGCATTTTTTTCCTGAAAAATAGACAGTGAAAAATAACAGTCATTTAGACACCTGGTTGACAGCATAAGAATTTTTCCTCTTAAAGAGCAAGCTTTAAGTTCCCCATGGTAGCAGTCAATATTTCAAACATTGTGAGACTCTTGCTGGCCACTCAGGGGCAAAATGTAAAAATGTTTTTATCTTAAATATTTTTCATAATAATACCTTCAAAGGCTGAAAAATTGCTTGTTCCACTGTAGCTGACTGTTGTGTGCTGTGGCCTGGCAATGTTGAAGTTGTAGGGAAGAGCAGAGCTTAGATTTTGGTGGTGTTACTGGGCAGCCTGGAATGTCAGTCATGTGCCGTGTCTGTGGCCTCGCAGGAATATTTCTAGCAGGAGTCAGACAGGAGGAGGAAAGGTGTTGTGTCCCTCCAGGACTCAGAGTTGTATCAATTTTATAGTGAACCCTTCCAGAATGAGCTCTCTGTGACCATCTCCATCCTCACTGGGGTGAGTGGAGCTGCCCAGGTGCTGACCCAGCTGGGTGAGTGGAGCTGCTGAGGCAGGGGCAGTGCTTTGCACCAGGCTGGTTCTTGTTCCTGCTTTGATGTTTAAATTCAGAGAAGTTGTAAATGGGACAAAATGGCTTTGGGGTGGGAGAGGCTGAATTGACACAAGGTGGGTACTCCCTGCTGTCAGGAGGGCAGAGAAAATGGCAGCAGATGGAACCCCTTCTAGCCCCTGGTTGTTACTGTAGCTGAGCTGCAACATTAAACGGGAATATCACCTTGCCTTCTGTTTTCCTGAAGTGAATTAACTGACAGGAAATCATGGATTTCCGAAGTCAGCTTTCCTTATGACATTCCTTGCTGCAAAAGGAGAATTAAACCGGTGAAACTGAGTAACAAGAAACAGAATTGTGCCACATAGCAAGAGGGAAACAGCATCAACCTGTTTAGTAGCAGTTCTACTGCTTTTGAAAAAGGGTTTTGGAGAAAGATGAACCGGGGCTGTGGGGATGGGAAGTGCAGAGAACTGATGAGCAGCTGATGGGGTGCAGTGGAGGCAGAATGTCTGCTGGAGGTGATGGAACACTCCCACCACCCCAGAACTGCTCCCCTCTGCTGGTCCTTGCAGCCCCTGTCCCAGCAGCCCCAGTTACAGGGCTTTGCTGTGTCTGCTTTCACAACTGGTGGGCAGAATTCACCGAGCACTTCTGAAAATTCTGCGTTAAATGCCTTATTAGGTCATCAGTGGAAAAAAGCAGTAAAATCTTTCGGAAGAGATTTTTGGAATTCTCACCATGCTTTTATTATTTTCATGACTTTCAATGGTCTTACTGTTGAAACTCCTTTAGTGGGAGTAACCAACTGATGGTCCAGGCAAGGCTGAAAGAATGCAGTTTCTTTGCTACTACTGCTTGTACAATACAGCAGGAGCATTCAGAACTCCTGCAAAGATTCATTCTTTTCCCTGCTCTTCCACTACCCCAGAGCAGACGTAACTCTCCTGCCTCATGCACTCCTGCAGGCACTGCATTTCTGCAGATTTCCCTTTTTGGCTGTTTGACACTGTTTTTCAGGTTAAGAATTGCAGTCTGTCATGTGTATTGTTTTTGATTGTTGTCCTAAAGAGCACGAAGACTCTGCCATTTAAAAAAAAGAAATAATTGACCTTCAAAGAATTGTAGTGGTTGGGTTTGGTGTGCATCTTTTCTGAATGTTTTGCATGATGTTTAGAAACTTGAAATTAGAGGCCACATTAGGGCAAAAAAAAGAAAACGTGGGGCTGTGTGCCAGGAAGTGCCGTGTGTTCCACTGACAGTTTCTTTCCCAGTGTTTCCAGGCAGAGGTGGCTGGTGCTCTGGGAGCTGGGAGCCAAGGCTACTCAGAGACCGTTATTTTGGAAGCAGAATAGGAGGATTCATTCAATTCCCTCTGAAATGTGGTTACTTGAAATCTTCAAGGGGAAAGAGGAGAGGCCTTCGGGAATAAGCTTTGACCAAACCGACCGCGTTTCCAAGGATTCCCAAAATGTGCCCCTGGGAAGTTCTGCTGCTCTCAGAGGTTGCCATTCCTGCCTTCTCTCCCCCTGGGAGGGCAGAGGGGGGATGGCAGCACCAGGGGGAGGTGATGGTCTCATCCAAAGCCTGAGCTGATACCCCAAGCACTGCCTGGGGCAGGGAGGGGAGGGCAGCTTGGGATGGAAACTTGGAATTAGAATGCTCCAGGTCACCCCAGCTCCTCGGGAGGCTTCCTGTACCCCAGGGAAAGAGGAACAGTCTCCTGCAACCACCTGGACCATCCAGTTCATGCACGGTGCTTCTTGGAAGTACTTCCCAGTTACAGGAGGTGCCTCTCTCTTTCTCCTTCTCTCAGCTCCAGCCTGCTCCAGCTCCACTGTCACTCTCTCATTTCTTTTTCTCCGTCCCTTTTTTCCCTGCCTCAGCAGCTTAAAAAAACTCCAACAAAACAACAAAAAGCAACCCAACCCCACAAACCCTTTCTGTGCTAGCCCTGTGGCTGTGCTCTCCTCTCCTCTGCTCGTGTCCCAGAGCCGTGCTGGGGTCAGCAGTGAGCTCAGGCTCTTGGCAGGGTGATTAATAGCGCTGTGGATTGTCGTTAATTCACTGGCTAATGACTGCAACTCTGCCGCTCCCCGAGTAATCGGGTGATGTATGTGGGGAGCGCGCACCTCATGGCAGAGGTGAAAATCATTTCGACAAGTCAAATATTGTCACAGGGAACAAATGGCTCTCCCTGTTAATAAAAATTAATGAATTTTTTTTACCGCTGGCCTGCTAAATGAAGCCGTGGAGTGACTGAGTGGAGGGGACAAGCTCGGTGGAATTAAGCGCTTTATTCGACGGTTAAAACCATAAACATCTTTATTAGGGGTGTGAGAGGATGCGGCAAGTGCTGGTGGGGATTTGGTTTGTGTTCCAGAGAGGTTGGCTCAGATGCACTGAGCCTTTTTGAAAGTTTGTGTCTGTGTTTGCGTTGGGAGGGAGAAGAGGGGGAAAACAAAAGAGCTTTGCTGTGGTATAGTGAGGATGAATGTTTAATATTTGTAAGAAGTGGCTCCCTCCCTCCCCTCCAGGGTGCCAAGGCTGCTCTTGGGCACACAACTTGGGCTTTGCTGGAGGAGTACTGGGGGGCAGCTGCTTCCTCTCCACCAGTTCTTTCCCAGTCACACCAGTACTCAGATAACTGGTGACTCTTGCTGCCACAGCTGGGCATGGGGTGATGCTCTGGGAAAAGCTTTTCTTGGCTGGAGAATGGGGTGAGTGAGGAAGAAGTGGCATGGCAAAAGCAGTGTCCTTGAAGAAGTCAGCAGAATTTTGGGGCACTGCAGCAGGAACTGGTGCTTGATTGCCTGCTAACTGGTGAGCTGTGTCTCACAGCTGGGGAGAGAAGAGTTTGGTTGCATGAGGGCTTGGAGTCTGTCTGTGCTGATGGGCAATGGTGGGAGCCATCAATGAGTGTGTGCAGGAGGGACTGTCCTGCAGCCCCCCTGTGCTTTGAGATGCTCTGCTGGAGGCTGCCTCTGTGAACACAAGGAGAAATATTGATATTGCTTGCAAATGCATTGCTTTTCACAACAAGGTGTAGACACTATCTTGGGAGAAGTTAAAGGCATTGTATACTTTTGGGCTGTCTTTCCCTTAATGAACTCTTCTCCCTGCCTGAATTTAATTTCAATGTAAACATGTTTGCTGCATCTAGGAAAATGATCTCAAAAGAAGGACCACAAGAAAGCAAAATGCAATCTTTTTATTTCAATCCACTTTATGTGGATACAATTTTCTGGGCAGCAAAGTTTAGGAACGTGTTTAAATTGCTGAGGAGCAATGAAAACTTCCTGCTGTGGGGATTATCAGTTGGCATGTAACTCGGGGCAGAGATGCTCTCAGACTTAATGCTAAGCAAAGTCTTGATTGGTTTTGACTGCCAAAGATCCCCTTAGGACCTTAACTGCTGTGTCCTGTGTGGAAAGGCAGTGGTATGTTGATAATCCTTGTCCATGTTGTTCTTTGAGGTGTCAGGTGTGTGGGCAGTGCTTCCATGTGCTGGTAAATGGGAACCAGTTTGGAGATGTCTAAAAAAAATATTGCAACATCTGGTTTCAAATTGATATGTTGTATTAGAGACCACAGGGATTGTATCAATGCAGGGGAACAGCATCCTGCTGCAGCTTCTGCTTTCGAAGTATATTTTATTGGTGTTCTTGGACACTGGGTTTGGCATCTGTTTCATAGGGAAATCCACCCCATTTGTCAATGAGAGAGACAGAATAAATTAAAACATGATTAAGCAACCCTAAATCTGGGGTAAGTGTTACTGTGTTTAAGAACAAATTCTTTGGTATGTGAGAAACAAAGAATCTGTCTTCTGAAAAGGCTTTGAAAAGTATAAATTTCAGCAGTAATTTATGTAAAAGTCTGCTGGTACCAATACTGTTTTAAATAAATACATGTTTTGGCCTTGTCTAGGACACTGTAGACCCATTCATATTTATAATAACACATCTGTGAGCTTATGCACATCTATCTGGTGCTGGGAAATTAGGCCAAGAACCATGTGTGTTCAATTGTAAAAAGTTTTCTGATGGGGCTGGACAATATTTTTTGAATAAATCTTAATTGCTATGTGGGAGTTTATCAGTATTGTTTAACTTCCACAAGAAAGATTTTTTTAACAAGGCTACAGTGTTGCTTGTTGCATGAAGTTATGCTGAAATATCTTGAATTTGAAGTGATTTGGCAATTTTGAACTATTTTGGAGCAAGTTATAAAAAAAAAATAATCTGAACTTATACCTTTCTTCCAGTGAAAAACAAGAATCAAAGTTGTGTCATTTTTTATGGGATTGCCGTGGGGAGTTTGGGAAAAATATTGTTACAGTTTGTTGCTTCTGTTTGAGTCCTTGTGGTCCAGGAAGGTCCCTCGTAGGGCTCATGGCAGGATGCGGGTTTTGTCTTATTTCTAGAAAAGGAGGGTGGAAGTGTAATGTCATTTGGGAAAAGGTTTAAGCTTTCCTGGAGCAGATGCAGTTATGGTGGATCTCCTTAAAAGAACCAGTCTAGCAAAAGAATGGTGAAGCTGTCAAGACTCAGGTTTCTTTTCTCTGTTGTCTTGTGTTTTTTTGTTTTAATTGTAATTTTAATCATGTCTTTTATATCAGGGAGCCCTATTCTCTTTAGTTAGGATCACGGGCTTCTGGCAGCCAAAGTCTGCTTATCCAATGTGTCTGAGCCCATTAGCTATCTCTGTTGCTCTTTTTTTTCCCCCCTCTTTTTTTCCCCCTCTTTCTGTATTTGTTTTATATGTTTTTGTTAGCCCAGACTTCTTTCTTGAAGAGAACAATGATGATATATTTTTTTTAAATTTTAAAAAGCATCCATGCTTTTTTTAGCTGACACCAAGCTGCTGCAATACATGCCTCTGAGAGGATTATTTTCAGTGTGGAACTGGAGCTTCAAAAATACCACATCTAAATTTTTGCATTCTTCATTATGTGTGGTGTTTTTTCGCCTCATTTATATCACTGTGTTCTATGATTATCCTTGAAAACTGTTTTTTAAACTCTATGAATGATACTGGGAGTTGTCAGCTGGGCAGAAGATGTTTATTTTCAAATGCATAGAAAGTGCTGGATGGCTGAGTATACTTCTGAATTTGCCACAAGTAAGTAGTGAACAGCATTTGCCAGAGCTTCTCCCTCCTCTCTTGCTCCTATTCACTCAGTCTTCTTTGCCAGAGCAGATTGACCATTCCTGACATGCAGCTCTTTATCGTGGCCATGTGACTGTGAAAATCCAGGAGCTGAAGAGTTAAGGCACAAATAAAATCCCAAGTTCACACTGTCAGCTTAGATAGTGCTTAGCAAGGGTCGAGGAAAAAAAGCCAGTTGTGATTTAGAAGAAAAACAGTGAGATTTGACCAATTCCATGGAATACCTTTCTTAGCCCCAGGGCAAGTGGAAGTGGTATATTAACCAAGGAATAGAGCAGAGGAGGAAAAAGGCCAAATCACATTTCTTTGAAACAAAGAGGCTTTTTACCAGGAACAAGCCTTGATAAAAATTACAGTGGCATCGCAAGTCATTTCACCCGCTCTGCCTCGGGCTATATTAAAGCAGTGAGGAAATAGGGGATGCAGCAGCCCTGAAATACAAATACAGTAGTCCCGGGAGTGTTTTTAGTATAAATAATCCTTTTTAGAATAATGTGGTGGCTTTAAATAGGGCCAGGTGGTCGGTGCAACACCCAAGACCGTTTGGGAGGCAGGATAGCGCAGCCCTCTCTGGATGTGGGTATGTGCCCTGCAAATGCCCATCTTCCTCCTGCTTCCACAGCTTCCCACATTCTGACTTAAATCCCATCTGCAAAATCTCCAGGAAATGTACCTGTTCAGCAGGCTGTGTTCACAGGGTGTTAGGGAAGGGTTCTATGGAGTGCTGCATCCCGCTGTCGTTTGTTGGACTCGCCCATCATTCCTGCCTTACATTTTACACAAAAAGTCCAGGAGCACTTTCTTCAGCAGAAGTGACTTGTAAATAGACTTCTATAGAAAAAAACACTGGAATTAAACACATGTTTAGTTCTTTGTCAGGTACTTTTGTTTTTCCTATAGAGAGTAAATCCTGTCTTTAAAGAGCACTTGAGAGACCAGGAAAAAAATAGCCCACAATGCAAACATTTATTGAAACTAGGATATGAAACATTTTGAGGAGAGATCTCTGCAGAGAATGGGATTTAAAAAAAGCAGTTGTGTTTCTTACTGTCGTCGCCTGCCCCATTAAAATTCCATTTTTTCATCCTAGTTAAACATTTCTGTAATCCATCAGAACACTGGTAGCCAGAGGAAAGGTGCTCGGCCCAGGAAAGGAGTTAAATTTTGTTCCCAGAATATCAGTAACTTGATTCCTCAGCCCGGTGGTGGGAAAAATTTGGTAGACCTCTAAGTCTGTCTTTGCTGAATTTTCCTTATTTGCACATTCAAAATCTGACAGGTTTAAATGGGAGTTGGAAGTTGACTGAATGGATGGAGTGAGAGGTGTCTGAGCCTCAAGGGTCAGGAGAAAACGTCAGGCTCAGTTGCCATTGTAGTGCCTGATTTTTGCAATGTTTTTCCTTCCATGAAGCTGCATCATCAGGGCAAGGACATTTTAGAAAAATCAGTTGGTAATTCCTGCTTGTAATGGTTGAGAAAATAGAGGACTGTCAGTATGATCACAGGGCTCTCAGGATGCCCAGGTGATGCCCAGGACACAGTGAAAACACCATTACTTGTGACTCTTGTGGCAGTTTCAAGGCCACCCTTTGGCTTGGTGGGCTCTAGAAGCAAAGTAAGGATGTGTGGGAGCCCTGAAATGAAACTCCAAGGCAGTCAGGGGTGGGTGTAAAACCCCACAGCATTCCCTGTGCTTTGGAAGCAAATCCCCAGGAAGCAGGAAAGCCATTTCCAGTTGGTTTCTGCACACAATCCTGTGCTCCCAGCCCCTCTCTGAGCTGAGGAACTGTTCCTGTGGCTGATGCCTCTCCAGGAGGGAACTCTTCCCATGCCTTTCAGGTCTGGAAAAACTGTGATTCTTGGGTCAAACTGTCTGAGGCTGCTGCTGCAAAACTCTGCCCATGAGTGTTGTGAATAAAAGCTCTGATTGCCATGTGCAGCTCAAGGAGGACTCGGCTCAGAGACCAAGTGGGATTCTTTTTTGCTAAGAGGTCTGGAGCTGGAATGGTTTGATTTGGTTGAGCCAACACAGACATTGTGGGGTGGGTAATTTGGGAGCCTCTTTAGCAGTAGGACTGGGCCTTCTATTGCTACTTCTAATTGAAAAGTATATGAGATCCTGATAAAGACTTTCAAAGATGGAATTTAAAAAACTTGACTGGGCTAATTCTTTAGAAAAAAAAAGCAACAAGTTTTGTAGATATCTTTTACTTCAAATAGAAGGGATAAGAGGTAGAAAATAACTACAAATCTTGAAATTTGGTAAATTTGCACAAACACAAATTCAAAACAAAGTCTACATAGTGTTGAGGAAATTCGCTTTGCAGAGTAAAGGGCTACTCAGGCTGGTAAAAATAGGATGAAGCAATTTTTCACTGTTTTTGCAGGGCGCTGCTGTTTATTATGTGATGTAAAATTGGTGAGCTTCTCTGGAATTCTTTTGGCCGGGGATGGAGAATCCAACTTATATTGTGGTGTTAAAATGTGTGCCTCTGTGGCTGTGAAAACAGAGCTCTGCTTTTGACACCCACCTCACGGCTCAGTCCTCTGTCCTGCATTGATTCCCTGGTTCCCTTTTATTCTGCAGAGTCTGGTGACACTGTCCCTTGCCTTGCTCTGCCCTCCCTCCTCTCCTCCATGCCTGGGGTATGTTTGCCTGGCTCATGCTAGGAAATATAAATTGTTATCGATTAATATTAATATTTAGCATGTTTGTGAAAATGTCTTTTCCCACTGCTATTAATCTGCTATGTTAATAATGCCAGGAGTCCTGTTCTGGACCCTGGGGAACCCACAGTGAGTGGAATGACAATGAGACGGTGACAACAGCCGAAAAGCTTTCACTTGGCAAAGATGTGAATTCCAATTGCAAGGTCTCCTTTTGGAGACTTACAAATGCTTTATTCTTGTTCCATGGTTTGACATCCAGGACTGAGAGAAATATCCAGCATCATTTGTTAGTTTTTGGAGAGCTAGTCTGAGTGCATTTATTTATTTATTCTAAATAGGTAACATTTCTCTCTGTGGAGAATTTGTCTTGCAGTCATTTTTAAAGTTCCACTTTACTGTGTTTGCAGCAAAGAAATTTCTGTAGAACTGGAGCATTTCTGTAGTTTTATAGATTTTTAAAGGGGAGGTACTTTGTTGCAAAAATAAGCAATCGTGGTTTTTCTTTACGAAGTGGAGCATTTTATTTAGGCTTTCACCCCTTCCTTTGCAGATTTTCTTTCTGTTGTGGTGTTTCTGTAGATTCTTCACAAATGTTTGTTACAACTCTGTGTATGTTTCTTATGGTGCTTCAGTGGAGCTATTATGTTGTAAACAGTTTACAGACAGAAATCCCAAAGGCTAATATTTTTTCCAGTGGCTTTAATAATAAGATAGTAGAGCTTTTTTTCCTGAAAAGAACTTCATTTATCTACTGCATCCAAATGTGCATTGAATTGTTTTTTTTTTTCACGTAGCACAACTTGTAGAAATGTCATCTTGAATTCAAATAGAAAGCAAAAATACTGAGCACAGAGAGGTCAGGTGAAATGTAGTTATGGACAACAGCATTCTCTGAAGAGTTTAATTCTAAAAAGATCTTCTGTGGAAATATTTCTGATGCCTGGTTGAACTAAACTTTTACTGGAAATATAATACTGGCATTTAGTGGAGAGTAATTTGGACACTTTCCCTGCTGGTTTTACTAGAGGAAAATGCATATTACGGAACACATTGAAATAGTGTTTCAAGCTTTATTCTTCATTTCTGCCAGCAGAAATCCCTGAATAAAAGAAAATACTTATTTTTGTACTTAAAACCAAAGGCAGTTTAAATCACTAATACCTGTTCTTCTTACAGATGAGCTCTGAAGTAATTATTTTTTAGAACATTTTTAAAATCCCACATCTGATGAACTCTTCTGCTTTGTACTCAGGCACTGTCTGTTCTTCCAGCTGACTTCTGGTGTGTAAGGTGTTTTCTGTTTCTTTTTAATAAAAGGACTTGAATCTGCCTCAAGGTACAGTTACAGTCAAGACAAAACAGTCCATAAATGTGAAACCTGGAAAATTAAATTACCAATTAAAATTGGAGAACGTTTTCTGTTGCAAATGTTAGTTTTTGTCCCAGTCCTCCTCCTGCCTCACCCTCGCTGTCTCCCTCTCTGAAGAGCTCTGCAGTTCTTAGTATTCTCCAGGACTAAATTGTTTTCTAATGTATTCTGCAGCAGTTCTGCATTAGACAGAGGTTTGGGGAAGTTTTGATTGTTATTTCCTTAAACACCAATTGCAAAGAGGGACTAATGGGAATGTTGGAGCAGGGCACAGGGGTGCTGCAGTACGGGGCAGGTTTCCTGGGGGGAGATGCACACACACCTCATTTTCTTCTGGAGTTTTACACAGGAGATGTGTCAAAACATCTGTCTCCTTTGGAATTAATTTCCACAAGATATTTAAAAAAAAAATAATCTCCACAAAGGTGAATGGTTTGGGCTGGCATAATTTGTGTGGTTTTGTCTGACCCAGTCTGAGGCACCAGAGAGATGGCACCGACTGCCAGGGAGCTGGGGCTTTTGGGCAGCTGAGTCAGGACTGTGGTACCTGAGCAGTGATTTCCAGGAGCCCTGGAACAAAATCAGCATTTCCCTGCTTCTGGAGCATTCCTGACATCTGGTGCTTCCTCCTGTGTGAAACGTAACTGCAGCATTTTCTGGGAAAATCCAGAGCAGCAAAGCTCAGAGAGCTGGAGTCTGGCTGTCCACTGGAGGAGGGAGCTCAGGGCTGACTGATTCACAGGATTTCAGGGGAGCAGAATCTGAATTCTAAGTGCACACCTATTCAGTGGAATTTAGCTGGTTGGTTTGTCACTTGGAACACAGCCAGTGACTTGTGACTTACCCTGTGACAACTGTGCAAGGGATATAAAGCACCAGATCTTCACCCTGAACCATTTTATTGTCCCGAGTTCCTTTTAATTGTAGCATTTTGGGTGCTTTCAGGTGATCTTCAGGGAGCCTTTAAAAACCTATGGGTAGGTTCTTTAGAAGAAACAGGCTTCCTTCAAGGAGAAATAGATCTGATGTGCTTTCTGTATTAATATAATCTGTTAATCAGGGCCCAGGATTTAGGAGCAGGGAAAAAACAGAGATAACCAAAGGGAAGAAAAATACTATTTCAAGCTGGATATTTCTAGATACATTCAGCATTTATGAAGGAAAAAAGAGGCAAAATCACAGCAAGTTAGAGCAGAAGTGCCCATTAAACTAAAAAAATTAAATAGAGGATTGTATTAGCAGTGTAATTTGTCAAAGGTCAAACCAGATCATGTGGCACTCCTTTGGCACTCAGGCATGTTGGCAAAACCACTTCCCATTTGTGACCACTTCCCTCCCTGTACATTTATTGCCTGGGTCTTTTTTCAACTGTAAAACCTGTGAAGATGAAGGCTTTTCATGAATGAATGAAAGGGGAAAAAGACATTTCCAAATGTTTGTTTAAAGCAGAATTTCCTTGTCCTCCTGAGCTGCTGGAATTGTCTGGAAAGCCTTCCAGAGCATCAGGCTGGGCTCTGAGGAGGGTGCAGAGCCTTGGTCCCCCTGTGCCTGGGGCTGCTCTTGGCAGTTCCTGTTTTGGTGGCTCAGTTGCTGCTTTCTGAGCAGCATCCCCCAGCCAGGGCTGTAGCTCCTTCCCAGGACAGCTCAGATGGAGGGAATGGAAGGAAGAACTTCTACACCAGGCTCGAGAATATGAAGGTGCTCACTCTTGCTTGTCCTTTCTGTCCCTTGTTCTTTTTCAGTGGCTGTAGAGCCATTGGAATGAAATGAATCTTGTGGATGGAGGAACAGCCACTTTTGTGTGGCCATCAAGCGTTTAATGCTTCAGTCCCATCCTCAGTGAGTCAGGAATCAGTCTTGTCACCACAGTTTTGACACTAATTTCCATCTTTTGTGGCAGAAGGAAGCCCAGGTATGTTAGAATACCTCCCACAGATGGGCTTACACTGACTTTAGCTGTTTGGCTTACACATGGCAACTCTTTGAAGTGCTGCTGATACCAACCCTTCTGTCTTTGCTCTGCAGGAGCTGGGCTCTGGTGGGTGCACTGCCTTGCCACCAGCTGGGAGTTGTTACCTTCCCCAGGAGGGTAACTGGGAGACCAGTCCTAGGTCAGCTGAACAGTGGAGTCTGACTGAGGGTTGTGTTGGACATTTTGCCTTTTCTGGTTTTGGTGCTGCTGTTGGCAGAGGCTGCAGCAGGAACTCAGCATCCTGCAGGCTGCGAGCCCCTGGGAGACACAGGGCCAGTTCTGGGGCTGCAAAGTGCTTGGAATCTGTGGAGATCAGTTTGTAACTAAGCCAGACAGATTCAGTCCAAGGAGGGACTTGTGTTTCTGGTTTTCTATTGTATTTCAGCTGCGGCCATCAGGTGGCAATCTGATCACTGAGATCATTCACTGTTCTGAGGCACTGTTCTAAGGGTGCTGTTTGGTGCTTTGAGTGTCCTTTGTCATTTAGAGATGTGGCTCCTGAGTTTTGGTGTCTCCTCTCAGTTGTTGGTGGAGCCCATGCTCACTTAATGTCAGTATTTCCACTCTTGGCTGAATTAGGCTGTGATGCTGTTGGTTTCCTCCAGCTCTGCTGCTCTACAAATCCATCATAAGAATGAATTTGTTTTTGCTGATGAAACGTGATGAGAGTACAGCAAATAGAGACAGGATCCTCTCACCCTGCAGTTAAAAATGTAGGCAGTCTTGATCTCTGGAGGGGTGAAATACTCCATGCCTTCTTTCCAGACTGGTGTTCTATCTGGATTTTTTGTTTATTTGTTTGTTTGATTGGTTTGTTTTCTTCCTGGGGAAGGTTTCTAAAGGAAAATCCATGCAGTGCAGGAACCTCAGTATGTTCCATGGAGTTGTAAAGGTTGTGGCAACATCCCTCTTTGGGTTGGAAAAGATGTTTGAGGTCACCCACTGCTCTTCCTCTAGAGTCAGAAAAATGGAAATGGATCCCAGGGAGGTCCTGGCCTGGCAGGTATTTTTCTGGTGCTGCCTTTTATATTGTAAGAGCCCAGTGACAGTTCTAGACACTACTAGGGGTTTAATACCTGTGTGTATGTCTAAACTTAGAGCTGTTGCATGGACTCAGTCCTGTGTTCTCATTGCCCTTGATGGGAGGTGTGAATTCAGAAGGAATGGAGGATCAGGCCCAGTTCTGTATTTTGTCCAAAGTAGTGAAATTTAAGGCAGTTTGTGCTTACTGATCAGATACTGGTTGCCTGAGATTAATTCATTCTTGGTGTGTCCTGAAAGTGTCCCTAGGGAAGGAGCTGGAGATGTTCAGAGTAGGAGAGATTTCCTTGGCAGACTTTTTAATAATAGTAATGATAATATATAATGATAATAACAATAATGTAGTGACACTAACCACTATGGTAAAAAAACAAGTACAAAACCAACCAAAAACCCACCCAAAATGTAACACTTTGTTTCCTTTGCCACCATTTCCTTTAACATCAGACTTTCTTTCATTGTAGCTGCAAAACAGATTATTCATGAGATCTCTCCCCAGTACTAAAGCATCCCTCTCATTGTTGCAAGAACCTCACTGGTGTCACACAGATTTTAAGCCCACGTCCATATCTGATTATCTGTGGAAACAACCTTTCAATGGGTCTTTTTGTTGAGTAATTTTGCTAGTGAGCTTTGGAGGACTAATTTTAGTTTCATGGCAATAACAATCAGGTCAAGTTATATTTCTGTGCTGCTTTTCACAGAACCAGACACTCCAGAGCCCTGGGATCCTTGCTGTGAGCAGGGCAGGTGGAGGACACCCTGGGTGGCACCAGGGAATGGCCACAGGAGCAGCCACCTCCTTTGTGATGGAGCTCAGCAGAACTGAAGTTGGCTCCTGAAGAACATGTTCTCTGGTGGTTTGGGGTTTTTGTAACCAGTTGTGTTAGCTCTGGAGCAGTGCTGAGAGGGGCACTGGGGTGGATAAAGAGCTGAGGGCAATCCAGAAGGTTCTGCAGGCTTTGGGCTTGCTCAGTGCTGAGTAGATGGGCTTGGTAGCCCTGGCTGCTAGTAAAGGCTGTGTAAAAGTTATTGAGGCACATACTGGGTTGTGGTGACAAAGCCAGAGTACAGAGGTGATTGTGCTCTGGTGTCACAGCCACTGTCACCTGGAACTGCTCTGGCAGAGTGCCTGCCTCTTGCCAGGCCCTGAAAAGGCAGAAGTTTAGCTGTGTTTGATGATTTCTTTTGAAATATGAGGTCAGCCACGTGTGGTTTCAGCTTCAGAGTAAAATAAAATTTAATCATAACTGGCCTGATTGTCCCATGGAATAAATTAAATTAGCAGTGTTCAGTTGTGAGGTGTCTTTTTCCTTGTATCATCTGAAAACGTTCCCAGGTTGTGCTCCAATAAACCTAGTGTTGCTTTTCAACTCAGTTGGAATTCCTGTTTCTTAAGTGCAAAAGAGGCTAATCATAGAGTAGAAAATAATTTGACTTGCTAATACCAGGAGAAAAAACATTTACAGCAACCACAAATATTTTCAGGATTATGGAGTATATCATCCTTATGAAAGCTTGTTTCTGGTGACATGTTTGAGTAAGGAGGGTTGCACTTTTTAGCAGAAGAAACATTTGTAAGCTGCAGCAGGCAGCTCTCTGTATTTCTCAAAAGCTGGAGCAAAAAAATGTTGGCAAAGAAACCAAAATCCTCTTCTTCAGTGAAGTCTGCCACCAGGTTTCTTCGGCATGAACTCGGGAAAATCTTTATTAGGCAAAAAAAAAAAAAAATAGAGGAGGAAAGATGTGCCTTTCAGAGGTGTATTCTGAGGCTACAGAAGAGCTGCAGGATGGATACCTGCAGTCAGGCCTTGCTTCTCCACCTCTTCTTCCCTGCTGGTTTCAGTCTGGCAGCCAGGACTGCCTTCCACACTCAGTAAAGCTGTGATGTGTGTTGGGTGCTGTGCCCCCCATGCCATCAGAGGTCACTCTGTGGGGGACTCTCTCTCAGTTCTCCCCTCGTGTGCACTGTGAGAGCCCCTCTCATTCTGCATCCTCCACAATGAGGTGCTTGTTGGAGTTGTTATCATAGTGGAAACTACTGTGCAATGAAAGCACAGTCATGCTGCCTCATGTTTAATTGAGAGATGGCAAATCTGTTCCCAAAATCCTTCAACTACTTGTATTGTATGACAAATGTGTTTTTCTTTTCCCCTTCATCTGTTTCCCTCCTTCCCCCCCCCCTTTTTTTTTTTCCTTTTTGGATGAAAAAAAGCTCCCATTTTCATTACATATGAATGTTGTAGCTTAGCAATTGACTCCTCTTGGAAAAATCCCCAAACATTATTACCCTCTGAGTCTACAGTTTTCACTGTTAAGTTTCATATCTCTTGTGTACTTAAGGCTCCTTGGGACTTGCTGTTTTGATTTTTCTTTTCTTTCTTTTTTAAAAATTTTTTTAAAAATTTTTATTTCTTTAGCATGTTCAAATCTGGCTGTGGACTTGCTTCTCAAGCTTATTTCATGTTCATGCTGATGTTTGCCATCAACACAGGGATGTTCTTGTGGACCTGGTCAGCAGGGATGCCTTCAGCCCTCCAGAGGATGAGACAGGCCAGAGGCAGTAAGAGCAGTTCTGCTTCAGGTTGATGGGAGGCATGTGAATATCAGTATTCTGATGTGCTAATGAGCACTCCAATTCATGTGGCAAAAACTTTGAAGATACATAGTAATGACTCCTTTGTTTCCTAGCAGCTTTCAGGGAAGATGTCTGAACCTGACTCCTTAATCTCAGGCCATTAGGGTGAAAATATTGGTTTTTGTTGGAGGGAAATTGCACTAATGGTCCCTGTGCACTGGAAAGTTGGAACAAAACATATATGTGTATCATCTTTCAGACAGAGGAAATGGGATGTGAAAAAGCTCAATTGTGATAACTGTTCACATGGTTTATGGTGCCTGTGCCCTAAGCAGAGCATATGAATTTTAAGGATTTATTTTATGTTGTATGGTAAAGGTCATAAAGTGTGTAAAAGGCCCTGTTCAGCACTAACCATCTGAGGAGGTAAGTGCATCCCAATGATGAGGATGTTGTCTGCACCAGAGCTCCTTTGGAAAATTTCTCTCAGGGTGTAGCACTCACTTGGATGATCTGGAATCCTCAAGCTGGTTATAATACAGATACTTCAGAACAGCTGTTGAAAAACCACAGATGGTTCAGTCAGGAGTCTTGAAAGGTCTGCAGACACACATTGCAGGGAAAGATACTCTATCCTAGCTGGCTCCTTCAAGAGGTTAAGAGGTGACATCCTCAAAAATTGAAAAGGGAGAGATGCTGAATGCAGGAGGTGAAAAGGAGACAGACTGCTTGCCAGGACCAGAGGGGACAAAGAGTTTGTAATTGCCCATCAGCCCTTGCTGCCCAAGGGTGTGCTCTGGGGCTGGATGAGCCCTTTTCCCTTCACAGAATCCCTCTGGGCAGCACTGCAGTGGAGCTGTGCACCAAGGCTTCTTGGCCAGAGTATTTCCTCTACAAAATATCCCAAAGCAGTTAAAACAATACATGAGTGCAGGGAACCTCCAACACCTCTTCAGGGTTTTTTCCCTCTTTCTGCTATTGCAAGACAGCTGCTGCATGGCTCTGATCCTGGTTGAGATGGCAGGTCTGCAATCAGCTCCCTTCTTATCCCGGGATATTGTGCCACCGGGATGAATATTCTTGCCTCAGTTCTGCCTGAGTTCTGCTCGTTTTCTGCCACAACTTCTACCCTTAAAGCATGCAAACTGGGCTCGATGACACTTTGTCCCAGGAAGAGATAAACTAATGTTCACGTGAGTATTTCAGTGTCTTCTGTTCTGCTGTTTCCCCCTTTAGGTGACAGCGAGATTGTAAATAATATGTACGAGACCGACCCCGACCTCCTGGCTGGCGACAGTGCAGAGGAGGAAACAGAGGACAGTATTATGTCCCCCATTCCCGTGGGACCTCCGTCACCCTTTCCCACCAGTGAGGACTTCACTCCCAAGGAGGGCTCACCTTATGAAGCTCCCGTCTACATTCCTGATGACATTCCAATCCCACCAGATTTTGAACTCAGAGAATCTTCGATTCCAGGGGCAGGGCTAGGGATTTGGGCCAAAAAGAAGATTGAAGTTGGGGAAAGATTTGGACCCTGTATGACAGTACAGAGGAGCACATTAAAGGAATCCAACTTTGGATGGGAGGTAAGCACTCTGAATGTGACAATCACATTCATTTGTCTTCTGTACAAACTGTTCCTAAAGCCACTGAGTCCTGGCTGCCCTGGGGACAGAAGTAGTGACTGTGTTAATGCCTTTATTTCCCTGAGTTACTTTGCCTCTCTCATTACATGCAGTATTTAAAAAGCAGCAGCAGCAGTCCTTTTCCAGGTAGCTTCTTGGGCTACAAACACTGCTCCAGCACCATTTCAGAAGGTTGGTTTTAAATGATGTTGGGTCACTTCTTCAAGCACTTGTCATTTTCAGCTTGTGTTCAGAACTTGTCACAGAGGAGGAGGTGTGATTAGTCGCATCATGTTTTGTAGTTGGGTGGGTTACCTTTGACTTCCAGCCCATGTTAGCTGTGCAGGCATTATTAACTGGTCCTAGAGAAATAGCATGTACCCATTAACAGCCTCCGTGTTCTTGTGCTGCAGCAAAGATAAAGAAATATGAAAGTCATTTTTCCCTACGAGCTAAGCAAAAAAATCAGTCTTCAGCAGGAAAAGCACTGCTATCCCAGGACTCAGACCTTTCTCCTGCTTTTCTGGGATTTTCCCAGAAATCATCTTAGTTTCTTCTGTTCCTAGATTGTTGTTTGGAAAATGTCCATACCTCTAATGCCCACCCTGGCATGATGATCCCTCCCCAGGATCTGCTGCCTCTTGTCCTGGGGCAGCTGGTGGCTGCCAGCTCAGCTTTGGGTGGCTGAGAGGTCAGCCCAGTCCCTCCAGATCTGGGAAGCTGAGTTTTCCCTGCCTTTTCCCTTGGGTGAAGTGGGAACCTGGCCTGTTTTCTCCATTTGCCACTTGCATGAAGCTGGGGTGTAAAAACTGTTGGAGTGCAGAGGTGGGAAGGCTCTGAGGGATGAAACAGTTGGACTGACCAAGTGGGCAAGCCAGCAGTGCAATCACAGGAGCCCTGTTTTCTTAGGAAACGACCAAACTAAAACATCAACATTTTAAATTGTGTCTGATTATGTTTACACTCTGTATTGTGGAGCCTCAAACCCCCCTGAGCAGCTATGGTCTGTATGTCCAGATGTTTTTGTTTACTTTTTTAATGTGTGGAAAGTGCAGGACAAAAACAAAAACCACTTTCTATAAAAACAAAACTCAATCATGTTTCACCGTTCTGAAGTGGGAAATTTCTGGAGAGAGTTTGTCTGAATGTGTCGAGAGTTTCCTTTTCTCTCCTAATGCAGGACAAGAAGGCAAATTCAGCTGAGGGTTTTGATTCCCTCTGCCCCCACCACTGGCATTCCTTGGAAGTCCATCTTTGTGTTAGCTGCTCTTCTGAATATCATTACACAATATTTGATAAGTATTACTGTATTAGCTTCAAGATATGTTGTTGGTTTGGGGGTTTTTTTGTTAATATACTAGAAACACTTGTGTGTCTTAGGGAGGCTGTTGGTATGAGGCAGCTTGAGATTACCTGAGGTACTGGCACATTAAGGTCTCTCTGAAACAAAGCACAGTTTTCCTCTAGGAATATGCAATATTGATTATTTGTAGTCTGCAGTGTTGAAGTGGCTCTTACAGAAAGGTGAATTCTCTTTTTCTGAACCTCATATTTAAAGATGATGTTTGGTTTTGTTTTCTCTCTTTAAAGACAATTTTTTTAGTGCTATCCTTCTTGGCTGCTAGAAGTCAGACCCAGTTTGAGTAATGCGAATAATTTTTTCTATGACCTTGGCAAAACTTTGTCCTTGTGTTTTTATTTCTGATAAAAATTTGTATTTACATTCATGCTTTTAAGAAATGTTCCCTGTATCCATTCTGCCCTGAGTGACAGCCCTGATAGAAGTAGTTTCCATTAAGTTAGTCTACATTGACTTTGTGATACTATTTATTTTCATAGTGTAATTGAACAAACTTGCTTTCTCTGTGGCACTTCTCACATTTCAGCAGTGTTCTTTTGTTCTCTGATGTGGCAGGTACGTTTCCTACCTGAAAGGAAGGACTATTTGTCCTCCCTCACATGTCCTCAAACACGGCTGGAGACCCACCCTGCCACTATCTCTCTTGGCCTTGCTTGTGCTTGCAGATACCCCGTGAAGTTTTCTACCTCCCAGGGTATTTAAAGGAAGTTCAGAAATCTGATTTTAGTCCTTCGATCCCTTCAGCATTTCATTGGAGATCAACATACCTGAGTGCCTTCCTGTGCTGAACAGGAATTCCTGTAATAAATGCTATCTCTGCCTGCATGTTGGTATCTGAGCTGTTTCCTTGAGCATAAGGTTGGAAGAGTCTTAGAGATGTTTTAGGCAGCTTTATGTGCTGTCCTTTGTGCTAGAAAATTGTATGTGTTAAAAGTTCTTGCACACAGCTCCTTTGTGCGGGCTAATTGAGCTTTTACTATTATTCTTGAATTTCCTGTTCTTTTCATTATATTCACGTTTTTACGTCAGGAAAGATTAAAAATGCTTCAGTTTGTAGTTCACAGTTAAGACCTGCTTCTTCTGATTTCTGTTATTAAAAAAAATCCATTTGGGGGGGGATGGAAAATGTGCTATTAAGGGAAGCGTGCTTTGATTGGGAAATGGATCTCTGTCTTCCAGCCAAGGCATTAACACTGCAGCAGAAACTTGCACTTTTCAAACTTCAGTAAGACCAGATATGTGAAAATGAACGTGGACCAAAACATTTAACTTAATTTCTGCAAAGTTCTCAGGAAACATGGGCTTGTTTGGAGATAGAGACCAGCTCTTGTCTCATCTGAACTGTGATCCAGGCCTGGCTCTGATGTACAACATCAAGCTCCAGGAGCTTTTGGCTGAAACTTTCAGCTTAGCTTGTTATTTCTCCCCTAACAGCCTAAAGCATCATAGGGAATACAGAATGTCTTATTTGCCATATCTTGGACAGAAGATACAGAATTTATTTTTTTTACTATTGGTGTTTTTCCTTTCATCCTGACAGGAGGGAGTGGGTTAAAGCTGGGTGAATATGTCGGACTTTATCTGCAGCATGTCTTTACTATCTTGTTTCTTTGTATGTTTTTCCTCCAGTATTTGCTTTGTGGAATATGTTTTTAAAATATTCCTTAAATAAAACCACACATATTAATCGAGGGCTTATTTAAGATGGGATGGCAGTGAGTGATTCATGCTCATTTCATAAAAATAAGTGAGATGTGTTGGTCTTCTGGCCCCCCCCTCACATAGATGATTCAGTAAGTGCTTCCATAGGATGATCTGCTGTGTGTTTTCCCTCTGTGCCTCATTCCCTGACATTGCTGTGCTGATCATGTTTATCTACCTTTTTTTTTTTTTCCTTAAAAGACATCATCCAGACTAAAAACCTTGTGATTATTTAGTGTGACGTGATTGCATTTCTGCTCTGCTCTCCTGATCCTATTACTTCCTTGCCTGCTGACACAGAACGTACCATTCAGGGTACCCCAAATAAATCACAACGTGTTTTCACTTTATTGCCTCTGGGACCTTAAAAAAAAATAAATGGCATCATAATTTTGATCACTTTGTTGAGTAAATAATGGTATTTATTGTAGTACTGTTTATTTTGCTAATTGTGAGAAGAACAGGAATCATATCCTGGAGGGAAATTTAGCAACTGAATTCTAGGGAGTTTGGAACCAGTCAGATATGCTTTTAGCTCAGGATACTTCACAGGGTAAATACCATTAATAAAATATAGTTCCTGGTTCTTGTGCTTTAATTTCTATTTTAAGAGAGATTATGTGGTGAAACACAGGACACTCCTCTTGCACCAAGGCATAAGAGACAGGCTGCTTCTTTCCATATGAAAAAGAAGTGCTTTCCTTTAATACTTCAGGGTGAAGTAGAAGTTATTCCATGAAAGACAAATAACTGGAAAAAATAGAAGCCAGCAGCTAAAGATGCAGCAGGCATAATTGGCTTCACATCTGTGCCAGTGGAAAACTGCTGTTTCTTGAACTTGCTTTGTAGTGTCTGTGATTCACTGCAGTGTGACCTCCCTCTTCTCACAACAGAGAAGAATTAAATTTTGGTGCAGGGTCTTTTTTGTTTATTTTGTTTGTTTGGGTTTTTTTAAGAAATACTTCTAAGTGCCAGGGCAACTTTACTTCACACCACTGGCCTTGACTGCTGAGAGGACAATTATATTGTATTTCCTGAAGTCTTAACAGTATTAAAATAGGAAGGAGACCTTAAGCAGTCTTTTAAGTGTGATGGTTTTGTCATGCTTCCCAGGTAAAAGAACATACAGCCCAATTTCCCTTGTTTTGCTTTAAAAACCTAAATAGTTTGTTAAAGAAGCATGTTCTTGTCTGTCTTGTTTCTTAACAAAAGATGCTAAAAGAAGTATGAGTCCTTTAAAGGAACAAAGAAATCCCAAACCTGTTTGCACTCATCTCTTGCTAACATTCTTTCAGCTCTCAGATGGGAAGGATGTGATGACATTTCCTTGCAGTTTTTCTTCGTGTCTCTTCTGATTCATACATTTTCTCTGGCCTCTGCCTTTCCCCTTGGCATGAGATGAACATTACTGTAACAGCTTCGGTGGGAACTGCTGTTTTCAGAAGCACACCTGGTGCTGCTGCAGGGCCTGGGGAGTCCTGGGAGCTGCTGGAAGATGCTGCACAGGGCATCCCCCGGCGGGAGCGGTACCTGCGCAGAAAGCGCTCCCAGGGCACAGACACTTCTCAGTTGCTCCAAGCTTTGTTTGGCCAGAATGGTTCTGAAAAAGCAAGAATCTGCAAGAGGTAAACAATGTAGGAACACTCTGGGATGTCCCAGCTGTGCCCTTAGCCACTAGGAGTTGCTCCCAGGCATCTGCAGATGGAGTGTGGGTATACCTGAAGCCAGGTACAGCAGAAACTGCTGATTGTATCAAAGGCAAAATCCCATTCCCTACAATAAAATCTATTGGGGAGGGTGTCTGGTATATTAGTTTCAAGCATGGGTAAAAATGAAAAATGCCCCTTATGACATCTAAGTGAAGTGACTGAAATTTACACCATTTTTTGATGTTTCACCAGATGCCTCAATGTCAGGGTTAAACGAGTAAGTCTTTTTTAGGTCCAAGAATGCCAAGATATCTTGCTCTATCTTAGGCACTTCTCTAAAACATGGGTATATAAGGAATTAAGAAAAAAAAAAGGAGACAGGGGAAGGGAATGACTAAGAATACCTCCTGATATTTCTCCTTTATTTCCATAAGGGGTAATAACTCATGAGCAATCCGGCAGAGGGCACTTTCTTTAAATAGAACATTCTGATTCACAAGCAGAAAAAGGAAATAAATATTTTCTTTTCGTCTTCGAGAGACATCCATGAATGCCAGCTTCTGAAACAGTGTTTTATCATCCACACTTAAAAAAAAAAAAAAAAAAAAAAAAAAAAAAAAAGGAGGAAACTAAAATCCCACGAATTGCTCAGTGATGACCACAGGGTTTGAAAAATAGGTCTTTTTGTTGTCAAAAGCCTTGCAGAGTACAGGGCACTACTTCTTCTGGAATGTTAACCTTTGTAGAAATCCAACCTTTATTTTGTCCATTCCCAGAGAAGCCTGGCTGATGGAGCATTGGAGCACAGTAGGCTTTTGTAAAGGAAATGATCAATAAGTTGGAGTTAAACATAAATCTCCGTGGGACTTCAAAGGAGACATCACTCTGTGGACTCCTTCTGTTTTAATTTCAGAAGGTGGAAGCAGTGGAAAGTGACTTGCTTTGCTCTTAGGCTACTCCTACAGGGTGATCAGGGATGTGTTTGCTATTTGAGAAGTCAGTCCTTGTGCTGTTTCCTAGAAGATGCTGTATGTCTGGCAGGAAGCGAGTGGAGCAGCAGGTACCCCAGCTCCCTGGTGCTTGCAGACAGGTGGGCTGCACTGTCCCCTCCTGGGTGAGGGACCCTGACTGTTTTCATGTTTTAGGTGTTCACCCAGCTATTTTCCAGGAGTTCCTTTTCTGTAGAGCTTATCCCTAGGTACAGAGTTCCAGTAACCTTGTGCTAAGAGAGCAGAGAAAGCGATTGCTCAGCCTTGAGTCGAGGCTTAAATACTTTGAGGTGTCCCAAAGTTTGCAACATTAGCAAACCTTGCTGTCAACTTCATTTCAGTTCCTGGTTAATCGTGAAGTCTGAAGCTGTTAAATTAAATTGCTTTACCTCAGTCTGTATGATAAAAATAACAACAGTTAATTTAACAGAGTGAAATGTTACGTTAATTGCTTTTAAAGAAAGGGCAAGTCACATTCTCTGTGTCATTTGGCACCATCCTCCTCTTGCCGTAGCAAATACAGAGCAGCACCTCAGATTTGGAGAACTACTAAACATAGTAACTCTTACTTTGTGGGATTCAGCACTGCACACATTTTAGCACTTTGATTGCTTCTTTTTTGGCTCTGGAAATGCAAGGGATTTATGTTGTTGTATCTAGAGGGGAGAGAAAAAGGTTGGGTCTGCCTCTCTTTCTGGAGTAGTGGGACATAAATGGGTCTTTGTTCTTCACTTGTTAACAGATTTAATTATTCATCCTTTCCTCCTTTTGTGTATTTCATCACAGCAAAGTACCGGGACCTGTACAAAATGAGACAGCCCTTGTAGTTTGCAACTTTTGGAAAACAGGGCTGTTTATCCAAGGAAGGTGTGAAGCTGAGTTTGAGTCACATTGAGAAACATTAATGGAAGAAGCGTGTCTGCAGGAGGAGGTCTAGTGGTGAGGCAGGGTGGTGAACTCGCCAGTGGGAATGGGAGGAGCTTTTCCATGTGTAAGGGTGTCTTTGGAAATTTTATTACTAATCATGAACTTTGTTTCTCAAGTTGTGACTTAGAGCAGCTGCTTTGTAAAGCATCCTTGTAAAATACCCACCCCGACTGTGTGTGCATCTTTCTTCATTTCCTGGTTTTTCTTTCCTCTCCAAAAGCAAACCGATAACAAGATGATCAGAGGCACAGGCCTGAGTGGAAGCTGTTTAGTGTCGCTGGTTCCAGACTGGTAGCAGTGTGCTGGGACCATTGGATGTGTTTGCTCTGATCAGAGAGGTGCCCATTCAAGTGGGGTGTGTGAATAAAGGAGAGGCATCTCTCAGAGCTGGGTACACACTGGGAAGCACAGGCTGCAGAGCAGGGCGTCAGAACTTCCCATCACTTACTCTCTTTGCCCCAGAAATGCACAAAATATGCATTAAAAAATTGAAGTGCTTTTTCCTGCTGAGTGTTCTTGCCCAGCCGTCCTGTGCACACCCTTTAGTGGGGCTGATTTAGGCTGCTCTGTGCAATGTGATGCTTGTGATTTAAACCCCTGTGTCCTGGGAGCAATGACGTGTACAGTAAGTGGTGCAAGCAATTCAGAAGCCCTGATCTTTCAGAATCACCTTTGTGTTTCATGGATTTCATAGCCTTTCTGGGATGGAGACAGCAGCCCTCAGCCCACCCGTGCCTGCACTTGTGCCCAGGCAGTTTGCTCAGACACACAAGTGGGGCTTTTCTTCCTTTTGATCTGATTAGCCAGCAGTATGTTTCTTCGCTTTCAGATAATGCCTGGGCAAGTCATTGCTTTAATTGTACATCTTATTGTGTCATCCCTGTTCAATCATGTTCAAAAATACCTACATTTCACCCTTGTCCCCCACCTCCCTTTTCCCATTTAGATCTCACTGAAGTCCATTCTACCTTATCAGCACAGTAATTTCATGAGCAGAGCTTGGATTTCTGCCGTTTAGGCCCCGGCCATTGTCTGTCGCAGCTGCAGTCAAGATAAACCCTCACCCAGAACAAAGTTGGAATGACCTTTTACAAGCAGAATCTGCCTTGTTTCCCTCCAGACTAATTTATCAGCCTTCATTTCAGCCTAGTCTCTCAGCAGAGGCCTGAAAGAACATTACAGAGAGCATGAATGAACAGGGGGATTAAGATGCTTGGCTAGTCCCTTTTTTTCATCAGACACCTTCTGGATTTACTGAGATGTAAGCTGTAAATGACCGTAAGTGGTGAACTGCCTTAAACTTGGAGTAAGGGGAAGGGAAGGGGCAGGGGGGGAATCACCAAAGCCAAATGTTTGGAAAAGAAGAGTGGTGTGGGGAACTGGCTAAACCTCCTGTCTTGAAGGCAGAAAGTGGTAGGTCTGAGGTGTAACTGAGTTCTCCCCTCTCTGCTTTCCCTTCCACAGAGGCTCTGTGTGGGAAGGCTGGGCAGGGGGTGCAGGCTGGGCAGAAAACTGCCCCCCAGCCAGGCTCCAGCTTCTTCAGAACTGTAAAGAAGGGGTTCTTGCTGCTTTAAGTATGTTTTATTGACTTAAAGCAATTTTTAAAAACTGGATTACGTAGGGAGGTACTAGAAGTACTTTTGTGCAGCAGACCAGCAACAATTTTATTGGGAGCCTGATTTTAATGCTACAAGAACTGAAATGTTTTTAAAGTGAACTTGACAAGTGTCGAAGAACCCGACATGATATAAAATCCATTTTTAGCTGACAACAGCCATAGTCCAAAGGACTAAATATGAGGAGAGGAATAAACATTTCTTTCTTGAAGGAAGAGAGAGTTGTTGACCCTGGTCTGGGTGAATATCCTGCCTGCATGACCCAGGATGTTTGAGTGGAATTGGTGAATGCTACCCCTGATACTATAAGGCATCAGATATCTTTTTAGTGCTTATATCTTCTAGCTTTCTTCCTCTTTTATGTAATGAAACAAAGGGTTGTATAAAAACTTTGAAACATTACTGTTAAATCACAAGCTTCTCAGTTGAGAAAGGGGGGGAATCCTTATCTTCAAAACTTGAATCGTTTTGGTGGATTCAGTTGACTTGAAAGCTTGTGCAAGGGAAGAATTAAATATATCTGCAGTTACTAAGCCTTTGGTAGTGGTAGTGGTGATTATTAGTAGTGCATGTGTGTCTTTGCCATCAGTGGAGGACAAGGGCAGGCTGGGAACCTGCCTGATCTGCTTCCCTCCTACAGACATTTGCAATGATGCTGCTCTGCCCAGGAATGGGGCTGCTGGGTCCAGCCAAGCAGCACAAAGGTCTACAGATGAAAATTTAATGCTAGCAGATTTTACACCTTTGGTAGGTTATTTGAACTTTTGGTATATTTGGAATATTTTGAGTTGTGGTGATGAAGAAGGAAGAGGTAAAGGATGGAGTTGCAGGTGTGGGGGGTGTGGAAGCAGTCGAGTGTGCAGGAGGGCACAGACCTACTGAGGAACCAGATTGTGGAATTCATATTGCAGCCTCCAACCCTGCCAAACATCAACCACAAGATGTTTAGGAACCACATGAAGATAACAGACCAGTGTTTTGGCATGATTTTAAGGTTATGAGGAGTTTAGCCTGTTCACTGGGCAAGCCTGGCATTTTGGCTACAAGACTTTCCTATCTTCCTATGACCCTACATATCAATAAACCCTACTGACATAACAGATATTTGCCTTGCTGAGCAATAAAAGCCCTCAAAATGCAGTGGATGGTGACACTTCAGACTTTCCTACGCCTTTGGAAAACTTGAGATTTAATGTAGATATTTGGGTGAAAGTTCAGGCAGTGATTCCTTTGTCTTTGCTGCTACCCCATAGCTGTGCCTTTGCAGTTTTCTAGCTAGTAGGATGGAGGCTGCAGGGTTTTTAGAGTTGATGCAATCGTTTTTGCTCTCAGCAGTGGTTGTGTTTAGTCTCTTATTGAAGGAGTTTATTAATGCAGAAGCTCTGCACTGTTAGAAAGCTTGCACCTTGTATCTTTACATGCAATCAGATGAAAGGTGTGTGCTTCTCATCTCTCTACCACTGACCAAAGTATTGCTCCAAGTGCTGATTTACAAACTCTTCCCATTGCAGAAGTTAAGGTTTGTTGGTTTTCTTTTTGCTATTCATATATGCTTATATCTTCTCCAAAATCTATTTCAGCAGTGTGGAAGGGAGATAAAGAGGCTGCCTTTTTGGAGAGCTGTTCAGGCAAAATGCAGATACTTTTAAACAGGACCAGTTATTTTTGGCTTTTATCCAGTTTCCTGGAAAATGGACAGAAAGAAGCTTAATTTCTTATAGTCCTCTGCAGCTGTGCTTAGGTTTTACTAAGTATACGAGCTTGATGAAAAAAATGCCAGGAAGTTTGGTTTCTTGTCAAGTTGCCTGTGTTCTTCGGAGCAGAAATTGGGTTTTGCTGCTCAGTGTGCTTTACTGACAGAAGTTTAAGCATCAGGGATAGTGCTGCCCAAAGTGTCACCAACCCTGCAAAATGTCAGAAGTGGTCAGAACCAATCACAGTTACCTTCCATTCAGATAAACAGAAGGTCATGTAATTTACTGTACCCAGGGAAGAATAACCTAAGCTGTGTCTGTGCAGTGCTGAGCTGCAGACAAGGCAGGGAGGAGAGGCTGCAGGCTGAGGCAAGCTCTCTGAAATCATTGGCTCAGCCAGAAAAAGTCAGTGGTACCTTGGGCTTCCCGGGAAGGCTGTTGAGAAGAAGCCAGAGGACTTCATTCTGCTGCTGTGCAGAGCTTGGTGTGCCTCTGCCTTGTGGCTCTGGTGTGACAAGGGCTGGGCAGAGCAGTGGTACCCAGGGAGGGTGGAAGGCTTCCTTCCATCCCCTGCTCCCTGCCAGGGTGCACTGGTGCTTGTGCTGCAGCAGTCTTTCTATTGCAAATCTCATTTTCAACTCTTTCTTATTTTAGTGGATTTAGATCCAAGCCAACACTCACAGTGTAAATTCTCATCTTGCCTGCAGTTCATTACAAGATTTTTGAGTGATCTGCTGGAAATTTCAGGTTTAGAAATTTGAGCCAAAGTGACTTCTATTTATTTTTTTCCTTGTTTTTCCAAGGTGCTTCATTTTGTAAAGGGCTTGTATGTGATGTATATCAGTAAATGCATGTGTAAATTTACTGCTTACTATAAGCTGTAATTGGCAAGAGTAGGAATATAGCAAATTCAGAGTGTGAATGATAAAATACTGATACTGTATCCTTCAATTTATTACCTGGATTATTCACACTCCACATTTTCCACTCTGCTCTCTCTCCTTCACGAGTTGTGTTTTCACCAGACTGGCATTTTCCTACTCTGATGAATTAACTGTCAATTGAAGTTAGTGAGATAAATCAAAACAAATGGACACACTGCTCCATATTGACTTTCTCACTGCCTGGTTCTGAAAACCACTTTCTGAGTGCTGTGCTGCTATTACGCTCACTTGGTTCTAAGCAAATGTACAAGAAAGAGGGAACTGGGGGAGGTAGGTGCTTAAAGCCATCAATTACATTTTCACTATCTTTGTTTTACCTAGGATCTTGTCAGCAATAAGATCTGTGCCATACCTAGCAAGAAGACACTTGGCATAGTGTCAGAAGATGAAATGTTAAATGGCTCTCAGGAAGCACACATTGAAGTTTAGGTCTTTTAAAATATGATCTTAATCTACACTGGAAAAGGATTTTTGGAATAACTGCAACAGTTTAAATAAGGAGGGTGCTTTTTTACCAGCAAAGGCTCTGTGCAGACACTTGCTCTAACAGGAGAGACAAGTCTCTGAGTCAAGTGAGGCTTTTGAACATTTGCTGTGAGAATTTTCTGCATATGATTACATAGTCGTTGGATAGGGGGCCTCAAAATGTTGAAGTCCTGGCTTTTATCCCAAGATAGCTGTTTCTAGCCTGGTTTATTTTATTCATGCAAGTAGGTGAGAGATGATCAGGCAGGCAGTAACTAGATCATTGTGTCCCTGGATAGACAAACCAGCACACTAAAGTAATTGTTAAAAGAAATCTGAAATAGGGCCATGGTTTATTATCTCTCGTAGACATGGTAGAACTTTCAGAGTACAGAATACATTGTACAAGCTCTCATTGTCATCAGAGTTAGCATTGTATGATAGAACCAAGATTGATTGGTTTTGAATAATGAGGATAGAAAATCCATCTCCATGTCTCAGGCAGTGCTACTGCAGGGCTGTGTAGATCAAATACCAGCCATACCTCTGGCTGACCTCAGTTACTCTGCATGGTTTCAGTAAGAAGAACAAGCATATGCCTGTCATACAGCAAGTGTTGAAATTCTTTTGTTATTTGTTTACTTGTATCTTAAACATCTGTGTCTTAATGCTTGGCTTTGAAATGCATTCTAGATCAACCAGATTATTTTTTCATAGCTATGGCGTGTTATATCTTCCTGTGTAACCAGCACCACATTTAGCAAATAAATTTAACACCTTCTCACCCAGAAGAGATCTTATAAACTTAAATTCAAGAAGTAAAAGGTTAAAAAAATGTATGTGCAGAGGAATGGATGGTGGAAAGGGGTAAAGCCTCTCAGCAGTAGGTTAATTGGAGAGTGGAATACCAGTGTAGATGGGAGCACATAGTTTCCTTGGACAATGTGCTAAAGAACTGGGAGCTGGGAAGGACCAGCTGGGATTGTTAGTGAATTAGCTGAAGTCAGAAACTGCTGAATGGAGCAAAGAAGTAAAGGGGAAATGAAGGTTAGGGTATAATTCAGTCTAAATTAGGTGGGCCATTCACAATGCATAAAAGGGCTCTGAGCTTCCTTTCTTGGGGAAAATGGGTAGGAAAGCTCACTTTTATTTGGATGTGTGTTGAGTGGTTGATTTTAAGAATGTGCATACCTAGACCCTACTTTCTGGAAGTGCATTATCCCACATCAGTTTGGAGGAAGCATTGAAAATGCCATGAGCCTGAAAGACAACAGACTTAGTAAGAAAGACTCAGAGCTGTTATGCTGCACAAGCATCTCATTTTCATCTCTGATGGCCTGAAACACTTCCCTGCATTCATTCTGCCTTTGCCTGCTTGTCATCTGTATCTGATCACCTCAGAATCCTGGGTGCTTGAAATCCTCTCTGCCTTTGGCCCATTTCTTGTTATTTTTGAAGAGATTTACTATGACATTTGCGTACTTCTGTTGAATTCTAAACTTTGTTTCTACCTGGTTATAGCATTGGAAGTGATGTGGCAGGCAGCAGATGTTATTGGAGACTGTGAACAAGAAGTGTGTACTCAGGTACACAATCTCTGATGGCTTTAGGTAAATCATCTGCTGAGTAGTATCTTTGGAGTAAGGGTGAATACAAACAACAGGTTAAAAAGTCTGTGCTGGGTGCACACAGTGCAGGATCATAGAGGTAAATGCAAAGGAAGTTTGTGGTTACAGATGGTTTTTTGTTTTCATGTTAAAAAGATGTCTTCCAGTTATGGTTGTGGTGCATTGCTCTCTACTCTGGTGGGAAGAGTTTTGCTGCATCCCTCTGGTGCTGTGGCATTAGGTGTCTGTGTAGCCCTTCAAACTCCTTTGCCCTCAGGTTGCTTAATCTCTCCCGAAGCACATCACCCATTTGATGATAAAAACTTAGCGTTTTTCGAAGCTCCTTAGAGGTCAGTGTTCCTCTGTGTGCTGTCTGTGAGTGCACAGTGATGGTGACTTCTGGTGGATGACATGGGCAGTGTGGCTGTGCCGAAGTGAGGGACCCTTCAGCTCCACAGGAGGTGACCCCAGGGTTCTGCTGGAGGAGCCTGGCTGGTGCCAGATGTTCTGTGTGCTGTGACCCTACCTGCAGAGGTGTTGTGCTGGGTTATTAATAAGATAAACCTGCCTGGCTGCTGGTATTCTCATTTTATCAGACATAAAGGGCTTAGTAAGGAATGCATTACGTGGCTGATGGTATCAGTGTGTGGTTCCAGAAGTGCTGTGGCTGGAGGTGGAACTTTTTCCTGCTCACACCCTACCTGACACAGCCCGAGCTCCTTTCTGTGTTCACTCTAAAGGCTTATGTCAAACCCAGTCAATTTAAATGAGATTCAGAACTGAACAGCAATAAGTGTTCAATCAAAGTATTTGATAAATCACTTAAACAATCTTGCAGATTGCAAATTCTGTAAATGCAAGTTCTGCACTTATTCAAAACTAGTGAATGTGACAAGACTAGGAGACAGCAAAGTCAAAACAGCAGGAAGAAAAACTCCAATTCTTTGATGAGATTAAAATACCAGCAATTTAAGAGGCAAGCAGGTAGGACTGCTGCTCATGTAGCTTTCTAACCAATGCTTGAACATTTACACGGAGAATATACAGATGGGATAAAGAAGAGAAGGCTGATTTGATGATTACAGCATAATTTTACCTTTCCTTTGGGGTATGTGTGTTTTCCTTAATATTTTGAATGGCATAATTTAGATGGTCAGGAAAGTTTTCTCTCTCATTACGAGGAATGACAAGTGACTAAAAGTAGGAGAAGGGAAATCTCAACAAACCCCAGATTGCTTTGAATGCTAAACAATTTTTCTTTGGTTAGTCAGATTGTAGCATGAGCTTCCTCAGGGGAATTTATTCTGATGAGTGTCTCCACATAAAAGGTGAACACAAAGTGTTGAAACAAACTCTTTGGCTTGATTTTAATCTGGTTTGTTACCCACTGGAGTCATGAATATGTCCAACTGTATATTTAATGATTTAAATTTTTTTTTGCAACAGTTTTGATAATCTCAAATTTTAAATTAAAGCAAATTTTTATATTAGTTTCCAGAACAAAACTTTGTGTTTACTCCTCTGACCTTCTTCTTTCTTATTAGTGAAGGAAGGGTTGATATCTTTGTTGAGCTGGCAGTAGGAGCCAGATGACCTGACATTTGTGCTGCTCTTCTCCCCAGTGTTTATTTCCAAGGACATTAGCAAGTGACTGGTCTCTTTATCTCCTTCTCCCACCACAGATGTAAAATGTCTTAATTGGTGCTTAAAACATGCATTCCCAGAACACATCCATCTATTTTCAGACAGTGTGAGGCCTGATCCATGGAAGTTTTTAAGGACTTGGAGATTCTCGAGTGAGAATTACTGCAGTAATCTCAGTGTGTTACAAATTACATGGGATAACATCTTATCCAGCTGTGAAGTTGGGCAGGTAGGTGTTGTGCTGGGTTTACATAGGAATATGGTACACCTGAACCTCCCAACCAGAAACTGCTCCGTGGTTCCTAGAGGTCTCTTGCATCACTTCTGTGCTCAGCTTGGCAGGACCTCCTCACCTGAGAGTGTTTCAAGCAGTTCTCTCCTGCTTGAGCTAGTTTTCCAAAAGCTACTCAAATACAAATTATTTTAATAAATTAGTGAAACCAGTCATTCTATTTAAAAAAACCCTGAATCTACGCTGAGATCTCCTTCACGGATGTGGATTTAATTGTTAAAAAAATTCCCCCTCTTAACTCGAAACTGATTTTTTTCTTTTTTAAAAAAAGTATTTTTTAAGACTTGCGAAGTCATTGTTCTTCCATAAAATGTGTAAGTTTTGCACATTGAATTTATAGTTAATGGAAATGAGCAGCTGTAAGGATGCATGTCAAACCTCACAGTGTGTACAAGGTAAAATTACTTGGAAATCTGGATTTGCTTGCCTGATGCCTTTATTTTCTGGTATGTCTGTGGCTGTGAGCAGCAGAGCTGGAGAGGTTAAGCTCCGTGTGTGCGTGCGAGCGTGTGTGTGCGTGCGTCTGTTGTTTCTTTCTTCTTGAAATGCTTCACCACAGTAGGCAAAATGGATGAAACATAGAAAAAGAGAGACAATAAATAGTTTCCTAACCTGGCTCGGATAATAGAGAAAGTTCGTTAGATTTATTAATCCTCATTTTCCTTTGGACTGTCAGGCTTAGAGTGACAGTAAAAAAGCTTGTGACGACTTTGGCTAATTTGCACTCCATTCACTTTCTCATGAAAACCCATCAGGATGACTGAAGAACTGCTCTGCAATTGACCTTATTCAATGGCAGAGTGATATACTGGGAAACAGGCCAGTTCTTACAATGCCGAAAAGAGCAAATTGGACGGAATCTTTGTTCCTCTCTTTTTTTCTCTTTCCTTTTTATGCCAGTCTTGCTCTAGTTAAGCTCTCTCATTTGTTCCAGCAGTAGCTCTAGGGCTCAGGTCACCCTCTGGGGCTGCCATTGCAGGTGATCACTGGGCAGCTTGTCTGGGGTGTGGAGGGGAGGGAGGGAGAGGGAAACTCCGGGAGACTTTGTGCTGGGCCAGATGTTCAGGGAGAGGAGGCTGGTGGCAGCTGAGAGCCTTGGGTGGCACTGGGCTGCTGCTCCTGGGGAGGCTCTGTACTCCTCAGAGGCACTTTTCTGTGTTCCTTTCTGTGGGCTCTGTGGCTCTCCTCTGCACTCGGAGCAGCTGGAGGGCTGGTGGGGAGAGCTGTGTCCTGACACCACCATCTGATGGTTGTGCACACAAGAACAGCCACAGTGAGCATCCCAGTTGGGTCAGCACCCGAGCAGTCAGGGCTCTGACAGACACCAACTTCATCTGGGGTGGGGGGGGAGAAAGGCAAAACAAGTAGAATTTGCACCAGCAGACTGGGGCTGTTGCTGTTTTGGGGTGGATTCTCTCTCTCTGACTGAAGTTAGTGAAACTGCAGCTGTGTTTCTAGGGTCCATCAAGAGTGGTTTCTGTAGAGCTCTCAGACCAGTAAGGTATTGCTCTGGATGCTCCCAGCAGTACCAGTTCCAAGCTGTGCAGCACGTGCTGTGTTTCACTCCCTGCACAGCTCCTTCTCACCTGGGGGCTGCTGAGTTCTGCCCTGGGCAGACAAAGCCCTTTCTGGACATGTTGGTGACCATTTCTGTTCTGTCTGAGATCAAGCCAGCAGGCTGGATCTTTCTTTGCAGGGAGCAGGATCCAAGAAGACAGGCCCAGGAGGGGTTGGGTTGAGTGATTGCTCTGCTGTTTGCACCTTGAGACAGCAGAAGAACCCTTCATCCATGCCACAGACTGGAAGGAGATGTGTGCTGTGTCTTCACTCTCTGTCTGTCGTCCTAGGCCAGATGGCATGCCCAGAATTTATTATTTACTGCCTTATAATTTGTATTGGATTATGTAACACTGTAAGGAATCCCTTGATTTTATTTACAGTACTGTTTTCAGTTCTTTTATGATTGCAGTTCCACAAAATGGAGGCCCAGCCCAGTCCTGGAGGCAGTGCTGTGCCCCATCTGAAGTGGTAACTGGAGGAGTAACTTTTGTTCTCCAACTAGTGCACTCATTTGTCATGACCAAAAATATCTCTGGCTTTTCAGGTGTGAGCATTACTCTTTTCTGACCAGCATCAGAACTTCTGATTTAATAAACACTTGAAAAAATATGAGACATCCCACTGAAAGAAAAGGATGATCTCTTTCTGAAGTGATACCAACCTAACCCTCAATCTGAATGCTCTTGCTAAGCACGGTCACACATTTTAGCCTCCCACAGCAAGGTTACAAACTTCAGTGTATTTACATTTTGCAAGTCGAGCAACAGGGTGGAGACTGAGGAATGTGTGAAAGAATAGAGGAAGCAGCGAAGCTTTTCCTACCTACATTTTTTGGGGCAAATGTTCACACGAAGGAAAGGCTTGTGTTGCCACAGCAGGTCTGGGCATGCAGGATGGACCTGGTGAGATGTGTGATGCTCTCAGGACTGCCTCACTGTCTCTCTCGGGTCTTTCCCATGGTACAAGAAACCTCTTCAGCTCCTTGGGCCCTTTCAGGGTAGGTGCTGGGGCTTCCACCACTCGCTGTTTCCACATCCTGCACGGAGGCACTGGCATCGTTCTGGTCTTCTCTCTGTCATCTCCTTGCTCTCCTCCTTCTGGTGCCCTCAGGTCCTCCAATTTCCCCTTCTCTCTCTATCAAATTCTGCCCATGTCCGCACCCTCATTAATCAATGTCAAGTCACAGAGTGTACAACAAGGGCTGTATTCTTCAACTGCCCCCTCAGCCCTCATACATCCCATTGTTCCAAAAAACTGATTCAGATGGCAAGAAAACAGCCGATGCAGCACATAAAAGAGATGAGACAGAAATGAAAAGAATCAAGGAGGGGAAAAAAAAGAGGAGGCATTTTTTTCCCCTGAAACACTCGAATAAATACTCGGCAATGATAATTTAAATTATTCATACATTTATGAAAACATCCATTGAAAAGTGAAGTGTATGATGCTCTTTGTCTACTTTACTTGTCTCTTGTTTGTGATTAACCTTTACTGTAACTTGGGCTGGCAGTGCCACAATCACAAAGACCAGACTTTTCCTTCCATGGGAAAAAATGTTTCATCGTATCCAAATGAAAAATTAAGTGGAGGTATTTAGTGCTGATGTGGCAATTTGTTGTAAAGCATTAAAGATGCAGTATTATCCATGTCTGTAGTCCAAACATTGCCTAGTACAAAAAAATAAAAAACCAGACAAAGCCAGCTTTTAACAGCATGTTCCCTTACAGCATGGCTTGACATACATTCTACTTCCACTACCATGACGTCCTTCAGGAGCCAGGGAGCTTGACACCACACAGAGTACAGGATTTGCTGCACTCAAATCAAGAGAATCTGTATATATGTGAACACATCCAGTCACAGCCTCAAAAAATGGAAAGGAAAAAAACCAAACAACTGAGTTGTTTTAATTCCAGCTGCTGTGATGTGCAAACTATGGAAGACTTAGTCATAGAATAGCATTAATACTGTAATGAGAAAATGTGAGACATTTGAGACCTGATGGCCTGTGAAAGCCCAGATGGCAATTCTTTTTGCCTTTTAGATTGACTTTTTTTGCTTAGATTTTGTGGTCAATGCCTTACTTCAGAACACCTCAGCCTGAGGCAGGATGAGTAGAATATGAAATGCCAATAGTGGTAAACATTCTAGTATTGGGGATAGCAAGAATAGTTTGAGAGGTTTTAGAAAACTCAGATCTGTGGGGATTGTGTGTTCTTTTGGTATATCTCTGCAATTCTTCTTTTTGCAGACACCAAGAGAAATAGTCAAAGCAAAGCTTCTCTTATAACATTTGTGTGTTGCTTGTAATTCATCAGATTTCTATCCAACTTCCAAACCAGAGAGGTCTGGATAACGTTATATAATTTATAGATAATCATCCAAACATTTTTATTCTCAAGTGAACATATTTAGTCCTGCAAATATGCATTTATGCCTTTCCATAACTGGTTGATTACGTGGGAGGGGGAGCCATTGTCTCACAGTCAAAGCCAAGGGATTTTAAGCAAAAGATCTAGTTACTCTTCTGTTGACTCTGCAGTTGACTCTGTGTGTGACCTTGGACATGTCACTTATACTCTGAATGCTTCACTTCCTTCTGTAAATGGATGTAACAGTTTTGAGTAGATGCAGAAAAGTGTGTCTGGACCTTTGGAAAGCATTTTGAGATCTCCCTTGTAATAGGTGCTGTTGGATCTTGGCAATTGAAACCAATCACAGTCTTCAGCAGTGGGTTTTGTTCAGGATTATTATTGTGGCACTTGCCTCAGGAGTTTTTTAGGTTTTCTTTTATGCCTTTTTCAGTTACTTTCCACTTCTGCACTTTGTCTTCTAGGTTTTAAGTTTTTCTACCTAGAAATCTCTGTATGAAACAACTCTGAAGTTTTTCTTTGTATCTATCTTGTCTAGGATTTACTGGTTTTGTATTTTAATCCTGTCTCTGGATTTGTCTTTTGCTGAGGTGAAGCATGTGCCCTTGTTTTAACAGAAAACATTTTTAGTAAATCCACTAGTGGATAAATCTACTAAGGGAGGCTGTCAGCCATAGGATACAGTATTTATACAGAAAGTGTGGTGGAAAACTGTATATTAAAAGAGGAAAGGAGCTGGAGCAAGAGTCCTAAATCAAACTCCTGGCAATATACTGTCTTGGTGTGTATTTCTTGCTAGGCTGTGATTCCTTTTTCTTGGAAATTATCCAGAACTTCCTGGCTCAGTGATCTGGGATACTTTTCAATATACTGGATATACGGAGCAGTGGGCAGACTTCAAACAGTTCTGAAATTTTTTTATTTTTTTTTTGTGGTATGGAGAGACATCCAAAATATTGGTTCCTTTTCTCAGCTGATTTGCATAAATCCTCCTCCACTGCTTCCAAGCCTTTCTGTAGTTTCTGAGGAAGAAAGAGGCATCAGATTCCTCCCTCCCATTCACACACCAAGCCCAACTGGCTTCCTGATCAGGCAGCCGGATGCAGAGCCCACTTCTACTGCAGGAAGCTTGGAACTTTGGTTCTACTCCTTGGTTGATGCATGGCCAAAGGTGTGGCCATGCACAGGTGCCCTGGGCTCTGCTGGTTGGTAAGAGGAGCTGTGGGAAGGGGAATCTGAGCATTCACCCCCCAAAATACACCCCTAGGCTCTCAGTTGGAAGTTTGGATGACGATGGCTTAGCTGGGTCTGGTTCTTCCAAGCACAGAGTCATCCTGTGGCTTGGTTGCCAGTAGTTTATAGGTAACCATCACACCTCTTTTTGCCACTAGGTCTTTCTGGGCTGAGGAATTAAAAGCACTTCTTTCTCTTGTGGTTCAGAAATACTGAGGGTCTGATCCCTTCCCTCCTGGGGCTCGGGGCTCAGTCCCAGCAGGGGCTGCCCAGGCTGGGGGTGGCTGCTCCCCCCTCTGCCCCCAGCACTCTTTGCCCATAGAAGGTATGGAGATGCCTTGTTGTGCAGTGCTCCCTCCTCCCACCCAGCCACCAATTCTGGGGTCTGGGAAGGTAGCCAAATGCCACTGAGGACACTGGAGCAATAAATCATCCTCCTTCCAACATCTGCAGGCCCCAAAGGCTAGCCCCTTGCCGATGATGATCTCGCCTCCCACCCCCTGCTTTTTATCCTGTCCCTCTCTGACAAAACACCTATTGTCACAGCCTGAGTGAAGAAGAGTCCTTTTTCCTTTACAAAGGCCCTCTGAAGCCAAGTTGTGAGCTGCCAGAGAAGATGCCTATGTCTCGGCAGGGAGTCTATATCTCACTCTTTTTCTCTGTAGTTCATACTTTTTCTCTCTCACGGGGGTCACCCAAAGCCTTTCACTCTGGCTTCATATTCACATAAAGACATCAAGAAAAAGAAAAACCACACCAGAAAGAATTATTAGGCATGGCTGTCAAATGCTTTATGGGGGGGGGGGGGATGTAGGGGGAAAGAACAGTAACTCTTTATGTGCTGGCATTGTTATAAGAGCTAATGTACTGCTGCTGGAGTGCGGTTTGCAGGAAGACATTACATGCCTAAAGAATTGCAGACATGTTAAACTAAAATATTGTATTTCAGCAAAAAGGGCAGTTTGTTTTCATTTCCAGTTTCTTTCCAGGGTTTTCTAGGTTATAGGAGGCTGTTTCCTGACCCCACGCTCTTGAAGAACTCCTTTTTAATCTGCAGAAGTCTTTACTGACTGCTGTTTGCACACCCTGGCTTAACTGCACTGACTTTTATGATCAAATAGATCAAACTGTACCCAGTCCCTGTGAAAGGAGTTGAAAACTCCAGACACCATCACCACCAAACCCTGCCCGAAGCATTAATACTTCCCAATTGAATGGCAAAAGCTACATCAGTGCAGATCAGCTGAAATAAACAGAAGAGCAGAGCCTCCTTGCCCCCCATCATGCCTGGGAGCCAGCTGGCAGCCTTGGTGTTTGCTGGGGGTGCAATTCTGTGCCCGAGCCCCCAGTCAGAATTAGGAATTGCCCTTTGGTGGCGGGTTAAGGCAGAAAAGCATTCCTGAATCTGCTCCCCATCTCTCTCCACCATGCTCAGAGGGAACTTTGGAGAGCTGTGAACTGAAGGCTTCGCAAACAGATCTCCTGCCCGAGGTTCATCCAGATGCCACGGAGCCATGTGTGTTTTTAACCCTTTGGAGTTGTGTCCCTTTGCTTCCTGGGAAATGGGCATGCTGTGCTAGGCACTGCTTTAAGAAGACCCTGCTGCCTTGGAGAGGAAGATAAATTAAAAACTTCATTTAATCCTTTGAAAGGGTGAGACCGTAAAGTTAACAGTCGAGTAACCTATTAAAATTTACAGTGCAAGGCATCAAAACAGAGGAAAAGTGCACATGTATAAAGTTTAAAGCATCCTTATAAAAAGCCGGAAACCTAACACTGCATTCCTACAAATTATTCCCTTAGCAAACATTTTTATTTCCAATTAGTAAAAGAAAAATTGCTAATTTGCTGCAGTTGGACAGGCCTGACGTCTCAATCTGCAAAGTGTCAGTGCTGTGAAAGGAAATGTTTCACACTGTGCTGGAGAGAGAGAGCAGCTCTAAAGAGGGTCAGGGCATTGGGCCCAGAAACCAGATTGAGTGGCCATAGTGCTAAATTACTCACACAAGACACACATTGTCTGCAGTGCCAGCTACAGAGTACTCACTTTCTCATTCTTTCCCTTTTTTAGTTGGTGCTTGTGGGGGAGGTGAGGGGATGGTAGGGCACAGCAGAAGGGGGGCACGGGAGGGGATGGGGCTGTGCTCAGCAGCAGCCAAGTGAATGGGCTCATCCTTGGCTTCTGTCTGCAGACACAGACCCTGGGCAGCTCTAGGGAGGTGAAACAGTGTTCTGATCCAGACAGAACCATTTTGGGAACCAGTCAGGAAAACCAGGCCCCCTTTGCTGCAGCACAGATGTTAGGTGGGCTGAGGTTAATGTTGTGCTGGAGATAAAGGCTCGGGCTGTTGATGAACAGCCCCTCCACATCCTTAGCAAAACAGCAGCAGCAGTTGTTTTTTAGTGATAGGAGTAGTAGTGCTGTGCTGGTGTAAGAGGAACAGATTGGTGTGATAGGTCTGACCACGTGAAGAGCCTTGAGAACTGCTGGAGGATGCTGATGGCATGGCAAAGGGCTGAGGGAGAGAAGTGCAAAGCTATGGAAGGCAAAGACAAAAATCACTCTGTGTTTCTCAGCACAGTTGTGGTTCCATGTTTTAAATACCTATATTGTGTTTGGTTTGTGGTCTCTTCAAGAGCCCCCGAATCCAAACACTCTTGAGTGTGTTGCAGTACTCTAAGCAGGATGTAAATCTGGATTTTATGGATCTCTTTAGTGATCTGAGTCATCCACACTAACAACTGAATCTTTCTGAGGTTCAGAAGGCACCAGCTTTAACTTCCATGGCTTCACTTTGATACCTTCCTGTTACGCAGCTGCATGGAGCAGAGCTGAGACACGGCTCATTTTTATGTTATTTGGGATACTATTGAATTTAAATAATTATAATTTCTTTATTAATCATGTATTAAAAACCCCCAATGAGACAAGAATCAAGTTCACAAATAATTGCTACATGCTAGATCTTATCATCTGCCTCTGAAAAAGTTTCATATACTTTCTGTTCCCATTTCCTCCTTGCTGCTCCCACATCACTTTTTGCTCTAAATCAGTGTACTGTGAGGACTAATTAGCTGAAGATGGAACAGTGCTCTTGAAGGTGTGAAGTGCTTGTAAACTTTAGAGGTTTATTTGATTCATCTTGTCAGGCAAGTGCATTGCCATTATCAGGGATAAACTTTGTATGTTTCTTAAAAAGCTGCTTGAAAGAAACATTTCATTTTGGTGAGGTGCTGGTGCTAGACAGGCATCTTAATTTCTCTTTTCTTTCTACAAGGAATCAGCATGAGGGAAACACCCATTTATTTGTGCTAAGTAAATAAATATGGAGGAGACTGATTTACAGAAATAGCTTTTAATTTGGCCTGGAAGGAAGCTGTTGCACCTTGACATAACAATCTCCACAGCCCCTTTCCCAACTAGACAGGTTCTGGGTTTCTTTCTACTGATAATCCCATCAGGACCTTTGTTTTCTGATAAAACTCAATTCCTCTGGAGAAACCTAAACACATTAGGGGCTCCATTACATCCTCTGCATGCTCCTTCAGCCCTGCCCTCCACTTCCTGAGCGTTAAACAGAGCAAATGCCTCCTGGTTCCTCTCTGGCATAGCCCAGTCCAGCCAGCACAGTTATTACTGATAGCTGTGTGCAGCTGCCATGATAAGGCAGTAACATTTTCAATGTGTCCCTGTTAAAAAAAAATACTTAAAGAAAGGACCTTGCCTTTAGTCAGACAGCTCTGAAGTGCAGACGTGGGGGTTCCTTCCAAGAGCCAGTCTGCAGCTTCTTCATTCATGTGAACCTCAGCAGGCAGTTATTTATGATCTGACCCAAACCCAGAACTAACTAATTGAGATGAAGAAAGGGAGGGAGAAAAAGCAGTTTATTTTGTGTTCCAGGTTTGAACATTGCAGATTGGAAGGCCAAATGTATATTGCCTTTTTGAGACTGGCTTTTCACAATGCTTGCTGCCAGACCAGGGAGCTCCAGCACTTCTTGCATGAATCCAAGCTACTCATGGTTCAGAAATATTTCAGGGTGAAGGAATTTGGTTATTCTCAAGTCAAATGAAATAAAAAACCCAAACATCAAGTCCCCTGGAGCAGGAGCCAGGAGCAATCCTGGAGCCTCTGTCCTGGCTGTGGGCAGCTGTGTCCCCTGCCAGAGGCCAGGCCTGGGGGCAGAGGTGGCCTGGACTCCGTGTTCCTCCTGGTGCACACACTTTTTCCTCAGTTCCTGGGGTCTGGAAGCCATCCAGGGAGTTTACATATGCAAACACCTCCCTCAGCCTATCCCCAGTGATGCAGCAGCTCTCCCCACAGAGGGTTCCTGCACTTTGTTTCCCTGCATCAAAACCTTGTGACGTGTGCTATGGAGGGAAGGCAGTGCCTACCATCACATGGGGTTTCCTGGTTTGCTGGTTTTTTTTTTGTCGTCTTGGTTTTTTTTTTTCTTCTTCTAGGCCTTTAGGCCAAAAAAAGATGTTCTCTACAAAGAGTTGCTATAACTACAAGTGTGTGTGGCCACACAGAGATCCTTTGGAAACCAGATGTCACATTTTCTAACCTCTGCTGCAGGGGCAGTGGCTGGCCACAGAAACTTTACAGTACATGTATTTATCTTTTTGTGGAAATAGCCTTGATGTTCAGAAACAGCTCAGCAAATTGGCTTTGATCTGGAGATTTCAGAAGAATTTGTCCTAATTCCCTCTTGCTTGTGGTCTTTTTTCTCAATGAGCTTCACAGTTCCATGGAGCAGCACTGGCTGCCCTGGTGTGTGGCTGCTCATGGTGGGGACCCACGTGTCTGGTGTTGGAAAAAAGTGTTCCAGGAATCTCCAGGCCTCTTTCCTGAAGCCTCCTCTTTGGAAGCAGTGCAGGTGGTGCTGTTGGGCAGTACTTCCCTTACCTGCTGTTACATGTCAGCCAGGGGTGGGTCTGGTAGGGGAACCTTTAATAAAAATCATATCCCAGAATGATGTTCTGGGGAACCTCAGCTATTAGGGTTGATTTCTCAATTAAGAGTAGGTGAGAAATTTGTCACTGGTATTCACCCTGGTTTGATGACCAGATTTGAGGCTGCATTATTACATTCTGCATCCTCAAGTTCCTCCAACACAATCAGATGGAAATGCTGCTGCAGTATTTGCCCGTACCTCTTCTGCAGGTTTGCTCTGGGTTGTTAGGTACTTGCAGTGGTTCCTCTCTGAAGTTGGTCACGTTTCACTGAGTGCTGAGTAGGTTCTTAATGCATGCAGAAACTATGAAGCACTTTGGGCTTTGTGAGTATGGAGGCTGAACACAGCAAATGTAAAATAGTTAATTCTGACCTGAGCTGTGAGGATTTGGGTTTTCTTTTTTCTTCCTTGATTGTACAGTTACACTACTGAGAGATAAGCCAGGCTTCAAAGTCTGAATTGATGTGTGTATAATTCTGAGCTTGCTGAGGTCAAAGGTGTTTGCATCTGCAGAGGAGTGACAGCCTTATTGTTAAGATTAGGTCTAAGGAGCTTGAAATTCAATTTCTGAATGCTAGAGACTGTGTGGTTTGGGCACATCACCTAATTTATTGTCTCAGTCTTGCCTGTAAAATTGGGATAGCAATCCTTTTTTTTTTTTTTTTTCTGTTCTCACTGTTTATCTGTTTGTTTAATTTTTTCACAAGGTCTCTTAGGCAGACTTGTCTCTGTATTTTATGTATCAGCCAGCACTGTTGGGCTTCAGTCTTTTTTCCTGGGTTCTCCTGATAGTAAATGGTGGGAAACTTGGTCAGGCAGAGTGTGACACCAGGAAGTTCAGTCCCCAGGTTATCTGCTGTGGTGCTTCCCCGTGGCTTGGAAATATCAGGTGTGGTGAACAATGGAGAGAGGTTTGCTCCTGTCTCAAATGTAAAGTTGATGGCTTATCAGCACTGGATTTTTTGTCACCATGGAAGTGGTGGGGTTTGGTACTCAGATGCTCTGTCTACCTGCTCGATGATGAGTTTTCCATATTTTTCCTCACATCCAACAAGAACACCAGACTAAGAGAACTGTGACTTTCTGCATCTCCCAAAGCATGCCTGAGCAGACTCCACAAGGTTTTAAGCCAGCCTTGTGTTTTGAAACAGCCTGAAACAAACTGTACTGTACTTTGGAGAACCAGCAGCACTGGAGGCTGATATTGGGCTTTCCAGCCACATAAGGCATTTCTTCAAGTAAACTATCAGATAAAGGTCAACTTGTGTCACCTTAACCAAGGTGGCTAACAGAAGCCTTGTTTGTGAAGCAGCTGCTGATTATCACTGGTGAGCAAATGTCTTTGAATTTTATAGCTCCTGTTATCTGAAACTAATAAAAACACAATGCCAGTGACGAGTCGAAGGTCATCTCATCTCTCTCTGGATGTGGGTAGCTCCCAACAAAGCTCAAGATTACCCACACTTTTTGTCTAATATAGTCTGTAAATAAGTTTTTGAATGAAGGATGTAAGTCAAGGATGTATTTTGTCCTTCCATTAACACTTAAAAGTTTTCATTTTCTGTTTTCACACACTGCTTTCTAATCTCTGTGTTCTGAAAGCTAACAGGAAGCAGGTAGATTATTTCAGCCTCCATCAGGTGCCATTTCAGTTAACCAAGCACTGGTTATGAGCCAGTTCTGAAAAATCAGATTTAATAGAAAATCTATTGAAACAATCAAAATGCTCACCTTTCAGGAAAGCCATTGTGCCAAGTGCAACGTAAAGAGACAGCAATAAATCACCATGCTATGCACCTCAAATAGATAATCAATTTAATTGAAAGCATCAATAATCATAGTTTGACATTTATTGCTCTGTGGATGTTTTATCTTTTAGGCAAGGGGACAGCGGGGCAATGATGAATACCAGTTCTGCCATGGAACACAATTATATAGGTGCAAGGAAAAGGGTTTTATATTCTGAAAAAAAAAATGCAGTCAAATTCATAATTGAAGCAGGTTGCATGAAATCTGTGATAAATAAAAGCAGATAACTCAAATGCATAGAATTCTTGAACTTGAATTCTGGTGTTCCAGCTCATGAGAGACTGTTGCAAGTGCTGCTTTCTGTAGTCTTTTAAAGTGACTTAGGACAGCAAGACTTAGGCCAGTCTTCCTCTACAGAACAGCATCTTTTTTCACACCTACACAAGAAAAAAAAAAGAAAAAGTAATGCTGGATTGCTCCTTCTTTGGCTATATTTTATTGTTTGTGCTCACCTGGTCTTTTCACTGTGTATCCACAGAGGTAACAGATAGTATGAAAGCTGTGTGGGTTGTCTAGACAGAGGGGTCTGGGAACAAAGGAGGGATCAAAATATTTTTTCCTTATTTTCCAATAATGGGGGAAAGTTCCTTTTCACCTGAAGAATTGTTTCCATCTAGAATGCCTGAGGAACACCATCCAGGGCACTGTCTGAATGAAGTAATGGAGCAGATCTGAGGAGGTTGTTGGGAAAGCCCTGGGCTGCCAGGGCTGTGATGTACAGCTGCTCCTGACACAGCCTGGAAGGCTGTCAAGAATGTGAAACCCCAAACTTCTTAAACTTTGAGTCGTGGAGTAAGTTATTCCAAAAACCTAAATTGTCTGTATTAGTTTGAATCATGCACTTGTTACACTTCAGTCGGAGCAGATATTTCACTGGTTTGTTTGTTTGTTTGTTTTTGAGGACTTTTCCTTAAATAGCTTTTCCTTTCAGAAGAGTGAATTAAACTCTTAGTGCTTTCACCAGCTAGTACAGCCTGCATGTCTTGTGGTAAAGTTCTCTTTGCACTTATTGTTTGAACCAAAACACAGTTTAAAACGGCCCAGTCTGGCAGGTGATGCCCCTGCCTGTGCTCTCCTGGGGAAAGTGAGAGCACAAAGTGCATCTTCTGAAGGTGAGGAATTAATCAAGCTGAGCTCCTCGTCCAGCTAAATGTCAGCCAGGTTATTGCTTTTGGATATAATTTTAATGTTCTCCTCAGCAAAAGGCTGGATGCCTGAGCTAGGAAAGGAGGATATGAAGTTATGAGTTAGAAATTTACAGAAATTTAAAATGTTAGCACGATCCACAGGATGAAGCCAAATATTCAGAGGAGTAAAAAAGCCTTCAACAGAAAACATGGGAACATTTGGTTGAGGGTGGTCATGTTTTTCTGTGTAAAAGCTGCAATATTCATTTTGCAGCTGTTAATCTGTTTGTGCTGGGGGAAGAGCAGCCAGGACCATGCTCCCTGCCAGGGTTTGGTCTTTTTCCAACTCGGGCCAAACAAGTGCCATGGGCAAGTGGGGGAAAGTCAGGGCATCCTTTCCCTAATGAGTTCATCCTCCCCTTCCTTAGCTCAGCCCAGGACACACTGACCCTGCTGCCCCAGCAGGACAGACTGACAGGCACCAGGGACTTTCCTTTCTTTTGCAGTGCTTGCTTTACACTTTCTCAGTCCCGAGATGTTTAGGGTGTTGAGGAAGACAGGAACCAAGTTTATGAGAATGTTAAACTGCTGTGTCTTTATTCCCACAAAGCACCAGTTTCCTTGGTGGCACATTCAGGTTATTTGGAGGGTAAGATGGCATCTCTTAACTCTACTCAGATCAGGGATTATTGGCTTTGGGCTGGCAGTTAAAATGCTTTACTTCATCAAACCCTCTTCAGTGGCATAAATACACATTGCATCTCCAGCATCTGGATCCATCATGGACATTTCTTTGTCTGTGAACTACTGGTGATAGTTTTTAAGACATAAACAGAAATGTTATTTGGCAAGGTCGTGTATGGAGCCATCTTTTAACCTCAGTGTTCCTTTTGGCACAAGATAAAAAAGCTCCTTGTAATCAATACTCTGAGCTGAATCTCCCAAGATTTTTGTCAGAACTTGTGTGTTTAACAACAATAAGGGCTGTGTGTGCTTTTTAAAACGTTTAATGAGAAAAGAGGCCCCCACTTTTTTTTTTTCTGGTGCTGTTCTGAAAGAAGCTGTGAATGTAGAATCCATTTTAATTCCAGTAACAGACAACTGCAGTTACTAAGTATAACTTGTGGAATAATAATAATAAAAAAAATCTTTGCCATTTTGGCTCAGTTCAGAAAAGTCTTCTGCAGAGATTTCAGAATGTTCTGAGCAAGCACTTGGGTAGCTTGGACCATTGCTTGGTGCTTGTGGGTGAAGCCAGGGGCAGCCTTTTGTCAGGTGTCTTTCTGAAGTGGCTGTGAGGTCCTTCCACTGAGAAGATGACTAAGAAAATGCTGTAATGGTCAAGAAGGAGCATTTTGATAATCAGAGGTGCACCAGAGCACTGTAGAAGAGAGACTGCCTGGGGTTACTTGTGGTTTGAGAGGTTTGTGTTCTGTTGTGTTCCTGCCCACCTCAGCTTTCAGGTATCTTGATACTGTATGTACTTGTAAAGCCAAACAAGCTCCCCAGTGCCTGAAACTCTGCTGTGAGCTCAACAGCTGTCTGGGGAAGCAGATAGAATGGGGAAATGTGTAAAGAACACATTCTTTCAAGTCAGATTGAGAAGAGAATTGTTATCCAAACAGATGGGAGGATGCCCCAGTGCCCCAGGGTACCCCGTGCAGGAGGAGCTCAAGGGCAGAGCAGCAGAATGAGATCTGCTGTGGGAAAACCTTCTGGAAAAGACCAAGTGTGGAACTGGCAGCAGGTTTACAGCACGGATTCAGAGGGAAGCTCTGGACACTGAGGATGGGGTTCCCTCTGAAGCAGCACTGGGGCTACACCCAGCCCTATGATATCCTGTCCTTGAACACTCCAGACACAAATTCCTACCTGTGGAAGACAATAGCAGCCCAAGAAAAAAACTGAAACTTATTTCTGTTTGGACTTCCTGAATTCCTGTCTCAAGAAAATGCACTGAAATTGCCACCCACTCTCTCTGTCTGGCTGATTAAATAAAATATTGACCTTTTCCAAACACAATATTATCATTCCAAGCATAATATTATCCAGTTCTGTCTGAGATTGTTTCTACAGCTCTTAAAAGGGAACTCACCTGTCAATTCAGATAAAACAACACCCTCTGCTTTTTAAATAAGAAACTGATTGTGCCAGTGTCTGAAGTTAGTCCGTAGAATAATTTCTTATTAACTTTACTCTAGAGAGAGTATCACTTGCTTAATATTACTACTTATTTTGCCAAATTATGTGAGAGTTAAATGATGTAAACTTCCTTCAAGCTCTCTGTGGCAGGCACCCTTAGTGTCTATGATAGTCACCAGCATCTTATTTTTCTTTCAGAGAAGATGGTCCCTGCAGAGGAGCACGGGGTATCTGTGTCTTCCACTAAAATAAACTTAGGCCTGGAGGACCTAATCATCAGCCTGATGTTTCCCTTCCAGTTCTGCTCAGGCATTAATGGGTCATTTTTCTCACTGCATCACACTGACTGACTATGACCTTATCATGTTAAAGTGACAGGTAGGTTATCCTGCTGATGGGTATCAAAGTGACATATCCCATCCTTGCTGTCGGAGTGCCAGGCAGGGATACATTCCCAGACAGCCTGCACTCCCCCTGGACAGTACCAGCTATTAGGAAGGCTGCTGCTGTTTTCATTCCTGCCTTTCACAGCGTGAGCAGCAAAACTGAGCTGCTAAATGAGACAGTGCATTTCCCACTTTAGACTTTTGAAATTGGTGGGAACGTTGCATATTGGCTTTATTTCCCTTCAAGTGTGATTAATGATCAGAAGGCTCCGTGTCACAGCTTAGCTGTTTGGCTTTGGTGCTCTGCTGTGGTTACACTGAAGGCCATTATTTTGATGGAACTGAGGATAAGCTCTAGATGTAGCTGCAGTTTATTGACCTGGGGTTTTGGCAAATTCTGTATACAGTGAATTGCAAGTTGGCTTTTATGTTTGCACTTGTGATTTGACATGCCTGCAAGTGGAGTAGAACACTTTCAGTGAGCTCAGCAAAGTTGTGTGTTATTGGGCAAGGAAAAGACTTGGCTTTCAGACCATGGCAGGCAAGCATGCCTATGAAAAAAATGCATTTTATACTTTTTAAATGTGGTAATTAATAATTCTTACCTGTGTCTCTTTAGACTGTGAGGAGGGAAATGAAATGAGGCCATTTTTCTCTGTTCTTTCTCAATTCTTAACTGTATCATTATTACAGTCCAGTGAGGGTGGAGGCTGCACCATTCAGTGTGGGTGATGAGAGAGGCTGGTCCTGCTCTGTAGCTTAAGGCCTCTAGAAAATCTTTAACCTGGAGACATCTAATCCTGCTCTTTCTCTTTGGCGAGTGTAGGCACAGAGAGACTGAAGTGCTGTGGAGATTGAGTGGTGCCAATCAGTTTCTGCATCAATGGCAAGGCACTGTCTGTGTGGAAGGGAATTTTGTAAGAAAAAAAAGAAATGGTGTTGATGTTGCCATATAGATTTGAAGGTACTTAACCTTTGCTGCTGAAGGGAGAAGGGCAGGGAGTTTCTGAAAGCCTTGCCAATGGAACTGGAAATGAATGCCACCCCAGTGATTCCAAGAATGAGGCAAATCAGTCAATCAGCTGTTTGAATAATGAGTTATTCTAGGCACTGGATGGTGTATGTGTTGAATCCATTTCAATACACCTCTTCCCTCTGAGGGTATTTTCTAGGATGCCCTGGTCATAACAGGTATGATTAGATGCCAAGCTCTGAGTGCATTGCCTTCTATAGATTTCTGGGTCGGTGTGTGTCCTGGGTGGGAAGTATGAAGTATGAGCTCTTCAGCCAAGCCCAGAGGTCCCCATCTGTCAGATCAAGTGCATGTCAGCAGTGCCATTACAAGAAGATGTATGATCTCTCTTTATTTACTTATGATTTTTACTGATCATCTTAACAAACAGCTTATCAATAGATGAAGTACAGAGAAGTTCATTTATATTATTCAGTCAATATCAAGGTCATTTTTATAACTAAAAAGGGTCGAGAATAAAAGGTAGATGGATCATCTATGACTAAAGCTAACTGTCCAGCCCACTTAGCTCACTGCAAGCAGCAGTGCTTTATCTGTTAGCTGAAACATTACGCTTCACTCTTCAAGATGATTTTTTGCTGAGATAACAAATAGCTCCAGATACATCAAGTGATTGTGTTGTGTCGTTCTGCAGCAGGCAGGATTCAGACCTGATGACCCCAAGCTTCCATTCTACTACTGTTTCCTCTAAGGTTACAGTGAGGATGTGGTAAAAGGTGTTGGTAAAAACCTATTTTCTTCAAATAGTAATAGTAAAGAGATGGTTGCTAAAGGCACTGTTGGATTGCTGAAATGGAGAAAAAGAATGAAGGGAGGTAAGATGTGGCACTGTATGAAAGGGAAATGCATCTCTAGCTTGAATCCAAGGAACACATGTAATGAATGAAATACATTCTCTTTTAGCAAAACTGCCAAACTATCAAGTGTATTTCTCATGCTCATTAACACTGGACTTTAAGAACCTGATAAGAATGCAATATAAAATCAAAGAGCCCCTAAAGACTGTGAGATTATGTTTAATACTCTCCTATCACCAGTCCCTGAGTGCTTGGCAAGAGAAACGGTGACATTTACTAATCAGTACCCTCTCCTGTTTGTCTTGGCTGAAAGTCTCAAGTCCTCAGCTTATTGAAGTTATTACAAATGCTCTCCATTAGATTCTGTTTAACTTCCTGGTATTTGCAGTTGAACTGGATCCCAGTGCCATGGAGGAGTTGTCTTTAAAGTGATTCAGAAGTTGCCATGCCATGTATATAAACTGCATGGTTATTTTCTCTCTTGCAGTCTTTGTTCTTAAACATATTCTTAATGTTTGACATTCATTCTTACCATTAACTGCCCCAGACTTTTTCCTGCCCCTTTCTGGGTGCACAGAAGCTTGGTTTGTGTGGTAAGAAGGTGCTGTTTCTTACTCAAAGATGACTTAGGCTGTTCCGTTCTTTTGAACACCCTTTGGGATAACGTGTGGTGATTCACCTCTATAAACTGCATTTTGTTCTCCTGAAAGTTGGCACACAGGAAAAATTATTATATAAAGCCATGCAGGATGGAAGACATGAGCAAATGCAGAGGTGTTCCCTGCAGCGGATTACCCAAAATTGTAGGCCACAGATCCCTCCTAATTTTGGCCATTTTTCATGGAGCACTGTACCACCTTTTTGTTCAGACTTTCAACTGAAGAATAAATGGTTATAAAATGGTCTGTGGAGTGCATAGCACGGCTTTGCAGGCTGTTACTGGTCCACAAACCACATTTTGGCTGCTCGACAGTGTTCCCAATTGTGCTGGGGTTGCCCTTAGCAGTGAATGGTTGGTTTATTCTTTATACTCTTTTCAGCCTTTGGCTTGTTTCTTGCCAGTCAGAGCAGTGCTGTTCATCTTCCTTCCCTCAGCAGCCAGGAAAGGAAATTCTTCCTCTCAGACAAGAGCTTTCCTCCCTGTCCTCTTAATTCCAGGCACATTCGTTTCAAATTCCCAAGGCAGGATATTGATATTTTTCTCAAGTTAACAGGGCTTCACAAGTTTACTTTCTGTAGAAAATGTAAAATTTTGGTAAATTGTTGGCCAGAAAGTGCTATAAAATCCCCACATGAAAAATAAATTTTAAAAAAGGGCTAATTCCCAAGTGCTGTAATGATTTTCTGTGGGTTCCTCTCCCTCTGGCTGTGCTGTGGGAGGACAGCATCTCCATGCTGGAACCACTGCTGGGCTCTGCTGCTCCTGCACCCTGCAGCCCTGGCCTGTTGGCAGTTTCTGAGCAGCTTTGCTCATCCTCCTTGCTCCCAGCTGCAGAGGGGTTTGAAGGCTTTGAATAGGCTTTTTCTTCAGCAGTTTGTGCAGTGATGGGACAGCTTCCCAGGGGAAAAGCAAAGGACAGGAAAGAAACACAAAGTAAACCTGGCAGTCCCAGATTAGGATGGTGTGTGTTTTGTATGTGTTTTCTTTAGTACTGTGGTTGTGTCACTATTCTGTGAATGAACCCACATTCCTCTGAGGTCCATTACCAAGAGTCCATCTTGGCTGCACAAATACCATTGGAGTGCTTTGAATCAGCTCCTTTGACCTTTGATTTCTGACCTGTGATTTCTGACCTTTTCCTTAGCTCTGCCTTGGGAGGTTTTGGGATGGCCATGCTTTACAGGTATGCCCAGACAAGGCTTTCCTGGCTGACTGCTCTTACATTTATAAAGACAAAAGCATCATGTATCAAAAACAGGCATTAATCATTGCAATGTTTAAGGAACTTCAGGAAGCTGAGATGAAGAGTCTATTCTGGAAGGTAAAACAGCTATGCAAACTACAAGGGAAAATGTTTACACAGAAAGCATCTGGATTCAAAGTAATGTAAAAGCAGCTCAGACCCTGCCAATACTCAAACAGCATCCCCAGCTGGACTGACACCCTGGATGCTCTTTGCACAAACTTTTGTAGCTCTTGAAGCACTGTTTGGCCATCCCTAGAACATCATGAAGGTTCCACTTGTATTTCAGGACTCTGTAGCTCTGGTGACAGTAGATCTGACTATTAATTAATGCTGTTTATTCAGTTGGGAGGCTCTCTAATCTGTTAGCAAAAGCAAAAGATTGAGAATTTTGCTACTGATTTATCATATAACTATGATAACCCAGTCTGTGGATCTCACTTCATAGGCTTTTCAAGTAGGTATTTTTCTTCCACAGAAAGTTCAGAGCTGACAACATTTACTGCTTAATTTTTATATTTACTTAATGAATGTTTGCAAATTGTTTAATCAGATTTTGCGTTGGTTCTGCGTGCTGTTTTGAGGTTCCATGGTATCCAGGACTATGTCTGTGTTTGGTTCCTGATGCAGAGGAGCAGTGGGGTTTGGGTAACCCAGCTGTGTGCTAAGGAAGGATTTTCTAGATAGTGCCAGAGTTGATGGGAGAACTGGAAAAGCAGCAGCTGCTGTGACAGCCTCAGGTTTTGCACGAATCAGCTTTTTGGTTTCACTTCAGAATTGGCAAATGGCTAATAAATAACCCAGCCCTTTCCTGCTGGTGCACTTGCTGTCTGCAATCTCCAGGGCTGCTAATGGCAGCAGGATTAGCTCTTTGCTGCTGCAGCATTTGTCAGTATGATGAGGAATGGCTTTCATGTCTCAGGCAAATAGGAACAATGAAAAATGCTTCACGTGCTTTTCTTCTTTTTTGTAAAATCGTCCTTGGGCACCAGGGAGTGAGAATGTTTGTGTGATATTTGCTAAAGCAGACACAGGTATAAAGTTGTCCAGAATTTCTGTCTGTGGAAGAGCCAGCCCATCCTAGCAGCCAGCTGGGAGGATTCCTCTTCTCATTCCAAGCCCCCTGTCCCAACTCCAGCCTCTGCAGGAGATGTCCTGGGCACTCTCAGTTTCTCTGTCGGGGCTGTGGCCCAGCAGGAGGCACCGGGGGGAATGTGCACCCACACCTGAGAGGAGTTTCTGTGCTGGGGGGCTGTGTCCCACCAGGTGCTTTGTGCTCTTGGCCTCACTCCAGAAAAGCACTTACGTGTGTGAGCATTTCTGTTTCTATTAATTTCACTGCTACACTTGCTCAAAGACCTGACTGGGTCAGGGCCAGCACTCTGGACTTTGCAGGATAAAACTTTTAAAGGAATAATTAATGGGGCTCATGAAGGAGAAGATTTGTAGCTTCCTAACAGTGTTCTCCTCGGAGGAAGATTGGGATGGAGGTGCAGGGAGGGGGTGCCTGAGCTGGGAAGGTCTGACTGACTCCAGCAGTGCTGTGTGGAGCTCTCACTAAGGAATCAGATGATAAGGAACAACAGGTTAGTGGAAAGAAGTGTTATTATCTGCACACTGACCTCTGGGGAGTCACTGGGTGTTCTCCTCTGTTTCCAACTCGAAGCAGCCATGGAACTACTTCTTACAAATCAGGAGTCCCAGTAATGCAGCAGGGACAGGTCCTTGTCTGTCACCTTCTTCTGGCACTTTGCTGAATTCATTGCTCTGTGCCTATTTAAGTTTGGGATTTTTGTGTTCTTAGATTTTCTTAAAATGAGGGTTTATCTGAGCTGAGGGAATGAATGGATAATGTTACTATTTACATAAGCTCATTGTGATCTGTCTCGGTAATGTAATCAAATTAGGGTTAACTGCAGCTGGAGAATGCCAGCTTGTAAACTGTTTTTCAAAAGGAATCACATGGTGTTCCTTGACATGTTTAGTATACATTCAGGAGGCTTTGCAAAAATTGTAGCACATCCCTAACTAATGTAACAAAGTCAGGATTCTATGGCCACCAGTCTGCTGAATCCGGGAAATGAAAGGCAACCAAATTCATCCCCAGGCAGAGGAGATCCCCCTCCGAGCAGATCCCTCAAACACACGTCGGGCTGACGTGGCTGCTGCTGACATGTTGTCTTTCTTTTGGCTAAAGTAAACGTATCAGTTGATAGAAAAAGCATATGGTGTAAATTTTGAGTACATTTAAGAACATCTGTGTTAACTGCAAAAGTGCGGCCCACTGTACACGTCAAACACTATATTTAGTCTTATGGCATTCACATAAGATGAAGTCCAGCCTGAGCTAAAATTACCCAATGAGTAGATTTTCAAAGTATCTTTTGTTATTCTTTTTAATAAACATCACATCTGGTACTCACTTTCCCTCTTTCTCCCTTTCTCCTTCAGCTCAGAGGTGCCGCAAGGCACCGCCTCTGCCAGGGAGAGTCTGGTGGGATAGGAAATGGGAAAACAGGGAATTTGGGACATTAGGGTTCTGGGCTGTGTCCAGGGTAGTGCAGAAAGTCTGTGACAGAACTCAGTCCCATACTGCTGCGTTTTGGACATCAGCATCTTTCTTCTTTAAAGTAAAGGGTGGAATGTAGAATCTAAAGAAAGTTCTCAGTCTCCCACTACTGCTAGGATACCTTTGGCCACATGTAAATGTTCTGACAGCTTGGGTATGGAGATAGTTCTGCTATAATTCTTGATGAAATTGGTGTTCACTTCCCCCAGAAGATCAGCAAGAGAAGGAAACTGAAAAAAATACTTCACCTTGTCTGTGATTAGCCATTTTGAAATATTCTGAGTGAACAGATAAACAAGCACTGATGCTTTTCTGTAGCAGTACCAGTTTTTAATATGTATGCAACACTTTTTACAGAAATTCTCAAAGAATTTTGAAATTTGGGATCTGCTACAAACTGAATGGGAAAAAAAATAAATAGAGTTTGAAAAACAGAACTTGTCCCTTGAGCGTGGATCTATCCAAGCCAACAAAAAGAAGCTTGTGTTGGCATTTAGATTTAGACTCAGGAATTCCTGACTCTTAAGCCTGTTTATACAGGACTATACCACAGCCCAATTTGCACTTCATTTTGATTTTTTTTTTTTTCCCTTTCTACATTTATGGTCATGTTGAATGAGTAGATTATGTACTCTGAATGCACATACTTAACCAATTGTATGTAAAGATTTTTTGCATATTATAATTACAGTTAAGTGTCTTCATTGGGAAGCAGCAGTGTTCCATGAAGACTTTTAAGTCATTTAGCATTGCCATATTTATATTACAGCTCTGAAGGTTTCATGGCCTAATTCTCAGAAGGCTTTGGAGGGTTTCTGGTTCCCAGTGGAAGGAACAGGAGCTGCAAGTTCTTCCACTGGGGACAGGCACTGATTTCCCAACTTCTGGCTGTTCATGACAGATATTTGTCTTCCAGTATCTCAGGGTGAGATTTCAGCAGTGGATGTGCTCACACAAGTGCAGGATCATGAAGAGTTTCATTGCTCTGGTATTCACCTCTTGGTCCTGTTTGCTTTCAGCTGCTTTCTGAACCACAGTTTCAGTATCTGTGAGAGCTGTTGTAACACACAGAAGGGTTTAGGATTCTTACTGGTGGAAACATGATACTTTGTTATTACAGCTGAGCCTGGAGATATTTACCAACATTTTTGAAATTTGGAAATTAGTCAGTCTCACCTGGGCATGGTCAAAAGGGTCCAAGAGCTTTGTGCCAAGTGCTTGGCTGCTGACACACAGCAGAGCCTCCTTGGTCTTGGTCTTTCTTTTTCTTTCTTTCTTTTGGTTTTTTTTTTTCAGTAAGTTTCCTTTGCAATGTACAACTATTCCCATTTCATCTTGGGTTTCCTTGCGTTTTCATCTCCTTTCCTTGGAACTTTTTTCTGCTGCTTCACGGTAGCCAAAATACATAGGCAGAGCCTGGAAGTCCTACATCCCATGTCCCCACCCTGGCACTGAGCATCTGTTTAACCTGAGACATCCGAGCTCCCCACCGAGGTCAGGGAAACCACTTAAACCCTGTGATGGAGCCCGGCTGCTCCATCCATCCATCCCCTCCTCCCCTCTGTTTATCCTGATGGGGCTCTCCAGCCTGATACAGGGTTTAGGTACTTGACCTCCTGAATGCCTGCTGACCTGGAGCTAATCTGAGGTAGAGCACAGCAGCGTTTTAATGACTTGTATCACCACACCTCTGCTGGAGGAGGAATTAAAGAGCCTCAAGAGCTTCCCACCCAGCTGCTGGAAGTGCCAAGGGGCTGCAGCATCCCCTGGGGCTGTGGGTGTGTGGGGAAAGGCTGGGCTGAGCTCCTGGCTGCAGGAGGAGGGTCTCCATCCTCTTAGTTCATTGACATCACCTGCCATTTGGGAAGGAAACACATGTTCTTGTCTGCCAAATACAAAGAAAATGTTTATAGAAGCTACAGAAAACACTGAAATGTTGGGGAGAGTGTAATAGCAGTTTTGGTGTGTGCCTTCCATCTACGTTCTAAAACCTCTGTGTTGCTCTGTTGCAGTTGAGAGTTTTGCCCTTTAAATATAATAGTAATACCAATAGTAGTCTTCATCATTTGAGTTTAGTTTAATTTTTTTTCTCCTTTGTTTTTTCACAGCAAATACTGACTGATCCCGAGGTGACCTCCCAAGAGGGCAATATAAAAAAGGTAGGATATGGATCAATCTTACAGATTCCTCTACTGCCTGGTTTTGAAATACACTTAGATTAATTTTTTTCCTCTTCCTACTTTTGAAGAAGGTGTGTATTGCAATAGTGTCCTAAAAGTTTTCCAATCTTTGCTCCTGCGTTTTTGGATTACATATTGTGGTTCTGCTGGCAAATTTTTCTGTCTTTTTGTGATTCCAGTATTTATGAAAAAGAAAATAATAAGTTGAAATGTTCCTTGATTCAGCTACAATATAAACAACTGTCGGTCCAAATTGAAAAACCTCATTTATCTCTTTTCCAGTAAAAGAAAATGTTGGTCCTTTGCTAAATGTGCTAAATTTTTAGAGGTCACTTCACTGTGTATATGCGGCTTGTGTGAAGTTCAAGGGAAAAGGAATAGATACATGAAAGGATAAAATTTAACTCTCATGATGTATCACTGGTGCTTTTCATCACATTGTGCTGCTTAAACTATAATACTGACCGGAGAAAAATGTGTTCCAAATACAGCCCAGCTGTACAAATTTCTTCATAGTAGCTGTGAGGCAGCTTCAACACTACATACTTCAGTAGCCAGTCTACTATTTTGGTTGGGGTTATTCTCAGTAACACTGAAATGACATTCTTTCCGTGGCTATCTTCTGGTTAACAGCTTTACTGAAGTCAAGTGTTACAAGCCATGTTTGATTTTAGCCTCCCTGGGTGTCTCAAGGTGGTGTGTCCTTGCTGAAACAATGAGCTAGCAGTAATTCTTTTCACATGCAATTGTCTTTCAACAGACATTCGCAGCTCTATCCATAAAATATGAGTTTTTGAAAGTGGAAAATATTTTAAATTGGAACTTGCAACAACTGCCATTTTTATTCATCCATTGAGGGGAGCTTCTGTAGTGTTTCTTAGCTCTGAAAGCTAAAAGGAAACACTTGTTTCACTCTGCCAAACAAAGTGAAATATAAAACTTGTCAGGCTCCAAAGTCACTTTGGGAAAAGATATTTAGACCCACGTCTGGTATGGACCATTCTGTTCTTACTGCGTCGAGAAAAATCAGCTTTTCTTTGAGAAAGCCAGGCTACCAAAATGAAATGTCCTTTGACCATCCACTGACCTTGCAGAGGACCTATCACAACACTGCTGAACTTTTTACCTTGTTCATCTCCATAACTCACTTGGTGTTTGTCTCTGCCTCTGTGGGATCCTTTTGTCTGAACAGACATGGTGACAGGGCAGCAGGTTCTTATTATCACAACGCACTTAGCACAGGGATGGAGTGAATTCTCCCTGGCTCAGGACTGCTCAGCTATTTCTGTCTCAGTCTTTAATCACAAAATCACAAATAAATTCTACATCTCTACCTTGCGGGATCTGCATTGCCCTAAAGAGAGCAGGCTTTGTATAAAACAAGGGTGGAAGGAAATGTTAGATTGGCAGCTTTATATGTATAATACGTGGGTTTGTATTTGAACATCATTGCTTTTATTTTGAAGGAGGATGTTGCAAAAGTTACAGGCCTTTGAAATATACTGTGTCCTGAAATATTTTCCTGTATGGCAGGCATAAAACTGGACAATTATGATATTTGACAAGGGGGGAAGGACTGGAAGGACTGGCCTTCCACTTCTGTCTTCTAAATGCATTGTAGAGAAGCACTAGTGGGAGTTTATGAGGTGATAAATTTATTGAAGGATGGGCAGTAGGGTTTTACAGCTAGGGTAAGAAAGGTCAATGCAGTAAGGTAAAGAGTTCAAGTCTAAACTTTATGGCTTGTGAAAAGACTACTGCTGGACAGCTTTTCAGTCAGAAGAAAATGAAAAATAAAGAAAATCGTCCTGTACAATTTTTGTAGTATCTTAAAATTGTTTGTAAGTAGTACTCTAGCATTTTGCTCCAGTGGTACAAAACCCTCTTGGGAGAAGATTTCCTTTTCCAAGCTCTCTGAATCATTCACTTGTCATATCCCTGAAGACACAATAGTTGAGATTTGACTCCAATTTATTCTTCTTCCCTCAGAGATAAGTTGGTGGAGAGAAGGTGACTGAAGACAAATATGACTGTAGTGGGTGGGCTGATGGAATGGGGAGCAAAGGAGTCAGAGCTGAGCAGAGGGACCAGAATTTTCAGTGGCTCATTTGGTTGTTTAGAGTTGGGTAGCAACAAGGATTAGAAAGTGAAAAAAAATCTCTAGAATGCAGAGAAAATCTGCAAAAGCAGTAAAAAAATAGAGCAGGGAAGCGTGATAGCAGGGAGAGGTATAGGAAGAGGCACAGGAAGCAATCTCTGCCTAAAAATTAACCCCAGTATTATTTCTGCTGTTAAGCTGCCAGGAAAAAAAAAAAAAAATAGCTCTCTTACAGAACTTTTCTTACACTGCAAGGCAGTGAGAAGTCTGGAGGTGTAGCATTGCAGACACTATTGCAGCTTGGAGCAAAGAAAGGAGCATTTTCCCACTGTGCCCAATATTTTTCAGTTTGTATTACTGTTATTTCTGCTGGGAGCACTCACACCAGAAAGCTGATTTGTTTGTTAGTGGTTGTCTCACAAGAATGAAGATTTTAGACAGGACCTGTGTCCAGGATCATTTTTCCATACCTGGAAATGTGCTGTGCCATAGACTAAACCCTAGTGTACTCCTAAGCAGTTTCCCTTTTATCTGCTTTGCTTGTTGATACCTGGTTTAACTCCCACCAATACACATCAGCTCCACATCCTCTTTGTTTAAACTGAAATAATTGATTGTGAAAGTAATGCTAAAACAGGAGGCTTACTTTTTTTAGTGAACTGAGTGCATGTTCAGAATGCACACTAGTGTGTAAGTTAGACCTGTGGGTGTATTGTCCCCTACTCCTCGGCATGTTTTTTTCCAAGCCATCTTCCTGCAGTCTGTTTATTTTGCTTAGAGAGCAGCTCACGTGTTCTCTTGCTCTGAATTTTCTGTGCTGCGTTTATGATGTTGAAAAAAATGGGCTTGTTACCATTATCTTCATTGTCATTTTGATTTAACTTTGAGAGGGAGATGAAAGATTCAGACTTCCTCCGTCAGGAAACAAGGCCAGCATCCATTACAAGACACCTTTTTTTCCCAAGGTGCAATGCTAGGTGTATTTATCTCTCCTCTAAAAGAGCCTTTGGCTGATGGTTTGAGGCTCCTGGTGAAGGCAGCTCTGTGTGTGCAGCTCCTCACCCACCTCCCCAGGATGGGTTCTTTTCCTGCCTGTGGTGACAAGCGACCTCGGGGACTTCTCTCTTCAGAAGACTCTCTATTTAGTTTCTGTTTACTTAGAGGGAATAGCCTGAGGGGCTACTGGAGAGAAAACATCTGTGGGAGATAATCTATAGAGTTATCTATCTATCACTCTTGTCGACCCTGTCTCCCTTGAGAGCAAGCTGAGAGACTTGTAATAAAAAGGCATCGCTGAAGAGGCTTTGGGGACAAATAAAGAGACATGTTAAGGGCCAGCTGAAAAAGGATAGAAGACATTATTAAAGCTCAATAGCCATCTTATCAAAATCCAATAGGATAGGTATTTGGAAAAAGGCTTTAAATTTATTCTTTGACTTTCTGGAGAGCTTGAATTTATCCATTAACAAGAAAGTCCTACACAGGGAGCGGGAGACGCTATCAGCTTCAGAAGAGGTGGATTCAATCTGGCAGTGTACAAAACACAACAACAGAAATTAAAGTCAAAACAAATCTTTTCCCCTGCTTTGGCTGACTTCATGCCTGCGCTGCAAAATGCTGGAAGCTGGTAATGTAATGCTGATGACACCATAAACTAAGTTATGCAGCACAGGAATTTATTCTCTATGACAAATCACATAGATGATTTTTATTTTTTTTTTAATAAAGTTGCTGTTAGAAAACTGAGTGAGATTAGAAATCTTAACCTCTAAGAAAGCATTAAGTAGCAAACAAGAAATATACGTAGACAGAAAGCTTGTAATCCTAAAACAAAAGTAAAAACCAACTAATATTCTGTTCCTGCAGATGCAGAGAGGGATAGGGCCATAAATCTCTCTGGGTTTATTATTATATACAAAATGCTACAGGTCACAGGAACCATCTGATAATTCAGAAACACATTGTTCACCCAAGATGATTGATTGATAATTATGATAATTTGCAAAATGATTATTTGGGTATTATAACCATAGTTTGTCCCACTGGATTGCTGTGAAGACATTTTCTATATCATGGGCCGTCAGAAATGGCCCCTGGCAACAAGGGATATGGAAAGGTCTGGTCGGTCTCTCCCAGTGGGATCTGTAGGACTGATGAATGATGACCCAGAGGAGTAAGAAATCAGACTTCAATAAGCAGTCAGGAAGGTAGTTAGAGAAGAGCAAGGGAACTGTTAACTGTCTTTTGTGGAGCAATTACTATCTGGGCCAAAACCCCTCAGGCCTGAGCACAGTCTGTCATAATATTAGACATGCAGGGAGAGACTGACTTGGAGATTTTAACTTCAGCTCTTTAAAGTTCCTGGATTTGCAGGACTTTGCACAAAAGACATCTGCATTTCTGCGTTTAATGTGTTTATTATCTCTGTATAATAAAAGGTGTTCCAAAACTGGTAGTAAAAATGTAAAAATCCAAATTTCAGTGATACTTGTTCATCTTTCTGTGCTGCATATTGAAGAGCTAAACCCCAGGCTTAGTGGTTTTGAAACATTGTTCATCCTTACTGAGAATTTACACTATTAACCGGATGGAATTATTTATGAAATATCACCTGCTTTTGTGTGCTTAAATTCAGCTTAAAAGAGGTGAGTGGGATCTTATAAAATATCCCAGACTCTTGGGAGCTGCACAGTGACCAGCACGGGAGGGTCATGGCACTTCACAGCCCCCCATGGGAGGGGGGAGCAATACCCACTTATTGTGCTTAAAGTCCAGTTTCAACACCAGCACTGCCTTACAGTTACTATTCCTGAAAGAGCTTGGATTTGCTTGTTTTATGTAGGTTGTATCTTTATGAAATAAAGGTATGTTTAGCTGCCACAAACAGAGGCAGCTTTGAGTTGATTTTTATAATCTTTTCTTGAATAGACTTGCGTCATTCCAATAAGCCCTGGACAAAAGAGTGGACAGTTGTCTGAGAGTCTTTTTTATAACATTTCTCTCTTTCCATTGTTAGAGAGCTGCTAATAAAAGGACCAGGAGTCCATTAATTCAGTGAATGAACATATAGTAAAGTCAGTTCCCTCTTGAGAACAATAATGTTGCGGTCAGCTTAGGTTTCCATGGAAACTAAGTACTTCTAAGAAGTTTGCATCCTTGATTTTGCTGAAACGAAGCATGTAAAGTAAAAAAGAGGTGTAAGGCTGGCACAGAGAAGTCGGCAAAGAAAGTGATGCTTAAATTGTTTTGCAGGAATAACACTGTATCTGTAATTTCTGTGACACAGATGTTTGGGCTTGATCGCGTAGCGCGTGTGCGCGCGTTTGTGACAAACGATCCCACGAAGAGGTCTCGGGCGGTTTTAAACCCATAAATCAGACCGAGTTAAGATGACTAGCAGTGGTTAAGTCTCCTGCCTCCGTGTCTTCAGTACCTTTGAGTCAGTTATAGCCACATGTGTCACAGCCAGATGCAAACAGCCTGTCTCAGCACAGGGCTCCCTTTCCAGAAGTTTCTGTGGTCCAGATGACGAGGGTGGTTGTTGGCTGTTGACCATGTTCTCTGTTGGTAAGTTACTGCAAAGTGGGTAGGTGGGTGTGAGCACCTCATACAATTTTAAATATGACGTTTTTGAAAATTAAGTTCTGCCTTCCACTCCAGATGAGTTCATACCCAAATCTCTACAGCAGGACTGTGACCCAGGAGCAGTGACGTTGCTCTGGTCTTCTGGCACTAATTTATAACCTGCTGTCTTATTTTCTTGAATAAGTGAATTGCTGTAGCTGAGAGGGAGGTGTCTGAAACGTGGGGCTGAGCTATTTATACACCTTGTTCCCAATGACACACGGCTCTGTTGAACAATATCTCTGCAGATAAAAGTGTCCCTTTAACTTCAGGCATAGACAGTTATGAGAGGTCACCTTGTCTTCGTGTAATGCATCTCAAACACAAAGACACAGACTTCAGGGCAGCCTGGAGGGACTGACAAAGCCAGGGACCCCTTTTGGGGAGCAGGCAGGCAGGATTCCTGACACATAAACCCCCCCTCTTGCTTCAGCAGCAGCCTCTGACCTGCCCAGCCCCAACTGGGGGTGTGAGGAGCAGAGTCCAAGCTGCCATCTGGGGTAACCCCAGTGTCTGAGCAGGGCTCTGCTGGATGCACACATATTTAAGATTTATTAACTTTTTTATAGCTCGGAGCTTCCTAAATAGTGCAAAAGCCACGTGTCAGAGGGAGAGCTTTGCTTTGTGTTTGTGCAAATGTTCACAAGCACTCAGTGACAATTTAACCACTTTCTAACAATCCCGCTTCTCTATCAGTGTTTATATAATTAATTTCAGGGATTCCTTGTTGCAAAGACACATGCAGTATCATATGTAATATGAAAAATACTCTACCTACATGTTTATTCATTTGAATCAAGATATGGTTTTAATTGTTTGCATACCTTTGAGCACATACTCTTTTTTTCTGCTGACAAGCAGTGCTGCAGACTGCAAGGCTGGGGTGTAGGTACTGCCTGTGGGACGATTACCAGGGAAATGATATTCTGGATGATTAGGAGGCATTACAGCCTCTACTCAGTTCAAAAATGCCAGAATGCCCCAGAGATCCCCATGAATCTGCTGCCAGCCGGCCCCTGTCAGAGCTGAAGGCAGCACTGTCTGGAGCCCAAAATCAACTTCAGGAAGGTCATGTGAAAGAAAATCCTCAGTCATCAGGAAGCCCTTGGCCTCGTGGCCTTTCTGACATTTTCTGACAAACCTTAAATCACCGGAGTAGACAAAACATCACAAATTTTGGAATGATAGCCTCTGGGGTTTCAAAACTGTATGCTAACTGGGAAGGTAACCCCCCCCTCCTCTGCTGTTCCTGCTTGCATGCGGAGGGCGAGCGGGCCAGGAAGTGGTCCTGGAATTGGGTCTGGATTCAGAACCACCCATGGGCTGGGGTTGAGAGGACTGCAACCCCTCTGCATCCTGGGGGGAACTGCAGGAGTGTGTGTGTGTTGCCAGCAGTTATTTACACAGCCCCTACACATCAGTGTTGTAGGAATAGAGAGCACTGAGTAGGACAGGTTTCAGCTCCAGAAATGTGAAATTTGGAATCAGGATTTACTGTGTATGTTACATACATTAGAGAGGCCAGATGGTTCTATTGATGTAATCTGTGATCTGGAGGTGTGTGCAGCATTCAGTTAATCACATTGTGCAGCTATTAAAGAGAATATTTATCAGGTAGGAGGCCAATTAGGTTAAAAAGAAAAAACTGGACAGTAACTGGGGAGGAAAGGAAGCATGGGGGAAATAGCAGGGAGAGTCACTTGAAGTTGGCTCCTAGCACCTATGATGCTGCTTAAAAAGTAAAAGAAAAGCCAACAAGCAGGGAACCGGACCTATAATTAAATAGATATATCATAGCAAACCCAAAAAATGCCTTTGTTCTTCTCCTTCCCCCCCATATTTTGCTCTAGAAATTTATGAAGGGCTTACAAAGCAGTAAAGATTCAACTGTTGTCCTGTGCACGCTCCGGGAGTGCAGTATATTTTGATGATGTCAGTTAGATGGGGTTTTAGATTAGATGAGGGTTTTATGAGATTATAAAATATGTGTTCTGAAAAAAAAGCCCAAATTGATTTTTCATAGGGCAGTTTTGAGAGAAAAATAATTACTGGAAGTAGACTGCTCACTGATGCTCAGTAGTACCTCCTAGCTTTGCCCATGGAAATTTCAGCATGCAGTAGCAACATCAGAAGCAAATTGTTTGTTTCCTTTGCTTTTTGTAGAAGATACAGTCACTGCATGAGTGAGTCCTGTATGCTAAAACCTGACATATAAAACCAGATATATTTGAGGGCCATAAGAAAATTCTGGGTCTACCTTTATTGAATTGGCAGTAATATTATCTATCTCAAGGCTGCAGAGATTAGTTTTTGTGAAGGTTTCTGCACAGATGGGCAACTGCAGGTGTTTGAAATCTAGCAACCTCTCTTTGAAATCCACAGTTCTACATGTACTACTTGACCACCTGTTAGTTCACACAGAAAAGTTGCACATAAAAAAAAATAACATCATAGTAGTAATAGTTGTAGTAGCAGAAATAGAGGAAACTGAGTGCTTAAATCCTTACTTCCCTACAAGAGCGATTTTAAAAAAATTATTATTATTTTTCCCCTTTCTTATTTTGAAATACACTACAGAGACACAGAAAAGAAGTCTAGAAAGCTGGTGAACAGATTATAAAGTAGTTTATAAACCCCAGAACAGGTTTTTCTTGTGCTTCTATTTAGAGTTAACGTGTCCTGTAAGTAACTGAAATTAAGAAAACTTCTGTCATATTGAGGCATCCTATCTCCTAATCTTCCTGAGTTAGCTGATTATTGAGGGGGTTGTGGCAATGAATGCTGGCCTCAGAGAAGAGTGAGTTCAGCTCACTACTGAGCATTTTTCCAGATCATTAATAATTACTGTAGAGATAGTTATGCATATCTGCTGTCAGAACATTTTAGACCCTGGTTGGTGCAATAATTCCTTCTGTTCCAGAAGAATAAATCACAAGTCCTTAAGGAATTGTTTCTGTTAATTTCCCTGGAATTTCAGTCATAGGCTTCAGCTTGCATCACCCAGAAGACTGCTCATTCTTCCTTATATACAGTCTGGTGGAAACTTTGGAAGTTTACATAAGTGCTTTTGATACTGCTACAGAGGTAAAAAATCTTTCTTAAGAATTAAAATAAAAAAAGATTTTAGATGAATTTTCATATTTCCCCCTGTGGTTACATTTATTTAGATATTACTCCAGCAAAGTATTGACTTTCATTGTTCATTCTTTTATTATCTTTCTGTAGTTGTGCCCAGAAGTGCTGAGTTATGTTGGCAAATTCAAGCGGTCTCTTGCCCAGCTACTGCTTCCTTTAAATGGAGATTAATAATTTTCTCTGTCATGGGAATCTTAAAAAAGGTGAATCCTGAAAAACTTATGGAAAGAGCTGAGCTAGGAGGAGGCCCAGGTTGCCATGTAAATCTATACACTGAGAAAAACACTGTCAGTCTTCTGAGACACTCAGCTCCACTTCAGTCTGTCTCGAGTTCTAATGGTCATGATTCTGACATCATTCCTTTTCTGTTAGCTCATATGCTTCATAGGGGTGGTGGTTTCTTTTCCACCTTCATTCCTGTTCAGAACAGAGCTCTGGAGCAATCCTGTTGGGTTTCTTTGTCCCACTCCCTCCAGTCATGTGCAGCAAAGATGAACCATCTTTCATATGTAGATTTTGTAGATTGTAGCCCCCCTTATATAAGATAATTTCTTCTGGGCTTTTTGTCTTCTGATGACTAGAACATGTCTTCCAAGTTCCAATGTAAATTTATTCCTGGCAGTTTATATCTGCTGATCCTTTCGCCAATACAAACTTCTAATTTGAATGGGGTCCCATCTCCCATTCCAGTTGTGATGTTCACCACATGGTTGGTTGGTCTGGACTGTGACAGCCTGGCTGCAGACAGGGCCAGGCCTCCCATGGAGCAAACCTCCCTTTGTCTGTAAAAAATTCAAATACCTGACCTGGGTGAGAACTGGGCAGCCAGTTCTGATTTAGGTTCTTACTCGTTTTTCCAAGCCATTGCTGTATTGCTCCAAGTCTAATATCTGCAGCAGTGGCACTGAGCAAAATTAACCTAAATTAACCTAAAGGGTGATCATTAAAAGATGAGAAGAATCCATCCTCGTAGCATGAAAGATTTGGGTTAGATGTTAAGAAAAATGAAATGCTAGAATGGTTTAGTACCTGAGTAAACTCTCTAGGGAGGAGATAAAATATCAGAAGGCTCTTAAGAGGTTTAGACAAATACCTGCCAGGCTGGACTAGATATACACAATCCTGCACTGGAATAAGGGATAGCCTAGATGACTTCCTGAGATCCTTTCTAGCCTCGTGGTTTTTTATGGTGCTTATAAGTTTATCTTGTTACTGGGTGTGAAAGCAAGTTGTGGGGTGAAGGAGGCAGGAGAGTGAAGCTCTTCTCCTTCAGTCTCCTGCCAGGCTGCACGAGCAGGCTGGAGCACCCCGAAAATACGAGATGGGGGCACTGAAACTTTTCTTCCTCTTTTAGACTTTTGGCTTTTCTTACTAGTGCTCGATAAGGTTTGTGCTCTTTGCTTGCAGTATTCCTTATCAGCCAAACATTTTTCTCCATTTTCAAGTGGATTTGGTGCTCAGGAGAGCTGACAGGTTAAGAGAAAGCTAATGTGAAGGGCAGAAAGTTCCCTCCTGAACTCCTCAGTAGGTGAGTTTTCTAGTATGCAAACTACTAGATCCTAATTCTAATACATGTATTTGTACATACCCCAATAACAGGGGGGGAAGTAAAAAAAAAAAAAAGGAAAAAAAAAGGAAAAAAAGAAAAAAAAAAGAGAGATAAAATAAAGAAGAATAAGCAAGAAAAAAAACCCTGACCCCTCCGTAGTGTTTGTAACTGTAAGCCAGAGTTCTGAATTACTATTACTACAAGAAAGACCAAAGATGATGGAATATGGAAGAGCAGATGTAATGCAGGGCAGCAAATTAATGCTGAAATGAGTTATGTTTTTATAAAGAAGATTTAAGGTGTCAAAATGTTTTTCCGTTTGAACATGGAAGTTCTTTGTCCTTGTGCCTGACATTGCTGAGTTTCTATGTGTGGTTGCAATGGGTGGAAACATCCTTTAACTGCCAGACAGCCCTCCCCGATAAGCCAGCCAATTAATAATGTTGATTTGAAAAGCCCAGGAATAGGTGAGAAAGCAAAGTCCTTTGGTAAGTCATATTTGCACAGCATTAAGAGTCCCCTTTTACCTGATCTAGTAAACATGGTATTAGGAACTCTGTGCTATTGAAAAGTTGAGAGACTATAATGATACGTGTTACTGATAATTGCCACTCCTAACTATTCAGCACCCACTTATCATGCCTTTTGTACATACATACCTTTGAAAGAGACAGCTTATGGCATATGGATTTCTCTTTCCTAAATACCAAGGGGGTGGGTTTTTTCCTGATACATTGACCTGTTTTATCAAAGAAGTAAATGCAGAAGGAGAATCAGCATTTCCTTCGAAGTTGGTGGCCCTCAAACTGTAGACTTTACGTTAGGTCTGGGTGTGCAAACAACAACCATGCTGTTTGCTCAGCTGATGCCATAGTCTTCTCTTACTGCAGTGTTGCCTGGACTCCAAAGACAAGATGAATACAGTTTCTGATGAAAACAAAGTGATCTAAGCAAATGCAAAAGCAATTGACTGAGGTGATTGTAACTAATTCCAGGCAGCCACCCCTTGTTACCTTTGGTCTTTGGCAGGATTCCGCCGATTCTGGAGCAGCAGAAATGCTGAAGATACAAGACAGTGCCATGCAGAACTAGTGTTCATCCTGAGGGAGGCTTGAGCAGGGTTGTCAGCCAGCAGCAGAATGTGCTCCAGCATTGTATCTTTGTGTGTTCCTGGACTCTCAGAAAGGCACAGAAATTGAATTAATTAGAAGTTGATGAAGCCGTTTGATTAAAGGGCTTATTTGTTGCCTAGACGTATGTGTAGGTATAGAAATGCAATTAGTTTGAGAGTGCCATTAGTGGTGTCAGAGAGCAGAAGTAATAGAGCTTAACCCCCCAAGAGCAGCACTGTGGAGCTGGGTCTGGTTCTGATCCCTCAGTGCAGGACGTGCGTGGCACCTCCAGGGCCCTTCCTGCCTCCTGCCTCCTCCTGGGGGGTCATTTGCAGCAGGACTCATCTTGTTCTGGGAAAGCACACACAGTGCCAGCTCTTTCCTTCCTGCGATAGACGGGCTTGAAAAGAAGTACGTCAAAGGCTTTCCTTAAAATATGCAAAAAGACATAAATTCATTAGCTTCAGAAATCCCTCCAGGGTCCGGGTGGCTCAGTGGAGAAGGGACCTGCAGAGTGTCTGCTCCTGGGGCATTGCCCCCTGGCTGCTTGCTCTGAGCTCTGACTGCCAGGCAGGCAGGATGAAAAGCATTGCCCTCAGCAGTGCCACTTGCTCAGCCCCTGCCCCAGCTCAGGGGGATGCTGTTAGAACTCACCAGCATTCCTGGCTGGAGAGAGAACTTTAAAAGCTTCTGAAAGCAGCCTTTGGGCTGCTCCTCTCTTGTCATCTGAGATCTGCAGGGTATGAAGAGGGAACATTGGCTGGCTGTAACCACAGCCTGTGTTTTACTTCTCCTGGCTGAGTGACTTTTGAGGTTCAGCATTTCTGCTGGGTGCATGTGTGTGTGTGTTTGCTACTCCTTACTATTGACTTAAGTGTTGTAGTGTAAGTATTCCAAGCTTTCTAAGACACTGTGAGGGTCCACAGTTGTGAAGTACTTGAACACTTTCCAGGGGAGAATTCTCAATGTATGTGGTACCCATCACATGAGAAAATGTTCACCAGCACCAGGCAAGGTTGGAACAAACCCACCCTGGACCATCACATATGTATACTATATATCTGCTCTTTCCCTTGAGAAAGTGTCTTACTTTAGATGAAAAGAAATGCACTTCATATTTCAGCTGATAATGAGAAGTTAATAAAATTGGGATTTTGTGCAATCCAGGACCTCTGACATCTTAATCTTTATTAAAGAGACTTAAACTACCAGGAACTGCTGGTGCTGACTGGCACAGCCAGACTCAAGAAACACCAGGAGAGACTGGTCAAATGAACTGTTAAACAACTCTTCCTAATCCATCAGGGAGAAACAATAAGTGCTGGAAACATCTATTTACCATGCATCAATCACGCTTACCTAAGCAATTTCTAAGTAATTATACTTCTGTTATATAGCTCCTGAGATGACTAGTCTGAATGAGACATTTGCTTTATTAAAACAAAAAAAAATTTACTTTAGTTGACATATCAAATGTTGTTTCACATGCTGACAAAGTAGTGATTTTTCTGGACATAACCTCCACTAATTGTTGTGCTAAAATCCTATCTGGAATTTAAACAGCTCCTTTCCCCTTCTAAAAGCTGGACAAAAAGAGGAGAGTTGGTAGAATTTTTGTCTGAATTTTGCTAAGTCAGTAAAAAAAGTGTTCAGATCAGCTTTCCAAGATGTGACCTATGGGAAGGCAGTACTTTGGAGGTGGAGAAAAATAGTTGATCTTTAAGCTTATTTTGTCTTCCTTAATTCTTTCTTTTCTTTTTTCTTTTTATTCCCTTTTTTTTTTTCCCTTGCTTTTGTCCAAAGGCCTCCATGTAGGTGCAGGAGGAGATGGACTTCTGACTCTGGTGGTCTCCAGAACAGAATAAATTGTGTGCACCTAGCAGTTCTTATTCCTAGTACTGAATGTTAAAAATTCTTGCTTATATTTTTCCTGACCAATAATATTCTAGACCAATAGATAAATTAATGAAGAGCAATTTGTATCTTCATTTTATACAGCCATAAATATAACATCTTCTGTCACGTTGACCTTTGCTGTTTGGACATTGTGGCATTATAAACACATACATATATGTGTGTTTTACAAACCCATCATTGTGTGGGGCTTTGAAATGTGGTTTTCTAATCCACTCAGAGAAAGGGGAGGGATAGAGTCTTTGTCAGTATCCAAGCAATTAGGATAATTAAAAAAGAAAGCTTATTGGGTAAACATGCTCTTAGATTGTGACCTCTTAATTAATGGACTACAGGGAGAAATTACAGCAGTGGCAAGATAATTAACACATGCATTTAAAGAGAACTGTTAGACAAGGGTATTATAGGATAGTAAGACACAGATTTGAATCACCGAAGGACTATGGAGGTGAACAAACAGAGTTGAACAAGACAAGATTTGCATGTATGAGTGCCCCAGCACACAAGAGGGAACAGATTAGGTTAACTTTGTTATCATGTGTGGGCAGCTCTGCAGTGGTGCACTCCCCTCTCTCCAGTGCTTTAAAGGTCCGTGCAGTCTCCACAGACAACAACTGCCACAGAATGTGGTGCTATTTTGAATAATTCTGAGTATTGCTAAAAGCATACTGTGAAGGAGCAGCCTGCTAGGAATGGCACTTGGGAGATCTTAAAATTGTGGCCTTGTCCTGAAGGAAATTTGAGCTCGTTTCCCTTGCCCTAGGTTAACATCAGTCCACAATGGGTTCAGCTGAACCCTCCCTGCTGAAGGTAACTGGATTTTTCCAAATGTCCCCAGCTGGCCACCAGTGCAGGGGGTGGGTCTGCCTGAGCCTCCTCTCTGCTGCTGTGACCCAGGGCAGGGTGAGGAGGGGATTCAGTGCAAGACACCCACTGGTTTGCATCCCCCCAAGAGAAGCCATGAGCAAAGCATGGGTTGATCCCCAGCTGTCATCCTGTGCCATTTCTGGGATGCCTCTGTCATCGGTGGTTAAAGCTGCCCCCTCAGGAAGCCAGACAAGCCATAAACAATCTGCTTCCCTCCTCAGCCCCAGGTGGCCTGAGGAACACAGGGCAGTCCTGACCTGCTTGCACAGGGAGTGCAGCCAAAGCTTGGGGATTTGCAGACTTCTTAGGAAAAAGCAAAGTGGGATTTTTGTAGAGTTTGTGTGAGCTGTTGGGCCCCAGCAGCTGATCACAAAGTCAGTCGTCACCCCAAGTGTGGAACTAGCTCAGGCCAAACAAGCTGAAATCCCCAACCCAGACACTGCTGGATTGGTTTGCCACTTTCTGCACTAAACCAGTCTCTTCTTCACAATCACAAAGTGGGGCCATGCAGTGCAGGGAGGAACAGCTCCCACACCAGTGAGGTCTGTCTGATGGAGCATCGTGTGTCTCACAGTCACCACAGGCAGTATCTTGGGAGGTGTATAAAAGCAATAAATTTGTGATGCCAGCACATGAATTGTCCATGGATCAAGCACCAGCTTCCCAGTCTGCAGCCAAGGGCTGAACTTTGGCTGGGGTAGGGAGGTGGTTTATCTGTGCAGAATGCAGTTTTCTGTGCTCTCTAATCACTAAATCTCTTAAACTGTAATTTATAAAATGGACAAACTGCAGAAAAGTCTAAAACTAAAATGATTTGTATTAGGAGATCAAACCTCATGTTCTAAATGTATCCACAAGCCAAAGCCAAATGATTATGTAGAGTTTCAGAACATGTGATTTGCATAAGTCCCCACTCCTCACGCTATCCTGGGGAACAAAGAGATGCTCTGCCAAGCCAACATTTCCCATATCCAACCGTGCACTTAGCCCAAATCCCACCCACTTCTTGGTAAGTCTTAGTATTGCTGCTTTTGTCTGGATATAAATGTCCCTGTTCAGTACAGTGTTCATCCTACCTGGAACATTAGAGATGCATGTAGACCAAAAAATAAAATGGAAAAAAAAAAAAAAAAAAAAAAAGCTTTATGAATGTTTGATTAGTGACTTGGGCCCCAAATTTTTAACTAATTGAGTACATTAAATAATATGTCTCTGAAAGACTAATACAAGACATTTTTCAAAGCTTCTTTAATAAAAATTCTATTTGGGATTTGACCATAATGGCTATCCTTGCTTGCCAAAACATGACTTCTTAGCAGGTGACTTTCATCAAGTACATCTGAAATAGTACCTAAATGAATTAGCAATAAAATGGACTTAGGCCTAGCAGTAGGAGCCTCCATTAATCTTGGGTTAATCACTAAAGAGATGCCATTCACTTTTCTTAAGAAGTCACATTTTTCTCCCCTTGCTGGCGACCAGATTTCATAAAGTAACATATTTCTAATGAAAGGGCTCTGCTTGAATTAAAACCCTGAAGGTTTATGCAGATTTTAGTTTTGATTACTGCTGGCATGGGCTCTTAGCAGACTCCGGAAGGTAGGTCCGCAGTGAAAGAGTCCCAGCATGCAGTTCATAATATTCTTTGAAATAAAATAGTGCACTTGTACTTAGTGGCTTTAATCAGCTCTGACTTTTGATAGTCAAACAATAGCTAATTACAGTAACACCTGCCTTCTAAGTCATGTCATGTAGGTTATTGCCAACAAGAGACCTTGTATCTTAGCTGCATGATTATTATAGAGTCTAAAACCTATCTGTTAAAAAAAAAAGAGGGGGGAGAAGAACTGAGTTTGGTAGCCATTATACGTATTTTGATTGTCTGATGCATTTCTGGCTTTTCTGTTTGCTGTTTTCTGTGTTTGAAAGGCAAAGAGTTGGTGGTTTTGGCCAGCTTAGGGATCTGTTCAAGGAAAAGGAGTCGTTTTTGCAACTCTTTCTTTTCTGTGAAGTAAGAATAGGTAATGCAGAACGTGTGCATTTCTAAATGTATTTGAATGTCCCTCAAATTTCAGTGGAACATAAAATTTAAAATATGTCGTGAGTTGTTTCATCTAATCTGGCATTTAGCCACAGAGCAGAATTTTATTTCACTGTCATTAATGGCAATGGTACCATGAGGGGGACGAAGGCCCATTTATTTCAGCCTTCATCAAATTTGGAAGGATTCTGTAAAATAAAATGCTCAGCCAGGTGCAGGACCCTGATTTTGAAATAACAGACAATGTTTCTAAAAATAAAGCTGCACCTTTTTTCCCCCCTTATTTGCCTTTCCTGTGAAGAACACAAGCAGATGAATTTCAGCGAACACGCTCGCTGCTGCAGAAGCCGTAAATTATTGTCTCATTGAAGACTCTCTTCTCATTAATTTTGCCAGCAAATAAGGCTTCGTTTTTGCAAGCTCAGTCAAGTGAATAATATCAGATGTTGGCCAGAGGCTCAACAGCCACTGCAACAACTCTCCAGCAGTCAGAACTGCGGATCTGTGTGCTGATACTGACAGGGATGCTCCCTATTGCAGAGGAAGAAGAAAAGGAGCTGAAAGAAGAAGAAAACGGGTGAAATTCTGCTACCCAGTTCTGCCACCAATCTATATGAGCAGGGAAGCTAAAGGGGCATTTAACAACCTGACCATTCAGACACAGCCTGCTAAGGAAAAAGGGACAAAACCAAGACATAGTTAGATCTTGTTTTACAAAGTGTATTTCTATGTGCATGTCTTAGAGAAGCCATTACAGGACAGTTAGGGTTTGAAGGCAAAATGATGACGTTCTGAGAAGAACATCATTCAGAGAGCTCTGACTGACAACTGAATACCTCAAAATATTTTGGGATTTTGGCAAGATGTGATGCATCTCTCTATAGACTTTTCACCTGAAATCTCTCCATTGCTGTCATCAGTGGCAGAGCAGCTGATTTTGTCAAGCCATATGCATATTGACATTTATTATTTAAGCTGCAGCAAAATATTTGCTCCGGATCAGGGCTTTATGTCAGGCAGTCTGTGTATTCTTCATGCATTTGGGGTTACCTAAGGAATAGGGAAAATAAGTGCACGTTAAAAGGAATTACTGTTAACTCTGCTTCCCAAAGCTACTTTTAAGTTCAGTGTTTAATGGGGCTATTCTTCTCCCCCCTTCAAGTTATTCTTTCTCACTCTGTCATTTGTCATGTTACCCTCAAACTGTGTAGTAAGAAATCTTCTTTATATCAGTTACCATGTTTGCCATATCTGATCAGTTTGATTGATCATTGCCTCAGCCACAGGTTGGTAATAAGCTGTTTTGAGAGAGACACACATTTCCCATAGGACAAAATTGGCATGACAGCATTATAAACTGGCCATTTATCAACCTTCTCCCTGGTGGTCACTGCTGGAGCTCTGGCAGGCAGGAGGCGAGCAGGGGGGATCCGGCCGGAGCCGCTGGGCACCCTGGTGCAGCTAATGCAGGAGACAGTAATAAATGGTGCTGTGTTTGAATCAAAATTGGTAGTGCAAGTGTCAAGCTTAAAGTCTACCAACTTCCTTTGCTGAAAGCTGCTCCTTCAGAGGCACGGCAGCCCGAGCTGTGTCCTGGGCTGAAGGGTTCTGCTCCGGGGGGGAATTGGGTCAAACCCAGCAGCAGAGGAGGATCGAGGAGCCTTTTCCCTGCCCTTTCCCTCTGTGCTCCACTGCCTATAGGAAACCCAGCTTGCTGAAAGCTCAGGATTTGGTAAGAGTGTGTTAGTGTGTATGTAGGGAAAAAAAAATAGACATACAGCTCCTTGAAACTGTTGTGCAGATATCCTTCTGTTACTTTTATTTACTTCAAATCCAGGTGTGACTTCTTTCCTCTCTTTAATTTTTTTATTTAATTCAGTTTCAAAGTATGTTTTTACCAATCCATGACCAAAGCACTTCCTTAATCAAAGAAGAATTATTAGGGAAGTCACCCATCCAACACTCAGCAACAGGCTTAGAAAGGGAGTGTGGAAAAAAAGATCAAAAATTCTTAGTCATGACTTCAAGGTACAGGTCCCAAGCTGGAGGTCTGTATTGTCTGTAGGTCCAGCAACAACCTTGATTAAGATTTCTTTTATTTGCAAAAATTCTATTAATGCCTTAAAATATTGCAGATTCCTCATTTATTGCCTTTGTTTCTAGTTAACTAGAAATTCTGGCATCTTGGAAAAGAAGGACTGCATTGCAGGAATAAAAGCAGAAGGAAGCTGCCTTTGCAGTAAAATGCATATTTTACAAGGTCTGTCTTGGTCTAGAAAGGTGTTTGATCCCATGCTTAGTTTGACTCCTGTGACACATTCTTGGGTTCCCTGCTGGTTCAGAACCTGGGTTTTGGTTCTGTGTCGTGCTTGTACCCCAGAGGGCCCCAGTGTGTAGGGGTTCCCAGTGCTATTGAGAAAATCTGTCCATCTGTCTTGTTTTCTGGACATCTTTGGCTTGACAGTATGTGTGATACACATGAGGGGAAGAAATCAATTTTCTGAGCAGCACTGAACAAGGTGTTGCAAAACTTTTCTTCTTTTAAGCTGCTCTGTGAGTCGTGTTGTTTTGGTTTTTTTTTTTCCCCACTGAAGTTTGGTAAAGTGACTTCTATTTTACAACTTAAGTGTGAAGTTATTCCCAGAGTGCACAAACTGCAATTTTTAATCTTAATGATAGATTTAGTGACCACTGAAGTGTAAAATAAACTACTGTGGCCTAATCAATCAAATCTGCATAGTTCAGAGAAAGCACCTGTATGAGGCTTTTATATCAGAGTGTCTGTAATGGTAATAGATGTTTATTAGCAACCATAAAGCTGTTTGACTTTAATATCTCTCTAAATAATACCAACAGCATTAAAACAAATCTCTAAAGCAAATGCAACTGCGCCATAAACAGCCCACAATGTAAGGTTTAAAACCCATTATGAGAATCCTGTGAGATTCATGGTTTGTTCTGTGGCTTTGGACACTCGACTGCGAGTGAAAAAACCCAGCAGTTGTTTTAAGAAACCCCTTGAATGAGGCTTTGCCCAGATGTTAATGAGCTTACAGACTTTGTGTTCTAGCACAGAACATGTACAGCTGAACAGTGAAATGGGATGGACAGCAGAGGCTACCAGCAAGGCAGTGTTCACAGCTCAGCTGCACCTGAAATGTCTTCCAAAATCAGGGTGTAAATCCTACAGCAGCAGCTTTTAATCCATGAACCTGCTCCTGGCAGTGCTGAGGACTCTGAGGTTGTTTTGAAACCTGAACAAGAAGTACCTTATGACCAGCTCTTTAGGTTTTCTTTGGAACTTTTGTATTTGTAAGGTCATATATATGGTTATAAGAAAATGGCATAAAAGCAAAGCATCAGTTGACCATTAACCTTGTGTTGCTGCACTTTTGAGAATTTTAAAATATTCAGATTTTTGAGAATTAAAAAATGACATTCCCTTCTGTTTAGTTAAGAGTTCCTCGGTCCCTTGTTTTACTGGAGTTTTTAAACCATGCCTAGAGATGGCTCTAAGCTGGAAAATTCTCAGAGAAGCTGCTTTTAAACCCTGGCCTGCTGCAGCTTGCTTTTCAGGTTTGGCCTTGTGCAGTGAAATCTGCAGCAGGCAGTAGTTCTCCCTTTCATTACCTCAGCTCCCAAGGCAGAAGGTGATGGAGTATCAGTCCTGGTTTATGTCTGTGCCTTCTCAGCAGATCAATATATTCTAAATTTCGCCTGGGCCCATTTTTAAAAACTTGCCAAAATGCAACTTCTTTTTTTTTTTTTTTTTTTCCCTGAAAATACAATTTTGCCTGAGTCAGGCTTCTTGTGGACCAGGCTCTGAAGTGTTCTCAAACCAAGTAAGCCATGCTGGAGATATTGTGCTTGGCTCCTTTATTAAAGGCTGAAGGAGAAGAGGGCAGCTGTCCCCAGGGCAGGTGATGGATGGGGGGGTGAAGTTCTTCTCCTGGCAGGGTGCAGGCAGCCCCTGCTCCCCCGTGTGTGTACAGCCTCTGGAAGCAAATCAGATGTTGTTTTGTGATGCTCTGAAGGGAGCTGGAGGTGAGGGGACTGTCCTGAGGGGACATTGTGGAGCCCTGTCCTCTTCTGGGGAATGCAAGGCACTGTCTGCACCCAACAGAACAGAACCTCCCTGGTCCTGCTGCCAGGGATGGCACAGAGCAGCCACAGACAGTTTGGGGGAGGAGGTGAGAGACAGAGAGAGAAGGCTATCACATTGAAACACCCCAAACAACTGTGAAAAATCAAACAGAGTGTTACTTATCATTTATAGGAAGTTAGGTGGCATCTGGAAGGTGTTAGGAAGAAAATGCTGCATGGTTGGATCTCCTGCCCACCTCCTCCTGTATGTCAGCTACTGAGCAGCTCCCTCCACCTTTTAAATGAAGCTAAACAGGGACTCTGCAATAACATAATGGTTTCTGTTATAGGAAATCATTCTCATTCATTTTGCTATAAATCACAAAACACCACCACCACCCCCCCCAAAAAAAAAAAATCTGACTTGAGCAAAAACAATTCCAGGAGCCAGCAAGCAGTGCTGCCCTGGTGTGATAAGGAGCCGTGATCTCAGGGAGGAAAGCTGAGGGGAGACAACCCACCAGTACCAGAGATTTTCTTTTCCATGAGAGGGAATAATTTAAACAGAAGGCAAAGGACAGTGAGATGGGGCACAAGGAGAAGCCATAAACCAGAGAGAGTGTCAGAAATTGTTTCAGGGAATTAAAATGATGTAATTGGTAATTGGACAATTTGTTTTTGTTTTGTTGGGAAGCCCACCAGAAGAGGAGCAAGTATTCTGTGTGTGTCCTGTGTGTCACTGTCAGACTGCTCACTCCAGCCAGGTTAAGTTTTGCCCCTTGTTTTAAACTGCAGTTATTTTTGCACCATGTCTGTCCTTGCACCCATTTAATTCTGCTCCAGCATCAAGTGCCCGAGTTTGTCTTGATCCCTGGGAGAGTGCTGAGAAGGAACTGGTGTGGAACCATAGGTGATGAGCTCAGGAAAAACACAGCAAATCCACAACCTGGAATGGCCAGTTTCTCTCTTCCCACTTTTTTTGTTGCATCTAACTGTTACATCTTGCTTTGCCCTTGACTTACTAATTCCTTGAAACAGAACCTCTTTTTTGTCACTCTCTACTTGGCATTTACTACAAGGTGCCCATCCTCGACTGAGTTTCCTAGGCGCTATGACAGTGCACTGTGGAATGCTCCAGCAGCTTCTCACTGGAAATAGTTACTATTTGTGAAGTGCTGAAGGCAGAAACAAGATGTTCTGGGTCTGTTAAATGGTTACACTGCTTATTGTAGAAGCTTTTACAGTTGTGTGAATAGCTAGGTGCAAAGCTGGCATTGTGTCTGCTGGTTTTCATCCTCTGCAGGATGATAAAGGAGTGAGCCCAGCTGAGCAGGTAGCAGACTTACCTTGCAGTGAGTGCATCGGGACAAGGGAAGAAATGGTGAGACTGGAGTCCAGCTTTCCCTTAGGGGTAGAAAGATAATTTGGTCTGATTTCATTTATCTCTGCCTTCTGAACCCACCTTTTGAAACAATTGCCCATTTGGTACGTTCTGTCCAGAAACACCATCCTTAGCACATGGAAACACAGACCATTTGCAGACAGGTTCCAGTCTCAGAGTGCAGCCTCAGGCGAGAGCACTGGGATCCTGTTAGCAAGGGCCCTTAGCTTCTTACTCGAGGACAAGAGGAATCATTTTACCTAAAAATAAAAAGTTACTGCCAGTGCTTTAGAAAGAGGAGAGCTTCTCAAGTACAGCAGCTTGTGTGAAGAGCCTGGTGCTCCCAGAGCTGTGTTGCAATGCAGGAGTCAGAGGTGTCCCCTGGAGCTGCCGAGGGTGAGGAGGGTGCAGCTTGGTGGGGAGATGCCAGGCCATGAGGTGCCAGAGCATCCCTGCCACCCAACACCCTTACAGCTGCACCACTGTAATCTGAAAGACTTTATATGAGTTTTGTGAAAAAATAAATGCACTGTCCAACCACAGCACTCATTTTTCCAAATGAAATAATTTGTCTTCAAAATGTGTTTTTTTTCTACTTCTCCAAGGAGAGCCAAAGGCCTTTGTCTGCCTCTAGGATTAGCAGCCAGTACAATTTCAATTTCTAAATGAAACCCTTTTTGATTTGCAAATAAAAAGCATCTGAAACCACTAACCAACTTGGCTTTCATTTTTATGCCTATAAAAATGTCCGAACCATTTGTTTTTTAGATTTTCCAACTGTAAAATGTGCTCCTATGAGCAAATATGTCCAAGTTTCAATTGGAAGAGAACTGTTTTGATGAGAGGAGTTAAAAAAATCCTCTTGTTTGCAAGGAAACTCAGAGCAATTGGTCTACTAGAAAGGGACTAACAAAAAAATCTAATTTTCAAATAACCACCTTTACCCTGTTGCTGCACTTGCATTAGTGGGCTGAAGGGCTAGTTCTACTTGGATCCAAAAATACAAGTGCACAACTGTGCACTCTCTGGTGTAAGAAAGCTGATGGTCAGGAAGTCAGACACGCCAGGCAGGGAAATGCTCAGAGCTAGAGGGGCTGCATCTGTGTGAGGCTTTCTGCTTCACACCTTTTCTCTGCCTTGATCTACACAGCTATCTTAGGAATATTTTTGTGGCCATCCTTGCAAATCAAAACACAAGATGGTAACTTCTTTTTAAATGTTCACGAGTTGACCTGGCCTGGGGCTGTGGGAGGAAGTTCAGGGTGATTCCTTTTCTGGAGTTCTGGTTTTTTGTGAGTCGGAAAGATTTAAATAGTTACTCCTTTTCCCAGGTCCAATTTCATAATTTCTTAAAGCCCAGTTTAAAAGTGGTTTCTGCTGCCGAAAGATGAACAGAGCTCTGTCAGGCAAACACTTGGAACAGTGAGAAATCACTTGTGCAGCCCGAGGCAGAGCTGACAGGTTGTAAGAGAGCACAGTCTGCATTTGTTTTTACTTGTTACTTTACAAACAAACAAATTTAAAAGGAAAAACCAATTATAAACAAACAAAAAAAGTCTTCTACTTACAGTTTGTTTGTATTTTTCTGGTTCCAGGCAGTTCTTTTCTCTCTCTCTGCAGATGTTTGGTGTGCACAGGGTCGGGGTTGCTGTGAAGGATCTGGGGGACACCCGTGTCACCCCTCTGGGACATGGCCCTTCATTTATTTCTTCTTCTGAAGCAGCTGAGATGTCGTTAAAGTTTAAAAACGTTATTGTCTGGTTTGTCACTGCCCTCGGGAAGGATTTCTTACAGAAGTTGTGCTTTTTATAACCTGCTGAGACCCAGTTCTGGGCAGTAAGTGACTGAGGGGGGGTCTGTACCAGGACCCTTTCCCTGTCCCTTCCCACCCCACCAGCTCCTCGGGAGGGAAACCCTTTGGCAAACTGTCCTGAGCTCATCGTGTGGCCCTGGCAGGGTGACACTGCCCTGGGGTGTCACCTCCTCCGGGTTTTGGTGTTTTTGGAGCTGTTTGTCAAGGTGCTGGAGCTTCGGCCTGGCATTAAACTCACCCACTCTTACAGAGATCAATCCCCCCCTCATTAAAGTTAGACGCTATTCGAACAGAAACGGAATTTCAGCGCGGGGGGCGAGATGGAGCATTCGAACGGATTCACAGAGCGGTTTTACAGCGTGCGGGGGTTGCCTCGCCCCGCACCGCCCTGGATGGGTGCCCACACCCCTGCCCCTTCCCAGGAGCTCTGCTCTGACCCAGAGGAGACCGCGGCCGCCGGGGAGAGACCCCCAGAGCCGAGACCACCTCCTAGAGCCGAACCCCCCCGATCCGAACCCCCCCAGACCCGAACCCCCCCAGACCCGAACCCCCCCGCAGGTCCCGTCCCGTCCCGTCCGCTCCCGCCGCGCCCCCCGCCGCGCGCCGCCGCACGGGCTGTGCCAGAGCTCCCCCTGTGGGCGGGAAGCGGCTGCTGCGGGGCCGCTCGGGCGTTTGCGGGAAAGCGGGGAAGAAACCCGCAAGTGCTGCTGCTCCTCCCTCCTTTCCCGCACCGCCGGGACTTTGGCACCGCAGCCGGGCACAGGGTGTGTGTGCGGGGCGGTGCGGGGCGGTCCGCTCCGCTCCTTCCTCAGAGCCGCTGCGCAGGGGGGAGCGCTCCGTGCCTCGCGCTGCTCGCCTCACAGCCTGAGGGACACAGCGCGGCTGCTCCGCTGCTCCGGGCCCTGGGAATTTCCCCTCTTGGGATTCTTTCCTGGCTGTGGTGGAGTCAGCACAGAGGGTCCAGGGGGTTTCAAAAAGCCTGGGGACCCCTCCCGCGTCCGTTTCACTGCGGGGGTCGAGGGGAAACTGAGGCAGGGCCTGGGCAGGCAGAGGCCTGGCTGGGAGCGGCCTGAGGAGGAACAGGGAGAGCGTGGAAGGGGCCCGAGTCTCACTCCAAAGGCAGTCAGTCTCCTGTCCAGCAGCATACACTCTGCTCCAGATGGGAACTTTGAGGTAATTTTTACAATTTTTTGGTTTTGAACTGCTAGCCTTGGGCTCTGAGCAAAACCAGGATGAAAAGTAGCGGGTGCGTCCTGGCAAAGGCACATGGTAAAGTTCCTGTTGTTATGGGCAGCAGAGCTTTATTTCAAAGTTATCCATTGGAAAAGAGAAAGTCCCGTGTTTTTTACTTACTTTTGCAGGTCTGATCAGAGATACTGTTATCAAAAGCTGATGTGGCTGAATTCTGGCCTGGATTGTGCAGGTTTTTGTTTTATTGGAAGAGTTTTTACATTGGTCTAAGAGAAGAATTTGCTTCAACAAATAGGCTCTTTTGTTTCAAAGTGTGAACTTCTAGGAGGTTTGGTTTCAAAGGAACTGTGTAGTAGTTTATGTCTCTATCGAGTCCTTAAGGATTGTGGTTCTGTTCCTAATAGCAGATCTGTGAATACTACATCAAAAATGACAGCACTTTTCTGGATATTATTATTCCAGTAAAATAAACTGTTCCTGGATACTTGACTTCCAGGGCACTGGGAGCAAAGCTGTGCAGGAAGATTGGTTAGAAACAAGATACAGCTTAGAAGTTCATTTATCCAAATTTAAAAACAAATGTTAAAACAAACACCCAAACAAAACCCCCAGAAGACCTGTGATGCTTTTAGTACTAAAATACTTCACTGCCAGAATGGTGATTTTCAATTTTGCCAAAGCAGCAAAAGGATTAAAGAGAAGAGTTCTGAGGAAGTAGCTGAATATTGCCTTGTAAGTCAGATTGTTAAACTATTCCAAACACTGTTGAACAAGCACCACTTTTTGCATGCCAACACCAAGAATTTGGAATTGTTCAGTGTGGACTTAGGAATTGTAAAATACTGGGTTTTATGCACATTTGTTCCCAACTACAACATATTCCTAAATATGTTTGTTTTGGTTTGGGTTTATTTGGTTATTCTAAGCACCATTTGTTTACCCCATGCTTTACAGGTAACAGGCTTCCAGCCTGAGAGATGGCATTGTCTTCAATGGGGATACAACACAGTAGACATAGCAATATATACACTGCAATAGAGGAAAAAAAGAGGAATATATTGTGGTTTTCTTGCATTTTCATCTTGATTTCCATTAATTTGTGATGGCTTTATGTATCTTAATACACCTGTAACAGTTGGTTTGAGAGGTGACAAACCCCTGGTTGCAGATGCCTGATACATCTGAGTGAATTCAGGTTAGAGCAGCACCCAAAATCTGCTGAGCAGGGGCTGACTCCTGGAGTTGTCTGCTGTATCTATTTTACCTGCCAATGAAAAGCACAATACAGACATCTCTTAGTGTGACTTTTTGGCTTCAGTTAGCCCTGTAGAAAAGGCTCAGAAATTAATCTGAAATGGAGCGGTGCTTTTCTGATGCTCTTAAGTTTTATCTAAACCAGTCTGATAAAATTTTGAAAAAAATTATGCTTTAGGAAAGAGAACTTAATTGGAAATAAGGAGGAAAAATGGAAGGTAAAGGGTCTCAGCTGTCTCAAGGCAGGTTTCAAGCAGTTTTTCTCAGTGAAATCAGCAGTTTGTAAAGACAGTTGCAGGTCACTTCATCATCAAAGGGTTAATTCTAATTTTGAACTTCCCAAATGTCAGTGCTCTTCCATCCAAAATACAGCAATTGGCTTTATCAACATATGCTTTTCATTACCTACAAGACTTACAATATTTTTGGTGTCTGTATCAACTTGATTCAATTACTGGTACCACTGTGAGGGAACATTACCTCCAGGGAAAAGGGGGTGAACGCATCAGTGCCCATGGATACAGTGTACAGAGCAGATTAATATAACAGATTTACATCAAGACTGCTGACTCCATTACTTTAAAACTCCTGTAATTGACTTTTTTAAAAATGACATTAGCATTTAAATGGTACTATCGTTACAAGGGTGAAGGTTCAGCAGAATATGATCAATTTATTGAGCTCTTCAAATGTTCTTTTGATATTTATTTTTTGTTGTCATGCTGGAGGGGTTTTTTAGTGTTTTGTCAGACACAAGAAAAAGTCTATACCATTGAGATCTTGGTCTGCACAGCTACTTGAGTGGAAATGCATGAAAAGCTCAGTTATCTTTCTCACCTTCATCTCCCACACCCCACAGCTTTTCCTGAGATGTAGAATTCCAGTACAGCAAAAAGAAATAATTTACAGAAGCTGTCTTTGGGCTGTGAGAAGAGACTGGTGTTCGTGCTTCTTGTGCAGACATCAGCCAGGGAGATTATCCACCATGAAGTCCCTTTTCAGCCTTGCACATCAGAACTATTTCACTTGCCTTCAAACCCATCCAGCTCCCAGTTCAGCCAGAGCAACTACCACACAGAGGCTGCTTTGACAGAATTTTACCACTCTAACAGAGATTTGGAGTAGTTTCATTAGAGCAAGTGAATTAAACATAGTAGTAAATGCTCAAGAGGATGATCTTACAACACTCACTACCACTTTGTGATTCTAACTCATAAAAGACTGAATTATGATAAAAGAATGTTCAGGACACCCAACAATTGGAGTGCATGGCTGCCAGGTATGTTGTAACAGCCCATGGGGCTTTGAGGAGCCTGCTTTGTTTTATCTGTTTTTAAAAAGCACAAATCTAAAAAGGAGAAGAAAAGCACAACTTCATTGATTTTTTTTCAGTTTTAGTCAGTGGCTCTTGGGCTGCTGCTGGTAGAGCTGATGGATCCCAGTCCTGTTCTGTGTGGAAAAGCGGGTCTGGGATGCAGAACCAGAGTTCAGACAATAGTGGCAGTAGGTAACTCGGTGTCCCTCCTGCTTGTCTCACTATCAAAATGCTTGGTAATGACCCAGTTCGACCCTGCCAGTTCTCTCTGACCTCCTCCTTTTCAGGATGCTGCTTAATTTGCACTAATTACATTCCATTCTGACAGGAACTTGGACATTGTCTCAAGTTTTCAGGTATTTTCACTGCTGGGTTTCAATACAGAGTACTCTTCAGGCCGAATACAAAAATGGCCATAAGTAATTAATGAAATACGCTTTGGGTCCTACGTAGTTCACACGTGCTGTAAACTATGTGCATAAATACCCTTGCAAGTATGACTTTGTTTTAATTTGGAATTCTTACTAGGATTCAGAAGGGTTGGTTAAACCCAGTGGTAGCAGTTTAATACATTTTTGGCTTTGGGGCTTGGGTATTTGTTTCTCTAATCAGAATCCCAGGTTAAATTCCTAATAATAATTCTGGGCTTGATGGCTGCTGTAGAAAATGCTGCTTGAAAGAGATCACTAGCATTGGAAAGAACTTTTGCAAAAATTTAGGGGATGGATTGATTCAGCTTTGCTTCTTCTAAAATCAGAGCTGAGTGAGAATGTTGTACCTATGAGTATTAGTAGGTAGATAGAGAAAAATACATTCAAATGTATTTGTTTTTGCAATAGAATAGATGAGAAAGCTGTCCAACAAGTTGTTAGGAAAACTGACCAGTGTCAAAATGTCTGCTTGGCCCTAGCTATAACCTCTTTCTTCTCCTGGGTGCCTGCGTCAGGATCAAGAGCCACCTTTTCCTTTTGCAGAGTTCAGTGGAAACCTTCTGGTGTTTTTAGCAGTGGGATGAGTGAACACAGCCCTGCCAGAGCAGCACCAGGGGCTGTGGCACACGTGTGCGGCGTGACGGGAATCTCCATACGAGGTCTCAGAGAGATGGATAAAAAAGTATAAAGCGCATGCCAAGGCTTTGTATTACTTTCAAAAGAATAAGATACGAGCCATTGTTGGAGCTGCACTAGGGCTTTTAGGCACAGACAGTATCAGTAAAGTAGTTGCATGTTTCAAAATATTGTATCATTTTAAAGTGCAGCGCACATTAGATCAGTGAAACGGGATACACCAATTTGAACTGTGCCATATAATGCAGCTCTGTGTTTGGAGAGACAGAGGCACCCCAGACCCAAAATCCCTGGAGCTGTCTTTCAAAGAGTGATAGTTACGGAAATTAGCAGTGCAGAAATCCATACTAATCATTCATCAGGAGTCTTATTAACTGTCTTACCAGCATTATTAGGAGAGGGCCCGGCCCCCGGGCGGGCAGCGGGGCAGAGGGCTGCCCTCCCAAACCAGCACCACTGCCTCCCCTCCATGTCCTGGCCTCCTGCCCCCAGTGGGAACTGTTTTGGAAATGGCTGTGGTGTCAGGGGAAGATTATCTGATCTTCAGGTAAACTTAAACGATGCCTTGTTGTGAATCTGATGCAGACTGAAAAAGAGGAGACTTGATCCTGCAGACAAAGCTCCTCCTGCTCCTGTGTGAAGACCTCAAGGCCATCTGTCTGTCCTTCTCTCCAGAGAGGGTTGGCACAGGACTAACGTGAAGGGTGACAGCTCCAGAGGACTCTGGCAGTCACACTGGCTACCTGAAACCCCTTGGTGCTTGGTGCCAGCAGCTCTGCAGGGCAGCTGCTTGCTTTGAGCAGTGGTGGCTGTACATGGGCACCTGAAATCACTGTCTGTGCCTGTAAATATTGTATTTAGTACACTGGGAGTTATCATAACACCCTTCACTTATTGAAAAACTTTACCTAGCTAGGAAAAACAGTAATATTCGTCCCAGCTGAACTTCCCATAGGGCATTTTTGCATTAAACTTTGCCCTTAGTTTTATCAGACAATTTTTTTAATATCAACCTGAGTCCTGTTCCTTCGGAAAAAGAACGCCTCAGTGTTTCATAAGGGTGAGTTTCAAGTTTGACCCTTGGTATTCCCATCTGATGTTAGTTTCAAATGAAAGAAATTAAATTGCACACTCGGGTTCAAGGTTTTAAGTCTGTGAATCTTACTCTAGCTAGTATCTCCACCATAAGGGAAACAAAGAACATAGAGGAGATAAATAATACTTGAAAAAGACAGGATCTTTTTTGTCTGCTTCTTTATCTGTAGTTTGACTGTGTTCCTTAAGTGTTGAAAGGGGCACTTTCTTGGCAAGTATGACACAAATAACCTTCACCCTTGAGTGCACTGTCTGAGACAGTTATAAATTTGAGGATAAAGGAAAGGAACAAGAGTTACTTTATATAACATTTTCTCTTGATAACAGAGGATGGAGAAATGAACGAGTGTTCCGGTCGCGCTTGTCCTGAGGTTGCTTTGTCAAACCATGGTGTTCATAGCCCCGTGCTTTTTCCTTTGTCCTACCCAGTCCCTGGGGGGGTTTTGGTTTGGTGCTACAGCCTGGAGCTGGAGCAGGCCAGGGGACACTTCTGCCTGAGCTCTGGCACGTCCTGTGCTGGTGTGCCCATAGCTGCTGCTCCTCAAAGGAGGGCAGCCCTGGGCCTTCCTGAAGTATCTGAGGAAAGAATTTGAGATCTGATGGCACGATGCTGTTGAGTAGTAAGAACTCCTAAGTGTTTGCATAACTGAAGTATTTCTGGGAAGGAAGGTGGGTTTCATGGTGGCAGCCCCAGGGAGGTTTGTTTGTGCAGCCCTCTCTCTGGAACGCAGGTGCAGATTGCAGGTGGCATGAGGAGGAATCATGTGCCCAGTCAAGGGAAGCTGGTGGGAAGTTGTGCTGGATTCCTCAGGAGCCATTTGAAAATCTCAGCTTCAGCTGAGATCTAGTCATCTTGTGCCCTCCACTGGGGGTGAGGGGATAGTTCTCTTGGCACAAAAGAGCTAAAATAATATTTTTTTTTCAAAGAAAGCTTTTGCCATTTTTAAAATTAAGCAGTTTGTATGGCGAGTAAACATGTAATTTAGAATTAAAATGATTTGTTGTCTAAGATACAGCACTAACATTTTCATCCCAGCCCCACACCTCTGTACAGTATGATCATGAAACCTGCCAGCCCTGCCATGGCCACTGGATTTGATGATGGTTTCTGGCTCAAGCAGTGCTGCTGTCTGTGAGTGACTGATCCAGCTGGGAAGCAGGACAAGGCATTAGGAGGTGGTGCAGTATTGCCAGGGGCAACCTTGGAGTGCAAAGTCATCAAAGGTGCTGAACTGTGTTTCTGCTCTTTAAATATAATTCCATTATTACTTTATAAATTAAAGAGATCAAGGGGTATAAGCCATGAGCTGGTGATTACATGGGAATGCACTTGAGGTAAATTCATGAATAGTGTTTGGTTTGGGGGAATCTTTGTCTCTAGTGATATTAGGGACTTGTTTTCAAAGAGCTTGTTGATATTTTGAAAGAAATTCTGTACACATGGACCTTGGCCACGTGAGCACCAATTGCTTTAGACTCTTCATTTTTCTCATCCACTTCCTTCCTGCTAAGAGCTGTGATTATTTCTCATGGGGCTTTTAAAATGTGAATCTTAGCTGTTAACCCAAACTAGAGCCCAACCAGAGGTGGTCCCATGCTCAGGTGTGGTTTCTAAGTTGGGCTTACCTGTTGAGCATGCTATTTACCATATTCCTCTGGGAATCTCAGTACAAGGTGAACAGATAATAAAGTCTTTAAAAATTCTGGAGAGATTATATACAGACCTACGTTAGACCAAAACACCACAGTGTACTCCATTATTATTCTCTGAGTATTTGGACCTTTATTTTCACTGGGAAAGGTTTCCCTAAAATTGGAGGAACTGTGTAGCTTTTCTTTCCAGCAAATACAGTTGACCTGTTTCCTGGAGAAATGCAGTAGGACTTTCCCCCTCTTCCTTTTGTTTAGTCTGGACTCTGTTTGGTTTTTAGGCTTTCTTTTTCCTCCTGAGCTCTGCAGGGAGAGGACAGCCCGAGAGGAGCCAGCAGTGACTCAGTAAATGCCCACAGAAGTTCTTGGTGCTCTCGGGGCAGGTCATCCCTGGTTGGAGCAGGCATCCAGAGGGCTTGTTCCATCTCAAAAGCACACTCTCTATGTTCACTAAGGGTCACCTTGCAAGCAGGCATTTAATAGCTCTCTTAAAGCATTTCACGTACAATAATTTAACCTTAAACTCCCTCCTGCATGTTACATTTTTGAAGTAGCCCTAAGAACTGTGGCTCTTTTCTCAAAATGCAGCAGGACAGTCCCAAAATAGTTCTGTTCATTGCAAGGACTGTGCAAAAAGTCTCTTTTGTGTATAGGCTTTTATATACATATTTATTTAAGGACTATATTAATTTTCATACCATAACATAGCCCCTTAGTCTCAGTATTGCAAATGCCAGCTCGTTTTAAGATGTCTGTCTTTGCAGAATGAGGAGACACGTACAAGGCAGCTCGAAAGTACTCAGCAAGCTCTTTCCTGATTGTGCTGCTTAAGTCTCAGGAGTTAGGGTGTCTAGGGTTGGAACAACTTACTGTTTGAACAACTTACAGCGTTTTGTTAAGAATTTGTTAAAATACATTCCTGAGGGAGATGGTATGAATGAATTTCACACTTTGCAAGTGGTTTTGTGTTATAGAACTGATGCATTTAAATTTACCCTGATCAAAATGAAAAAATAGATTCTCCTTTAAAACATGTTCTCATTCCAAAATGAAAGCCACTGTTTTAATATAGAGATTAATTTTACTTTATATCTTCCCCAGCTCAAGTCAGTGGAAGTCTATAAAGCGTATGAAAACTGTTCAGCTTAAGTAGGGGTTTGTTACTGTGCACAACAGGGCACTGTGTTCTAAGGCCTTGAGCCCTATAACAAAATGTAGAAGGGAGGAAATATAAGAGGGCTTCAGGGATCAGGCAGAGATGTCCAAGTTTAGTTCTGACTTTGGGGTCTCTGAACAGCTGCTTGAATTTGAATGACCACATTCAGGCCTCATGCATTTGAGTGCTTTCCTACTGTGGGATTGTCGTAATAAATTGCAGTTTTAAGACAATTACAGCTGCTGCTTAAGTTTGCTGGGTTGCTGGCAAAAAAGCATCAGAAGTTAGAACTACCTGTGGTAACATAAAGCTGGTAACGTATTAAAACCTTGAACAGGAAAGGAATGCCTTATTACATGGTCTCCTAGTACATACTGCAGTCTGCTTAACCTTCCAAGCTGGGCAGTGAAGGAGGTCCTCTGTTTGTTCTTGATGAACTTCATTTTTTGTAGGATTATCCATAATTAGCGAGGCCAAAAATTTCTGAAGACTCAAATTAGGCAGTTAGAGCAAAGTATTGTAGGTCAGGACTCTTGGGTTTCCTGACACTGATGGGATGTGGTCCTTCCCTGCACCTCAGTTCCCTATCTGCAGAATGGGTACGGCCAGTTGTCTGTCTTTCAGCAAGATAATTGTATTTCATTTATACCTGTAAGCATTTGATTATGTTTAAACATCAAGCATTCACTTTTCTTTCCTAGGATTTCTTCTGGTCATTATTAGTGCTGCTGGGAAGCATCCCTGTCCCTGGGTTGGGTCATTGTGAGCAGCTCAATGTCCTGTCTTTGTGGGAGCTTCCACTCACTTAAAAGTTAGAGCAATATGCCATTCTTGTGTTGTTTTGTGTTTTTTGAACACCCTTTTCCCTCTGGGCTTAATGAAAGCTGTATTTTGCTCTGTATATAGAATTGTATATATGGCTGTATATAGAACTCTATTTTGATACAAAATAGATACCGCAGTTGAAATCGCAATAAGAAAACAGAGAAACAACAGGCATTGCAGAGATTGCAGTGCTGATTAGGAGTGCAAATTAGATTTAGATTTCCTGAATATCTTAACAGCAGCTGAGCATTTTTTTGTCCTTTGTGTATGAACATTTCCATTAAAATTTACAAAGGGTTTGAACTGGATTAGACTCCCACAGTCACTTTGAAATAACAAAATACAACTTGGCTGACAGGGGCTGTTTAGAAACCTTTTGCAAAAATTATCTTCAGAAACGTTAGCACTTAGCAGTTACAAAATGTCTACTTTTGTCTTGCCCCCTCTGCCAAGTTCCCTTTTTGTCTTGCCATGAGGAGGATAAATTATCCGACTTGCAGAGATAAACCACAGAGAGGTGAGATTACTGAAGCTGAATACTAGAAACTCGCAGCACTCTGTCCTTCTCTACAGTTTGAATTTAAAACCCTGTTTCTGGCCGTGTCAATCAGTCACTTAATGAATACATTACTAAATGTAGTTGGTTTTTTCCTTTCTAGAAGATGCAATTAATGTTTTGGCTTCAGACTCCTGGTTTATAATAAATGTATGGAGCGCAGCAAAAGATCTTTGGAGTAATTCAAGGAATTATCTGAACAGAAAAGGCATACAATGCATTGCTTTGAAGAGTGAAATGTGTTGGCATGGGGCAAAGGGGGGGAAATGCAACCTCATACGTGCTACCCGAAATACTTTATGACCTGACATACTGTGATTATGCTGAACATTGGCTGGGACTGGGCTAAGGGCAAGCAGATGAATAAAAGCCTCTGGCTGTCAGAGTCATGGTGCTCCTGTGTGGTGTGCTTCTACAAGAATGTGTTCAGTCTAAGGGGGGGAGGCCTAGGAGGTTTCCCTCCAATCAAAGGAAGAGCAGGATTTTCCTTCCAAGATAACCTTTTCCAAAGAACTGGTGAAATGCAGACTGGCTGAGACAGAAGGATTGAGAACAATTTTAGCAATAGGTGGTGACAGTTTCTTTTAATCTTCTTTATGTTCTGTCTGTATTAGGTTAGGGGCTGACTAACAATATCTTTGGATTTATCTAACCAAGGAGCCTTTTGACAGGGTCATTTTTCCCTCTATTTATTAAATAAAATTTGTGCTCTGAGGATGTGATGGTGGTGACTTTGGTGGGGTCAGAGGTTTGGGGGTGGTTCCTCTGATTTTCATGGACAGGAGTAGAGGCAAGGGCAATGCAACGGAGCAAATCTGTTCAGAGCAGGTTAAAGATTAGTGGAGATGGTTGTTGCTCTGGGTGAGACTATAATTTTATATCTAAAATCTTGCCTGTGAGTACGTCAGTGACTGATGCCTTCCTGGTGCCCAGTGTTGGGGTTGGTAGGAGAGATGGAGTGCTGAGAAACTGGAGAGGCCAGGGAATCTCATTTCAAGCAAGTGCTTTATCCTAGTGTGTTCTGCTTAGCCTTTCCATCCCTGTGATCTGGAGGTGGAATCAAACCTAACAAATAAAGCTTGGACTCTATGTACATGTTGTGTCTAATTCTGATTCTTAGTGTCAGATGCTGACTGCAGGGTTTTTTGGGTCTCACACTGTGTACGTGAAGTCCTTAGTATCAGCTCAGTCTGGTGGTGGTAATCTTACCCTCTTCCCTTATTTGTTCCATGAATCTCATCCACATTTTTTATCATCTTGAAAATACTTCAGCGTGGCAGTGGGATGCTGTGTGGGTGTGTACTGAATTTACTGCAGCAAAAGGGGCTTTGACTCTAAGTTCCTCTTGGCAGAGTCTGTGCTTGCTTGTGTCTGTGAGGAGCACACAGAACAATGGAGCTGCCTCTGACTCGGAGCTCTCTGAGCACAGTGATGGGACAAATGATAAGCCATAAGAATTAACTCTGAGATTGGCCCTACAGCTTTCACTAGTGCCCTGCTGGAGCTTGCATACTTTCCAACTGATCTGCCCTGGATTCACAGTCTGGAAAGGAAATGAAACCATGGGTTTCATATTTCAAAACACAAATTTTGCACTGGCCCGTTTGGGAAGGTATGGTGTGAACAGGGCTATATAAAGGTGGGATATTATTTATAAAACTACCATGAGGAAAGTTTTAGGGCTTTGTGACCAGCTGCAGGTGGTTTGCTGACTTTGCCCTGAAACTTGAAACGTGTGAAAATGTTGCCACAAATACCAGCATTCATTTGGGCTGGTTTTTGCAAAATGGATGCTTTTTGAAACATCCTTAGGTTGAAAGTGTGCTGGTACCCAATTACCATTTTTTAATGAGGTTGTGTACCTCCCTCCAGGGCCTGGTGTGTACTACACTGCTTTGGCCTCTGCAGGATGAATTTTGCAGACCTTGCTGTGTGGTCCCTGGACTGATTTGCTTTTAACACCTTAAAAACAACAGCAGAATACTTAGGTCCACATCTTGCAAAGTGACCCTGAGCATGTCTAAAAAAATCTTGCAGTTTTTTGAGATCCAAGACCTTTGGGTGTTGTTTGGGCAGTGGTGGCTACACCCCAGAACCCCACTTCGGGCAGAGTCTGCTGACCATGGAGCACAGAGCAGCCCCCTGGCTTGCAGTGGGGCCCATTTTAATTAATAGATAATGTAAGTGATACGATTGATATTAATTAACTCATATATAGGGAAAATTTCAGAACTTGCATGGTTGCTTGTGTAAATCTAATGAAGACACATTTTTAGCTACTCAGATCTGGGAGTTCTTATCAGTGCAAGGACTAAGAACTGAATTTGAGATGAGCAAGGTATCTGTAAATCAAGAAGTATTCACAAACATGCACAAAGTCAAGAGCTCCGAGTAGTGAATACGTTACAAAGGTTGACAGTTCATAGAAACTTGTGAATAAAAAAAGTTAAATTAATCCAGTAATTTGTTACCATTGTGTAACTGGGATTTTATTGTATCTGGAGAATGTGAAACTTGGACTGAATACAGGATGAGTTTACGAGTGAAAGTAGTATAGTATGCTAGTATGAAATGGGTAATTATATAGTTTAAGTTACTGTATTAAAATAGAAGTTAGCAACTCAGAAGTTTTCACTACTGGCTTTGAGTTGGTGTCTCTGTAATAATTAGTTCCTTACTATGGAATATTTCTGGGGCATGAAGGCAGCACAGAGAAGGCCATCCCTTCTGTCCTCTACTGCAGAGCTCATCTGTGGCTCTGAGGGCTCTGCCCCTGCTTGGTGAATCCCTTCATGGCACCTTCCACAAGTGCCAGACTCACCTGGGCCACCTGGGCAGGCAGAAGTCAGCCCCCTCTTGATTTGTGTGCCTACAACTGTAGGGTTGCTAGATGTGTGAGGGATGGATGTTTAGAATTTGGCTGCTTTTGGGTAAAACAGTCTCTCCAGACCATAATTGATTTCTAAGTTCCTTCCAACTTGAGACCAAAGCTTCCATATCCACTGAGCTTGGCTACAAACATTACCTGGAGTAATTTTATCCTGTTCTGGGCAGACTTTATCCCTTTCTCTGTGTGGATGGGATGCCAGGAGTGGGTGGGCCCTGGGTGGCAGGCTCCACTGCTCATCAGTTAAAGGGTTAACTGCCAACTCAGAACACAAACAAGAGATGCAAGCAAACAGTCCCCAGCAGAAATTGGACCCATCACTTCCCTCTAATGAAAACCAGATTCACTCCTGCAACAATCATTCCACTGTTCGTAGATACTGTTCCTAGCTTAAGAGAAGCATTATTGTTGTTTCTATTTAAAAAACCCTGAATCCATACATTATAATTCTAGATTTGATCTATTTTATCATCTGGTATACTTTCTGGAAAATGAAAAAATAAAGTAAAAAGGGTTTCCAGGTCTGAGTGCTGAGTGTCAAAGCAAAAGAAAAAGGGAAGGAGTTTGCAGTGCCAGTAGTCCAGATCCTCGTATGAATTAGTGCAGACAAAATAATTGAAGTTACACTAGTTAGAATCTTAAATATGTCTCACAACCTCCTTTTTTTGTGTGTGTGGGAGCACACTCAAGGGCTGCTTCCAGAGCACACGTGTTTCACTGTGTTAAGCAGATATTATTCTGCTGTCTGCCCCATTCCTGCTGCTGAGCTTCACTGCCATACCTGACTGCACATCCAAAGGCAAAGTGACCTGAGAAATACTGCCTGGTGCACAGTTGGACTGTCACCTTTGGGATGAAAGATAAGAGAGTTTCTGGACTGAATCTCACTGGCCCTTGCACAGACCCTACTATTTGTTTCTGACCTCATTAGGCAGATGTAAAGTGACTACAACCTTGACAGAGTTTTTTTACTTTTTTTCCTTAATAAAAACACAAGTTTAATCCTGGTCTCATTTTAGTGGAACCTTGAAAATGCAGTTTTCTCGTGCAGTTTTCCTTGAGTTGTGAGTATTTTTGCACATCCTTGTTGGGATCTCCCATCCCTTGTCCCTGTTCCTTGGATGACACGTGAAGGCTTTTGTGTGCTTCCAGCTAGTTGACCTTGGGAGCAGCATACACTGGGGTCTGTAGTGACCTGATCAACATATGCAGTGCTGAGGCTTTTTTATAGCTGTTGGTTTAGGTTTCATGCTTTGTGACCAATTTGAGAGAGGATAGAACAGGATTCAGATTTGACTGCAAACGAATCAGACTGTTACCTTACTGAGCACTGCCTTGAAATAGACAAATCAACTCTGAGGTCTTTATAAATTTATCCTGCTCCTTGGTATCTCTCAACAGTTAAGCTGTTCTTCTGTAAAGGCTCGTGTTTCAAACTTAACACAAATATTCCGATGCTTTTTAAATATGTTCCAAATGGACATTTATTTTGGCTGCAACAATATTTTCTTTTTATTGCTGTTATGAGATTCCACATTTCTAGAAATAACTTCTAAAAGGTGCTTGAGGGTCTTGGATATAGGTGTTGTCAGTTCCACTGGAGAAGTATTTTACAATGCACAATGTATGCTAACATGTATTTCAGAAAGTAAAGACTGCATGTGGAAAACTGAAGGAGTTTTTTCAAGTCATTATGACATAAACTGACTGTGATAGAGTTTCCTTGGTGCATCTGATGATCACTGACTGATGCTCAGAGGCCTGAGTTTCTTCTGAGTCTGCTTGGTGGTGTGTGTGATGATGGGATGCCATCTGTAAAGCTTTCTTCTGGGGGACTGATGAAATCACAGTCTATAGCCATTTCAAATTTATATTAGTGTCTGTCACAAACATTTCTTGAATGTTACACAGTTGTTATTTATGTGAACATCTTGGTTAGTTATAGAGGGATATTGTTTAGAGTCATCTAGAGGGACTTCTGCAGGACTGGAAGAAAATACTGGGTTTCTGTACATTAATTCTAGGAGCCTTGTGCAGAGCATTACAGAGGTGTGCAGATGTGTACACCTGGGTGTCTGAGCAGATAAGGAAATGTATTTGTGAAGAGCTCTGGCTGATAGAGCCTGGTGTTTAAAGAGGACTGCATCACTTCCCAGCCACTGCTGGAACACTCCAAAATCTGCTGATCCAAGCCAAAACCTCTCCACTCTCTTCTGCTCTTGGGGAGGAGTTAGGGATTTGTGAATGTGTGAAAGTATTAGCTGCCAGTTATAACTGGAATCAAGCCTAGAGGAACCCAAATCCTTCAGCGGGAAAGTTTGTAATACATTATCTCTGGAATCGGCCCAGCTTTCAAAACCAGGAAGTATTAATGGGAATAAATGTGAGCACCATTAGCACTTCCAAAGGCATGATTTATTATCCGTGTTGGTTGCAAAATATTGTTTAGTTGCATAATCTCGATCCTCTAAATAGGAAATGTCGTTAATGGATTAGTTGATTAAATACACAGAGCTGAAAGGAAGAGAATTCCCTCTCCCATGTCTGGGCAGCAATAGCTCTCCCAGCCATCCTGTACCTGCACGGAGAGAGGGAAAACCTTCACTGCTCTCCCAGTCCTCCCCTGGCTCCCAGGAGTGGGCAGCAGCAGAGGGGCTGCTTGGGTTAGGGTCTGTGCTGTGACACTTGCCTGGGGTGTCCTAGCAAACTGTTGGTCTCTCATTTCTTGTGTGCATTGAGTGTTCTGAGGACTGTGAAGATTCTGATCCTGCTGCACTTTTGTTTTTCCCCAGTAAATGCAAGTTTTCCAGCACTAGTACACAACTAGCTATTAGAACTTACAGAGATAAATTACTCAAATAAAACATCAGCATGTTCTGCTTTTAGAGGAATAAAGGGTTGGCCAGCAATCATTATATTCAGTTATCTGCTAAGTTTTGCTTGGTACCTGCCTGATTCGTGGAGGCAATACTAATTATACTGGCTTTTTTTCTATTACAAGCCATTTTTTCCCCCTGATGTTTTGCCCTGTCGTCAGTCTGTTTCCTGTAAAATCCTCTCCCTTCCTCTCCTCCTTTGATCTGCTGCTTAGGGTTCACCTCCTTCATTTTTTGCAATTACCAGTCTGGAGTGAGGATGCCCCTGACCTTTTACCAGCAGTCTGGCAGACACATGGGACAGGAAGCTTGGGTTTTATTTCAGGCTTTTCTACTATTCATCTTGGATGCATTACAACAGTAGCAGCTCCGACTGTCTTGGAGCCCTTTTTGTGATCAGGCAAAGGTAACCTCACAGACCTAGGGAAATGTGCAGGCTTGGAGCTCTCTGATTTGGGATGGACTGGATGGGCACGCATCTTTGGTGGGTAATAGGATGCAGTAGACCTTATGTTCTATATGTTGCTATACTGGGAAGAATTTCTCTTATGTCAAGTTCAACAGCAGTTACCCAAGAGTGCAGCCTGCTCTGGAGAAGAATCTCTGTGGTTGTCAATACAGCAAATGAGTCATTTGCTCCAAAAACATAAAAAAAGGACTTGCTTCTGTTCTGCTACTGCTTTGCTGAACTCTTTTGCTTTCCAAGTTTTGAATCTGCAGTGGAAGCAGCAGATGGAACAAGAAAAATATTGCTGCAAATACTTTGCAAAAGATTAGGATAGAGCTTAGGATTTATGTTTGAATTTCAAGAGGATGGATCAGTTTGCCATGAAGCAATGCTGGTTCTGCCAGTCCAAGGTATTCGCTGGCTGGTGTTTTCCCCACCTTGCAGAAGGGATGGGGAAAGCTGACTTTCTGTAGCTTACACGAGTACAATTTTGCAGCAAGAAGTGGCAGTAACTCTTACTTGTCCATCTTTGTTTATATAGCTTAAAAATAACAAAGCAATTAGTTTGCCATAGCTGGTTTTACTCCACAGGTGATTAAGAAGCTGTGTGTATGTGAGCTTGCTTGTATCCTTTCACAGCAAAACATACAAAATCAGACAGGGATCTCCAAAGAAATAAAATATGATAATTCCTGTAGAGGTGCTGCAATTTCTAGCAACAAGAAAAAGTGAAGACAGGCTTGTGGGTGAGAAGGGGGTGGGGAGCTGGAGAGATGAGCCTGTGGAATGACATTATAACTTTACCTGCTGGCTGAATGTATCTGTGGATTTAAATGACATCTCAGGGGACAGTATCAAACTTCTAAATTCCATTCATCCATCAGATGGGAGAACAAGACCTGGCTTTCAGTCAGTCAGGAGCTGGAGATTTCTCCTGGAGTAAATGAGCTCAGACCACACAGATAAAGAACGTCTTCTGTTCCGTTGTAAAACATTTCAGGGCAGAATCATCTGTCACTCGGCTCCGAGCTGGAGGCCTTTCAGCTCTGGCTGAGGTGTGGAGTCCAGCACAACAGGCTCGCTTTTCAAACCCTTTCCAGTCCTTCATTCCATTTTAACTTCCAGAATTTGCTTCACAGCTTCTCATAGTTTATAACAAACTGCCCAGCAGCTGAGCACTGCAGGTAGTTTCACTGCACACAAGCATTCCCCTGGGAAAGGGGAGGCTGGGTCATGCCTTGCAGGCATTTGCTCCCCAGTGTCTGTAGAACTGCTGTTTTATGAATTTTATGTCCATTCACTTTTTTCCCCTCCAGCAAGTATCTTTCCATCTTAGCCAAAACCAAAAAGGAAATAAACCAAACAACACATGAAGTAGATTTTGTATGGGCAGTCAGTTTTCCTGGGCGGCTCCTCAACTTGTCTCTGTTGATTTGAGTTTTATCTAAGCTCAGACATAATTTGTCCTGTTAAAATAAAAGTCTTAGAGTAAATCAGAGCAAAAAGTATTAAAGTAAATGCAAATGTAGCATAGACAGTGACCTGTATGTAGAGGAAGTGACCTGTATGCCTGGGGAAGACCTGAAGCTTCCTGTGTTAGCTGAGCTAGGAGTAGCTGTGATAAGTTCTGGGGAGGTTTTATCCATTTTATTACAGTGCTTGTGCTCATCTAGTGCAGACAGACCTTCTGGTAGTCCAGACTATGACAGCTTTTTTAATGTTAAAAACTGGTTATTCACCAGAAAGTTTCAATTCAGGAGGCTGAAACTAATCACAGCTTTAGTCAATTTTAATGGGTATTTTTAACTGAAAGAAAGATGAATTTAAAACCGGCAGAAATCCAGAGATGGTTTCAGAGCGGAGTCTTATCTTGAAAAGAAGTGAGAATATAGAGAGAGGAGAGCTTGTTCTTCCCAGACAAACAAAAGTGAAGATCAGACTTGGGCTCTCTGGCTTCATCGTTAAAGAGAAGCAAAACCACCAAGGTGCAATGAAGGGCCTTCATGGTCCCAACCTGTCAAAACCAATGACCACTGGAAAACTCTATGGTTTTTTGTTAAATATTTCATCTTGATTTCCAGAACAAATGAGTTCGGGTAAACTGTAGATAAGGATCTGAAATGTGAAGCACTGGCTCATTTCATTGAAAGCTGCCATGGAAACATATCCCCAGTTAGCTTTACTATCTACAAAGGCTCAATCAGTACATACGATCCTAATGATTTCCACCCAATTCACAGCTATCTGGGTCAGACAGAATTTATGTAGTATCGCAGAAGAATGTGTGCCTCATGTGTTTATAGTATGTTTGTTCCACACAGAATGAAAAATACACAGTGGGGGAAGAGAGGGGGGGATTTAAAGCAAAATTTCATTTTAATGTTTCAAATATGAAATGTCAGGCTGGTTAACTTTGCATCCTGAGTCTGGAAAGATACATTTTCATCTTTGCAATGCTTTAGTTAGTGGTTCCTGGCACATTACATTAACTAATTTGAGATCGAATTATCAAATTTGCTCATTGCTGCTAGCACTAATTTGAAACCTTACAATAAAGAACAGTTTGAGAGGCAGATGAAAGGTTGCCACCCACCGAGGCTCCAAGACCTGTCCCTGGTGTATCGCAGCAAGGTTCGGAAAGATTTGGGGTAATTGCAGTCATGAGCTGGAGTTGATTGAAGAAAATTATACCCCAGTTTTTTACTACAAGCTTTTTTTTTTATTTTTTTTTTCTTCTTCCTTGTATTGTGTGTGTGGCTTTTCTTAAATTGTGCTGTGAAATGCTGTGCAAGGAAGACAAAGTATTCCATGTTTATAATTAATTAAAACTTCACTTACAACTCTTTCAGGTTTAACACTGCTAAAGTTCCTGAAAAATTATTTATATGAATCATACCTGTATTTTATGGGAGTTTTCAGATTTTATTGTATTTGAGCATTTTTTGCTTAACTTCTAATCATTTAGCCAAAATATTTTAATGGGTTTCAAAATTATGTAGAATTGTTATGTTCTTGTTAGCAAGGATCTGCTAGCCCTTCTGAGTCTTAAAGTTTTATGCTCAAAGCTTCTCAGTTGCTAGATTTAAGACTGACAATTGTGAGCTGAAAGCCATTTTCTAAACATCAGCATTTCCTAATTGTTATAAAAGTGATGCAAAAGTGATGCAGTTTCTGAGCTGGCTTGGTTGAATTACGATCCTCAAAGAACTTGCATTTTAACAAGTTCTACTGCTGAAGCAGTGGGGGTCCTGAGAGAGGCATTTTCTTTCTGACCTTCCTGAGATAAATAATTAAGATGGAGTCTAGATAAAGATCACTGTCAAAGGTGAGGGGTCAACCTGGCTAGCTGACCTGAGAGGTAAAATTGCCCTGCTTGCTGTAGCAGCAACTTGAAGGCAGCTGTGTGTCAGCAGGAAACAAAAGTTTTTTGCTCTGTTGCATATGCAGAGAATTGAAAAAGAAAAGATGGGGGAGTAAAGGTCTTCTATTTACAGCATATATCCATCAAATGGTGCTTATAATAAAAATCTCCTTCTCTGGTCAAGGTTAAGGGAGGAGATTAGGGGATGGTAACAAGGCTTGAAATTTGAAGAGTGCAAAGGTTAAAATGTTCTTCTAATTTGGAGCCTGTAGGCATACCTGGGTTTAGAGCAGGATTTTCAGCCGTTCAGATTTTGTTCTGTGAAATAAGTGATTATCAAACACATGCTCCTGTACCAAACCTCCCCCAGGTTTGCTGTGGGGAGCCTGTGCAGACACCCTGTCCCCCAGGCGTGGAGGGACCACTTGCACTGGGACCAGCCTCATGGCCACGCTTCCCACTCCTCCCCTGGAGTCACATTGTCATCTGAGAAGCATCCTGAGGAAATCCCAGCAGGCCCTTGGGATCACCTCTGCACTGCACCATTGCTCCTTGGAAGGGGACATGTCCTAGGAGGAAGGTGGCCCTCGGAGGAGAGACAAAAAGCTGTCCCTCTGTGTCCCTCTGCCTTCTGATGAGTGCAGAGCCTCTGCTGAGCTGGGCCTGGTGGCTGGAGGTCGTCCACTGACTATAGGCAAAAGGCAATTTTAGCCAAATTAAAGTGTCTTGGAAGGAAAATCATCCCTCTTTTCCTCGCTTCCAAAGTTGTGTTGCTGGTCAGTAGACATCCCTTCATGAGCCAGTGGTCACTGAGCAGCAATTAAACTAAGCTGAAGGTTTAGGAGCAGTTTGGAAATTGTTTATAATGAGCTAATCCATTATCATTAGAGAACCAGAATGCAGGAGGGAAAAAAATCCACCTCCTCTCTCCAACCCCCCCCACCCCTCTGTTCCTGAGCTCATTCCTGTTCACAGCACTGCTGTGGGAAACATTCTCAGCAGACAGCTCAAAATGTTGGGGTGTACCCCTCCGATGGTCACAAAGGTGTGTGTGTGCCTTTGGATGCAGCAGAGCTGCCCGTGCTGGCTCTCTGCATGCAGATGGCAAGTTTGGAAGTGCAACAAGTAGCTGCGAGGTTGGGATTTCTGTGGGGGGGACTCACAGCTGCATCAGGCAGTGGTCACAGAGCGGGGGCTCAGAGCCCAAGGTAAGGGCTGGCCCCCCCCATCAGCCCAGCACCAAAGGAAAAGGGAGCTGTGCCTTTAAGTGTCCCTGCAAGATGTCTGCAGTTGGGGCTGCCTCTTGTTTTGAAGAGGGAGTGCTTGGGGGCTAGTTCCAGAGCTCAGTGACAGAGAGGAAACAGGGCCAGGAATAAATGGCCTGTTGATTTACTCAAGTTACATCATTTTCTTCCCCTCAAGAGCCTATAAATCTCACGCTCCTTGTAAAAACAGAATTTAAAAACAATTGAGAGCTTCTGAGACGACCCCATAGCTTCCAGCCGCTGTGGCCTCGGAATATAGAGCTGCCTTTCACAGGCTGGACCACTTGTTTCATATTAGATACTGGGGGAGCCCTGCTTCCAGCTAAGCAGCAGAAGCTGTTAAGATATTTTATAGTCGTCCTAGTGGTTTAGATAACACTCTCCCCATACATATCACGGGGCTTTAGCTAAATAGCAGAGCTTCCTGACTCAGCCACGAAGCTCAGAGAGTCATTAATTCACACGTTCAGGTTTCTCCTCTCTTCAATAATATTTCTGATCAAAGTCACCCAGTCTGGCAGAGTTGCCTCTGTTAAAAAGTGTATTCTTCTGATTATTGAACAATTTATGGCCTCTTTGCTCAAAGGGTTTGCAGTTGAAGAAAAATGCTCAACTGTTGAGCTTGCTGTGGTGCTCATTAGTTTTGCCTTCAATCTCTCACATATGAAGAAATTTCTTTAATTCAACAGGGATTTGTGTTTTATTATTTTTTCATCACTAGTAGGATATAGTGGCTCTTTCCATAGCTGGATTAGCCTTTTGGATGGTTATCAGTGTTGTGAAGGGTGAATAAGGGACTGAAATGGAATGATGCATATTGCAATGTGGCACTGCCCCAGCACCTATGGGCTGGATGCACCATGGAGAGCTGGTGTTTAATCTGTCTCTATGAGAGGCCAAGTCTTGATGATGACTTTTGGACTTGTTACACAGTGATGTGGAGTTTATGGAGAGAGGACTGGATTTACCAACACAGAATGGGTCCTCGTTCCTTAATCTGTAGCAGTAAAAGCTACAGGGTCAGGCTGGGTCAGGAGTCTTCAGGAACCTTGAAGAACATAAGGGGCTTTTCTCAGTCTATTTGCAGCCCTTTGCCACTGCTTGGAACAATGTGATATTTTACATAGTGATGTCAGAGGCATTTCTCAGTCTGATCCAAACTTTCTAATGGCTAATATCCAAGCCTTAACACCAAAGCCCTGAAGTTCTGCTCTCTTTATTGCAGCTGATAAGCTCTGAAGTGGCTTCTATACTGTTAGGTATGCAAGCATATAAAAATCTGTAGTTTAAGCCACTTCTTAGACACTGTGAGTGAAGATTGTTCTTTTTGGTCAGTCAGGGGGAGAGTTTGTATTTTGCTTATCAAGGGCTGCTTTGATAATGATACTGTGGTTAAGTGCCGGAAGAGTAGAACTAAATAGTGAAACCAGCAATTCCTTCTATACTGTTTTTTTTTTCCCCAAGAAAAGAAATAAACATACAAGTTGACATAATTAAAAAATGCAAGTATTTGCTCGTTTCTGGCATGCTGCCATCCCAGAGTTAGCACAGGGGTGAGGAAGAAGGAATCCCTGCAGGCACAATTCATATAAACTAAGTGGATTTACTTATCATTTATGAAAACAAAAAGAAGGTATCTGATTAATCACTTTGTAGATTGAGGTCTGTGTCGTGATGGTTTAAGCAGCACTTTTACCGTGTGCTCTGTCCCCACGACATTCTGATTTCAATTTGCACTTTCTTTGTAGAAGTTTCCAAATGTGACTCAGTGGCTGGGTTAAAACATCTGGTGGAATCTTTCCTCTCCAAACCTTTTAGCTTGACGAAACTCTGTTAATGGCAAAGGATGCCTGTAGGCATGAGGACACACGTGCCTGTGAGGAGATATGTACACACTCATCCAGCCTGGTGCTCATCCACAAGGCTTCTGACCAGCCAGTGCAGGAATAATGAAATCTGAAGACTTCATGTGGTGGTAATTGCTTCTCAAGTCCTTACTGTATTTTAGTGCAACGTCACAGAAATGTTTCATTGTATTTAGTGTGCTTATGACTGTAGCTGCACTTGAAATGCCTGTCTGATGCCTAAATATTTAACTAATGGTTTTTTTGTCAAAGCTGTCATTCAGAAAATGTCCACAAGGATGCACAGGGCTGACTGTGAGTCACCAAGTTAATTTTGTAATACATGGAGTTAAGCCCTAAGAGAGTGGTAGGGATTACTGAAGGCATTACTCTTGATTTGTGTGTCTGTCTTCCATGTTGTACCTGCACCCAAACTGGGGGCAAAGCCTGTCTGGGACAGTGGGGATCACACAGTGAGAGCATCAGGAGAAGCTGAGGACAAAGCAGTCCCAGTGGAGAATAAAAAGTTACAGAGTAAACCTCCAAGTAATTTGAGAATCTGGAGTCTGTGCAAATCCCCCCATTCTGAAAAGAAGACTGTCTTTCATAAGGAAGACAAGTGCTTGTGACACTGGTGAGCTCCCTGCCATAAGCTGCATAAGAAAACCTGACAAAAGCTTTTGGGTGCAAAAAGGGCTTTTTGGAGCAAAAAAGGCTTTTGATAGCAAAACCCCTTTGCCAACTAAAACTTTTGAACTTGATTGTGCATCGTCCTAATGGCATTGATTTTGCACAGAGTTTTGTTGGAGGGTAACAGAATCAAACCTGAACTAATCCACCTTGCTCTTGTATTCAGCAGTTTAGAGTTCTGGACATTACAGTCCTTTTCTTACTGTGATGAACTTGCTTTCTCTTCATTCTGTTTTATGTCACTTAATAGCCTTCATACTTTCAGTGCTGTGGAAGGGAGTTTTAATTTTTTTTTTTAATTGGAGTGGAGGTGTTGTTTTGCTTAATTCCTCTTGCCTGTTGTTGCTAATACCCTTGTTTGTGTCCTGGGTTGGTTTCTGTCTTTCAAAGTTGCTGAAGTGCAGAGGGTTTGTTAGATGTGATATTGGATAAACACTTTGACTGACCAGCTGCTATCTCTGAACCAAGGAGATGGGGATCACTAAGTGTGCTTAGCTCCTGATGGCAGCTGGAGATAATTTTGGAGCCCACCCTGATAAACCTCTGCCCCCGAAGGTGCCATGAGGTGGGGATTAGTTCCTGACAGCTGCAGATTGCAGGTAGTGCCTGGGAGGAAGGCAATTGCAAATAGCAGCATACCATTTTCTAATGGTTATCCATACTGTATTTGATCTTTTTTTAAAACTACCTCTCAGATTTTTGTGTACGCTTCACTTCCAGCTTCTGTTCTGAAGTCAGTGCAAAGTGCTTTGTGAACATTTTTGTGTGCAAGTGCAGTGGGAGAGGCCTTTGGTAACAAACGTGACTCCTCAGCAGTGCAGTGTTGTTCCTCTGCCTGTCACACACATCTGTAGTTCTCTTTGGGTCCAGTTTTCTTTCTTGATGAGCCCAGCACTGTAAACCAGGTTAAAATCCAGTTCACATTCACACCCTGCACTGCAGAGTCTGCCCCTTCTCTTTCCCCTTTCAAGGAGGACAATGCTGGTTTCCCCATCTCCAGGAGCCACCCTTTTGACCAGCTCCCAGAGTCTCTGGTGAGTAGAAGTAGGTTCTGAATCCAAATGGTGCATACAGTATTTTCTTTCACCAGGGTATTTAAAAGCAACTAAGAAAGAGACCTCACAGATGCCAAGAACTGTTGAGCATTGAGTTGTAGCCTCCATGGTGCTTCAGTTCCTCCGCCCGGCAGATAGGCAGCGTTTTTCATGCTGTTTGACAGTTATCTCCTCAGCAGCATTACTGGGCTTATACATCTCCTTTCAGCAGCTCCAGATAGAGCTGACAGCAGGGGGATGCTGTTTTGTCTCAGCGAAGAAAAAAAAAAAAAAAGGTGGTCTTTTGGCAGTAGCCAGGGCCACACTCAAGCACCAAGGGGCACAATGTCTCCTCTGTCTCAGAGAGAAAATAGCTTCTGACAGGAATCAGCTTTCAGTCAACTGCCAGGCATCTCTCATTATGGGAGGCCCGACCTGCAGGCTGCTGTGCAGATAACCTGTTATCAGAGGAGATTGAACGCGGAGTTCAATTGCCTCACGCTGCTGTTTCTGCAGGTTCCGGGGGAAAAACGCAAAATATCATCCCGAGGAGGGTTTGTCAGAGTTGAGAAAAATGGAAGCTGAAGGAAGGCAGTGCCCCTCAGTGGGTGTGTGAGCGTCAGAGCCCGTGCTCTGTGCTGCTGTGCCATGCTGAGGGCTTCGGGACAGAAATGCTGCTCCTCTGCGTGTTCCCTGCTTTGTAACAGGCAGGGCTGCGTTGGAGTGAGCTTGCATGGAGTCTGAGGCTGACATTTGGACTTGGAAATTTTTCTGACATGAAAAATCTCATGACTCAGTGTTCCTTAAAAAAATCCGTGAGCTAACCCTTGCCACAGGCTTCTGAGATGACAATTACTGCACGGGTAGGCAGAGGCAGGGAGAAGGGAAGGGCAGCCCTTAACTCTGGAGTGTCCCAGCTGAAGGTCCTGAGGCACTGCACCACAGCATCTCCTCAGGGTCCCCTAAATGTGGGGCACATGGCCCCACTGATACAGCCTTTCATGTTTCATCTCAGACATCTAACACACGCAGATTCTCTGAAAAAAAAAACAAAAAACAAACCAAAAAGAAAAGAGAAAGCAAAATCTTTTGTGGCTTCTGGAAGTTCCATGGCAAATACAGTGATACCATATGATTGATAGCTTCAGGCTGGCTTTTCCTAAATTCACAGTAGTTGCAATCCAAGCATTTCCTTTAATCCACGTCTCTTCTGCATCTGAAATTGAAGAAATCAGCTGCTGCACCCATTTCATTGAGCCTTTACCCACACACCTTTCTGTGCACTGGGAGTTGTTTTTCTCTGAGGCCATTTACAATTAGGGCCAACCAAGTTAGATGGGCCTATTAGAGTAATTCTGTTTATGCTGACAATAAGTTATTTGACCTTCAGGCTGATCATGTTTCTGATACAGAATGTATCAGCTCTCTGGCTTACCTGCTGATAATGTGAAATCCATTGCATTGATATCTGGGATGCTGCAGCTGGACTGTCTTTAGAGGCAGAGGAGTGTCAAGGAGAACATCTCACCTTAAAAAAGCTTTTACATCCTCTAGAAAAGTGTCTTGAAAATTAGGACATTTTTCTTCCTCCTGGCTGGGGAGAAAGGTCTTCTGAATAATTCATTCCAGGTTAACCTGTAGCTGTTTGTTCAGGCTGCCTGGAAAGGTGATCAAACAATTAAGAGGGAATGAAAATGAAGCTGGAAGCTTCACCTGTAGATGCAGTTGAACATTCTTAGGTTGGACGGGGATGCTTTAATTACAGCAGCATTTTGAACACTGTGTGCCATATCCATCTCACTCAGCCTTCCAAACTCTTCCTTCAAAGGCTCTGATTCTTTCCGAATGTGGAAGGGGTGAACAGGCACAGCCCATGTGTGTGTACTCAATGGGCCTTTGAAAGGAGTCTGGTTTTTGCAGGGAGGGCAAGAAGGGTTTGTCAGTCTGACCAGTGATGCTTCCCCAGTGGGAACTCTGTTTCCTGCTGCAGAGCTGGCTGGAGCTGGCATCAGCACTGCAGTGTTGGGTGCCTCACTCTCTTTTGTTCTGTGATTTTAGGTGAGTCACTTTTCTCTGTGCTCTCCATGATGTGTACAAATTGCTGCAGGATTCTCAGGGAAGGTATTCTTCAGGCAGTGTTTATGTTTTTCTGTCCTCATACTGAAATACAGGAACGAGCTGTACAGGAAAAGGGGTTCCTTTCTTCCACCATGTGTGTAGAAACACCTATCTGAAATCCTTGTGTCATGGGATCATACTTGGATCAGCTGCAGCAGCAAATGTCTGTTCATCTCTCTCACCCCTCAGACCAAGCATCTGGTGCTCCTTGTAACCCTGTCTTGATCTTTTTACACCACCTGCCTCAGGGTCTGGAGCAGTGACAAAAATAAAGAGGAGAAAACACACAAAGCTCATCACGAGTTCAAAGGACCACAGACACTTTGTTAAATGCAGGCTCTTTGTGCTATCTTGTACATGACATAGTTTGCTGAACAATTTGGGGACTACTGTACACTGTCAGCCATCACTGTCCCACCATGGGACACGGGGAGCTCAGAATGCAGTGAGGAGAAATGCTTTCATGTCACTTTTATCTGACACTGGACGCCTGAGACAAGTTTACTGAGGTAGCACGGGATTCTTTTTAATAAATAGCAGTAGGATCCTGCCTGACTTTCCTCGGGTCTGTATGGACTGTCCTCTTCCACTGGGTCACTCATCTGAGCCAGGAGGAACCATCCTGTGAGATGATCTGCCCTGTGGGATGGTTCCCCTCTTTCCTCTTGTTGTCCAGGTGACTCTGGATAACCTCAGCAGTGCCCATGTACCTCAGTCTCTCACTTGAACAGCGAGATTCGTTGTTGAAGAAATCAAAACTTTTAGTAGCCATAAATATGTAAAGCAATTTTACTGCTAGGTTTGGAGGTTTTGTATGTTTCTAATTTGCAAAATATTAAGTAAGCTGCAGGCTGAATTATGACAATCAGCTCAGACGTAAGGAGAATGCAGCAGGGACTGAGGGCAGAGTGTAAACCCAGAGGGGTAACACATGCTTTGAATATGGTTCTGGCCTTCAGCAAGAGAGAACATTCACTGAAACCAACCATTTCTATTGCTGAAATTTCTCAGAATTTGGGGTGATTCTGATTTTAATGCAAATGTATTTTAAATTTCTAAGATCTTTTTATAAAGAGTAGATTGTGTTAAAGGGGTTTTGCAGATCGAGGTTTCCTGTGTTCAGCAGAACAAAAGTAGATGGGAAGATGGTGTTTCTTTTATTCTTTAAAGACATGGAGCCAAAGGACTTTGTCACCTGTTAGCTGCCCAGTAGAAAGAAAATCCTATATTTGCAGCCATGATTCAGGGTCAAGAGGTAAGGAGATAAGGCCCGTCTTTTGTGAATGGGAGCTTGACTTTCAGAGAGCAGGAAGTCGGCATGAATGCGGGGAGAATGGCAGGAGTCAGGATGGTGAAACTCCAGCCCTCTCTCATCTGATAAGAAAGAGACACTAAACTTAACACTGACAGGGCGGCTGGACTGGGAGGTGCAGGAGAAAGGAGGCCGCTGGCCTGCCAGGCTTTGTTTTGTGTATTTACAATCAAAGCAATAACATCATTTAGTGTTTGTTGGGGGGAACGCTGCTGACCCCGGCTCCTCTCGCTCTCCCTTTCTGCTGCCCACTGGCCTGGCTGCAGGAGGCTGCCCGGTGCTTTGCCTTTTCCTGGGGAATACCAGGCTGTGATTGTCAGCCTGCCTCGGGAAGAGCTGGATACATCCCCTCAAATTATCCACACTCCTGCCTTGGGGTGGGCTGGACAGAAGGGCTCCTGAGGGATGCAGGGTGCCAGAGGGCCCAGAGCCACCCACGTGTCCCAGCTTACTGTGGCTGCTTGCCATGCTGGGGGGAGTCCCTGGGGGGATCCCCCCGACCTGGGCTTCATTCTGCTTGTTACTCCTTGGGGAGCAAGGAGAAATGGGGCTGAGGTGGCTTTCCTTCCCCTCCTCGGGCTGTAAACTTGTGCCTAAACAGAAACTGGTCTAATGAAAATAACACTATGTTACTTCAAAATCTATATTGTGATTTCAGTTGTTTCCTAGGCTGTGTAAATGTAATTAGAATTTGCCTGCATCAAGCAGCAGTTCCCCAGAAAATCATCAATTAATTGATTCCAATTACATGTAATTGTTTCTCATACATTTCAATTAGTCTGCTGTGCTGTTACCAGCAGTACTAGTCAATTATACAAGTCATCAACATGCCTTTAATAACTGTCATGAAAAGAAGTTGTGCAAAAGAGTTTAGGGAGGAAGGACAACATTCTGCATGTCAAAAAGTGCTTATTACGCTGATTTACTGTTCAGCTGCAGTGATTTCTAGGGACAGAGACAATAACCACATCGTGCAAGTCAGAGGTTTGAAATAGGTAAGGGCTGGGAACGTGGGCTAAGGGGAGGCAGTGCCACATCCCTTTTATTCCATAAATACGTGGAATAAGGCTGAAAAATAAACTGGCTTAACGGTAATTAACATAAAATACATTGTGTCACCATCCGTGAAGGGCAATTATATTTATTTTATTAAAAAGGAGTTCATATTTGCAAGAGGAGTGTAGGGCAGATTTTCCAGTGTTTCTCAAAGTGTTGTGCTTCTCCCTGTCCTGTGTCTGATCACACAAGTCACAGAGATCTATCAGAGTGTAAAAATAATCAAGTGCCAGCTTTGCAGACCTCCCAGTAAGTACAAACTTAAAACACAAACTTATTTGAATGGAAAACGCTTCTAAAACCGTTTTTCTCCAGCAGCCTCTGTCCCTTCCAGTTTCCTATTGTGAACAGATCCAGTGCATTCACACAGAAACTGATTTGCTCACCACAGACCAGTTCAGGTCCCAGGTGTTTCATGTGAGGTGTCATCTCAGCCCCTCACCCACCAACCACCTCTGGGTACCACTGCACACGAGTATTTTGTGCTGCTGTCCCTTCGGGCCCTGTGCCTCTGGAAGATGCTGCTGCTGGGTGTGTGCCTGAGCCCCCGTGAGCTGCAGGTTTCATTTTACAGGCATTTTAATGCTGGCCTGCCTGGTGGTGCCAGCAAGGAGCACAAGGGGATTTATTGGGCAGCTTCTCCCACGGAGCAGGCAGCAGCCACCGCAGGAGGACGCGTTCCCTGCTGCTGAGGACGCCGAGTCTGAGCACTCGTGTCGCCCGTCGATGTAACCAGAGAGGGTAGGAAATATTTTTGCTAAACTCTCCTAATGCCGAGGCAGTAACACTTGCCACTGGTGCTTTTTCCATCTGTGAGGCCCTTTGGAAACAGGACACGTTGATGTAAAAGGGAATTCCAGTGGAAAAGCGGGCACGTTGCTGAGTGTGTCGTGTTGGGTATTTCGCTGCTTCCTTACAGCAGGTTCTTAGAAAGGGGAAATGCAGATCAATTTTAAAGATTAAACAATGTTAATATTCTTAAACCTCTGCCTCGGTAGTCTTTAAATTAGGCTCTAATCTCACTCCATGTTTTTTGTAATATAACACAATTTATTGGGCTCCAGTTCTTCTAGGCTGTACCTACATACAATAAGGCATCCTGCCTAGAAAGATCCCTGCCCCCAGATGGAAACATCACTCAGCTTTGCCCCTGCCTCTGAGCTGCACAGAAATCCAAAGGACAAAAAATGCAGAGATTTATCAAACCAATAAAGCTAATGAAATAATTAACAGTAGAAGTATTGAAATGATTACAGTGGATATTTTCACATTGATTAGAGATGTAGTTTTATTTAAAAATCGACTCCCAGCTACAGCAACAGCTTCTGATTTCAGACGTTCTGAGAGAGTTCTTGGAGTGCAGGTCACTATTTGTGCCGAGCCTTCATTCCTCTGTGCATGACTACTGTAGAGGAGAAGAGTGGGATTGCATCTGGAGGGGGTGTTCTGGTTTATGGAACTAGTGATGTTCTGGTGGCTGCAGAGGGGGAAGGTTTAGATAATTCCTCTGTTTGTGGTATGTTCAAGAATGGCAAACTCAAACTGGCTTCACTCAGGAGCTGGTTACTTCTCAGAAGTTCTGCAGTAATGAAAAATTATTTTTCCCTGGTTTTGCTTGTAGAGTAGAGGTGGCAAAGAAAGCTATATTATTATTGTTATTTATTTATTTACCCATTTTCAGTTTTTTCTGTCTCCATGTCTCTGTCCTTGTCTGAAAGAAGTAGATGGAGTTGGCTGGCTTTGGCCAGTCCTTTCATGAACAATGACATAATTTCCCTTTGCAGTCATCAGTGAAAAGCCAGCCAGATGGCTCTCCTGTTGTGACAGCTAGACTTGGCTGTAAAGTTTTAGAAGAAAATGTCTACATTCTTGAATATACTCTTTAGATTTGGACTGCACTGAAAAATAAAAAGGAGGTATTCATACATCATGCTTTAAAAAAATTTCCCTTGTAAAGGTATTCTCCCTTAGCTGTTATAGCTTACATGTGCCACAAATGGCTCTTCCAGGTATCCCTCTAATTCTGATATAATGCTTTAAAAAGTCACTCAGGAATAAAACAGGATTTCCATATTCTGTTCTGGACTCTGTGCTGCCTCACAGTCCCTGTGCAGGTTGCTGCCCTTGATGGCTCCTCTGTTTTATTGTCTGTAACCATGGCAGGACTGTCCATGCTATGCTTGGTATCCCTAAAAAACAAAAAATGCACTGCTCCCAGGTGTTACTGTTATCCTCATCGTATGCACTTAGGAACCCCAGATTCTGTTACTTTGAGCCTCTTGTGCCAGACATTTCCAGAAAATCCACGTTGCCAGAATGTGTCACATTGCCAGAACACCCATTTTGCAGTTAGGCTGCTGATATTTTGTATTTAATAGTTGACTATTTCTTCCAGTAGAAAAAGAATCATGTGGAATCTAAATATATGTCTGCAGAGGATTGTGCTGTGTACAGATAGATTTTTGAACAGGTTTCTGACTGTCATACTGTAATAACCAATAATTCAAATAGGTTGTGGGTAAGCTGAAAGTATTTGAAATCTAATATTTTGAATGTTGTCAGTAGAATAGCATTGTTGAGGCTACTCTGGGTGGCTTCAAAAAGCCCATTATTCAGTAGAGTGATAAGAGTATCTGTGATTTAATTAATATTGGTGATTTTTTGATGTGTGTGGACTCCATTCTCAACAGAGTAGAGATGTAGCACCGAACAAAGCCTGGGGTCCTGAGGTCAGGGACTGTCACTATGGAGCTGATATCAGTTACAGAACAGACAGGAACAGATTTCGTTTATCTGACACTGAGCATTGTGTTGGAAAAGTTGGCAGTGCTAATAATTACAGATGTGAGTGCTCACTAAAGAAACCCTGCTTAGCATGTAATCAATCTTCACAGAAAAGAAGAAAAGGAGAAAAAATGAATCAGCCCACACCTGTGAGGTTACAGGGAACTTAAAAGGCACAGAGAAAGTAAGATCCCTTCTTAGGCAAACACTGGATGCTTTCTGAACACTCAAACTGCAGCTCTGAATATCTGAGGGAAAACAATCCCACTGTCCATTTCTGACCCATTCCCTGCACTGCTCTTTGTGCCATTACTGCTGGGCACTTTTTGGTGGTTCTTAAATAACACTACATGGCAAGGTTCAGTGTTAAAGCAATGACAGGATCAGAAACATCAGCACAGTGCAATCTGAATTTTGTCATGTTTTATTCCTTAGGAGAGGGCAATGTCCTCAGTCAGCAATGCACCCACAGGACCCTCAGTTGGGTCTCTGCTGGGCTGAGCTCACCTGTGTGCTGGAGGCTTATCTTCACCTTTGATTTTGTCCCAATACCTTCCCCTGCTTTGGAGTACTGGCTAAATCTGTGTTCCTTGCTGGGCATCTTCTTGTTGCAAAGCTTAGTGCTTACCAGTGGGTGCAGCAGACAGAAAACATGCTTTGAATTGAGGGAGAAGGAAGGAGAGGTTCTGGAGCCATCTGCCTCCACCAGCAGGATGTTGACTGACTGACTTTTTTCATATTCTACTTTCCAGCCACCTCCTTTTCATACAGATAATATAAAAAGTAAAAGCAGACTACTGAAGCACAGCTGTTTGTTTGCAGAATCTCATAAGTTGCTAAGAAGAAAGCAATAAAGGCAAAACTCTTAGCACTTCCCAAACTTCAGCTTTTAGAGGTCAGTGTATCAGAGTACATTCCCTTAGAGAATAATTATTTTTTGCAAACTTGCATCGATCCAGTCTAACTTTTCAGCAATGTGCTCTGCACAGCAGGTATCCCATGCACTCTCTTCCACGTCTTCAGGAAGTAAAACTGGCAGAAAACTCAATAAACCAACTGTTTTCCCATTGATCATATTTTGATTCAGAGATTTTAGCAGGCAGCGCAGTGCTAAATTATTAACTAAACATCATCCTTCACAGGGGATGTGAATGGTTTTTGGGACAGCAAAACAATCCTGCACATTGACTGGGCAAAGGGATAGCATCAGCAGATGAAAAGGGCTCCTGCCATGGAGTCCAAGGGGAATGTGTGTTTCCTGGCAAGGTATGGAGAAGGAAGTGACTGCAGAGACAGTGCCTGGGTGCAGAGGGGACTCTCACTGCACTGCCCACCTTTAAGCATTTCCATGCTGAAGGCTGCTGCCAGGTGGTGTGTGTTCTGTGTGTGTTCTGTGTGTGTTCTGTGTGTGTTCTGTGTGTGTTCTGTGTGTGTTCTGTGTGTGTTCTGTGGGCATCTGCACGTGGGCTGGAAGGGCAGGGGAACCACCTGGGGCTCCATGCACTGAATTCTGTGTGAGAGCAAAGCCTCGTGGCACAACCAGTTGGGAAACTGCTGAGCTGTCCTGGTGCTGTGACTCGTAGTGCTGAGCTTGGCTGTCAGGTAATTCTGTATGTATTTTGACTTCTAATAAAGGCTGTATTAGGCCCTGGAGACATTTGACATCATTTGAAAAATACAACATAAAAAAATTCCACAACTGTTCTTTTGCCAGAAAGCCCACGTACCTTCAGTGGTAATGTAGGTGACAAGAAAAAGAAAAAATACTTCCACATTGAGGTAATACTTCCATAATATTGCAGATTCTGTGGCCACACAGAAATAATGATCAGATACCCTTTCTGGTCTTTTTGTTTTTCTTACTGGGAAGAAAAATTTAAAGAAGGAGGACTTGGAACAAAACATTGTATTGAAATGACATTGTAGTGAAATGTCCTGTGGGGCTTGGGTTTTTATAATGGAGATGTGGCCAGATAAGAGTTTTGCATTTCATACTGCCTTCTTCTCCTAAGAGTCACTGGGGGGGTGGGCCAGGTCTGGTGTGACTTGGTTTGAGAACAGATCAGTTATTCCCCAGGCTGCTGTGTCTCCGTGGGACACATGTGTCACATCAAAGAGCCCTGGAGCATGGCATGGCAGAGCTATCCATGTACCATGGACCATACTTTGAGGTTCTAGGGCTCTTCCTGAGTGTGAGCAATTAATACTGACCATTAATTAATGCCAACCCCATCAGAAGGACACAGACAATGGTTAGTGGCCACTTCCAAACCCACACAAGAAGCAGCCAAGCAGCAGGGCAGTGAAGCAGCAGAGCTGCTGGGGGACAGGGTCACGGATCCTTGTGGCTGTCCTCATCCCAGGAGCAGTGGTGCCTCCAGAGCAGGCAGGGCTGTGGTGGCTGGGGAACAATACAGCCTTTGTGATGGGCTTTGCTCTCTGCTCCAGAGGAACCTTCTTCCCGCAGTGTGATTTTACTTTATTTTTCAAAAATGACATTTCCTGGCGTGTTGGGTATGGAAAATGTTTATCAGGTTTTGCTTTTGTTTATATCATTTGAGAAGAGTCATTATGATGTTCCTGGTCAGTTTAATCCACGCGAAATATGTCAGCCCAATGTGTTTATGTTTTCTGTTCTGTGCATTTAGGCAGCCTCTTTTACAGCTTTCAGCAGGACACTGAGTTTTTCTGGCAGCTCATGTTCTGACATGGTGTTACCCAGCAGGGGAGAAATAAAGGGAGGATGTTTAGGTTAATGTGGTTTAATAAAAGATCTGGTTTTAAGTCTGGGAAAGGCATAGAGAAGAGTCTTTATCCCAGTGTTGATTGTAAAGGATCTGTTAGTCTCTAAACTCAATAACAGTTTTTGGATGTAAGAAAATAATATGGAAGATCAAGTGATTTTTCATCGTTTAGCTGTCGGGAACCAAATTTTCAGACTTGTGAATTTTACAGCTGTTAGATCCCACAAGCTGATCCTCCCCAGTTATGGTGTTAGCTCACTAACCAAATCAAAAAATGTAACTGAGAACAAGACGCTCTTTTAAAAAGCAGAGAATAAAAGGCAGTTAGGAAGAGAACATTCAAGTTGCTATGCAAACTACATTTCAAGACTCCACAGACCTTAAAGTGGTTAGAAAAGCACCCCCAGTCATTGAAGAGATTGGATTTAACCAGGAGAGCCACAGACAGAATATGCTCTCGAGGTGGATTTCAGCTCCCCAGCCCTGTGGTTGATGGACTGTTCATTCAGCTCATCTCCTCTGCTGGATGGAATACAAGCAGCATTAGAGAGACATTATGCAATATGATGCCAGACCTCAGGGGACTGTTTGTTTTTAATTCTAAAGAAGTGAATTCATTGAGCAAAATTTGGTGTTTCTCTGGTGCAAAGGGATGGCGTGAGGGGCTGGCAGTGACTGTGCCTGTCCTGGGTACATGAGGGCAGATGTGCAGCTCTTCAGTGCTGGAACTCTATTTTCAGTTTTCAATCTCTAGAATGGGAATTTTGGGTTTTACAGCCCGCCCTGTAATTATTCCAGAATCACTGTTTCTACTGGCTAGAGGTTGAAATCAAGTCAGAGCAAAGATTATTAACACAATTTTATAGGTGGGCCGTTAAGAAAAAAATGCAGAGAATGTTCTGGAAGTGGCACTGAGCATCAGTGACACAGTGGGGCACGTGGCTGAGTTTTTTGTCCTCCCAGCCTGGGGCACCAGATCATCTTTCCTATTGACTGCTCTGAACAGGGAGGCCTTGCCAGCTGCATGCCCAGTATTGTTTTGCCTGGCTCTGAGGGGATGCTCCATCTTTTCTGTGGCTGTTGCCTATTTTGGTGCCTAAAGCTCTCCTGATTTAGGCAGTGGTGACCAACGTGCCCACAGTGTGTGTTATGTTTACTTCGATTTCAATATGAGTTTTCCCACGCCATCTGGTTTTGTTGCTTTTTATTTAATACTATATAACAGGACCGTTTGATTGGCTTTAAAACACTCATGCCCAGATTCCTGGCAAAATAAAGCTTAGAAAAACCTTTTTAGAAGTACAGTTATAGTAGGTAAAACAAGGTAAGACATTCTGGCATCGTTTTAGTCTCCAGTCCAGCTGGTTAGGAGCTGCTGTGCTTGGGATCTGCTGCTTTTTCATCCAGTATCCAGTTTGTGAGATGCAGAGGAAGGATTTTTACGTGAAGAAATTAGGAGAAAATGCTGTTGCAATTTTCTGATAAGGGAAGAGAATTCCACTGTCCAGCCAACAGGAATAAATCTGTATTTTTGTAAATACTGGACCTTGCTGATGTGGTGGTGATGATGGGAGAGAAAAGCAGCTGTATTGTGAACGCAGAGTGATGGAAGTGTCCCAGTAGCTTTGGTCTGAAATTACAGTAATAATTCTTAAATTATAGCAGTCAGAAGTTAATGTATTTCTGCTCAGTATTGTCAGTGGCAAACCAGAGCCCATTAATTTCCCACTCAGTGTTTGTTTGAGAAATCATCCCCTGTCAGCTGCTGCTGGTGAACTTGTCTGGGAGCTGCATTCCTAGACATGCTCTCTGTCTCCCAGCGAGGGTCCTATCCCTGCAGGAGATAAGATACAAGCGGTATTCACCAGGAGGTGTCAACGGGCTGCTTTATGACACATGATGAGTGATAAAGGCTGGGGAGAGGTGCTGATGTGGCCACATTAGTTAATGAGGTCATAGCTGAAGTTGCTGCCCCACTGATAACCTGCAAATCCAAATAATGTGAAGATATGAGTAGGGTGTTTAGAAGTCCTGTCCCCATATTCTCTTGCTGTCCATCACATTCAAGCAGCCAATAAAAAAAATGATGCTTCCAAAAGGGTAACACTCATTCTTTCTGCAGCTCCCAGAGCTGCCCTGAGGTCTGGACAAGCAGTGGGATATCAGGAATTTCTGTTCAGCCTTGGCAGAGTGCTGTCTTGGAGAGCCATGTGTTCTTTTTGTGTCTGAGAAGGGAATTGTTATACTGGATGGATAGTTCTGAACATGGCTTCGTGTGCAGGTTGTGGAGGGCAGAGAGTTCAGTTTACATGTACTACAAATTGTGAAGTTCTTCTTGCCACTAAACAGATATCCAAAGAGTTACTGTCCCCAGACAATGACCTTTTTCATTGATGATTCTAAATATGTGAAGGGAACACGCCTTGTGTCTCACAAAAAGCACTGGATTTCAGGAACAGTATTTTTAGTAAGGAACAGAGTCTCCCTGGCAGGGACTGGCTGTGGGATGGAGTGATGTGTGGGGCTGGGAACATCAGCCTCAGAGGGCATCACAGGCAGTGGGAGAGCATTCAGGGGCTTGGGAGGTGCCCCAGGGCTGGAGGGAGCAGAGCAGGTTTTTAGGACAGAGCTCTTTGCCTCTCCTCTGCTGTAGGGTACTTGGCTGGGCAGCAAGTGGTGGTGGTTGCTTGGCAGCTGTCAGACCCATGTGAGAGGGCATTGTGCTGGCTTTATTCAAAAACCACGTGAGCTCATGGATTTGTAAATCATATTGTCACTTAATAATAAAAAATGCCTGGAATTTGGAAATCTGTTAAATGTGCTGCTTTTCCCCTTTTCCTCTGCGTAAACAAGTCAAGGCCCGGCAACATCTTGTGGTGCTGGTAGTGAACTTTCTGTCCTTCCCATCTTAGCAGCTCAGGTCTAATTTATTTAATCATTGGAGCAAACTTTCAAAGTGCTTCATGCTTCCTCCTTTGTTTCTGCAGTTCAGACGTATTTTTAGTGCTTGTTACTGAACTGGGTCTGTGCATTGGAGAAGAATTAATTATTGTTTTGGGTTTGTTGTTATTCAGACGTTCAAAAAAAAGGGGGATTTACAGACTTTGAACACCTCAGGGGCTTTGTTACATGCCAGTTGTATGTTGTTGGGGTCTTAATGGTGATTTGGTTTTTCATGTAAGTTCAGCACTGTTGCAGGGTGACAGCCCTGCCCAGGGAAGTCCTGGGTTCCCCACACAGCTGCTGTAACCTCCGGAGCAGCACAGCCTTCCCTGGAGGCCCCAGCACTCTGCTGTGGCACAAGGAGCAGCTCCAAATGCGGGAGGAGATCGCCCTCTCCATCAGGAGGAAAGAACCTCGGGTTAGGAGCTGAGCTTTCACCAAATGCCATAGAAGTGGCTGAAGTTTCCCCCTTTTATCACAAACAAAAGTCAGTGATTCCATCAAGCTGTGTTTATGTGTGTGTAGCCTCCAGCTTTCCTAAACAGAATCAACGTGCTATGATTTCTTTTACAAACTCTTCTGATAGTGCTCCTCTTGGATGTTCCCAATAGGGATGTTTCAGCTCTGCAGATTCAGGAGAGCATAAACGTTTCCTGCCCGTAAGAGCAGCTCAAGCTGTGTTTTCCAAAGGCTTCATTTGCAAAAGTGCTAAGTACAGAACTTATGCCTTTGCCTTCAGTGGGAGCTGCTGAGCACTCACCACTGCTGAAAACAAGCCAATTTATTGTTGAGTCTTAATAGTTTGAGAACCAGAACTTCACCTGCCCCATGTTTGTAGATTTTAGCCATTTTCTTCTAAGGAAGAACCCCTGCTCTGTTGGGTACCAGCAGCATTTTGCTGGCGTTGCATCCTCCTTGCTAGCAGGCTTTGTGCTTTATTGGGGACCAGGTGAGTAACCTGGAGCATTTTAATGGCCCAAGTGCCCCATAAACCGTGTCACAATCCATTAACCTGTCCCCCTTGTATAGTTGATCTCAAAGAGGGACAGCATGGAACCTTTATGTTTAGCATGTAGATATTTTGTAGCTTTTCTTCTCAGTCCACAAGCCAGGTTTCCCACAGCACTCTGGTGATGGGAAACCAGGCCTGAAACCTGACCCCAGCTGTGGCAGGTGAGGTGTCTGCCCCAGCTGGGCATTATGTTTCCTGCAAGACAGGCATGTGCTCTGCTACTTAATGGTCTATAAGACTGTTTTCTGGATAATGCAATAAATACCCAGTCCTTGCTGAAGTTCCAGACTCTTCAGTAAGGTGAAGATAGCATCTCCATGTGGTTGGTTTTGGTTTTTTCCTGTGGTGGAGAGTAAATTCTTCTGCAGTCCCCAGCCCTGTACAGAACCATAGGGAGAGCTGGGAAAATGGTGGCTGGGGTAATGTTTCAAGGAACCTTAATATTTGAAGCCTCTGAACACCAGAGAAAGAGGTACTAGGCCCACTGTCCTGAGTTCTTCAGACATACACATCTCCCTGCATAGGGACTTTCAGACTCAACAGCCTTGTGTACCCTCCCCAGTTTAGATCCAATGGAGGATGCTGAATATTTAATTACACAGATCATGGTCCTAGCCCTGCCTGGGAGATCATCTGCAGTTCTTCACCAGGAGCCATTGTACATATCAGAAAGATGCTGCCCTGCTGAGCCAAGGGTCAAGAGGCTGCACAGGGTTCAGCCTTGGTATGCTTGGAGCTCTCGGTGTTCCTGCTGCGTTCCTGGGGACCTCAGTTGGGCCTGTGCTTTGTAATGAGGTTTCCAGCCATCCAGAGATGACTCTCTGAACTAATAGCAAAGTGCCAGACAACAGTAGTGACCTATGGTGCCTTTCTCTGGGAGGTTTATTTTCTCCCATTTCCCTCCTAAATCTCTTTTGATGCATTTTTCCAGAGCCTATTGCCATACCAACCAGAAGTCTTACCTGTTCTGCTTTGGCTCTTCTTTTGTCTTTCTAAAATTTTTGCTAAAAGACTGTAAGGGCGTCTCACCTTCAGCTCTTTGTGTCGTGCAGTCCTCCTAACCTTGCCTGCTCTGCCTTGGAAAAGAGATGTTGTGTTTGGATCGTTTGTTAGGACACAGATTTTAGCTAAGAAAAAAACAGCCTGGTTTCATGGCTGGTTTGAGTGTGAGTTAAACTCTGCTCTGGGGTACCTCTGCTCCATCATTCTATTCATTCTCTCCTTTTTTTCTATCTCACTCTTCCTCCCTCCATGGGCCCAGCCTCTGTGATTAAGTCTGCAGCTCTCCTGCTGTTTTTAATAGGCCTGTAGACCTGACCATCTGATGAGAACCAAACTGCACAGCGTGCTCCTGAATACTTTCACTGGAATCTCCTAATGCAGGGTATTAATCATTACTGTCAAACCATTCAGGCCCTAAATATGTCCACCCAGTATAAAATTATACTAAACAGGAGGGGAAAAAGGACTTGGCCCATATTAAAAGCAGGCAGTAGACAGTCCCCTGACTTCTCAGGCATGATGGCCGGGGGCACTGTCCAGTCTGACAAACAATGGCTCATTCAGCCTGGGCTCTCGGTGATTGACGTTCATAAAAGTTTCAGAAAATAAGCATAATGAGTTAAAGGAAATATAGAAAGGCGTGGCTTCCCCTGCCATTTACCAACACAAATTCCTGGGAAATAGTTTGCTTGTGTATGTAGTTCAGATGCATCTACCTTGGTGATCTTAATAAATATTTTGTGCAGTTGGGTCCTCTTCTGCTGCAATTAGAAAACAATAATTGCTAAATCAGTTGCTGTCATACTGGGTTATTGTATATACAGAGCTTGGGGATTTCTTGCTTCAGTGTATCACTTGAATTTGATCCTGGGGAGTGCAGAGCACAGCGTGTTGGTAAAGCATGGGGTTACTTGACACGTCTCAAGAAAGGTAAGGCTCTTTCTCTCTTGGCTGTGAATGAGACATGTATGTTTTAAACTCTGTTGGTTTATTTCTGAGCTGCCAGGGAATGCAGCCCCTAATATTAGAATGTGGTGGGGTTTTTTTGTTTTGTTTCTGTTTTTCCAAAAGGCTGTTTCTAATTCTCTGCAGTAAGAATGCCTTTATTCTTTGGACTCGGTAATAAAAGCTAATCGAGTGTAAAATAAAAGTTACACAAGGTGAGTGGTAAAATTTTATTATGACTGATGTTGGCTTTATTGATGACTCCATTCAGTGTTATGAGGCAGGGCATGCCACCAGCCCCTGGGCACTTTCCTGCCAGCCCTGACAGAGTTGTTCTCTTCAGGCACCCAATGCCCACAGGGAGGATGGGCTCCCAGTTCCACCCTGGGATGCTCAGATGTGTCTGGAGTAGCTGTAGGACTTTACAGGCAAAGCTCTCCCATAGCAGTGACAATATTCCTAGGCAAACGCAGGGAATTCTCCTGGGAAGTGAGAGGAGCTGCAGCTTGTTCCAGCAAGGGCACTGCTTCCTGGGGGCTTTGCCTGCCAGCATTGGAGAAGGCAGCAGGGCAGCACCCAGAGTAGCAGGAGCAGGCACCTGCCAGGGCCAGGAGTTCCTCCCTTCTCCACCCAGGCTTTCTCCAAGCCACCCTACAGAAATCACTAGCCCATAGCATGCTGATGTAGAATCCCTTTGAGTGAGGGGGTCAGAGTACCCAGTCCCACTTGAGCAACAGATGAAAGGTTCCTGCTTCTCAGATTAGGTTTTTTACTTACTTTCCACACAGTGTTTAGTTTTTTACTAGTCTTTCCCTGTTTTACTGTATGCCAGTCAGAAGAAGATATAAAACCAGTAAAGATAAAATAAAATATCTGTATATATTGCACTGTACAAACCAAGTGCTTCCTTCTACCTTTGTCGTTAGCTGTATTAATTGCTTTGTGTGGCTGGCTAATATGATAATGTGTGCTCATTAGTCCTTTCATTTATACATTTGGTTCAGCATACTACTAATTTAATGTTCTTTTATTTTTTTTTTCCCATTCCGTTGTGGTTTTGATGAATATGGCTTGAAATGTCAGGTATTTGGCACTTGTAAAAATGTTGCTAAGTTTTTCTCTCTTCAATAGCTTTTGAATTCGTTCCTCTAAAAGCTGATTGAAGCAACAATGACAAATAAATGAGCCAGCTGATACTGGAAAGAACAGTAACAATGCAGCATTTCCTACCCTGCCTTGCATTTCATGTTTACCATGCTGTGAAAAAACCCCCACGTCCTCCTAGAATTGCAGTGCAGTAGGTTAAGTTGTCATTGATCTCGGCAAGAATGCTCAAACCTGCCAACTGTGTTACATGCTTGGAGTCTAGACAGAGATGGAGCAACCACGCCTGGGTTTCAGCTGGGTTTTGCTTTTGAAATGAAGTAGAGATTCCAGGAATGGGGGTGAAGGTCAGAAAACAGTGCTCAGAAACCAGAACTTCACAACTCTCCCTAAGAAGCTTCAGTTTGTTTGCTTATCTGAGAGGGCCCAGCTGCCAAAATAATGAGTTTATGGTGGAGGTGAGAGTTGTCTTTCCTCTGTCACCTCCAAGTGACACCACAGAGCTCTGGAGGAAGGAGGGAGCCATTCATGGTGTCCCCTGGGTCGAGGGCTCAGGCTCAGGCTCAGGAGGTGCTGGGGCAGGCTGAGCAGTCAGATCTTTGCAGAGGGGCAGCTTCCAGCAGCAGGGACTGTGGGATTCCAGTGACCACTGTCAGGACTCAGCTGTAAGCTCTGTAATGACAGCCAGCATTCTGTTCCCCTCTGTGGGTGCTGGATACAACATTATACAACCAAGAAGGAACTCGAGCTGCCCATCATATGATTATCTTACTTCTTGCCTCTACCAGCTCTCTCCAGCGTGCACAGTGATTCATGCCAGGAGAGCAGCAAGGGTGTCCTGTCATTCAAACTCTTCTGAAGAAAATGGACTCTCGGTGCCCTGAATAAAATAGAAAATTGTTAATAGCTGTAAAATGGCCAAATGTTCCCTTCTGGAAAGTTGTGAAACAATTATAACCACTAGCATTTATATTGTTGGCTTTTGCTTTCTTTTCACAAAAGTGAAGGGGGAGAAAAAAAACCCATTTGCCAAATGCAGTCTTTAGAAAATAGAGAGTTATTATTCTCAGAGATCAAAAGATGGGTGGCACAAATGCAACGTGTGCCAAGGCTGAACATTTCCATCAGGCACACCCCACCTCCACTGATAGCTGTGCCTGCATGGGAAGGACTTGATTTCACCCCTAGGAAATACACAGTGTTGCTGGTTCCAGCTCTCTGCCTCTTTATCAACATTTTATTGGTCCTGTCTTGCTCTCGTAAGAGGACAACTTATAGGTATTAAAGGCTGTTTATTCCTTAGGTGTCTGTACTAGTGTAGCATGTTTCTATAACTGTATTATTAGTTTTGTCCAGCCTACAGGAAAAAGTGATACTGTAGCTGGCATCCCAGTGTTAGGTCATATTAAAACCATCTGTAACAAATCTTTATTTGCAGTTACTTTGGAGTTCAGATTTCAGCTTCTACTCCACCTGTCATCAATGTTTATCCTCATAAACTTTCACAGCTTCTTTTATTCTGCTTGGTATTTTTTTTTCTTTCTGAGAGCCCTTTTCAGGATTTTTGGCAATCTTCTGCTTACTCTGCCTAGCAAAATTTCACACTCCTTGATTTAGAAATGACATGGGTTTAATGCACTACAATATCGTTAGGGGAATAGTATCTTTTTAATATACTTTAATATGACTTCTGAGAAAAACTAGCACTGTTTTTAGGTTTATTTTCTGTGGCACAAGAAGATAAAATCTATGGGGGAGTTGTCTGCAAGCTGTTCCAGCAGAAGGATGCTCTTGTTTTGATGTGGGTAAATAAATCTGCTCACATTCTGAATAGCTGTGTAAAGAGGATTCTAACAAATTTCAGTGGTGGGCTCATTCAGATCTTTTTGGTTTGCTGATTAAGATTATAGCCAGTTGTATTTAATATTGTCTAACAAAAGTTAATGGCAGATCTAATTAAGAACATTATCAATGGAGGATGCAGCATGTGTTTTAGAGTACCACTGAAGAACTCTTTGCTTGGCATCAGCGAGCATACATCATGGAAAAGGATTATATAGGAAAAATAGGAAAAGCCTTATGAAAAATGCTGTTTGCTTTTTGAACCTCCTGGAAAGGACTTCCTTTGCTAACACCACTTTTGTTTGTGTCTTACCTGAGAGCAGACACCTCTGCTGTTGCTGCAGGCCATCACCAACTGGGTAGAGTTGTAAATGTCTTTGTTCATTCTAAAATATTTGCATTCTTAAAAAAAAAAACCAAAACACCCTTAATCTTCCGTATCATTTACTTGGAAACCTTACAAATTCTCACAGATTTCCTTAAAGCAGGCATTGCAATGTCTGCTTACTGCTGGTACCCAGGCAGTGGGGATGGGAGCAGGGCAGAGGCAGCTCTGCAGGTCAGACCCAGTCCAAGGTTCTGTGTTTTTAGGGGTGCTGTTGGTAGAGGTTGAGTTTGGGGTGGTTCCCCAGCAGGCAGTGTGAGCTGAGCTGCCTGCAGGGCTCCTGGCACACACTGAGGAGAAGTTCAGAAGCAAAGAGGGGCTCTGTGCTTTGGGTTGGCTGTCTTGCTGTAGCAGGAGGCTGCTCCTCAGGTCCTTTGATGTGTGGGCTGCCTGCAGGACAACATCTGCCTGGGCAGGTGAGCCACATCAAACCTGCCCAGCACTGGAATAACAAGAGATAAACTACCAGCAGCAACTTCCAAATGCTGGTAATTAGGAGGTCTGCTTTCATAACTGCCTGGGCTCTGCACACTGCTGGGGCTTGGGCTCCTATGCTGTAACAGAAAGATTGTAAAACCTTTTTTTTTCCTAATTTATGGGTTTTAATCAACCTCCTTGGTCTCTCAAGCAGAACCATTTTAAATGCTGATCATTTCTGACTGTAGTTTACTCTGTGAGATTGTTGTGGTGAGCAGGGATGGGCACGCCAAAGCAAACAGCCCTTAAACTGCGTTGGAAGAGTTGTGGTTTCAATAATTCTCTATGAAGTGTGTGATATCTGCTGTTGTTCTGTCAAGTGGGGTCTAGGGAACAGTTAATACACACATGTTTTCTCTCAGAGTTTCCAGAGCTGCCCAGTGAAGTAGAGCCATTAACTGACATTGCTGTATGGAAGCCTGGTACAATCTTGAGGCAAACAGGACACTCAGAACAGTATGGTAAGGATGCCATAGAGGGAGGGGGTGATTTGAGGGTTGTATTGAATGAACTCTTGGCAGGAAAGCAAAGCAAAAATCACTTGTTCTAGAGAAAATTGCACTTGAAATAGCTGATGATCACAGTCATTGGGGTTATGATGATACACACTTGTGTAAATAATTTGTCACATTGACAAGTTGCAGCCAAAGGAGGAAGACCATGCTCCAGCTCCTCACAAACTGGGTCTGCCCAGTGTCTGGATCTAATGGTCTCTTTCTGGTAGTTACTCCCTTCATCTCTTACTGCTGCAGTGCAAAGAACATGTGAGTCTTGAGGTGATACCCAAGCAGTTCAGGATTTTATCCAGCCTGTCTTAGCAGCAGGGAGTTTTTCACCCTGAGACACACTTTATTTTCTCATGCGTTGCTACATTTGATCTCTTCCCTTTATGCCTTTTATCCCACAAATTGAGTTTCTAAGCACTTAGAATGTCTGAATTCAGCTAATTCTGAATCTTTCCTCTCATTAGATGAAGAGATACCTCATCATCAGGCCAAATAGAACTTGCTATTTCATACAAGCAGAATGAAGCAGGAGCCCATGTTGTTCAAGAAGTCACTGGGTGAACAGCACATAGCTGAGCTCAACGGTGTGTGCAGAGCTATTTGTAGAGATAAGAGCCTTCCAAAAATTTGACAGTGGGGTTTGAAACACAGCTCAGGCAGATTGCTCACACATTGTTCAGCTCACTGTGGTTTGATAACAGAAATACCATCTGCATCATTAGAAATAATACACAGGTATCCTTCATCTCAAGCTGCATCTGTGTCCTGGACACAAATGGGAGAGTAAATATTGGATGGAACATGAGAGAAACTAAAGCTGCTTCTGTCACCACTTCACCTGTGCTGGCTTTCTTTTGGTATATACATAAATAACAGGTATATAAAGTACTTGCTGATGTCCATCTTCTGTGATTTGTTTTCTTGTTTAATGATTCTGTTTGGGGTGAGAGTAGAGAGGCAGGAGAGGTGACTGCAGCCATAAAATGGGCCGAAAACAAGCTTCATCTTTGTGCCTCTGAAGAGTGCATTATGGATGTTTTTAATCTCTTTGACCTTGTGGCAGAGAAAGAGGGAAGTGAAGAAATTGTGACAAACACCAGCTCTTTAATGCCAGGTTTGTTACTGCTTGGAGTGCCCTAAGGGTTAATGTAACAGTTTTAAGTCCTTCAATCACACCCACCCCCAACTACAGAACACTTCCAAATAATCCCTTTATAATAGACCCTTTTCCACAGATTGTATCTAACCCATGCATTAATGGGGCCCATTGGTGTCAAGCATTTCAACAAATATGGGCCAGCCGACTGCTCGGGGAGCCCCCTCTCCAGCCACAGCCTTTAATGATCTTTTGCCCCTCTGACTTAGCTCCCCTGCTGCAGGGACAAAATTAAACTACTGCGGATGGCAAAATAGTTATTTGCTGCCCAGGCAATTACATACTTCCAAAACTCTCCATCGCGAAAGGCCAGATGGACTTTATAGAAACCAGACCCAGGCCACAGTTTTAATTATCATAGTCCTGTCAGAAATGAGTGAAATTCTGAATGACCGCATGAAACGAACCAAAAGCCTTACACATGGATTTTTTCCTCAATAAAATTTTATGGCTTCTTAAAGAAACAGCATTCATATATTTTACGAGGCCTAATCATTCACTAATGCCTATATTAGTGCACCTGTGGCACCCGGCCCCGTGGAAATTACAGAGCTGGGCTCAGCTAGGTTCTTGTGCTGTTATTACAAACCCCTTGTCAGAAACCCAGCACATGTTCAGGGATAAGCTGGGCTCATTTTCCTTAGCTAGAAGTTGTTGTAATAAGGGAGAGAGATTTATGGACCTTTATCTGCTGAAATTTTGGTTTCTTTGTGTGGATAAACTTGTATAAGTAGAGTGACCCTTCCCGATACAAGTATTTGTAAAATTACTCAGGGGGCAGGATACTCTCTGGAAGGCAGTTGGGGTGTAGTGTTCCTGTGCTAATTCAATGAGAGAAAGAATTTCCATTTAACACTTTCCCCCTCAAATGGTAGCACTTGCTGAGTGAGTGCCTGTGGGTCACAGCTATTTCCAGAGGTAGCAGGTATCAGCTCGGGGTGGTTCATCAGCTCACAGCTCATTGCAGAGCCTCCTCTTTAGGTGACTGTCCCGTTCTGCAGCACTCCCTGGACTGCTGATTTACTTCATCTCTCCTGGGGGCTGCTGTCCCTTTGTGTACCCCAGTGAGTTGTCCTTCAACAGAGGAATCTCAGTTCTAACCAGCAGGGAAAACATTTTCTTTCCTGGAGGGGCTGGGCAGTGACATTCCCAGAGCTGCATCCCTGGCTGCCGAGCAGACCTGTCACCCTTCAGGTGTCCTTGGTGCCTTTTCCCTCGGGTCACATCCCTGGCAGATGCTGGGCTGGTGGGACCAGCGGGTCCCATCCAGGGGCAGTCAGTGCTTTGGCAGGACCTTGGCAGCTGCCTGTGGCCCTACAAGCCAAGCGAAGGGTGAGCTGGTGGCAGCAGGAAGGTGGCACCAAGGAATGCATCTCCTCCAGTCGTTACAGTCAGATTTGCTAATGAGCCCCACTCCAGGACGTGCTGACAGCCACAGAACATACTGGGTGTGTTAGCTCCAGCGCCGCTGGAATGAAGTCAGCTTTCTCTCCTGATGCTTTCTCATTACTTCATGCATTTGGCAGCTGCGAACAGACGGGACAGGCTTAGCCAAAATAAGAACTGATGTAGAAACATGGAAAAGACTATTTAGCATTTCCAAACATTCTTCCTGGGGAGATGGCAGGAGGGGGAGGAGGAGCAGCTCTGTGTCAGCAGGACGGGCGGGCAGGCGTCTCCGGGCACGCGTGTGTCCATCCAGCAGCTTCATCCCAGCCCCTGCACTGCCCGTGGCATGGAGCTGGAGCTACAAAGTGCACTTGTATCGAAGATAGCGGTTCCAAAAGGAGCAAGTAGTAAACTGAGAATATTTGGATAAACTTGCCAGCCCTCAGGACTAGAAAAGAACTTTTGTTCATGTACAGAAAAAGACTGTTACATTACCATGGGATGGCTGGATCCAGTCCAGTAAAAACTGAACTTGAAGTATAAAACATGATTAGGAGTGTCAAATGAAGGATCTTTTACTTGAGGTCAGATATTTATTTTTATTTATTAGAACGTGAGCTCTACATCTCTGGCCTGGCCTTGGTCTGAAGCAGCATCTCTTTGGGATATTGTCCATGTGTGAAGTGAGCGCGGTGCCGAGGCTGTGGGTTGGGCTGCTCTGCCCTGTCTGTGGATTGCAAACATTTGTATGGGTATTTACAGACAGACTCCTCCTTTTTTTACTCTTGGAAGCAGGAAAGCAGAGCTGGCAAAGCCCCTGCTTTCAGTTCACTCTTCCTCCAGTCCATCAGTAACTGCAAACTGGTGCTTACTGGTGCATGCTGACATCATGAGGCAGAGCGGGACGGGGTGTAGCTTGATTTAGTTTCTTTCTTGGCTTAGTTTCTGGAAGTTAGCAGAGAATGGGATGCAGGGAGGTAGCAGTTTGTACAGAAGAGGCTGATTTGTTAATCAAAGCAGAGAGAAAAAGACAGTGAGAGAGAGCTGGGGCTGTGTGAGATCAGCCCAGAGGAGCAGCCAGCAGACACTGAGCCCGTGTGCCTGCTTCAGTCTTTTTCTCATGATCTGCTTCAGTGTAAAATGTAAAAGACATATTTGGTGCAAACGTTTCCTAAGCTTTATTTTTATCTAATCGCTTCTGAAAGTTTTACTGACTTTAAAGAACAGATTTGCTAACTACCCCTAAACCAAGTTTCTCTGCTTTAATTAAACCATTTCTGACCATGAGATTTTGTTCACACACTGACAGCATCAATATAAGTGTATCTCTGCCAGGGTAATTACTAAAAGCAGGCAGCTCAAGGGAGAAAGCGTATGTGCCATATCATCTTTGTAGACTCTACTATTGTACAGCTCTTCCAAAAAAAGTTAAGAATTGCCTCAATTAAAATGTTATGTGGCTTATGTATGTTTAGATTTAATTTGGTATAATTGAGTTTATGTTCATCCTTAGAGAACTCATGGGGCTGCCAGATAGAGGCAGAAATCATTTGTACCATGGAAACACTATGCTGTTAGATTTTTTTTAAAGGCTTTAGGTCTCAAGAAACTGTTTCAGCAGCACATCAAGGCTTGTATGGTTGTTTCAACGTACTGTGTTGGGCTGTGTGAAGGCAATGAAGGCAATATTGCTGTTTTCACTGCATGTTTCACTTACTTTGCATGCCAAAACACTGCTAGAAATGGGAGATGGTGCTTTCTACTTAACATTAATACTTTTTATTACAGCTGCAAGGAATTTGTGAATTCCTCTGTTCTGTAATCTGTGATTTTTAACTTCAAAATAAGTTAAGAAGACATTTCTTAGCTACACATTTTTGTCTGTTAATGATGACTTTCAGACAATCAGGTGCACTTTCAAAATACCTGATTTCTCTGATTTTTTTCCCAACAGTGTTTCAGTGGTGGAAAAGTGTTCAGTTAGAGGAGGCACAACCATCCTCACCCAACAAGCAGCAAACTGTAGGAGCAAGAGGAGCAAACGTCTTCTCTGTTTAACAGGCAGGAAAAGGCTCAGATGGGATGTGGGTTCCCTCTTCCTGACCTGAGGATCCTGACATACTGTCCTTTATTTTCACAGCTGAGACATGTTCCTGTACTCTGCTGGGCCCATTTTGGAAAGCAAACATTTGTTGTCCTCAGCTCCATCTCCTAGATAGAAGTCTGGCTTTCTGATAGCTGAGAAAATTGGTGCAAAAGGCAGATTTTTTTTTTTCTTCTTCTTTTCTGTTTGGTTTCAAAACAGCTCGTTTAAAAAGAGCAGAAGTCTTTTCCTATTGGAGTGAGAGATGGAACAAAATGCAGAAGATGGGCTTTAGTTGGTCAGCAGTTTCTCTAAGGCTTGAGACAAGTGTCCACAGAAGATAAGAAATTCTGTGGGGAGGTTATCAGAATCCCCCTAACTCAAACCTGACCTGCCCAGGCATTGCAAGGTATATGATATGTCAGATTATGTATTGTTTTGAGACGTGCTGCAGAGAAGCAGATGTGTTGGAATTGCCTAAGGAAAATAACCTGAGCAGAGGCATTGAGTACCTTTCACTTGACACTGTGCTGTGCCTTTCCATCTCAACAGTTACCTCAGCAATCTCATTCTGCTGAACTGTCTTTTGACCCAGAGATGGTCTAAGATCTGAGCTGGAGATTTTGAAATGTTGTTTCTCAGAATATTCAGAGGGCAGCTTTATCATCGGAATCAATTCCCTGGGATATATCATTTCATAAGTAGGTGAATTGGCTTGGGGTAAAGTTCATCCAGGCTGCACATGGGACTGTGCAATTTATCCCTGCATTGCTTTAGAATTAAGATTGCATTTTGTGATGTCAGACAAGATACTTGCTTAGTTTCAGCTGCAGAGAGGTCAGATCACTGAGCTTTAGAAGGAAATAATTGAATCAGATCTTCATTTTGAAAAGAGCAGCACATTTTGGCTTGAGGAGTTCTGAAGTTTGCTTTAAAATAAAAATTCATGCTCTTCCCTAGAGGGACATGAGGTAGGCACAGTGCTGCTCCCCTGGACCTTGCAGAAAGGTTCAGTTCTGCTCTGGTGCTGGGGAGGTCTCTTGCCACCTTCTTTGTGTATATTTATAAACTAAATCCACGAGCAAGTTTTCTGCAGGATGGAGCTCAGCAGGGTGGGAGCCTCGGGTGCTGCTGTGGAGTGGGTGCACAGGCTCAGTTTTGCACCTTCTTTTGGTAATGTTTTTGGTAAATCCCAACTCAAAAAAAAAGACATTTCAGCTTTGTGAGAGGTGAGCAGTACAGCAGCAGTTCAGCAAGAGAAAACTCTTGGACTTGGTGTGAGGTGGCTACCTTGTGTTCAGGGGGCTGCTGCTCCTCTTTTCATCAGCTGCCTTGGTCAGGAGGGAAACCTACAACATCCTTTCATTCTTTTTGTCAGCCCAGTTCACAAACTCATCTATTTCACACCTTCCAAAGAGCACCAGAACCAGCCACAGAGCAGCTGCCTTCCCCAGTTCTGACAGGAGGTTCCTGGTGGGGCTGTGACACCCCTTGGGGGGGTTTCCTGTGCAAAAGCCTCAGGGTGCAGCTGCACTCCCCTCCTGCTCTGGGGGAGGCCAAGCCCCAGTCTCTGCCTCAGGCTTTCTTTTTGTTTATAAAAAAAAAAATCAAATCTCTGCTTGGGAAATGGAAGGTGGTGGCTACAGCTCTGGTGATACGTGCCCTTTTGGCCTGAGAGGTCAAGGGGATCAAAGCTGTTCTGTGGAAAAGTGTGCACTTCCAGGTGAATATTCCTGAAGTGCTTGAGGTGTTCAGAACATGGCCTGAGCAGCAAAACCAGGCAGCAGGATAACTCCAGATACTGAGCTTTAGGAATAATTCTCTTCCCAGTTTTAGGGAGTGTGGCACAGAAGCTGCATCCATCAAATATACCACAGGACATGGGTGGAATTATCCTTACATCAGCTATCTGTGTTTGCCTGTTACTTGAACTTGGGCCGTAGCTCCCCAAATCTAGTAATTAAATGGGAAATCCATGCAGATCTATGAATTCATTCACCTTTCCCTGGGGTACCTGGGTGACTGGTGTTCTAATTTGTTTCATATATTGTTAATGGTCAAGTAGAAGCTGAGGGCAGGGGGGTTGCAGGGAAGGGAGCGGAGCTGCTGGGACTGTGGGATGAGTCCCAGTTCCTCCCCAGGAGGAGGCCCAGGAGGGGCTGTACAGCAAGCTGATTTCATGGGTGTCTTCTGCTGCTGGGTCTGTGGCTGGGCTGGGGTAACCCTGGGCAGGGGTTGGTGTTTTGTAACTGATCTCAGCACTGTGAATGGGCACTTGGAGGCTCTGCTGCGTTTTTGGCCAGCGCATAAAATGCGGCAAATGGTTTTGGCACCCGGTGCTTCCAATAAATCACTCTGAAGAGGTCTAGATGTTAGTGGTGCTCCACAGCTCCGCTCCCAAAACGTTATTAAAATAAAGTTGTAGTAATAAGAAATGATTTAAAACAAGCAGCAGTTAACTTCCATCTCTGCTGATCAAGGGAAACACCCAAAACACACCTAAAGAAGCTGATCAGAATTTATTTTTTAGGTCAACAGCAGCAGCACCTTTGGAGTATGAATAAGAAGAAGGAGCCTTTTTTGGTTTTGTTTCATCATAGCAGCTGATGCATGTCTTGCCACTTCTAATGTTTAGATTTAATGTTCCTGTTCCTGGAAAAAAATGGTTAGAACAGGACCACAGGTTTCTTATTGCCAGGCACGAGGGAACCCCCAGGTGAATCAGTTCCAGACAACAGGCTCAGAAAACAAAAAGGATCCATCAACATGTTTGTCATCTCTTGAATTTTCAAACAATAGGATTTGGGTTCCCTAATTTGTAGAATTTGCAAAAATTAACTGCTTTGTATGGCATATGTTGTCCTTCACCTGAGGGTGTTCACTTTAGCTGGGTCTATTGCTCTGGCACTTCCACACCAGGAATCAGGTTTTTGTGGGACATCTGCCATTTCCAAAGGGCCTGCCATCATCTCAAGTCTTCTTCTGTTTTGGCATTTTTTACTTGGTGTTGCTGTGCAAGCTTAGCTGATTGCCCTCAAAGAGAAAGAGGGTGGGAGAGAAATACGAGGGGGTGGAATTGCTTTCATGCAGGAGCTGGTGTTGGTGGCACCTTCTTGGACATCCTCTGTTCCTGGGGGTTGTCTTCTGGGTAGCAAAACTACAGCTCTGAAGCAAGAATATGGGAGGTGTAGGGTATAGGAAAGGGACAGCAGAGTTGGTGGTGGTTCTCAGGAGTTTATTCCTTTGCACACAACTTGCTGTGCCATCTGATCAGTACAGCTCCTATTCAATGCAGTCTGAACCACTCTGGTGCCTGTTGCATGAAGCTGCTCTGCAGACCAGGAGATGCTTTTGTGGAGCTGACGTTTAAGGAGCTCTGGAAGTGCTGTCCTACAGAATTCCTGCTGCTGTGGGGTTCTCCTGCCAGGCTTTCCATGGACACTCAGGTCTGGTGTACATTCAGCTGGAATGAATCTGCTGGGCTTGAAAGAGAGATGACACAGCAATTTTGCAGACTTTTTCTCCTCATGCAAAGCTAACTGACACAGAGGAAATACTCACAGGCTGTTTGTGCTGGTACAGGGGAGAGCAGCAGTTAATAATGGGCAGACCTTCAGAGGCCTCAGTTGGATCCAGATTCACTCAGGAAATTCAGCCTGGCTTGCAAAACTTGTGTGAGCTCTCCAGGCTCATCTGCTTTGGAAATCAAACACGACATTTTGGTAGGAAACAGCCTTGTTTCATGTGTTTTCTCATGTTCTTTAGATGTGGTAGAGAAGAGAAGGAGAAGGTTATTTTTCCATGACAAGAGCATGTCTCAGTAACAGCCTTCCCTGCAGCTCCCTGATATTTTTCCTTCAGATCCTTCATGAAACCAGATAACATGGTAGCACAACAGCGGGCTCCAAAGCTCACCCACCAGTGGAAAATTCCCACTCCAGACGTGTGTGTGGCTTGAGTGGGAGTAAAAGTTCAAAAATATTCATTCTTATAAAACCTGCATGGGTTTGTTTGCCATCAGCTGGAGCAGCCCTGGGGCTCAGCAGCAGCTGCTCCATCCTCTGCCTGGCCCCGAGGATCTGCAGCCCCAGTGCTCCCCAGTTGGGATGCCTCTTGCCCTGGGGTCTCCCCATGCTGCCTTGGTACTGGTGAGGCAGCAACACACAAGTTTGAGGGGAGGGGATCCATAAAGATTGCTTTTCCTCCCCTCTGAGCCTTCCCAGGGGTTGGCTGTGCTGGGTCCATGGTTTCTGCAAGCGTCTCCGTTCTGAAAATCTGAAAGTGTTTGGAAACAGGAGTGAATGTGGACACTGAGTGTGCTCCTGAGGATGGCCACAGAGCCAACGATGAATTAAATTCTCTGTTCCATTTAATGGCCTTTAGAACTTGCTCCTGGAGTCCCCTGTGCTGCCTGTGTCCTGTGGGCCTGCAGGGTTCTGCAGATGAGGACCTGAGGAGCTCACTCGGAGATGGCGAGAGGTCTCCTGCCCACTCCTCACTTCAGGCACAGGTAGAAGCTTCCAGGGAACACTAATTTGTCTCCTTATCATCTGGCATTTCTGGGGATGGGCAGCTGGCTCCAGGCAGTGCTGGAGGACCTTACGTTTGGACAAGAAATGTACTGTATGCAACAAAAAGTGGTTCTTTCTTCATATTCTTAGAGCTTTTCCTGTGGCCCTAAACTGGGGATGGCAAACACGTTGGGTTTGGCTCTGCTGCTCTTCCCATCACTTTTCAGTGCTATGACCTGTTTTTGTCTGACACGATTCTCATTAGCTCTTTGTCAAATCACCAGGAAGCCTGCTTAATTGCAGGCAGAGTGCTGAATTTATGAGTTCATCTAGGCTTCATGTCTACACATTGACAGAGGTGTTTCTCTGGATGAAGTCTTTTTCTCTTCATTTCGTGGCAAGAATGGACTTTCTGTTTCAGTTACTTCTGAAAGTCATAAATTACAGCAGTCCCTCCCTCCCCTTTATTTAAAAGAAACACAACAAAACTTCATGGCAACAGTTTATTGCTCTAAATCAGCTTGTGGGTCATTAAAGCAAAAAGGGGAAAAAAGGAAAAAAAATCTCCCTCTAACTCCTGCCAAATAAAATGCGTACATCAGCCAAACTGTCAGAGGCAGATCCTGCAACTATGGGATGAGAAGGTTTATTACACTTTCAGCTTCTGGGGAGGGATGTTATAGCAACAGGACGCTGGGTCACTGATGGCAAACTCCTGGTTGCTTCGTTTCTTCATGCACACTAGGAATCCATTAAGCTAACTGACGACAGATCCCCAGGCATTCCAGTCCCCAGCACACCTCTGCTGAGGCCAGAGCTTGGACGCTGCCCATTAAAACCTGAAAGAAACAACCCAACAGAGAGCCCACAAATTAGAGAAGCAGGAAACCTCAAATGATGTGCAAAAAAAATTGTAAATGTTCGGGAGAATTTTTCCATAACTTTTGCTTCATAACTCAGCATTTCTGATGTTAATAAATTATGAAACGGAGCCTTTGGAAGATCAATGAGCCTTTTGGATTCGAATCCTGAGCGCTGTGCAGCAGACAGCAGATGAAGCTGCAAAGTGAGTCCTGGAACATGACAACAATTTCCTTTTGGCTGGGGAGAGATGAGTCTGAACCACAGCCCCAGCCAGTGTTCTGGGGCTGGAGCCAAGAGCCCTGTCTGCCACGGGCCAGGTCAGACCCCTGATCCAAAGCAACTTGAGGGTGCATTTGTTTCAACCCAATAGATGAGGAGAAGGATGGGGACTTTGGGATGGGGAAAGAGAGCAGATGTCTCTGAAGGCAAAATCGTGGCAGCAAATCGGCAGGGAAGGGGAGTGAACTTGAGAATACTGGGCTGAACTGTTGGATTGGCAGAGGAAAGTGAAGAGAGGTGCCTTGGGTTAACAAATACAACGTAAATACTGAAGCAGCAGCAAAGAGAAACTTAATTTCTAACACATTCAGTGAAAAAAAGAGAACACAATGAGAAATTCATGACATGGGGGTGAGTGGGTGGGATAAAATGGAAAACTGATCAGAGGGAGATGAGGCAAAGGAAGTGCTCCCTCAATAATTAGTTTTATGGGAATGCCCACAGGCTGCAATCCAGATGAAAGCTCCTTCTCCAACAGAACTACACATGCACATGTCTGCCCCAGGCTGCCTGGGGTTTAACGTGGGGAAAAGGTAAGACACAATGTGTTCTGGCAGTGAACCCAGCTTTGGGGGGCAGCCATACTGTAAGGGATGAAATTTCAACTCTACCTAGTCAGATTCCTCACATTCCTGTTAATTACATGTGGTAATCTGCTGGGGTATTTTTGCTCATTGGTTGGTTAGTTTGGGGTTTGGAGGTGGCAGCAGGAGGTGGCCATACAGACTGCATCTCACCCAGGCTGGCAAAAATCCTCCTTTTCAGGCAGTCTGACATCTTGTTAGACCAGTACTGAAGCATCCTCATAAACGAACATTTAAAATACGTGCCAGCCTTGGAGATACCACCTGGATTTCTTGCTTCAGCTACAGGGGAAAGGCATCCACCACTGGTATTTTTATGGAACAAGTCCCATTTAAAGGCAGGGATTGTGAGTCTAGCCTGTGTTCTGGTAGCAAGTAGCTCATGTTTAGTTTTGTTCCTGCAATGAATTGCAAGTACCCAATGAGTACCAAACTTACCTTCTGCTGGAGTGTGCTGCCTCTGTGGTTCTGGGATGGGATGACTGAGTGCTGCTCCTCCTTTCCTGCTGGGTCTCAGCTGTTTGTGTGGTTTGTATCTCTTCCCAGAACCAGCCAGCTCCACGTGTGGGTATTGCACTGCACACCACACTGCCACCCATCTCCTTGGGTGTAATTCTATTGCTTCAGCTTGAACCAGAGCTTCTCCTCCTCAGAGGGCTGCATGCTTCCAGCCCACTGCCCCTGCAAGGGAGAAATCCATTGCAAAAATCCTAGGACATTCTTTAGGCAAAAATAATGCCTGTTAGTGGTGTCTGGAATGGGACAGGAGAGCTCCCATCACTGCTTCACTGTGGTTCAGCTGGCAAGTGATAACTTAGTGCTGTCCAACAGCCTTTTTGCTGGTAATGCTCTGGCCACTCTCTTCTACCTCTGTACCATTTATTTGGTTTTCCAGATGTTAAACTTTCCAAAGTTCCTTATGGATAACACCATGAGATAAGCAAACCATTCTGTAAGGGATGGTAATATGCAGGATGTTGTTCAGTGACACTGCTGGGCCTTAGTTTGTGAAACCTTCTTCTGTTGAAGGAGTAGAGTGAGTGTGTGTGAAAAGCAGGGGCTTAAGTTCTCAGGGTTTCGTACAGCCTCTTCTTTTTTCATTTTGATGGGTGAGATTTCACACCCCTGGTTGGGTTTTAAAGCTCCACTCAGAGGAAACCCCAGAGGTTCAGGTGATTTCTAGCCTGGCAGGGCCTTGCTGATGAGCTGGGCTGTCTGAGCTGAGTTCTGGGGTGTACCCAAGTGAGCAGACCCAGTGCCAGGCACAGGGGAGATGAGTAGGAGGGAGGAGAGGGGCTGCAAGGTGAGACCTGTCTGGGGCAGAGACACTGAGGGGACAAAAAGAGAGGTTTGCAAGCTCAGAAATTCTGTTTGGGACCAGACAGGGAAAAGATGGTAAGGTCAGTGGGCAAGGAACCTGGATTTGGAGACAAAAGCCTGAGGGTTTTAAAAATCAAATGAATTGAGATAAAAATGAAACAAATGGCCGAGAATTAGCTCACATTAACCAAACTGTCTCATACAAATTTAAGAAGATTACCAGCAGAAAATGTCTTGCTGTGCAGTTTTTGAGTTTTGAAGTGTGTTAGAAAGCTGAAGGACAGTTTGGGTGCAGGGTGTTGCTGCACGTAGCTTTGTTTAAAATACTTTTGTGTGTTGTCCCAGGGCTGCTCATTGACCTTCTGCTCTTTCCTGGAGACAGTGCCTGGCAGTCCAGCTGAATCTGCTGGGTCTGACTGGGGAGCAACTGCCCAAGCATACTGCTGCTTGTTTGGAATCCTGCCCTGGAAATAGTGCTCCTGCAGTTAGCATTAGGTATCAGGTGACCCATGAATTTCTTCTTCCTCTCTTCTCCAGATTGCTGCTGAGCTGGGCAATGAGAAGCTGTGTCTGGATGCTGGCCAGGGTGGAACTGGGAACTGGCTGAAGTACATCCGTGGGGCCTGCTCCTGCCATGAGCAGAACCTTGCTGTCTGCCACCTGAACGACCAGGTAAGGACTGCTCACATCACCACCTCCACAGCCCTGGGGTGGCCAGGGGACAGTGTGGAGTGGCAGTGCTGAATGGAGACAACAGAGAGATTCACCCTGCAGTGGGCTGAATGACAAAACACAGACAACTGGACACCAGCACTGGTGTTTTGTTGCCATCTAAACTGGAGAAAGTTGATGAGACTCCTTGATGGTGGTGGGTAGAGAGCACACTGTCAGGCTGTAAACTCACCTGGAGGTAAGAGAGGAGTGGGAGATGGTTTGGGAGTCTGGGAGGATGAAGAGAAGCAAACACCTAATAGGTGAATTTTGGAGCAGTGAGGGGGATTACGTAGGATTAATAGGGTTTTGATAATGTTAGCTAATGTTCATGAAGTGCTTTGAAGTTTAAACCCAAAAATGGGTTCAAGATGAGCTTTCTAAGTTGAGAGTAACACAAACCTGAAATATACATTACTGTTTCAGACCTGACTTAAATGAGAAGAGTAGTTTATTACCAGTTAGCAAACAGGAGGCATGTTTGGATGCACACAAGAAAATGAGCTGAGGATGGAAGACAAAATTTTTTTTTTAAGACAAAAAATTTTAAAAATCTGTAGCTGACAGAGAAACTGCAGTCAACCTGAAGTTAAGGCAGCTCATATAAAATGAGAAGAGCTCAGGGTCTGATACTAGGTCAGTCCACTTTGTGACCTTAGATCCTGGTTTAAAACACTTTTAAATAACTTAAATTTGGACCCAGAAAAAAAAATAAAAACCAAGCCAAAACCCATCACCAATGTTCATGACTTAAGCAGTTTAGAAGAGGCGGAGACACAAAGCTCTAAAATTCAGCCTGCTTAGGTAAAATGAGCTGCTGATTGCTTCAGTGCCCACTCACCACTACTCACAAGTGCTCTTACAACAAGGAGCCTTCTAACCAAGAGCCAACATTTATCATCAACTCCTTGTCTGACACCGTGAGCCCTCAGTGCTTTCAGACACACACGGGGCTGCTCCTGAGTCTCAGTTCCATGGACTTTTTTTTTCCACGGGTGACTTTTTCCTTGCATTTGTCTTTGCTAAAGGGTAGTGAAGCTGTTACTGGGAATTTTTAGCAGCAGCAACAGAAAAGCACAAATATTAAAGGAAGAGAGAAAAAAAAATAGGTTTCTTAAAAAAAAAAAAGTCTTAGAAAGAAACTGAGTTCATAAATATTCTTTTTACATGAATACACATTTCTTCTTTTTGAAATGTTAACTCATACAATGCTGGCTTTTCCCAGGTTCTTATAGATGCTTAGATTAAGGACTCCATATATATACAAAATTTTCCAGAAACCTGAGGCTTGTATTGCATTTTATTCTAAGCCCTGTTCAGTGTGTGTCCTTCTGTCCTTGTCCCTCATCTGGAGACTTTTGGTTGTGCATATTTTTAGTGTGTGCAGCAATCTGATTGGAAAGAACAGCTGTTTATCACACACTCCCATCTTCCTCTCTTCATTTTGTCTCTGCAATGACCACTCTTTTACAATTTCTTAATAAATAAATTTACTAAAATTCACAAAAAAAGGGGGTGAGTAGCAAGCAAATGCTTCTTCAGGAGGAAGAAAATAAAAAGGTTCAGAATATATTGAAACAGTAGCAAAGCAAAACGCTTCCTCCCCCTCAGCCTTCTTTCCCAAAAGATTGAAGAGCCTTAGGTCAGGCCAGCTGGTGGGAATGAAAAACTCCAGTGTAAGAGCAGCAGGTGATGGTGATTGATAACTTGAGGCACTGAAGGCTTTTTGGGGAGGAGTAAAGTCAGAGTAAAGATTAATGTTTTCTAAGTTATTGATTATGGTCTCATTTGGATGGTGGCAGTATTTAGAGCAATCAGCAGCACATTAAAATCTTTGTGGGGCTTTGTATTATTTTTTATAGAGGAGACAATTTAACCATGTTTGTTTGGAATGCCCCATTTCTTCCAAGTTTTGTCTCACACTGCTGCTACACAAAACCAAGGCTCAGGACTTGCTCTACTGGAAAGATTCTGGCATCAGTTGGTGGCTGCTTCCTTTATTGCATGTGGTGTTCATTCTGCTGGATTGTGAAGCTTCAAAGGATAAGGATGGCTGGGAGGGTATTTGGTTGTCAGGAAAACTGAAGGAGTAAAATGCAAATATCAACAGAAAGGACCCAGTGGTTTTACCCTGTATTTGTACATAGCTGATGTCACTGTGAGTTCAATACTAAGAAAAAAGGAGTGTTTGAGGGGGGAGTGTTACAGATCCTCTTCCTGCAGGTACCTCTGAGTCTGAGCAGCTTGGTTCATGTGATTGTTTTGCTGAAGCCAAAAGCATTGGGCTGGATTCCTCCCAGAAGGGTCTGGCTGTGCCGTGCTGTGCTTTCAGAGTGAATCCCCTCCTTTTCCCAGGAGAATTCAGTTAGAAAACTGAATTTGTGTTGAATTCAAACTAACTTTTTTGGGCACAAAACCCCAGACAGCTGATTCAAGGGGAGATTCTGCTGGGTGCTGGTGCTCTGAGCATCCTCCAGCTGGGCAAGGAGCGATCTTGGAAAGAAGAATGCTCAGAAAGTTCTCATTCCCTTACAAGAGTGACTCCTAAAGCCAGAAACATGTTACAAATTTTCAGAGTGAATAAGCAGTGCTGACTTCTGCCTACTCCTATCTGCTAACGCTGCTGGTTTTAACTTTATTTAATTCCACATTGCTAGCAGGGGACATTTTTTTTCCACAACAGGGACTAAAAAAACAAGAGAAAGGCTTTATCATTGCTGTTCAGTGGGCATGCAAAGATTTTGGGTTTGTTTGTAAGTACATAAAGAAAGAAAAGCCTTTGCAATAAAAGATTACCCACAGAATAACTCGGCAGCATTGTGATGATAAGAGCCAAGACAAGCTTTTAATCAAAACTGTTTCCTTTTCTGGAAAAAATAAACACATTAATGTGGGGAGATGGTCCTTTGTGCTTCCCCCTCCGACCACATTCTGTTTCGGTTTACACTCCTGCAACTTGGGAACATTCCCAGGAATTAAAAGAGAATTTTCCTGGATTTTTAGTGAAGTAACTGACAGCAGAATCTGGCCCTCTGAATGTTGGGGCTTTTTCCAATTTACAAATTCAGATGCTGCTATTTAGAATGAGGTTAGTTGAAACATTTTCTTAACTATTTTTCAATTGTGAAACCAATTTTCAAATGTAAAATTATGTTAGCTGGTTTTCTGTATATTTATTCTTACTCAATAGGTATTTGAAAAGAAGATTCCTGATTGACTTGGATAATTGTGTTTCTAAAGGAGGACTGGAAAAGAATAGTAGAAAAATGATAAGATTTGCTAAGTGTATCTGGAAAATGATACATGCCTTTGGTTTTATTTTTTCATGTTGCTACTGCTGATTGCATGGGGCAAATACTTCAGCAGTTGAGCTGTTCTTATTAAGGAGCCTGTAATATTAAATATAGTATATGCACTAAATCTAATAGCCATGAGCTTGCTTTCAGGATGATAGCTGCTGCTTTTCCTTGTGTTACGTAAATTAGAAAAAAAAAAAAAAAAAGGACCAACGGGGGTTGCAGTCATGGGAAAAATCTCTGTTTGAGAAGCCCATCTTACATGTGGGTACAACAGATATTTTGTATGTGTTTTACATACATATTTAGTGACTCTGTTCAGGGTTCCTAGACGTGTATGCTTTTAAAAGAGGAAATAAACAGCAATGTGGCTTAGTAGAAACAAAGGGAAGGCGATTCCAAAGGAGGAAAACATCTGAACAAAAGCAAAATGTGCAGCTCTGTCCTGGCCAGAAGGACAGGAGGCCAAACTTTGCTGTGAGTGCTCTGGGACTTGGTGCTGTGCTCTGAGCAGGACCAGCCTGGGAATGGGCTCCCTGTTGGTTTTTTTACTTTCCTTTTTCTTTTCTTCCTTTAGTACCTCTTAATTTGGATAAAACTCAAGCGAAATATTTTCATTTGTCTTTGAGTTATATGGCTAACTATTTTTGTGTTAATAAAACCGGTTATTAGGAGAGGTGTTCCTTTTGTTGTAAGAAATAAGAAATTGTATTTTTACATAAATTATGAACATAAATGATTTATGAAAGCAAGTGTTCTGATGGGTTAGTGAATCTGATATTTTGTGGTGCACAACAAATGAAAAAGGAAAGGAAACACTGTAGTGGTTTTAATTAATTCAGACCATCCGGAGCATGATTGCAAGATGAAGTTAATTATTATAATGAAATATTGGGTGAAATGACTCTGACTCCAGCAGAATCCAACTTTTCCATAATCATTAATGAAGCTCATGCTGTATTTCAGGAAAGCCTGTACCAGACATGTTTTTACATACGAGATGCTACCTTGTCCTGAGAGCAAACAGGAGGGAAGGAGCTGAGGCTTATGGCAGAGGCAGTTGTACCATTCAGTGCTATAATTCTGAAGGATTTTTCCAGCATAAAATTAGTGAATGCATCTGTGAATCAGGCACACCTTTTAGAGTGCGATTTGTAATTTAGTGCTAAATTTGGTTTGGGTTACTAGCTGCAAGAGAAATGTCCACAAATAGCTATTTTGAGTGCTTTTCTTGTTTCTCTTAGCTAGCTGCAAGCTGTGGTTCTGCTTTACCGAGTCCAGCCCTCAGCTCTGTGCTTATTCCTCATCTTTCTTTCGCTTTTCAGGCAGGTTTGCCATTAAACCCGGTGTGGTTGGGTCCCGGGAAAGGCTTTTCTTGTTGGCAGGAACAGAGCCAAAGTGCAGCTGAAAGAAACGCCGAGAAAAAGGATAATTTCAAACCACCAGTAGTTTGCAGTGGAATCCCCGGCAAAGCCCCGCTCGGTGTGGAGCTTTGTGTCAGGAATCCATTCCCCCCAGTGTCCGGCTTGCTCCCGGTTTGCAGTGCTCGGGATTTTCCAAGTGAGGATCCGGGAGCACAGGGAGCCCCGGGCATCCTCCCGGCACCGCTTCACCTCGGATGGGGATGGGGAGAAGCAGCAGGGGGGTGAGGTGAGGTGAGGTGAGGTGAGGTGAGGTGAGGTGAGGAGAGGTGAGGAGAGGTGAGGTGAGGAGAGGTGAGGTGAGGAGAGGAGAGGTGAGGTGAGGTGAGGAGAGGAGAGGAGAGGTGAGGTGAGGTGAGGTGAGGTGAGGTGAGGAGAGGTGAGGAGAGGTGAGGTGAGGAGAGGAGAGGTGAGGTGAGGTGAGGAGAGGTGAGGAGAGGTGAGGTGAGGAGAGGAGAGGTGAGGTGAGGTGAGGTGAGGTGAGGTGAGGTGAGGTGAGGTGAGGAGAGGTGAGGAGAGGTGAGGTGAGGAGAGGAGAGGTGAGGTGAGGTGAGGTGAGGTGAGGTGAGGTGAGGTGAGGAGAGGTGAGGTGAGGAGAGGAGAGGAGAGGTGAGGTGAGGTGAGGTGAGGTGAGGTGAGGTGAGGTGAGGAGAGGAGAGGAGGATGCTGAGGGCTCTGGCAGGAGCAGGGCCACCTTCCCGGGCACTTGGGGACGGCTTGCAGGTCTCAAGCACTTGGGTTTCATTTGGGTTTTGTGACGGTGTCGCCGCTGCCGCTTTGAAACTCTCAGTGAGAGGTTTCACGGCCTTTTCCGTCGGCCGGTATTAATCCGTTCGTACAAAAGATAGGAATATTACAATGAACTTGAAGCTGAAGTTGCGGGGAGGTTTAGAGCCAGGCTGTTCGGGGGGGATAGAAACGGCGGCAGCTGGAGAAATCAAACACCTGGCGCCGAGCTCCTTTCAGCCAGAGGATTTTAAAGCCCGCCCCGGAGGGAGCAGGGGCTGCCTCTCCTTGTCCCTCTCCTTGTCCCTCTGTCTGTCCCCTGCCCGGCACTCCCGCTGCAATCCCCGCTTCCCCTCCGTCCCTCCCCGGGGGGCAGGATTGGGGCTGCCCAGGGGACAGGATTGGGGCTGCCCGGGGGGTCCCCGCTGCCACCGCTGCCTCGCCCGGAGCCACAGGTCAGGAGAACCCCTCCTTCCCCGGCCCCATCCCGGCCTGCCCCGGACAGGGCTCCCCGGCCCCGTTCCCCGTCCCGGGAGCGATCCCCGCCGGCGGTGGTGTTGGGTGTTTAGCGGGGAAGGGACAGGGGGACCCCGGGGCTGTCCCCTCGCCCTTCCCTGCCCGGGGAGGGGCTGGAGGGAGCGATGGGATGTGTGGGGCTGTGCCGAGGGGTTCTTGGGGTGTAACGCGGGTTATCGAGCTGCCCGGAGGTTCCCGGACTCTGTTTGGAGGGAAGGGAGCAGTGAGTGGTTGGTGTCCCCCCCCCATGGCAGCGGTGCCACCGCGCTGGGCACTGCCCTGGGCTCAGCCAGGGAGGGAGGGGGGCTCAGGGGGGGGGACAATGCCTGGCAGGGACACTGGGAGTGCAGCCCACACGGGTGCTGAGGTTTTGTGTCTTTATTCCCCTTAAACAGCAGATTGGCAGTGCCCGGGTGGCAGCTGCTTTAGGGAACCATTCTGGGTAAATTGTGGCTGATATCATGATAAAAAATTTCACACATTGCTGTTAAAGGCTGTGCCAATAAAACTTTTGGTTTCTGTTTGGGATGGGGGTTGGACAGTGAAGATGAGTGTGTGGTGTGTGTGACAACAGACCCGAAGGTGTTGAAGCCTTGCAATGTTACACCCTGATTCACCTCGGATAAAGGGGATTTTTTTCCTCAGGGCAATGCTTTCTAAGCAATGCTTCACTGGAGTAGGAGGGTTCATTTTGTTCAGGAAACCTGTGTAAGGCCTCAGTATCCTTTAAGCCATGTTCTGTGTGTGTGAAGTGGCACCATGAGCTGGAGTGTGGTCTCTGCCCCCATGTGAAGTGGGGTGCTCTCTCTGAGTTTGTTCTTTGGTGCAATGACAAAGGTCCCATGGGGGAAGAGTTGTGCATTCAGTGCACGTTGGAAGGCCCAGGTTCTGTGATTAGGCAGGAGCTCTGAATGAGGATAAAACACCTCACCTGGAAGGGTTCAGATCTTGGCTTTAGGGGTCAGGTCCTTAGGCTCCAGGTGGAAGTCATCCTCAACATAATTGTGTGAGGACAGGCTAATTCAGCTCTACTCTTCTGCCTAGAGAAGCAGAGACTTCAATGTGTTGATGCCACCAGTTTGATCTTCCCTTTGTTAGTTATAACAAATACATGAAGCTGCTAGGAGGTAAGGAGAAAAATGAGAAGATTTTGTGTAATTTGAAGGAGCAAGGCTGTTACTGTAAATATTGCTTCGTTGTCCCTGCTGCATGAAATGCTGACACAGAAGAAAGTAACGACAGGAAAAAAGAGGTCTCAGTAGTAATTATCACTCAAGTGTCAGCCTCCCCTGTTAGTTGCAATAATTTGAGTTATTGGTTAAAATGTAAAATGCAAGTCTTTGCACATTTAACGTGTCTCTCAATTTTTGTTTCTGATTCCCAGATCTTTTATAAAGTTATTAAAGAAATTGAGCCAGGAGAAGAGCTTTTGGTGTATTTGAAGGAAGGTGGTTATTCACTTGGGAACATGGCGCCCAGCATGGAAGGTAAGGCCTCATCTTGCTAGACAGGACCTTTTTGCACCTCTCAGCAGCAAACTGGGAATGTTGAGAGCTTCAGTTAGTGCTTAACTGGGACAGAAACCTGCTCCAGTGCCTCCCCCTGCTGTAACTGTGAATGTTTTATGCTTATTCTCACTCTCTGGTGAACATAGCTGTCTTGGTCAATGAAAGCAAGTTTTTATTAACCTCAAGTCATGCAACAGTTTAATTTGCTGCTTCTTTTCGAAGGACATTGTGATTTTGAGTGTGATTGGAGGTGCCTTTTTAACTGTGATGCTTTCCAAGTTAGGGGAGTGTTTTCTAGCAGGCCAGGGCAAGGAGCAATGTGCTGCGGTTTGGGGATTCTCTTCCTACACTGGAACAGGACATGGGCAGAGGGGGATAGGAAGAAGGAAAGAAAAGGCAAGATTTTGTCCTCCTTTCTTCTTGGTGCACAGAGATGGCTGTGAAATACTTCCCTTGTTAACAAGAAGCAGTGTGGAGCTCTGCTTGTCGTTCTGTTGGGCTGCTGAAAACTTCAGTTCAATTTTAGTTTCACAAAGAACCAGAAACACTTGGTACTGCAGAGGTAGCACAGCCAGAATTCCTACAGTAAGATTCCAAGCCTAGCTCAGGTCTTGAGGAAGGAAACACAGCCTGAGCTGATTGACCACAGAGGCTTTTGGGAGACTAACACACAGAGATGAATAATTTCTGTATTCAGAATGATGGAGTAACACAACCTTTTTTTTATGGCAGGGAGAAATCAGAAAGAAAACTCAATGCTGTTTTGCATTTCTGTTCCTAATAGTCTTTTATTTGAACAAGCAAAAAGTGCTCCTTGTTTTCCATCTTTGTCATTAGGTAACATTTATCTGTATCTTCCTGGTAATGTCTAGTGCTTTTGGCACATAATTGCTTTCAAATTATAATAGACCAACATTAAATATTTGACTTAATACTTTTTACTTTCAGTAATGCTATCTTCCTGCTGCCTTGCACCCCCATCTCCATTCTGAATTAACAAGAAAGAAAATGCAAAATTGTTCCACACAAAGATAATTATCATAAAAATCTTTTATCCAAACCCCAGCCAAACACAGCAGACCCCTTATCACTGCAGGAATTTTGAGTAGGGCACTTGAACTCCTTTGAGATTCAAGTCTGGTAGATTAGCATGTAGATGCCACATAATTGTGTTCCCCTTGGTTTCTCTGAAAGCTATTAGGCACTGATTTATTTTTCTGTTACATTCCTGCTTTGTCCTGAGTGTTACTGATGGAACTTAAGATAGACACATATAACCATAGATTTGACAAACAAGACATAGGGAACAGGCAGCAATTTCTTTGTAACTGGGTTTTTCTTTTCTTTTTTATCCTCTTTTCCCTGTTAGGTACTGAAGCAGTAACCTTTTGTGAAGGGCAGTATTTTCATTTGTAGTGCTTAAAGAAAGGAGAAAACTTTAACGAGAACTTGTTTTGAAGTACAATATTTTATTTTGAGTGCTTTAAGAAAGGGAAGGAAAAAACCTAAAACACTTCAATGAACTTGGGCTACAAACTGTGTGATTTACAATAGATACCAGGTCATCTTGGTTCAGCCCTGAGCCTCCTTTGTTGCTGAGGTTTCACTTTAGCAGAGTGAAGGTCTGGTCCTTTCTCTGCACCAGTATTTATTGAGAACTCTGATCTCTAATATTCTGAAGTTCAGAAAAAGGAATGGATTTGGTAGAACACAAATCAGCTCCTCTGCCAGCCCGTTCCTCCTCTGATTAACCTGTCTGAGCAACAAAGTAATGTTTGGGGCTGAGGGTGTTAGACATTACACCTGTGACTCCAGGGCCTTTGGTTGTGTTTTGGTCAGCTGTCCAATTCTGCTTTTAATTTTACAAATTCCCTTTCCAAACCCCAGTGATATGAACCTCAAGATAGAGATCTTTTCAGCTTAGTGATGGGCAAGGGCTAGAGCTTCAAAATGTGTAGCTTTGAAAATATGCAAATGCCAGAGCAAAAAATGCAGGTGCCTCAGCTGAGCTGCCTTGTTTCTTACATTTCTTAATCAGAATCTGCTGTGGCAGCTCCTCAGCTGGGGCACAGGGAGCTCTGCCAGCTCCTCCTGCCTGAGGAGCACCTTATATTGTGTGTGTTTTGTGGGAGCTCTGTAATCCTGCTGACAAAGGACAAGGAGAATTAGAAGCAAAATCTCTAACAGTTATTACTGGGGTTATTAATGTTTTCCATCCATCTGTCTCATATCACTTAAAGGACAAAAATAATTCTATCCTAGTGCATAACAAGAGGTAGTGGTGTGTCCTGTGGGTGGGGGGCTTGTGAGTTCTTCAGCCAGGGATGTAATAAATTGCTCTGTGGCTAGTTTTCCAAACTGGTTCCTATAGGATAGATTGGTGAAATAAGCTACGATTAATCATGGAGGTATTGAACTGAAGTAGGAAGAATTTAGTATGGATTTGCAGCAGGTATTTTAATGCATTTTCTCTGAAGTCAGAAAAAAAGAAAAGGGAGGAAAAAAAAAGTGTCCTTGGTTCCAAGTTTTCAGGTCTGGGGAACTGCCAGTTTGAACCTGAAATTCTGTGTTTCATAGGAGCTTTGTGAGAGGTGAAGGTGCCCGGGGGGTTTGTCCATTGCTGCTGCAGCCCAACCTCTGCTCACCTTCAGCCCTCACTGGGCTTGCAAAGGGGCAAAGAGGGGAAAGGTTGGATTTGCAGGGTGAGCTCTGAGGAACACCTTGCCAGCACAGCTCCATGTTATCTGGAGTTCCTGAGGGATTTATCCTGTTACTCCACAGTTCAGTGGGCTGGGTGAGGCAGATGAGCTGCTGTCCCATGTACAGCTCCGAGGCAAAACCAGAACAGAAGTGAGGTCATGTTTGTTGGTGCCAATGGCACTTTGGAGGGCAGCTGGACATCTGGGACTGAAAAACAAATGTTGTAGGAGGTAAACACTTGTTCCACGGTGTGTGAGAGCTCAGGTGAAATCAGTAAATCTGGAAAGGGGTGGCACGATGTGGTTATTGCCACAGGCCATGTGTTTGGGATGCTTTGTGCTGGCAGGCTTGTTCCATCCCACCCCAGTGTTGGTTGTGGGGAGCATGAAAAGGTACCTAAACACGTGAAATCCCAGCCTCTGCCCTCCACTCTTGGTGCTTTCACACGAAGAATGTTTTTGGTCTGCTACCCCCAGAGTCCAGAAGGAGAGGGTAGAGGAGGACAGGGAACTGCAGCAGAGGTGGCTGGAAAGCTGCTGGTTCAGGCTGACTGCTGGGCTGAGGAACCCGGAGCTATCCCCACTCCCTCACAGACCTCGTTCTCCTGGAAAATTTACAGCTCTGAGCTGATTGTTTGGCTTGGCACTCTGGTCAGGATGCTGCCTTGTAAACTTAATAATAGCTGCCCTCTTTTTAATTTGTTTGACCTTGACTACAATAATTTATTATGTGCATTAGATCTTTTTTTAAAAAAAAAAAAAAAAACAAACCAGCACAACAACAAAGAATTTGGCTTCCTGTTCTTCCATGGTACTCTGGTTTTGAATTCCTTGGGTCTGAAGGCACACTGTGCTGTTGCAGTTGTGCACAACGAGTTCAGAGGATAACACTAGAAAGACATTTTCTTAGAAAGGAGCTTCTCCAGGTTTGTGCTGTGGGGATTTGCTTTTCCCAGTGTTTGTCTTTATGGGAGTGTGGTTTTTATCCTGGCAGCCACTTTTGAGGGAAAAAGTTCATTTGTGTATTCCAAAAACCTCCTTGCAAACAAATGCAATACTCCAGAGTAGCCCTGCTATTTTGTGCATCTGCTAATTCTTGTAGGTCTCTGCATCTTGGCACAAAAGAAATGAGATCTCTCCTGGTTGTGTGATTTATTTTTTGGTAATGCTTAAAGTGAAAGCTGGCACCGCCGCCTCAGTTTCCTCTTTGATAGATCCTCACAGAATGTTACATTTTCTTCGTAAGCCCAGTGCTGGGTAAAATAAATGTTGCTTGAACTTCCTGATCCCCAAGTCAAGGTCCCCTTCTCTCTCTGTTGCAGAAGAGCACACGTTTCGCTGTGAGGACTGTGATGAGCTCTTCCAGTCGAAGCTCGACCTGCGGCGCCACAAGAAGTACGCCTGCAACTCTGTCAGCTCCCTCTATGAGACCCTGAATGATGAGATCAAGCAAGAAGGTCTTGGAGATGGGCAGGTCTACGAGTGCAAAGACTGTGAGAGGATGTTCCCCAATAAATACAGGTACCAGAAAATTACCTCTTCAGGCCTTCTGCCCAGTCCTTTCTGATGATGGGAAATGTGGGAGCTGGCAGCTCGAGGTGGTGACAGGGATACACCTCTGCTTTCTCCATAGGCTTTGCCAGGGGAAGGATAGAGTCAGCAGTACTACACACTCTGGATTTAGTGGAGTTGTGAGAGAATGTCCACATCTATCCCTCCCACATCAATATGGTGCATTTTATGTTCCAAGAAAGCTACTAAAACACAGAGTATATCCAGTTGGTTTACCTAGATGGTCTTATAATTTTTCAGAAGTTAATACAGATCAAATCAAGATGGTCACTGGGGAACTGAAATTGAGCATTTAGCAGCTGACTAAATAAATAAATGTTTTGCTAATCCCAGTAGGTACTTGCCTCTAAACAGCATATTAATTTGTCCATATTTGCACTAAATAAACTCATAAATCACAGTTAACAGGAGCGTATTTTTGTATATGGATATGAAGGGTATATATTTCTTTGTATGTGTAAAAAAATTGGGTAGTATTAAGAACACCATTTCTTTAGCAAAATGAATATTGCTTCTTTAAAATTGGTGGATTGGCAGTTTATAAGGGGCATGTTCCTGAATATTAACTCTGACTTGAAGAAAGAGGAGGCTCTCTGAGGGAGCAACTGACTGGTGGCTGCTTAGAGCTGTATGTAGTGCTGGTGGGCAAGCTGCAGTCCCACCAAGAAGCCCACTGGTGATGAAACCATCTTCTACCTGGTTGTCCTTGTTCGTGTGCCACCAAATGCCCTCAAGGCAGAAAGATTCCTGTGCAGGTCAGTTGTCAGTGCAATTAGGCTTTGTGTTCCTATCCTGGTGATGTCAACAGATGTCAAATTCCAAGGTTTCTAAATCTCAGGCTCACTGAAAATGCCCAAGATTTATCTCCTATGAAGTCCCCTGTATCATTTAATGAAGACTGGCAAGATTTTCCAGTAGTATTTAATTTTAATGTTCCTATAAAAAGCATAGTTGTGCTTTGAAGTTCCATAGGAATGGTTTAATGTTGATCTGTAGGGGATTTCAGGCTGTAGGTTTCACACAAGTTTGTCCTTCCAGTGAGGAGGAGCAGTTGTAACTCCCATGAAGCTACACCAGAGGCAGCAGAGGACACACATTTCCTTCCTTTGGTCCAGGGAACTAGCCAGAGAGGTGCAGGATTTCCATCCCCCTAAGTACCTTTTACACCACTCCGTCTTCAACAGAATGGTTTCCTGGGCTCCATGCCTGCCCCACAGCCTCTGACAGTGTCAGCCCTGGGTTGGTGGCCCAGCAGGAGCTCTGTGTGCTGAGAGGCAGGGGGAAGGAGAGCATCCCTTGTGTTCCTTCAAAGCCATCCCTGCTGTGGCCCTGCTCCAGCAGCCACTTGGGTTTGCCATCATCCTCCTGGTTTGGGAGAGGCTGCCAGTTGGCAGAAGTTGAAATTGCCGAGTTAAGTAATAAAAGATGTCTGACATCTAGAAGTGAAATGTGTTTGCACCTTATCGGGTTTCGTTCCAGTGCTCAGTTGCTGTGTTCTGGGAAGCTGTGGGCTTTATGCCCATGAAAATGGCAACATGATAGTCTGGGCAGCCACAGCTAATATCTTGTCTTTCCCTGTGGGGATGCCATCGAAGTCTTGGTCACAAGGTGCTCATTTTTCTCTTTAGGAACTTGCAGGGTCAGGTCTGGTTTTATGTTCCTTTTCCTCCTTGTAAATGGACTTGGGTATTTAATAAGAAATATTGTAAAACCCAGTGCATGGTGTTTGCACCTCTCACGGTCCATGTGCTGCTCACCTCCTTTTCACAAAAGCAGGAGATGGTTCTGTAAACCCCACAGGCTGGAGGCCTCTTTCTCTCTCTCCATCTGTAACCACCTCTCTCAGTTTCAAACCTGGCTGACACAGGGCAGGAGTTTTGGAGCAGTGTAATGCCTCGACAGCCAGGGCCTGGTTGGAGCTGGGCTCCCTTGGCCACTGATGCTCAACCTGTCTCTCCTTCCCAGCCTGGAGCAGCACATGGTGATCCACACCGAGGAGCGGGAGTACAAGTGTGACCAATGTCCCAAGGCTTTCAACTGGAAATCCAACCTGATTCGTCACCAAATGTCTCACGACAGCGGGAAACGGTTTGAATGTGAAAACTGCGTGAAGGTGCGGGCCTGGTACCCACGGGTGGGAGAGGGTGCTGGGGGATGGGCTCTGAAGAGTGGGTGGCCTGGCTGTGGAGTGGGGTGTGGTGACGGGAGGAGAGCAGCACGCTCTGCTGGCCTGGCCCATCAGCTTGGCCACGGATGCTCAGTCCTGCTCATCTTTGTCTTCTCCATTGCTGGGGGCAGGTGAGGGCTCTGCAGGCACACGTGGGGGAGCCTGCCAAAAAAAAAAAAAACAATCCCAGCTCTTCCCCTCTCCACACTCCTCCCTGCTGCTTTGTTTCCCTCCTTCAAGGTGTTTTCTTTTCCAGGTGTTTACTGACCCCAGCAACCTCCAGCGGCACATCCGCTCCCAGCACGTGGGGGCCCGGGCCCACGCCTGCCCCGACTGCGGCAAAACCTTCGCCACCTCCTCGGGCCTCAAGCAGCACAAGCACATTCACAGCACTGTCAAACCTTTCATATGTAAGTTGTCACGGCCATCACACAGCTCTGGCTTTTGCTATAATTGCACGTATCCTGCAGGGCCCCCCAGTGCTGGCTGTCCCTCTGTGAGCAGCCGCTGTAATTTTATAGGTCAGAGCACAAGATGAAATTCCGCAGTGATTTCCCCCCCCCCCCCCTTTTTTTTTTTTGTGTGCTCCCTGTTTTTTCAGTAAACATTCATGGCACTTTTTGACTTTCTTGACAAGTTAAAAGCTGAGCCTCTCAGCAGTCCTAGCAATGCCATTTTCTCGTATCTTTTCTCCTTTTTTTTTTTCCTTAATAATTTTTGAATGTTCACGTTGGTGACACAAATAAATAGCTGACACAGCCTGATAGAAATGTTTTTTCAGGGATGCCTCAAATCCTGTAGCCATTGTAAAGAACTTGAAACAGTCACAGAGATGAGAATGTGTTTTTTAAAAAAATTTTTTTGTTATTTACTACATGTTTCATCTACATAAAACTTGGAAAACAAATAAACAGCAGATTAACTGTGTCCTTAGTGCTCTCTTTAGTGGACTATTTCCAAAAGGGCGTTTTTCCCTCAAGAGCCATTCATCTCATCTCTTGTCATTCACAGGGCTGTGTATTTTTTTAATTGACACGGCACCTATTGCATTTTGATAACTGTGCAGAAAAGTAGATTGTGTCACAACAAAGCCAAAGAAACTTGAGGGACTCCTTCCTGACACTCCTTGGGAAGCGTGGCTCAAGCACAGAACAGGATCTGGGTTTGATTCTGGGCTTTGATGTTACGGGGCCGGGGGGGAAGCCACTGAACCCACCTCTGCCTTTTCCCCCCCTGTTGTGTAATGGGAACAGTATGCAGGAATATCCTGGGAGACTCATTTCATTAATGTGTCCTGAGATAATCAGATGGGTGTCGGTGGAGGAAGAAAAAATACTCTTCTTGCTCATTCTGATGCAATCTTTCATTTGATGACGGGGCACATGAAAGAGATAATTTGAATCTCATAAGTATTGCTGCAGTGAGATGAACGATTTCTTCTCATAATCTCCTCACTCTCACCTCATAAGAATTAGGGAGTTGTCAGTCTAAATCAGTGTGTAAACCAACTGGAGGCTGATCCTGCCTGGTTCAGATGGGCCAGGTGGAGTCACAAGCAGGAGTATGGAACCCATTAGCAGCTCCAGGGCAGCTGTGAGCAGGAGGGGCTGGGAAGATTTCCTTTCCTGTTCAGTAGAGGCAAAGGGATTGTGTGTGTGTGATGGGTGCTTGTTTTTTACAATATTATACTTGGCTTGAAACAAAACACCCAAAACTGTAACTTCATAACTGCAGAACACTGAACAGCAAGAGAGGACAATACACACAGTTACTGAATCATTGTATAGCTGGACACTTAAATATTTTCCAGTTTTCCTTATTTTAGAATAAAGTTCTGAGCGCTCTTGCCAGTCGCACCTCTCTTTAGGGAGTTTTGTGCAGGATCAGGTAGATTTAGGAGCTCTTCCTAGGGTGGAAAAAGGAACCTGATGCCCTTGGCAGACTTTACTTCTGTTGTTTTACTCTTCTCCAAGTTTTGCCACCGGGGAACAATGTAACTTTTTTTTTTTTTTTTTTTGTAATATTTCAAATGTGTACAATAAAAATAACACAAACACACTATTGAGTCAGGGAAAGCTGACAGCAAGTGCTCTCTGTTGGGATAGAATCTGCTTAAGCAGGTGAGACATTTATTACAAATTTGTGTGTATCTTTTGAACCCAAATTATAGCATCCCTGGGCACATGGCAAGGTAGATATTTAAAGTGAGGGGAAAACAAATTGAAACGTGTTTCTTGTAGATATTTTTTTTTAGAAAACATTTTAAAAATAATTAAAAATACTAAACCCCTTCATTGAAAGTTAATGTAGCTAAAATAATACATGCAACAGCAATAAGTGTATACAATAATGGTAGTTCAGAAAAACTGACACAAGTGTTTAAGGTGTGATTGCCAAAAATTGGGGATGGGTTTAACATCCATTTTTGAAAAACCTGTTACTTGAACACTGAAACTCTTCTGATGACTTTCAAGATGTTCTCCTGTTTGTACTTCCTTTGCAAACTCTTGTAGCAGATTTAGAAAAAATAGGGAAAGTCACACTTACACCTATCAGTAAAGGGAGGGAGGAGGGAAGGACCCATTCTCCAACTCTGACAAAGTGGGTGTCAGGATAATTTGGATTTGATTCCATGCCTGCCCAACTCAGACAATATCCTTTCCCTCTCTTTGTCTCAGTCCTATGTTTACAAAAGGGTGATAACAGCAGTTCTCCTGTGAAAGAGTGTGTTAATTCACTGAGAAGTACAGTTTATTCTTATGTTGAAAGAGGCATCAGATAATAAAAAGTTAGTGTTTTGATAATGGAAAAGTGTGGGTGGGATTTTTTTTTTCCTTACTTTGCCCTGCTTCCTTCCCCACCAGCAGAGTCTGTAGGTGACAGATGTCGTAAAAATTAATGTTTTGAAAGCTTGGTATTTGCAGGTCATTAAAGAAAACACTGCTGTAGCACTAACATTGCTTGGGTGTCTTACTAATTAATGAATCCAACATCTCACTCTGCTTCTTGCTGAACTGAGCCCTGGCTGGCAATGTATTTATAGACCATCCCTATGGAGTTGTTACTTACTATTAATGGCACTGGAGAAGGGTGGGTTTGATTAAATGAGGCAAAGTTGTTCTCCCTTCAGTACTGCCATACCAGGACTGCAGGGAGAGCACCAGCTGATGTCAGTAGGTATTAGCACTGACATGCAGGATTGTCTTTAGTGAAAATTCCAAAAAAAGGGTTGTGCAGGAATAGCCCATCCCCTTCTCCTGCAGAGAGCTGCGTGTTGGGAGAGTCTCCAGGCTGAGGGCAGGGTGGGAATCTCGGGGCTGGGTGGGAGTTGGGGAAGGGGAGGCAGCTCCTCAGGAATCCCCTGCTGCTTCCTGTTAATTTCATATTGCTTTTGTTGTTGGTTTCTGTTGATGCTTTAGGTGAGGTCTGTCACAAATCCTACACGCAGTTCTCCAACCTCTGCCGCCACAAGCGGATGCACGCGGACTGTCGCACGCAGATCAAGTGCAAGGACTGTGGGCAGATGTTCAGCACTACCTCCTCCCTCAACAAGCACCGCCGCTTCTGCGAGGGCAAAAACCATTACAGCCCCGCAGGGATCTTTGCCCCTGGCCTGCCCCTCACCCCCACTTCCATGATGGACAAATCTAAGCCCTCTCCCAACCTCAACCACGCCAGCCTGGGATTTAACGATTATTTTCCCTCCCGCCCGCACCCGGGGGGTCTTCCCTTCTCACCTGCCCCCCCTGCTTTTCCCGCCCTCACTCCGGGATTCCCAGGGATTTTCCCACCCTCTCTGTATCCCAGGCCCCCCTTGTTACCTCCCACACAACTGCTCAAAAGCCCCCTCAACCACACTCAAGACGCAAAGCTTCCGAGCCCCCTCGGGAACCCAGCACTTCCTCTGATCTCTGCGGTGAGCAACAGCAACCAGGCCACTTCAGGAGAGGAGAAATGTGAGAGCAGCCTGGAGAACTCCTACCTGGAGAAGCTAAAAGCCAGGAACAGCGACATGTCCGATGGCAGCGACTTTGAGGACGTCAACACAACCACAGGCACGGATCTGGACACCACGACTGGCACGGGTTCAGACCTGGACAGTGATGCAGAGAGTGACAGGGACAAAACAAAAGATAAGAGCAAACAAACTGAGAGCAAACCAGACTTTGTCAGCAGCACTGTGTCTGCCAGTTCCACCAACAACACGAGCGAGATCCCTCTCTTCTATTCTCAGCATTCCTTCTTTCCTCCCCCTGAAGAGCACCTGCTGCCCACCACAGGAGCAGCTAATGACTCCATTAAAGCCATCGCCTCCATCGCCGAGAAGTATTTTGGGCCTGGCTTCATGGGGATGCAGGAGAAAAAGATGGGTTCGCTCCCCTATCATTCCATGTTCCCTTTCCAGTTCCTCCCCAATTTCCCCCACTCACTCTATCCTTTCACAGAACGGACCCTCAATCACAACTTGCTGGTCAAGGCAGAACCAAAGTCACCCCGGGACCTCCACAAAGTCGGCAGCACCAGCTCCGAGTCCCCCTTTGATCTCACCACAAAGCCAAAAGAGATGAAGCCAATCCTGCCGCCACCGAAGGTCCTGCCAGCCCCATCCTCAGGGGAGGAGCAGCCACTGGACCTGAGCATTGGCAACCGCATCCGAGCCAGTCAGAACGGGGGGAGAGAGCCACGGAAAAACCACATTTACGGGGAGAGGAAGCTAATGGCAAGTGAAGTCTTACCCAAGATTTCCCAGTCTCAGCTGCCTCAGCAGCCATCTCTGCATTATGCTAAGCCATCACCCTTTTTCATGGACCCCATATACAGGTATTAACATACCCTGCCTTAAGTGTTTCCTCTAACGGGCTCCTTTTGTAGCTGCCATCACAAGTGGAGGCAGGTCAGGCTGTAGGTTGTTTAGAAAGGTCAGGGAATGTCTGCTGGAGTTGGTTGTGCTTCTCTCTCCTTTGCCACAGTACGCTGAATTTTCTGACTTGAAGGGGCTGAATCATTGAAAGGAGTACTGGTAATCAATATGTGTAAAGAGCACATCCTTGTTTTGATAAAGAAGAAACTTGACCTATTTAAGGACTCTCCCACGAGCCAACACTAAGATGGCACTTCTGCTGGGGAAATTCCAGAGGTTTGATTTGATAAGAATGCAGAGTTCAGCTGCCTCCAAGCCTGGGCTCTCATGGCTTGGGAATGAGTCAGGAGCCCTGGGAGCCTGGAAATGCAGCTCTCCCACTGACTGCCTTGATGGCCTTTTGTGAGCTGCTTCACCTTTCTTTTTCCCCACCCCCCTTTTTCTTTCTATTTCCTTTTCTCCGAGTTTTTCAGTTTGTAGGAACTGCTGTTGTAGACTCAGCCTTTGGAAACAGTTTTAAGCCTGGACTAGCAAGTACTGTGTAAGTACATGGTAGAATGTTAGTATCTGGATCCCTTCCAGGCAAATTTCTTGCAGACTTATCTTTCTTAGGGTTTCTAGTTGAAATGGATGGTTATTGAGGAAGGACTGGTTTGTTTTGTCATGCCTAGAATAAGCTGAACATGGCAGGTGTGTGTAAACCAGACTGGATGAAGTTATCCAAATGCCTCTTAAACTTCCTGAAAGAACGAGTTCTAAAGATGCTTGGGGAAGACTTGAGTCTTCTATTGTTTCAGAACTTTTTATAAGGCCTGTTTCTAAAGGAAAACTGCTTTAAGGTTTACTGTGAGGCTAAGTTTGAATATTATGAAGGCAGTGTTATCTACCTGCTGCAGATGGGATTTGTCAAGTAGCAAAGCCCAATGAAAGGAGGTACCCTGACAACTTGATTCAGACATGAACATGGTATTAATTTGCCCCTAGGACAGGATGCTTCATAACTTGCAGAGGGCTCCTGGATTCAGTGTCTAATTGAGCAGCCAGATCCTGGCAGTGGATGGCTGCTTCTCAGCTGAGCTCAGTGTGCCCTGGCCTGGCCCTGATCCGACAGGAGAGGTGTGGATGTGCTGCAGGAGCTGATGTTTTCTTAGAGCTGGAAAGCCTCCTGGTCACCACAGAGCAGTTATGTCAGCACTGAGATGGTTCACTTGAGTGTTCAGAGGCTTGTGAACAGCCAGTGCTCTGGGCTGGGAACACTGGCCAGGAGAGCAGCACCTATGTCACTGCCTGACTGCTATTGTGCACTTGATAACTGTGGGAAAAAATGATGTCAATGTCTGGGCAGGCCAAAGAACTGTCAGCTGAGATGAGGATTAGTGAGCCCGTGTTGCTTGCTATTAAGAAAGCATCTCTGGCTCTGCCAGCCCTCTCAGGGTTGATGCCATAGCTTGCTTACATGCTCCCCATCTGTGATGGAAACAGCAGCATCACAGCCCAGGGCCTGTAACGTGTTCTGTCTGGGACCCACCGTGAGCATCTCCTGGAAAAATAAGTCATGATGTAAATAGTGCAGCATTTATTTTTGTAAAAAGTACTTCTGGGGGGGAAAAAAAAAAGTAAATGGGATAGAAAGGCAAAAGCTTTGAGTTAGCTCAGGATCCTGCCACCTCTGGGCATTCTCTGTTGGAATGTTAAAATAACATGGGCTGGAGAAGCTGTTGCCAGTTAAAATAGCAGCTCGGGAAAACCTTAAAGGTCCAGAAGACAGCTGGAAGTGAAGGATGGGGGCATCACTGGTTGCATTCCATGGGATGCATATAGTTTTAGTAATACATTAAAATAGAAAGTCAGTGGTGGAGTTGCTCACGAATCAGACTTCTGATGTAATGAACTAAACAGCAGAGCTTCCAAGTCGAGCTTAAAAACTATGGAAATGTTTTGTTTCTAAACTTCTCTTTATCAGACTCTCTCACATCATTTGGCTCCTTCATTTTTTCTCCCAAAGGCCACTTAAATCCTTGACATTTTCTCCTGGTGATATAATTTAATGCAGCCAGACAGCCTGAAATCAGTGCAGTTTTTAGCTCAGCCTCGTTAAGGTAACGTTCTCAGGCACTGGGCTGAAAAGATCAGCTTAATCCTCTGGTGGCTGCAGAATTCAACTCTGACGAGGAGGTTTGTATGTTTGGTGTGCCCTTATTACCCCACGCAGGAGAGGGTAAAGCTGTGTGAAACTGTCCCTTGGCTGAGGCTGGAGGTGTGTGCTGCAGGTGGGACTCTCTGGGCATCCCAGCTCATCTCTGTGCATCACAGAGGTTAAAACTTCCCTGGCTGGGATGGGAGTCACTGCTGCTTACTGTTTTACCTTGTATCAAGGCTTCATATATTTTTTTTTACAGATCGTTGTTTTTCCAGAAGCTGATGCCCATAGAAACTCTCACAGTAATTCTGACTGCATTTCAAATTCAGCTCTTCTCTTTTCTTCTACCTAAGAAAAATTAAATGCAGATTAAGTACAGTTCGCTAAATAGCACTCTGCATGACTCTTGTTTAAACTCTTTGGTAATTTGATCCACACACCAGTCAGCTGAAATGCAGTAAAATAATTTGCTCTCTTTTATGCTCGACTAATGTAGTTAAAATTACTCTTTCTATTGGATTTCTGCTGCTCTAGTTGAGGTGGACTCTACTCCAGTGTTATAAAGATGCAGCTGTGTAGGTGGAGTTAACTTTCATAACACTTCTGTCCCATAGAGGACATTCCAGTTTTTCTTTTTGGTGATTCCACACCACATTTTCCCTGCAAGTAGACTATTTTATGGGAAAGCCAGTATTTTAAAAAACAGGAGCCTAGCTTTAACATTTTTTATGCACAATAAGGTACTTAAGCATGGAATACTTGAATGGACCAAAGTGACATCATGAGAATTCAGGTCCTTAAGTCATTTCAGAGATCTCCCACCATTTCCTAACTTTTCAAATTGTTGTTCACATATGGCTGCCAAAGAAACCCAATGCAAATTATATCTCAGCTGCAAGGGAGGAAATAAATATGAAACACCTAATGATTTCAGCACGCTTGGGGCTGCGAAGTCTGGCCCAGTGCTAACTCTTAAGATAAAGACAAACTCTCCAGGACAATTTTTTTCCATGCAGTGGCTGCCTGCTGTGGGCTCTAGAGCTTCTTCCACTTAAACATTGCTTTTGGTGTCAGTGTAGGGGTTTTTCGTGGCATTTCACAACAGCAGGGGCTTATAAACCAGTGTAGCAGTGACATTAGCTCTCATAGAAAGATGAAAATGTTTTCTTAGTTGTCAGCCTGATAGCTAGAAAAATATTACCCAAAGGAGGGGCTCTGTTTTCATATCGTTTCCAGTGCCTTTTGTGGGGTAACTTGCTTGTGACTTAAAGGATCCAGTAGGAGGGGGCAGACAGGCTTTGGGGGATAGGAAAATAGCCCCAGATGTATCATCTAAACCCCTCTGCACTTGGTTGGGCTGTGTCTGTGCTGCCTGTTGCCCTCTAAGGTATGTAACCCTCTGTGTTGTTGTCCAGCAGGGTGGAGAAGCGGAAGGTGACAGACCCTGTGGGTGCCCTAAAGGAGAAGTACCTGCGACCCTCCCCGCTGCTTTTTCACCCCCAGGTAAAAGCAGTGACTTTCTAATGTGAAAATCCCTCCCTGTGTCCCTCTTTGCCCTTAGGATTCCTGGTTCCATAAGGACAAGGCAGTGAGATCTGCCCCAGGCTGCCCGTGTCCTGCCCAGCGGGTCACCAGCCATCCTCCCTGTGGTCATTATTGTACTCTCCTTTATATTCACATGCATTGTTCTCCTCTGATAGTGTTTCCCACCTTAGATAAATAACTTGCAGGTTTGTGAAAGCTGGATCCTGGTTGGTTTCACAGCTAAACTTAGTTCCCTCATTGTTTCACATCAGCCTCAGAGTTTGGTTAATAGCTTCCCCTGATTTTTCCTTCATCCAGGCTGGATAATGGTGACAGGCTGGCCAGGAACATCCTGTGTTTGTGTGAGTTAGAATAGTGGGGATATCTGCCTGTAAAGAATCTGATAGCAGGGAGGAGCTAGAGTGGCACAGCAACCCAACCAGACGATGAGAAACGTACAGACCCTGAGCAGGAGCAAGCATTGGGTGGAAGGTTGTTAACATTGTTCCTGAAATCCTGACCACGTCCTCTTCCCATGGCAATGAAAGATGTGGAAGGTCTGGTTATCTCTAACAGCTTATCACACAGAATAGTCTCAAGTCTACAATCATTCCAGCCTGAAACTTCCTGATAACTGATCTCGAAGAAAGGGGTTGCTGTGTACAGATCACTCGATTGAGAGAGTTGCTGTTCCCATGCCCAGTAGCCAATGGGGTGTTTGAAATACGGGGAGTGAAGACAGATCAGTTGTTTGAGGATGTGGGAGATTTTTGCTACCAGATCCCCATCTGATACTACCCAGGATCTTTCCCTGAGCAATCATATTTCCAGGGGCTCCTGCTTCTGCTGTCCTCGTTAGGAGCAACATTCACACCCCAGGTCAGTTAGCAACACGCTCTACATGGGATTCTCCTTCTCTGCCCACGATTCTGGGCTCACCTTTTATTCTGTGACTGTTGCCCTGAGAGGGCCTTGGGTGGGATGTGATTACACTGAAAGATAAAAGACTGAGCGTGCAGAAGATGGTTTCTCTCTTAAAATGAATTTTAGGCAAATTTTATTTCTTTGCCAGTAGTTTCTCAGCTCTGGTGGGGGTTATTCTTACACTGTCTGTTTTAAATGAGCTTTGGACAACATAAGTAAATGGTGTAACTTTTTGATAACTTAATGGAAAACCTTTACTCACCTGTTAAGTTTCTTTTCTTCTCCCCTCCTTTTTTTATTATAACCAGGCAGTTGTTCCCTAAATAGCAAAGTGCCTTTACCACTGGAGAGGCTATGGCCAGTGTTTAGAATTTTAAAATAAGCCCATGGCTATCAAGCCAGCAAACATCTCTGACTAAGTGCCTAAAGAACAGGGCACAACAAAAGATATCTCCAGGTACTCCAGCAAAGGGCTGAGTGGCATAGCTCTGAAAGATCTGGATAGCATTTTAACATGATGGTTTTGTTACATGACTGGCAGCTGGGGCAGAGCTTTTGCTGTAAATGATCAAGTAACCTTTTCAAGTGGCTGGTGCTAAGTATTACTTACTATTTGTCATGGGCTGGGAGCCTCCAACTAAGGGGCCGTGGATCTATTATCGGGAAATGGGTTTTACTACTCCTCTTTTTTACAGCTTATGAATGGTTGTCAGCCTTCCACAATGTATTCTTGGGTGATTAAGACAACTTTTTTTTTTTTATAGTCATACATTTTAAACAATATCTTGGCTCTCTTCTCCCCCCCACCCCCAGGCCCAGTTTAATAAAGTGTAAACGTGCAAAAGGTCAGCCCTTCCTGTACAATAGAGCATCCCCTCCTGATGTATGGCTTCCTACTGCCTTCCTGCCAGCCCAGCTCCTGCTCCCCCCGTGCTCTCCTTGCTCCTGCTGATCTCACTGGCAGCCAGGAGGCAGCTTTATTGCTGCCTTGTTTGTTTTGTCCTGGCTTTCTGCTTGGGATCTTGAAAGTGCTCTCGAGTGCATGAAGCATTGGAGATGTCAGTGTAGTCCTCCCAGGTTGCATTTCTCTCTTGGATTTGGATTTCCTGTTCTGCTCTAATGAAAGCAGAAGTGATTTTCCCTAGGTAGTGTTTTTATCCGTATTTTTTGGTTGCACAGAGGCTGACTTCTTTTCTTTTTTGCTTTCACCTTCTGTATCATCCCCATGTTTTTCTTTTTCTCCTTCTTTCTGGGGAGAGTGCTGGATGAGGAACCAAACCTTCCTGCTTGCCCAGGTTTCATTTTGAGTTTGAGAGGAGGGTTTGGAAGGTGAATGCCATCCAGCATTGACCCACAGAGTCCAATTTCAGTCATCCCAGGAAAAAGAGAACCCAAGAGTATTCTGAGATAACATTTAATCTGCTGTGAGTTTTTATGACGTGAGGCCTTCTACTTGCAGATGTCAGCCATAGAAACAATGACAGAGAAACTGGAGAGTTTTGCAGCCATGAAGGCAGACACTGGCACATCCCTGCAGCCCCTTCCACACCACCCCTTCAACTTCAGATCTCCACCCCCCACGCTATCAGACCCCATCCTGCGCAAGGGCAAGGAGCGCTACACCTGCAGGTGAGGGCCCAGACACCCAGCTGGGACCAGAACCTTCAGCAGGAGTGGGCTGGCTGGTGCTGCCATGGCCAATAAAGGAGGTTGGGGCACTGATGGGTACCTTGGTTTGTGCTCTCCAGGTACTGTGGCAAGATCTTCCCACGCTCAGCAAACCTGACACGGCATCTGCGGACACACACTGGAGAGCAGCCCTACAGGTGAGGTTGTCCCCCAGGTAAAAACCCTTTCCCAACACACACCTCATTCACCACCATGTTATTTTTTCTCCATTCTGTAAAGCTGTGCCAACATAATCCTGCAGTCCTGTAGCATTACATCTAATGATTCATAGGATTGTATATTATGTGGGCCAGCCAAAAATAATCAGGCTTGGCAGCTTGAAGATAGACACTTAACTTATATTTAGATGTATGCTGGCAAATGAGTGGTCTGATTTGCAGTGTTGTTTAACACTCACATTAACCATTCATCTCAAGGACAGCTGAAGGTGCTGAACAGCTCTGAAAATTGGGCTGTTTTGAAGGGCTTGCCAGTAAGTTAACTGCTGGGTCTAGCTGTTTTGTTTTTTTTCCCTTTCCCTTATGCATATTGGAGGTGCCTGGAGTTGTGGATCAAAAAACAGAAGCAAAGCTCTGTAGTGTATCTGCTTTAAAGTCAGAGTTAGAGACTTTGCGACCTTCAGTTGCAAAGTTAAAGACAAGTGATCAAAAAAATTCACATGCTGGTTCCCATGATCACTTGGGTCGAAGGCTGAATTTCTATTTTCTGCTAGTTGTGGAAATGATGCTCTGATTTTTGTAGCCCTGTTTGCATTGTAGCTGTACAGTAGGGTCCATTGCAGAACTGTCCCTGTGTTCTCTTGTGTTTTGTAGTCAGTTTCAAAAAACTTGGGCAAAAAAATCTGCTTTGGTTGATTTCTTGTTAGCACAGGTACAAATGTGAGCAAAATGGAATGAGTGATGAATTGAGAGCGCTGAAAATCAAGTAGTGTTTTCCACAATGCGTTTTGTGTGTTGTCAAACAATAGTTACAGTTCAAACAGTTTCATTTTTGGTAACTAATATCATGGTATTTCCATACACAGTCGTACGTTCACAACAAAGCTAATGTAATAGTTACTACAGCCAGACACAAATCTATGAGTAGCCAAAGGCCATATGGTCAGATACATCACATTTTTATGCTTAGTTTAACTCAAGAAGCTACTCTCTCCCACACTGTAATCCCTGGGACATAGAGAGTTGATTTTTTTTTTTCCATACAGTTGTACAGAATGTTGAGTGTAGACATTAGGTAAATTAAAAATTAAAAAAAAAAAAACCCCTCTCCAAAGCAGACATATACTTTGGAACCATTCCCTGCTCTGATTTTTTTCAGTTGCGTTATTTGATATGTCTTGAATGAATCCTGTGTGTTCACTGTGCACCCTGCTCGGACTGAAATGCTTGCTCCCGATTATTCAGGGGTTGTTAGTTCAGTTTTCTTCCAAAAAAGGAGACTTGCAACTTAACAAAGGTTAGGAAAATAAAGATTTATTTGATCTGGTCTTCTCCCAGAAAATGGCCTGTGTGGTTTTTTTGTACTAGAGGTCTGACTTTTGGACAATGTTTCATTATCATAGTGCTCCTGAGAGTTAGTGCAATGCTTACAGAAGAGCTGAATTATCATTGATTTTCTTCTGCTCTCCAAGAACTGAGATTTCCAAGCTTTGCAGCCATACCTGTTTTGAAAACTTGTTTTTTAAGTGCTGACGTTATGCAGGTAGAAGGAGGTTGGTGATCTACTGGGTCTGTCTTAGGGCTTTCATTTTGGCCATGAAAATTTTGTTTTGACTCTTACCAGTGTTACATCACCATCCAAACACAAATATGTGTTCTTAAAGCTAACAGAAACTGACCAAGTGTCCACATGTAGATCAAAAAACAGGTCTGAAAACAAAGTGCTTTGGTTTGGATTCCTGATTGTCATGGATAAGTGATACGTTTTTACCAAGGCACTTAAAACTTCCTAGATGTCTACTTAATTGTGTATAAAGTAGGAATGATTAGCACAGGAGCTATAAGGAGGCAAATTAATGCTTTTTGTATGGGCAGAGAGGCTTGTAAAATAGTTTTGGACTTACCTGGAAACTCAGGTCATAAAAAACAAGACTGTTTTCATTCTGAGGCTACAAGGAAGATGTAGGAGTTTTCAATGAAGCTCTGTATGCTGGGAGCATGGAACATGGGAGCCCTGGAGTTTGCTGCTTACTTTTGTTTTCATTGTCTGGAATCACAGAATCACATAAACTACATAAAACCTGGACTGGGAAGTATTTGATTTGGCAAGACTGTATTTTCGTCTTTCAAATGCCCCTTCCCTCCAGGATGCCATCTAATTGATTCTTGAATTACACCAGTCCTCAAGCATTGCCTATAAGGCTGGGATTCCTCCTCTGAGGCTGGGATTGCTCCTGTAAGGCTGGGATTCCTCCTCTGAGGCTGGGATTGCTCCTGTAAGGCTGGGATTGCTCCTCTAATGTTGGCTTTCCTGACGGCTGTTTTGAATTTGATTTTCTTTAATTTCCTTTTAAGCCCCTGTGTCCTGTTATCTGCATTAAGCTGAACCTAACAACTGAAGCTGGGGTCTGCCATGTCATTTAAGATTGCACAGAGTTTGATACAAATCTCTTCTTTCTTATTCTGTTTTTTCCAAATTCATCCCTGGTATAAATGCACTGAGAGTAGCTGACCCTGTGCTTTATACTTGGTTACAGCAATTCTGTCTTTGCAGCTCACACTGATCATTAAAATAAGTGTAAAGTTTTTGCACTTGGAAAGGCTGTTGAAGCTTTACAAAGCATGTTATCAAATGCCCTGCTGTCATGTTTGAAGTGTTCCACTGCAGTCCTGCTTTCTCCTCCTTTCTCCTTCTGGGGTTGGCTCTTTGCTTTTCCCCCTCCAGTGGTATTACACCAGGGACCTGAGTTCCCTCAAGAACTCCCTCCTGAATCCAGATTTGGCTCCTCCTTAGCTATCATTCACTCCCACTTTATATTTTTTTAGCCCATTGGTGGTTTACTTTAAACTGATAAGAAAGAAACTTTACTAGCATTTTGTCAGTGTGTTTACTAAGCAAATACATCTTCAAGTTTTATTCTTCTTCTGCCTCTGTGTTCACCTCTTCCCTGAATTTAAGCTGGTTCCTCTGTCTGGGTCATTTATTTAGATTAAAACCAGCAGAGATCCCAGCACTGAGCCCTCTGGGACCACAAATAACACCGAATGTCTCCCTCATCCCTTTGCTCTCAGACATCAGCAATTGCTCCTTGCCAGTGCCCCTCTGTTTCCTATTTTTTTAACAAGCTCTTTATCCTTTCTCCCTACCCTAACCTGGATCCACATAGCTCATAGTTAGAGCAAGGACCTGTCAAAGGGAACTTTTCAAAGGCTTCCTGAACATCCAAATGAATTGAGGTGCAGGAGGCCGGCTCGTTCCTGCCTTGTGCAGCCAAACCTTGCTTTGAAGTCACCCGAGCTGCTGGTGTGAGTGATGCAGGGGGGAGCTGGCCAGGGGCTGGGGCACCCCCCAGGGAAGGAGATTTTGGCTTAGGAGGGCACTGAGCAGGGAGGGAGCCCTGGGGCAGCAGAGCCCAGGAGGGGGGTGTTGGTACCAGTCCTGGGGGATGTGGGGCATGGCTGTTTGGGCACTGCCACTTCCCAAAGTGCTGAGCAGCCCAGGGAGCAGGTTCAGAGGTTGGTAGAATAAGAGCTGGAAATCCATGAGTGTTTAACTCTGTGTGTATGAACTGTGCCTGTTTGTGCTGCTGTCTTTTTTTCTTTAGCTGCTTATAATTTTAAAAAAAGAAACATGATTTAAAGGAAAACTTCTGAAAGTTGACAAAACTGGTTTAAAAGAGATTTTGGTTTCTTCATAGGTTAGTCATAATAAAGGTTCATTATTTGAAATATCTTTATGCTTTTTGGTCATTTAGCAATAGGAAATTCAGAGGTGGACGTGGAATCCATAAACATTCAGTGAGAGAGAGTGTTTCATAAATGCATCTCTGCTATTTCCAAAAATAATATCAATTTATTTTTGGAGACCAAATAAAAATCCCAGCTGTAGCACATCTGGAACCTGTGTGTGTGTTTCACAGCATCAATTTTTTTACACTCACACGTCCCCCTGTGTTTGAACCTGTTGTGTTCTGCCTCCTCAGTGTCCTGGCAAACCCAGTTTCCTACTGGAACAGCAGCAGGACAGGGCCAGGGCTCTGTGTCCTCTCCACATAATGAACCAGCAGCATCCCCAGCCTGTGCCCAGATGCACCAGCATCCTCCTGCCTTGCCCCACATGGCTGAGCTCAGCGGGGCAGAGGGGCACAGGGCAGTTCTGCCAGAAACAAGCAGGTTTTTCTGAAATTATGAGGGTTTAAGAAGTTTTTGTTTTGTCCTGTAAGTGTGCAGAGGTCCATGCAGAGAAAGGATTCTGCAGCTTGTGGGTTTAGGAAGCAGAGCCGTGAGGAAAGCAGCTTTGCTTGAGGTACAAATGACGTATTTCAAGAGAGATCTGATGAGAGATTCAAAGAGGAATTCGATTTTCTGTTGCTTTAGGACTGAAGCTCTAAGCTGGCTCGAAGCTGCCCTCTTGAGTCCAGGGGCTGCTCCTGGCTGGGAGAGGAGCAGAGCAGAGGCTGAGCTGGGAAAGGAACCCAGTTTAGCAAAGCTTTGTTTTTATTTGGAGGGAATCTGAATCCAGAGAGAGGGGGTGGCAACTTTGAACAAGCTTCCAAGATGTCTACCATGGGTCCTGCAGAGGTTTGTTCAAAGAGGGAACATTTCTTCACTCAGCAGTTTCCCTAAACATTCTGGCTTGGCTCCTCACACTCCACATTTTTTCATCGTAAACCAGATACTCACTACATGGGAGTAAATCTTATCCTGTTTGGAAACAACAGTGTATTTCTTGGGAGCTATTGTACTATAATAATAACCATAATTACCTTTAAAGGCTTGCTGTGCTGCCTACATCTTGAGTACCAGAAGGAGTTTCACAAATAAATCTGGAGTTTTCTGTATGTCCAGATACCTGTGTCATGTAGGGATATGCTAGCTAATAACTGTTTTATGTGTTTAACCTCCTGTCTGTCTTTTCCTTCTATCTTCTTTTGCCTCCCTCCACAGCCATATTTCACCTGCTTCCCCTACAAAATGAGAAGGGTGGAAGAAATAAATTCACCTTTCTTATTTTCACATTCACATGTGGAAAAGTAGTTATTTTTTTTTAAGTTCTTACTTGTTTGGAGAACTCGCTTCTTAATTAATCCTAATCCTTTCTTTGTGCTCCTTGAGTAACAATAATAGCAGATTTGTCTGGAATGATTAATGCTTTGTGTTTCTCAGGTCCTCAGCCGAGTAAAGATTTATAGACCAACATTTTCTGCCTTTCTGATAGTCAGATTTTTCTTTTTTTTTTTTTTTTTTCTTCCTTCCCCTCACGTTGCACTCTTTGGCATTTGCTTCTATTTTTCAGGTGTAAATACTGTGACAGGTCATTCAGCATTTCCTCCAACCTCCAGCGGCACGTTCGGAACATCCATAACAAGGAGAAGCCATTCAAATGCCACCTCTGCAACCGCTGCTTCGGGCAGCAGACCAACCTGGACAGGCACCTGAAGAAACACGAGCATGAGAACGTGCCAGGTAGGCAGGGGCACTGCTGAGCCCTTGTCCTGGGACTCTGAGGGGAGGGGACACCACGCTCAGGTCCTCAGGAAGCTTCTTTGGAAAGCAGTTTCTTCAGGCCAAGTGCTGTTTGGTAGCAAAAGCCAAACAGCAGCTCCTGATGTACCCACAGTGCACAACTGTGACACCCGTGTTCCTGCACAGCTCCAGCTCTGCCAGGACCTTGCCAGGTGTTATGTGCCCTTTTCCCAGCCACAAAACAGCCCTGGGGATGCTCACTGCCTGGGGACACTGTCCAGGGAGTGGAACCTCACGCTGTGACATCTCCCACTGCCATACTGATGGGCACATGTCCAGCTCTGCTGAGGGTTTCAACCTGAAATGCATTTGTAGGTGTGTGTGAAGTTCAGAAATATAAATGGATAAAAGCAAAGGAAGAAGTTCCTGTGCTGAAGCCAACTAAGCCATATGCCAGCCTAAGAAAAAAAGAATTATGGAAGAGTTTTAGACAAACAGCTGTACAATGGATAGTGGTTGTTAAAATGTATATACCATCCATAAATGCTAAATATCAGTTTTGTGTCTCTGTAGTTCAAGTCTGGAGAACATGAACTTCCTTTTGGCAGCTTTGGCCCACGAGATTTCTCTTAGATGTTAAGTCATTAATTAATACATAGCATGAGGATTGTTGTGTAATGTTCCTCCTTTTTTTTCCCTTCAACAATAGCTCTGACAAGACCTGATTGTTTCTCCTGTTCTCTTGTCTCTCCACAGTGAGCCAGCACTCCGGAGTCATCACAAACCACCTTGGGACCAGTGCCTCTTCCCCAAACTCAGAATCAGACAACCATGCACTTTTAGATGAAAAAGAGGATTCATATTTCTCCGAAATCAGAAATTTTATTGCAAATAGTGAGATGAATCAAGCATCAACTTTAGCAGATAAAAGGTACCCGAGCAAATAAGATTATCTGGTGACACTCTTGGTTGAAAGGCCAGTCAGCCTCTCTCCTACAGGATTTCATTTCAAACACTTCACCTGCTGCTGGCCTGCTTTCACACATAGCTGTTTGAAGCCAGCACTAGGGTTTCAGTCCAAAATGTAAGCAGGAGAGAGCTACTGCAAAGAGCAGTGAGAGGGTGGAACCTGCTGATGTAGAATTTCTGGTGAAGATGTTAATCTTACTTCACTTGGTCACTTGGTGGCACCCTCTCGGGTTCCAGGACCACAGCACTGCTGAGCCCACCCCTGTGCTCTTAACATCATTGAAAGCTGCTGGTTCTGTGAAGTCATCATATGGGTAACACGAGTGAGGATTCAGGTTTGCTGTTGGGTTACACCACCAGGAAGTAAGATTGTTAGAGCACAGCAGCACAGAGGAGGAGGAAAGCCACTTTTCCCACAGGTGTTTTATCTTAAGAGATGGAAAACCATCATTTAACTCCAGACTAGACAAAATCCCAGTTTGAAAAGCATTTAGGTTGGTACATACTAACATGCTTATTGGCCCTTGAGACACTGGGAAGGCTGATATTTAAGTTCTTGGAGCACATTGGTTTTCCTTGCAGGTTAAATAATATGTATGTGTACATTAATGCCTCTCTGTGTTTATGTATGTGTATAAAATGATCAGAGTCGTGTGTTACAGTGAAAATGCATGACTTCTGCATTTGACATCTTTTCTTTCTTTTTCTCTTCTTTCTTTTTTTGCCCCCTTGACCAAATATTTCAGGCCAGAAATCCAGGATATTGATGGCAATTCCCAGTGTCACGGATTAGCAAATGAGAAAACGGAGGATGTGGATGATGAAGATGAAGAACTGGAAGAGGAAGATGATGACAGCCTGACAGGGAAGTCACAGGATGAAACAGTATCACCCACTGCAGAGCCCCGAGGACCATTTGAGGATGAGGAAGATGAAGAACCCACATCTCTCACCATGAGCTTTGACCACACCCGAAGGTGAGCTGGGCCTTTCCCTTTGGGAAGGCAGATGGGGCTCAGACTTCTGAGTCTGGTAGATTGTGAGTGCAATTGTTTTGTTTTTCGAGCCATGTGTCATACCTCCAGTTTGATTTAAGCATTCACTTGAGATTCCATTTTCACCATGGTGGGGGACATGAAACAACTGGACTGCAAGAAGAATCTCTGGTCAGGTGTAGATCCAGGCTCCTATCAGGAGGACAGTTAGTCCAGCACAGAAAACAGCATTCTCAGAGTACCACAGTTCAGCAGATAACATCTTTTTCTTTAATAAAATAGAGCAAAGCCAGAGGCACATGTGTGCTACCCATTTTGTGCTGCTCTGCCCATTGTAGCAAAATGTTGTTGACTTCAAGTGGAATTCTCAGAGCTCTGGGAAGAAGTGAAGCTTTTCTTCCCAAGGTCAAGCTGTGTCTAGAGACCTTTAAAATTTAAGTTTGTAGCACATAGTACAGGCTTGGCTTTCTTTCTGCCGCTCTTATCCTCCTTTCCAAGCTGGTCTGTGTAACTAAAGATGCAAACAATGCAAAGCAGGATCTTCCTTACTCCCAGGAAAGGCAGCAGTACTCTCTAGCCAGGCTCAGGCACCTGGAGGTGCAGCCAGGAGGCTGGAGGCAGGCTGGGTCACACATCCCTGTCACACTAACACATCTTTGTCCCTGGTCATGCTCTCCACCTTTTCTTTGCTCCTTGCATCCTGTGTCCTTCCCCTCTCTGTCCCTTCACGCATGTGGCTTGTTGAGCCCCCATGCTTTGTGCATGCAGGCAGGGGGTGAGCAGCACCCAGGGGGGCCCGGGGGGGGAATGAGATGAGCTAACAACAGGTCACCCCTTCCCCTGGTCATTCCCAGGTGTATTGAGGAGGACGAAGCCGGATTGTTAGATTTGGAGCAGATGCCGAATTTTGGGAAGGGGCTGGATCTCCGCAAAGCAGCCGAGGAAGCCTTTGAAGTTAAAGATGTGTTTAATGCCACCTTAGACTCTGAGACAATAAAACAGACTCTGTACAGGCAGGCTAAAAACCAGGTGGGTATATGCCAGACCGTTTTCTCTAGCTTGCTACCAGCACGCTGGGCAGGAGCAGGGAGCAGCTGTGCTCCTGCAGCCAGGGTCACCTCCCCTCCCAGTGAGCAGCAACTGGGACTCTGCTGCCTGATTGGTGTCTGAACTGGGTCTTGTTGCCTCTGTGCTGAAGGAGAGGAGGAAGGGAGTGGAGTGCAGCTGTAGGTGAGAGGTCAGTGATCATTCAGCCTGTGTGGAGAGAAGCGTCAGGAGAAGGCAGAGGCATCTGTCTGTCCTGTCTGTGTCAGTGTTTCATGGCTGTGCTTTATTTCCTCTTTGGGCTTGGTCTGCAGCAGGGATGTGCCAGGGCACTGGAAGTCTGGGCTGCAGAAACAGTGACAAAGTATCCAGTGGGGGGGTTTAATGATAAGAACAGCAACAAAATACCTTTAGGAATCATTATAAATGTTAACGAAGTATCTGCTGAGGTGTTTATAAACAGGAACAAAAAATATCTCTTGGTGTGATTATAAACAGTAACAAAGTGTTCCCTGAGGTTGCTTAGAAAAGATGTAATAGGCAATAGTATTTCCATGACTTGCTGGCCAGCAGGTATAGAGAACTTCATCTATCTCCCTGATTCCTGAAAGCAAACCATAAAATGTAAATCTGCTTTCTAAGCTCGACCAGGTCAGACCCACTGAGAAACCTCATCTCAGCACCTGCTGGGGCTTTGAGAAAAATCCAGAGCTGTTTGGGCAGATCCATTTGGGCTCCATTTCATTAATACAAAAAATACTCAGTCTAGTTTGAGAAAATTCATATCTTAGTCCTTTCAAAGGGGGATTGTCACAAAAGAGCTGTTCAGGGAAGTTACACCAAACTCAGCCCTTCATGTACAGCAGTTGCCTTGGGGTCCCTTTCTAAGCTGCAAGCAGAGACATTTGTGAAATCTATTTCCAATGGCCAGCAAAGCAGCAGCCTTGTGCAGTTACCAAGCAGAACAGTATTTTTGATTTTTCATCACCCCAAACTTGGGAAATTCTTGTTCTCCTTCACAATAGGTGCTAATGCTGAAGCTGGGGAAGGTCTGTTGAAGATAGATCACAGTTTTTTTCTGTGTTAAACTACTTTAAACACAAGCCACTTGCCTGACTCTTCCATCTGTCCTGTTACTAATACACCAAGTGTACTAACTGCTCAGGAGCAGCTTCCTCACTCAAAATGGGCTCTGCAGTGGGGGGTCCAGCCTGTGCTTGGGTGGGGGTTGGTATTTTGGGGTTTTGAAGTAATTTTATAGTGTACAAGGTGTACAGGACTGCTTACATAAATCACAGTAAGTAACTGAAATAACTGGAGCTGTCTCTCGTGCTAGCAATGTGGCAGTGGAAGAGGATCTGTGTGAGCAGCACAGCACCCTGTGTGCTCTGGCTTTGGAGCAGCTTCAGAGGTGTGCAGGTCCCTGGCAGTGCCAAGCTGTGGCTCTTCCTGCAGCACAGCAGTGTTTGCCTGAGCAGCAGGTCTGACTCCCAGCTTGTAAGGGAGAGGCTGAGGCTGGGTGCTGGCTGGGTGACTGTCACACATTCCTGAGGCTCCTGCTGTGCCTGGGGTTGCACTGATGCCCCAGAGAAGGGATTGTGCTGCCCTGCAGAGGGCTGTGGGTGCAGCCTCGGTGTGAGGGAGGGGGCTGCACAGCCACTGTCCCACTGCAGAGCAGGAGCACTCGTGACACCAACTAACACAGAGCAGGGAGGGTGGGGACTCTGTCCTCCTCTGTTTCAGATGATGGGTGGCAAACACATTTGCTTTCCCCTCCAGTGTGTGAGGTTATTGTCTGCCCAAGTGTTCACAGCTCTGTGTGTGAGAACAAGTGAAGTAATCTTGGAGGAGGGGGAGAATCTAGGTTAGAAAGAAGTAAGGACTGCAGCAGCAGGACCATGGGTCAGGCTGTGCCAGGTGAATTCACATCTGTCCTCTGCCTCCCTCTTCTCCTCCAGGCTTATGCAATGATGCTGTCCCTGTCTGAGAACGCTCCCCTCCACACGTCCTCCCAGAACTCTCTGGGTGCTTGGTTGGACATGGCAGGAGCAGCTTCAGAGTCGGGGACCTTTAACCCCATCAACCACCTCTGAGAGGTCCACAGGGCACTGGCCAGAGTCCCAGCCAGGAGGCAGTGGTGCTGCAGTTCTCCCAGCAAAATCCCCAGCAAGCAGAAGATGGATGAGAGGGCCTCAGGGAGTCACCTGGACTTTTGGCTGAGAAGGAAACCTGTCGCATCCCACCAGTCCTGTGTTTTTATCTCTCCAGAGTTTTAATTTCTAATTTATCAGAATGAACCTCTCCCAAACTGGATAACCCTGATGCAGCCCTAGGATTTCACAGTCTGTAGGAACAGCATGAGCAAGGCAGGAATTGCAGCAGTGCAATCAAACGTTGGCTCTCAGGATGTGATGGAGCAGCGGGGCTGAGCAAGGGCAGCCTGGAACCCTCCAGCAGCTTCTCCTCCCAGTGCAGCTGAAGTGAAGTAACAAGGAAAGAGCCAGGTGTGACCTGTCCCTGCTGCAATTCTGACATAGTCACTGGAGTTCTACCAGGGAAGGGTAAATTCAGCTCCTTTAACTGAGCCCCCAAACCATCTGAAGTTCTCTGCTCCCACAGAAACATTGCCTCATTCTCTGCTCCCAACAAATCTGGCACCACACAAAGCTCCTGGAACCTGAGGCCACAGTTCCTGCAGCCCTGATACCCTCTTCAGGGTCCTGGCTGAGTGGTCTCCAGCCTGAAGCATGTTCTGGGGTCAGGGCTGTCCCTGTCCCCATGCTGTGGGATCATGGGCTGTGCCTGGGCTGTGGGCTCTGCAGCTCTGAGGAGCCCTGGCAGTCCCCAGGTCTGTGGGGAGCGGAGATGGTGGCACCATGCCCCACCACTGAGCTGCTGAAAGGGCTTGGACTTCCCCTGCAGAGAGGTCCTGGGGTGAAGCCTTCCCTGGGTGGCTGTGTGAGAGTGTGTGGTGGGCAAGGCTTCCCTTGTGCAGGGCAGTGGAGACACTTCTGGTGGTTTCTCTCACAGGGTTTTTCAGAGTTTTTCTTTCCATGTTGAGAGTGTCTGGGGATGGTGGCAGAAGTTCCTGACCAGTGGTATTGTTGGGTGTGCTGGGTGGTGCTGCTGTTTGGCCTAAAAAGTAACAAGATTAAAACTTCCTCACTTCAGCAACCTCGGGGGTGCAGCCCTCTATTCAAGCACATGGCCAAGAGTCACAGTCTCTGACTCTAAAATTGCTCACGGATATTTTCTGAGTGATTTCAAATCATTTCAGTCTCATCTTCTTTATGGATACAAAGCAGCCTCCAGAAATACCATGAGGTTTGTGCTGTTCTGTGTTGCAATTGCAGTCTGCTGTTGGAGCAGGGATTCTGCAGGGAAAGCTGAATTCCAGAGCATCAGGACAGCAGTCAGAGCTTGGGGAGGCTGGCACTGGCTGCACAGATAATAATGGGTGTCCTAAAATTGCAGCATCTGATTAGAAATGCATCCACTGAGTACAAATCTGTACCTCTGTCTCTTCCCCCTTGCAGCTCTGCTTCAACAGTGGGCTGCCTGGGGATGGGGGCAGCCAGGAAAGGCAAGAGGAACTTTTCCTGTTGATTTCAGTGTATTTTGCTGCTGGGTGTGTTAAGTGTTGTATCAGGCAATAGCATCTGCAGACCTGGGTCAGTGCCCTCTGCCAGAGGAGCAGCAGCCACTGCTCAGTCTCTGCCTGGAAATACTTCATGTGTGCAGCCCCTCTGCCCATCCTGGAAAAAAAAGCAGAACAAGTGGAGGCTCCTGTGCCATCCCAGTGTGAGAAACACCACTGCCCAGCCTCATTCCAGCATGGTGAAAGAAAGGAAAAAGGCACTCAGAGGAAGTGGAGGCTGTGTCGGCAGTGATCCCTTTGCACCCAGGAGCAGGTGTGAGGTGGGTTTGGATAGCCCAGAGCTCAGGATGTCCTGGGAGGAAAGCATCTGGGGCAGCTTTGCAACAAAAGGTGAATTAGCAGCATCAGTGTATTTTCCAAGAAAATTTACCCTTCCTTTTTTGGTTTTTCACACCCTTCCCCCCCCCTATGGAAGTGCCCAAGGCTCTGAGACCAACAGTCAGTGTGACCTGAACTGCTTCATGTATTTGCACAAAGCTCTTGGGGAAAGGGAGCCCGAGAGCTGACCACATCAGAAGAACCCAGGCTTGTGAAGGAGATGGGACATCCCTGTCCCAGCACATCTGCTGCAGCACAGCCCTGCCCAGGCACTTGGCCTTTAAATTATTCCCACAGGGGCCAACTGAAAATAATAAGAAGAATTGTTTCTTTTCCTGATGGAATTTATTTTAATCTGTATATAACTTGTAATTTTTTTGCTAATTCTTTTCTTATTTTATTTCTTCCTTAACAGTATTTTTTGCATTAGATATCATTATTGTGAAGAAATAATGTTAATATAAGTATGTAGTGAAGGACCAAAATGGTGTAATTAAGGTTGTGTGTTGTATGGTTGATAACCAGGGAGTAGGAAGAGTTTGTCCATGTGCCAAATGCCCCTGACCCACCCTGCCACTCTTGCTGCCGCTTCTCCAGACAATCAGCGTTTTGTTACATTTGCCTTGAAGTGACCATTGCACACCAGGAAAGTTTCTCTGCCTTTCCTAGGTGGGTTGGAAAGCTGGGAGGGAGCAGCCAAGAGTTCTGGGGGGCTCTGCCCAGGGGCTGTGGCACAGCAGAGCCTGTGGCACCCCTGGCTCCTCGGCTCCTGCCCCAGGAAGGCTGCAGCCCACTGGGCACAGAGACTCCTCCAGCACAGCCCCCAGGAGCTCCTGGCCCTGGGGGTCTCTCCAGCCCCTGCCCCAGCAGAGCATGGTGATCTGGCCCAGCCTTAAGATGGAGAGTCCTGCGTTCTTCCAGCACTGCAGCTCCATGGATTGCGTGGGAGTGAATCCAACGTCTGAGCATCTCCTGGGAAGCTTCCTCTGGAACCAGATCTGTGGGTGGAGGTCAGGGGCTGCGGGCTCTGCCCTGGTGATTTCTTCATGGCTGAAGCAATCTCTGAAGAGGTCACCGCGCTCCTCGCCGTGAGGAGGTGACAGAGCAGCAGCAAGATGGCCTGCAAAGTGTGGGGGAAGCAGGAAGAAAGGCAGACGCTGCTGTGGGGATCTCTCTGGGGAGTGAACCATCTCCACATCAGTGTTTCAGCCCTCCTGCCCTGGGTGCTGCCTTCAGCAGGGGTTTGTCAGCAGCTCTGGACCTCACCTCCTCCCTGCAGGGTTGGTCTCTGCTCCCTGGGGCTCAGGAGCAAGGCTGGGGGCAGAGAGGCATCATCCAGCCAGGGCTTAAGGACGTTAAAAATCTAGTTTTTTAATCATGAAATGATTTTTGTTTGTTTCTTTTCATGTTTCCTAATGGGTTTCTGTCTTGCTTACAACAGACTAAGTGGAAGCACTCACTTACTTTCTCCCCGATCAGCACTTACCCTTCCCACAGCCACTCCTGACCACCGCTCCTTCCCCACTCCGCAGGAAGCGTTTGAAAAGCACTCGCACAAGGACCTGAAGGTGTTTGAGCATCAAAGCACTGGATCGTGAGCCCCTCCCCTCAGCAGCTCTCAATCTACTGACTGACATTGGATTTTACGTGCTGTACTCTGTGTGTGTGTGTGTGTGTGTGTGTGTGTGTGTGTGTGGCGGGGGAAGGGGGAAAGCCCCGGGGTGTAGGACCCTGCCCGGGCAGGGAGCATCCACTCGGGGCAGTGCTGGTAACAAAAGGGCAAAACCCTCTGCTCCTAGACAATGGTCAGTAGTGTTTTCACAAAGCCATGAAACTTTTTTCTCTGTAGTGTCGAGTGATGATACTGTGATTAAGATGTTCTTGAATGATTCCGATATTATTTTTTTCTCTCTCTCTTCTGTCATTAATTCTTATTACCACTTTGGGGGGAAAAAAGACAGAAAAAAAAGAAAAAAAAGAAAAAAAAAAAAAAAAAGAAAAAGAAAAAAAAGGCAGCTTTGATTTCCAAATGTGCAATTCACATGTGAACAAAGTAATTCTGAAAGTAATTCTCAATGTATTTTACATTCTTGTTGCTCTCTTCAAAGCAAGAGATGTTTTGCCCTGATGTCATTTCCAGCCTGCAGAAGATGTAATTTAAACATATATATATTGTGCTTGCAAGAATCATAAATTTGTGCATCCGATGTCATTCCTTTTCCCATTGTTACAATACAGATATGATTTTAGGTTGTTTTTTTCTTTAGAACTGTATAGTGTGTTTTTTTAAAAAAAAATCAATTGTAAATGTCTGCTTTTCATATAATGTTTAAAAAACATTGAGAAAGAGGATGGTGCTTGTTCCATATCATTCTTGATTGTATATTGCTTCTGTTATGTTTATAAGTAAACTGTGCATGACTTGTGTTTAGCAGTCATTATGGTGTCTGTTCGTGAAATTTTTATTAAAAAGACAAAAATTCCGTAGATGCACTTATTGTATATGTGATTAGATTCTGCGTCCGAGGCTGGAAGCCTCGAACTGCCAAGGAAGAAAAGAAGTGTTGGCAGTTATTAATTAATATGAAATCGCTTTGTTGGGAGCATAATGAAATAAAAGATATGAAGAGTAGAAAATAATTAAAAAAAGCGATTTTACAAATTTCATTTTGATGCTTGTGATAAAAAACAAATGTACTTGTGTAGAGAAATTCCTTTAAAACAATGATAGAGAAAGCTGATTTTGAGGTTAATGCTGTAGAATAGGAATGTATACCAAATGTAATCTTTCCAATGCTACGATGAATTTATACATGAGATTGATATGCAATAAACCTGTGTGCTTTTATAGCCCGGCTCCGCAGCCTCGCTCCACGCCGGCACCGCCAAAACACGGGGGGCTGGGGGGGGGGGGGGAGGGGAGGAATTGCCACAAGGTGACCACCGCGGCCGGGAGGGACTCTGGGGCCACGCCTGGTGGGGGAGGGACAGTGCATGTTCTGCAAGAGCGTGGAGAGCGTGGCAGTCCGGAGCTGGTTTCGGCAAAATACGCAAATGTTGCCGGATTTGCCAAATTTCACCGCGCTGTGCCGGATCGTGCCGCGCTGTGCCGGAGCGTGCCGGATTTTGCCGGATTTTTTTTCGTGAAAATTGGGTTTCTGAATCTTGCCAGATTTGGGCATGTTATGCAAGAGCGTGGCAGTCCGGAGCTGGTTTCGGCAAAATATGCAAATGTTGCCGGATTTGCCAAATTTCACCGCGCTGTGCCGGAGCGTGCCGCGCTGTGCCGGAGCGTGCCACGCTGTGCCGGATTTTGCCGGATTTTTTTCCGTGAAAATTGGGTTTCTGAATCTTGCCAGATTTGGGCATGTTATGCAAGAGCGTGGAGAGCGTGGCAGTCTGGAGCTGGTTTTGGCAAAATATGCAAATGTTGCCGGATTTGCCAAATTTCACCGCGCTGTGCCGGATCGTGCCGCGCTGTGCCGGATTTTGCCGGATTTTTTTTCGTGAAAATTGGGTTTCTGAATCTTGCCAGATTTGGGCATGTTATGCAAGAGCGTGGAGAGCGTGGCAGTCTGGAGCTGGTTTCGGCAAAATATGCAAATGTTGCCGGATTTGCCAAATTTCACCGCGCTGTGCCGGAGCGTGCCGCGCTGTGCCGGATTTTGCCGGATTTTTTTTCGTGAAAATTGGGTTTCTGAATCTTGCCAGATTTGGGCATGTTATGCAAGAGCGTGGAGAGCATGGCAGTCCGGAGCTGGTTTCGGCAAAATACGCAAATGTTGCCGGATTTGCCAAATTTCACCGCGCTGTGCCGGATCGTGCCGCGCTGTGCCGGAGCGTGCCGGATTTTGCCGGATTTTTTTTCGTGAAAATTGGGTTTCTGAATCTTGCCAGATTTGGGCATGTTATGCAAGAGCGTGGCAGTCCGGAGCTGGTTTCGGCAAAATAGGCAAATGTTGCCGGATTTGCCAAATTTCACCGCGCTGTGCCGGAGCGTGCTGCGGTGTGCCGGAGCGTGCCGCGCTGTGCCGGATTTTGCCAGATTTTTTTTCGTGAAAATTGGGTTTCTGAATCTTGCCAGATTTGGGCATGTTATGCAAGAGCGTGGAGAGCGTGGCAGTCCGGAGCTGGTTTTGGCAAAATATGCAAATGTTGCCGGATTTGCCAAATTTCACCGCGCTGTGCCGGATCGTGCCGCGCTGTGCCGCGCTGTGCCGGATTTTGCCGGATTTTTTTTCATGAAAATTGGGTTTCTGAATCTTGCCAGATTTGGGCATGTTATGCAGGAGCGTGGAGAGCGTGGCAGTCCGGATCTGGTTTTGGCAAAATATGCAAATGTTGCCGGATTTGCCAAATTTCACCGCGCTGTGCCGGAGCGTGCCGCGGTGTGCCGGAGCGTGCCGCGCTGTGCCGGATTTTTTTTCGTGAAAATTGGGTTTCTGAATCTTGCCAGATTTGGGCATGTTATGCAAGAGCGTGGAGAGCGTGGCAGTCTGGAGCTGGTTTTGGCAAAATATGCAAATGTTGCCGGATTTGCCAAATTTCACCGCGCTGTGCCGGATCGTGCCGCGCTGTGCCGGATTTTTTTTCGTGAAAATTGGGTTTCTGAATCTTGCCAGATTTGGGCATGTTATGCAAGAGCGTGGAGAGCGTGGCAGTCTGGAGCTGGTTTCGGCAAAATATGCAAATGTTGCCGGATTTGCCAAATTTCACCGCAGGTATTTAACACATTTGTGTAGATCTCTATAGATTTTGCCGTTTTTTTCCAACTGTCTGCCTCCTCCTGGCCAGGTCTTACTTTCCCTTGAGTTTCATTTACACCTAACAGGAGGTGAAGGGAAGAACTTTTAGAAGGAGGTTTGGAGAATAAAAGGAAATTAAAAGAGATGAGGAAATTAAGAATGGCACGGGGAGGAAGTAGAAATTAAGGGAAATGGGAAGAAGAGTGAAGGAGAAGGGAAGTGACAATGATGAGCAGTATAAGGGAGTGGTAGGGGATGGTGAAAGTCATGGGAAGATGGGGGAGTAGAAAGGAGCAGGCACAGAAATAGACACAGAAAGATAGAAGTTAAAAATAAGAGAGATGGAAAGACCTGGAAAGAGAACAGACATGGGGAGAGTGGGAGAAGGGAAGAAACAGGGAAGAGGCAGAAGGAAAAGACCGGGAAAGGAGAAGTCGCATGGGAAGAATTAGTAAGATATGAAGAAACAGGGAATAAGTAGAAAGGAATTGGAATATGGAAGGTGAAATTAAGAGAAAATAGAAAAAAAATTGAACAAAAGTCAAAGAGAGGAGAAAAGAAACCCGAGAACAGAAGCAAAGGGATACAAAGGGAAGGAACTGAACTTCTCCAGTGAACACACAGAGGCAGAGCAGCTGCTACTGAAAGATCTCTCTTGTGGAGGGAGGGGAGGAGCTGCTTTTCCCCCCCTGCACAGCACGTGTCTCTTTCAGTACACCTTTATTCTTTTATTTCACTCCAGATGACACAGCACACAGCCCAGGCAGCACACGACCCCAGACAAAGCCTGTGGGGACAGATTGCTGCTGGCCCAGTGCAGGATGAGCACAGCCACACTCTTGCCTTGCTCCCTGTCCTGGGGTTTGGGGTGTGTGAGTGTGTGTGCTCTGCAGCAGCAGATACCAGGCTCTGAGGGGGTTCCCCGTGGAGGTCATTCTGGTGGCAATTTGGTCTGAGGAGCTGTGGAAGATGAATCTCTCTGTGATCTCCAAGCTGGCATGCTGCAGCTGCTTCTCCAGCTTGACGAGCTGTGGGGTGCACAGCAGCTCCTTGCAGGCAGATGATGTGCTCTCCATTGGCCCCACACTGTTCTGCTCCTTGGCTGGGGGGCAGAGGACACATTGTAAACCTGGGACTGTTCCTTAGCTGCAAGAATCCCACTAACAGCAAATGCCCCTTGTACAGTCACCCCAGACTTTGGGGTGACCTGCACCAAGCCCCCCAGGGGCAGAGCCCCCCTTGCCCTGTACCTGTGTCCTCAGGGGCTGCTGCTCTCAGTGACTGTGATGCTGGAGCTCACCATCCCCCAGGCCCAGGTGAGGGTCTTCACCAGGGTGGCCACCTGGCACGTGGTAAGGGTCCCCTGGCTGGAGGGCTGCAGGTGCTGTGTGCAGACTTCACACTCTTGCTTGACTCAGAGTCTAAGGCACAAAGGTGACAGAGTGAGAGCAGATCACTCCCCAAGACTGCCAGGACACTGTCCTGTCTCCTCCTCCTCCTCGTAGGAGCAGCCAGCACAGGGGGACAGTGCCTGCACCCCAGGCACCCTCTGCAAGGTTCTCCCAGCCCCTCACTGCTCTGGTGTAGATGAGGGGCCCCGTGTTCTGGATGAGAGCAGGAGATAGAGTGACACCTCCACACAGCAGCCCTCAGAGTCCATCACCCAGCATGGTGGCTTTGTTGTCCCCCTGTGAAGAAGCTGGAGCCCAGACCTCCTGTAGCAAGGAGAAGGCTGTAGGTGCCTGCTACCCCCCCTCAGCACGCTCAGAGAGCCCCCAGGTGCTGGGGGTCCCACCAGTGCCCCAGGGCACACCAGGAGGGCAGACTGGCCCAGCCAGGGGAGCAGTGCCATGGTCCCCACTCTGAGGGGGAGCCCAGCCAAGGAGACTGCTGTAGGGGCAACACCAGGGGACTCACAGGCATGTCCTTGTGCCTTGTCTGCCAAACAGAAGGAAGGGAACAGCCTGGGAACATTGCCAGCTCCTCAGGGTCAGGCAGGATGCTGGCCCACATCCCTGATCCAGGCAGATGCCAGACCCCCCACCAGAGGACAAGATGGTGCTTACCCAAGTGCTTGGTGCCTTCCTCATCCTCCACGAGGAGCTGTACCTGAAGGAGGTTGCTGTGCAGGCAGGGGCCCCTTCACAGGCCTGGGGAAGCTGGGGTTATTCTTGCTGCAAGGTAAGAGGGGACACAGAGCCAGGGGTTACCAGAGAGATCACCACAACAGGGCTCCCACCAGCAGCCCCCAAGAGCCCCAGGCTGCAGAGAGACTGACAGAATCTTCCCCTCTCTGAGCTCACAGAGGACTGAACCTAGGCCAGGGCTGAAGCCCAGACTTCAAAGCACCCAAGACCACTCCCATCACCCAGCATCCCCTGATTTCTCACCCAGTGCTAAGCACCCACAGCTGAGACACCCACTTGATCAGCATTGCAGCCAAACTCTTGGCATCTAAACCCAAAAAACAAAAAACCAAGGGGGAGGGTTTTTTAACAGCTGTTTCAGGCATAAACAGAAGAGGGGAGATTAAAGTTAGATATTAGATAGAAATCCTTCCTTGTGAGGGTGGTGAGTCTCTGGCTCAGGTTCCCTCCAGAAGCTGTGGCTGCCCCATCCCTGGCAGTGTTGAAGGTTGGATGGGGCTTGGAGCAGCCTGGGCTGGCGGGAAGTGGGACTGGATGATCTTTAAGGTCCCTTCCAACCCCAAACATTCTATCAGTCTGTGTTCTCCTCTGAGGGCTGTTTTGGGTAGCAGAAGATGTCCATGGCATAACACTAACTCTGTGGGAACTCTCTTTTTTGATATTTCTTGTGCTCGGTTTGTCACGATTCCAAAGAGCTTCAGAAGAATAAATGATGGGTCACCCCACCTTGCTCCTGAGGTGCAGAAGGACCAGGCTGTGCTACTGAGTTGTGCCAGCATCCCACTCAAAGGATGGGTCATGGTCACTGGGAAGCTCACACAGGGAAGAGTAGGAATGTTCTGGGGTGGGGGAATGTGTGAGCACAAGGCATTAGTGAGCAGTCTCAGAATGACAGGAATATTTCTTTTCAGAACTATGAGCTGAGAGTCAGTGAACTATCCAGTGACAGCGGTCAGATGTTGCAGCAGGGGCCCTGGGAGCAAAAATGACTTGAAAGCAGGGTCTTTGAACTAACAACACGCATTACAAAACTGATGAATGGTCTCTGCCTCAAAAAGTCATTCAGTGTGATCAAATGATGGTATCCTACATCCAGCATAATAGCCCTTCCCTGGAGTTTGCCATGTGAGGGTTTCAGTCTTAGCTGAACTCTGGAGTAGAAGCCCTCTGCCTCTCGGTGAGGGCTGGCAACCTTTCTGCTTATTAGCCCCAGAGGGAAAGGAAAAAAAAAAAAGTCTATTGGATAAGAAAGCTCTGATAATAGAGCGATTGTCAGGCAGGCCTTAGAGAGCAGAGAACAGAGTCTTTTAAAAGAATATTGCTGACAAGTGGACTTTGTCATCCAGAAAGCACTTGAGATTCACCATAAACTGCTGAGAAAAATGCTCCTTTTTCTTAGGGGGGGAATCAGAGCGGGGGGCATGAGAGAAGGTCAAGGAAAAGTCTGTTCCCAGTAAGTACACAGAGCACTGTTGAGCCTGGCCTTACTGGGCAGCTGCTACTGGGTGGCTGTCAACAGCCTGACCCTTGGACCCTCTTATCCCAGGAGCTGCACCTCCTGGCAGTGTGTGGCACCCAGGGATCCAGAAGGGAGTGTGGCTGGGGCTGGGACAGCCAGGGGCTGCATTTCCCCACCGAGGAGGTGAGCTGCCAGACTTGCAGGTGCCTTTGGTAAGAAACAGCCCCTCCTGGGGGTGAAATAACCGCGTGTCCCTGAGGACAGCCGGTGGTGTGGTACTTTGTCACCTACAACATGATGGGAGGACAATACCCAATAATCGTGTAACTTACAGTAACCTTGGCTAGGAGGAACGGGTGATCCTGAGAGCCCAGGGGCAAGCACAGCAATACTGCGAATAAACAAAAAAGAAGCAAAAAGTAACTTCTAGTTTTGTTATTTCTTCCCCCCTGTTATTCAGAATGACAGCCGGGAGGGGGGCAGAGCTCCCCCCAACCCGAGCTGCCCGGGTTACCAGCACCCAGCCAGACCGAACCCGGCGCCTCCGGCTGCCCCCGGCTCTGGGTAGAGGGGTTGGACCAGCCCGGTCCCTCCCCGGTCCCTCCCCAGTCCCGCCCCGGTCGGGCCCTTCCCGTGGCTCCGCGAGGCGCGGGTGGGTGCGGGTGCGGGTCTGGACCGGGCCCAAGGAGGGACCCCCAGGAGCCCCGAGCAGAACCTGGCCGCTCCGCTGCCCCAGGAGGTGCCGGCGCCGGGAAGCGGCGGGTGAGTGAGCAGCTGAGGTTCGGTTCTGCCACCGGCCCGGCCTGGGCAGGGGTGGGGGTGCAGGAGCGGGGTTGGGGTGCGTGTCCCTGGGGTGCATCCCGCAGCTTCCCGGGGCTGGGAGGTGTGTGCTGGTGGGGACCCAGAACCCTGCCCCTGGGGTGCTGGGGCTCCGAAGGGCCAGAGGGGGGGGGCTTCGGGTCCCTCAGTGGCCCCCGAGAGCTGGGGGATGTTGTAGCACCCAGTGGTTCCGACCCGGGGCGTGCCCGTTCCGTGGTATCGGGGCTGCTGCTGAGGACAGGCTCTGCCCCCTCCCCGGCAGTGTTCAAGGCCAGGCTGGATGGGGCTTGGAGCAACCTGACCTGGTGGGAGGTGTCCCTGCCGCAGGTTAGGACTGGGTGGGAATTCAAGTCCCTCCCAACCTCACCGGTCTGGGAATCTGAGATTCATCCGCAGCCAGAACAGGGTCCGGAGTCAAACGTGGTGCTCTTCTCATCCCCAGGACCTCTGGCCAAGAGGCGTGTGTCCCTCACCTGAGGACAGGAAAACAAAACAGCATCTGGATCAGCTGAGCTGATGGGTCTGCTCTGTCCTTCTGCCTGTCACTGCTGCAGGGAAACACCTTCACCTCTGGATTTCTGTTTCCTGGTCTGTGGCCTTTGAGAAGGAACAGCTCAGAGGTGGTGATGGTGCAAAACGAGACCTCAGTTGCAATTAAAACATAATTTTTCCTCAAGTTATGCAACGGGGTGGCTCTGCCTAGTCACTGTCTGTCTGTCTGTCTGACACAGCTTTCTGTGCCACCGTCATGTCTCGGAGCCCCCCAGGTGGCTCTGTGGATGACAAGACCTTTCTCCTGGAGTACCGATGCCACCCGCTGCAGCCAGAGTCCCCCAGCCCCACATCCCCCCCTGGCAAGCACAGCTCCAGCACCACAGCACCCACTGCAGCTTCACCCTTGGCCCAGCCCCGCCGGATCATCCTCAGCACGGAGAGCCCGGCTGCGCTGAAGGTGGGGACCCAGCAGCTGATCCCCAAAAGCTTGGCTGTCTGCACCAAGACCAAGAACAACCCCTCCCGGCACCAAAGCTTCGGGGCAGCGAGGCCAAACCGGGAGCCCCTGGGCCCCAACCCAAAGCTGGCAGCTGTCCCCTGCGAGGAGGAGGTGGAGGAGGATGCTGGAGGGACCCTCAAACGCAACCTGAGGAACATGTCCTACCGGGCTGCCATGAAGGGCCTGGGCACCGACCTGGAGCCAGTGATTGCTGTCCCCTCCCTGGAACCTCTGCCAGAGGAGGGCAGTGCCCTGCCTGCCCCCAGCCACAGCAGAAGCAAGGTGGGTTTGTCACCTGGTGGCTCTTGGGCAGGGTTGGGGCCCTGGCTTTCCCTGCAGAGCCTTTTCCCTGCATTTCCTGAAGTTTACAGAACTGTGTGAGACTGGAGTGGAGCTGGTAGGGGCTTGCTGAGCCTGGGGAAATGGCTCGTGCCTTGGGAAGCCAGCGTGTCACCAGCAGATGCTGTAGGTCCCTGAAGAGCCTATAAATAGCTGTCATGGCTTTGGTGGGGGCTATGCCTGGCTGCTCCAGGCTCCTGCTTGTCCACATGGCTGCGGGATGTTTGCTGGGTGGGGTTGGCCCGTGTGTGGCTCCGTGGTGGCGGCTGGATGTGCACAAACATGGGTGAAGCAGGTCTGGGGAGAAGGAGACTTCAGTGCAGGCAAAGTCCAGGTACAGACAGGCAGATGTGAGAGGCAGTGGCATAGCTACACAGTGGTTTCAATCATGACCCCAATAATGTGAGGTGAGAGCTGAGTCACCTCAGGAAGGCAAACAAAAGCTTAGACAAAAAAAAATATCAGGCTGAAAGAACAGGGAGGTATTTGCTGACTGGCTGTGCAGGTAAGTTCTCTCCTTCCCTGAAGGGGTGGAATGCTTCCCAGAGCCACAGAAATACTCATTGGATCACATTCTCCTCTTCTTCCCCTTGCAGAGAACCTTTGGGCGGAGGCGGGTGCAGAAGCATGGTGGCTCCTTCAAGGACCGTGAGTGCTGCTTCCCCAGAGTGCCAGCTCCAGCTTCCCCTCTGCAAAGCAAATCCCTCCAAGTCCCTTTGTCACCTCTACTGCTGCTTGTCCCTAGCCTGGGGCTTTTGCCTCCATTTCCTCATCTGCAAGAGAAGCGTTTCAGCCTTGCCTTCCCGCTCCCTGGGGTGGGGATGCTGCCCTGTTCCCTCCTTCCTTCACTTGCCCCTGGCAAGCAGGGACGAGCCAGGCACTGGCCACAGGACACGTTCCAGAGCTGCTGGTTGATTGGTGCTGTGCAGTCTGACTGTGGCAGGGAGGTGCTGGCCCTGCCTCAGTGGTGTGCGGGCTCACGGCCAAGGGGATGAGAGATTGGTGGGAAGGGAAGAAGCTGTGGGCTGCAGCTGGGAAAGGCTTCGCTGACCTCTTGCCTTCTCCTCTGCAGAGCCCCGGCTCTATCAGGAAATCCGTGAGAGAGGTCTGAACTCTGTCAGCCATGAGTCAGATGAGGATTTGCTGGAGGAATCCATCCCAGAAGAGCCATCCCCTCCGGACACGGGTATCATGGTGCAGAGCTATCGCCGGGCGCAGGTGACCTGGAGCCAGCTCCCGGAGGTAGGGCCAGCATCTGGGTCTGCTGGGGTGCCCAAAAGGCCCTGCTCACCTTCACCATGGGCTGCTCCTCTGCTCCTGCCTCCTGGAAGCACAGCTGCATGTGTTTCAAGCTGTGTGTGTGGGTAATCCTGCATCACTGCCCTCTGCAATGCGTGGCTGCCCAGGACGCTGCGGGTGTGCAGGACCCAGCCTGGCCCTGCTGTCCTGGGGGAGAGGAAACTCCTCCCGCGGTGGGTGACACAAGGCTGGCCCAGCCCCAGACCGCACTAGAGGGCGTGCAAGGAGCGTGTGTTCACGGCGGTGGCTGCTGCTGATCCCAGGCTCTCTCCCTCAGGTGCTGGAAGCGGGCATCCTGCAGCGGATATCCCCCGAGGAGCGCAAGAGGCAGGAGGTGAGATGCTGCAGGTGGCAGTGGGGAAGCAGGCACCCCCTTTGGAAGTCACAGCACGGAGATGTTTTTTTTTTCCCTTCCAGTACCTTTTTAACCTTGGCCCAAAACCTGCCTTGGTGCAGGGCAGGCAATGCACGAAGTGATAGGGGGAACGCTGCTGCTGGAGAAAAGACATTTCCAATGGTTTTGTGCCAAATAAGATACAGAAAGTTTTAATTCACTGCTTTGTTTACTCACTTTGTGCTGTTCCATTTTCCCCACCTTTTTCAGGCAATGTTTGAGATCATCACCTCTGAGTACTCCTACATGCACAGCCTGAGCATCCTGGTGGGCCACTTCATGAGGTCGGAGGAGCTGAAGGAGACAATGACTCAGATGGAACACCACCACCTCTTCTCCAACATTGGTGACATCCTGACAGTCAGCACCAGGCACGTGTGGGCCATGTCCCCATCCCTGCTGCTCGGTTTGCACTGGAGATGTCAGAATCCTGGCTGTGTGGAGCTGACCCCATGCAGAAGGAATCCAGGACTTTGTTTCCCCTGGGGAAACTGGGGAAAAGTTGCCTTGGGAACATGGTTAAATATGAATCTGTTTGGTTTGTCCAGCCCTAACGAGTCACACGGTGAGGTTAATTAGAAATCCTCTCCTTAGCTTCTTCAGAGACCTGGAGAAGCGGCACCAGGAAAACGTCCTCATTCCCGACATCAGTGACATAGTGGAAGAACATGCCTCCAACCACTTCACCCCTTACGTCAGCTACTGCTCCAATGAAGTCTACCAGCAGAGGACCCTCCAGAAGCTGCTGTGAGTTCTGCTGTGTGCTCAGGCTGAGGAGCTGCTGCTCCCCGGGGAGGTGCCATCACTGCACCGCGCTTCCCGCGTCTGGAGAGTGGCTGGGAAAGGTTGGGAACGGAGTTAACGGAGCTTTCCTGTCCTGTTCCAGAAACACAAACCCCTTATTTAAAGAAACCTTGAAACAAATTGAAAGGAGAGCAGCCTGCGGGGGCCTGCCAATGATATCATTTCTCATTCTCCCTATGCAGAGAGTGACGCGGCTTCCTCTGCTCCTAGATGTAAGTCACACGGGGTCACTGCCTGGCACCTCAGAAGAGGTGACCATGTCATACCCATCTTTGGGACAGCCTTCTGCTTGGAATTCCATCCCTCCGGGATGCCTGAGCATCAGATCCAGGGTGATCTGCTGCTTGTGGGTGTCAGATGTGCAGCTTCAAGCTTTGTGAATGGCACTCTGTGTGTAAGGGACATCCACCTCAGCACCCTGAGGCTGTTCTGTGCCCTGTGTCTGGGTACCCGGGTGGGGTGGCACCACCACCTGGTTGGCCCAGGAAGGGGAAGCAGGTTTTGCACAAGCTTCACTGAAATACAGGACTCCTGGAGCCAGCTGCTCTAACCAGCAAAGAGCTGGATGTGGGGTTGCTGGGGGCTGCTCCCAGCCTGTCCTGGGCTGCAGCAGAGAGGGCCAGGGGGGTGCTTGGCATGAGGGGTGATGGTGCTGCTCAGGCAAAGCCCCAGCAGAACCAGATCCTCACCTAGGAGCTCTGTTAAACCTTGCTGTGAGGGCTGCCCTGCTGAGCACGTGGCACAGCCTGAAATCCCCAGGAAGTGGCTGACACACAGGTCTCGGGCTCGTAGTTTCACTAAAGTATCTTGTCTTGAAATTCTAGACTGTCTGTCAAAAAACAGAAGCCTGTACTGAAGCATATGGAGCTGCCACCAGAGCTCTGAAAGCCATCAGCAAGGTGAGGCCCTGCTTCCAGCTCCTCACCTTCCCTCCTCCAGTGCACTGTTCCCTCCAGCTGCCGTTCTGGCCTCCTCTTTTTTCCTTTTTCTCCTCATCTAATTTTTCTTCTTTCCTCTTTGGCCTGTCTTTTGTCCTTCCCTTTGGTATCATCTTCTCCATCACTGCTGCCCCTTCTCAGAACCTCCCTTGAGGTGACAGCCAGCTGTGACACTTGCTGCAGTTTTTGGAGATACAGGCAAAGAGCAGCAAACAAAGCAAAGCATAGAGGAGTGAAGGAGCAGTGGGCATTCACACAAAGTGATGCACCACGGAGATTCTGGCCACCAAAGTGGTGATGACAACTCTTCCTTTTGACGCCCTAAAGACCAGCTCTTGGTCATGTGCTCATGCTGCTCCTGGTCCATCCAAAGTCTGGTGGTTTGTCTTCTAGCTGGTTAAGAACTGCAATGAGGGAGCTCGTGCTATGGAGAGGACAGAGCAGATGTACACCCTGCAGAAACAGCTGGAATTTGGAAAGAAGAAGGTGAGGACTTGGAGCCAGTGATGGGGAAAAAAAAAATCTTCTGGGGTTTGATGTTAGAGTGGAGCGTTGGGCTTGACCCAGGAATCCTTCCAGGAAGCCCTGACCAACTGGAGCATGGCAGGGGTCTGGACTTGATTCCAACCTGTGAGGCAGGGGCTAAGTCAGCCTTTCCTGGTTCCCTTCCAGCCCTTCCCACTGATCTCTGCCTCCCGCTGGCTGCGGAAACGGGGGGAGCTGTGCCTGCTGCTCCCAGAGGAGGCAGGAATCTTCCGCCGTGGGGCAGGCAGGCTCTGCCACCTCTTCTTGTTCAACGATGTCCTGATCATCACCAAGAAGAAGAGGTAAGGCTGGAGGGGGCCCTTCCTATCCCTACACAACAGCGAGGGGGACTGACATCTCACCTTGTGAAGCAGAGGAAGAAATTCTTGAGATTTCCCTGTTTTGAAAAGTTTTACTGAAAAGTTCCTCGTTAGCCAGAGGGAAGTGCCCAGGTCCACAGCCCTTGGCCTGGCTCCTGTCCATGGGTGGCCAGCAGGGCCATGTCCCACCCCTGGGCATCACTTCATGTCCTTGCTGTGGTGGTCACCTCGCTGGCACCCACTGGGCTTCACCAGCCAGGGCTTTGACCCCAGGAGGCAGCTTCATCCCCGAGGTGCCAGTTGTGTCTTTGCTGCAGTGAGGAGAGTTACACCGTGATGAACTACGCCACGCTGGACCAGGTCACAGTGGAGAAGGTGGAGAACACAGACCCACCATCCCCTCCTCCTGGGAAAAGTGGGCACCTGCTCCGGGTGGTGATGGAGAAGGACAGCGAGGGGAGGAGGGAGGAGATTGTGCTGTCAGCAGAGACACTGTGAGTGGCCTGGTGGGGTTTCACAGGGTAAATGTCCTTGTTTGTGGGTGACATGGGCTCTCCCTCTGCCAGGAGTGACCGTGCCCGCTGGATCACTGCACTGATGCACAGAGGAAAGGAGAAGCCTGACAGCACTCCTAAAGGAGGTACCAACATGCTGGGGGCCATGGATCAGTCACGAGCTAGAGTCCAGGTGTCCACACATGGGGGGTTTTACCTGGTTCCTACCCACTCCTGCTGGAGAAGGGGCTGAGGATGCTTCCTGAGTGCCTGGAGGGGGCAGAAGGGGATGGGAGCAGGACTGGAGGGGTGGGCAGCCCCCAAGGGGGGTGAACTGGCTATACCTGCTCACCTGGTCCCCACTGTCCCCCTCTGCAGAGCTGACCCAGGTGGAGATCACCCGTGCCTACCTGGCCAAGCAGGCGGACGAGCTGTCCCTGCAGCAGGCTGATGTGGTCCTGGTGCTGGGAGGTGAGGATGGTAAGTGACAGCCAGAGGAGAGTGGTGGCCAGGGAAGGGGTAGGAGCTTCAGTGAACTGGAATTTTAGCAGTTTTCAGAGCCTTCCAGGAAGTTCCATCCATGCTTGTAGGGTCCATGTCCCTGTCCGGTCGGGCTGGGACCCAACAGACGACAGCCTCAAGCTGGCACCTCTAAGAGGTGAAGGTGCCACCAAGCACCCCGGTGGCCCTGGGTGACCATCTCTGTTCTTCTGCTAGGCTGGTGCTGGGGTGAGAGGCTGCGGGACGGGGAGCAGGGTTGGTTCCCCCAGGGCTGTGCTCGGCAGATCACCAACCGCTCCGCGGTGGAGGGGAACGTCCGCAGGATGGAGCGGCTGCGAGTGGAGACTGACGTGTAGGTGCACACCCAGGGAAGATTCCTCTGACATGCCTCGGGCTCTCAAGGCCTCTGCAGACTGAGCCCATGGCAAGAAGGGAGGGGGGAGATCCCTCCTTCCTGAATTTCATTTGTCCCGAGCCATCACAGGCAGTGAATCTTATTGTTCAGGACTGTTCTCTGTAGCAGCTGTGACAGCAGCTAATTCATGTGAGCCCTGGCATTTGGGTGATCCTGGCCAACACTAACATTAATCACAGAGTCACACAATCGTCACACTTGTTAAGGACTTGTAGAGATCATCCAGTCCAACCTCACTGCTAAAGCAGGATTGTCTAGAGCACATTACACAGGACTGCATCCAGGCAGGTTTAGAATGTCTCCAGAAGAGATTCCACAACCTTTCTGACAGTCTGTTCCAGTGCTTTGTTACTGTCACAATAAAGAAGGTTTTTTTCACATGATTAAATTGAACTTTCTGTGTTCCAGTTGGTGTCCATTGTCCCTTGTCCTATTGCTGGGCACTACTGAAAAGAGTCCAGTTCCATCCTCCTTACGTTTGTCCTTTAGATATTTATAGGCATTAACAAGGTCTCCTCTCTCAGCTAAACAGTCCCATCTCTCTCAATCTTTCCTCATAAGATTCTCCAGCCCCCTAATCATCTTTGCAGCCCTCTGCTGAACTCTCTCCAGCAGTTCCCTGTCTCTCTGGAACTGGGGAGCCCAGAATTGAACACAGTTCTCCAGATGTGGCCTCACTAGGGCTGAATGAAGGGGGAGGATGATCCCCTTGACCTACTTACCACACTTCTCCTAAGGCATCCCAGGACACCACTAGCCTTCTTGGTCACAAGGGGACAATGCTGGCTCATGGGTAACTTATTGTCTACCAGGACTCCAAGATCCTTCTCCTCAGGGCTGTTTCCAGCAGGTCAGCCTTTGACCTATCCCAATGGATGGGGGTGGTTCCACCCCATGTTCATTTGCCCTTTGTCTTTAGGTTCCTCTCTGCCCATCTCTCCAGCCTGTCCGGGTCACACTGGATGGCACCCCAGCTCTCCGGTGTGTCACACAGGAGCCTTGCCCGGCTCTTGGGACAGTTTTAGGGTGGCTCAACCATGGTGCCAAACATCTGTCTCACACTCCCTGATGATCCTTACCCAACCTAGAGCTCAACCAAAAGCGGGGAGAATCTCCTCCATGTGCCCGCCCTCCCACACTGCTCTCACCAAATGCCCGCTCTGCAGCCCCGACCCCCGGCTGCCAAAATGTCCCCACCAGAGCTCCATCTGGGAAGCTACATCAGTCCCAGTGGACACAGAGCTTTGGGTCACCATAGCTTTCTGTCAGGAGGACACCGTTTCTCCATGACCGAGCCTCAGCTGCCTCCCCACACAGCCCGCTGAGGGAGCCGCCATGTCACCCCCCCACCGCCCTCTGCCCGCCACGTGCGCTCCTCAGCCCAAAATGGCGGAGGGCGTGGTGCCGGCTCAAAAAGCCCCCAAAAGAGCCCTTTTCCGACGATTTTCACCGAGTTCCCCTTCCCCAGGGTGGATTTACCAACCCTGCAGTTGTTCCAAGGGCCCCACGGGTGCGTTCACACCTCGTTCACGCCCGCCTCAGGGCGCTGCCTGTGCCCGCACCGCCTCAGCACCCCCCCACCCCACACACACAATCTGCCCCCCAACACCCGCTTCAAAACCCCCCCAAACCAAACTCTCCCCGGCACTTTTCACCGCCATCCCCTTCCCCAGTGCGGACTTACCGACACCGGGGCTGCTCTCCGCGGCGAGGGACCTGGAGCGACCCGGGACAGGCGTCAGGAGTGGTGGCCCCGCTGCAAACTGCGGCAGCTCCGCGCTCTGGGAGCTCCCGCTGCCCCCCGGGACACCGCGTGTGGGGATGGGGGGAGCAGCCCTGAACCCGGAGCTTCAGGAGTTCAATCTCTATGCTGGATTTAATCCTGTTTCTCTCTCTCTCTCTTTTTTTTTTTTTTTTTTTTTTCCCCCGCTCTTTCTTTCTGCCCGCCCACCCCTTCCCCCGCAATAATTTCCCCGCTAACGCCTCTTCTCGCAGCACCGGAGGGGGGGTCCCTGGGTGTCACCTCCACATCAGGTGGACCCCGGGTTGTCCCCACCACGAGCTCTACCAAAGCTTCCTTCTGGTGGCAGCATTGCTCCACAGACACCTCCTCCCCAACAGCTGCCGGAAATCTCCACCATCAGCCGTAGCTAATTGCGAGAGTAATTGGCTGAGGCTTTTTGGTTCATTTCTTGCAACTGTGGAAGAATTAAAATTTTGCATCAGTGCTAAATAAGGGGAGGTAAAAAAAAAAAAAAAAAAAAAGGGACACCAGGTACATAAAAACAGGAAGCAAAGAAACTGTATTAAGAAATAGGAACAGGAAAAATAATCATGGTATAAAAAAAATATAAGTACAGAGTTGCTGCAGTCCCATGCTCAGACTGTTTGCTCCAGGCAGCTGCCAGGAACCACGGAGGCTTTTGTAATGGGACAGGATAGATCTGTCCTGGTGTTTAAGGCCATTTAAGAACATTCCCATGTTCTCCTGGAGCAGGGCCATTGGGACAGAGTACTCCTTTGGACCTCAGTCCCTGGCCATGTGGCAGCTGTCTGGAGAATCAGCAGCAAGACTGGCAGAGTGGGTCAGGGGCATTTGGCATGTGGACAAACTCTTCCTACTCCCTGGTTATCGACCGTACAACACACAATCTTAATTACACCATTTTGGTCCTTCACTACATACTTACATTAACATCATTTCTTCACAATAATGATATCTAATGCAAAAAAAAAAAAATACTGTTAAGGAAGAAATAAAATAAGAAAAGAATTAGCAAAAAAATTACAAGTTATATACAGATTAAAATAAATTCCATCAGGAAAAGAAACAATTTTTATTATTTTCAGTTGGCCTCCGTAGGAATAATTTAGAAGGCCAAGTGCCAGGGCTGTGCTGCATGTTCTTCTGACATGGTCAGCTCTCAAGCTCTGTTTCCACAAGAGATTTGTGCAAATACATGCTGGGCCCTGGCTGGGCTTTGTCTTGACCCACTGCTGAACCTCCTGGCTGTTCCTCCAGCCCCTTCCCAGCTCCTAGGCTCAACTGGGGTGGAAAATCAATGCAGGGTCCGTGGCTGGGGCCTGAACACTTGAACAGGGGGTTGCATTTACCAGACCATGCAAGAGCTTTGTGTCTATCCACACAGTATTTTTGATTGTTACACCTAATTTAGGCTTGGTTTTCAGTGGAGCCAATGAGACATTCAGCTCCAGTGGGCTGAGATGCTACTGGTATGAAAAAACAGCTCATGATGGCCTGCAAAGCTTGTGGAGAGAGCAGCCTGCACCATCAGCAAGGAGGGTGCTGTGGACACCAGCCATGGGCACTGTGCAGAGGGGCTGGGGTAAACACTACATCTGGTGTACAGTAAAAAACCCAAAACATTGGAAATTCAAAGTAAAAAAAAAAAAGTTCAAGTGAGGTGGTACTTCTATAGGAGAGCTGGGCACGCTCAGCCTTCGGTTCTGACAACACCACTGTACAGCTTCCCATAAATATCGTTGCATAAATACCTATTTTTGGCCATAATTTCAGCCCTCGCCCCCAGCCCAGCACCCAAAAGATGAAGGCCAGCATCAAAGTCTGTTGACCAGAAGCCATCACTTCTGACCTGCCCCTTCTGGTGCCCAGCTGAGGGTGAGCACCAGTGCTGGTGTCCATGTCCAGCTGCCATGGTGAGCTAGGGATGCTCCATGCTCCAGCCTCGCTCAGGCAGCTCCCAAAGCACCAGCTTTGTCAGAAAATGCTACCAGCCCATGTGTTTTGTAAACAGGTCCCTTAAATAGGTTGTTTGGCTTCTTCAGGTGGCTGCTTGGTGGCACCAAGGGAGCTTCAGTGGCCGCAGGACTTAGTGCTTGACCTGGAGTGGAGGTGAGAGGTGCTCAGCTGAGGGCAGATGAGGTGGATGGCCTGCAAAGAAATCAGACTGTCCTGCCAAGCCATCAGACCATCCTGTAAAGCCATCAGACCATCCTGCAAAGCCATCAAACCATCCTGCCACCCATCACCCAGCACCCACCAATGCCAGCAGGTTCACTCAGGGTTTGGGCAGAAATAATGTGGGGTTTTTCCCACCATGGTGGGTACAGGTGATGGGTTTGTTCCCATGGGCTCTGGTATCCTGGCTCTGCCAGGGGCTTGGCTGGGTGTAGGCTGCTCAGCAGATTTATTTCCCAACACTATCAGCCAGCACTGTCCCTCATGGCTAGGGTGACAGTGGACAAATGATACCAAACGAGAGCCTTGGGAAGAAGCTGGTGCTGCCCCACCTTACTGCTTTCAGCTGACATTACTGTACCAAAACCAACCATCCAGGGCCTGAGCACGGGTCCCCCAGCACCCCTCCCAGCACTTTTAGACTCCCCCCCTGCACCCCAAGGGACTCACTGTGCCCACACTTTACCTTCCTGGCAGGTGGGTCCCATGTGGCCGTTCAGGCAGAGGCACTGACCATTCCGAGGGTTGCAGTAAGAGGTGCTGGGGGGACACTGGCAGCCCAGGCTGCAGTCTGGGCCATACTGGGTAGGTCGGCAGTCTGGAGAGGGGCAGAAAGGCACTGGGGCTCAGCTGGTCCCCACAGGGCAGCAGGCAGAGCTTGCAGAGGAGGACCCTTGCAAGATGAAGCTTCTTGTCTCACTCCCCACCCCAGCCCATTCTCCAGTCCTGGTGATTCGGGACACCAGAGCATCTCCAGACCAACAAGATGTTCCTTCAGCATCTGAACCTCAGCCATTTAATGCTGGTGATCTAAACACCAGGGTGCTGGAGGCTGGGGGTGCATCTGCATTCAGATGTGAGTACAAGGAGCAGCTGATGAGGTGACTGCCACTGCTCAGACACCCTCAAAACACAAAGCCCCTTCCATGAAAATTCCACCCAACAAGAGGGGCTTAGCATCCATTTCAGGACTAAGATTCTAGTCTACACCTTGCACCTTTCTCACCTTCCCAAACTTACCTGAGCCACACTTGGGGCCAGTTTTCCCCGGGGGACACCGGCAGCGCCCCGTGGCTGGGTCGCAGGAGGCGTTACCGATGCAGTCACAGAGCTGCTGGCATCCCTCACCGTAGGTTCCTTCCTCACAGCCTGGTTGGAGAGGTGAGATACGGCACAGGCACTACCAGAGGGTGCCTCGGGGTCCCACCCATGTCGAGGGGAGCAGGAGGAGGAGGTGGGTACCTGTCTGGCAGCGCTCCCCACGGAGCCCAGCAGGACAGCGGCAGCGGCCAGTGGCTGGGTCACAGCCTGCTCCCTGCTCACAGTCACAGCGCTCCCGGCAGCCAGATCCATGGAATCCTGGGGGACAACCTGGGACAAGCCAAGCAGAGAGCTCCCTAAGCATGGGTGGGCTGAGCTGTAAACTCCTCAGCAAAGCCTCCAGCAGCCCAGCAGTGAACCCTTCCTTGTGTGCCTCCAGCTGCAGAGCACAGCGGCTCAGCTCCCAAAGGCTTCAGCTCCAAATGTTCCAGCTCCAAAGCGTTGCAGTTCCAAAGCAGCTCAGCTCTGAAGTGTTTCAGCTCCGAAATAATCTGCTCAGCTGCCCAACCCTGAGCTGCACAGTGGATTGGCACCTCTGTATCCTGTGGTCTCATGCAAAGGATAGGAATGACCTTCTCTGCTTCTGCTACCTGGGCAGGTTCATTGTCCACACCAGAAAAAGGAAGAGCCCATCGGTGCACACAGTGTGCAGAGGGTCACACCCTTGTCCTATGGTCCTGTTCTATGAAGGAGCTTCAGAAAACCACTCCCCACAAGCAAAGCCAAAGGTGTTCCAGCTGCCACAACTCACTGTGCTCGCAGAGGGCTCCGTAGTGTCCCTTGGAGCAGTGGCAGGCACCGGTCCCCGGGTCACAGGTGGCATTGTGCAGGCAGGCACAGCGGAGCTGGCAGTTGGCACCGTACCTTCCTGGTGGGCATTCTGCAGGGAAGATGGAGTGATGGAGCTGCTCAGCAGCTGGAGAGCCAGCCCTGGCCCAGCTCCTGCGCTTTAGAGAGCCCTGGTGTGAGAAGGCACAACTGGGGCAGCAGAAACTGGACCCAGTATGAAACCAACTGTGCAAGGCCCACAGTTCCTGGGCCGGTGCAGGACAGTGCATCCAAGCCAGGTTTACCTAATTCACAGGATTTCCCCATCCAGCCAGGAGCACAGGCACAGGAGCCGTCGGCAGCATTACAGAGACCCCCATTGTGGCAGGAGCAGGTCTGCTGGCAGCTCACCCCGTACTGGTGCTTGTCACAGCCTGTGGGACAAGAGCAGGTGGCAGTGGGCACATGGACCATGGCAGGGGTCAGGCAGGAGCACCAAAATGCAAGCAAAGGACTCAGGGCAAGGAAATTGGTTCCTGCTCAGGACCTTTTCTAGCCCACTACCCAAACCTGATCCCAGCATCACCCTGCAGCTGATATTTACCCTGCTGGCAGGTAGGACCCATTCTCCCTGGAGGGCAAACACAGTCTCCAGTGACAGGGTGACAGGTAGCGTTGTCCCCACAGGAGCAGATCTGTGCACAATCCTTGCCGTAGTGACCAGCAGGACATCCTAGTGAGAGGGAGACCATGAGCTGCCTTGGTCATGCCAAAGCACAGCTGGTGACATCTGAAGGCTCAAAAGGACAAACTTCTCAATGGGACATGAGCAAAGCCATGGGGATGCAAGAGGAGCCTGCAGTCCCAGGTGGCACTTCAGGACATGCTCCAGTGGGCATGGTGTTTTTTTCTGGGTTGACAGTTGGACTCAATGGTCATAGAAGTGTTTTCCAACTGTGACACTTCTGTGACAAGGAGCTCTCCCTGCTGATGGGTCACAGTGCAGGAGATGGTCACCGCAATGCTCCGCATCTCCTGCAGGGTCAACAACCCATCTGGGCACAGGTTTGGCACCAACCACCACTCCCTTCTTGCTGTGGAACCTCCTGCAAGCTCGTGTCCCCTCAGCTGTCCCCAGCACTCACCCACACTGCAGTCAGCACCGATGTACCCAGCTGGGCAGTGGCACATCCCGGTGGCACTGTCACACAGGCCCCCGTTCCTGCACTCGCATGGTCTCTGGCAGTTGTGGCCATACCACCCAGGGGAGCACTCTGTGAGGAAATGGAAACAAGGGCTTCAGTGTCTGGAAAGAGGAGAATGAGGTCCCAGGGGCTGCCTGATTTTGCAGGAGGCAAAAAACAAAACCCAGAAAGCACTTTTAAGTGGTCCCAACAATTCCAAGGAGCTTTGGACTGCTAAGAATGTCCCTGCTGATAATAAGAGCTGGTGATTATCCCACTATTCAAAAGGAAAATGGCAAAAAACCCCCCCATCCTGAGTGTGAACAATGTTTTGTTTACATGAACTTCTTGCAAACTCCTCACGGAGAGCCAGCACAGAGGGCAGAACCTCTGCTTTGTGAGGAGATGCTTCAGCACCAGCACCAGCACCATCACTGCCAGTCCTCCCAGCACCGTGCCCTGGGGACAAAGAGCAGCCTTGGGCCCTCACAGGTCTGTGAAGGAGAAGGGAAGTGAGCATGGACTCACCCAGCTGGCAGGTGGGGCCATGGAAGCCGGGGGCACAGACACATGCCCCAGTGACAGGGTGACACTCCTGGGTGGCTCCAGCACACTGGCAGATCTGACTGCAGCCCTCGCCAAAGGTCCCGGGCAGGCAGGCTGGCAGGAGAAAGGGCACCCAGGTGACTCAGATCCCCTCAGCATTTGCTATCCCACCCCTCTTCGCAAGACTTTTTTTTCCCTTCCTTTTTATTTTAAGCCAGGCTTCAGGAAGCCTTTTATTACAGTGAAAGTTCTCTGCCACCCAAAAAGCAAAGGGAGCCACACTCAAATGGTTCCTTGACTCCAGCAGAGACCTGGATTAAAAAGAAAACCGAGTACTTAGAAGCATTAGGTGCCTTTTGCAACCCTGGCCCTGTCTGCCCCCTGGATTCCTGCAAACTTCCATTCCCCCCAGACATGGTACATGCACCCCTGTCCCCTGGGTAAGGAATGTGCTCACATGCCTCTGTCTCTTCCAGACTTGCTCATACCCACAGGAGCTCGTTTTAATACTGATTTATTGCTAATCCCCTGGATAAATTCTGGGCTCTGGTTTCCCACTTGGCTCCTTGCACTTTGCTAACACTCTGCGGGCATGCACTCAGCTGCCAAAATGTGAGCTGCTCCTTGGCACAGCTCGCTCTTGGCGGGGCTTTTTCTTGTTTTTCCTTTCGTTTTTTGGTCGTTTTTTATTTTTGTTTTTTGTTTTCTTTTTTTTCCTCCTCTCTATTTTATGCAGCAACTGCTTGACCCATCATGCTCCCAGAGCCTGTCAGCAGGTCTGTAAGAGGATCACTCCCTCCTCCCTACGTTTTTCACATCCAGAGCCCGTGAGTCCCGGGGGGCAGCCGCACTGTCCGGTGACATGGTGACAGGGCACTCCCAGGGGACAGGCACAGCGGCTGGCACAGTCCTTCCCAAACGAGCCCGGCAGGCATGCTGTGGGAAAACAAGCAAGGAGATATAAGTGTCCTGACTGGATTTCAAGCTGTCTGTAATGCCCAAAACCTCTGAGAGCCTCTGGCCAGCTCCCAGCCCCGGTGCCAGGCGGGCAGCATTTCGTGCAGCAGCCCAGGCTGTCACCTCCTCAGAACACTTTGCCACAACTTGTAGCTCTTATTAAAAACCATTTTTCTCCCAGTGCTGGGGATGTCCCCAGCCATGGGACAAGGGACAGGTCTCACCTTTCTCGCAGCGCCGGCCCCTCCAGCCCTGGGGACAATCGCAAGCGCCAGTAACGTGGTGGCACGAGACGTTGTCCCCACAGTCACAGGGCTCTTCACAGCGTGCCCCGAACAGCCCCTTGGGGCAAGCTTCAGAGGTGCAAACACAGGAGAGACAAAAATTACACAAAGCTGGTGATGTGTGTCTGTTTCAGTCCAGTGGCTTCACATTATTTATGTCCCTTTCATTCCTGCCAAGGCAGAGTGGGACTGTGGCAGACAAAGGTATTATTGCTGGGGCAAGAAGTGCAGAACCCAGTACATGCAGTACCAGAACCATGCACCAGTCAGCACTGCAGGCAAAAAATTTATGAACCTCATTGTCACTTCTGCTTCATGAATGAATTCAATTTAAAAAAAAAAAAAATCTGCAAGTCCCTGCACCACTGTCCAAACAGGTCACTTGTCCCTGCATGGAGTAAAGAAAGATTAACTCCTGCTCCTCTTCAAATAAATGGAATGACATTTATCCAAAAATAATCCTGTGTGCTTTCACTACACAGGCAGTAGGATGAGAGGCAAAGGGATTGCTGCCCTGCCTCGTATCCCTGCTTGGAGCCTGCTGCGCTGAAACCCAAATTTTGTGTCTTTGACTTAAAAATGTGTCATCCCCCACTCCACCTTGTACAGTGCCAGGTCAGGACCCCTCGGTGCCCCACTTACGGTTCTGGCAGTTCTGGCCCGTCCAGCCGGGCTGGCAGAGGCAGTGGCCGGTGTGGCGGTCACAGAGTCCCCCGTGCTGGCACTGGCAGCGCTGCCGGCAGCCGTCCCCGTGCTCACCTGGGGCACACTCTGCAGGGAGGCACACAGTGAAACATCCCCAGACACCCACCCCGTGAAATAAAGACCCCTGGGCACCTCCCTGTAAGCACCACCACCCCCCTTGCTTATGGGTGCACCTCCAGTGCTGAGCATGCCACCTCCAGCCTTCGTGGGAAAACAAGTCCAAAACGGGACTGCCAGAGCCAGTCACTCACCCAGCTCACAGGCCAAGCCTGTCCAGCCCGCAGGGCAGGCACAGAGCCCTGTGACAGGGTCACACGTGCCACCGTTCTGGCAGAGACAGCGCTGCAGGCAGCTCTCCCCGTAGAAGCCCACCGGGCAGGCTGCAGGAAAAGCAAAGCAAACACCCTGGTGAGAGCAACCAGAGGCAACCACCCTCTCTGGTAGCCTGGCAGAGACAGAGGTGGGCGGACTGGTGTGCAACAAAAGCCACTGTCCCTCCCAGTGCAAGTCAGCACACTTCTGGTGCTCCTGGAGAAGGGAAGCTCCGGGCTTCTCTCTTGGTGAATGAACCTGGAAGCGCTGCACGGATAATTACAATCTGGGTTGCAATCTGGCCCTGCTGCCTCAGGTTTCTGTGGTGGCTCCTCCATTAAAACCTCCTACCACCCCCCCAAAACGGCACTTTTCACACAGCCTGGGTTAGGAAGTGACTGTAAGGTGTGTTACCTTCCTGGCAGGTGGGTCCCCTCCAGCCAGGCGCACACAGACATCGGCCGCTGACGTGGTGGCAGGAAGCACCATTGAAGCAGCTGCAGGTCTGGCTGCAGTCCTGGCCGTACCTGTTCTCCTGGCAGGCTTCGTGGGAGCAGAAGCAGGCAGGACTGTTAGGCATGATGGAGGGCATCAGCCAGACTCCTGCTGACCACCCCAAGTGAATGGGTCTGGGAGAGGAACCCACAGTAGTTCCTGGCTGCTTTGGGGGGGGCTGGGGAAGGCAGCAGCTGTACTCTACAGGTGGCTGACCTCCAAACAGTCACACAGGGCACTGCTGGCCTCAATGTCACATCATTTCATCTCTTTGGAAACTATTCTGTGGTATGCCCAAACCCTTGTTACGTTCCACAACAAATGACTCAGCCAGATCCCCTCCAGTTCCTCTCCAAAACCAAATACTCCTCTGCAGCACACAACCAACTTCCACACAGAGAAATCACACGTGGCAAACAGAAACCAAAACCTCTGGCCTTGCTCCATCCCATCCCATCCCATCCCATCCCATCCTATCCCATCCTATCCCATCCCCAGCTTCTGAGGATCTGTCCCAGGACACCCAACACCCACCCTGGCTGCAGCGGGGGCCATCCCAGCCTGGGGGACAGTGGCACTGGCCGGTGACATGGTCACAGTGGGCACCATTCAGGCAGTCACAGGCTTCTCGGCACTCCAGACCATAAAATCCCTCAGGACAGGCTGCAGAATACAAAAGATAAATCCCCACAAAATGCCTAAAGAGAGCAAGCTGGAAATCTCCCACCAAGAGGAGAGGTGCCTCTTGGTGTCCCTTTTTCCTGCCATTAAGATGGACCAATGTGACAGCAGCCTGCTAATGGCTCTGCCCCAGCAGGGCAGCAGAATATGGGCTGCCTGTCCTTTGTGGGCTCTTAAGGACAGGAAAATGCATCAAAAGAGCAATGGCTTCCCTTGGAGATGCTGCTCCAAGACCCTGTGTGTAACGTGTACGTACATGGCCACCACAGCAGCCAAATTTACTCCTTGCTCACACTGTATTAGTTGGTTTTCTTTTTTTTCCTAGGCCTTTTCCCTTCAGAATTAAAACCAGAGACTCAGCAGCTTGCAGTCACACTGTTTTCCCTGTCATCATTCGGAGGGATTCTCCTTGGTAAGGGGTAGTAAAGTCAGACAAGGAGTGCAGACCCCTGACACGGAGCTGGTGCAGGAACTCACCGTGCTCACAGAAGGTTCCTCGCCAGCCCGGGCTGCAGGTACAGGCCCCACTGACATGGTCACAGGCAGCCCCGTTGTCACACTGACACTGGTGCTGACAGCTCAGCCCAAACCATCCCTCCGGGCACTCTGGTGAGCAGAAGAAAGGAGCTTGAGGAGCCTGCTGTCCTCTCCCAGCATCCCCAGGGAGCTGAGGCGGGAGCTCAGGCTTTGAAGGGAAATAAAATTATTTGGGAGATGCTTTGTTACAATAACCTGGGGTCTGTACCCCCCAGCAGCACTCACTCTGGTGGCAGTGGCTCCCGGTGTAGCCGGGCTGGCAGAGGCACTGGCCCGTCTCGGCGCTGCAGCCCCCGCTGCTGCTGCTGCAGTTGCAGGGATGGGCGCAGTCGGGACCCCAGCGCCCGGCATCACAGGCTGGAACAGAGGGGGGGGATCAGCCCTCAGCACCCTATCCTGCTCCCCCGGGGAGCACCGGGCAGGCACAGAGCTGCTGTCTCCCTGGGGATCGGTCTGTCCGTCACAAGTTGGGCAGGAGGACAAACACGTCCTCCAAAAAGGCAGCGAGGAGGGGACAGTGAGTGTGTGTTTGGTGGGAATGTGCTCTGCAAGCAAGCCCGAGAAAAAAGGCAGCAGCAGGGCAGAGCAGAGAAAGCTGAAGGATTCCAGAGGGAGATTTTTCTGGCAGAGGCATACACAAAGGTGACAATGACACCAGTGACAGGGCAGCTTTGTCAGGACAGTGTCTGCGGGGAGTGGTGGGGAGCAGGGAGCAGGGCCCGTACCTCTCTGGCAATTGTAGCCTGTCCAGCCCGGCGGGCAGCTGCACGTCCCCGTCACAGGATGGCAATGTCCCTCGTTGCCACAGCTGCAGCTCTCCTGGCAGTCTGGGCCAAACCAGCCAGGTGGACATGCTGCCAACACAGACCCAGACTCCTTAAGAACGGCCACGGTGACACCGCGGTGACAGCTTCGGTCCCCAGCGGGGTCTGCGGAGCCACCGTGGGCACCAACCTGCTTGGCTGTGTGTGGTGCTCAGCGAGGGACTAAACCTCCCTTTCTGCTGCTGCAGAAGTCACCACTCTAAAGACAGGACTAGAGGGACAGCCAGGGAAGGACCTGGTCCCAAAGCACTCGCCCTGCTGAGTGTGGCAGTGCCTGGTGGCAGAGTGTGCTCTGCTCACTAGAGCAGGTTCTCCAGGTCAATAAATAGTCCTTATTTCCACTGGAGATGTTGAGGCACAAAGGCCCCAGCATCAGAGCACTCACCATCCTGGCAGAGGTGGCCGGTGTAGCCGGGGGGACACTGGCAGGCTCCAGTGACAGGGTCACAGCTGGCATTGTTGGCACACTGGGGACAGATCTCCTGGCAGCCCAGACCCCAGCGACCATCAGGGCAAACTGGAGCACGGGCAGAGAGAGAGGACACACAGAAATGGGGATGAGAACTGAGGTGTCAGGGGGGAAGGTTTGTTTTCTGGGGCAGGACAGTGGATCCCCAAGGACAAGGTTGCTCTGTGGGCCCTCTGAGGCTTGATCTCACTCCATTTCTTTAATGTTAATTTTGGATTCACATCCTCTTGTGGGGAGCTCCTTGCTTGGAAATGGTGCTGCTGTCAGCAGCAAAGGGTCAGTCAGCATCCCCAGACCTGCTTTTAGTTGCAAAGGAGAAGCCAAGGGCTAAGAACTATGGAGAAATCCTTATTTAACTGCTCCTAAGTGGCTCTAGGGCCTGGAGAGAAGTCAGTTCAAAATGTTCAAGCACTGTGCATGTGTGGGTTTCTTGCTCAAACTATCAGGAGCAGGACACTTACATATGATTAATATCTTCCAGCTGCTGTAATAGCTTCTAATCATGTACAAGTTTTCAGTTTAAAATTTTCTAGTTTTTCATCAGTTAAAGAGTAATATGGCAAAGAGAATTAAAAATGCATATCAGTAAAGAAAGACTCCTGTCCTATGTTAAGGACTGCAACAACTGAAAGCATATTCAATTTTTTTCCTAGGTATGCTGTTTGCTCATACTCCACTCAGCTTCAACACCAGATTAAGCCAGCTGAGGTTATTGTTGAAGACTTACCATCAAACTCTGCATTTATTTATTTCTTTCTCATTTTCCATGCAGAGGACTCTCGTTGCACTAGATATCTTTAAAGCTAATTTTAGCAAGAAGAAAAGTATCAGCTATAGGCCTAAATCCCTACCTCTGTGCCCTTGCTGCTGCTGGCTCCTCACCTTGGCCGCAGCGGTGGCCGGTCCAGCCCGGTGGGCAGCGGCACTGCCCGGAGCTCGGGTCACAGGGTGCTCCACCACAGGAGCAGAACTGCTGGCAGCCAGCTCCAAACCTCCCCTCTGGACACTCTGCAATGAAAACAGTGTGTGAAAATTGCCCCCAAGAACAACTGGCGGAAAAAAAACTGTCCCAGCCCTTCCACCACCAGCCCTTGACTTTCAGAAGATGCTGTGAGAGTGCTGGATGCCCTGGATGAGTCCTTCCAGAGGCTGGATGCTGGGTTTTTAGGAAGCAGCGATGTTTGCAGCAGGTACATGGGTGTAAAATGATAAAGAAGGAGCATCCCCATCCAGAGGAGGAGCCACTGCTTCCCATTTGCTCTGCTCTGGGTGCTGTGGGTACGACAGATGCCATTGAGCTGTTTGCTCTTTGTATCCAGTGACACAACCCAGTAGCCAAATTGCAGTGTGCAGAGGGAAGGGCTCAGACCTGGAGATCATTAAATCCTACTCAAGCTCAGTGCTCACAGTCCTTGAAGTCAATGTCTCATGAGTCTTGGTAAGGCAGATGCGAACACACCAGAAGCCACAAATCGTGGAGGAAAAGCACACCAGCGTGGAGATTTCAAGTGACACAGTGGAGATTTTGTTATTCCTCCTCTTTGCTAATTGATGGCAGATGTTTTTCTTCACCCTTTAATAATTTCCAGATCCAAACAACAGCCAAGAGCCTACTATTTCTACACAAATATTTGTGTTATTTCCTGTGACTCTCCCCTACAGGCTTAAGCTCTTTTCTTATTCTTTTTAAAAATATCCCAACTGAAAGCACCCGGCCTGCCGCGGCGCCGCGTGGCTCTGCAGGCAGCAGTGTCCCACCACGAGGAGGTCCAGGGGTGACAGGACCCCTGCCAGGGGACACAAAGCTGCTCCCTCCTTCTCCTGGGGCTGTTGAGCTCCGCTAGCACTTGCTGGCACTGGAACTTTTTGTGACAATCTGGACTTTTTTCTCTAGCCAACAGACCAACAACACCAGTCATGGTGTTGTGCAAGACAATCATGTGCTAGCAGCACAGTTAGATTAGCAGCTATAAATTCTGGGGTGGGTGTGGATGGAATGCTTGGTGAAACACAGTTTGGTGTAGAAATTCCCAGGATGCTCGAATCATGACTCGGATGCTGACCACTACAAGCCTCTTCATGCAGCATCTCTCCTCTTTGCAGCGTGTCTTCAGGTATGGACATCAGGAGTCCAACCTTCTGCATTTTCTGCTAATTCCATCTGGCTGAGCAGGAAACAGCCCCACAAGAGGGGGAGGTTGTTCCTTCTGTAGCTGATCACCTCTGCGCCGGGCAGCAGTTATCTTCCAAGAACCATGTTCAGGGTTTATAATCATCACCTCATGCCAATGACTCATTGCCTTTAGGTTCACTCAAAACACTTTTGTTTGGAGAAAGTCAAACTCTCTGACATCCTGGCTATCACCCAGCACCTTGAGCAGCTGTGCCCTCAGGACCTGAGTGGCATACAGAGCTGGGCAGTAGTTACCATACTGTCAACTCTTTATGTGAAGAGCAGGGAACTGCTCCAGGAAGTTCATACAGAGGCAGAAGCTTAAATCCTAGTGTAAATTATATCTTCATTCTATAAGTGAAATATAAAATTTTCTTTTCCACTTGCAGATCAAATAGATCTTCATCATGGAACAGAAAATAGAGCAGAAAATAGTGTATCAATCTGCTGAGCATCGATTGCCTGGAAGTAAAAAGACATCAAAGAGGGGAGAAAGATAACCAGGTATCTACTGCTTTCATCTACAAAAGCAAGATGCCCACGTGGCAGGATAAAGTCAGACCTATGGCCATTCCAGCTTTTCAGCCCCAGCAGCTGCAGGACACAGTGTTCTGACAGAGCACAGGAGTCCTGGGAGGCCTTTCCTGGTGCTTTGTATGTGTGAGGCATGGTGAGCTCCAGGCAGGCTGGGAGCTGCCTTACCTTGGTCGCAGTTGTCCCCGTGGTAGCCCTGGGGACATTCCTTCTGGCACTGTCCAGTGACGTGGTCACAGGGCACATGGGGAGAGCAGCTACACTTCTCCTTACACCCCTCCCCGTAGTAGCCAGGCGCACAGTCTGCTCACAGCCAACGGGGAAAGGAAGAACATCTGGAGTTACACCACTGACCCAGCAGAGCCAGCTCCAACAGACAGTCTGGGGAGGGTGGGAAGTGAGTTCAGGGGGGAGGTTGGGGGGCAGAAGGGATGGATGCTCCCTGGCTACTCACCCTCCTCGCAGCGCTTGCCACGGTAGCCGGGTTTGCAGCGGCAGGAGCCGTCCCGGCTGTCGCAGTCCCGCGTGTTCTGCTGCAGGCAGCTGCACTCCTCCGAGCAGCCCGCACCGAACGCCCACTTGGGACAGGCTGGAGGCAGAGGGGACAGTCACACACACACCCCTGGGACAAACGACAGACCCAGCCCTGGCCCTTCCCAGGGATGGTACCCAGGAAGGCTGTAGTTCCAGAATAATACAAGATTTATAAATATGGGGTAAAACAGGTGAGGAGGAGCATACCCAAGTGGCAGTACCGTCCGTACAAGCCAGGGTCACACAGGCAGGCTCCGTAGATCCGGTGGCAGCGACCCCGGTTGGCACAGTTGCACTTTTTCCTGCACTGTTTCCCAAAAAAACCTTTAGGGCACCCTAGTAATAGAGAGAGGTTTCATGGGAAGATGAGCTAATTTCAGCCTGTCCTTATATTTCTGGCAGGCCACAGGAAAACCAAACGAAGCCCAAAGCTGTACAGCACCAGAAATGAGCTCGGGCAGAGGATGCAGCAGGTGCTGAAAAGAAGGCTGGCTTGGTTTTCTGACCAGGAACATGCTTGTGCCTCAACACAATAAGTTGATAGGAGGGATCAGGTTCCCTGCATGAGCCCAGCACCCTCTTTGGCCTGGCAGCCAGCCCTCCTGCCCCTGCACAGGGCACCCACCAGCTCTGCCACTCAGTTGCAAAGGGCATGCCAGAAAGCTCAATCCATGAGGCTGTTCCTATTGATAAGTAACAGTGATATTTGCACTATTAAAGGAATAAAATTATTGTTCTTTCTCTGTTATGCTAAAGACCTTAATATTAGAAGCACATGAAAGACAGACTGTGTCAGCAGAATGTGCCAGCCAACATCTGTCCAGGCAGCAGATGCCTTCTCCTGAACAGTAAGAACAGCCGAGGGTTTAAGCAGAGGAAATGCCACCCTGGGACAATAGATCACTTCTTCATTGTTTATTTTAATCTTCCTGTTTTTTCTCTGTACCCCTCAATCATCTCCTTCCTACAGAAAGAAAATGTTGGGGTATCTCTTGCATTCATTTACATTCTGCTTTGTTCTCCTCCTTCAGTAATATTTCCCATATGCTCCTGACCTTTTTTGTCTGAAGACTTTTTGTCTGAATCTCTTATTGTTTCACTTTTTGTGTTTTTAGATTATGCCCCCAGATTTTAACTCTTTGGGAGCAAGAAACAAATACCAAGAGCAGTGACAGCTCCTTTGGATGCACTGGGCAACTACTGTTGTCATAACTTTTCAATGCTTTGATTTTTCTTCAGCAGAAAATATCTCCATCTTTCTGTAAATTCACTAAACATTCATTTTTTACATTCTTTTCTGTGTCCACCACTGAAGTGCTCAGTGAAATAGATATTGCTGCCCATAGTCACTGCTGAGTAACAAAGCTCTTCCAGTGCAATGAGAAGGCATATGACCTGGAGCACTGCTCTGTGTTCTGTGAAGAATCCCCTTTACCATCTTTTCCTTATTAAAAGGACATTTTTCCATGCAAGACCAGGTGACCCACTGAGTCAGATGGAGCAGGGATGTGCTGGAGCCACTCATACTGAGATGATTCAACTAAAGAGCTGAAAGACGCTTTCAGTGAACAAAGGGAGCAGTGTAAGGTGGTCTGTGGAAAACATTTTAAGGCTTCAGAGAAGCACAACTGGAACATCAAAGAGTGGCACCAGAGAGAGCTGTAATATTAATTAATCAAACAAGAGCAAAAGCTCTACTGATAGTTGTGAGCAGCAGTGAGGAGCTGCTGGGGAACAGCCCTGGCCACCGGCAGCTCAGGGATATTGGTGTTTCCTTACAGGAGAAGGTTTTAAGGAGCATGTTTGGGAATGTCCTGCCTTACCATCCTGGCAGAGGTGTCCAGCCACGCCGGGCGGGCAGCGGCAGGCGCCGGTGACCGGGTCACAGGTGCCCCCGTTCTGGCAGAGGCAGCTCTGGCTGCAGTTTGTGCCGAAGGTGCCGGCTGGGCAGGCTGGGGAGAGAAGAGGAGGGTGAGGGTCAGGCTACTGCACCCAGGGCAGGGACAGGGAAGGTGTTCTGTCCCCTGGCCCAGCATCACTCACGCTGGTCACACAGCACACCGGTCCAGCCGGCCAGGCAGTCACAGCCGCTCTCCTCCGTGGTGCACATGGCTCCGTTCTGGCAGTCCTGGCAGGTGAGGCTGCAGTCAGGGCCAAAAGTGTGCTCCAGGCAGACTGCAACGAGAGGAGCAGGGGGTGAAAAGCCTTCCCAGGGCTGCCTCAGCATCTCAGAGAGTTTGGGCAGAGAAACTGACAGAGCTACATGCATTTGCTGTAACATTTGTTGTTCTGTGCACATAGAAAAGGCACCAGATAAGTGGAGGCAGTTAAAAGCCATGCAGATGTGGTGCTTAGGGATATGTTTAGCACTGGACTTGGTAGAGCTGGGTTAGTGGCTGGACTGGATGATAGAGGTCTTTTCCAACCAGAATGATTCTGTGATTCTGTGAAAATGATTCTATGACTCCTGTGGGCAAGCTCACCAAACAGAAGTAAACCCATCACGCATGATTCATTCTGAAGACTTCCCAGAAAACTATACCATTTACCACCACTGCTAAATACCCACCAAACTTTTCTGAAAGTGTGTGCTCTCCTCTTGCTTCCATCTCTTCCTCCTCTTCTTCATAGTCATCATTCAAGAGCTGGGTAAACTCATCTCTCAGGATTGCAACGTGAGGGATGGGGCGGATAATGGGGCTCCGAGCATCCAGGGCTTCCACAGGGTCCTCTAGAGCTAGGGAAGCAGTCAGGGAGATGACAATATCAAAATGGGAAATAATACAAGATCTTTAAGAGGTGAAGAGAATGACAGAACCCCTGTAATAAGAAAGGGAGACAAGGAATATCTGTCCAGGGCTGGTGCAGCTGATTTTGCACTTACGGATGCAGCTCCTTCGGTCTTCATCCAGTTTGTGTCCAACCTTGCAGCCACACTGGAAAGAGCCCAGGTGGTTCTGGCACGTGTGTTCACATCCACCATTACTTGCAGAGCACTCATCGACGTCTAGAAAACACAGGACACCACAATGTAATGGGAGCGAGGTGCCAGACATACTTCTGCCCACAGAGCAGCTAGCAGGCTGGTGGCATCCCCTCTGGCACCTCTGTGAAGCCTCCCAGCTCTAACAAATGAGTGACACTATCTAAGGGGTTCAGAGAACACAGGGTTTCAAAGCACCATGTGCTGAGATTAAGCTCACATCTCTCACTGACTTGGGAGAAACAAGTGGGTCAGCTGGGTTCTTCTTCTGAAATGTTATTGGAGAGTTTGGGTGGCGAGTCCAGAGTGCTGGGCTGGTGTATGGAAGAACTGAGCTGCTGCAGGAATAAGCAAACTAAGGAGGGTGACAAAGTGCAGAAACCAGGAGTAGGGGATCCCCTCTGTGTGTGTCTCTGCTGCTCCCTCTGCTCACCATCACAGCCGCAGCCGTCAGTGCCCAGCCGGTACCCCGCCTGGCAGGCACACTCGTAGCCCCCGGGGTAATTGTAGCAGTCTTGCTGACAGCAGTGAGGGCCATTGTCACATTCGTTGATATCTAAATGAAAAACAAAGGGTGCTGGCTCTTAATCCAGGTCTAGCTCTTCAGTGGTGACAGTACTTGTTAAAACTGCTCGGTGACCAGTTGTGGGCAGCCTGGGCTGATCTGACTGCCAAAGGCTGAGCTGGTGTTCATGCTTTCCTCTTGCAATGAGTGAGTCTATTGACACCAGGTCATCCTCAGCAACGTGTTCCCAGCCCAGGGATGAATCCTGAATCCTAGAGGATGGTGGGAAGTTAACCCTGATTTCCCCCTTGCCTTACCAGTGCACGTCTTCTGGTCCTCCTCAAGCCTGTAGCCAAAGTTACAGGTACAGACTGGGCCCAAGCTGCTGTGGTGGCATGTGTGGGAGCAGCCCCCGTTGTTGACCTCACAGCTGTTCACAACCTCCATTTCTATCCCTGGAAAAGATGGGAAAGGCACCCTGGTTAGGATCCTGCCCTGTACCCTGCACACACAGCTGGCCCGTGCCCTCCCTTGGGCCAGCCCAGCTCCTGGCACATTCATTTTGTGTGCACAGCCCTGCTGAGGACAAGTGACCTGTCATGGGGAGAGGATAGAAATAGTCTTGTTCCCATTGCCGGGCTGGGAAGTGATGTATAAAAATAAACCAACGGATCCCAGGCAATTCCCCATGAAGCCTCTTAGGGACAGACTTGTGGAGCAGGCTCTGGACAATCTCTGAGATGAACCAGACTGCAGACAAAACTGCTCCCATTCCTGACAAGCTGCAGTGTGTGCTGCCAACCAAAAGTTGGCTCAGCCTTCGGAAGTACAGAGCTGTTCTGATGCCAGCTAGAATTGGGAGCAGCAGAGCACAGCTAACTATGGAAATGTCCAGATGCCTACAGCTACAAATGTTACTGACATGTCAGAAATGGCAAGCACAAACATCAACAGCAGCCATACATCTTCCTAGCTTGGCAAAGTTCATGTAAACTTCAGTCTAGTAAATTAAGTTTTCTTAAACTAAAAGAAACTTGTACCATGTAGCTTTGACTCAGTCCTGAACCTCAGGAAAACATTTTTTGAGTTTTTAGTGTGCTCCGTCTGAAGGAAGATGAAAGAAAGGGAGCTTGATGCTCCCCAGTGGGCCCGTGTGTGTCAAAACCAAAAGCTGTGCCACAGTGAAAGACTATCTTCCAGATTTCACAACAAGGATACAGTCCCTCTGTCCTTCATTCTCTTACTTTAATGCAAGGTCAACCAGGGTTGACCAGGCATAAAAGAAGCCTGCTAGAAAGGGAAGGGAGAAACACTTTTCATACAAGAAAGCTACTTAATTCTCTAGCTGGCACCAAAGTAGAGGAATTATTAATGGTTATGGCAATGAGCCACAACTGGAGGAGCCATGCCAGAATATGAGCAGTGCTTGAGCTTCCACTGGCCCTGCTGGCAAAAGGGCCCCTCCAGGACTGGCACTGGGAAAACCAAGAACTGAGCAGCAATAAAGCTGCTAAGCTTTTTGTCACCTGTGGGGGCCAGTTAGCCAGTGCTAAATGCTGATAGTTTTGCTTTGGACCATCCTGCTGATGTGTGTTAGCTCAGCAAAGATGTACGGACAGTCTGGGTCATTCTTGCATAATAATGTTTATTTCTTTTCTTGATGAGAGCAGATGTGATCACTTCACTAGCTCAATTCCTTCTTCAGTTACACATCTGCAGCTGACAGAACTCATCCAACAAAGTCCCCAGGAGCAGAACTTGGCCCATTTAGAGCCCAGTGCTGCCAGATGAATTGCCTAAACCAGCAAAAGTAGCTTCATGGTAACTTTAATGATCAGACAAATTTTTTTATCTTGGTGGCAGAGTAAACAGCCCCGAACCTGCTCGTGAAATTCCTCAAAAAAGACTGCTCTTTGGCCCCACCATATCCCAGAAGGCAGTGCACAGACACTTGTCTCAGAAGCCAGCCCCCAGAGATGGGGCCCTGGTGCAGTACTCACGGTAGCACCGCTTGCCATCCGCTCCCAGCTCGTAGCCCGGGTTACAGGTACACTTGAAGGACCCATGGGTGTTGAGGCACTGGTGTGCACACATAGCTGCTCCGCTCAGACACTCGTTCACATCTGTGAGAGATGAGCCACCCATCAGCAGAGGAGGTTGAGCCATAAACATTTTTTCAAAGGGACAGTTATTATGATATTGGAGGTTTTCACTCTTTTCTTGCACCCTAAAGTCTTCACTGGGGTCCAAACCAACAAAGAAACAGAGTGAAGAGCTCAGGGATACAGTAAAGATTCCTAGTAAATCGTATCTCATGAAACTCAAGTGTTTTTCAGATAACTCGAGCAGGGCCCTTGGACAGACCTTTCATGCCACCCCACTGGAAGGGCTGTGCATCACCCCATTAAATTCCCAGATGCTGATAGTTCCCAAGATCGAGTGCTCCTTCACCCTCTCAGACACACTTTTCCTCACAGGAGCTCTGCTCTGGGGCTCTTACCTTCACAGGCCTTGCTGTCGGGTGCCAGGTGGTAGCCCGGGTGGCACTGGCAGCGGGCTGTGCCGCGGTGGTTGTGGCACCGGTGCATGCAGCCCCCGTTCCTCTCAGCGCAGGGGTTCCTCACTGCAGGTCCAACCACAAGAGGCAGGTTTAGTCCCTACTAACCCCAGATCTCCCTGGCACTATGCTTGTAGAACAGAGTACCAAAGAGCTGGGCATGGAAAAAAGTCTGCAACCCACGAAGGACCCATCTCCACCAGAGGTTTTCCAATCTCTGACCTGGGAAGAGGCTACAGAACCCTGCAGCCTGCTGCTCTTCTAACATCCCAGTTGTTCCTTCTCCTTTCGCAGCCTCACAGCTACAGGCTCCCCTCCTATTGCTACTTCTTGAATGCCAGCTGCTCCAGATGAGCAGATGAAACTTGTGTTCAGCAGCTCAGCCAGGGAGCAGCTCCCATCCCGCTGGGCCATCTCGGTGCTCCAGCAATGCCTCTTGCCTTCCCGCAGCTCTGCCTCTGCTGCCTGCCCTCCTTCCCAGCCTGAACCGAACCCCACACCCCGCCTGAGCTCCTACTGGACGGGACCACCCCAGCCTGAGCACCTCCACCCCCGGGGCTGCCCCTGAAAACCCAGCAGAGCAATGAGGCTCCGGAGGGGACTCACAACCGCAGCTCTTCCCATCCTCCCGCAGCTGGAAGCTGGGCCGGCACTGGCAGCGGTGCTGGCCCGGGGTCACCTGGACGCAGTCCTGCTCGCAGCCCCCGTTGTTGAGAGCACAGGTGTTGACAGCTGGGGGGACAAAGGGACGGGACACGGGTCACAGCAGTGACGGCCTCTGGCAGGGGACCCGGGATGCTGCAGGAGAGAGGCCACCCCCTGCCCTGGCAGAGGGCAACCGGGGGCTGACCTCCTGGAGATGGGGTCTTTAAAGGTATAATGGCTGAGCAGCACCAGGCAGCAGCTTAAAATCACTCCTTGCTACAAGAAGAGCTGCTGGGAGACAAGAGCAAGGTGGGGGGGTCAGGGCTGGGTGCTCTGTGGGATTCCACAGGAGGGAACCTGTGACCCGCAGAGGTGTCAGCCCTCCCCGAAGGGGGAAGCTGGGGAGCAGGCTTCTCACACTGCCTTACAACTGAAATGACAGTAATTTTGCTGAAAGGCAAGCAGTGCAGGTGCAGTGCCACAGCTCGCTCAGCTTTAGGGCTGAGCTGCACTGGGATGTGTTCTGGTTTCCCTGCAACCTCCACAGACAAAGTGTGTCTGTGTGGCCTTGCACAAAGCCTTTCCCTGCCCAAAGGATTTCAAACAGCCAGAAAACAGAAGGTTTTGCCTAGGCTACGGCAGAAAACAGAGCTTATGACCCAACATGTGGACAATCTTCTCTTTGCAGTCTTGTTATTGTTAATCAGCCTTAAAATATCCTTCTCCTCCCCCCCATCTTGCTGTTCTTACAGTCCGGGACTTCTCTGCAGGGTCAGCAACAAAATCATGAGGTTTAGCTGGAGGTTGGAGCACCTGGCAAGCAGGCAGAGCTTGCTGGCTTGTTTTTATCAGCCTGGGACTGCTGGGTCTTGCTGTGTCCTGAAGAGATTTGAGCTAGAAAACAAAAGTGGGGCAGGACCTTCTGGAGAGGAGCACACAGGCTCTGGTTAGATGACCCACCCTGGGGTAATGATGTGCCTCCAAAGTGATGCCAATCTCTAAGACCATTGCACATCTCCTGAGTTAGCCTTAACTAACTGGTGAGCACCACCAACAGAGACTGCTGGAGAGAAGTGCCTCTCATGGGAACTGGGGAATTGGCCTTTAGAGTCTGTTCCTCCTTGCAGGAGACCTGAACGTGTTCAAAACGCGTGACTCTGCACATCAAAGGCATGTGGTACAACACAGCTGAGACCAGCCACAGCCTGGGCTGGAGCCCCACTCCTGGTTTCCATCAGCAGAATGGTTCATTGTGGTCTCACATGTTTCTGACCCATTATTCAAACCCGCGGATAAACCACCGTGCTGACTCTGAGGAATAAGAAAGCTGAAAAATCTAATGAAAACCACCTCTCCACAAACCAGCCCTGCAGGTAATGGCAGTGCCCTCAGCAACCTCCAGAGCTGAGCTGAGCTGCCCAGCCCAGAAAGCACCGTGCTGGCAAAAAGCTCTGCTTGGAATCCAAATCCCGAGGGGATCTGGGTCTGTGCAACACCCTGCCAGGGGCACCCCTGCAACAGGTGGGTGGGCAGCACAGCTCTGCCAGCACCTCAGCCCAGGACTTCAGAGAGTATTTTCTATTGCCAAAGTGCTGAAGAGAAGTTGATTAAGCCTCTCGTATATTACTGAAAAACAACCATTTGGCATTGGAGGACAATAAAAAGCAAAAAACGTATAATTTTTTTTTTTTCCTACAAAAAATCAACCTTGACTCAGAGCTGAGAAGTGCTCTTGTTTCAACCTTTAAAATCTAACTTCCCTTCGTATGCCTCCAATTAACTAAACAACAGTTGGGGGGATAGGAGTGACTTAATAGGGTCGAAGCATTGCCATGCACAACATATGGCTGGAGCAAGAACTATCAGTTTATGTTAGTTGTGCTGACATTGTTTCCCTTAATTCATTTGGAAGGAAACAACAAAAATACCCAACGTTCCTGAAAAGTTACAGGTCAGAGTTAGAGAGCTCAAGCTTTAGCAGAGATGAGTGGTCATTTTAAAATATTCTGATATATTCAATTTTTTAATAGCATATATTAAAAAATATCTATAAATAATGTGCCTGTCCTTCTTGGAGTGTGGTGGTGGGGTTTTTTGTTGTTTTTTTTCTGTTGTTTTGTTTGGGGTTTTTTTGTTTTGGTTTGTTTTTTTTAAGTAAAACCATGCTAATGGCTGCCAAAACATTCCTTCATATGGGAAAAGCACTGGGCCAGGGTATGACAAGCCAACACATCTTATGCCTAAAATAACCTCCCAGGATGCAGTTATTTGTATGAATTTACAATATAAATAGCTGCCCTCCCTGTGCACCTCCAAAAGACAACTTTTCAGTGTGGAAAAAAAAAAATTGAAGTGTAGGTTCTCTTTTTGTCACGAAAAATTCAAGCAGACAGAAATCCTACAATTTGGATAGGGGAGGATTTCCAAAACCTTATTTCTACAAGGTGTCTCAGGGCTGTTCAGGGCACGCTGCTCTCCTGGTACCCACGGTGGGTGGGTGAGGATGGAGTTTTGCAATGAGAAAACCTTTCCTGGAAGGGCAGAGGAAACTCCAGAGGTTCCACATGCATGGCAGCCCTGGTGAGCAACTGGAGCTGTGTATGGACACCAAGGGGAAGGACACAAGTTCCTGCTCCAGCACATCCTCCTTGGCTTTAAGTGTGAGTGCTGCTGCAGATCTTCACCAGCAGTGCTTGCAGAGCACTGACAGAGCAGGAGGGGTGAAGCAGCACTGACATCAGGGGGGCTCCTGCTGCACTCCAATCCTGCTAAGATGCAAGCTATTTCAATCTGAGAATCAGGAATAAAAAAAGATGAAACCAATGAAACATGATACAATTGTTTGGGTTTTTTTTACCATTGAAGCAAGGGCCTTCTAAGCTGGCTTTTTGCAGGATAACAGCCAGTAGACCTCACTGTGGGCCTTGGTTTAATTACTGCTTTTTTTTATTTTTTTTTTTCTGTTTACAGAACCACTCTAAAAATATTTCCATTCCCAGATGCTTTTCCTAGCTCTAATATTTCTGTGACAGCATTGCCAAATCCAGTGTCATCTTGTACATCGCACAGATTTTTGTAATTAAAGCTCAGACAGATTTTCCACAGATGATATTTCATCGTCTGCAAGGGGGAGGTCACTTCCATCCCCCCTCTGTCTGAAGAGCGTGCAGTCCTGCTGAAAGATGCTAGCTCCTCAACTCTGACCCTTTTGGACCTGGGAAACAGATAAAAAGGGATGAAAACCACAGCCTAGCACATGAGTCAGTAACCGAGGGAACCTGGAGCTTGACCTTGCACTGCAGGGAGGTGGTGAGAGCTCATCAGCTAGATTGGGCTCCTCCATGCTGACTCCTCTTTCCCATCCCTATCCCCTTTCCTTCAGATCCCAGTAACCTGCCCTCAGAAGCACCCAGTTAATACTTTAGAGCAACCCTGGGCAGCTGTAACCAGAGTGGAGCAGGACATTTCCTTTGCAGCCTCACACAAAACCACCAGTTCTAAGAAACGGCTGAGAAATGTGCCAGTGGACAAAGAAAACGTCACATTTTCTAAAATGTGCAAGCTGTTTGGAAAAACACAAGCAAATTAAAAACCCCTGCAAAGCACAGGCAGACGATCACCCTCTGTGCACGCAGCTCAAGCCCACGCAAACCTCCACAGCACAGCCCTTCTGCTCACTGTGCAAAGCGCTGCTGGAGCTGAGCTTCCTTCGTTTGAAGTACTCTTAATATAAGTGGGGATACATCATGTAATCCCAAACTGATTTATTCTAACCCCAGACAATTTCCAGAAACATGTTGTGTGTTAATACAGACCATCTCTCTCCTCCACAGGCCAACAAAAGCAATTGGCTCTGATTAAACTCTGCCTTGGATTGGAGCTCATCCCTCTGCTGAAGTGGTGGAGAAGGACCTGAAGCTGTCAGCCTCCTGCCCATGTGGTTCTGATAAAGAAAGAGGTGATTTCAGGACGTCCAATGGCTCTTTTTGTTCTCTTTCACTTTCAAAAGAAGTGTCTCCCTTCTCTTTTGTATTAAAATCATCAGTGAGTGCTACATTTGGACAACAAAGACACAACTAAAGCAGTCTACCAAAGCACCAACAGTGGCCAAGAGCTGCTGCGAGGCACAGAGCAGGATGTGGAAAGGTGGCTTCCAGTTATTTTTGGTGTTCTCCTGAGCTGTGGCCACCAAAGCAGGTCCAGGTTAACCCCAGAGAGCTGTGGGAACCCCTGGGTCAGGCAATGTTGCCCAGTCACTGAAGCCCTTGTGGGTTTTTGGGGACTGGAAAACATTTAAAGAATTAGATCTGTGGTTTTACAGACCTAACTACTGGAAACTTCATGGCAATAGCCCCTTTTCTGTCTCCAGCATGCTCTCTGGATGGTCTTGCTGCTCACAAACCCCAGCATCTCTTGCTGCCTTCAGCCCAAGAAAGCAGCTGCCAGGCACAGCAACGCCTCTGCTCTGCCCCTTGCAGAGGGGTGACATACCCAGACACACACATACACCCCCCTGCTCTGCCCTGCACAGCACCAGGCTACAGCTCTGGCTTTGCTATACACCACAATCCACCTCCTCCTAGGTACCAACCAACACAACCCAACCTTCTCTTTGTAGGTACCAAACAAGGCAACAGATACAAAGCAGCCCATCACGGGGCAGAAACTCATCTGTCTCATTGTACCCACCACAGGAGGCTATTTTCCTCTTTCTGTGCAGCACCCACTCAGGCCCCCGGGCACCAAGGAGCTGCTCTGCTCCAGGGCACATCCTCTTTAGGGTCCCCACCACCCTCACAGCTCCCAGGGCTGCTCTCGCTGCTTCCATCCCTCAGCCACATTGCTCTCTGTGCCTGTCACAACTGGCTTGTGCTGGGCATTCAGGGAGGGTCAATCTTTTCTTCTCCCCCCTTGGTGCTGGGAAAGCTTCCACCAGCATGGAGGTGTGGAGGGAAGGAGCTCTGAGTTTGCTGCTGCTGCTGCCTGCACCCTGCCCACCATCGCTGCCTGCTCACTCTTGTCCAGAACGCTGGCATCAAGAACCTCTGGCATCTCCAAGATCAAGTCAGAGCAAAGCCTCTGACTTCTCAGAGTAAATATTTATGCAGACCGAGCACTAAAGGAAAGAGCCACTTGTGTGTACTTGTGGGTGCCCCACAGGCAGCCAGTGCACACGCGAGGGCCTGGGAATCACCACAAAGTGACCCAAGACCACCCTACAGTAAGCACAGGAGCAGAACACCATGCACCAGGGACCAGGCACCCAACAGGGCAGTCGTAGCACAAGGCAGCTGTCCCTCTGTGGGTGCACAGGAGGCAGCCATAAACAGAGGAGTGACCTCTGAGTCTGTGCTTTGTGCTGAGCTTGTACAAGGAAAATAAGTTTAATTCCCCCCTGCCCACAACTGCCTCAATAGAGGGTACAGAGCTATTAGGGAGTGGTGATAAGTAAACACATCTATGCACACTTCTGTCACACGAGTGCAAAGGAAAAAAGCCTCCTAGCCTGAAGTGAGAAAGCCAGATTTTTAGCTCTGATCCGTTGCTATTTTATAAACAGTACTGAACAATTCTGTAGGCAGTGTTTTGGCAGCCCCAGCCTGCTCTGCATCTCCTTTCCCGCTGCACTCTGTGGCTCTTGGGGCTCCAGGCATGGCTGAACTAACAGCAGCTCTTGCCAGCTCTGCTCCCCAGAGCCTCCAGAAACTGCCCGAGTCAGTCCCAGGGTAGATCAGGTTTCATGAGCAGAGACCCCTGAATTTTGGCCGACGAATTCCAATGCCGTGCACGTTCCGGCAAAGGCTGGCTGGGGAGGTTAATGCAAAGCAGGTTGGCAGCCAGCAGCAGGGAGCTCTGCTGAACACTGACTGGAAGCTTCTCATCATCTCCTCTGTCTGTCAGTGCTGAAAATGCAGTGTCTGGCACACCCTGTATCAAAACCAAAAGCACCGAAGAGAGCACTGGGAGTTATTTCTCCCGAACCAGAATGAGCTAAGGAGCTGCACAGAAGTCAAAACTGTGCATGACCACACTGCAGAGCAGCAAATGTTCTGAACCAAGTGACAGGAACACCTCAGGAAGATGTCCAGGATGCTGAGGAACACAGGAACAGGCCACCCACCACCATCACATCAAATTACCTGCACAGAGGAGGGCTGGGGGTGGATAAGTCAATGTCCATGTTCTGTGTACGGTGTCACAGACGTACCAGTGGGAAAAATGAAGAACTAGAGATGTTCAAGAGCTCTAAACTGTGACTTACCAATGCAGGTCCTGCCATCTGTGTGCAGGCGGGAGCCGGGCTGGCATTCACAATAGTAGGATCCAAGGGTGTTCACACATCTGTGCTGGCAGCCCCCATTGTGGACCTGGCACTCATCAACATCTGCCAAAGGAAAGGGAAGAGGGAAAAAAGCTCAGAGGAGTGGGCATGATGGGATCTGAAGTCAGGATTGTTTATCCTCTGCTGAGTCCAGATTTGAGGAATGAATGCAGAGGGAACAAGAGAGCCATTTAATTAAGTTTAATCAATCAGGCTATTTAGGAAATTTCAAGGACAATAATGCAATCAAGGGGAAAAGGGCATCTTATTTGTCAGGCAGCATAAAACATCCTTCTTCACTTCCCAATGGTCACTTGTCTCATTTGCTCTAAGGTTATAGATTCATCAAAATTTTACCCTTCCTTAGTCTTTCTGTGTTGAACGCAGGCAGGGCCAGTCCATTTTTACATGGACCCTGGGAGCAAACACCAAACATTGCAGCCTGGGGTGAAGGGGAATGATATGAAGCAGCAAAATCTGTGCCACAGACACAGATGTCCAACCTCACACACAACCTGGCCTCTACCCAGCTCAGCCACCTGCCCAAGGGAAGTCTTCACTGCCATGCTTCTCTCTGTCCTTCACAAAACCTTTAACATGTTTCACACCATTTACGCCCTGAAACTCCCTTGGCTGGCTGCAGAAATGCAGCAAAATCTGAGGTGATGCTCAGAATTGCTGAAGAAGAGAGGGGAAACACATCCATCCCTGGACAAATCTTCTGCCAAGTGATGAGCAAACTTTCAAGAGTTGAAATGGGACTGGCCCATCAGTTGTTGGTAAAAAATCCTGTTATTTTTTTATCATCAAAGAGTCAAAACTGGGGAGGTAGGTGGCAGTGTGTTACAGAAAGGGAGATTCATTCCTGTTTCACAGCTCTGAAACCTCCTTTAAACACTGGGAATAACTTCCAGAACTGAGAAGAAATATAAAACTGCTTGGGGCGCCCAGCTACATGGTGCTAACTAAGATGTGTATCAGAAGCTTGTCGGAGGCAGTTTCAAGTTTCTGAAACATAGGACTCCTTCATATGGCTGTAATTAGAAATAATAGGGATGTTTGTGGCTATAGCTGTGCAGTTCCTTCATTCCTGCTGTTGTGTGCACACACATGAACACTACTGTTCAGACTGGAAAGGATCACAGGTCTTCATGCAGATGAAGAAGCAAAAAGCCCCCCCCTTTTTTTTTTTTAAATAGAGATTTTTAAAAAAGCACCAGTAGCGCTGGATCTACCAGTGTTTCTGTGCACTTTCTGCATTTTGTGGGATGTCTTCAACATGTACAACCCCCCAGCCCCCTGCACAGGGCCAGGCAAGCAGCAGGATGATGCTGAGCACCGAACCAGCACCCTTTCATCAGGAACTGTTACTAATGAGATAAAGAAACATTTCCTCAATGAATCACAGCAGGGCGTTGCTCCTGGCTGTGTCTTTGCAAGCCAGCCCTGCAAGAACCTGCTGGGGCCTCACCCTTGCCCAGCACCCACAACCCCACTGCCTGCCCCAAGCATCACCCGTGCTCCAGCACTCACCAAGGAGGCAAAGGGCATGGAAAACCACAAGAAAAGGAGAAATGCAACCTTGACTAAAACCAGGGCTGAAACTTTACATTAATTAGCTAAATCTTACATCAGTTGGATTCATTGCTGACAAAATCAGCTACCTGCAAGCAAATGGACTGGGTCAGGGAAGGAATGGGGAGGGAAGAGGGAAAGGTGATGCTTAAATTTGGTGACTCACAGTACTTTTTGTTAGATGGGTTCTCACTGCTACGAAGTTAAAACTGAAGGACCAGAGCACATGGAAATGGCCCTCTGCCCTTTCTGAGCTGGTGATGGCATGTGAACTCAGAACTCTTTTTTGGAGCTCCCCACCATAGCTTCAGTCTTCATTAAGCCAGCAGATGATTATAATACATTGAATGCCAGGCCTTTGCTCATTCAGAGGACTGAAAGTTCCTCTCATGGACATTTTAGATGGTTTTAGTATTTTCTTTCCACGAGACTGAATTTTTAAAGAAAGGAAAAGAGATTTTTGAGGTGAAACATAAGCTTGTAGTGATGCTCTGAAAAGAGTAACCCAAATCCAAACCAACTTTTCAAGGCAGAAGAACCCATAGTGGCATGAATCTGAGATGCCTGTCAAAGCAAACCAGCTCAAATTAAATCATTTTCCCCTGTGAAGGCTTTACATGATTTGGATGCTCGGGAGCCCTGGAGTCCCTGACACTCTGCCTGTATCCTCCCAGCCCTTCCTCTAAAACCTCCAGCCCTGCAGCTCCCCAGCAACCCCAAAAACCTTAAACTTGGGTGTCTAGGTCTAATGCCTCCAAGAGGACATTGCTCAAGTTCCATTGCTGGACAAGGGACACCACATCACCCCAAAGAGCTCACGGGAGCCCAGAACCCAACCAGTGTTTCATACTTTGCATTTCTGTTATTTTTCCTTTGCCTTCCTACAGGCAGAATTAGCTATTAATACACAGAACTGGCTCTATTCAGCTCAAGAACGGGAAAACTGGGGGTTGGGAAGATTTCGTATAGAATAATAAAGGGTTTTTTGGTCTGCCTTTAAATTACTATTCCACTGCTTCCCTTCAGATCTAACCTGAAACTACAGATAATTTACCAGCCAAAAAAGCTAGCAATGGGTTGGATAAACTTCTTACTTTCACCCCATAACTCATACCCGGTCATTACTCAACTCCTCTCGAAATATCTCTTTTCCTCTCTAAATATCTCTTTTCCTCTGTTTCTATTTTGCACCCTGCAAATCTCCTTGATTGCAAAGGGTTGTCCCCACCTCCAAGCCCCTCTGCCTGTCCCACCTTGGCCCACCCTCAGCAGCTGTGGCAGAAGCTCTGACCTGCCCAGGACATGTCTGTGAGGGATTTGCCCAGGAATATAAACCACAAGGCAGCAGGAGGTGCCTCCAGGGCCAGGATTGAGCATCCCTAGGGAAGGTCACGTTGCCCTCGGTGCACATCTTGGCAGTACAAAGCCCTGAAACTCTGCACGGCACTCTGCGAGATGTGGTTTGTGGCACAGAGCGGTTATTTTCCTATTGGAGAGCTGACAAAATCTGGTTGAAATTAATATGCCAAAGAAAGAAAATTAGAAGCAGACGGGCATCTCCTCTGAGGAGAAGCTGACTCCAAAAAGCCCAGGACAGAATGCTCCAAGCCCTCGTGCCTGCAGGATCTGTTGTGCCAGCATGGATGGGGCAAGAGGTCCTGGCTGAAACCCACTGAGGAGACACAAAAACCAAATGCAGCCTGAGCCAGGGTGTGGGACTTGGCTTGTTGGGCAAAGAAACTTCCCTGTGGTGTAAAAAAAAAAAAAGAGCTCACGTCCTCATCTCTAAGGACACAGGACTCACCTGCAAAAGAGCTGATGCTCTCATTAGCCCCTTCCCTGAACAGAAACAACCCATTGGACCACAGATAGCAGCTACATGGACCAATAAGGGTAATGCTGTAGTTGGGTGGAGGGAAGAGGAACACAGGACCAAAGAAGAGAGGGTGTGAGGAGATGGCTGTGGTTGAGTGCACAACCTGACCATGCACAGGTCCTTCAAGAAGAAGTACTATGAGCTCCATGGCAGAGGAAAGAGAATGGCAACAGCAGCTCTGCAAATTCCTGAATATTTGGTACAGAGGCCATTTATCTCCTCTGAAAGGCTGAGGAGGAGGAGATGGATCCCAGCTGGAAGCACAGGCAGGAGCTATGCTGCTGAAGTTGGGTCCATCTGGCCAAAGAGCAGTGCCAGGCTGTAATCCCTGACGCAATTAGTCTGGATTAGAGAGCAGGACTGCAGGGAAAAGGTTAATTAAAAACCATCACGATGAACATGTGTGGGATTTGGTGACTTTATCTTTCCAGTACCAGCTTATTAAAGCCAAATCAGCAATTTTAAGAAGTGAAGAGACTGGAAGGAGACGAAGCATCAGAGCAGTACACTGGATGGCTGAAGCTCCTGGGGAGTCAAAATGCCTCCACACCCTCAGTTTCCATCTTATTGTAAAACAGGAATTTGGGAAAGCCTTGAAAGTTCTGAAAGAGCTCCACAGAGCTATTTGGGCTGGCATTCCTTCCACTGCAGCCTCTCCTAGACAGGCAGGAGGTCCCCACAGCTTTCCCACGCTACCTGTGCCCCTCAGCAGCAGCTTCCCAAGGCAGGGCAGGAACAGATGCACTGGTTTGACAATAATCCCATGAAGTGAAAATGTATCTGGGAGCTATTTTGCCTCAGTCACTTTCTTTGTCCTCAGCTCACCTTTTATTGCCTTCAAGCAGAGCAGCTGGGAGAGTGGCCCAGCTCTCCTTCGTGCTCACATTTCTGCTCTGGATGCTGCTGGTAATTAGGGATTACTCAGAGTGGAGCAGAGGTGCACGTAACAACAAGCAGGCAGCCTGCTCTTGACATGCTGCTACGCTCACCCTCTCCAACCTTCTTTTGTACCTCTGTTTTACCCCTCTTGTCTGTGCAGGATGCCACTTGGGATGGCAGATGTGCAGCAGGACATCAGCTTGGTCCCTGTGCCAGGGAAGGTAGCCACACTGACATGCAAGGAGCCACGGCAGCACAGGGCTCCAGCAGGGCACTGGGTGTACACAGAATGTGTTTTCAGGCACTCCAGACTTCAAGGAAACATACTCTGCTATTACACAGAAACACCTCGTCAGTCTCCATTCATACAATAAATCTGCCAGTGAAATGTACACACAGCGCCTCCTGCCCTGCTTTTGGGGATGGCTGATGAAAGAGACATGTCTGGGTGGAAGCAAATGTCCAGATAATCACCTTGTTCTGAAGATGAATAGAACCAGGCTCCTGGAACAGGGGCCATGGAGCTCACACATGTGTCAGCAGATATGTTTCTTTTTTTCCCCAAGTTCAGAGCACTTGCAATAGCCAAAAGGCAGGGGTGAAGTTTGACCCGGGTTTGAGACAGACATCCAATCTATAAATAACAAAACTGCATCTCACTCCTTTTCCAAAGGCCTGGCACATCTCACAAATATCCTGATATCACTTTTATAACTGACTGTTTGGGGCATTTTCTTATAAGGATTATCTCATGATGAGATAATGCATTCCTTGATGTCTACATTACTCACAAGCATCCCAAGTCTTTAGTGAACTTCACATCTCCTCCACAATTTCCTCAATATTCAAGCAACCAAAATTTTCTCTGCTGCCAAGCCAGCTGCACAGTGAGGTAGGACCAGGTGGGGGGGTCTGGGTGTACTTGCAGAACTCACACCTCGTTCAGCAGCCCCACCTCCCATCACACATAAACCAGGGCATGTATGTGTTCAGGAAAAGTTATTGGAAAGCAGCAAAAAAAGGGATTTATTGCCTCCCTGCAGTGCCTGACCTGGTGCAGCAGAAACCTCTTGCCCAGCTCTGCTGGAGGACACTCACACAACCCAGACGAGCTCAGAATCTCGCAGAGAAAAAGGCATTTTTTTCCCTGATAAAACAGAATCATATTTAACTTATTGCCGTGGACCAGGGTGAGATCCTTTAGAACCGAGGAAAAAACTAATCAGCATACCCTAAGAAAACACATTTGTTTTGAAGGGAACACTGCACAGTGGCACAGCAACTGATGGAAAAAACCTCTTGTTTCTTCCTTCCCCCCTCCTCTGCCAGCACGGACTTGTTAGAACAACAAATCCCCCCAGGACCGTGCCTAGAATAACGCGAAGCCCCCCTAAAGCCCCAGACAGACCCCCAGCCAGGTCACCCCTTTGTCCCTTCGGCTCCTGCCATCCCGGGGACCTGCAGCCCAACCCCTGGGGGCTTCTCCGGAGGACAATCCCGCAGTGTCTGTGTCACCCATCCCGCACACCTACCTGCCCGCAGCTCGCCGTGCCCCGCACGCCCCCAGTAGCAGGGGTAGCAGTTCCTCCAGAGGTAGGGGTAGTGACTGCAGCAGCTCCCGGGGATGCTGCCCAAAAACCCGAGGCACCACAGCAACCCCCAGAGCCCGCACATGCTGGGGAGCGACCCGGAGCTCAGAGAGCCCCGCAACCCCCCCGCAGCACCAAACGCTGCCGAGCTGCGGGAGACGGGGGTGGAGGGGGGGAAAAAAAAAAACCAAACCGAAGCACCTCAAATGAGCCCAAAAGCGCAAGGGAGCGCGGCGGGGATGCGCGGAGCTGCGCGGGGCGGTGCGGAGGAGAGGCTCAGCCCGGGGCGGTCCGGTCCGGTCCCGTCCCGCCCCGCACCCCCCCGCAGGTAGAGCCCGCTCCTGCCGCCCACCCGGCTCCTGAAACAGCCCCAGACGACTCCAGAACCGAGCCGGCCCCAGAACCGAGCCGGCCCATCCCTCGGGAGCAGCGACGAAGCGGAGGGGTCCGGGGGAAGGGGTGGGGGGGGCAGCCCCGGGCTCGGCTTTGGCCACCGCCGCCCTGGGGAGGGAGCCGGGGGTGGGCTGTGGGCTGTGGGCTGTCCCCATCACCTCCGGGCTTGGGGCAGAGCAGTGGGGAGGGAAGCACCCGGCGGAAAAGAACCTGGAGGTGTTGATTGAGAGCATCTGAATACCAGGCAGAGTGAGCCCAGGTGGCTAAGAGGCCACCAACAATCTGGCTTGTGTGGCCAGAAGGAGAAGGGCAGGGATGGTCCCGCTGTGCAGGGATCTGGGGAGGTCACATCTCAAGTCCTGGGGTCAGTTTGGGGACAGTAGAAGGACATGGAGGGCTGGAGCGTGTAGGGCAAGGGCTCTGGGCAGGGGTCTGGGGCACAAATCTGAGGGAGCTGGGGGTGTTCAGCCTGGAGCATGAGAGGTTGAGGGGAGAGCTTCTGGCTCATTGTAACCCCCTGAGAGGAGGCTGGAGCCGGGGGGGTTGGTCTCTTTTCCCAAGAAACAAGCGATAGAATTAGAAGAAATGGCCTCAAGTTGTGCCAGGGGAGATTTAGATTCACTATCGTGAACAACTTCTTCCCTAAAAGGGTTGTCAGGTCGTGGCCCAGGCTGCCCAGGGCAGTGGTGGTGGAGTCCCCATCCCTGGAGGGGTTTAAAGGACACGTAGCCAGTGTTGAGGGACAGGGTTTCAGGATAAACTTGTGGAACTATGTGACCCTCCAGAGGCCAGAGCTACCTGCACAGCCCCTGGGGACACAGATAAAACTTGAACAGAGCCTTCACTGTAAAATAAAGCCAATACAGTAATTAAAAAAAAAAAAAATTTTTTTTAAAAAAATATATATATACATTTCATCAACAAATTTCAGTTTAAATGAGGAACAGCCCCTGTGGCTGCTCCAAAGAAAACCGTAATATTACCGCTTCCTGTAAGACCGAGCCTAGAATTCTGTTTTACCTTTTTCATTAAATGAGAAGTAAGAATAGCTTATTGGATTTTCCAGAGGCGAGCTCAAAAGCCTCATTTAACTTTCTGGAATGTTTTGAAACAATGTGCTTGAAGGGTTGAGCTGAGGGAGAGCAGGGCTTGCTACTTTGAGCCATTTTCACAGTATTATTTGGCTGTAGTAAAATTCCAAATTAAAACTTGTGGTTTATACTGCAATGAATAGCATTCCATGAAAAATTCTGAAACACAGAGAGGACCAAATCCAGGAAGAAAATAACAATTTCAGGCTCTTGCTGCAACTGTTTCCAAAGGAAGGTGGACTCCAGTCACGAGTCGATCCTTCCAAGGAAGAGCAGCTTCCGAACACTTCAGGGGCCACTTCAGCCCATCTGAATATTCACAACATGCTTCTTATTAATCCTTGGAGTCTAAAATATCTGACACAAAAATCTGTCAGCTACTTTGTGGAAAAAAAAAAAAAAAAAAAAAAAAAAAAAAAAAAAAAAAAAAAAAAAAAAAAAAAAAAAAAAAAAAATGAAAAAAAGATGTGACCTTTCCAAAAGACACTGCAGATTTTGCAGATTTGTAGGGCTGGGACTGGTGGGAACTGCTGTGGCAGCTGTTGAACATGCACCTTCTGCTTGCTGCCTGCTCCATCTACCAGCATCCCTTGAGGAGGCAGCACTGAGGGGTGAGGACATGGGGCAGAAGAGGGACAGGAGGAGGGGAAACACTGGAGGGATGTTACTGGGGCCCCAGCAGGAGCCTCTGTGCAGGCAGTCACTCCCCACCATCCACTTTTTAATCTACCAAATACTTCACCCATTTAAAAATAGCACATTGCCAGGCATAAGGAATTGTCACTGCTAACCCAGCTCAGCTCCTTGGGAATCTTCCTCCTGAGCAGGGACACTGAAGCCATCACAATGGCCAGTGTTGACACTTTTTCTGTAGATGTTTCCAGCAGTGCTGACATGCCAAAATTAATGTTGCCACAGAGCTATGAAAAATGGCTCAGAATCACTTCCTCAGCTCAGTAATGTTATTAAGACATTGTCTACATTCAATTAGCCTTGCTTGGGATGCAGATGAATCACAGGGAGCACAGCTCTCCAAGTGACTCCCTGACTCCACAAGCACCAACCAAAGGGACCTTTCCCTGGCTTCCCAACCTGGAAATTCCTCCTACCCAGGCACATGCAGCTCCTGACACAAAGCTCTCATTCCTTGCTCTGGAAATGAAAGCTAAAGAAGCTTCTGATGCTCAGCAAACTGTGTGACAAACTTGTTCAATCTCCTATTTTATTAGGCTGCTAAAAAAATATATAATAAAAAAAAATATTGATGAGCCACTCAGACTTTTCCAAAGGGCTCTGTGGTGCAGCACATGTATCAAAAGCACATCAGGCTTGAACATAAACTGAGTCCTGCTTATGTCATAAGTTATGCTTGGCCAGGTTTGAGCCAGCTCAAGCTTCCTTGTCACCTAATTTACTTTGTCTGATTAAGTACTAAGAGTTGGTTTGAGTATGGTAACACGTTGCAATCAGCAGCAAGTCCTTACTGCTTCCTGTGGAATTACCATTAACATCCAGAGGGGTTCTTTAAACAGGGACCGAGCTGGACCGAACCTGTAACTCTCATGAAGTTCCATTTAGTCCAGGTTCAGTGTGAATAAATTCTCCCAAGAACTCAAACAAGTGACAGCAGATGAAGGGGCATCCTGCAATTCAACAGCATGTTAAGTCCTGGAGGTAATTCATCCCTGCAGAGCCCCGGGTCAGCCAGCTTAGGGATATGAAAGTGCTGGAATCTTCATCCAGCTATTACCCAAAACCCAGACATTTTAGAAAGGATCCAACAGTAAAAGAAAAGAGCAAGTTAAAGGAAAATGCAAGAGGTGAGGCATAGACAGAGAAAGAAGAGGGGGAGGCTGAGTGGTGATCGTGTGGAGCCACCACTCCCCGTGTCCCCGTGCTGCAACTTGGGCTGACACAGGCTCAGATCAACACCCAGCCCCCTGTAAGGAGCTGCACACCCAGATGCATTGCAGGCAGATTTCTGAACCCCTCCACGTGGGGCAGGAATGCAGCAAACCCCCCCTGAGCTGTGACACCTCTCTGCTACCCAGTGAGCTGGACAGGAGAGGTTGGGAAGTCCTCATGGAGCCGAGATCCCATTTTTTCCTTCAAAAAAACTCCCTACCTTAAAAGCAAACACTGGGCCCTGGCAGGTCTCTGCCCCTGCACACAAAGCATCCTGCAGACACCATGGTGGGGCTGTCTGGGCAGCAGACCCCCCCGAGAGGCCAGCTCGATGTCACCCCAGCCAGGAACGGAGTCTCAAGGGGGAAGCAAGTGAACTGCTGTCCTCTGACCCCAGCTGGGCCACCCTCAGGAAAGAGGCAAGGTCCAAACCTTCCTGTCCAACACAGAGCCAGCAAAGGGCTCCAAATATCTAACCTCATGTTTGGAAGGCCAGGCTGCTTTATTCAGGCTCCATCAGGACTTTGATCAAGAAAAGCTGAATATTTTACAAACTGTAAACATTAATCAGTGCCTTTTCTCTTCCCTGAACTCGCCTGTGCAAACACTGATCTAATCCCATCCACTCCTCTTCACACGTGCATTAGCGTCCAGGGTATTTGGAAACAATTTCTTATCTGATATTAAAAGAAAAAGTATATGTAAAAAATGGTGAGTACTGCAGGGGATTCACACCGTCTCCCCCCAAAATGAAAAAATAAGGTTGTTTTCACCCAAATCCTGAAACTGTTAATCATCCAAGAAGCTAATCCCCATCAGGGGAATTCTGGGGAAACTGAAAATATTTTAGCTTGGCTAAGATAAGGGCAAAGCTGTTTATTTCACACATCTCTACAGTGGTACAGAGCCAGGAAATACTTTTCAGTTATTCTCAACAAAACAAGACAAATGTACCATATTGGCAAGAAAGTGACATTTTTCTGCAGAATTCTGTAATGTCCAAGCCGATATCCACAGAAATGACTCTCTCCTAGTTTGTCAGCAATCCTTGTTAATTATTTCAAATACTTTTGGACCTCTGCTGAGCAAACCAGTGCTGAAAATATGCCTGAACTCCACCACAAACCCTGGGAGCACTGGATGGTGAACCCTGCAGTGGTGTTTGCATGTTGCACTCCAGAGCAGGTGAGCCTCAGCCCCCCAACAAAACTGGCCAGGACACCACCAGTGAATCTTGGAACTGCAATGCACTCCCAAAACCCTTCTTGCTCTTGACTCTGATAAGCAAACCACTTTTTGCATTTTTCTGCCTGTTGGCTCCAGCTGACTCGAGCACACAACACTTGCACAGCCGGTAACGCCCAGGAGAAAGGGACGGGAGGTCTGCTCACTGCATGCTCAAGCTGCAGGAGCTGGAACCACCAGGCTTGCTCTGATTCCAGGAGAAGACAAACCCCATTCAGTATCTCCATTTTACAAACAGGGAAGTGTGTATGCTCTTCCACTTTGGTTTGGAAGCAGAAGATTTGAAGTGGAAGGCAAGAAACAACGTGATGATACAGAGTCCCAAAGTAGAAATCTCATCTCTTTTGAAGAAATAAAATACACACCATCTATTTCAACAGGGCCAAGATCTCACTCTGGAAATCTTCACTGAAGGCTTCCCTTCTACAACTGCTATTTGTACCCCTAAGCATGCATCACAAAAGAGACAACTTGCTCAGGAGGGTTCAACACCATCAGAAGGAGAGGAGACACACAAAAGCCTTTGGCATCACTGCCATGACCACCCAGCAGCCTCTCAGGGCCACGGAGGTGACCGTGGAGGTGACCGTGGAGGTGACCATGGAGGTGACCATGGAGGTGACCATACCTGCACAGGATTTCCCATCAGGTCCCAGCTGCTGCCCTGCTGTGCACTTGCAGTAGAAGCTGCCGATGGTGTTGCAGCACTGGGACTCACAGCCGCCGTTCCCCACCTCGCACTCGTTGACATCTGAAGGAAGGAGAAGGGGAGCAGAAGGTGAGCTGCTGCCCGAGAGAGCAGGAGAGCAAAGCCCACTGCTTCTGTTACAGCTTGCTTTCCTCTTGTTAACTTTTCAGTGCCAATAAGAAGACAGAAAACTAACCAGCACAGGATGATCTCCCTGTCACAGCCTCAAACACTTAAAGAAGTCACTGCCCAAAAGGTTCCTGCCTGGGATGAACACCAGCACTTGAGTGGACAAGAACATCCTCACAACACAGTGCCTCACTCTGTAATCTTGTTCATTACAACCAGGAGACAACGTCTCTTCACATTAAAAACCCCTTGGTTTTAGTAGAACTGTTGCACCTTTCCACCAAAACTCCTTCAAATAAACCCATAAAAATTACCCAAGTAGCATTAATCCAAAGGAACCTAAAAGGCTGGGAAAATTAAAAAACCCACATGGTACACATCTACTAATGTTTGTAACTCAAGTTCCAAATAAATCACATTATTCTACGAAGACCACAGATTTCTCTTCCCTTCAGCAGGGCATGGCCCAAATCTCCAAGGCACAGGGAGCATCTTCTTCAGACTCCCTTATAAACAGAGTGAATGACCCAACAGAGCCACAGGCTGTGCCTCCCCCAAGCCCATCTGGGAGCTCTTCCCAATCACTAGAGCTCCTTGCCATTCCAGCATTGCCACACCTCACAAAAATACCCTACATCTGCTGTAATTACTCCAGAAAAGGACAGGCTGGGTCCCAAAGAGAAGGGCAGAGGAGCAGTGAGGATGAAACCTTGTGCAGCACCAGCATCAGCACCGCTTTATCCTCTTCAGTTACAGATCAAAATCAAGCCCAGATTAGGAAATGCCAAGTTTCAGTGAGACATGTGAAATCCATGGGGAAGTTCCAAAAAGATTTATCAGTTGTTGGCAAGTTTTTGACATTTGGCACTAAGCGAGGCACTCTAAAAATGTATATGTGCTTAAGCAGCTACTTTTTTGCTCTGTAGAGAAGCATTTCCTTCTTAAAAGAAAGAAGAAAAATGGAGACAAATACTGTTTGAAGGCATTTGGTCTGGACAGAAGAGTAATGAGCTGTAGCTGTGCCAAAAAGGCGTGCTGCAGCATCCTGCATGTTTCCTTCTGCTACTGCAGGGACCCTTGGCTTTCTCTTGCTCTCCAGAGCCCCCCAGCCAGGGTCTGTGGGGACCCAGCCCCATTTCCACCTCCTGCAGAGAGAATCCCCCAGGTGTGACTGCAGCAGCAAAGGGGACAGGGATGGGGACAGGGATGGGGACAGGGATGGGGACAGGGATGGGGACAGGGACAGCCTCAGGCATCCCCTGCAGTAGCTGTCTGAAGAAAGGTGTGTTACTGTCACAACAGTGAGAAGAGGAGGTTTTTCAACCAATTCTGGAAAGAAACTGTTCAGCAGTTACAGCCTTTCCTCTTTTCACCAAAGAGCTGGCAAAACTGACACGTATTGCCCTGCTGTGAACCCCTCTGGCAGCTGCACTGGCAGGTGCCACGACAGCCCCTGGTTTCCATGTTATAGGGAAAGTGACTCTAAGTGCTGTGAGTGATGCTCACAAATAACCAGGCAAATTCTTCTTCCTGCTCTGGCCATTGCTCCCATGGCCCTCACCTCCCTACAAGCAGTGCTGGGGGTGAGACACGTGCTGGGACACCCAGTGGGTCACAGCAATGCTGGGGGAGAGCAGAGGGGGATCAGGAAATATGAGCCTGTGGGATTTTGTAAAACTTAGGGAAAGCTTACCAATTCATAAACCTGATGCTTTAGAAGCTAAAAGGGCAGCTGGAAGCAAGGAAGCATCTGTCATGCTGAGAAAGAGGAATTTGTCCCTGAGCTTAGGGCTCTGCAGCTTTGCTGGGTATCTGCTGGATCCAGCTGAAATCCAGCATTTCTGAAGGAGTTTATTATTATTATTTTTTAACAGCAGCTTTTCTATAAAGTTCCCTTTAATCTTTTAAATGGCCACAATCTCAGCAGCTTCCCCGTAATTCCCCAGAAAGATGCAGAGAGCAGGAGTCATTCTTGCCTCCGCATTTTGTAAAAATAAGCATTGTGGTCAGCCTCTGCAAACACTGCTTTGGGCTTCTTAGGGCTTGTATTTATCAAAGCATTATGAAACTTCCTCCCTCCATCACCAAAACATACACCCCATAAATACAGCAAAGTGTGTTCCTCATTCCCCAGCTCACCAGAGCAGGACCTGCCCAGGACCAGGAGGCTCAGTGTTCATCCCCATGGTTTCTCCTGCACCTGAATCCCTTCTGGAGCACCAGGGTGAACCCAGCTCTGCTTTGATGCTCTGGCTCTTGGCTGGTGGAGCTGAGACCCAAACCTGGCCCACAGACTCCTGAAACCATCACCTTGCATCAGCTTTTTGTTGCTACAACACCAAGCCTGCCTCAAGCTTTCTTGGACTTATTTTTCCAGCTCAGAAACTCAGCTGCGGAGGGGAGATGTGATGGAGGCAGGACTGCACGAGACCATTCCAGTTCAGATCACCCAGGAAATGTCACTTTTCACCTGCACTGGATGATTTTTCAGAACAAAACATAAAAGCCAGTGTCCAAGAACGCCACTGCACCAGGCCTGACCTCAGCAGCCAAAGGCTGGTACTTTGTGCACTCCTGTTCTTGCTGGGGTGACAGAGCAGGGGCCTCTCGGGGGACCCCAGGGCAGTGGGGATAGTTGGTGCCTGCTCCCTCCCCTCTGGAGATTCCCTGCAGACCCTTGAAACCAAGTATGGGTCGCCTCCATCACAGCACAGGCTCCACCTATACTTGATTTCCAGGGTCAAACACAGTGGACATCCAGGAGCTCCCAGAAGCATGTAGATAGGCAGCTTGATTAAAGATATATACATATGCAATATAAGTGGTAAATATCTGCTTTTTTCTCCTGCTTGTTTCCCAAATCACTCATGGAGAAATGAGCAGGATGCAGTGGCTCACATGCATGCTCATTGTACCCAGCAATTGTCTCCACACCCAGGCAGTGCCCGAGGCAGCCAACAAGAACTGTAAGGGTCCTAGGATAAAATCACCCCAGTTGTATAATCCTTCCCAGGTACAGCCTAACCTTCAAACATTCAAAGAAGCCCACAGCATTTGAAACGGCAGGGCTGCAATTTGAGAAGAAATATATTATTTTAGTTGAATTAAAAAAAAAAAAAGAAAATCCATCTGTATTTTTAAGCAGTTTTGCAGAGGAATACTTCTACTGCTCACAGGAATTCAATCACACCCAACTAATGACCATGTTTCTCATAAAACTAAATTAATCTCCTTTGGAAGGATTCTATACTGTGCTTTAGCCTTGCACCTGTGCAAAGTTTGTCTCAAATACAATCTCAGTCCCCAGCAGAGGCCAAATCTCTCCCAGCACCAAAAAGGGCAGCAACTCACCCTCGTCTGCACCGTGCCTTTCCTCCAGAGCTCTGTTTGCCTCTTTTCATCCTCCTCCTGGCATCTCTCGGGGTGGTGGCCATGTCCCTGCCCAGCCCTGTGCCAGGAGCTGTCCTCTCCCTGTGCCACAGCCACAACTCCAACCAGGAGTGCAAACCAAACCATGAGCTGCATTCCTTGGGAAACTATATATCCTGGGAAATCAGCATTTTTGCGATGGTATTTGGAATTGCAGATGAGGCTGGCTTTATCCCGGGAGTTCAGAGCCTCAGGACTGAGGCTGAAGGGGGTGAGGGAGCCCCTTTGCTCCAGCATTCACAAACTCTCCTGAACACCTCTTGATAGGAAAAGCTTGACATAAAATACTGATAACTGCAGGTATTCCTATTCTTTATGAGAATCCCCAAGTCATTTTAAGGAAAATGGAATTCAAGACCATCTGGTATTTTATTTGTGGAGGTTACACACTCCCACATGAAAGAAACCATCCACTTAGACTGATAACAAAACCCCTCCACTTTTCCATCTGCCTTTGGCCTGAGAGGCCATTAATATTCACAGCCTATTGTCAAGTGACTTTACAACATCTTGTAAAAAGGCCTGAAGGAAGCTGAGATGCCGAGAGGCCCCTGCTTTGGAGCATCTGGCTTTCCCTTGGACAATGCCTGCCCCTTTCCAGCATCCCAGGAAACACACCATGAAGTGACAGAGTCATCTCCCAGCTCCAAAGCACACACAACAGCCAAGTTTTGGGGACCCAGGGCAGGGAACACGACTCTCAGCAGAAGAAGGAATGAATCCCTGTGCATGCTGCTGCTGACCCAGAGGAGGTGAATGCAGGAGCCCCCCCAGCTGCAGCACCAGGCTCCCACCTTTCCTGCCAAAGTGCCAGCATCTGGGACTTCCACCGGGCAGGTTTGACTCTCCTTGCTCTCTCCAGTCCCCACATTTGCTTTCCCTCATTCCAGTGTCTCGGAAGGCTCTGGTGCTGCCAGGATTTTCCCCACGAGCCGCGAGAGGGACCCAGACTCTGCTGCAGCTTTGTTCCAGATGGAGCAAGCAAGAAGCAAACCCCAACAGCCCAATCTATGCTGCTGGCTCCATTCTCATGCCTTCAGCTTTCCACAGCCCATTTTTTTCACCGTGGATTTTGCAAGCAGATTGGAGCCACTCCGTGAGGGTCAAGAGAATGCTCCCCCTGCCTGGAACCTCATCCCTCCAGCCCTCTGCCTGCAAGAGATCCAACACCAGCCTTGGGGACAGGAACAGGACAGGTGTCTGAGACCAAGTGTTCATGGCAAGGCTTACTGCAGCTTGTCACTTATTTATTTCTTAAATAAAAGTATCTTTAACTACCTATTTGCTATTGCAGAGGGAGAATTTCCATTTCCTGAGCATTTCAGATGCCAAGACCTGCCTTCTTCCTCTTCAGCATTTTTCAAAAAAGAAATTCTCTAAGCTTTAAGAAAACAATTCTTCCTTTTCATAAGACCCAAAATAACCCCCAAATTCACTGCATTTCTTTTGCCCCCCCAAAAACCAAACCACAGCAAACTGCTAGAGTCTCTATAGATTAAAAGTGACTATAATGGGGATACAATAATTTTATCCAATTGCAAAAGGAATTCCTGCAGCTCTTCCGGCCTCAGTACCCGGGCTCCGGGATCACTCCAGTGGAGCAGAGGGCTCTAGGGCTCTATCCCCTCCCTCTGGCCACAAAAAAAAAAGCAGCAGACTCAGTGCAGCTGGGAAAGGGCTGCAGGCAGCATCAAACGGAATTAATTCACTTCAAAGCAGAAACTTGGGATAATTATGACCTAAAAATCCGTATTTTCTAAAAATCTTTACTAAAGCAGCTGAATTGGGAAAATAGATGTCCTGAGACTGAGCTTCTCTGGTTTATAGCCTCCCCTGCCCAAGGAGGTTGTGGAGTCTCCATCTCTGGAGACACTCAAGAACCACCTGGATGTATTCCTCTCAAACCAGCTCTAGAACATCCTTCTCTAGGAGGGGGGTTGGACTAGATGATCCTTTCCAACCCCTGACCATCCTGTGATTCTGTGATAATCTCTTCAATAAAGCTTATCTAATGTTCTCCCCATCACAGGCCCTCCTGATCACCTAAAGGCAGGAAGAGCACGTGCCCTCCCAAGCACTAAAACAGAAACAGAGAAATGCTAAGGATGTATTATATAGTTTCCCATTTTCCACAAGTTCCTCATCAACTTCTCATCCTTACCCACCTCACCCTCCATAAACTCAGTGTCTTGTCCATGGATTCCATTAAAAGCTCAGACAACCTCAGCCTGGCTCCTCCCGAGCTAGGAACAACAGAGCCACAGCCAAACAGCCCTGACAGACAGCACCACCAGGAAAGATCTTTTTTCTTAAAAAGAAAAAAATAATAAAATATAGAACAGAGCCTTTCAAGAGATTCTGTCTGATGCGATCTGCTGTGTTCTGCAGGGAACAGATTATTTTTCACAACTCGGGAGCTTCCTGCAGTGCTCAGATAAAACTGACTCAGGGCAATGCTCATTGCTTTTCACAGGATTTTTTTCCTTCATCCATAATTTCTTCCCTACTTTTCTTTCCACACTGACATCCTCTCAGCTTTGCTGCTCACTCACACCTAACTTTTCCAAGGCTTCAGAGGCACCAGGTCTTTTCTGTGGTTTTTCTTTCTCCTAACCCTTCAGTCCCATGCCTGCCCCAGGGGCACGGGCAGCCTGCGAGCTGCTTCTGCCACACTTGTTGAGACACATTGGGGTAGAAAACACAAGAGGGTGGAGATAGAGACTGACAGACCCACATCCACACACACACACAGGTGTACAACACATGGGCACCGCCTGTTTGAAGCTCCAGAGGAGATGGCCCAGGGCCCATCAGTCCATTTCATGACAGTGCTCCCATTCCCACAGGCACCAGCCCTGTGTCTGCAAGCTTAAACCCCTGTTTAATAACAGCAGTCTCTCCAGAGGGATTGCATTATCATTTCTGGCTCCTGTTAAACTTCTTGAAAATATAAGTGTGTAAGATTGCCAAAGCACATTTAATCAATAGCATAGTTAAGGCTTTAAATTTTTATGAAGTTGTGCAAGATCTATGCTGACCGTAAGCTTTGCAGGTCTTTTTGAACTCAACTCCTGGACACAATGGGCTGTGCTATGAAAAGTTCCAAAGGATTTTGTCTGTTCTTTAAGGTATTTATTTTGTTTTAAAGAGGAGGAAAAATTAAGCTCAAATATTTCAGAGGTTCAGTTTGAATAATCACAGGGTACAGAGCTGCAAATCTGCTCAGAGCCTTTCCCAGCTGCACGGTGTCCTCTGAGGGAAGGAAATTATCTTTTCAAACTGTGAGCAGGGGCTTTCCAGAAATCTCCCTGACCTCACAGAGACTCAAAAGAACGTCTGCAACCTCCTCATCCTCCCCAGTCCTAACAGCAACTCCCCTGGGCACACACACACATTGATTCACATCGATGCCACCCAGGTCCCAACTTCCTCAGCTCCTCCCCATGCCCATTCCTGTCACTGTCACTGTCACTGTCACTGCTTTCTGCCAGGTCCTGCCTCCCTGATGCCATGCCCCCTTCAGCCCCAGCTTTGCCCATTTCCATTTTGCCTTCTCAGAGCTCCTCAGGAGCAGAGGGGAGGGACAGGGGCTCTTCCCCAAGGTTCCCCCCAGACTCTGCTCCCACCAGAGCCCGGCTCAGGCAGAGTAACCTCAGGCTCTCCCCTCCTGCCATAAAACCTCATGGACTATAAACACCTCTTCAGACTGGAGAGAATTCTTTTTTGACACACTATATAATGGATGCAATATAAAAATATACTGCACTTGGCAGCCTTGCCAAGGCTTCCCTTTGGGACCTCAACCAACAGGCTGCTGTTTGATGATTATTTTATTTTTTTTCCAATGAATGGCCAAGGTATTTTTCTCCATCTGAAACATCAAAAGGCACATCTACCCCTCGAGTTCTCCTGGCTGGGATGCTTAATGCAGCTGAGCCTGGCAGTGGCTTTATTTGCTGCTCTGTGCATGTTTCCCTCTCCTGGAACATGAAACCAGCACCACCACTTGTTTCTCTCACTTGCAGTTAAGCAGAAGACTACCCAGGACAAAGAAATCAAAGTTCTCCTCTCTTTAAAAAAAAAAAAAAAAAAAAAGGGACACAGTGTTGACTTTAACAGACACAGTGTTGACTTTAACATAATTATTCCTGGTCTGTAATATTGCATCCACAAAGAGCAATTCCATTTCCCCATGTAGATACCAGCACATCCAGGTGCCTTTGTTTACAAGAGTTTTGCAAACCTGGAAAAGTCCAGTGAATTTTAAGAAAAATGCTTTTTGCAAACAACATAGATGCCCTGGTAATTTAGCAAAGCACCAGGGATCATCACAAACACACCATGCCCAGGGGCTAGAGAGAATGCTAAAGAGAAGAATCCTAATGGATGCCTCAAACAACCTCAGGGGTTTTTCTTAATTCTTGGTTACTGGATTTGGTCTTTCCCCAAGGAAGGAGAACATAGTCTGATACAGTACCCAGAAATGTCCCCCTATCCCTAGCACTGCAAACAAAATAAGCCTCTTAATTTTTGCTTAAAAACAAACCAGAAAACAGTTGTCCTAAAAACCCATTTGATAGCTATTTGTAAGATGCCACTGTACACAAATACAAAAAATGCAAAATCATCCATAAACAGAACACAGAAATACAAACCAAGAGCTTAATACCTCAGCTTAATAACAAAGACATCTTAATAACCACAGATTAAAATCTGCTGAATATCCCTTATTTGACCCATTAACTGATGCTTCTGGGCTGGCCCCACATGGTCCAAACCCAGGGACACTCCTCCTCTCTTTGTCTCCATATAATTAAGTTCAATACTACAAAGCAGCCAAGGGGGGAGGCGTTTGTAAGGTTCTCAAGAGCTGCAGTAACATTTATAGTAGAGGATGATCTATGTAAAACTATTGATTACTGATCTCATTATTTATCTTCCTCTACAAAAGCCACTCGTGTTCCCAGATGCATAATAGGTGTCAAGAGTAAGAACCCTGAAAAATAAATTGAAAAAGCTACAATAGCAAATGGCTTGTTTACACCATAATTGGTATTAGGCAATTAATGGTGGGCTGAAGCATCACATTGCTTCCGAAAACAAAAAGCAATACTGTTCAAAGAACATTTAATGAGCATGTTTTATGTTGTCCTCAGCAAGTTTACTGCCAAGCCACAAAAGACATTTATACACACTTCCTTTTGTCTCTAATGAAAGGGTCAGTGCTACTTTGCTTCTTGTTAAATTCACAAGTTGGAAAAAAAAAAAAAACTTTTAAAAAGAGCAAATGTAATGTTTTAAACTTGAAATTCACCTTCTGGAAGCAGCAGTTGTTTCAGTTCAAAGCATTTTGTCAGGGACTGTGTGGACTCTGCAGCCTGAGGAGAGGCAAACACCTCAGTGCAGAGATGGAGCTCAGCGACCGCCTGCCCCAGAGGCTATTGTGCAGCTCTGATACCCAGATACTCCAAATATTTGACATTCCAAAATCCTCACTATTAATGAGGTGAGATCCTGAGCAACTGGGAAAAACGAAGGCGGAAATAATGTATTTATTTGCTAGGAGTAAGTATTCTGCTGTGTAACTCAGGGCAGTTTCCCAGACCGCAGTGGAAGGTTCTGCTGCTTCCCAAACCCCATTCTCTACATCTGTTTCTCCTACACATGTCAAATATCACTGCTCTCTGCTCTTACATTAAAAAAGGTGGAAGCCAAGACATTGCAGAGGACAGGCACTGCATTTCCAGCTATGGAAAGTTTCAGCACAGCAGAATGGAAAATGGTTGTGTGAACCTCTCCAAACACTTCCCTTTGGAGAGAGCAGCATCCTTTTTTGCCTTACCTCCTGTGGGCTGGTCATAGGAGCACCCTGAGCTCTCCAGAGAGCATCCCAAATCCCACCCAGCTCCCAGCTCCCTTCTGACCCTGACATGGCCCTGATGGAAGTCCAGCCCAGGAGAAAGGTGGGAGCAGAAGCAGAAAGTTTTCAGGAAAGGCAGTTGGTGGCTTTGTTTTCCTTACAATGAACCTTTTTGCTAGGTTTGGGGAAAAAAAAAAAAAAAAAAAAAAAAAAAAAAAAAAAAGGCCTTACAAAACATTACTGGAATATAATTTTTTGAAGCATTCTGGCTGGGAAATACATGCAGGAAGGAATGAACTTCAAAAAGTCTTAGAAAATGGTATTACACAGAACTAAATAAATAGTATGTGTCAAACAACACATAGGGAATCTCACATAAGCCTCAAATTTATTCAAATTATTAAAAGCATGAATAATTTCATAATGAATTTATCCCTAAACATGCCATGATACATTCTGCATTCATCCTGTTTGCATGGTTTACTGTTCTCTTTTTAGCCATCTCTTGAGTTTTAAAATGTGCATTTTTAAAGAATGTATCTTGTTACACTAGAGACCCTAAAGTGAAAAGCCATGTCTTCTTCTCACATAAGTACAAAACCATCTCTGGCATCCTTTCACTTGAATCCTTGGAGTTTTTGAGGGATTCATTTTACAAGTTAAATGTAGAATATAATTTTTCTGGGCAAGTTTTAATGGCAAATCATAACAGAGCTCCCTAACAAACAGCAATCAAAATATATTTATGGCCTTTCCCACACAGGATTGGTTTGGGCTGCACAAGCCCATCACTTATCAGTTAAAGAGAAGCCTGACAGCACCTGAGGTATCAGCAAACTGTGGGAATTCAAGCTTCTCATGGTGAAAATGTACAGTAGAGGAAGTGATGGACAATTTGCAGCTGGTAAGAAGAGGAATCCTCTAATGACAGACATCTGGCATCCATCACCTCAGCATCTGCTGCACTGCAATCCCCCACCTCCCAGAGCCCAGCAGTTTGCTGAGGAAAGGCACAATGTGCCCCAGATTCCCTTTAATGGCCTCAGAACCTCTCATCCCCCCTGTGCACTGCACAGCACCCTGTTAAACCAGCAAAAGGAACCCAGCATCCTACCAGTCTCTTGGATTTATTGCCCAGGACTGCATTATTTTGGCCCTTTGAATCAGGTGAGGACCATGAATCAGCAGAACCTACTGCCAGCACCAGTGATTCAAGGCAGCTCCTGGCTGGCAGAGCCAAGACATGGTCTGGGCCTCTGGTAATGATCTAGCCAGTCTTTAAACAAGCCACATAAATCTCTAAAAAATAATAATTAAAAAAATCCCTCTTTTAAACTGCAAACACGGGCTGCTCTGCTTCTTTGCTGCCACCATCCATGTCTATCAGCACAGCTCCACCTCCAATCAGTGCCATAGGTGTTTTGATCCTCTGCCACTTCCAAGACCTCTTTGAGAAGCCTGGAAGAAGGCATCCCAGAAAGGCAGATGCACTTCTTAGGGTGAAAAACCTCAAAAGCTCCTGCAGAGCTCCTGCTGGCCACTGCCTGTGCCACCCGAGCCACCCACCAGCCAGGAGCCAGCAGTGAGCAGTGCTCAGCTCCCATCCCAGAATCCATGGAAAGGAAAACACAACTGCTTTACTGAAGAGAGCAGCAAAGGGCCAGCAGCCCCAGCATCTTCCCCTGAGCCTGCCAGACACTCAGGAGCAGAGGGTTTGGCTGGCAGCTGCTCTGGGGGGTGGAGGGCTTCCAGATCCATCCCTGGTTTTATTTGCCTGGCAGACAGACAGTTAATGTGCATTCTCATACAGCAAACTAAAACCACCTGTTGGCCTTCAGAACCCTCTTTTTTTTGGCCAGTTTTGGGAGACTTGAGGGTCTAACAGGTGTCCCTGTAGCCAACGGGAATATAAAGAGGTTGCAGAGGCCCCAGGAAGCCTGAATGGTGCAAAGTCAAAACCTCTGCCCAGCCACACACAGGACGTGGGTGTGCATGCTGAACCACGAGAAGCTGAAGTCCTATAAAATGAAGCATGTCTGGGAGAAAACCAGCAACACCAGGGCTGGGAAATCTGCCCCAGGGATGGATGGGTGGGCTGGAGCCCTGCACCCTGCTCCTGGGCTGGAGCAGTACCACAGAGAGAAGTCAGGGCCAGGCTTGGCTTCCTCCAAAGAGTGGGACATGGGCTGAGGCACAAACTCAGGAGCTTGTCCTACACTCTCAGAAAAATTATTACCATCCAGAAGTACCATTTTTCACTGGGTTTTTAGAACATACCTCTCAGTAAAAAGTGACTGTAAATTCCTCTGCTGGCCGGTGCCACCCCTGACCTGTCGGGGGGAGTTGCTTGAGGGGTTTTTTCCTCCTCCATTCACTATCAACCAACTTAGTTTAGGTTCAGGCTGCACAACCTTCAGCCTGAGCAAAAAAAAAAAAAACCAAACCCCAAGCAAAACACATTGTGCAACAGGAATGCATGAGGACCTGAATTTGGAGCAGGGATGTAGGGAAGGTGTCCTCCCTTCCTCACAGAGCTCTCATTAATTAAACCTCTGGGGCACAAATCCTCGGAGCAGCTTTCCAGAGGAAGAAAAAAAAAAAAAAAAAAAGGAAAAAAAAAAAAAAGTGTTTGTAAGGACAGGAATCTCAAGCCATGCTTCCTTTGGATTACACACTGATACTGTAGCTCTGAGACCAGAGGCAAAGGCGAGAAAACAGAGGGCAACACAACAAACCAAGTGAGAATTAACAGAGTCCTGTGGCTGAGGTGGAGATAAAGGGTTTCAGAAGCTGGTTAAAAGATGTTATCACCTGCTATAAACAGATGCTTTGGAGAAGGCAGCCCATAATGAATATGAAATATGAAAAAAAAAAAAAAAAAAAAAGAATGAAAAAAGTTTTATCCAACCTTTCCAAACCCCGAAATTGAAAGCACAATATTCTGGCGATTTACTACAGCCCGACCCTGTGTTCAAGCATAAATGAATTCTGAACATTCCTGGAAAGACTGCAGCAATGCTTATCTCTTCTGCTCTGCCCTTCCCTCCCCAATGCACCCCCTGAACCACCTCTGGTGGCTGGAACCAGCTCCTCATGTCCCCTCACCATCCCTTCCCACTGCCCCCCAGACCCCTCTGCCTTCACGAGGCAGCCAGGAGGGTGAGTGGTGGCCAGCGTGGGATGGCCCTTGGCTACCTGCACCTGGGGGATGGTCTTGCCCTCTCCCAGTCAGGATCCAAGGATTCAGCATTAATTCTGTCTGCTTGGCACTGAGTCAGTCGAATTCTTATTCTTCTTCTCACCAATTACACGATGGGATCCCAGTGGCCCATTTTTCTTCTGCAGTGTTTTTCATTGCTTGGAAAATAATCCGTTCTCCTTTATAAATATCCCTTGACTCACCTCTGTGCTTACAGCCAGGCTTCCAACAGATGGTTTATGAGAAGAAAATACTTAGGGCAGACTCCATAACCCTCCAAAACGTGAAGCTCCCCGATCCCCTGGCGCAGCTTTGCAACTCGCTGAGGTTTTGCCAACACAATTTTTTTTTTTAATTGGTCACAGCTGGCTGCAAACATCCGTGGAAACCCTTGAAGGGAGATTAGAGCAGGGCCTGACACGTCGCCATGGTGCTGGCACTGTCATCATTCAGGAGGGGACCGTGGAGGGGGGGCTGAGGGGTTTCAGTCCTCACTAAAGGGAAAACCTGCATCGCTTTGAAGATGGCATTGAGGACTTCACATGACTTGGCCCAAGGTCCAAATGCCTCAGAACAAAGTGTAGATTTGGTCTCTTCCAGGTGGCACAACAGGCAGTTTCCTTCCCAGGTTTTCTTACCCCTGACAGATCTTAAGGCAAGAAGCAGTAAAGATCTCTATGAAAATTTCCAGCTGGTGCAGTGTCAGCAGTAGGATTCCTCTCTCCTGTATTTGCTAACATCTAGGCAGAAGGCTACACCTCATCTACAGGGCTTGAGCCATGCATTTCTGTCACCCAGTATAATCACCTTTGTTAAATGAGGTTCAGCTAAATTAAATTAAATCCTTCATTCTTGATTTTGACCCAAGGAAAGCTTGAAAAGAATAAAGCAAGCCATATTTTGAATGCACTAAACCTTCAAAAGTTTCCCCATTATCATGTGCATTAAACAAATGTCTCAGTAATGGCTTTGCTTCTGTGTCAGCTCCATCACTCATGGATGAAGCTGGACAGCTTTAACTTTAACGTCCAAAGAGCTGTTTGCTGTACTCCAGTTCACCTTTAGAAATTCAGATCATACAAAGTCATTCACAGGGTAACTGCCTTGCACTTACATTCAGCTTTGTAAAGCTGGTGGTGGGGTGCATGGCTTAGGAGGAGGCTGGACCTGAACTCCCCACCAATCGAAACCCAGCTGCAGCACATTTTCCCTTCTCTTCAAAACTCACTTCACAAAAGGTTTATTTAATAAAAAAAACCAAAAAAAAAAAAAAAAAAAAAACCCAAAAAAAAAAAAAAAAAAGAATAAACCCCTCCATAGCCTTGGCTTGTTTCCTTTCAGTGTTTCAAAGGGTTGAGCACTACCTGCTTGCCAGCTGTTAAGTACCTCAGTCTGGCTGATGGACAAGCAGATAGTGCAGGACAAAGCAGAGCTCTGGACAAGCTGCCCTTGTTCCATTGCCCCCCTGAGCCAGAGAGAGAGCAAATCCCAGCAGGCAGAGCCCTGGGGCAGTGCTGGGGCTGGCAGGAACCTCTGCTGGGCTCAGGCTCTGCTCCCCTCCCCAGGAAAAGGCCAAAATTTGTATCAGGACACTGCTTATAAATCCAAGTATTCGGACTTCTTGGCCGTTGGCGAAGGGCTCCGCTTAATTTAGCCCTGGTATTATTAACAGTGGATTCTCTCCAATAAGCTGACAGCTGAAGAACAATTGCTGCTATTTAAGCCCACAAATGGATTTTAAATCGGCCTTGTGAACTGTAAACCCATGAAACACTGAACACAATATCTTGCTCCTGTCACCCTGAAATTGGCCCTGGGGTTCCCTTGGAGCGGGGAAGTCACCCGAGTCCAAAGCAGCTTTCCCCCACGTGCACGCTGGCCCCTGGTGCCTTTCCCTTGCACTAAGAAGCATCTGGTTCCTGAATCCAACAAGAGCCTGCGAGGGGTTTTCCTTTGCTTCCAAAGGCAAAATCTTTCCCATTTTGACTCCAACACTTTCCAGTGCTTCCTGGCTTCTCTTTGGGAATCCCCTCCATCCCGCAGCCCTCTCCCACCCCTCTGCCCAAGCAGCCCCTACCCTCACACACGCAAAGGCTTCCAACTGAACAGCTCCAAGAGATTAGCAGGAGAAATAGGGTCATTAGTCAATCAAACAACACTGAGGGCATGTCAAATGCTTGTGTAAATGAGGGCAGTGCTATAAAGGAAAGAGACAATAATGGTCTCCTGAAGCGGCGACAAAGCCACTTCAGCTGGTCCCGCAAAAGCAGACACTAATCACAGGCCCTGCCTGCTTACAGTTGACCTCTCCTTTGTGCAGAGCTAAAGAAGATTTGGTCAGGCCGATCCTTCAAAACACAGCCAGGCTAATTAGGAAGGGTCCAGCACAGCCAGGTTCCCAGAGGAGAGCCCCAAAGCCTGAGTGTTGCTGAAAGGATCCACTCTGCCGGGAGGTTCTCTCTCGCTAAGCAAACCTTGGAGCCAAGAGGCTGATTTACAGTACCAGATGCAAATCACAACAGTCTTTGTGCTCCCTGTCCCAGAGATGGATGGTCCCTGAAAGCAGGACCCCTCAGAACGCAGGGTCTGGGGCTCTGCTGCCTTCCCTGGTACCTGGAGTTGACCAAAGCCAGACCCCAAAGTGTTGGGTGGTCTGGGGGTCCCTGGGAAGGCAGCACAGGCTTGGAGCAGAGCCCAGGCTTTCTGCCACCCCCTCCCTCCCAGCAACCAGCCCTGTGCAGAAAGGTCATTTGTACCCAAGCTCAATGAAGAGAGCTCCTAAAGAGAGACACAGCCCAAACCAAACCTCCAACACTCCATTTACAACCCTTTCATCTACCAGACATGGAAGATAATGAAGGAGTTGGGGACAACCCAGCTGCTTCCTCGGCTCCAAAGCAGCCTCTGCAGTCACTGTAATGCTGTTCAGCTCAACCTTTGCCTCTGGTTTTCTGCTCTAGCAAACCCTGCTCAGGGCAGGTAGGAGAAGTCAGCAAAAACAGGATCAAAAGCCACCAAGATGCAAGGGAAAAGGTGCTGAAACCCAGATGGGTCAACACGATGGAGTGCAGACCAAGCTGGAACAGCCCTGGTGAGATGATTGAATGCAGGAGAAGAGCTCCCAATCATTATCACTTTCAACAGCTCAGAACAGCATCTCATCCCTGGAAGTCAGACAGCTTGGGTACCGCCTGCTTCCCAGCCAGGTAAACATGGGATTGCTGCTGCCCTGGGCTGGCCAGGACAAATATCCCATGCTGAAAGGTATGATAAGAGTCTGGCAGGAAGAGAGAGTCCTGCTTTTATAACCAGCATGCCTGTATTTCTTTCCAGAAAAGAAAAAGTGATACCAATAAGATCAGACACAGATTTCTGCAAGATAAATGACACTCCAGCATGTGGCTGGGGAGCAGCTTTGTTCCCTCTGGGCTGCTCTCATCCAGCACCCTCACCAGCATCCCCCAGACCCAGGTTCACCCAAACCAGACACTACACAGCTCCATTTTGGGGCTGTATTTCCCAAGAAGGTCTGGTCATCTCAAATACCAGGACAGCTTCTTTTATAGGCAACAGAGGAGAAAAATTATTCATTGATCAACCCATGTGCCTTCTCTGAAGCAGCCTCCAGCCTCCCATCCTTGAGTTAAAATCCAGCACAAATGGGAACTGACCAGCACAGAATTTCACCACCCCGAGTACTTCTAAGAGTGGAAGAGAAGGTGACAATTCAGACAATTAGACTTCCACCAGAAATGTACTGGGAAAAGTATTTACCAAGAAAAATAATTTACAGTAGTCAAGAAGAAATTCAGCTGAAAGGATGAGTTTGTGGCTGGGATCTTCCCATATCCTCAGTCAGCACATTTTCTGTGGCAAGGACTGTGGCTTTTTGGAAAATGCTAAAAATAATGAAAAGCACCGAGAAACAGATCTCTTTTTTTAAAGTCACTTTCCTGCAAGTTAATACAGTAATTTCGTTTGAATTTTTGAGTTTTTCAGGAGCAACATCTGCCCCAAATCAGGATGGCAACAAAGGTTATCATGAAACTCAAAAGCCAGGCAAGCTTTCAGAAGATGCTGCAGAGTGCCTTGCAGCAGAATGCACACTCCCCAGTACCTGGAGGGAAGGAAAATGCTCCCTGGGGTCTGTGCTCAGGAGTGGCCAAAGGACAGGAGTTGGTAGCCCTCACATTGAGTTTTCTGCCCCTTTCCCAGGAGACAAGGGAGAGGGTGGAAGTCCCGAGCCAGGGACTTCAGGGTGTGCTCATCCTGCTTGGGGCTGGGCTGTCTACCAGCCCATCTCCTTCCTTCCAGCCCTTCAAGTCACCAACCTGTCCCCTCCAGGACACGGCTGCCTCTGTAATGTTTACAAACACTTGGGAGCAGGGAAGCACTGTCCCAGCAGAAGGGGATGGCAGGGGGTTGGTTTTGCCCTGAGCACAAAACCTAAATCACTGGAGAATGAAAATAATTTGAGGCTGCAAACCCAGAGGAATGTTCCCAGTTCAGCTTTGCTCTTTGAGAAGGGAATAGAACAATTAACACTTTATAAACTGAGGGTAAGCAGCATGAAGAATGGTTTATCCACTCAATTTCATGTTCTTCCCTGTTGCTTGTAATTAGCTTGCTCCAAAATCGAGAGCTTGGGTTTGTTTCTTCCTTTAGCTTCAGACAACAGAGCTGTAATTTGTGCATCTTTGGCCATCCCTCATCTGCTGCAGCTCAGCCCATCCCCACCCCTCTGCCAAAATACAGAAGGGAAAGACCCAACCACAGGTATTCAGGATTGCAGCATTCGTTTAAAATTTGACAGGTACAGTAGAGATGAATGTGTCAGATAAGGAGCTCCTCTGAGCTGCTGCTAAAAACATATGTTAAGCAACATGTTAAAAGCTCAAAACAAAGGTTTCAGGAATTCAGTAAGCTTCAAAAACTCTTCCTTATTATTTTTGAAGCCTATTTTTGCAGTTTGGTGCTTTGCTTCTAGGTTTCAAACAGAGGCATGTACCAAAACATCACCATAACGGCAAAATATACTGAGAGAACAAAAAGTTTTGCAGGGCAGTAAAGTGAAAGCTAATCTCCAGCCATCCCCAGGCTGACCTTTTAAGACCCAAAGCACCAATTTCAGGTCCCTGGCCCAAGGGGGGTAATTCCAGTGGAACTACAGATGTATTTCCTTCCTCTCCAAAATAAGCCAGTCATTTCCCTTTAAAACAACAAAAAAAAATATTTGGGGGTCTCAGAAATGTGTGCTTTATTTTCAAAGCTGCAACCAATTATAACTGCAGGAATTGCTGAATATTTCCAAATGGGGAAAAGCTTTTTGCCTCTCAGGTTCTGTACAGAGAGACACCCAACATCTATTTGATAAATTCGTAGAAGAGAAGCTGTGACAAAAAGATTGCAAGGACAATTTAAGGACTGTTTATTTCCTAGCAAACCCTGTAACAAACATGAGCCTGAGGCCCCTGTGCATGGACCTGAGCATCAGCCCTGCTCCAATCCTGCCGGGGACAGAGGATGAGAGGGGAGAAGTGTTCAAACCTTTGAGAGCAGAGTGTCACTGCCAGGATAAAGAATTTGGATCCCGGTTACTATTGTGTCTGCAGGGTAATTATTTTAGAAACATAAAGCAGAAGAGCAAAACAAACTACAAATTGTTTTTATGCCAAGCAGCAGCTTCTTCATCTTACTTAAAATGTAGGATTTGTCTGACCCACAGTGTGTATCTGACAGAGAGAATCCTCTTTCCATAAGGGTATTATCTGAATGTGACTTAAGGGCCTTTTAAGCACTTCTAAATTGACATCGTAACAACAATTAAAGTTCCTTAGAATAGATGCACCATGAAAAATGTGCCAGAGCAGCTGCAGCCTCTGTGCCTCCTCCCAGGCTGGAGCAGCCAGACCTGGGATCTGCCCCCTCCAACCCCCTGGGTAGGACACACACTTTGCCCCAAAGGATTAACTCCCAGTGTTTCAGGCTCTGCAGAAAAACCTCCTGCCAAGGACTATTCCAATGTCAACTCCTCTCCTTGTGTAAACTGACCACCCTGACAGAGCAAGGAGCCACATGTTTGAAGATAAAATGTGTGATGTTAAAAAAAGATCTTACTTGTTAATTTGCTGTTATAAATTCAGAATGTGAGTAATTGTTGCTGCCCTGTACCTTGCAGAGGGAGCAGTGAGAGGGAAGAAGGGGGCAGATGCTCCTCTCTACAGCAGCACCAGGCACATTTTCTTGTACCAGCATGCAAAACCATCCCAGCTTTCAGCAGTTGCTTGCTATAGACTATCACATTACCAAATCACAACATCTCTGAATTACCAAACACAGGAAACTCGATAAGCTTCAAGAGAGAATTTGTATATTGCACGAAGGTTAATTAAATAAAGCTTAGCAGCCCCCAAATGCAGCCGAGCCAAAGATACAACTGAGCTGGCTCACCAGAGCTCAACCATTTCCCCCTCTGCTGGGGCAGCCCATTGCCACCCTGCCCCAGGCTGAGCTTCACTCCAGGAGCCATGACCCCAAAGTTTCTTTGTTTGACCCAAGTTTAATCAGCTTCCTTCTCCGATTCCAGCAAATCCCTGTGCTGGTGGCAGCCAGGAATAAAGGCTATTGTACAGGAGGGAGCTATGTTGCCCAGCAAGTCATGATAAGCATTTCCTTCCCCAGCTGCCTCGCTCCCCAAACATTACAGTGGCCAAAAAAAAAGTAGAGGGCAGATTATTGGAGTTCTGCAGATAAGAGTGACTAGAATAATTTAAAAAAAAATATTGAGGCATCTCTTTCTCTTTACCCCCTCTCACTTCCCACCCAGAATAAAAGGAAGAATTTGGAGATTGCTCACCGTACTGACAGCGGGGTCCCTGGAAACCTGAGGAGCAGTGGCAGAGCTGGGAGGATCCCTCTGCACAATTCCCACCGTTGAAACAAACCCCGTAGCTGCAGACAGCTGCAAGGAGGAGGGAGAGAACAATTTCTGAGGTCAGGAAAAACTCAAATGCCCGTTCACTGGTGAAGTCCCCGCAGCCCTGGAGCAAACTTGGAGGGTGATAAAAAGACTGCTGGACCACTTTGGAAAAGAGACTCTTTTTTTTGGTTGGCAATGCAATACTCAGAGACTACACACAGTCTCTCAAAACTCAAGAAGTAAAATACTTCAGGGCTTTCCTTAAAGGGTGGCTGAGTGAGAATGCCCAGGAGAACACCAGCAGCTGCTTGATGAAATATTGCTTTTTCCAGTCAACAAGTGGGTCAAATCATCAGCAAACAACTCGTGTGGAATCATACCAGATCTCATGGCAATAAAGAGAATTTAATTATTTTGAAATGAGAGGCATCTTGCAGGAACAAACCACAAGAAGCTGCTTTCCACCTCTCTGCTGAGCTTTCCTGGGGAGCTAGCTACCCAAACGTGGCGTCACCTTCTGAATGGGTGAGAGGATGAAATAGAGCTAAACTGTAAGTAAGCCTGAGCAGCCCCATTCCTCTGTTCTCACCAAGTGAAGTGTAAAATGGACACAGAGACAGAGAATGCTCAATTAGGCTTCTGAAATCCACCTTTTCAAATCATCTAAATATAACCACAAACAAGGATGTTTTTCCAGTGAAACATCTATTCCTCATAACTCACGACATGCATCTGCATTTTATATTTCCCATAGAAAATGCTCATCTGAAAAGGAGAAATGTTGTTAACAAGTGATGCTGTCATGTGTGCTGCGCTTTGTCAAAGTGTAAGGATGCAGAACAAGAGCCTATCTTCCTTTTTAAGTCCATTAAATGATTCAGACAATGAATTTTTCTCTCTATTCACCGGTTTGGAGATAGCTGTGTTGCTGGCCAATTTTCTCTTTCTTTTTCTCCCTTTTCTTCTCCTTTTCACTTTCATTGAACAAACTGTAACAAAATCCAAGAACAATAGGATTGGGTAGGAATACATTCCACAGGAGCTGTGGCAAGCCAGATAAGAGGGAGCAAGAAGAGCTTCACTTGTCCCCGCAGTGCAAGAGATGTTGTGGTAGGAGCTGGTCCAGCAGTTCCCACTTGTCTGCCCCGAGATCCTGCTCAGCCCAGGCTGCACTGGGGACAGCCCTGAGCCAGAAGCAGCAGTGGAACCCATGTGTTACAGCTCCTGGAAAAGGAATGCACTGCAAGTGCCACCTGTGTCACGGTCACCTGCATTAGGAACCCTCCCATCCCACCGATGGATCCAGAGAAGGTGATTATTTCAACTAGCTGAAATTACAAAAGACAGACCTGGCAATCCTAATAAACCTGCTGGCTCAGAGGTGCAGATTTACTAGAAAGAGCAGAGAGCTGGGGTTGAGGGAGCCAAGAGCTGCTTAGCACTGGGATTTACTGCAGCTCCCAGTCTGGCTGCAGCCCCCACCCTTACCAGCTGGAGCCACTTGCCAGCAGAATGACTGAACCATCAACCTGCAAACACAAACTGCATCCTTGGGGACACACCAGGCCTCTTCAGATGAGATCTGGTTTTGGCTTTCGTGGAAAAAAATGAGGCAGGGGGTGAGGGGTTGGAAAGGAATGTGATGTTTTTCTCCTGGTAGGAGAAAAGGCAGTGCCAAGGTTTAGCATGCCTCAAGGCACTTTCAAAGAAGATTTGGAACTTTAAGACCTACACACAAAATCAGAGATGGGAAGGAGCAGGTACTACCTGTGAGTGGTTGGAGAGACACAAACCAGCACTTTGCTTTGGGGCTCAGTCAAAGTCAACCCCCTGGGCCACATCCTCAGGCATTTACACACCTCCTGCCACAGCACAAGTAGTTACAACCCACTCTGCATGGAAATCTAATAACCACACTGCTATGTTTCCCACTATTCTCCTCCCCCCATTGAATATTAAATATTGGCTGTTTTTTTCCTACAGAAACACAAGCTAATTTCTCCTCTGTGCTGACCCTGGCTCTGCCTCACACACTGCTCTGCTCCTACCCCGCTGTAACTCAGAAGCTTCAGGTGAATATGACACTCCACAAATTTGAAGGTTTGCTATAGAAAACCAAACTCTCACCAGGCTTTCAGGATGCTTTCAGGATGCTTTCTAGCACAGCTTTAACAGCACAGCTGACCCAGCTCCAGCTCTCCAGCCTGAGACTCCTGCTCAAGCCAACCTCATTCTCACCGACAGAAAAAGTCTCCAAACTTTGCACCTTAGATGCATGAGAGCTGCAATACTTAAGCCTCAGAGCTGTTTCTTTTAAGGAGAGGATGATCTTTCAAATCTCCCCCACAAAAAAAAAAAAAAAAGAAAATAGGATTATTTAGTAATACAAAGGTAGCATTGAAGTCCAACTACTCATCTACCCAAAGTAATGAAGCAGTGATGAAATGCTGCTAGAGAGACAGTTATCTTCTCATCTAGGGTTTTGGTTGTTTTTCATAGCCACCTACCCCTGAGGACCATGGCAATCCCATACCAATCCCATGCTGTGCAGAACACTGGGTGTTGGGAAACCCTTTTCCCAGCACCCTGCTCAGGGAGGGATCACAAACCTGGAGAGGCAGGAGGAGGTCCTGGCAGCCAGCACTCCTTTGGCACTTCCCATCTCCAGGTATATGCCAAGATTTTCTCGGGCTGCAGCTTCAAGTTTTCCCCAGCCCTGGGAGAAGGGGTTTCTGCTGCTTCCCCCCTCAGCTCTATCAGAGGGAAATGGCTGCATGGCCATAATTACACATTGAGGCGGTTTGGGTTTGCCTGAATCCTTCACCTCAATCATGGCACCCGTGGAGCTCAGGCAGGTCCCAGCACAGCTCAGCCTGGCCACACGATGCCCCCTTTGCCAGCCCCGGGCTCAGCAAGACCCTGAGCACAACAATGGAAAATATCAGCAGAGATTGGAGCCCCAGAGGTCAGGGATTAGGAGGTAGGGGTGTTATTCTTGGCTATGTCCCAGATTTCCTCAATGAGCTGGACAATTCCCTGCTCTGTGCTTCAGGCTGGCACATACAGAGTGGAAATCCTCATAACCTACTTCCCAGCCCAGGGGGGCTCAGGGTCTGTGGGTCTCCCTCCCCAGTGCCTCCCAAGCCTTCTGCAAACCAGCTCCTAATTCAGAGTGACATCATTTCATGCCAGGGAAATTTGGGAAGAGGGGAATGTCACTGTTGTGGAGAATGGGGAAGGAAAAGCATAAAATTACAGAAAGCATCATTGTCTTCTGTATGGAAGGCTGGACAACAGCTTCTGGAAGGGGTTAGCACAGCTGGATCCTGGGGGAGTCAGAGCAGAGGCTGATTTAAGGGGCAGAGGGATGGAGAGTTCTCCTCCAAGGTATGGGCTCACCCAAATCCAGCAGACCAGCTCGGAGTGGACTGTCTCCCAAGGGGTATTAGAAGTTTAACCAGTGCCAGGCTTGATCCCAGGGGAAAGGTTCAGAAGTTCAGTCAAAGCCTTTCAGCTGACAAAACAATGAGCCTCCAGGAGCCAGGAGGTGATGTACAAAGGAAAGTCAGCCTAATAGGGAAATTAAATTGTTAACTGAACACATTTCCTGCCCAGCCTTCCAACCTGTATCACAACTAAAGGAGCTGCTCCCCCTGGGCTGGCCTGGATCCTATTCCCCCACAGGATAATTCAGCACCCTGGGGTCTCCCCTGGGGGCACACAGAGCCCTGGGCTTGGCTGGGCACAGCTGTGGGTCCTGCTGGGAGTCCTGCCCCTGCTCTGGGAGGAGATGCTAAAGCTAAGCAGAGCTGGCAGGAGGAAAGGCAGTGCAGTGTGGGGTAACTCACTCTGGGGCCTTTTAATAGGCCATTTGTGACTAATAAAAGTTTTGATTTTAATGAGGTGATTAAAATTCAGCTGCTTTCCACTGGGCCCTTGGGGATGCTCGGGGGGGGGGGGAGGTTCGGTGTGTCTCAGACTCTGATATTTCCTCTACCAAATGAACATTAATTCTGCCTCTTTACCCAAGGACAGGGCTCTACCTCTACCTGAGCTAAAAACCAGAGCAAAGCATGATCCTAATGAGGCCTGGGTAAAAACTGAAGTAAAAACTGAAGGTAACAACAAGTAGGGACAACAGAAACTGCCTGGCAGAGCTGGCTAAACCCCTCCTTGGCCAGGTTGTGCTCACCCAGGCTGTGCCATTCCTTTGAGCTAGCTAGTTAAAAATCAACTGGGGTCTTTCCACCCCAATCCCAGCTGCAGAGCCACTCACACCTCAGCCTCCATCCCCAGCAGGACCCCTGGGTGCTGCAGGGCAGGGCAGAACTGGCACCCACACCTCCTGCAGAGCCACTGGGGAAAGGTGGCCAGTGCCAAACCTTCTAGTCACAGCCTCCTCTTTGGCCTCTTCCATAGTTACTGCTCTCCTTGGTGCTTTTCTTCCTTGTCAGGTCATTTCTGGAGGTGGCAAGGGCTGGCCCAAGGACAGAGACACAATGTCTGTGGCTGAACTCCAGCTCCTCCATGCAGACCAAGAGCTACAGACTTGGTGGGACTGAGCTTTTCAACATCTCAAGCTGAAAATAGAGACCATGGGGATTACCAGACATGCAGGCCCCTTGTCCTAATCAGCAAGGGCTTTAGCTGTGTTATTGAGCCCATGTGGAATTTAAGTAGCATCTCAGGGGCCACTTGAAGATTAGTCTGAAAGTCAATCTATCAGCAACCAGGCAGGGAAAGAACCTGATGCCATCCTAAAAATCCAAAGAGTATCTTGACTTCTGACCTTTTTCCTTCCCAAATGGGACTGAGTGGGTGAATGCTCCAGGACAGAGGGCAATGGGACTGCAATAAGCTCTCAGTAAGGAGACAAACCCACACGGGCTGCCTCTCACAGGAATATTATTTCAGATGCTCTGTACTTGGGGTTAGGCAGAGGCTGACAGTCACTGGGACAGTTCTGCAGCCACCAGAGCAGGGGTGGAGAGGATCTGCACAGGGTGGGCACAGTTTGCACCTTTGTGTCCTTCCTGCTAAAACACCATTTATCTGATCATGGCACCCTCCTTCTCACTGTGAAATACAAAGGCTAATGGACAGAAGCAAGGACTTTGTAACCTGTTCCTCAGCTTACACCCTGGCTGCAAAACCTCTACCACCTCTCCTGCTCTTGGGAACAATGCACAACAAAGACACAAACAAGACACATTTAAAGGAGAGCAACAGGAACTGCTTACAAACACAGGGCAAGAAAACAACCACCAACGGCTTGTCCATCACATGGGCTGCAAATATGAAATAAAAGGGGGAGCCAAAGTCTCCTGTCTCCCAAAGAGTTGACCCTTCCTCTCCTTCTCCTTGCAGGGAGGCTCTGCAGGGTGCAGCCACCGCCAGCCCTGGAGCACTCCTCCTGCTGATGAGGGTGATGAGTTGAGAGTGTGCCCTGAGCAGTTTTATTTCCTTTTCTCTGCTTCCTTCCTGGATGGAATTACTCACTTCCTTGGCAGGAAAAATCATCACAGAAGGCACTTTTCTGAGTTCATCTGAGGTTATTATCTGCTGGCTGACAATGGCTATTAGGCACCTGTGGAGTTTCCTCTGGCACAGTGGGGTTGCTCTCCTGTGTTGCAGGAGTTTCAATAGGAAGAATAAAGATTGGTTGCTAGACACACCTTTTTTTATTCCCCCCTCTTTTTTTTTTTTTTTTAAACCTTCACTTCAAGCATCAAAGCACATGGAAGGTACATGCAGCCTCTTAACAGAACAAAAGCTGCTGAGCTGTGGGAGACATTTTCCTATATTGTAGGTCAATTACATCCAAAGTGGCCTTTACAATGGCACAGGACACGGATGGTTTTTGTTCCCTTGATGCAAGGCAGGACAGATCCCAGATGCTTTGTTGGTTTGCCTGCCTACTGCTTGAAACGAAAGCTGCTTTTCTCTGGTGAGGGCAGGAGTGCAGCTCCAAAGCCCATTTCAATCCAGCAAAGATCAGAGCTCCTTTATGCAGCCAGGCAGAGAAATAATAATATACCACAGGGAGCGGGTGCCATTCGGCCTGCATGGCAACATTTATTTCTATGCATATGCTCAGATAAACCTTTGTTTGATTCAAGAGAAGATTTTACTTTGCTCTCAACATCTCAGAAGCAAAGTTTGAAGTTAAATATTTCCCCAGCTGGACGTGGCAGCAGTGTTTAGGGGAAGGAGCCGGGAGCTGCACAGCATCTGCCTCCCATGTCAAGCAGTGCAGTCTGGAGGGAAAGGGGAAATATGGGGCCCGGGGGGATAAAGCTGCCTCTGCCTTTTGCAATAATAGCCTAGAATCATCTTGTATACTAATATTTGCACGTCGCTGGCCTGACTCACGTGCAGCCCTGAATACTTCTCACAGCCTCCCGACACAGCTGGGAAGTAGACACTTCCATGCCTGCTGTGCAGGGAATTACACTGGAGCAAACACAAAGGAGGAGCAAAGTCAGCCACAGAATCCAAAAGATTCAGGTTCTGGGTCCCTGCTTCCAACCTCCTGAGTGCCACCACCACCTTGCCCATGCTTGCAGCTGCTCTGGGGCTGATGCTGTCCCATCCCTCACAAGATCCCATCAGACCTGAACCCAAACCCTCACCCCTGGAGAAAGAGGGGGGCAGATGAAGATCTCTAACCTCTGGCAGGGGGATCTCAAGCTCAGTGAGCTTTAAAAAGAACAGATCTAGTACCTAACACACACCTTTGCAAAGTAGCTGAAAGTCACCTCCCTTTACAAAGAAACTGATGGGTGAATCCTGCTGTCAGCTGCAGGAGGGGGAACAGCCAGGGAGGATGCTCCAAGGAATGAGCACAGGCTGCCAGCCAGAGCTCCCGGAGCACAGCTCCCAAGCCCAGTTCCTCAGCCTCTGCACAATTAGCCCAATCCTGCCCCTTCCAAGGAAACAGCTCTCAGGAAAGCTGAGGAAGAGCAGCTCCCTGCCATCAGTCAGGCACACAGTCAGCAATTACTGCATTTGTAATAAGAAGTCCACTCAGCTTTCCAGAGCCTTTGCCAATGGCACCCTCTGAAACAGCAGTTCAGGCTTGATTTTCAACATTTTGTAGCATTTGGCAACTGGATAAACGGACGTGACTCTGAAAACTCTTTCAAGCTACAATGAGGAAATTCTCCAGAACCAGACAGCAACACAGGGCCCTGCCTAGGGAGCCAGAGGAAAAACCTTCTGACACACCGCTACAATAAATAATAAAAATATAATAAAATATGTAAAATAAAATAAAGTAATAGGAGTTGATAATGATGATGATAATAATAATAAGAAGAAGAAAGAAGAAAGAAGATAGAAGAGGAAAAAGGGAAGGGGTAAAGGGGAAGGGGGAAGAGAGAAGGGAAAAGAAAGAAGGAAGAAAGGAGAAAGGAGAAAGAAAGCAACAACAACAAAAAAGCCAGATCCTTTAAAAGACATTTTCATAGCATTTACTGCAGACAGGGGATTTGAAATGAGTGCCCTGAGCCCAAAGGGCAGTGCCAGGCAGTGTGATACTTACGGTGCAGGCAGCCGGCGTCCCCCCCGCGCTGGGACCACCCCGGGCAGCACCTGTAGGTGGTCTGGTAGTTCAGGTGGTACACCTGCCTGTAGCCTGTGTAATACCCAGTTCTGAAACACAACAAAACAAGAGCCCAAGCCAGTCAACCTGAATTCCTGCAGAGCAAGGATGCTGGAAAGAACAGCAGTTGTGACTCTAAGCGTGGGTGTAAATAAAATGAGGAATCTGTTTTTCAGATGCACTGATGTTTCTTTCCACCTATTCTAGCAATGATCACTGATGATAAGTGATCTTAATTTATTTTAAATTCTTAATTTATTTTAATTGGGAACACAAGAGACTGGAGTGTCCAGGTCCTCATAAAACCTCTGGCACATTTCTCCTTTTCTAAGCGATTTCACAGCTCTCAACTCCACTCTTAAACTACTTGTTAACAGAGAAAATTGAAGTTTGACATAAAGCAGGAATTTCAGTGCAGCATTAGTGAGCATGAGCAGGTCTCTCCAAGGGGCTGGTGAGCTAAAAACTTGTCAGAATCTTGCTGAGACAGGATGGTGGCCACCTCTCCAGGAGTGGTGGCCACAGCAGGGCCACTGCTCAGGTAGAAGCTGAAGGTCTCTTTAACAACTCCTATCAGTTACTTCCAGGGAGGGAGCTGGGGGAGTAAAGCAGAGATTGATCTGAAGCATAAATAAATAAAAGTGACACTTCTTTCCTGGAAATTTGATGTTTTGTATACGTGAAAAGTGAAACACAGACAAAACCTTTGAAGCTGATTTTTAAAAAGCTTCTTTGGCACAACATGAAACTACTCCAACAAAGCAAATCAGACAAACAACAACAAATATTTGGCACAGCAGATGTGTTGTGCATGTCCCCTGAAAATATTTATCCTAACTCAGTTGAGTTGTTTGATTTTGTCTGAATGTTTCTACAAAAAAAACCTAATGGTGAACCTTTAATTCCCACGAAGAAAACCTCTGGGTGCTCTGCTGTGCCAGCCAGCACATGGAGCCACAGCTGAGAAGAATAAAAGCAGACACCATTTTGGGTTTGGGTTTTTTTTTGTGTGAGCTGTTAACAAATTATGAAGGAAACGTTTGTGTTCCAAAAGCAGCTGAGAAAGCAATTTACAGTCACCCCAGCACCAGCCAGCCCACCGTCAGGCACAGATCCATCTGGATCCTCTTGGTACCAAGAGCTGTCCCCCAGCCCAGGGCACATTGGGAAGCACCAGACATGAAGGGTGTAGAGTTGTGCTGAGCATTCAGTGCAGGGTCCACTCTGGAAAACACTCTCCTTTTCATCCCAAAGGAGAAAGACTGCATGGCAGCAAGCAGGCTCCTCCATCTGCCCTGCCTTGGCTCAGAAATGAGCCTCAGAAATGAGGAAAAGGTAGCCCGAGAAATAGTAGAAAAAATATTGAACGTGGGACAGCTCAGGACTAATCCTGGGCTCCTTGCTGCACCCAGCAGCACCCTGAACCACTTCATCTGCACAGATCTTGGTGGGCTCGATCAGGCACATCAGATCCTTAAGTCAACCCAAGTGGGTTCTCAAGGAGATGCAAATATTTTGACAGCCTCACTTGCCTGTTGATATCTGGATGTTACAGACTGGAAAGAACCGCAGAGGAGATACTTTATCTTCAATGTTTCTGTTTTCTTTTGTGTTTTAAGGAGTCCCTGGCACAGAAAATGTTGAATGAGCCAGAACTTACGGAACCCAGGCTTAAAAATCCTGCTGTGTCCTGCTGCTGGAATATTCACTTCCAGTCCCTCTGGAACAGAGCTGTCATCCCTCCAGTTCTCATTGCTGAGGGCTGAGCAAGCTACCTTCTCTTGTTACCTAACTGGGGAGAGTGGCAGCAGCAAGCATCTCCCTTCCCCAGGAGGAAGGAGAAGCTCAGCCCAGGGGATGCTCTGCTCACCCACCCAGGAGCAGGCACTGGCAGGGCTCTTGTCCCGGAGGTGCAGAGAAAGGTTTGTTCTGATTTTTAGGAAATGTTGCTATCCAGTACTGTCTGCACAGATACAAGCCTTACAAAAACCAATGCTGCTGGTTGGGGTATGCACGAGCTCTGCAGGCAACTGCCCCTGGATTGCAGGTGCTGGGTGCTCCAAGTCGTGTCCATGACCTGGAAGGCACTGAGGCCAGTTTCAGGCCAGGCCTGTGTGTTTCAGATCCTGAAGCTGTTAATAGGCTTCCCGAGCTGCCAGAGATGGGTCCAACTGGAGCAGGTCCAGCGGGTGAGCTGGGGGGGTCACAGCATCCCCGTCCACTCCGGGCTGCGCGCTCCACTGCCCTCAATTGCTCAGCACAAGGGAGCTTGGCAAGAGATCTCCCATCTACTGGAATAAGCTTGCTGTAATGGGAACTCCCAAAAGAAGTTTAGAGTGAGGGGATGTAGGGCAAAACCTCGCCTGAGGGAAGTTTTTGCTGTACTGGCTTTTACAAGTCCCTGAGTGAAATCCCTTCCAGCACCTCTGGGCTTCCCCTCGGTGTTTTCCTCAGGAAAAGTTTGAGCACTGGGCTGTTCTCATTCTTCTAATGAAGGACGGCAGAAGTTTTTTCATTTCGGTTCCTTGATTTGCAATGCCAACACCAAACAGTAGAGAACTGAAGGGACAGCTGGGTCTGAAGAGTTCCCAGCCTTTGAAGTGGAAGCAGACAGGGCACCTATCATTTCAAAGTCCTTTCTTGAGACACTGTCAAAAGATGGACTCTCTTTGCTCCGTTATTACCACTACACAGATATCATCACCAAGATAATTACTGGCAATTACAGGTTAGGAAGAATTCCTAAAGTCAAGACTTAAAAGCTCTCTCTTGTCCAAGATGCTGCTTTGAAACTACTACTACTATCATTATCATTTTGTAAAGCCTTGTAACTACCTAATGAGGCCGGAAAAGGAGATGGAGTCTGGAAGATTGGGCACAGTGCAGTTTGGCTGCTGTGCGGGTAAGAAAAGTGCATTATTTGCACTGCTGCACGTGTTCACAGCCCTTCTTCTGCAACCTCTCCTTGCCTGGACAGGGCTCTGAGCACAGTCCTACTCATGGTGCTAAAAGGCAACCAGGACCCATCAGCAAAGCCTGCTGCCACCACCATAGCAGCCACTCATCCTCCCAGAGCATCACTTACGTCACAGACACATTTGTTTATTATGTTTTTTAGACTATGCACAATAAACCTCACTGGGACCCAGCCAGTGCCTTCAGCTCTGTAAAACTTTACCGGGCCACTGAGTTGTCTCTGCTTTGAAGCTGAGACCTTTAAAGATGCAGGAACAGTGCACGTGATGCGATTCAGTCATTTCACAACCACGGCATGCTGATAGGAAGCAGATGTAACACACCGTCAGCAGACTGGAAACAGCTCCCCACAACAACACAGATTCTTTAGAACAAAAGAGGTTTATCTCCTCTTTGGGAATTCCTTAACAATTTAAAGACTTTCAGTGTCACAAAGATGCCAGGTAGGGTCAGAAACCCCTCCAGCTAGATGAACTTGAACTGGTTTTAAATTCTCTCATAGTCTCCTGGCTTTAGCCAAGAAAAGTATCCAATAGAAGAAGATAAATAATAAAGCATCTAATAAATTCTACTCTTTACAGCTAATCTGTGGGTTCAGAGCACGTCACTCCCCACTTACAGCCAATTTTCATCCCTCAAGGAGCAAAGCAGGCTGGAAGGAAGAACACGTACCTCCGCTCGTAGCCTGTGCACCACTGCCGGCCCCTGCAGTTCTGCTTCCAGACTTTGACAGTGTGGGTGAAGGCCTGGACACAAGGCTGCTGCTGTCCCACCACTGCCAGCTCCTGCTCAGCACAGACGTTTGGCCTGGAGAGAGAAACAGGGGTGAGGGGCTGCACGCTGCCGGGGGGCTGCAGGGCTTCCATCACCTTCACAGGCACCAGCTATGGGCACCTTCATCTCCTTAAGGCTGTATAGTAAGTGAATAAATATGATGCAGTGAGTAAGAAAACGAGGAAAATACCATTTGCAAGTTTACTTCTTCTCTGATCCTAACTCTTCTTGCCCAAATGCAAGTTAGTAGTTTTAACTGAAACGAAAAGGGCAACATTCATCCCTGAGTTAATAAGTTTTGAGCCATTCACTATTTGGGACTGCTTCGGTTGCTTTCAATTCTTCAAAAGGGAGAGAGTTTTCAGAAAGAAAGAAAAAAAAAAAGCAAACACTTTCTGTGTAAGAAGTTAAACTAAATAATTTGGAAGTGGTGAAGCATAGAGATTGCAGCTGGCATCTGCCTGCTGCAGGGCGTTCAATTACACCGCTCTTCCAGCCAGCCTGGCAGTGCCTCTGGGATTAATGGCATCTTTCCTTCCCCCTCTGGCTTTGCTGGAAAATCTCCTCCCCCCGTCCCCACATGTGGCCATGGAGCTGCTTGGCTCGCAGAGCTCTGCACACATCACTTCACCAGCACAAGAGTCCCTGCCAGAGGAGCTGGTTGATTCCCTGAGTGCCTCCATCCATCCATCCATCCATCCATCCATCCATCCATCCATCCATCCATCCATCCAGGGAGAGCTGCGAGCTGATGAGAGGAGTGGTGTTTCCCTGGCCCCTGGACCTCCTCTGCTGTCAGCCCACTGGCACCTCACCTCCGGGCAAAAGAGTTGAAAGGAAGCACAAGAACAAGGCTGGCTGTGTAATTTCTGTCAGTGAAGAAAGGTTCCTGTGTGCCCCTGGCAGCGGGGATGTGTGTGTGTGACAGGCACCGGCTGCACACCCTGTGGGAAGGGACAGCACTTCCCAGGCACTGGCATTTTCTTTGGCACACATCTCATCCAAGAAGTCAAGGCAGGAGCACAAAATCTCTGACACGGGGAGAGGAGGCATTTTCTTGCCAAGCCTTTATCTGCTGAAAAGGCCTCCTTTGCAATCACCAAGTTTAAACGTTGGGGAGGGCAGCTTGGAGTTAGCACGCCATGCAACACTGGGTTCATTTAAAAAAAAAAAAAAGAATTAGAGCAATGCCCCTGCATCGAGACATCATCTTCTGGCAGGAGACCAAGTTTGCAAGGAAGTTTTCCAAAGAAGCCAAATGATTAACACCAAACTGTAACTGTAAAATTTAATTAAAAAGAACAGACTGCATGCTGCTAGAGTAACAGCAAAGGGGGAAGGAAACATGCAGTTAGAAAAAAATACATAAAGTGGGGAAAAAAAAAAAAAGTGAGTCTGTGAAGAAAGGGACAACAATTTATAAAATTATCTCCTCTTCTCACACAATAGCAATATTTCAGTTAAAACTAGTGTTAGCTCCTACAAGCAAAGACTACCCAGATTTTCAGATTTCTATTCACCTTCATGCACATCTGGTACTAGATAAAGAAACCCAGACCAGCCCTCCCTCCCCTTCAATCCCTCTGCTCCTCCCTTCACCCTTGATCTTAAAATACTGTCTTTAGCTTCTGCTTTACAGCCCTACAAAACCCACTCCATTTCTCTTTTCTTGCTACTTACATGTGGGGCTGAAGTGTATTCCCAGAAGCAAGAGAAGATATTTGCAAGACAAGGATGAATGGCAGTGGCACAGCATGAAACTCCATCGCATCAGCTCCTCTGTCCCTGCCAAGGTGCTCCCAGTGGGTGCCTAGAAAATCTCACTGCCTTCTCAAGCACCACTTCCCAGTTCCTGCTCCTCAGAGGAGGACACTCTTGGCTACCTCCTGATCCCAACTTGCCAGTTTCTTTTTTCTTGCAGTGGACAATGCTGTGGGAATTCCTGCTCAGGGAGAGCAGACTCCTAGATGCTTCCTCCTCCCATGTGGGTTCAGCTCAGTGAGCTCCTTCAGTCCGTGGGAAATGATTATAGTGCAGATTGTTGCTGGGTTTTTCCCAAAACCAAACCTGGCTTCTTATGCTCATTTGCTTGTCGTGAAATGTACCGAAGTGACTTTTCCTTCTGGCATTTGCTTCTCGACAAAGCCCAAAGACCTGGTGGCTCACAAGACCTGGGTTTTGTCCAGCAGTGAAGCCCCATGTGGGTTTAGCTGGAGTCACAGTATAAAAACCAGCACTCAGCAAGGGAAGGGAAAAAAGAACAGTGCTCTCCTGCCCCCCGAGAAGTTCACCTCCCAGAGGGCTCCTCCAAGAGCAGGCAGTGTGCTGGCTCACCCCACAGCAGAGCTGAAGCCATCCTGCTGCTGCAGCTCCTCACTTGCCGCCGGAGATGGCATCCAGCAGCCCCTGCAGACACTGAGAGCAGCTCTCCTGCATTTCAAGGCAGTAGCAAAACTTTCCTCCTGCCTTTCCCAGGTCTAGCTCCTTTCCCTCACATGCTCTCTTGTTTCTTTTCTTGCTGACAGTCAGAAATCCCTCCCACCAGCTGTGTCCAACCCCAACGAGAGGAGGGGGGAAACCCAGCAGAACAGTAGCAGAAACCACTCGGGTTTGTGTCTCCAAAGACAGCTCTTTTGCACTACCCAAGGCCAAATCTGTACACACCACCCAGGACCCCTTTCCCAGAAGCTTTAAAAACATCCCACAGAGATTTGGTCTTTCCTTGCACTCTAACAGATACCAAAATCAATCACTTCATTCTGCTGGGCATTTAAACAGACAGGGCCAGGTCCAATCTGAACCCTGCCAGAGTGCTGTTAAATAACCAGATCCTGGGGTGGTAGATGCATTCACTGGGCAAAGAAGAGCTGGGGAACAAGATTAAATTCCTATCTGCCTTTGCCCACCAAACTCCCTACCACACAGGGATCAGCACATGAAGGGGTGTTGATCAATATTTTGCTGAAGCTGCCTTCCCTCCAGGAAGGATGGGCACAGGGTGGCTGAAAGGGTGGGATGGGGAATAAGGGAGAAGAGCAAGGATGCTGCACTGAAACTCTCTGGCTTGAAAAAGCTGCTTACAAAGTTCTTCACCAAGAGTGAGGTGGAATCAAAGCAGCAGCTGGGCTGGATAGAAAGGGCTGGGCAGCTTCAGTGCCCACATCATTTACATATTTTGCCATTGAAAGACAACCATTACATCAGGACTGAAGTCACTAATGAGCCTTTTTACACCTTAACCCCTCCAAAGTCACAGCAGTTGCATAAATCATTAAGGTCAGAGAAAAGAAGGGTAAGAGGGGCTAATGTTTTCATTTAGAAGGATCTGCCAAGCCTAACAGATGGGAAGACAACGTCTTTCATTGTTCCTGGGAAAGAAAGTCAACTGCATAAAGATATTTTAGAATGATGGATAGAGTGCCAGGATCCGATAAATTCAGGTCTCCATTTTCCTGTCAGGACTTCAAAAGTTAGGGCTTTTCTTCCAGTAGGAAACCATAAGGCTGCTCTCAACCTTTCAGTGCCAGCTTTCTTCTGCTACCCAAAGGTGCTCTTCACACTCAGCTGATCCTCTGCTTGGGTCCAGCTTTGGCAAACAGTGCAGGGTACCTGGTATGGGGTCTTAGACATCCAGGGAAAACCTGGCCAAGGGCGGAGGGGAGCGGAACCTCCAGGCAGGGAATGGGCAGAGCCTGGAGTGTGGCTCCCTCTCCAGGTCACGGCTCGACTCATCCCGGCCCAGCCACAGCTCCCAAAACTCTTCCAGGTGACAATCCTGGCTCCCACACGGGCAGGAGACAATTTACTAAGAGGATTCAGGCAGGTCGGGCAGCAGGAGGCAGGGACAGCGCCGGGGTCACCCTTTGGGATGTGGCCACCTCCAGCTGAATGGGCTGGAGGGGAGGGGGCTCTGGTGGGCAACTCCTGGGGCACAGGGGGACCCAGAACCAGCCTGGCCACACTGCCCTAAGTCACCCTGAAGCAAGCACAGGCTGCAGAGAGGACAGTGGAGAATTGGTGAAACACATGTGAAAGATGGGTATCTGAAATCCAATACTGCCTGTGAAGTTAATTTCATGTGTTTTCAATTTTGTACCATTTCCCAGCACAATTGCCTGGTGAAGATGTCATTCTCTGGCTCAGGGTCAAACAGCCCTGGAAAGTGGTCAAAGATACAGTACAGTTCCATAAATAGCGATGATAATATCTGCAATAATGCCAGAGACCACAAAAATATAAATGTTAACTTGCCTGTTCATTCCTCAGGATTATTTCACCTCTGCTGTGAAGTTTGCTGAATGGGGCATGGGCTTTAGGGCTCTAAACTTGCTGTGCTGCATTGCTCCATCACCTTCCTGTGCTTCAGCTGCCACATCACACCTGGAAAGTTTGACCAGGTGGTATTTAAGGGTTTTGTACGTTTGACCAAAGTCAGGTGTACCGTAGCTGGGATCAGCCCCTGTAGATCCAAAAATCCCAGACTGGGTTGGAAGGGATCTTAAAGTTCACCCAATCTCAACCCCTGCCCAGACAGGGACACCTCCCACCAGCCCAGATTGCTCCAAGCCCCGTTCCCCGTTGTCCCATCCCTGTAAAACCCCCTCCCCAGCTTTCCTGCAGCCCCTTTATGCACTGGAAGGTTCTCTAAGGTCTCCCGGAGCCTTTTTTATTCCTGCCCGCAGAGCTGCTCCAGCTCTCCCAGCGGGGTTGGGACTGGGACCGGGACCAGCAGGGTCCCCGCGATGCAAACCACCCCACCTCCCCCGAAACCCCGGAGCCGAATCAGCCGGGCCCACCCCCCGGTACCGCTGCCGGAGTCACGCCCCGGAAGGCGGCCCAGGGCCCGGTAGCGATGCTGCAGCTGCGGGATGCGGAGGAAGGGGGCCCGGCCGACAGCCCCGGCAGCCCCGGGGGAGCGGCTATGCTGGTACCGGGGGAGGCCGGAGGAACCGGACCGCTCTCCCCCGCCTCCGGCCCGGCCCGGCGGACGCTGCGGCCCCTCCGGGTGCACACGGCAACCCGCGCCGGCCGCCTGCGGGAGTTCTTCGTGTTCCGGGTACGGGGCCACGGCCAGCGCAGCGGGAAGGGGGACCCCCCCGCACCCCGTAACCTCTGCCTTTCCCCCCCCCCCCCCCCTCCCTTCTTCCCTCCCTTCCCCGTTTTTAGCCTGGGACGATCGAGCAAGCGGTGAGCGAGATCCGCGTGGTCGTGACGCCCACGGAGGACGGGGAGGTGCAGAGCGTGTGGCTGCTGACCGAGTGAGTGCGGTCTGGGAGGGGGGAAATGGGGGGAACGGGAACCGGTACCGTGCAGAGCCCACCGGGCTGAGGGTGGGCCCCGCATCTCCCATCCTCCTCCTCCCAACCCCCCCGTCCCACCTGGGGACTCTGGGTGAACAACGGGGACACAGCGGTCCCGTCCCGTCCCGGCCCTGTCCGTCTGTCTGTCCTGAGGGAATGAGACAAAAGCTCCCGAGTTACCTCCTGGAGCAGCCCGGAGCCCTGCAGAGGCTGCAAAGGGCTTAATGAAGCTGTGGAGCTGCAGCTGGGCTCCTGCAGCCCGGGACAGAGCCTGGGATTCATCAGCCACAAAATGGAAGCTGAGGATTTGCAGTGGGTCTGGGGTGAGGGCTGAGCAGAACGGGAACAGAAGGGGAGCAGAATGAGGTGCTGAGAACAAGGCCAGGCCGGGTTTGCCACCCCCCATCACTCCTCAGGGTGGTCTCAGTCCTGTGGCACAGGACAAACTGGCAGGGAGAGACACAGAGGAAGATCCGTGGCAGGTGGAAATGCTCTGGCCCAGGGGCTGTTCCCATTGTTTGCACTCACCTTTACACAACAAAGACAGCTTTGGTCTTGTCAGCTTTACCTCAGTGTTCCTGTTACGACGATTCTTAATTTTTGCAAGGAAAAAGTTAAATTGGTAACATGAAAAATAAGCTGGATCAGATTTCAAAGGTGTTGGTTTAAAAGCTGATTTTCTTCATATTTTCCTATGCTCTAGCATGACTACGTTGTGGGATTCAACCTCGTATCAGGTTTGCTGACTCAAAGCAAAGGCCATAATGGAAAATACAGCATAGCTAAGACTTCAGATTTGTTCTCCTCAGTGACTCTTCTTTCTGTCAAACTGTAAAGTGCTTCGAGCCAGTGATCAAACTGCTAAAGTAGTGTTTTCTTACCAGAATCGATCACTGGAACAACGAGAAGGAGCGTCTTGTTCTTATCACAGATTGGTCCCTCCTGGTCTGCAAATACAACTTCATCAGCCTGCAGTGCCAGCACGTCACCAGGATTTCCCTCAGTGCAGTTGATACCATCTCTGTAGGAGAGTTTGAGTTCCCACCTAAATCTCTGAACAAGTAAGCTGACACAGTGATACTGTAAAGCTATTCTGATTCTTTTATTGGCATTGTAAATAGTTTGATCTGTCAACCTTTGTCATGGACCCTTGGACAAGCTTGAAAATTCTTCCTGTTGCTCACCTGACTTTGTAAACAATTCCTGAAGTTCCATCAGGCCATACCAGAGTAGCTGCTGTTTTGCTGGGACAGTGGTTATGTTAGAAGCAAGTTGCCCAACAACTTCTAAGTTGAGTAGATCTGGGAGCAGAAGTTGAGCACTGTTATGTAATCCAGTAGTAGTCCCACCTTAGCATTACTAGAAAGCCCTGTGTAAATGTCAGGTCATGTGTAAACACAGGAAACTGAGTGCTTCATGGGTCTGCACTCAGTATCAGAACATACTGAGTATTTCTGGGGCTGAATTTATTCCTGTTCTGGAGGAAAAACTTCCTGTCAGACTTCTCTTTCAGCTTCCAGTTTCAAGCAGGTCTTTTTCAGATAGTACATTTCTCATTAAACTTGTCTCAGAGAGTAAAAAACCTAACCCTGTGCATTCTGCTGTCTTTCACCTCAGGCGGGAAGGTTCTGGAATTCGCATCCAGTGGGACAAGCAGAGCCGTGCCTCCTTCATCAACAGGTGGAACCCCTGGTCCACAAACATCCCCTATGTCACCTTCACTGAGCACCCCATGGCAGATGCTGATGAGAAGATTGCCTCCCTTTGCCTAGTAAGGATGTCACATCTGTTCCATTGGGCTCGCTTGTCTCAGAAGCTGGCTATGACTTAGGTTCTTTTGAAAAGACAGGGGCTAAAGCAGTTAAATCAGAGACAGAACTTGGAGCTGTAAGATACATTTCCCCATTCTCCAAATTTTAGCTTGCAGGGTAGCATAAGAGTCAGGTTTTGTCAGTGACCCATAAAGGGTTTATACAAGATGATGATGAAACTTCCAGAAGTGCACAGTCCTGTAACATCCAAAAGCAAATGGATCTTGGTGCTATTCCTGCTCATGCTCACTTGGCAGGCTGACACCTGACTTCTCATCTAGGACTGCCAGCTCATTAAGCAAATAGTTTAATTGCCAGCTATAAAACTTCACTTAATTGGTTATCCGTGTTTCTTGCAGTAAGTCTTTTCCTCTGAAGATTTCCTTAAAAATAGAACACTATGGTCATTTAAGTTCAGCAGTGGTATAGGCAGGAGAACTATTCAGAAATAAACAAGATCAGTCACTGATAAATCTTCAGGCATCTAGCCCATGAGTTTAAGTTACATGTAAACAGTGTCCTGGTATGAAGTTAACTGTGCAGTTAAGGTTAAATGTCAGAATGTAAAGCTGATCATGGCACGCCAGATCCATGACAACTACAGCTTTAGCTTTAATCCCTTACAATTCAAAACCAGCAGCTGTTTGCCTGACAATTTTTAAAACAATGGAAAACATTGAGGCAATTTTTTTCTTTTTTTTTTTTTTCTTTCAGTTGGAAAACTTTAAAACGCAGTTAATTCAGGCTGTGAAGAAAGCCCACAAGGAGTGTCCATTGCCAGGAAGGTCTAATGGGGTTCTGGTGCTGGAGCGTCCTCTCCTGATCGAGACCTACCTGGGGCTGATGTCCTTCATCAACAATGAGGCCAAACTTGGTTACTCCATGACTAGAGGCAAAATTGGATTTTAAGATTCATTGCATTTAATCTTTGCAAGGGAAAGTGATTTGATAGTGGTCTCCTGGGGAGATACTTGATAATCAAATTGGAGAAGTTTAGGGGACAGGAGGGGCAGCTTCCAGATGTAAGGATTCATAGGAGGCCCTGGTTGGTATGGTCAGGTCAGATTAATCTGAAGCAGACACAAGATAGTGTCATTCTTGTATCTAATTTACAGCCCTTACTGCTTTTTATGCAGGGCTAGTGAGCAGTGCTATTTTCCATTCCTAATAACATTTCCTTCTCTGTTAATGAAGTGCAATTGGCATCTGCTGCAAACACTCCACACAAATATGCAAGATCCAGTGGGAGGTTTGTGCTGTATTACAGCTGTGTCCCTGTATGTGGTGTCAAATCATGCAGTGTGCTCAGGACTGATTGCTCTTGTCTAAAGAGGTATTTGTGTTCACAGTTACTGTAGTCTTCACATTGTGATTAATGCCTGTTAAGAATTTTGAAAGCTCAGTTATTCTTTAGCAAAAACAGTCAGCAAAATGTTGAAGCTGTGCTGTCAGATTTAGAGGACCTGAACTGGTACTTTGCAAGCTGAGGGATATGGCTGAGTTTGTGTTTATCAGCTTTTTGTAAAAATATCTCCTTCTAAAAATGGTGTCTAACTTCCCAGTTTCTTATGTATGTCTTCTTGCTGCAGTCACAGAATAAAGACTCTTTTGAGTAAATATTGCCAAAAGCTTCAAACACACACTTGCCTTCAAAGTTATTATTTAGAAAACTGAGAAGGAATTCTGTTTTGATTAGATGTATATTCTTAGCAGTTGTTCTTCAGTTTGGGACAGCAGCAGTGCAGGACTTTCTAGTGGAGACAGACAAAACTTTAAGCATCATATGTCAATCTTGATTTATAATTTCATGCTCTTAACCTCATGCAGATGTCCAGTAATAAAATTCAGAAGCAGCGTACGACACTGCAACTAAAATTGCTCATGAGGTTACTCTAACAAGCTTTTCCATTGTGTGTGACCTTCTATACTTGTCATTTTATCAGAGCATTTATCTGTGCAATCTTAACGCTGAATAAATGCTGTGCTGCAGTGGTGTCTTTCTGAACTTAAAGTAGATGTGTGCTTAGGAAACTTCTGAAGAGCTGAAGTCATGAAAGAATGCAATAAGTTGCATGCCCTTCTCAATGCATTTTCTAAGATAGCTATTTAATTTTCATTAATCTTGCAGTACAGTTAAATTTCAACTCAATTTGTTCTTTGCCCTTCACTTTGTGGAGACTGAAGCTGTGAAACTAAGTAGCAAAAGAAAAAAATATGTAATAAACTCCTAAACAATGGGCTCTGTCCCTTTAAAGAAGCCAGTGGCTGGCTCCTGGAGTTAGAGATAAGGGGTAGTCCAGCTGCTGCTTCCCTGCTGAACCACCTGCTCCAGTTCAGCACTAGATAACTGGGTCAAAAGCTCCCGTTTCAGTTGTCTGCAATAGGTCCCACAAAAGCATCAGTTATGATCCTTCTTCTGCCACCTGTTAACACCTTAGTCTGGAAAAGCAAAATTATTACAGATGACTTCACTTGCTCTCTGAACAAAGGGCTTGTTTTGTGCTATCAGTAACTGATCTGCTAGCAAGTGTCTTGCTGATGGATCTGCTTCTCCTACAAAATTTAATTCTAATGCACCAGAAAAACCTATTGTCTTAGAAGACTAGATATAAACTGTACACTGTTGTGTGCTGGGATAAACAGCTACTTAATCACATCCCTCGTAATACAGAAATGGGCTTTAGAATGGAGAGGTGCGGGTTTGTAGTTAGAGTCACACCAAGTTTCTAACTATCAAAATATTTATTGGAAATTATAAAAATTTAAATAATAGCTATACATTATATATACACAGCTACAACTTTAGAAAATAAGATTTCATAGCTGACAAAGTTCAACTATATCAGTCCTAAAGTTTTTTGAAATCCAGACTTCATTCTCTACACTTCAGTTGCTACATCACTTTGTTCAAAGGCAATCACAGTACTTTACACACTGGGGTTTGGGTATGCTCCTTCAAATAAATAATCTATAAATACAAAATCTTCAGATTGGGCAACAGGGTTTGACCCCTTTCCTCATTCTCTCTCTCAAACTCGTCAGCATTTCAAACAACAGCTATTGTTATTTTACCTCTTCTCTTTCCAAGTAACACACACAAAAGTTGTCCTTACTCAGAAGCATCATGGAGTCTCCACTAGAATGCCAGGAGAGGGAGACAATCTGGAAGTCACCTGCAAAAGCAGATGAGAGTTGATGTTAGTTTGCCAATAAGCAGCTGGTAAAGGCTTGGGGGAGTCCTTGCAGCAAGCCCTACCTTCCATTGGCACCTGCACTGACACACAGCCAGCTGGGGACCACAAGTAGACTTTGCTGGTTCCTGTACACACAGCCAGCCGAGGCTGTCGTGGATCCCACTGGAAAGATTGGATGGGACACAGCTGCTCCAAGACTACAAACAGTTTCAGCTTCTGAATGTCCCAGATCCAGACAGTGTTAGGAATGTTATCTGGCAGAAAAGAGGGAAAGTAAGGGAAGTAGTAAAGTACCTGAAAGATCATACTTCTTTTCCCTTCAAAGTAAGAGCCTTGTTTCTTTTGTGAAAATACACCAGCTACAATAAGTAGGTTTCCCCCTTAAATATAGAGCAGGAGGAACTTACCATTTTTGGTTGCCAGGAAACAGTTATCTGGACTGAATGCCAACATCCCAATTCCCATTTTGGGATTTGCCCTGTCAGCAACTGGTTTGACGTATTGTAAAGAAACTGGCACCTGGGCAATGTCATCTGGAATTTGAAATAAAGGTACTTCACTAAGCAAGTCCAAATGGACAAAATCTCAACTATTAAATCCCCATCATCTCTGAAGTGACAGGACTGGGTTTTGCCCTTCTCCAAGATGTTCCAATCAAAAAACTTCAATTGTTTTAAGATATTGCACCTTCCTATAAACAGCTTACTCTTCTTGCCCTTCTCTAAAAAAGGAAGGCTGGGAATTCAGGTAAGTCTGAGATAAAAAGTGAAAGGTCAAATTTTCCACTACCTTTTAACAAGTGTTTCAAAAAGAGACAACAACACAAAGGTGATTTACAGTACTACAAACAATGAGACAGTACAAGAAAACCAGAAAAATTTCAAATCAATTTGCCACACACTGTAAGATTATTAATTGCTAGAAACAATTGAACTACTGCAATTATCTGCAACAGTTAAAACTAAGCCATGATGTAACATGATGTAAGACTGAACAAATCAGAAAAAATCCACACAATGTTAAGACAACTTTTACAAGCAACTCCAAGCTTGAGCCCTGGCTGCCCTGTCTACACCTGAGCTATTACAGTTATTTTCTACAATACCTTCAGCCAGCTTTCAAGCCACCATGCAGACAGCACCTCTCTCCCTGGGTGCTTCCTGTCCTTGGAGCTCTGCAGTTATCTTGGGAGCCTTCAGCAGAGCACCCAGAGGAGCATTCCCATACCAAAGGCAGAGTTTGCCTAAATTGTGTATTTCTAGAAAGACTTCACATGGCAAACTCAAGTGTCTCATTTTAGTAAACTTTAGCTTACATTTACTTTGTGTGCTGAAGAGAGAACTAGCCAATGCTCTTGTTGGAGGGAAAGAAAGTCTCTCTGTTTCAACAGATGGGGATTTCTCCACTTCTTTATAAACAATCTACAAAGAAACAAGTGAAAGTTCTACAGAAGGGCCTCAGGGAACTTGAACACGGGCTATTTCCAGATCCCCACATCCCACTAACTCGTTTCCAAGGGTCTTATAGCTCAGCCTTTCCTAGTTCATTAACAGAGGAAAGAGCTTCAGTAGGCACACACCAAATCCAGCATTTTCAGTGAATCATTTCCTACTTGGAACCAGGTCCAGAGAAACACTCCTCACAGGATATCTGTCCTTCCCCTGCTGTGGCATGCAGCACTGCTACACTTTTCTTACCTTGACAGATGAGAACAGCTTGTGATTTTTATTCAAAAGCTACAGCCCTCTGCCTGCTGCACACTACCCTAGATCTGTTGGGCCTTGCATATGCAGGTATGCAAGGATAAAAATAAATGATGACAGATGCATACAGGAAATGCTCTTCAGGTGAGCTGGATGAGCTTGTACATACAAGATATAAATCCCATCACAATCCAGTTCCAACACTGTTAAAAGTAATAAATTGTACAAAGCTGAGAAAAATTTCTCCTCTTAAGTTTCCCAGTCTGTCATCATCCAAAAATACCTAAATCTGCAATGCAATCACCATATACATCAAAATATAGACTGGCATATGACAGAAGTCATCCGAGACTCTTTGTGCTAAAGCCAAGGATTATATCTATGTGTTCCATCAAACTTTGAAGGACTCCTCTGTTTTTCTTACATCCCAAATTTTTCATGCCACTTCCTAAGACTTCTTTGCACATTAGGAGGGGGACAAGCAAGGTCTCCAGAACAAAAATGTACTGGCTACCATCTTTCAGTTACAAGCAGCATCAAAGCACTGCTGATGATTCAGTGGTTCTGGGATCCATACTTACAGTCTTGGTGTTAACAACAGTTGCTGGATGCTCAAACTCTGTGATCTTCTTCCAAGTTATGTGGTTCAAGATCCGCACCTAATTCAAGAAAGCATTGCAAAACCAAAGAGTTATGACAAAGTTCTGCAAATGCTTTATCTAAAAGAGCAAACAAACTCTCTTACCTTTTCATCATAGCTTCCAATTGCCAAAAATTGACTGCTGGGACTCCAGGCAATTGATTTGATGCCCAATGACCACTCGTAAGCCTGATAGGTGGAGAGCAGTCTGCCATCAAGGGAATACAGCAATATTTTATACTGCAACAGAAAGAGATGACTTCTAAAGACTAATAATATTGTTAAAATCCACAGACAGGCAAAACCATTCCTTCCATACTCTTCCTGTTTAAAATCCAGGAAATTAAATAGAGTCTTACAGAATAATTCTTTCAATATTCTTTCATTATTTCAGTGGCTTCTGCAATATTTACAATCAATTTTTTTCAAGATAATTTTAGAAGAAATCTAATAGTGTGCTGTCAATATTTACATAACAGTTTGACATACACTTTTGAGGACATCCAATGCAAGTATAATATTTTAAATTGTTTGAGTTTGGCTTCTGTTAAGCTTAAAAGGAAAAAAAATACACAAACACTAGTTAGTTACTGCTTTCTACATGGCATATACATTTCAACTTTAGCTCTCTTTTTCCTCATACCTCCAGACACGTATCCCACACTGCCAGAACACAGCCATTAGGAGCCCATTCAATCCCAAAGAGATCTTGTGTCTCAGTGTCAAAATGCTGCCACCAAAAGAGAAAAAATAATTTGAAATATTATACTAACAAATACTGTTGCATTTGACCTAACAGGGTTCTCAGTTTTATCCTTTTGAGTACTGCCACAAATGCAGAAGAGCCTTTTGTATGCTAGCATAGAAATAGTTTTGTTTGGAATAGTGTGCTGCATTGACTGGTTCTTTGGTTTGCCTTCACAGAAAAGGCAAAGTAGTTGCTATGCATTCAAATGAAGAGCTTTTAATAAGAAAATAGAAGTAGTTACACTGAATCAGCCAAGAAACCCAACTAAGCCTGATTCCTTGCCTCAGAACTGCTGGTAAGGAATCACAAAGGGCTCGGAACACAGGCTGAAACCAGACTACCAAAGTGACCAAGTTTAAAGCAGTGAGCAACACATCTGTAGTCCATGCAGAAGCAGTGGAAGACAAGGCCACATCTTACTCTGAGTAGCTGCCAGTCACTGCACACAAAGATGCTGACAAAGTCCTTGCAGTCACGTCTCTCAGCTACTGCCATGTAGCGGCCGTCCCTCGTGAAAGCTATTCCTGCCAGCAAGAGAGGTGGTTAAAAAAAGAGAGAAAACAAGACAGAAGAGCTGATGATTCTTCAATGAAAAGCACTTACTCCTAATTCAAAGGAGAAGTAAAAAAAAAAAGAAGGAAAATATCATCTTCACAGAGGATCACATTAATCAAGGCAACGCAAGGTCTCATTAATTTGCTTGTGTTGGCAGTTCTTATGCTGTGAATGTGCTGTTTCTAAGGATGCAGCTTCACAGCTACTGCACAACTCCAGGATGCTTCAGAAAGGCACAGTGGATTACTGACAGACAGTTGTTAAATTAAAAACAGATTTTAAATGTACAGATCATTTAGTCTAGCTAAATGGATTAGTCATGCAACCATGGGTATCAGCTTGCAGGCGCTGGCCTCCCAGCCTCTCACACATGTAAGACACAGTTGTCTGTGTCTTATGTGGGGTATGATTATAAACAACCCATGTTTATAATCTAAAAACTGCCAACCACAGCCATGTGGCCAGGCAATCCTGACAGGGCCTTTCCTTTCAAATTTTTTCATGTGTTAAAGCTGACAGAAACCACTTTGGAAGAGTGCTTTTCATCACTCACGCACTCAGCTTGATTTAAGGTCTTGAAGGACCTCACAGTGGCAAGCTCAACAAAATGCTGCATGTGTGAAGAGCAGGCAGGTGTATCAGGTGTAATCCTTCATGCAGTGGGAGAAGGACAACCCTGAGCACACCTGCAGCAGGTGGCACACATACTGATCTCAGGAACCCCCATCCCTCAGAGCCAGATATCTCCTCAACAGGCAGAGGGACAGAGCCCCTTCTGAAACATGTGTTTTGTCATTAAACAACAAATATATTTCCTCCCTTCTGCCATTCCTATGTTAGACTTGGGACACTTACCCTGCTGACAGGCTTTGGGATGCTTGATGTAAGACACAGATTTTGTACACAGGGACCACACGGTTATCCGCAGCTGTCAGGCAGAAAGAGACAAGGAAGTATTTGTTTATTTTTGTAGACAAAAAAGCAAACAAACCCATCAACCTAACATAAGAACACATAGTAAGATAGCAAACTTTGCAGCTATCCTATGTAGCTCAAACACAAAGCCCTTAGAAGTAACCTGAAGGAATTCTCTCCCCACTGCCTCCAGGTACAAGGTTTCTTACCCCCAATTCACATTACGGGCACGCTGAAGATCCTAGAAGGCAGAGGAGATACAGAACACCCATATGGAGAAAAGCTCTTCACCACAGCAAGGTTATTGATACTAGCATGAATCTAGCTACACAATTACCAGTGTACCACACACAGACACCCTTTCAGCACAGAATCTGGAAAAGAGGTGAGAAGTTTCTTGCATTGATGAATGGAGGAGCTGTTAGAGCAGCTTAAGAACACTATCTCTTGGGAAAAGGCTGCCAAGTATGAAAATTTAGCTGTACTTTTTCAAGTTTAAGACATGCTAATTTGCATCTTGCTTTTCCTCCTCTGGCACCCCCACGAAGGCAACATCACATAATTACTGCAATAATTAGGAAAGAATCAAGATCCACTATGCAAAGCAAGGCATTAAGCATCTCATTTCGGGTATTTCTGGAGGCTTTTGCATCCGTAAGACCAAAACTGTGGAGCAGCCAGCCAGCTGCAAGAGAAGCCACTCCACAGCTCTTCAAGGTCACAGCCTGCATTCTGGAAGCTGTGTTGCCATCTGCAGATTATTCAATTAAAAACAAATACCTCCTCTCCCTTAGCAACCAGAGCCACACCAGCCATGTGTGCATTAATCAGACTGTCATGTGAACCTTTGCATTTGTATCTGGAGAGAGGAATGTTCCTACTGTAACGTTTGTTCTTGTTTCTTCCTACATTTTATTGCACCAAGGTAAGAAATTCCAGAAGAGATGCAGGTACAACTATTTTTGCATTAGTGAAGTGTTGCTACATCCTGCCCATCTGTTCTACCTGTCAGTGCTCTACACCCAGCATGGCAACTGAAACTGGGGGGTTTGTTCAGTGCTGACATTATCCTTTTTGCTAAAAAGGATGACAAAAGTAATGGCCATTCAACCCAAATGGTATTCAAACCAAGTCAGAGTATTAATACATGCTGCCTCCCTCCACAGATCTGCAGAGTCCCAAAGCAAAAGAGCAGCATTATCTGTTCTCCCTACTGCTTTTTACATACAGAAGAAACTTATGAGATCTGAACACACAGAACAGAAATAAATTTCTTTTTTTAGTTTATTACAGGAAAAAGGCCAACCAGATCAGATTCCAGTCCCCCTCTATCCAAAGTTTAAAAAGTTATTGGACCCCTATTTGAGGCAGTTCTTATTACTCTTTTCCTTTAGTTTACAGGTATGAAATTACAACTAGACATCTCTAGTACAACCTTTAAGTTTAGCAGGCCCTGAGGAATGCACTAGATGAATAACATTAATCAAGTTTTATCACTGCAACTGCCGACTTCCAGACATACAGAAACCCAGCACTGTTAGTCTGCTCTTCATGCAAGATTTACTTAAAAAATACCAACACAATGCCTACTCACATTCTTCTACTGCAAGGGTGATATGCTGCTTGCTCCTGCTACTGGCAGTGCTAAAAGTAGTGTTGGCTGCTGCTCCTCCCTGGACCAAAACACACAGCATAAACAACAGGCACTCTCCAGCCACTTAATACAAGCTTAGCAGCTGCAAGCTTTGGATGCTGAGGTCTGGACTGTAAATTTTTTCCTGACAAAGGCATCCCAGTTTACATTTGTGTACAATCAACTCACCTGCTCTGCTCTGAGTCAGGGCAAGGCAAACCCTGACTGCTCACACTGAGCTCAAGTACCTCAGAAGAACATCTCCTGATTTTATTTTGCCTAAGACCTCTCCACAGAAGAAAAAACAGCTTAATTTTGAATAGCCTTTCTGCATCCATCTCTGCTATGTCCCTTCCCCAAGAGGGTGAAGTCTGTAACTCCTCAGGGAGACACTAAAAAGGTTTCCCTGTTCATTCTTGGCAGAACACAACCAACACACACTTGGGGGATGTTTGCACCCTGTCTATAAAAACAAAAAAACCAAAACCCACAACACAAAACCACATTTTGAAAATACAAACCTTGTATTATATTGCATGCCTACAACCCTTTGATAACCAAAGCCCTTCATCTTCAGACTTGATCTAAACCAGTCACAACACACTCAGAACTAACAAGATCCTCTGTTCAACTCGTGTCTCTCTCCTGAGGAGGCTAAAGCTGCACAGGAGAGCACATGTTCTGCTCTAACTTCATTGCAGCCTCTTGCCCAGCTCAAGACAACAGAACCTGAAGGGTTTGGCCTAGTGTTAGAAACATGTAAAAACAAACAATTCTGATTCCTGAAATTAGGGTTCTTTTCATTTGTTCTGTTTGTGAACACTCAAATGTTTTTATAAAGTGAGAAAGTTACATTATGTGCCCAATCTATGGACTTCATACCTATCTTAGATGGATTAACAAAATACATACAAGGTAGTTGTGACAAAATGGAAGACTCTTCATATTCCCAAATGGAACTGCAACTTTATTCCACAATCTTGCCCAAGCTGCCAACATAAACTAGTTTGTGAAAAATTACTTCAAAGCTAGCACAGATGATCATGAGAGACAAGCACAAAAAGGCACAGAGGGTGAAAAAGGAAAGCCAGGCATTAGGAAAAAAATCATAATATATCACATTGCTCTTATTTGCTTTTCTCAGAAACTTTGTAGGGAAGGGACAGTTTCTTTTACAGCAGGACAGATCCTGGTCAGTTCAGTGTGCAACAAGCACTTCACCAAGCACTTGGAGGGGAACTCTCTTTAGCATAGATGACTTGATTAGGTAGAGTTGTCAAATCCAAATGCTAATGATAATGGTGTCTGAGAAGTTTTCAGCTGTTGTTTTGCAATGGAAAAACAAACCAAAAGCAGAAGCATTTTTAAAATAGCCTAAAAACAGCTGAGAAATAAAAGGTATTTAGATGGTAACAGGATAAACAGTCTCCAGTGCTACGTCCAAATGTTGACAGCTACAGGCAGGTGTAAGACTGGTGATTTTCAGCAGATAAAAACACACTTTTAAACAACCTTACATCTCAAATGACCATCAACTTTTGTCCCAGACTTGACTGGGTCACAGGGGCTCCTTACATAGCAGTGTCTGTCAGCACTGGATTTCAGAAGATTATTCAGAGCACATTCCTTGACTGGAAGCATTTTTCAAGCAGTGCAGCCATTTACAGTTACTAAGGATTAGCTCCAGCACACACAGAAACCCACACTGCTTCCTCTCCTGCTGGGCTTTGGAAGAAGCTCCTTGGTGCTTCAGGACCCAACGTGCTCAGAACCAGAGGAAGCCCAATACATGTAGTTTATAAAGATGGCTCTTAAAATACAAAGTGAAGAGCAAGGATAGCTATGGGGCAGGACCCAGGTACTACACACACTTCTGTAATCCAGAAAATGGCAAATTCCTCTGCAGCTGCCAGGAATCCATTATTGTGAGAAAGAATCTGTGCTTGAGGGAAAGCAGAGTCTCCATGTCTCAAAAAGGGGTTTGGAAATGTGTGTCAGGAACAGCACACCAGTCACATCAAAAACCCCACTCCATTATTCTCTACAACACTGACCTCAAGAACTTGACTGGAACAGGTGAATCATCTTTCTGAGGCACTAGTAAGTATGGATTAATAGAAATAAACTAGCACAACCACATGCATCCTTCAAAAAAATACAGAAACAAGGAAGTTATTTGTGAGCTTACAGTGGAGCTCAAGTGCTGACTTGGAGATTTACAAGGAGGAATAATTAGTTGGTGCTGTTTGAAAATTTCAGGCTACCAAAGGCAAGCTGCAGTGGGTGGCAGGGAACCCCTAAGCCCTCCAAGCAAACACTGAATTTGGTAACATACAGATTACAGCAGCATGAAGTACCCTGAGAGTTTTGTCTCCAGCACTGCTCAGGTCTGTGCCACCAGACTGTGGATTTAGCAGAGGGAGAGTAAACACAACTCAGACACCACCACAGCCCAGGCAGCTGTCTGACAAAGGCTAATTTAGCAGCCTGTTTAGAGCTGGAAAGAAAACTTATCCCAACACAGATGCCAACTTGGCAAAGGCTTAATGAAATCCTCTAAGGTCAAACCAAGTTCTGTTGGGAGGCAATAAATACTTGTCCACCCCCACACACACACACGTGCCATGAAATACTGACCAGAAGTCCCAGCTTCACCACTCCTGCTTGGCCTACAGGCATCTCTTTTCTGATGGCAGGCTCAAACTCTGGACTTTAAAATTTTTATTTTAATAATCAGCAGGGTGATTAATTCTTGGGAAGGCTGAGGTCTAAATTCATCACTCCTCATAACTCACTATCTAAAGGGGAAAGGGAATGGCAAGAGGCTGCTTTACAGCCCGAGAGTCTTCACCCCAGTCAGCATTAAACATCCTTGCTGGAGAATTCCACCCTGTGTGCACCAGGAACTATGCCATGGCTCTATGAGTGTTCCTCCTCAGGTGCCCCTGGGAGCATCAGTATTTGTACTAACTCCAGTCCACACACACACAGTCCCCATCCATATCCCACTGACACTGGGATTTGCATTAAAAAAATTTAAAAAATTAAAAATCTTGCAGTACAACATTTGAATTGAATGCTGGAGAGGGTTATGGCAAGTAACCTGTCTAAACATCTAAAATCCATCTAGGTTTTTTTTCATGAGTAAATGCAAAGATAAAAACATCCTGTATGGAGTTCTCATATCTTCTGACTGTTCATCACTGTACTGAATAACCCAAATCACCAGCTTTAACCCAAAAGCTATAAAGGTAGGGTCAGGCTTCCCCATGTCTTCCAACAAGACCTGTGTCCAGCAACCACAAACCAGTCTGGATTCTGCCTCAGTGTGGATTTCAGAATACAGCTCTTAATCAAGAGGGACTTACAGGTGTTTTAATTTTATTTTTGCAAACAGTTCTATCAACAGCAATCCCACTTCTATGTGCAAAATTAAACAATTATCAAAGCATTTCTAAGATCTGGATCTAAATCTCACCTCACAGGTCAATAAAGCTACAATTGTATTTTTTAATTCCATAGCCATTCTTAAGTGTTTATGGTTTGGGGTTTTTTTCTGCTAGAAATGCTGAGCTCCAAACAACACACATGATGTCTAAAATTTCTTCAGAGAATGCCAGTGCTTCTCCCAAACACAATTTCACTGCCAAAGCTAAATGTCCATTTTCTATCTTATCATCAGAAGCAAGAGGATAAAGTGTCAGCAGAATAATCAACAACATCTCCACTGGAATCAACCCAGATGAACAGGGGAGAAGGATTCCCCCCCCTTCCTTACCACCACGACAGCTTTAAGAGCTTTAGGTTATTTTAAGAGGCAAAGGGCAGACAGCAACATCTGATACCATCCAGAGCAATCATGACTTCACACTTACATGGAACTCTGTTGTATTGAGGATGTGACGACCATCCGGGCTCCAGCATGAAGCCACCAATCCTGCTGACCCCTCATCTATCTTACAGTGCCAGCCTGGCTGCTCCAAGGACCAGACCTAGGGCAGAGAGGAAACCAGACAGGCAGCACCCCAAACCAAGAGCTCAGCAGCACCTCGACTCAGGAGGACAGGCAACAGCTGAGGAAAAGCTCCAGAGAGGTCAGGAAAGCTCTGAGAGCTGTGGCCATGAGGGACTGGCACTGGATCCCCCTACAGAAGTAAGCCCTGCACCTCTGTGTGTCCATACAAACTGTAATGTGGTTGCTTTTTATTTTTTTTTTCTCTCTCTCTGACAATTATTCTGAACATCCAGAATGTTTGAGTCCATTTAACAAGTCTGCATGTGCTTGTTTTAAAATAATAGCTTTGTTTCGATAAGTATTTTTACTCTAAGTTTTGTGGTTTGTTTTTTTTTTATTATTTTTTTTTTCAAACTAAGATGTCCCTCATAGCTTTTAAAAACAACTGCATGCATGCTGGGTTATCCTCAGCTTCCCCCCCAGCAGTCACAACCTCAGCTAAGGGCCCAAAAGCCCCGAGCCGGTGCTTGCTGTCACAAAACTCTCCCCAAACCCGCACCCAAACCCGCACGGTGCTGCTCCCCTCCTCACCTGCACGACCCCGCGCTTGTACATGGCACAGAGGATGAAGAGGGAGTCCGAGGACCACTCCAGGTGCTGGATCTGATCCAGGCAGGTGTAGAGCTGGAGGATCTGGAGGGTGCTGACCTCCCGCACCACCAGGCGGTACTGAACGCAGGAAGCCTGTGCGGGGAGGAAGGGGAGAGGGCTGGGAGCGGGATGGAAGCGGGGAAAGGAGAAGGGGAGAGGGGTGGGAGCGGGATGGAAGCGGGGAAAGGAGAAGGGGAGAGGGCTGGGAGCGGGATGGAAGCGGGGAAAGGAGAAGGGGAGAGGGCTGGGAGCGGGATGGAAGCGGGGAAAGAAGAAGGGGAGAGGGCTGGGAGCGGGATGGAAGCGGGGAAAGGAGAAGGGGAGAGGGCTGGGAGCGGGATGGAAGCGGGGAAAGAAGAAGGGGCCGGGGCTGGGGACCCTGCAGCCCCCAGGGAGGAGTTTGGGGTCCGGAAGGCTCCGTGTGAGGGAGAGAAACGGGAGCGGGGGCAGTGCCGGTAGCAAGAAATCCTCCCTCGATTGTGCTCCCACTGCCGGGGAAGCCATCCCGCTCTCACCGCAATCAGCCTTTGCCTCGCGACCGCTTAATTAACCCTTAATTAGGGCTCTGTTATCAACCTCCCGGATCAACACCGCCCCAGGCCCGCCCCGTTCAGGGGGCTTGCCCAGAGGGTCCTCCCCGGTGGCTCTGGCTGCAACCCCCGGTGGCTCTGGCTGCAACCCCCGGTGGCTCTGGCTGCACCCCCCGGTACCGGGCTGGCTCCGGAGGGGTGAACCCGCTGCCCGGAGGCCGCACGGACGGCTCCGAGGAGCCCCGGGAGCTCCGTCCTCAGGCCCCGGTCAGACGCTTCACCCCCCCCGCTACTCACCAGGCACTTCCCATCGGGGGAGAACCTGCCGAGCTGGCCCGAGAGCCTGAACAGCTCCGAGAAGTTCATGGCGGGGGTGAGGGGCGGGAGCGGCCCCGCCGCGATTCAAACCCGCCCGCTCCGCCCGCCGCCCCCGGGACACCGCCCGCGCCGGAAGCGGGAGGAAGGGGCGGGGCTGAGAGGGGAAAGCCAATCAGAGCGGGAGGGCGGCGCCCCGAGGCACGCCGGGAGTTGTAGTTCTAACCGCCCGCCATGGCGGTTCCGCGCAGCGCGGGAGGAGGCGGGAGCGGGCGGGAAAGCGGCGGGGGTCAGGGATTGATGTGCAAAGGAAGGGTTGGTTGGGTGAGAGCGGTGGCTGCCGTCCTCAGAGAGCTCCCGCTCATGTGGGGCTTTTCCGCGGGCTGCATCCCGCTTCCGGGCCCTCTTGCCTAATTACAGCCTCTGGCTAATGATAGCACCGTGTTAATTACTGACAGCACCCGGAGAACGGGCGGGATGTCCCGCTAGGTTCCCTAGCTAGGACAGAGGGTCTGCGAAGTGTAATAGGAACACGGCAGTAAACTGGATGCTCCTGGGAATTTCAATAAATAAAGTTTTTAGAGGAGTGTGAGGATGAGGAGGCAAGGGGGGAAGCCTGGAGTCCCCCCCTGCATTGCTAGGAGGGCAGCAACCTGGCTCCTGTGCACAGAACACAACCACCAGGATGTAAAAAAATAAACCTGAGGATCAGAGCAAACCTTTGGGTCCAGTTTTCATCGTGGGGACCCCCCCAGAATGGTTGCCATACCTCTGGTGTCTTTGGGGGGCTGGTAAATCTGTTTAATGGCCACTACAGAGGGACAGAAAGTGACAGAAGCTCCATTCAGCCCCGGGGAGGGATGGGGGGGATGGGGATGGGGGCAGAGCAGGGGCTCTCAGGTACTGAATAGTGTGGGGGGCTTAAATGAACAGTGCTCACCATCCTCCTGGAGTGACAGTGTGCTGTAAAGGCCCCAGCAACGTGGTACTTTTTGTAAACCTGTCACTGGGAAGGTACCTCTGTGTATCCACACAAGACGGAGAATTAGAATCCTATAGATAATGGGTTTTTGTCAGAGCTGGTGAATCTCCATCCACTGCTGCTCTCCATACCTCTGGGTCAGCCAGTTTGCCAGATTTCCCACCATCGATGTGAGACGGTCATACTGCTTGGGTCATTTTGACACAAAACCCGTTCATTTTGACCACTACAAGCACAAAAGCGACTCAGTCCATCAATCTGGTGAGGGCAAGAGCTTCCTGCAGTGCAGACAGAGGTCCCTGTGGAGTCTCCTTCCCTGCTCCATTGAAGTTAAAGCCCAGCAGCTGCTGGACCCCCAAGAGCCAGCTTGCCCCCGAGTCACTTTGGCACTGGTGATCAGCTTAATTCCCCAGCACGCTTGGCTGAGCATTCCCCACCCCCTTGCAACTGCCTCCTATTCCAGGAAGGAGCTCACAAGCCTTTGCCTCACTTTTCACATAGCTTTCACCAGCTCCAATGTCATTGCCTAGGCGACCGGGACGCTACTTGATTGTAGTGCAGTAAATAACATAGATCCTCAATCCCAGGCCACTCCTGCCCGTGGGAGACCTCCGGGGGAACTCGAAACGCTTGGGGAGCCAGAGCAGGTAGGATGAAAAAAAAAAAAAAAAAAAAAAATTACCAAAGGAAAGGCTATTTCTGTGTGTGAGTTACTTGGCACCATCCTCTCTCGAGTGCTTGGTCGTGCAGCTGGAAGATGATTTGTGGCTGCTTTGCTCTGTGGGTGCATTACACAATGTTTAAGTGTTTGGGAAGTTTGCTACCGAGTACCTTAGATCCAGAGTTAAAGCACTTGCAGAGGAAAAACCAGCCAAGCCTTGAATGGGGAAAGCAGAGGTGAGGCTGGATGCTCAGGTCCCTGGGCAGGTTGATGCTCAGCTGCCAGGGATGGAGGGAGAGTTGGTTGAGATTCCTGCCCTGTCACGAGCTGCCTGTCGTCTCCTCTGTCTGCCAGGATTTCTGTTGAACTTTCTTGCTTCTTGGAAAGAAAATTATTAGAAAGCTACTGTACACCAAGGAGGGCTCCTGAGGTTCAGGTGTGCTGCAGGCAAGCTCACTCTTGGTCACTTTTAAAAGCTTCGTATTGCAGGTGTGAATTTAATAAGCTGAGTCAAATAAGGAATAGCATGGGGTAGTGCTGACACCTTGGGATGTGCCAGCATTTTGCAAACATTATTTGTTGCAGACTGGATGAGCCTGATGGCTCTCGTTGTGCAGAGGAGGGAAGGTCCAGGGTCCAGTTCACAAACCATCGAGCAGCAGCTCCATGTGAGAGCTGGAAATGGCTCTCAGAAGTCTTCCCCTCTCAGGGTGGACCAAAAGTCTTTAGGAATTAGGAAGAGGACGGTTATAGAGGTTTTGTGCATTTATCTCCTTTTAAGGTGACTGCAAAATACTGTCACATTTCCATCTGGGCTGTTGGAGTGGCAGGATAGCAGCAAATGTGTTATTGCCAGGTGGAAGAGCATCAGATCTTTCTAAGTGCTTAAAACTGAGGCATAAAGTTAGTGGTGAGATCACAGATGCTGCCTCTAGAAAGTGCAGAAACTCAGAGGCCAGGTGTGACTCTCTGCAAGGCTTCAGCCCCCTCGTTACATCCGTGGTGCCCTTCCCCTTCCTTCTATTGATGAGAGAAGAAAGTTGGGTTTATAATAATTCTGGGAATATATTCATACTCTGTGGTTGAAAAGTGAGCTGTGGGCTGAACGAAGCCCAGCTGAAGAGCAAGTTCATCTGCTCTGCTTCTCCCAAGAGTTGTTCTCCCACCTCGGGGTGGCTGTGGGGGACCTTGCTGTGTGCTTTTCCTTCTCCTTTTGTCTCCTTGGGGCTGGGGGAGAAGCGGCTGCTGCAGCTGAGCAGGGGCTGGCTTGGTGGGTTGGGTAGAGCCAAAGTCACAGCAGTGGGGAAAAGACCAAAGCCACCGAGTTATTTCCATCCTAATCCTTTGGAAAGGGAATGTGGGCTGAAGGACCCGGGCCCCGGAATGACCCAGCCACTGATGCAGCTCAGCCAGCAGCGGGCTGAGCCCAGCCCTAAGGCAGGGGAAGGTGAATTGCCTCCTCACAAGCTCTGTCTCGGTATTCCTGGCCCTTTTTTCCCTGTGTGCAGTTTCCCTGCAATGCCCTGAGAGGCAGCAACAGAGGGAAGCAGCGACCCAGGCAGTGGAGGAGGCAGCAGGAGGGCCAAGGGGCTCATCCCCCCAGCATCCTGGTAGCCAGCACCAGCCCCTGCTCCCCACCTTGCCCCTCGCCCTCCTCTAGAAGCCTGCAATAATCTGTGTATGAGCTGCCACAGGTTCCCCCCAGGCAGAGGGCACAGAGGGTCCCTCGTCACACCCTTCCTTCGGCAAAGAGATCTTCAGCTTAATAAGCAGGTTTGGGTCTCTGGAGGTGTGAAATCCTTGGCTAAAGATCTGGCAGAAGTCGGGGTGATACCTCAGCTCTTTCCTTCACTGCTGGGACGGGGGTGACATCAGGGAGGTGACACAGTTATGGCAGAGGGGAAAGAGCACTGTCATCAGCACCACTGCCAGCCTCCGGGAACGCTGTTTACAAAGTCTTTTGGGGTTCTTCATCCTCTGGGGTGCCAGGATGCAGGCTGGCATTCCTGCTGCAGAGATGCTTTCCAATAGGGATGTACAGGCAGCCGCAGCTTCTCCTCGTAGCACAGAGCCTGGAGCTCAGATGTGAGCAGCCCCTGGCCTGGCTTTGCATGTGCCCCTTGGGCTTTGAAAGAGAAAGGGAAATTCTAACACGCCCTTAAAATATTCAGATTTTTTTCCTTTCGAAAGTGCAGCCACGTGGTTAGAGCTGGTGTCACCCATCCTGACCACGCAGACAGGGTGGTGGGGAGGGGTTTTCTCCACTGAAGGGAGAGTCCTGGCTCCCTTCTGAAGCTGCCCTGGGCTGGGGAGAGCAGCATGGAAGCAGGGTAAGGCCACCAGCAGTCACCTTCCTCTGCTCTCAGCTTTTCCTTTTCTGAAAGCTGCCACGTAGGTCCTTTCATTTCTCAGTGTCACACGTGGGGTGAGGAGGGATGGGGCTAGACTCTCCCTGCTAGCTCTTTGGTGATGAGGCTCACGGGGATGGAGCCCTCCTCCTCTGCTGCAGACCCTCCTGGGGGAGCTTCTGGGGATGCTGTGTCTCGTGGAGGCAGCAGAAAGCAGCCCACAGGGCCTGCTGGGGGGGACACCACCCTGCTTTCACTTTAGAAAGTGGTTCTGCTCTCTGCCAAGGAGAGGGTAAGGCAGGAGGAGGATGATGGCAGAGGAAGGCAGCGTGGGGCACAAAATGGCTCCGTGAAATCTGCTGCTCCTGTTGCTGGGGCCAGAGAGGCGCTGGCACAAACTGAGAGCTGAGGGATGCTCAGTGCTTCCTTCCGTGCTTGAAAGAGGCCAAGAAAACTCATCCAGGAACAAGAGGAAGAGACTGGACTGAGGGTGACCCCAGCTGTGCCACTGCAGGAGTGTTTGGAGGCTTTGGCTGAAGGATGGGCTCAGAGCTCAGAGACAGAAGCCAGCAGCAGTCAAGGGAATTTCATACACCACCCAGGGGCTGTGACCTGAGTCTGTGGCCAGGATTCTAAGGCAGGAACATCTGTCCTGTATTCCCCAGATTCATGGAGGAGAATGCTCTGTGGTCCCCCAGAGCAGAGCAGGGACCACATCGTGCAGCAGCCTGGACCAGGGCTTGGATTCTTGCTGTTTCTTACCACCTGGCTCGGGGTTTCCATTTGAGTCAGACAGCTGATACTCGAGAGTTTGGTATTTCTCTGTCTACCCAGGGAGTCTCCTGTCCCTTTGCAGGGGGCAGCTGGTCCCAAATGATGAGGAAGGATGGTCCTGCCCAGGCTGGGGAGCTGTATTCAGCCAGGCTGATGAACAGAGCTGCAATGGAAGCACAAGTGGGCTGATGTCCCAGGCGCTGCCACTTTGGCCCTTTCCAAAATGGCCACATTTTTGCAAAACCACTGGCCCTTGGCATCGTCTCTATAAACACCACTGCTGCTCTGCTGCTGGGAGATGGTGCCCCAGCAATGCTGACCTGCCTGTTTCTCTTTGCCCCCAGAGTGATTTATCCTCTGTCAGAGTCCCCCTCTCTGAAGATGTCCCAGTCATCTCCGGCTGATGAGGGCACAACGTTTGAGCACCTCTGGAGTACACTGTAAGTGGTGCCTGATCATCTGAGGGGTATTCTGAGACAGGAGCAGCCCTGTGCTCCGTGCTCCCTGTTAACACATATTGTTACTGTGGTCCAGAAAGAGACAAGGTTCTTTTGCATGCTCCTGTATTCATATATTGGCTTGGGATGCTGGGACCGAGCCTGGGATGATGTCTTCTACATCAGTCTCCTCTCAGGAGGTCGTGAGGCTCGATGGCTGCCTGATTAAAATAGGAATTTTCTGAAATCAGACATCTTCCAGTCACAATGAAACTTTGGCAAGTCTTCTGGCCTTTGAGCCTCACACTCTAGTCAAGCAAGGACAAAGGGCTGTGGCTCCTTTCATCCTCCTCCTTCTTTGTTATACTCTCACATAAAGATATCCCAGGTTACAGATATTCTCGAGCAGCAGGGTGGATGAACAACTTCCATCTCTGCTTTAACCAAGAGGCAACAGTTTGCCTGAGCAAAGCCTGCTCTGTCCTGTGGAAAGAAAAGCAGAGGATGGGAGGAGAAAATGAGAAGGGGGTGAGGTTCCAGGGACTGCAGGTGGTTGTGGGGGGGCGGTGGTGGAGGCTGAGCTGGAGGGCTGACTCTCTGCCCTCACCTTATCCACAGGGAGCCAGACAGCACCTACTTTGACCTCCCTGCATCCACCCAAGCAGGCAGCAATGAGGTCTCCAACCGCACCGAGGTCACCATGGACGTTTTCCAGATGAGAAGCATGAACGACTCGGTCATGGTGAGTGGGCTCAGACAGGAGCTGCAGCAAACACTTCCCCACTCTGGGGTGGGATGTGGGGTGCTCGTGGCTTCATAAAGCGAACAGAAACACAGGAGGTGCAGGGGCAGTCGATGCCTGTGCTGGGAGGTGCAGCTGGGGGGTGCAGAGTCCCGGGGAGCAGTGGTTGCTTGTGAAGAGAGAGCATCAGGGGCTCTGTGCTGGAGCTCCGGGTCCTTGACAAGGAGGAAGCTGATGCTTCTCTCTAAGGCAAAGGGTCTGAAGAGCATTGCAGGCATGCAAGGTGTCCAGGTCTCTTGTGCATGCTCGGTGGTTTCTCTCCCAGGAGCATCCCTGACGCAGCGCTGGCCATGGGCAGCATCTCCCTCCACAAAGCTGCCCTTCCCCTCCTCACCAGCTTGTCTCTCTCTCCCCCCCACCCCAGCTCTCTTTTCCCTCAGTTTTCTCTCCCTTTCCCTCCCTTTATCTGCAGCAGGCAGCCTGGCAGAGGGCTGAGGCGGAGGTGCTAATTGGGGTGCTAATTGGGGAGCTGCCCCTCGCCGAGCTTTCTCCCTGTTCTTCTGTAACCAAAGCTGAGCCTGGCAGGACTGGGTGCAGCCCAGGGTGCTGGTCAGTGGCCCTGACCCTGCAGGGCTCTGAGTACAGCCAGGACAGAGCCACTGCTGGCCCTTGCTTGGGTTAGCAAGTCATTATATGTGCTTCAAGGGGCAGCCTTCCATGGAAGGCTGTGGCTGTAGGAAACACCATCCACCTATCTGCCTGGTCACTCTAGAGATGTATCTATCCATCTAGATATCCATCTAGTCATCTATCCCGGTCTATCCATACCCATATCTATCCATATTTATCCATCTAGACAGGGATAACTCCATATCTCTGAGATGCAGAGCTACCTCCAAGTCACTGCATCCTCTGATCGATCCAAGAGCAGCCACCTGGCTCTGCTGCTGCAGGGTGATGGCCACCTGGGTTCCCAGCCCCGTGTGGGTGCAAGCAGCTCTCTGATGGAGCATCTCTCCATCTTGGGTTTGCTGATGGAGCCGGACCCCCGCACTCCCTGTGGTGGGAATGGTTGGTATCGCCCAGTCCATCACTGGGCAAGCTGGGACCTGCCCCGTGCATTAATGAATAGTCATGAGGGACAGAAAGGGGTGGGCCCTGTTTTGTTGTTGGATGCAGCTCGTTGACAGAACTAAGGGAGATGAAAAAAGCAAAAAAGCCAACACACGGCGGCACACGGGTGGCCAGCGCAGCATCCCTGGCACTGCCCGCCCCGGCCCTGCTCATCCCTCATCCCACATCCTTCCTGCCCCTGCTCATCCCTCATCCCACATCCCTCCTGCCCCTGCTCATCCCTCATCCCACACCCCTCCTGCCCTCCCGGCCCCATGCCTCCTGCCGCAGGACGCTTCCCACTGCTCCGTGACCCCCGAGACGACTAAAATGCTGTACATCAGTGACCCCATGCAGCATTACACCACGGTAGGTGCCACGGGTGGTTTTGGGGTTTGCCTTGCTGATTCTGGTCCTTGGCTGGGTTGTCAGCCCCGTCCTCAAGCGCTGAGGATGCTCACTCGGGGTTTGGTGCCTGCTCTCTGGCGTTCCGAAAAGTTGGGTAGAGTCAGAGATGGAAAGGTGTGGTGCTGCTCTTCCCAACCAGAAATCCCTTGGTTCTTCTGGTTTGTCACACCTGTGTGGGCACACAGGTTGGTTTCCTTCTGGGGTGCTGCTGCCTGGGTGGTCGTTGCTGCAGTCATGGGGAATATTCATAGATGTGTGTGTGGGTAAACATCTGTGTGTGTATTTACAGCCAAGCTGTGTTGCCTTTCTTCACACACACACACACACACACATACAAACAATTGTACCTTGGATTTATTTTTTTTTTTAAAGGGAATTTTTCCAAAATGTAGCCCATTTTTAAAAACAAGCTGCTCATTTTGCCTCTGCACCTGACTCTGGGTGTGCCAGATCTGTGCCAGCAGATTGCCAAAGCCGTGGTACTCGGGGCACTGCCGGTGGCTCCGTGCTGGCAGGGGGTCCCAGCTTGCAGAGGTGACAGGATGGATCTCCTGTCTCCTTGGTGCAAGGAGCAGCTCTCCTGGGGGGGAGACCCACGCAGGGCTCAGGATGCTCTTCTCAGTGGGTCACTCCCCATTTACCTGCCTGTTAGGCTTTACAGCCACAGCCTTCACCTGCTGACAGCCCTGGCTCTAAGCTCTGCAAACTCACCAAACTGTGCCCTGATGACTTTTGTGGAGTTTTTCCTTTCAGCTGGTTCCATGGGCTACCTCGGATGGAGGTTTGTCTTTGGCAGGGCTATTTATAGAGTAGCGAGAAGGAGTAGAGGGGTTTACGCACATATTTTAGGGGAGAAAATGGCTGTATGTGTAAAAGCAAGCCAGATCTTGTTCAGCATTCCTCCAGTTAGTCACAGGCTCCAACGACCTTGTGAGAGACGTAGACAAGAGGAGAACTTCCCTGGAGAAGGATGATTGCCTTTAAACCATCGTAGACGTTTGGGTGAGGTTGGGATCCCAAGTTAAAACACGTCTGTTGATTCCTGAGCTGTGAGCCTTGCAGCCCTTCGGAGGGGAAGGCAGAGGGCTGAACCCGAGCGACTGCTGCCTCCCAGTAACTCCCAGTTCCCCAGAGCTGCCCCAGTGGGGCTGGTGGCCAGAGGGACAGTCCCCACCAGAGACTGGGGGGCTGCCCCTGAGGGAAGGCAGGCAGGAGGTCCCCTTCCTCCTGGGAGCAGAGTGCTGTGTGGGGGGTGAGGGTGACAAGTGGTGATCTCCAGGGCTATCTCTACATGTAGGAAAAATGATTTTCAGATGAAAGGTTCTGGCTGCTTTAGCCAGGCAGCTATTGAGAACGTAGGTTTGTTCAGGCTGTGCCTGCAGATAAGAGAGCTGACAGCTCTGACTGGAAGTACCTGACAATAATTGTTGAGAAGAGGAATAATAATATTTTTTTAAACGATAAAAAGTCAGGATTTGGTCCAGATTGTCTGGAATAAGAGCCAGCAGCAGCACAGATGTGTACCTTTGCTCTGTGACCGTGCCGCAGCGTGCATCATCCCAATTCTCTGCTGTGTAGGTTTGAGGTTTTCCCCAAATTAGCCCTGCACCAGCACTGACAGCAAACACCCCGGCTGGGAAAGGAATCCCACAAACCACCATTCAGAGCCAGTTCCTCACCAAGAAACTCTTCCAGAGGTGCCGTGCGGGAGCGCCTTGGGATGAGCGGACGCCACGGGTGGGAGATGTCTGGAGAGCAGTGGCCAGGGCAGCTCCTCCGTGTCTGGAGACACCTCTGAAGAGAGCCCCAGGGCTGGCACCCCTGTCCTGCAGTGGGACATCTCCCACACCTCAACAAACCCCAGAAACCCCCTGCCTGGTCCCTCCCTGGAGGCTGTGAGCAGCCAGGGTGCTGGAACCCGGGGAGATTGCTGCCTCCGATGAGGAGGAAGGGCTCAGAGGGGACAGTTTAAGGCTTATTGGGTTTATCCCTTACACAAGTGGTGACCCCTTCACAAACCCCAACGACCCGGACCCGCTCTTCGGGCCGGCGTTCCCGCACGCTGGCCCTTTAAGGAGGCTGTAACAGGACACCTGGAGCCCTGGAGAAGTGTGGCTGAGGTTTCCATGTCTCTAAACTGGCTGGTGTTTTCTTTTTTCCCTCCTCCCCTTTTCCCGTCCTCCAGTCCCAGTTCAATTTGCTGAACAACAGCATGGATCAGAGCATCGGCAGCAGAGCAGCCTCCACCAGCCCCTACAGCTCCGAGCACACCTCCAATGTCCCAACGCATTCGCCCTACTCGCAGCCCAGCTCTACCTTCGACGCCATGTCCCCAGCTCCTGTCATCCCCTCCAACACTGACTACCCTGGTCCCCACCACTTTGAGGTGACCTTCCAGCAATCCAGCACCGCCAAGTCAGCCACCTGGACAGTAAGTTGCATGTCTTCTTGCCTTCCTAGAGAGATGCTTGCCGCCCATGGTGCTGCTTTTTGGCCAGCTGCAAGCATCCCAGTGTCTCGGTGGTGCACGTGGGGCAGCTGCAGGACACGGCCACCGCTCAGTGGGGACTTCACCTGCACAAGTGGTCCTGGAAAGCAAAATGTGCAGGGAAGGTCAGGACTCACTTTCCAGGTGTTTCCTCCAGAAGGGCTGTTGGGCACAGTGGTTTGAATGTAACTTCCCTTGCAGCAATTCCCTAGAACTGTTGGTGAACGTTCTCAAGAATGGCAAAGCTGGAGAAATGTCCTGGGGAAGTACCTGCTCGTTCTCCTGGTGCTTCCCTGTGTGTTTCCCTGTGACAGCTGTCAGAGGGGAGGCAGGGGGTGAGATGGACCTGTGCTCACACCTCCTGGGGCCATCCTCAGCTTGGCTCCAAGTCCTTCCTTGCCGTTCACATATCAGAACCTTCCTATCGGAAGAGTAACTCGATCTCCAGAAGTCACAGCAAAATAGCAGAGTAGGGTTTTGATCACCGGGGGGATTGCTCAGCACAGGAACCCTCTGTGGGACAGGGAGCAGGGAGAGTGGGTGGCAGCTGCTTCACATTTTGTGGCAAAAGGTCCTGAATTGGCAGCCTGGCTGGGAGTAGCACTGTCCTTAGCTTTAGAAAAGAAACAACTCTGGCAGCGGGTGTGGGGTCTTTTCTGCAGCATTTCTGCAGCAGACACCTCCCGGAGCACATCCCCGGGGGGCTTTCCTCTGGGCAGGGGGTTTGACATTAGCACAGAACGAGCAGGAGCGATGCTCGGCCAGGCTGAGGTGTGCTGAGGAATTCTTTTCAGGAGCTGGTGTGTTTAATTCCTGAGCCAGACCCTCCTGCAGCACAGCAGCCTCGGGTGCTGTGTGCAGGCATCTCCCGGGCCCTGGCCAGCAGGTGCTGGTTCTGGTGGGATCGGGCAGGAGGGGATGGGATGCAGCAGCACCGGGTCTGCCTCTCCTGCAAAGACCAGGGTGGGTGGAGTGAGGCAACCAGCAGCGAGCTGGTCTTTAAATGTGACCAAATTCCTGGCTGGGGCAGCTGAGCAGCTTCCCTGTGTCTGGTCACCAAAGCTGAGTCCGGGGGTTTGGGACCAGCACCAAGGGTAAACACAGCTTACCTCCTAGGAGCAAGTGAAGTCTTCTCTCTTTTCCACTGCCTTTCCTTCCAAAGTGTTGCTTTGGAAGCATTTTATTGGGTTCTGAATAAACTGAAAGTCCTCAGGGCAGGACTTGACTCCAGCCCACTCCTAGGGGAGAACTCACAGCAGTTTGAGCTGAACCTACACGAGACCTGAACGGGGACAAGAGGCATTCCTGTGCCACAAGAGCATTCCAGTGGAAACCAAACCCACAGTGATGCTGTTTGGGGCAAGTGTCCCCGGAAGAGCAGAGGGAGCAGCAAGAGGGTCCCCAAGGCAGTCCCATGTGGTGCCAGCCCCTTGCCTCACTGGAGCCATCCCAGCCTCCTGGGGCCTATCCACAGCTCTACCCTCAGCCCAGGTGGTTTCCACATCTCGTGCTGGCTCTGCTCCTGGAGCTGTCCTGTCCTCCCGGGAGGTGGGATAATCAGGTCAGCATTGCTTTTTTCATCAAGCCTTTGTGTGAAGGTCTCCTTTGCATGCTGGAGCAGCCACATAGATGCTGGGAAAGCCCTCCTGGCCCTGGAGGAGCAGCTGGACTCCAGAGATGCCCAGTGGGCAGCCAGCAGCACCTGCAAAGGATGCTCCCAAGGCTGGAGCTGAGCCTGCTGAATGTGCAGCTCCTGAGAAATGGTCCAGAGCAGAGGAATTAAATGCCTGCACTGGCTTTAACACTCAGCAGGGCAGTAAGTGAGATGTGCAGACCTCTGGACCGTGATGCTGGGGTGGTCGTGCATCCCCCACAAGCAGGCTGGCTGCAGGACTAGTAGCCACCAGCCCACATTTCACTGTGCTGGAGATGAGCCTCGGGGAGAGCAGAAGTGGGACAGCAGCATCTTGCACCCTGGAGAGCACGGGAAACATTTCATTTGATGCAGTAACCACTGCAGGATCCCCAGCGTGGGAGCGGACTGCCCGGTTTGCTGAGGATGCCACAGGAAAAGCAATCCTGCTGTGGTGACAGACTCACCCCATCTCCTCCTGGCTGTCCTGGCCACACAGCTGCATTTCTTGTGCTGGAAGATGGGGCTGCTGCCTTCCTCCCTCTCGCCTTGAGCTCCACGTTGACTCTGCTGCACTTGAAAGCCTGTCCTAGTTAAATAGGGAAAGGATTCAGCAAAAACAACTTATGTTATATATTGCCAGTCAGCCAGTACACAAATATTGAATCTAGTGAGTCTCTGTAATACCTGTGAACACACATGTGGCAGCAGAAAAGTAGGATTAGGGAAGCTGCTAGGAAATGCAAGCCCTGGGCAAGAAAGGTGAAGAAAGGGTCAGCAGGGCCAGCCAGGGCAGCTGAAGGGGCACGTGGGGCCAGCATCGTGGGGCACGAAAGGACATTCAGTTTGATTCAGCACTTTGAAATCAACAACAGCAAGGTCCCACCAAGCCACTGCCCTCATGTGCACACTGCAAACCCTCTGTTAACAGAACAGAAAAGGTTTAAGATGCAGAGAAGATGAAAGATTTGGAACAAATGCCTTGTAGGGCAATACCAGAGAAAGGTTCAGCATGAGAGGGCTTCATAAGAGCAAGGGTGGCTTGATCACAGTCGGCACAGGAGATGGTTTCTGATAGCAGGCAGCTCTTTAATCTAACAGAAAAAGACATAATGAGATCCAGTGCTTGGAAGCTGAAGCCAGGCAAATTCAGACTAGAAACAAGGTGGAAATTTTTTTACGGTGAGGATAATTAACCAGAGGAACAATTTACCGAGGAATGCGGTGGATTCTCCAACTCCTGAAATATTCAAATGAAGAGCCTGCATATCTCTTGGGAGATAAGGTGTGCTTCAAGCAGACACAGTTGGCTCAACACATAAGGAGTAGGCAGGAGGCTTGGGCCAGTGGTGTAGGGAACCACACCAGAGGATCATCACCTGTTCTCTCTGGCCTTTAAAATGCTGAACTTCTAAATTTAGGGAATGGAGAAGGGACAAAGACTTGGGATAGGGGTTTGGAGCTTGCATTATCAGAGCCAGGTCTGTCCTGGACAGCAGGGGGGTGACACTGGATGTCCCCATTCCCGGGCTGGGCTCTGAGCACCAAGCATTGCCACAACCTCTGAACCGAAGCATCCTGTGTGCCTGTGGGTGCTGCAGGAAGCCCTCCAGGCTGCCCCCGTCTCCCTTTTTAATGGCCAGATTTAATTTTTATCAGCAGAGAGCAATGGGCAGATGCTGAAAATAAGGTTTCCCCGGTAGGATCGAACCCCCTTCGGGCAGGCAGCTCCGGCAGGGTTGGAGGAGAAGGAGAAGGAGGATGAGAAGAAGGATGAGAAGGAGGAGGAGGAGGAGAAGAAGAAGGAGGATGAGAAGGAGGAGGACGGGAGCCACAAGGCTGCAAGCCGGGGCACGCTGGCTGCTGTCTGCCTGCAGGGAGCCGTCGGGGCTCTGGGTTCCCCGGAGCTGCCCGGGCAAGCTGGAGCCATGAGCCCATCTCGGCTGTTTTCTCACCAGCAGCCCCTCAGCACGCCGGCCAGCTGGTAACTGATAGATAATTAGGATTTTTCTCAAGTCGGGTGTGCGGCGGGTCGGGGCTCCCTCCCTTCTGCTCCGCTCTCGCCCTCGCCCAAGCTGCCGAAGCGTTAATGGGGTCTTTGGCCTCCCGTGGCCTGGCTGCAAAAGGACACGGCAGCTGGAGCTGGGGGGAACTGGACAAAGCTCCCAGCTAAACAGGCAGGGGCTCCCCTAACCCAGGCAGGAGGGTCTGGGCTCGGTTTTTCCAGCTTCATTGAGCAACCATCCTGTGCTGGAAAGGATGGAGAGGTTCAAAGCCAAGGGGAGATGCTCCTGCTATGATAGACACCGTCTGTTACCCACAGCAAATCTGTGTCCCAGTGCTCAGCCAGTGGGAGACTCAACTGGGTCCAGTTGCTCTGTGGATCTTGCAGCTCGAGGATGGGTGCTGGGGAGCTGAAATAGTTGGTCTGATGGTAACTTCATGAGGAGGATGGAGGTAGCTGGTGTAGCAGGAGGTAGGCTCTCCCTTGCTGGCTGCTGTCTGAAGTTGGTTATAAAGAGGAAGGAAAAACCCTGAGGAGTCTCTAGAGAGAACAAGTCCCCTCTGCAAACTCTCCCCAGAACCTTGGCATGCTTTAGGGAGGTTCCAGCATCCTGGAGATGAGCAGGGGGCACACACAGCTCAGTGCACTCTACCTCTAAGCCACAAACATCTTTGGTTTTATCCGAGTAGCTGGGCAGAGGAGCCTGGATATTTTGGCATGCCAGAAACAGGGAAGCAACCTCAGCACCAGCCTTCTCCAAAGCCCATTGAAGCCAGCCCACTGGAGGCTTTCCATCAGCTTTCTCAGGGTGTGGATGAGGCTCCATGAGCTCCAGACACAATGGAATTAATTAAAAAAAAAAGGCAAAGGAATTCAGTGTGCAATGTTCCAACATGATCCCACTATCAGCCCCACTATCTGGAACGTGTATGGTATGCACAGGTCAAGGAATGACTTACTGGAACTGCTGATCCAGTGGGAAGGCAACGTTCTCCTGCGGGAGAGCTTGGAGAGGACCCACATGGGAGATGGGGTTGCTCCAGCCAGCTCCTCTTTGTTGGGTCCTGAAACACCTAAGGGGGGAGGGAACTGCAGGACCTGCTGGAGGAACAGAGATAACAGAGGCTGGAAGAGGAAAGGCATCTTGTGCTCTGGCCCAGCGGAGATCTCAGGTGGCTTCAGTAGAGCTCCAGGCAGGGAGTGCACTGGGTGGTGGTCTCCTCCATGTCCAGGTCCCACATTTCATTTCCAGCTGGGATTCCCAAGCCTCCTCCTCCCAGCTTGCTCCCTGCATCCAGCCTTGGTAACACAGCATGGAATAACCACCTTGCTGGGCCTGGAGCTTCCTTTCTGGATGAGAGGGAAATTCAGCGCCAGCTTGGTCAGAGGAACTGAGTATCCAGACACACAAAAGGAGTCAGACTTACTAGAAATGATTAAAAGACCTCAGAGTATGCCAGGGCTGGCGGCTGTGCTGTGACTCAGAGTGGCTGCAGTCCCGGCCAGTGGTTATTTTAAGGATGTGCACAACAGGGAAGGAAGGGAGAGGACTCCTTTGGGGGGTGAACCAAGGGATTTTAATTAGCAGTAATGGCATGATAACAAAGATAGAAGAATGCAGGCTGGAGCACAAACAGCTTCCCTGTGCTCTGCCTGCTGTGGCCCCAAGACATCGCTGGTGGTCCAGGGCTTGAAGGGGGGTCCAATGCTGGTACCTGAGTGAGCAGAGGGGTTCTGAGACCCCCTCCATCGTGGGGATGGCTGGCAGTGCCCTGGCCATCACCCACATCACCACTGTGCTGGGGTGACTGTGGCCATGGGGAGGGGGTGCTGGCTGATGCTCACCTCTTGGGCATCAGGGATGCGCCGGACATATCGAAACCCAGCTCATAGTAAATGAGCAATAAAGTAGCATTGGGAGGAATTTCCAGCTCAGTGAGAAGCTATATAGGCCGGTGATTAAAAAGTGGTTATTAAAAAAAAATTAGAAAGAAAAAAAAAAAATGAGCTCTGTAGCAGGCATGTCTTCCAGGATCTGTCGTAACAGATTCGTCGGAGCCGGTTAACGGTATTTGCGGTTTGCAAGATGCTACATGTCCCAGTAAGATGACAGACACATTATTATCACCTCTCTGCTGTGATCTGTCCAAACCTGTCCCAGGATGCAGCTCTGCAGCTGCTTGCTGGGGAGCAGAAGGAAATTAGCAGCCGGAGGCAGCACTTTTCTTCTCTCTCTCTTGCCAGGCTAGTGGCTTTATTGGGATCCATTGACTGCAGTCCTGGACACGTCTCGAGTAGAGCTAATGAGGAGACTGGAATGTAGAAGAGGAGGAGGTGGCTGGTAGGGAGGAGGGGGGGAGGATTTGTGGAAAAAGTAATTGTTGAGCAAATCATTTCCTTCAAGAGAGAAAGGAGGACTTGGCTGCAGCCCTCCCAAAGCAGGCAAGTCTAGACGCTTCAGTGTCAACAGCTGAAGATAAATAAGATTTTATCAGCTCCGAATCTGTTGGGACACATCCTCCTAGCGGTTCTGCTGCCCGGGGAGGGCTGGGGGAAGATGGACTTTGCCAGCAAGGTCTTTCTGCACAGAAGATTCAGGTTACTTTTTGTGCAAGGCTGTCAGCATCCACAGGGACAAATACCTCTCTCCACTCTTTCTTCTTCTGCAGGAGAAGTAGCTCTACAAGTCTGAGCAGAGTGATGGTCTCTTCCAGGGCAGGTCCTGGGGGTTTGCTTGGGGTGGGCAGCAGCAGATGCCAAGGTTTAATTTTAGGGTTGCTTTGCAGCTGCCATGGATTGTGGTGGGGCAGCAGCTCACCTGGATCCCACGATGTGCAAAACATTTCCTTGGATACAGCAGCCATGGTACTTTGGCAAACAGAAAGAACAGAGGTTAATGTTGATGTGCTGCTAGTGCTCCAGTGATGGGGCTGTTCCAGTTATCCCCAGTGCTCTGGGGTAGCTGCAGGACAGGTCATGGTAGCACGGAAGGGACAGGGATGAAGAGACAGCAGGAACCAAAAATGAGGGCAGGAGGTGCCCAAGGGCAGAACATACCCAAGCTCTTCTGTAGGTCTGAAGGCAATCATGGAGCTGGGCTCTGGGAGTGCTCGGAAGGTGTTCCAGAGTCCTGAGATGTTGTTCCATATGGCCTGGGAGCAGCAGAGAGTTGGTGGTATCAGCTTTGGCTGAGGCATGCAGATAGACATTAATTTTGCTGTCCTCTGTGGACAATACCAAGGGCTTTTTCTTGGGGTGCAGAGCCTCCTGGGCTCCTAAAACCATTCTGCTTATTTTCCTGGTGGCCAGGGACAGACTGGCAGCACACTGGGGGAGCTGGGAGCATGGCCACACAGGGCACAGCCCTGATGTTACTTGCCCAAAGTTATCGGCATGGAGTTCCTTAAAAGAAGAGTTTGTTATTGTGGAAAGGCCTTTGAAGGCAATCCTGGAGCTGTTAGGACACGATAAGGTTATCAGTGGAGGCATGCCTGTGTGGAGCAGCAGCCTTTCCCCCTGCAGGGCAATTGCTCTGCTATTTAACAGAGCTTTATCCATGTCATAACATGGTATAATGAGAGAATTTGTTACCAAAGACCTTGCCATAATGCACCTCTACTCTTCCAGAGCAGTTATATTTCCCAGGCATGTTGAGGGCTGCCCGGGAATGTCTACATGAAAGGATCCTTTGACAGGAGTTGTCAGTGTTTTAACACCTGGCAAGGAAGAGCCCCCCCCTACTCCAAATAACCCTTGTTTTGCCACACTGTCTCCTCAAAGCAAGGGTGTTGAACCCCCTTTCCCACTGCAGGTGAGGATGTTACGTGGACCATAGCTGCACGAGAGCTTCCTCCTCCAGCTGGGCAGCAGGGAGCAACTGGTTGGAGGCAGAGCTGGTGCTTCCAGTTTCAGCACAAGCCCTGCTGGTTTGCACCCAGGAAGCTAACCTGGCCATAGAGTCAAGGTCTACTCAGAATCATCAGGTACCAGTGGAAAATTTGGGGATTTCAGGGCAAGGTGGTGTTTCTAAGTACCTTCTCTTTCTGAGCAAGACCACACACCTCCAATGCTGAGGATTAATTCTTGCTGCCAGCTTCAGCTTCGTGTCCCACCTCCTGTGGCCACAGCATCTCCCTGCTCCCTCTAGCACAGAGCAAGCTCTGCAGCCTCCAGAATGTCCCCCAGGACCCACAGTACCTGCTGCTGGCTGACCATCAATCCAATACATCCTCACACCCCAAGAGCTGCTGCAGTGTGCTTGGGCAGCATCTTCCTCCCTTTATATCCTTCCTGAACTCCCCTAGAAACACCACCTGGAAATGGTTTATGTCGTTTGCTTGCAGTTCCCGGGGTGGTGGAGCCCACCCAGCCCCAGCTGGGGCAGCACAGATCCCTTCTGCCACCCCTCCTGGTGCACAGGGGCACCCAATGGGGCTCACAGTGATGGGAAACTGAGGTCTGACCCCTCCTTTCCCCCCCTTCCAGACCCCCAGGGAGCAGAGGGGTGGTGGAGGGATCCCCAGTGGCCTCCACACACCTGTACTTGGATGGCTCAGGACAAGCTTTAACTTCCCCACAAAACATTCTGCACGGTGATATTTTTTTGGCATCGGGCTTTGTGTTGTGGGGATGAGATAAAATCCCCCGAGCAGGAACATGCCCCGCCGTGCCGTGGAGGGATGGGCTGCTCCCTGCACGGCAGGAGTGGGCTCGGGTATAGCAAACACATTCCTTGGGAGATGGGAAGGAGCATGGCACTGCTGAGGTGGAAGGGAAACGCACAGCCCCACACCTGGGAGATGAGACAGGAGCTTGCAGGAAGGTGAAGGACAAGGTCTGCCTCCTCCCTACCCCTCTGCTGGCAGCTGCAGCCTCCTCCTGCCCTCTGCCAGCCCCAGCCACGCTGCAGATGTTGTTTCTGCTGGGTCTGGACCTGGGGCTGGTTCCTTGCAGGGGAGCAGGTCCTCACCCAAGGAGTTTGCCTTTTGCTTCTGACTGAGAAAATCCCGGAATGTTTTAGTGGTCATGAACCATTTCCAGGCATTGGAAGAGGCTGCCCAGGGCACTGGTGGAGTCCCCATCCCTGGAGGGGTTCAAAAAGCATCTGGACATAGCACGTGAGATCAGTGTAGTTGGCTGGTGGTGTTGGGCTGAAGGTTGGGTTTGATGATCTGAGGTCTTTTCCAAACACAACAATTCTATGATTCTGTGGTTTCTATTAACAAGGGATGCCCAGGCTCCAGGCAGCTCCGGGAGTGCAGTGGCACTGCCCACTGCTGTCACACATTCCTGGTACACCACGGGGAGCTCAGCCTCTCTCTGCAGTGATCCCCTGCCACCCAGCACCTTTGGGCTGGCACAGCCCCTCCGGCCGGGCTGCCATACCTAGGTGGAAATTGGTTTTATATAACAAGTCATTATTTTAATTCGCCGCTTTACTGCTGTGCTCATGTGTCACTGGGAGTGCTGAGAAAGTATCGGGGGAGGAGGGGAGCCGAGGGATCAGGAACCCCTGTCTTGGGGCAACAGCCCACGCAGGGAAGGGAGGTGGCTGTGGGCAGGCAGGGGAGCACCCAGGGACATTCACCCCACGGGGGCCTCTTTCTTTTCCAGTACTCCCCCCTGCTGAAGAAACTGTACTGTCAGATCGCAAAGACATGTCCCATCCAGATCAAGGTGTCCACCCCACCACCCCCAGGCACCTTCATCCGGGCCATGCCTGTCTACAAGAAGGCAGAGCATGTCACCGAGGTGGTGAAACGCTGCCCCAACCACGAGCTCGGCCGGGACTTCAATGATGGTGAGCACTGCTCCCCCTCCTCTGCTCCCCCTTTGTCTGGGGGGGCCACACATCCCACCCTGCCCCACAGGTGCAGGACCAGCACCCCAGACAGCCACATCCTCTGACACTGAGGTTTGCCTTGCAGGACAATCGGCCCCAGCCAGCCACCTCATCCGTGTGGAGGGCAACAACCTCTCCCAGTATGTGGACGACCCCGTGACGGGAAGGCAGAGTGTGATGGTGCCCTACGAGCCCCCTCAGGTACCCGGGGGGGGGGACAGGACCTCTGTCTGGGCTACAGTAGTTCTGCTGGTGTTGGGTGGGTGACCCCACTGGTGACTGAGCTGCTTGGCAGGAGACACTTGTGTCCTGAGCAGGAGTCCTGCTTGTCCTTGCACATCTAAAGCTGCTCTGGGCTTGCTCCCCAACGCTGGTGGCTGCTGTGTTTGAGCATCTGCATCTCTCAGCCCTGCAAAGCATCCTGGAGCATCCTGCTCCTGGGAAAGCAGGGTGCAAAGGGAAAACCCCTCCAGTCCAGCCCTGGGGGGCCACAGGGACCCCACAGCCCTGGTACAGTCCCCTTTTCCCAGATGGAACTGTCCCCATGACACCCTTCCCCAGTGCTCCCAGGGGAGCATCCTCTCAGAGCTCCCCACTCACCCTGCCAAGGCCAAGAGCTTGGGTGGGGGGAGCCTGCAGCCCTCTCTCTTCTCTCCCTGGGGGTCCCAGCTTTCATCCCCCCCATCACTCCCTGCTCAGTGCCTGCTCTCCTCTCCTGGGCAGGTGGGGACCGAATTCACCACCATCCTGTACAACTTCATGTGCAACAGCAGCTGCGTGGGAGGGATGAACAGGAGACCCATCCTCATCATCATCACCCTGGAGACCAGAGAGTGAGTGGGGTGGGAGCAGAGATGGGCTGGGGAAGGGGCCCTGCAGCTGGAGCCTTCCTCTACCCCAGCAGCTCCTCTTCCTCAGGAGACTGCTGCCCAGGAGCTCTCTGCTCCCAGGGCCTGGGGTGGCTTCCCGAGCATCCCCTTCATCCCGAGGGACGGGATGGTTGTGGGTCTGGTGTCTGAGCTGCCCCAGCAGCAGGGGGGTGACCGATGCTGTCTCCTGCCTCCTCCCAGCGGCCAGGTCCTGGGAAGGAGATCGTTCGAGGGTCGGATCTGTGCCTGCCCCGGCAGAGACCGGAAAGCTGATGAGGATCATTACCGGGAGCAGCAAGCCCTGAACGAGAGCGCAGCTAAAAACGGCACCGGGAACAAACGCAGTGAGTGCCGGTGCCTGGGGAGGGGGGGGGCTCAGGGGCAGCTCCGGGCTCTGCCCCCTCCCAGCTCTGACCCGTGCAGTGGTTCTGCCCCAGCTCCTTTCCCATCCCACCCCAACTCACGGGGATCCAGAAGTTTGGGCTCAGTTCCACATCCAGGCGGGATACCTTTCTCTCTCTCCACCAGTCTGAAGTCTCAGGAACAGGACCCACTCCCTTTTCCCCCCTCCCCCCCAAGTGCAAGGCTTTCATGGCCAGCTAGATTTGTTGACATGACAAAGGGACTTCACCGCTGCCAGCAGGCAGGGCAGCAGCCAGCACCCTGCACGGGGGGAGCTGAAATCTTGCAAAGAGCCACGGTGCTCCCTGCCATGTCCCTGTCCCCCGGGGACAGCAGGCTGACACCTCCCTTCTCTCCTTCCCAGCCTTCAAGCAGAGCCCCCAGGGCATCCCCGCGCTGGGGACGGGCGTGAAGAAGCGGAGGCACGGGGAGGAGGAGATGTACTACGTGCCCGTAAGTGTTGGGGAGCTGCGCTGGTTGAGAGCTCTGCCTGGGACAGCGGTGGCATCGTCCCCTCCGCAAGGAACACCCTGGGGACACAGTGATGGGCAGGACGGGGTTGCAAAGTCTCCTGGGGGTGAGCAGAGACCTAGAGAAAAGGAGCGAAAGCATCTGTGAATGTGCCCAAGGGAGGCCGGGACCCCCGTTCGGCCCCAGTGACCCTGACCTTGTGTGGCAGGATGGAGAAAAGGGGCCACAAAGGGACGTGGCCAAGTGGGACAGGACCACAGCGAAGCCCTGGGCTTGTTCCCTCCTCCAGGTGCGAGGCCGGGAGAACTTTGAGATCCTGATGAAGATCAAGGAGAGCCTGGAGCTGGTGGAGCTGGTCCCACAGCAGCTGGTTGATTCCTACCGGCAGCAGCAGCAGCAGCTCCTGCAGAGGCAGTAAGTGGGGAGAGCTTGGCTGGGGGAGCAAAGCAGCTTTGCTGGGCTGCAGTCTGCACCTTTCCCAGCCACAAACTCTGTGCTGGGGAGCTGGAGGTTGTAGCCAGGTGGGGGTTGGCCTCTTTTCCCAAGCAACTTTCAACAAGACAAGAGGACATGGTTTTAAGTTGTGCCAGGGGAAGTTTAGGTTGAATATTAGAAAGAATTTCTTCACGGAGAGGGTGGTCAGGCATTGGAATGGACTTTCCAGTGAAGTGGTGGATTCTCTGTCCCTGGAGATATTTAAAAAGAGCCTGGATGTGGCACTCAGTGCCATGGGCTGGGAACTGCAGCAGTGGGTCAAGGGTTGGACATGATGATCTCTGAGGTCCCTTCCAACCCAGACAATTCTATGATTCCCTCCCCCCGACCTTCCTCCTGGCTTTCCCCACGCAGGAGCCAGCTGCAGACCCCTTCCTCCTACGGCCCTGTCCTCTCACCCATGAATAAAGTTCACAGTGGAGGAATCAACAAGCTGCCTTCTGTCAACCAGCTGGTGGGGCAGCCAGCACAGCACGGTTCCAGCTCTGCACCCGGCCTGGGGCCCGTGGGTAAGGGGGGGGATGGAAAAAGGGGGGCAGCACACCCTGCTCCCAGGGCTCCCATCAGACCCTCAGCTCCCCGCCGAGGCAATGGGGTTGCAGTGGTCGGAACCACCTCTAATGATCTGTTTGTTGCCTTGACATGGTGCTGCCCAGGACCTGGGATGCTGAACAGCCACCCCATGCAACCCAATGGGGAGATGAACGGGGGCCACTCCTCCCAGTCCATGGTCTCGGGGTCACACTGCACCCCCCCGCCACCCTACAACCCCGACCCCAGCCTCGTCAGGTAGGGAAGGCATCCAGTGCCCCTTCTGTCTTGTGCTCTGGTGTTCCTTGCTGTTGTCCCTCACTCTAACCTCCAGATCTGTCTAGCAACTGGTCAACTGGCCACTGGTCCCAACTGAGAAATCACTGTTCACAAAAATTAAATAGACATGCTTTTCATCTCCAAAATCAAACCTGCCAGTTAAAAGCCTCTATTGCCCTCACGTACCTCTGTCTGGGTAATCCATCCTTGCTTAATTAAAAATTAAACACATCTGAACACGATTCTCTTCCTGCATGTCAAACCAGCACGTAGCTTGGTGAACTTCCTTCTTCCCCTTCCTTCCCAGCCGTGCCTGGAAGTAGGTCCACATGGCTTAATTCCATCAGGAATGCATTGACAGGTCTGCAGCCACTTTTTAACGTGTCAGTCTATAAAAAACCAGCAGACATTTGAACAGAAGACGACTGAAGGCAGGGATGCTGGCTGTGAGGTTTAATTGAAGGGGCAAAGCTGCAGCCTGGCCCCAGGGGGCTGCACAGATTTAGGCACCACCCCATCCATACCCCCCAGCAGCTCAAGCTCCCAGAGATTCCAAGTAATTTACTGAGCTGAAACCTCTGCTGATCAGGAGGGGGGGAAAAAAAAAAAAAAAAAAAAAGAGTGCAATTTTAGGAATGAACATAGTCCCATGATTTTGACATTTAATAGCAAAGGAGGTCATAGTTGGGATGGTGACATCCCGAGACAAAAAGCCTGATGGAGCAGCTGGACCCCCTGGAGCTCCCACCCCTCTGGCACAGGGGGCTGGGGGAGCGTGGCTGAGGCTGGGGGCAGCAGGAGCTCCCCACAGCTTTTTCAGTGACCTGAAACAGGGTTTGCTACTACAGCAATGGTTGTGAGCACAGCTTATATTCATGAGAAGTTAATGCCACTTTATTTCCCAAATTTTTTCTGCAGTTTTTTAACAGGATTGGGGTGTCCAAACTGCATCGACTATTTCACCTCACAAGGGTTACAGAATATTTACCACCTGCAGAACCTATCCATAGAGGTAAATGCTTTGGGGAGATCTTTCTTATCACTTGTTTCTATCAGCTGTTGAAAAGCAAGGACACAATTGTTTTAAAGGAAAGGGAAACCTGTGCACCAGCAGACTACATGCTCCCCAGGATTTGTGCCTTCTGGTCCTTTGGATTTAGTGGTAGCTCAGTCATTGGTAGCAACCGTGAGAGTCTCAATTGTTTTTTCCAGACCATCATAAGCAAAAGAGCTAAAAGATCACCAGACCTCAGGTAGATTTTTCACCTAAAACAGAAAATCCAGCTGAGGTGCTCAGCAAAAGAACCTGAAATACCCTAAGCCAGCAGGAACACCTCCACCACAGATGAGTGGGGTTGAAATCAGGCTCTGATCTTACTTCTACCCCTGTTAATCTTCGAAGCAAAACATGCTGAATTAAGGAGTCAGACCTGGGGCACTTGCATTAAGGGAACTCTGGAATGAAACAGCCCAGCTCAGGCAAAAGCTGCCATGAAAAGGGGGAGAGGGGCTCAGCCTCTTGGTGAGAGCAGCACTGAGGTGGGGGCTTCCCCAGCCCTGCAGGGTATTGAGAAGAAGGAAAAGAAAATAATCTGAAACTCTTTGAGCTATAGCAAGCCCTCAAAACCCCAGACTTGGCATTCAGCTTAGACAAGCTCCTGCCTGGATCCCGTGCTGCCCCCAGGGAGTTTGCAGAAGCTGTCACCTCCCCGGCAGCTGCCTGCCAGGCCACGCTGTGGTGACATTGCTGTTGGGGAGAGGATGATTTGTCCTTGGTAGCTGGGGCCAGTTGTGTGACCTGAGCCTGGTTTTGGACCATTTTCTGAACTAACTCCGCCACCGTCTGTAAGCTGTCAAAGGACACATTTGGTACGGCCAAAACTTGTACCCAACGGCTGAGCTGTGTGTCCCAGTTGGCATTCGTAATTACTAATTGCATACTCATTGTCTGCTCTGGTTAACACTCACCTGAGTCTCTGTGTTTGGCATTGATGTGGACCCCTGGCAGCTCCCTGGTTCATCCTGGTGCAGGGACCTTGTTTGGCATTAGGACCCCAGCCCTTAGCATGGTCCCAGCCTTCCATTTTCCCTTGGGTGCACAGGTGCATGGCACCAGCCCTGTACGGAGCATGGCTGGGTCCCCACAGCCATCAGAGCCACCCCAGGCAGGTGGCACCTGGACCTCCTGCTCCAGCCTCCTGGTCTAGGAGCAGAAGAGAAGCCAGCCTGGCTTGGCAGCTCCTCAAACACAAGGATGCTTCAAGTGCTGCTCTGAGACCTGTGTCCAAAGGGAAGGTTCCCTGCCTCCCCTTGTCACATCAGTTTGGTGTGAAACCCACCCCCAGAAATAATAAATAAATAAATAAATAAATAAATAAATAAAAAGATAGAAAGAAAAAGAAAAAAGAAAAAAAATATTTCTCACCTGCAGAGCCATGCTTGAGTAACTGGTCAACTAGTGCTGGTTACAAATGAGAAATCACCCACAGGTGATGTACCCATGACCCAGGGGACATCATGGTACCCATGTCCCAGTACCCACCTCCAGCCTGCCCCACTGCTGGGTGCTCGGGCATCGTGCCCACACACCCCAAACAACAACAGAAAAAGAGTTGCCGGCCCCAGGTCCGGGTGCCAGGGGTGCAGTCACCTCTCTGATGGCCGTACCTCATCAGCCTTGTTCTTCCAGGATCTCGGAGCACTGAAGATCCCGGAGCAGTACAGGATGATCATCTGGAGAGGTCTGCAGGAGCTGAAACAGAGCCACGACTACGGGGCCCAGCAGCTGATCCGTTCCAGCAGCAATGCCTCCACCATCTCCATCGGGAGCTCGGGGGAGCTGCAGCGGCAGCGGGTGATGGAGGCCGTGCACTTCCGCGTGCGCCACACCATCACCATCCCCAACCGCGGCGGGGCCGACGAGTGGGCAGACTTTGGGTTCGACCTCCCGGACTGCAAATCTCGCAAACAATCCATAAAGGAAGAGTTCACAGAGGGGGAGATCAACTGAGGGCATCCACAAAGCCAGGAGAGAAAAAGAGAGACCCCAAGGGGATAGGGGGTGGTGGGGGGAAGGGGGGAGACAACGAAACCCCTCTGTGAAAAAACATACTTTCAGCTTTGGGCATCTGGAAATGTGTAATTTTGTTGTCCAGAGGGAAACTGCAGGCTGTGTGAGAAAGCACAGCCCCGAGGGGCACGGGAGGTGCCTGCCCTGGAGAGAAAACCACAGTGAGGAAGAGGAGGGTGGCTGAGCCAGGGACCATGGGGGTTCTGCACCAGCCAGGGTTTGGGTTGGGTTTGTTTGCTGGAGGAGCTTGTCAGAGGGGAGTAAACCCAGCACATCTTCTCCTAAGGAGCCCAGCCCTTGTTACTGCTCCCCTGCTTTGCTCCCTGTCCCCTGTGGTGCCCAAGATGGGGCTCAACCACTGTAACCAGGACTTGCCCCCAGCCCCGTTGTTTCTGCACAGAAATCTGCCAGTGGCTGAGGCACAGCCACACCACCCATGCTCCTGACGGACTGCCAAAACCTACCCACTCCCTTCAGTGCTTTGTAGAGCAGAAAAGAGCCTGTTTGTCAGTTCCTGATGTGTTCATGTACTTAAATATTTGTGTATATAAACAGAACCAAATGTACATACGGTATTCTCGTTGTGCTGTACGGAGAAAAAAAGATTTATTTTCATGTAAGCTATAAAAATTGATACTTACTCCTGAGACATTAGAGTGTCAAGTAAATTAATTTCATGTTCTAGCATGTAAACATGCAGAAAATCATGTCTCCAGCCTTATCTATTCAAAAGTAATTTTTTTTTTCCTCCTCTGAGAATCTTACACACAGTTGCAGAGGAGGGGGTGAGCCTGTGAATCCTCCTGGGAAGTCAGTCTGGCTGATCCCTCCCTGCTCCCTCACAGGAGCCTCATAGACAGGTTAGACCTGGAGAGCAGGAATGCAGGAGGTGTAAATTGTATCCTGTGCTGGAGAAAGGAGGTGGACTAGGTGACCATGAGAGGTCTTTCCAATTTTATTTTCTGTTTTCGGTCATTTTTTCCAGGTGTAATTCGTCTGTTGATTCAGGCTAGAAAAAGAAAAAACCCAGCAGAAAGCAGGGACACAGGTAGGTGTGTTCCCTGACAGAACTACATGGTTTGAAAGGTGACATTCCCCAGGCCTCCAAAGGGCAGGGCACGGGGGCTGCTTCATCTGCACCCTCACCCTGGGGTGGCTCAAGGAGGGAACTCGTGCAGGAACCACCCAGCACCTTCCCACTCCTGCATCTCCTCCCCACGCTGCCTCTGCAATGAGACCTCCAGGCTGGGGAAAGAGGCAGGTGACCCTTCCCAAAGACCTTCCCAAAGACCTGCACCTTGTAACCAGGAGAGCAAAAGCAGAATGGCTCAAGAAGGTCCAGAGCTCACCTCAGGGATGGATCTTCTCCTCTGGGGTCTGTCCCTGCTCCACGGGAAGGTGATGGGGGAACTGAGGTGTCTGCAGGTGCCAGAACTCTCCCTCCCACTGATGAGGAATCCAACTCCCCTGGCACTGCTGAAATGTGAGCCAGTGTCCCGAGAGAAGGGATAATTAAAGCACTTTAATGCTTCATAGGTTTTGGAACAATCATTCAAATTTTCAGTGTTAACTGAGGCTTCTTCTGGCAGTATTACCTGGTACACTCCAGCCACAGTATGAATGGTATTTTTGGTAATGTTATCTTTGGAAAATGTGTTATTTTTATAGCTGTGGTTTCTTTTTTTTTTTTTTTTTTTTTTTTCTTTTTTGTAAGATAATAAAAGCACATGTGGAAACTACAAGACCTGGCAACTAAAGTCTTGCTTATATTGTAGAGAAGGCATCCTTGAAGGGCTTGAAGCTGCTTTGCCCTAAAACCCCACAACAGAAAGAAACCTGCTTCAAATACTGCTATAGTGATTGTATTCAATGAGGCAAAATTATACCTCTTTGCAGGTACCTCTTTTTTTTTCCCCCAATGAATGACTAGAAAATAGATAATTAAATTGATAGCAATCTTTATCATTAAGACACAGTTTTACTGAGTTTGAGAAATTAAACTGTTAAAAACAGTTTCCACAACAGAATTGTCTTTACTTATAAATGTCACTGCTATTTCTAGTTTTAGTAATATAAATTGCCTGTGTAGGAATTGGAACTTGATTCAACTGAGGACTCTGGCAAGAAGTGTCATTTATAAACTAACACACTCTGCAAGAACGTTATTTTAATACAGTAAAAAAAAATATCTTTCAAAATATCTTGAAAACAGGCATGGGAGAAATAGACAGTAGTAAAATCTATACATCTGCAATAAGCTCAGCACGAGAATATAAAGGTACAAAGAACCTGGTTTAAAAGCAGACTCGCCTGTTGTGAAAGGCACTATCTTTTTCTGTGGTGTATACTCCAAATCTGCTGGACTGTAAAAAAAAATACCTTAAAAATACATAATCAGACACCCTTCATACACTCAAGAATGTGATTATTAGTTTTGTTTTGCTACTAAAATGTTAATGTACAACATCTGCATTTAAGTAAGGGAAACAGCAGCTTGGCTGCTGCCACAGGGAACCCAGACACCACTCAGTCTGTGCCCAACCCCCAGCAGCTGCCTGGCCCCATAACAGCTTATCCCTGCACAGACTCACCAGCTGCTTTCCAAAAACCCCTGGAATAATGCACTGCCTGGTACTCAAGTGTGTTGCTCCTCTCTGCAACAGCCTCAATTCCTGGCCTGACTACCAAACCTCTCTTCAGTGGCGCCTGGATGGTCGGACACCTCCCTCTTATTCATTTTTTTTCCCCCCAGCAAATCCAATCAGAACTTCTCAAAAAGGTTTAGGAAACCCAGTAAAACCAAGCAATAAATAGGAGGCTCAGAGCTGAGTTCAGAACAGAAATCACATTCCTGCATACACTGAAGGGAAATGGGCAGGGACCAGAGGGATGCTCCTCGGGGTTTTTGGAGCATTAGGTCATCTCACTTGTGAGGTTTCCAGGAAAGTCACCTGCTTGCACTGTTCCCATCAGGTTGGTGGTAGTCTACACCATCCCGTGGCCTGAGGAGCATTGGTGCTCCCCCAGGAAAACCACAGAGCTCTCCAGGAGGAAAAACCACCTGGATGAAACTGCCCAGAACTTCTGGTGGGCTCTGGCAGAGGGGCCAGGAAACCCCCGTGGCCTCGCTCCTGAGCACTTCTGGTTCAAAAATGCCTCCATCTCCTGGGGGAAACATCAAAACCACAAGTCTTACTTTTAAGATTACAGTGGAGACACCCCCAGGTGGAAAGAGCTCCCCGTGGCACAGCTTGACGGTCATCCTTCACCTCAGAAAACGTTTCACATTATCTCAGTCTTGATTACAGAGGAATCTATCGCTTCGTTCCGCAAGTCAACAGCAGATCCGTTTCTCCAGGACTGTTCAGCAGCTGCAGCGACCTGAATTGTCCAGAGAAACTGCTCTTTGGTTATCACAGGTGACTCCTTGCCTGCAGGGACAGGAACAAAGTGCTGGATGAAACCTCTATAATCACCTCCTCTGCCTTTCAGCACATCACTGCCCACCGTGACTGGGCCAGGGACCTCAGATTTTAAAAAATAAAGCTTCAGCCCCCTCTCCTTCCTGACCCTTGACTAAAATCCTGTACTTTTGTCATTGTAGCCAGTAGAATAGAAAATTTTTCTCCTTCTGGAGAGTCGGGGCTCTGGATGAAGGTCTCCTTGTCTGCTTTCTTCACGAGTGACAGTAATAATTTTCCCTCCCTGTTTTCATTTCTTCTCAGAACAGTTTCAGATCAACACTCCATCCCTCACCCATTTCACTGACTTGAAAGTGAGAAAAGCAGCACAACCCCCAACAAAGCCGAGTTGTTCACTTTCATTTACTGAAACCAGGTTAGTTGTTTGCACTTTCACCCATCATCTCCTTCAGGGGCACTTTTATTGCTCCACACAGGTTTTTACCAAGCTGCAGACACTGTTCTGCTCAACACGTGCCCACTGAGAACCCTGGTGCCTGTCCCCATGGCACCCCATGTTTCCTCAGGAGGAGCTTGCCTGCCACCTGCACCACACTGGATTAAACTTAACCCCGATAAATCCCACTCCTAGTTTTCACATCTACTTATTTCTTTACTGGGGCTTCAGACACAAACAGCAGGTTGCAATTGGAACAGCTCCCAAGGGAAGTTTTTGCTGAAAACAAATGGAAAGTAACACCAGCCACTAACCTAAGCTTGGTTTTACCTTTCAGGGTTCTCAGAAAGTGTCGGAAAAGCTCCCTGTGTGCATCTCTGTAGCGATCAGCTTGGGTCTGGGAGTACAAGGATACTGAAGTCCCATGCTCCGTGATTCCCAGTGGATTCTGATTATCGACCCGCAACGTTCCTTGGGAGCCCTGAACCTGCAGGGAGGGAGTGAAGAGGAAAGACAAGAATGTTTTTAAACTTATGGTTTCCATCTTATACGCCTGGCTAGTCTGTAGAAGCCCTGGTTTGTACAAACAAGTAAAAAAAATAGCTTCTAAAATCAGGATCTATCCCCTTTGTCTGGATCAGACAGAACAGACAGTAGTGCTGTAATACAGCAGCTTCTGCTTATGTGATACCTCCACTTTTTTGTTTTCCATGTGAACAAAGCTTCTTTTTTAAGTATTCAACAAATACAACTCCCCAGATCCAGCCCATGCATCTGTTACAATTCATGACTTTAAGAATTTACAATTTGCCTCCGAGTTAACACTTTTCTTCTCCTTTAATATCCTTAATTGTTGGCTTGCTACGCACCTAGAAACACTCTGGCAAGACAACAAGTGAACTGTGTGACAACATTTCAGCCTCGGGAGGGCTGACACCAACTCCTGCTCTAGTGTGATTGCATGCAGCTTTTAACCCCAGTGGAACACATGTAAGCAGAGGCAAAATTCGGGTAGGAAAAGAGAAAGTGGGTTGTAGGCTAAACAAGCAGAAGCAACCCCGAGGTACAGAGGAGTTTTGTGAGATGCTTGCAGGCAGCTGCTCGGGGCACAGCAGGTCACCACGACACGGGGACAGCTTGTGCTGGGAAGGGAGAACGCACCTCGAGTCTCTGATCACAGCTCTTAGTGCAGTGCTGACTGATGTCCAAAGTTACAATTGCTCCGCTAGGGAATTTCATGCTGACCGCTACAGAGTCTGCATCCTTCAAGCAGGCCATATCTGAGTGACAAAAAAGGCACTCGCTCACACCAGGAACAGCAAACCAGCAAGTACGACGACTACAAAGTGCTCTTCTTCCTCTAAGAGGTGCCACTGGCACCACCAAACCTTCAAGCAGGCCCAGCAAAGCACTTTCTACGACCTACACCAGCTGCTTTACCTTTATCAGCACTTCTGATGGAGAACAAGGAGCTCTGCAGACAGATGCAGCCCCAGGGCCTGCCTCCACCTTCCCAGCCAGGGGCTCTCCCTGCAGAAGGTTGCCACTTCTTCCAACCACATTTGCCTTTGCAGCTTATTACCTCCAAGGTCAGGCAACTTCCAGCACGTGGTAGATGGTACAAAACCCTTCCCTGGGGTGTTTTGTTTTCTGCATGTCAACACTTCACCATGGATTAGAGCATTGCAGGCTATACCTCCTTACAACAGCCAGGCAAGGTTGGCAGCAGCTGCAATTACCTTAATTAAAACTTTGTGTTTCCATTTCAAAAAGGGTATCTTCCAGTTTTACGGTTACTTTAAATTATTCTGGAAACCCAGAGCATGCCCGTCAGCTTGACACAAACCAGAGTAAGTTCACACCTTTAACTGTGCCGAGAGCAACAGGAAAGCACCAGAGAAATGGGAGAAAGCAAAGAGCTGGAAAAGGCTGTGCTGGTGTTCTAAGCATAAAGTTTTGCTGTTTATTTTTTGGTTTTCCAACAGCAAACTTGATAGCCCTCAATCACCCTACAGAGTAGCATTCAGTGACGCCTCGACAGAAACCACTTCACATCAGCAGAGAATTGACAAAATTCAGGAATCATCCCAAAATATCCTGTCTACAACTTCATGAGAAACCTGCCTTCTATTTCACTAGACTTTTTTTTCCAGCTGTTCTATCATGGAACAATTACATCATGGCTACTCTGCTCTCATATATCTTTTCTTCCCAGTTTTAGTACTGAAGACCAGAAGTACACACTAAACTATAAAAAAAATGTATTCTTACCTGCACAGAATGCATGCCCCAGTGAAAATATTGTATCTGGTGCACTCTCTCCCAGCAACAAACTGACAATATCTATCTCGTGCACGGCAGCATTATAAAAAATTCCACCTAGAAAAAGCAATATTGGGCAAAATTGGGCATTAATATTGGTCCACAGTCCATGTACACTTCTGAACTGCACTGAGATCAATATAAAAAGCCCCCTACATTGACAAAAGTAGCGTTAAAAGCAAACAGAAAAGTGCAACAACTGCAAAGGCTGGTAAAGAAAATGCTTCTCAAAAGAAAACCCATGCTACACAAGCACAGGGGACTTCCTACCACCACACGGGGCAAGAGACATTTCCAGTCTTTTGAGAACAAACTTTTTGAGAAGAGAGCTGCTCAGTACCAGATGTTTTCAGGAAGCTGAGAGAGGAGGCTGGATAGATGCTGCTGATGGCAGATATCCGGTGGATCCTCCCCAGGGCCTGGCTGTCACGGACCTTCTTGCACAGGAACTGCAGGGCTGGGTCAAAGCGCCTTCAAAGAGAAACAAGGGATGTGGGTACAGCCTTTGGAAGAAGAGGAGGTCACCTGGGCTGCTGCTACCACTGCAGTGCATGGACATAAAACCAAATCAGAGCTCTGCCTGACATGAAAAACCATGAGCGAAAAAACCATCCTAAAACCACAGACCAAAAAAATGCCTCAGAGAATGGCACAGCACCATCAGAATATTTCCCTCTCTGAAGCTCCTACCAGCTGTAGTGTTTGCAGAACCTCAAAAGGACTGAGGAAATGTGGACCCCAACTACCTTTGCCCATTTTAAAAAGCAAAAATGGAGCTTTCACACCTTGAAAGCTTTGTTTGAGTTCCACTAGCATCCATTAGAGAGAACTTTTATTTGAATTGCATGACAGGTAGATTTCATCTCCATTAAGCATGAAGAATCAATCCAATCCAATTAACTCCCAGATGAACAAAGTTAACAATCAACAGTGAAAAACTAAGTTTATTCAAGGAAAAATTTGGGAAAGCCTGAGGAACCAATGCTGCTTCCAGACATGTGCTTATGATGTATAAATCAGAAGAAAAATGCTGGTCTTACTTGTAGAATCCACACACCAGTGGTCTTCCACATCTGTCAGCTTCATCGAAACAAGCTTCTGCCATCTGCCTGTCAAAACTGGGCAGCCTCTCACAAAACACACCTTTCCCTGTGCAAAATGGCAGAGAACACAGCATTAAAGGCAGAGTACACTGAATGTTTTTATCTTGCGAGAACACGTCCATCATTCCATTCTAGGAAACATCAGTGCCTTTACTGCACTAATTTATCTTTAATTACACAATTAAATAGCCTGAACAACCCAAGGGATACTGCTGAAACAAGAAGCATTCACATTTAATGAGTTGAGCAAGCCTCAAGGTGTGCTACTGACTTGGCAGCCCTCTCTTACCTGCTCGCAAAGCTTCTATCACAATCTCAGAGGCATCTTCAGGTGGCAAACACACAATGGCTCCAGAGACTCTGAAGAAGTCAAAAGAAAGATCTTTGTGAATGCAACATTTTCACTAGAATGAATAATGTGCTAAAGCTTATTTCAGTTAGGGTTATTTTTACAGTGGCTGCTTTAAACTTTGAGGAAGGGTTTAAAAAACAAAGACAGACCCCCCCCAGTGTTCTGGATTAGTACCTGCTTGTAAGAGTGACATATGGGATGGCATATAGAGGTTACAATGACAAGTGGCACGATGGAATTGCATTGATTTTCCTGCACCTTGAAGAAGAAAGGCTTCCAAAGGTGTGCTCTGAACACAAGTTAAAGCCTGCAGGTTAACACATAGAGTGAAACTGAGAGGATGTGGTACAGCTGCTGCAGAAGCCATCAGTATTTAGTTTCTAATACCAAATCCATCTTTCTGAGAAGCTGTGCCTTTCACTTTTGCAGTTATATTTAAAATACTGATGTTAGGATGAGCTGTAACCTCATCACTAGATGTTACTTGCTCAGTTCAACTGTGAAGCCAAACATCACAATCTTTCCTATTTACAGCAATCCTCACTTCCTCACTGATTTCAGACAGCTACAAAAGAGGATATATATATATTTATATATATATATGAGATTTTTTATAGGATATATATCCTATGCAGAAGGATAGCATGCTGTTTATTGCTCTATGGCAATGGAGGCCAATCAGAACCCTTTTATACTTCTTAACAAAACTGCCTGCAACTAAACTCCTCTGAGTTTGCATCGATTCTGGGCACGAGTCAAACTCATTCTGCTGCAGTACTACAGAAGCAGTGCTTATCCTGCAGCAGCCCTTCGGCCTCCCTCTGTTCCCACATGTGGTCTGGACAAACAAGGTCTGGGGTTGCTATGGCATTTTCCAGCCAGGGGAAGCAAGCCCCACACCGAGAAGGAGAATTGATCCTGGAAGAACCGAGCCCAGGAGTGAGGTGGTGGCAGTACCGCTGGTCGCTGAGTGCCACATCCGCATCCTGAGGCCGCAGCACCCTGGTGCCAGCCAGGAATTCGGCTCCGAAGGCTCCTTCCACCTCCTCCAGCTCATCCTCCACGATGTAGAGCAAGCTGCAGCCGTGTTCCTCCATCAGGCTTTGGAACAAGGCTTTGTCAGCCAACCCTGCGCCGAAGAGGGCGAAGCCGATCCCGCTGCCACGCTGCCCGGTGTCGGAGGCCTCGGTGAGGGCCCCGCTCGGGCTGCGCCGTTTCGGGGGTGCGGGAGCGATCCTGGTGTGGAGGGTGGGAAGAACCGGGGGGCGGCTGGTGGAGGGAGCGGGGTCTGCCCGGGGAGCGGCCCCGCTGGCGGCCAGGGGGAAGAGGGGAAACAGAGGCTTGTGGCAGGAGGGCGGCGAGGGGACCATGCCGTAGCTGGTGCTGGTGCCGGCCAGGATGATGGAGGGCTGGGAGAGCAGGGAGGGAGCGTCGAGCTGCAGGGGCAAGCCGGGACCGACGTCTGGACCTGCAGAGCTGGGCGAGACAAGAGGAGCGATGAAGCGGGGAGGGATGGAAAGGGGATGGAAGGGGAGGGTTTAACCCGATGGAAAGGCAGGGTTTAACCCGATGGAAAGGCAGAAGCCCCTTGGCCGGGCACTCACAGGAGGAGCGGGGCCCGCAGGCCGTGCTGGCGGAGCAGGCGGCGGTTGCGGTAGTGCCGTCCGGAGGAGAGGTGCTCCAGGATGCGGTCGCGGCGGACCCGCATGGGGAGCTGGCAGGAGGTGCAGTACAGCGTCTCCACCACCGCAGCCTCCCCGGCCCCGCCGCGCTCCAGCAGGTGCCGTCTCACCGACAGCTCCGAGAATTCGGCCGCGTAATCGTGAAGCGTCTTCTTCTTCCGCCCCATGGCGGCGGCACAGACCCCCCCCCCCCTTCCCCTTCCCCCACACCCCTACCCCCCCCTAACCCCCCCCAACCTCTCCCGGGTCCCGGGCGCTCCGGAAGCGGAAGGTTCGGAGCCGCCGCCGTTGCCTGGCAGCGAGCAGGAGGCGGAGCGGCTCCTGTCCCCAGGGAACCCCCGGTCCCCATCTGTCCCCTCCAGCAGGGGACATCCCCCTCTCTGTGCCCTGCCGACGCCGGGAGAGGGGACAAATCGCCCTGCCAGGCATCGGGGAGGTGAGCAGGGGCTGAGCTCCGGCTTCTCTGCACCCATCTCTCTGCACAGGAATCCTCTGACTCCTCTCCAGCCCGTGGATCCAGGTCAGGTGAAGCAGCCCCCCCGTGAAGCTGTCACCGACACGGACGCTCGTGGGGTCCTGCAGCAGTGTGGCAAAGCTGCCCGAGATGCCGAGCACAGAGCAAGAGCTCAGTGAGGAACTGCAGAAAGCAAAGGATGACTACAGCATGGCCACAGGTACCCGGGAAGGCACCCAGGAATCACGGCCTTCTCCTAGCCACTGACTTCCATCTTCTTGTCATTCTGCTCCTTTTACCTAGAAAAAATTCTAGGTTAGGTTCTCATAAGCACAAAGCCTCCTGCTTTCAAGTGCTGCTTACAGAGAGGCTGAAATGCTGCTTGTTTTGAAGCCACTCTCCCCTTAGAAGTACCTGAGGAAACCCAGCAGAGAAAGCTCCGAGTGGGATTCTGGGGCATCCAGTAGATTTTCAGCATGCTGGCAAACCTCTGCTTGTGCTACCAACACTACCAGTTCTCAGAGTAGCTCCTGCCTCACCCACTGAAGTTAGGCTTACTAACATGTATCACAGCAAAGTACTACAAAATCCATTACCAACTGGTGTTGCTGTGGCTGTAGCATCAACTTCCACACAGATGGTTGCAACACAGCTCTGCTGACCTGAAAAAAAGAGCCACGAAGCTTTTGGCAGGGATTCAGTTTGCTTAACAGCAGGTACTCCAACCTTTCAGGTACCATCTCTTCTTTGCAAAGACAACTGGAGATCCAAGAATCTCAGCTTCGGAAAATCAAATCTGAAAAGGAAATGCTCCAGAAGCAGATCAGACAGCGAGAGTATCAGCTCCAAGCCATGTCTGCCAAGGTACCACCCTGAGACCACAGTGGCCATTGCTCTTAGGAGAGCTGGCAGCTGGGAATTTGGGCTTCATGGAGCAGTTCCCTCTCTCATAGCCAGGAAGGGCATTTGTGAACTGCAAAGATGAGGTCTAAGATATTTTCTCTTTTTAAAGTTTTGCAGTCTGAGAGATGAACGGAAACACGACGAAGTGATAGCAACAATGGGGAAGGAGAACTACAGTCTTCAGCAGGTAAATTTTGCCAAAGCTGCTACAGAGGATTGTCACCTTAGCTGCTTAGCTGTGTTTTAGCCTTGGAGGAGCATGCCACATTAAAAAAAGCCCTACTCAATCAAGTAGTTTTAGAGAAAACACCAAGTGTAATGAGAGTTACCAGTACAGACAAGGTTGTTAGCCTGTAGATTCTGCCCAGGAAACAGAAGAAGCATTTTGACCAGGGACTGGGAAGCTGCTACCAAGCCTGCTCACTTTCTTCCTCACAATGACAGCTTCATTTATGCATCTCCTTAGGTTGTTGCAGAACAAGAATCTAAACTGGCTGAGCAGAATGAGCTGATCACCAAGTTACAGGAGACAGTCAGCCAGCTACAGACAGAGGTTCTGACCAGCCGATACCACATCCGCAAGCAGCAGCAGGCCCAAGAGGCAATCCAGAGCCAAGTTGAGACACTGAAGCACAAGGAACAGCAAACTAGAGTGGTACTCGAGTGCATGGCCAGCAGGGTAAGCATAGCCTCCTTCACTACAGACTCCCACCTCCCTCCTGGGAGACACCTCAACTTCACGTGCACTTGGGCAAAGTCTGACAGCACAGTCTCTAAATCAAAACCAGTGCTGAAGACTGAACACACCTATTTCTCTCCTCTTGTATCACAAGTTTGAAAGATACCGAAGCAAAATAATTCAGGCTACGTTCAGTACACCAGGCAGCAAGCCTCCCCAGGCAGAGGTCACAGATGAGGAGGTGCTGGAGGCAATGCAGGTATGTGGCTCTTTGGAAGGCTGTTTCCAGCAGCCAGCAAGGGGCTGATGAGATAAGAACACATGCTGCAGTTCTGCTTTCCACCTAATGCTTTCCCACTCATTTTACACACCCTTCATTTTCAGAAAATAATCAATGAACGCATGGAGTTCTATCAGATGCTGAAGCAGAACAACCTCAAGGTCCCACCACTCTACAACGACACGCCTGCCAATGCTAAAGGGAGGAAACAGAGTTACATAACATAGCACCTATCAGTGCCCAAAAAACAGCTCCAGCTGCCAACTCAGCACCTCACCAACTTCAGGCTCTCATTCCTTGGTTTACAGATGGTGACTTACTAACAATGAAACTCATTTACTAACAAATTAAACTCATTTATCTAAAATAAAGTTCTCTGGGAATATTTACTCCCTTTTTTTCCACTGACTCAGAGCACAATTCACTGTAAGTCAGTCATCTCTAGAACTGAAGCTCAGCACTAAGGGCTCCCTGGTTACAAGTAGCTAGCAAGTGTAAACCTTTTTTTTTTTTTTTTTTTCTTTTTTTGGCAGTACACAATAGCTGCTTCAGTAGATTTGTGTATTTACAAGACTGGAAAACTCACCAATGCCAAAACAAGTCACAGTAACATATGATGGAAACAGAGGTTTTATTTTTCCATTCAGTGTGCAGGTCCCAACACATGGACGTATTTGACACAGTACCTGGAAGTTCAGTTAGAGTTCTGTATTGTTTTTAAACAGAAAAAAAGGTGGATCTGTAGGTCACCCTAGCTTATGGAGAGGTTTGCACTGACACAGGTAGTAGCCCCACCGTATAAACCACCCACAGACTGCAAAAATAAGAGCCATGCAAACTACCTGTATTTTAGAAGATGTCCCTGACACTCTTCATGTGGGAGGGTGGCAGAAAGCTCCAGAAGGGTCACTCTGGGCAAGAGTGACTGTGTTCTGGGGAGACAGGGAGCTTTGGTAGTGTCAATGAAAGGCAGTATTAGCCCTCTGAACAGAACCAAACTGCATGAGCAAGAATAAATTCTCTGCTTGATCAACAGTAACTCAACAGGCACACCACAGACTCACTACAGGTGATATTTCCATGAGGATGGATGATGGCTCTAAAATGCACTGGGACACAAAAGCCCCTGCAGTCACAATTCAACTGACTTCACTTAAAAAAAGGAAGCGGTGTTAATGTCTGAACACAGAAACCATCACTTTAAAACTCACTCCTCAAGTTCTGACTGCTACTAAATTTTCAGAATTTTTCCAGATATAAAAATAAAATGGTGCAGAATGAGATGTTAGCAAAGTAGTTTTGCATTCTGTCTTCTGTATTGGAGCATAGCACTTAACTTTGTTTCAGTGCTGTCACCTACTGGATTTCTCAGTTTAGCTGCCAAAAAAAATAATCCAGCTGAAACAGACCAGGAAGAAATAGTGATCTTGCAGAAAACATGACTGCACTCATTTTGTAAACACTAAGACATGATAATGATTATTTTCTCTACAAATTAATGTGCTCTGACTTCCAATCTCTGCCCTTAAGTGCACGTTTGAAGATGCTGTTATCTCTGCCTAGTCAGAGTACCAATGACTTTCTATTAAGGCTGAAAGAATGCAACACTCCTTGCTGTAGCTTGATCAAACTTTTACATACCCAGGCAGGATGCACTGCATCTTTTCTTTAAAAAGAAAACAACAAAAACAAACCAGCTCACTGTGCACAAATTGCATTGTTGGACATGGGAAAAAAGGAAAGTGAAGTAATTTTCTTAGCTTTGGTAGCTGCTAACGTATTACAGTCAGAAGAGAGGAGACTGTTGTTAGGTCAGTTTTTGAAGGATAAAGTACTTTCAAATTTCCATCTGTGTCCACCACTCGAACCTGCTCCACCACCAAGGGAAGATTCACTGGATGTGTGTTTTGGCTGGGGTTCAAATTCACTGGTCCATCTGACTCATTATCTGAGCCTGAGACCTCTTTATTTTCCAAGGTAACTCTGTTCAGTTCTGCAATTTTCTGTAAAAAGCAAAAAACCACAGAGAACAAGATTAATTATCTTGAAAAGCAGACCATAAATTTCCAGTTGTGGTAACACAACATTATTTACCCTGGTGAGGGAATAAAAATGCTACTGAAATAAAAATCAACACCTGTATTCTTTTCAATAGATGTAAGCAATTAGATATTTAACTGAGAACCACACCAAGAACTAACAGGATTATTTTACTCAACTGCTTACCAGAATTAGTGTGTCCATGACATCTTTGCATATCTGTAAACTGGTGTCACTTGTCACTTCCAGAAATAGATCACGGGTCTCTTTTCTGATCTGTAAGAATTTCACAAGTAAAGCCAGTCACTTGGCAAAACTTCAAGACACAACCTGAATGAAAGGCTTTCATTCATCTCAGCCAGAGACAAAAGCCTGCCCTTCTCTAGTCAACTAAAACAACATATTCTTGTCCTTTGATGAAGCCACCTCTGACAGCCAAGCAGAGAAGATTCAGGCTTTGAAGATTTACGTTTGGAACAGCACCAGAAGTTTCAAAACTGTGCATATCTTTGAATTTGGAGTTAAATACCTCTCAGAAGGAAGAAACACTTTAATTTTGATTAACATCATTCCACTAACAAGGAGTACCTTTGTTTTCTCACTATTGGTTATTGGCGGGAAAGAAATCACAATCCCTTCAGCATCCACGAGGCACGGGTAGTTATCTTTGCCATCCAGTAACTGGAGATACCTGCCCAGAGAGCCAAAGAAACAAAAAGTGAGCAAGTGAAACAGCAGCTGCACCCAACGGCTGAAAACACTGACAGAAGCAAATTAATTTTGCAAAGAAAACCACAGAAGATCAGTGTACTGACTTGTGGAGCCCAGACACATTCTGACGCTTCTTCTGTTTCCTCTGCTCGTCAGCTTCTGACTGCAGCTGTCGGAGAAGGTCCTTTGCCTTGATCTCCTTTCGACCCAAGGGTGTTATCTGCACCACACAAGAAAACACTTAAGATTGACCAAAACCCTGGGATTATTAAAATTCTCCTGTAAACAAGCCAGCAATCAAAACCATACTTCTGTACGCCATTGTTCCTGACGCATTATTCAGTGTGGAAATACACTTTCTGTTTAACACCAATGATCACACTGAGTTTAAACCTTTGTGTGACTTCATGTCCTTAGACAAATGCACTCTTAATTGGTCCTGGAATAATACTACGTAGCTCTGTGAGGCTTGTTCAAGCAGGCTTTCTTATAGTAGGCTAGCAAGAAAAGCTTCTAAATTAAAGTTTCTGGAATTCATTTTCAGTGATCTAAAGGGTAGAGAAAAAAATGCTTTCCATTCAACATGGCTCCAGAAAAAAAAAAAAAAAAAGGAAAAAAGTGGAGGCCCACCGATTCCACCAGCCCTACCTTCAGTTCATCAGGAGGCTGAACAGTGTATATCAGAGGACTTCTGATCAGCTGCAAGTCGTGAGTGGCAATTGTGGCTGCTGTCCGCTTTTCACAAATGTCTTCATGCAGTTTAGTCTACAACATAAAGAACACCATAAAAATGTATCACAAACATTAACACAATTTATTCCTTCTGGGGTTCAGCATTCTTATGGATTTAAAGTTTGCAGCATTATCAGCTGGTTGAGTAACGTTTTGAAAATGAGTCCCACTTGTGAAATCATTTTATCTGAATGACAAGCCAGGAGAAAAAGACAGTGAAGTACAGCACATGACATGTTTTAAATGAAGAGAAACCCTGAGGAGAAGCTAACACCTGCCACCTAATGGGCAGATGAAGAGTACACCAGGGGAAAGCTTGTGGTTATGATACCTCGGTTGGAAGATTAGGTGTGCAAGAGTTTTAGCACTGATTGGGAAACCTGGAGCCAAACCAGGGTACTTCTAACAGACACAGGTTTGCTACTGCATCTCAACAGGTCCCACAGCAGTAACAAGCTGTTGTTACAGAAGCAACAATGGATACTGCTCCCGTGGAAATAGCTGAGCTATTAGGTTCCCCAGAAAAATCAGTTTTGCTTATTATGGACTGCTTGTCCAACTGCTCCTAACATTCCTGTCCCAAACGAGGAGCACAGGCTGCAGCAGTTACCTGTGTGGACAGGAACCTCTTCAGAGAGTTTCCTGGCTGTAAATTCACTCCCTTCAGGACACAGCACACAATGAAGGGTCGAACATCCTTGACACCCTGGCTCACTTTGACCACCAAGGGTGCTGGGTTCTCAGAGATGTGCAGAACCTTCACCAGCAGCTTGCTCGCCTCCTCCAGCTCATCCTGCTCCCCATCCCCACTGTCCTTCTTCTGCTGCTTCTCCCTCTTCTTCTTCCTCGCCTCCTCTCGGGTGCTCTCAGCCTTCCCCTTCCCGCGGCCCCCAGCCCGCAGGTACTCCAGGATGGCCTTTGTCTGGCAGCCATTGACCATCTTCTCCAGCCTCTTGTCCTTCAGCTGGTTGCCTCTGAAGTTGGCTTCCTTCAGCCGGGGGCAGTCAGCCAGCGCGGCGGGCAACTCCTTCAGCTGGTTGTTGGCCACATCCAGGCTCTGAAAGAGACAGAGATAAGAGATAGAGATGAAATAGAGGTAAGAGATAGAGATAAGAGATAGAGATAAGAGATAGAGGTAAGAGATAGAGGTAAGAGATAGAGGTAAGAGATAGAGGTAAGAGATAGAGGTAAGAGATAGAGGTAAGAGATAGAGGTAAGAGATAGAGATAAGAGATAGAGGTAAGAGATAGAGGTAAGAGATAGAGGTAAGAGACAGGGTGGTGGTGGTGGTGGTGGAGGGGACTGCTCCCACCTTGAGGGCCGGCAGGGAGGCGATGTCTGCCCCCAGCTCTTCCACCTCGTTGTCGGCCGCTTCCAGGCGGCTGAGGAGCGGGAAGGGCCCGCCGGGGCCGGCGGCGTTTGGCAGCAGCCCGCCGGGCAGAACCCGCAGCCGGTTCCCGGAGAGCAGCAGCGCCTGGAGCTGCGGGGCGGCGCGGGCCAAGCCCGGTCCCAGCTCCCGCAACCGATTGCCGCTGAGGTTGAGGCTGCGCAGCTGCGGGAAGGCCGGGGCTGGGGCCGGGGCTCCCGCCGGCTCCTCCGCTCCTCCCAGCTCGGCGGGCAGCCCCTCCAGGCCGTTCCCGGAGAGGTCGAGCAGGCGAAGGGCCGGCAGCGGCCCGCCCAGCCCCGCACCCAGCCCGGCGGGGCCCAGCGCGTTTCCCCGCAGCACCAGCGTGTGGAGGGCGGGCAGGGCGGCGGCCACCCCCGGGCCGAGCTCCCGCAGCTCCGGGCACCCGCTCAGCTCCAGCGACTGCAGCAGCGGCAGCGCCAGCAGAGCCGGTGGCAGCCGCCCCCCCTCCGCCGCCACCCGCTCCGCTACCGCCGCCCCGGGCAGGCTCAGCTCCCGCCGCCGCTCCCGGCCCGCAGCATCCAGCTCCGGCCAGGCCGCCGCCATGGCTCCGCGATCCCCACCCCCGGATGCGGAGGAACCGCCCCGGCCCGGCCCCGCTCCCGGCCCCGCCCCGCTCCCCGCACCGCCCCGGCCCCGCTCCCGCCTCGCTCCCGGCCCCGCTCCCGGTCCCGCCCCGCTCCCGGCACCGCCCCGCTCCCGGCCCCGCTCCCCGCACCGCCCCGGCCCCGCTCCCGCCTCGCTCCCGGCCCCGCTCCCGGTCCCTCCCCGCTCCCGGCCCGGCCCGGCCCCGCTCCCCGCACCGCCCCGGCCCCGCTCCCCGCACCGCCCCGGCCCCGCTCCCGGCCCCGCCCCGCTCCCCGCACCGCCCCGGCCCCGCTCCCGCCTCGCTCCCGGCCCCGCTCCCGGCCCGGCCCTGCTCCCCGCACCGCCCCGCTCCCAGCCCCGCCTCTAAATGCAGTGGTACCAACCTCTTGCTAAACAATTTTATTAAAGACGTGCCATGAAAAATAAATGACATGTTTAAAATAAGCGACTTTTTTTTTTTTTTTTCCCCTCCTTCCGCTTGTAATGACAGTGATAAAATCTCCGGGATTTAAATCCCTTCTCTGCTTATCCAGCGCTGAGGAACCACGGAATGTACAGAAATGCTCTCTGGGGGTTGCAGAATTCCACGTTCTGGCTTTGGATTAATTCCTGCAGACAGGCGCGGGCAGCTCTGCAGTTGAGATGGATGAAAACAACTCGGTTGCCATTCACAGACAGCAGGTAAAAAGAGGTCAGATAGAAAACAGCCCAGGAGACAGGGATAACAGCCCCTTTAATATAAAAATGTGCCATCAGTGCTGATTTTCCAGTCCAGTGTTTTGGAGAGCTTGTTTCTGGTACCTCTGCAACAGTTTTGCTCCGGAACATTTCACTCAAGATTTCATTGCACAGGAACAAACTTATTGCACTGTGTTTTTCAAACCAGTGTTTTTACCACCACAGAAAACACAAGTTGTTTATTAAGTGAGAGGAAGTGATTTCAAGTGAAATCATCCTTTAAAAATCACATTGGTGGTACCTGAAGATCCTGAGAATCATTCTGTTTTCTCACTTCTAAATTGCTTCCACCATTTGAACCATGGTGTAATTAATATACCTCACTTTAAAGGTATAAAGCCATCCCAGTGAATGTCAGCTCTGGGAAATACAACCCTCATTATATATTTTTGTGGGGTCTTGGTTTTCTGTTTCTGTTTTTTTTTTTTTAAATTCTATTAATTTTTTTTTTTAATAAAAACAAACCAAAACAACACCAAGTTTAAAAAGGTTATCCCATCATAAAATAGAAAGTACACATCCTGCTACGTACAGAACTTAATTATTTCCATTTTGATTATTTTAATTACACTTTGCTTCACTAGTTTTAAAAGCCATGGTTGAGCAGCAACTGAGAGTTGTATTTACCAGTTCAATATGCATACTACATTGGCCAATCCAGAATACATGGAAGACTTACACAAACAGGGTTTTTTTCATTAAACTTGCATGACAGAAAGATTGCAGTTTTAATTCAAAAAGGCAAAAAATGCTCCAGGCAACAGCTCATGAGCCTGCAGTCCATTGCAGATCCTAATCTGAGCAAAATCAATCATTATTTTGCTTGCATAAGGAATCAGGTTCTTGAACAGAAACCTGTGTCACTAAAGTATAAATAGAGATACATATAAATTTCTTAATATACATATGTATATTTCTAATGTGTGTATTTTTACTGATATATATTTAGAAGGGTTAAAGAAGCAATTTATATAAAGACTTTCGAAATACAAACACACCTATCTACCTGTAAAATTCATAAGCTTGTAGACAGGCTGCAGGCAAACTATAAAAATTGTACATACCAAAGTCAGTGCTATATATACACAACAAAACCAAAAATTCACCCTGTGATAGCAAAATAAACCCAGCCCCCCAGACTGTGACTTGTACTCATTCTTGTACCTGTGGGACCAATTAATTCTCTTTTAGGTGATTGCCTAAATGTCACAAGTGGAAACATGAGGGTTGTTGCTTTAAGTGCAAAACTTCATACATTGTCTCAATAGGATTTCTTCTCTTTGAAGCTATTAAATGCTCCCCTGCTGCACTCTATGGATGTATAGTTTAATCCACATCTAACTAGAGAAACTCAGAATTACAGCTGGATTTAGAAGCAAGCTGAGCAAAAGTACACAAAAGCAGGAAAAAAAAAAAAAGTCTAAATTTATTAATTCAAGCTTTTCAGGTCTCTGCTAAAGTTTGTTTGGTTTTTGTTTTGGTTTTGTTCTTTTTTAAAAATTTTCTTTAAGGGCTCATTCTTGGGAATATATTGCAGGATTAACTGTGAGGTTTTAAAGCACAACTTCCATGTTTACAGCAGCTCCATCAATACATGCTCTTATTATGTTCCCAATGGGACTCTGGTGGTTCAGCATCACCCTCTTGTCAAGGGTGACAAATAAGGCACTTGGGTACAGCTCTACAGCCTTTAAAATGCTAAATTTGAAATATTTGTAAAGGTCAGGCTTCTGCAGAAAAACCACTTCCACCACCTGTGGCTTTTGTCACCCCTAGAGCTCTGGTGGACCCCAGGAGCAGACATTTATTTCACACAGTGCTATTAACATGCTTGAAGTCATAAAATTAGACATAAAATTCTTGATGTTAGAAAGGAGAGCAAAAGTATAACATTTCTAAGCATTTTTAAAAGGAGTGGAAACATTTTATGATGGCCCTGATCCAATTCCTTCCCTTGCAGGGCCAACTAGAGCTTTCAACTGACTGAGGTGTTCTGTCAGCCTCAGGAAAAAGTACAGTTCTCATTTCCAATGAAAGAACCAAGAATCTTAGAGCTTGCCACAAATAAATGGACTTGTAAGCACTCACAATGGCTAGAAACTTGCCCCATTTTAGTTGACAAAATTTATGAGAAATACATGGAAGAAAAAGGCAGCTTTTGTAAACACACTAAGAGTGGGGTTTTTTACTATCAAAACAGCCCAGGTCCTGGCACAGTGGCATGATTCTTTGACTTACTTGAGGAGTGGACACCTGAAACAGCTTTCCAGTTCCCAGCCCTATCCATAAGCATGCCCCAAGTACAGGATTTGCAGTGGAAAAACAAACCTCATAGCTTTTTTCTTGGCTACATTGCAATTTCTCCTTTTTTGTGTGTTTCTTTTAGCAAACACATAAGGAAGAATTTTGCTGTATGGAATTGTTTACCCATTAATTTGTTCAAGAGTTTTTCTAAACAGGATCATACAGGTCATTCAGATAGCTGAGCTCCATGTTTCATACAATCTGATATGTATTTCCTTCCCCACATGCACACATTTGCCATTTCACCTCGTCCCAGCTGCACATCTCAGCAGATGAGGGACAGTACTGCTCAGACAGCAACATCATCACCACACCAAAGGAACCAGTGTGACTACAACAAGCCTGTTTTACTCACTCTACAGCTGTATTTTCAGTGTTTCCTCAAGTCTAATTACAATGAGCTCCCTGTAAATGCAATGATGTAATGCAGAAATAGTGCTGCACAGACAGATAACACAGAAGTTACCAGACTAGGAAATTACTGCTCAAGGCTGATGCAGACAAACAAAAAAGCTGATACAAGTTGTCCACAATTTTAAAATAACTATTAACAACTACAAGCCCAGTTATTAAGACAAAGGAAAAAAATACTTGTCCTGTCATCGCTTTAAGTACGTTTTGCCAGTGCTTTTATTTGGGCCCCCTCTTGGTGTTGGAATCTTGCTTGCTATAGAGGGAGCTTGAACTTTTACTCCTGAAGGACCTGGTTTCCTTAAATATTGCCCACCAATTTTGCCTGTGAAGAGAAAACACAGATTGTTATTCCAAGCACATCATGCAGCGGACAAAAGAACCATGAAAAAAATCTGAAGAAGGAAAGGCTTTGGATGTTACTGGCCAAAAGAGTTTTGGTGCTGCAGGCAGTGAAAATAGCTTGTTTGTTTAACCTCCATGTCCAGGAAATAAAAGGATTTTGCATGTGCTTCATAAGGATGACTGTTAAAAAAACACCTGACATCAGCATCATTTTCTCTTTGCACAATCATAAATTCTGCCTAGCACCTGGGTCTGAACTGAAAAGGAAAAGCAGTACACAGCACTAACTATTCAATTCATCTTGTAATTAGGATTAGATTAGCATCCTCTGATTGGACATTAAAAGCTAAATTAGGCTCTTGGGTCTCTGTGCAGCATTCAGGAGCTTTCCAGAATGTTAACTCTTTAGTATCACCACTGATTGTTCTACCCATCATCATACTATTATGCAGGAGCAAGACTGAACTGATCACATCATCAAATAAAACATTTTCCCCAATCAACTGAGGTAATGTCCTTGTTTTGAAATTGCTGTTACCAAATGGTTTTGAGAATTTGCTCCCTAAGTACACTGTAGCCTCTGCCAGCATGAGAAATACCAGTTAGGTTACACAAATGCAAAAAAAGCATGTTGTACAGGCAATTACAAGCCAGATTGCTTTCAAGAATAAAATAATTCCATTAAGTAAGGGCAACATGGTAGAAAAAACATTACCATCATTCTCAGAAAATAGTATCTTACCAGGGTGCACCAGATGAGTTTTATTCAGTACAGATAACCTCCGTCGATTCATTTTACAGCCATCGTTGCCCATTAGATGAGACTTCCAGGCCTAAAATCAATTAAAAAGAAGTGGTATTACAAAACCAGCAAAATGAGCTGATGTTTTATTGACTCATTATGAATGTACACACATTTTTTAAAACACGGGGAAAATGAGAGTTGTATACAGACTCCATGGCAATTGACTTTAATCTGCTCACTCATAAAAGCATGAACACCTTACGACTTAATAGTGGAACTGAAATTAATGTACCTATTTTTTAAATACAACTTAAATAAATGAACTCTCAGAAGCTGGGAGTAGTTGCAAATTTGAAAAGCTGCAAAGTATCCAGCTGCCTATGCAGGAAGACTGACACAGAATAGCTTGTAGCCCTGTAGTTCCCAAATAGACACCTAAGGATAGAAGATCCACGTTCAGATATGATTCCCAGAATGTGAGGTGGCAGTTACAGACCCCAACAATAATCCAGACAGAGTCTTAAATTGCTGGGTACAGGCTAGTGTTACAAGATACAAATTTGGTCCTGGTGTCATAAAAACAGACCACTCTGGAAGGCAGTCTTACCTCCTCTCCAGGGGAAAAGTTGTCATGGCACAATGGGCAATGGTTTGCTACGTCTTCTGGTTTGGCAGCTGAAATCATTAGAAAAATACTGTAAGAATGTCAAAGGAACAACAGGACAATACACAAGGATGTGGGGTAGAGGCTTTTTGGTCTCCTCCTCATCCTTCCCACATGCATTTATAGAAGCAAAGCATTCCAGCCACTGGGAAACTCAGGCACTTAGTCCAAAGGTGTTGCCTCCTGAGGATTTACTTCAATTTCTAAATCCACAATGCAGCATCTAAACAGAAGGGTCTGACTTGCCAAAACCACACAATATTTGAAAGTCTGACAGAGCTGACTTCTGAAGTTCAACTTTCCTGCTCAAAATACTCACAATTGCAAGTCTTGCTCTTAATATGTTTGGGCAATTCATCTTTTGGAAGGGCCTCACTGCATCGTTGACATTTCCCAAAAATGTCCTTTTTATCACAGTCTGTCAGCAAGTGCTCTGTCAGGCTTGCTATTTCCACCACCTGCAACAGAGCAAGAGGCAGACAAGAAGATGTGTACTGGACTAAGTAAGGATAATATTTAAAAAAAAAAAAAGTTTACGAGATTTTTGGAAGTTAAATCTCACTTTCCAAAAGGACAAAGGGAAAATTACATTTTAGTCCTGCTGTTACTACAATTTATAATTACTTTCTTCTCAAAAAGCACTACTCAAGATAACAGTTGTGTTCAGAATTCATCTGCCTTAGTGTTAAATACCTCAGAACACCTTAAACCCAGAAAAACAGCAGTCTTGTCTTGCAGTAGCTCTAGGAAGTTTAAGCCTAACCTGTTTGCAGTGCTCACATCTGGTTAACATAGGGCAGTGCTTCCAGTAATGAAGATCCAATCCTTCTTCTGTGAAGGATTCATCCCTTTCACCACAAAAAATACATAAGCTAGGAAAAAATAATACAAACATCAGCATCATCATCAGTATCATCAGATTGAAATGGCTGAATGGTGCTGCTTCTGTTAGAAACTACTCTGAAAAATAGCTAACATCATGGTACACCCTCTTTCCCCCATACAGGTTCTGACTTTAAAGTAGGGAATGAACAGCTGCTGTTGTATAATTTATGGTATTTCTTCATATATGAAGAAATAATTGCTCAAAAGCACTGAAACTGGCCTTCCTGGCTCCAGAATGTTCAAATGCTCTAAAAGAGTTCTCTAAACTCTTATACCATAATACACATGAAAGCTACAATATGTCTTGGTCTTATTTTATAATGGCAGTTGAATATTAAGCTGTAGCAACTTCTCACTGCACAAAAAACTTCTCAGAAAACAAGTTCAGGGTCACACCATCCAAGAACTTAAAAAATCAACATCTAGGACTGTCTGGTGATAATTCCAAATCTATTAAAAGAGAGTTTCTTTTTAATTGTTTCAGTGCTGAACGTATCAGCTTTGATCTAGTGGAAAACCATTATTAATGTTATTAGCCTGCAGGTTATTATAAGTGATTAAGGTGATTAGAAGTTGCTCATCTAACTTACTTATCCAAGTAACTTGCAACAGAGGAGCGTTCATCTGGAATCTCTGCTGCTGCAGGCTGTGGGCTTCCATTAACCTGTAAACCTGTAGATGGAGAACTATTAAAAACAAGCACACATTTAACTAGATTTTGTGCATGCCTAGAAAAACTCCTTGTCTGGATCTTAACAGCAAAAAAAACTAACAGACTCATACCACTGCCATGCTGGTAAACAAGCACTAAAAGACAACATACCTGTAATGCAGTTGGGAAACTATTGCCTTAGTGATCTACAACAGTAAAATATTTCAATGATTATTTTTACATCACCTACCTCACACTGAGGAGAAATCTAAAGTGGTTTCAAGTCCTACTAATTTTTATATTATAAATTAACTGGTTAGCTGATGGTAACTCAGCCAGTCCAGAGCACTTAGGAATGTTTTTAACTGAGATAAGTCAATAATCCATTAAGCATCTACTGTGTTTCACAGACATTCTGAAATATCTCTACATTTCTTAATATTATATGAAACTACTAACCTTGATTCTTTGGCTTCTGAAAACCAGATTCTTTCTCCTATTCAACAAAGAAATTGAAGTCAGAATTTTTTTTAATGACAATGATACTTGCCAAGGTGAAAGAGAGTAGATTATATCCTGACTTTTTTTTCTCCCGAATTAAAAGGTTAGAAGCAGAGCCAATGCATTATGTTTGTGCTTCTGCTTCTACACCAAATCTCTTGGGTACTGAGGCAGCAATCTTCTGAGGATGGAAAACCAGTCCTAAATCCTGTCACTGGGGTAGCTGCTACCTTTCTAAGGTTCAGATGTAAAACTTAATGGAAATGCTTCTGGAAGGCCCTGACTTAGTGCAATTCCTGTACTCTTAAGTGTACAGAGACACTTAAAGCTTCTGGAAACACTCTCATAGTCACCACATGATAAACAAAACCGTGACAAAAAAGAACCCAAATTTTACACTGCACTAGGAAAAATAACCCCTTAAATTTTAAACTGGACTGCTGAGGATGAAAGTCAATGTAATAGTGTATGTCATGAAGACTCTCTTTTTTTAAAAATTTATAATGAGGCAACTGTAATGTTAATTATCTAAGGTTGAAGTATTGGAGGAAAAAAAAAAGGATTACAGCACCAAAAAAATCAACCCCCAAATCATCCTAACCTTTCCAGCTTGAACTTCTGCTTGTATCTCCTTTAGAGCTGCCAGCTGGCCTTGCAGATCTTTTATTTCTTCCTTCTTCTTTTTCTCTGTTTCTTCTGTTGCTGCCCTTCTCCGTGCCTGCCAAGAAATACTCTTTCAATTACAAAAGGTTTTGAACCATCTGTCACACTGAAGAGATTGCAAACCACCAATATCAAAAAGCTAATATAGAAGCTAATAAAGCTACAAAATCAATATACTGCTGAGTTGAATGCAATGTTTAAAGTAGACACATTCTGCAGTCTTACATACCCTGATTTCAGCTTCAGAAAGTTTACCATCTATCTTAGCAAATCCATCAAAGAGTGTTTTATAGATAACAGTCTTGCGAATGTTAGCATCATCTGGAGGAAGATGTTGCAGGACAGCAGCCTTGTCCTTCCTGTACATGTCCAGGATAATCCGCAATGCTACGTCACGAACTTCATAAACTCTGTGTTCCAAAGCTCCCGTTGCAAACTGAAAATAATAAATTTATAAACTCACTTTGCTTCTCTTTCCCCGTGCTTTTATAAGGAACTGCTCATTGGCTTCAGAAAATTACTTCACTGCAGTGGGAGAAATCTTCATACAGACAGGTTTTTACCAAAAGTTTTTGGCCCCATGATATTTTTTTTCCCATACTAGCACCTTGCTGCCTCACAAATGACACCTCCAAGAAGCTGAAATTCTCATTAATAACTCACCAAGCACTCCAGAACAGAAAACCAAGCCCAAATAAAACAGCAAGAGAAAAAAATTGATGTGCTGTAAACTCAGACTCCTACCTTCATGACATTGCTGACGGTAAACCCAGAGTTTTCAGTTCCCATGACTTTCAAGAGTTTTTCCACTAATTCTACTTGACTCATTGCCAGGTGAGTTGGGGAGTTTGGTTTTAATGGTTGAACCAAATGAACTGGAACAATCTGAAGAGGTTTAACTTCACTACACAGTGCCATTTCCTATAAACGTACAGAGAATCAGTGTGTGTGTAGGAATGCTACCAGAGGAAAATGAAAAGACTTTGCAAAGCAGTTATTCTAAGTTATAAGTTAAGCAAAGTGAAATAAGACTTTCATAAGAAGTAGCTGCTTATTTCTCATTTTAGCAGCCAGAAGTTGCTTGCTAAAGTTTTAAAGAGAAGATTATGCAGAAGTTTGGTCTTGCTTTTGGCATCAGAGAGAAAGTTACCATGAAATAGATAAAATCTTAGATGTGCCCAGGTGAGTTATAGAAATGGGTAGGAAGAAGAATTTCAAGAACTCCATCTTACACTGAGCCAGATAAGGAGGAAGTAGATGAGAAGTGTCACAAAGGATAGAAGGTCTTGACATTGTATCAAGATGAATTTCGAGACTGCTTCCACAGACATAAGCCATCTTATAATTTCTCATTCTGTTTTGCAAGGAAAGTTAAGAGTGACATTCTGCTGTTATTCAAAGCTCAGTATTTATTTCTTTGATGGTAGCAGAATGTTTTACTGAATTAACAGCTTTCCACACAGAACTACTGCTCTTTCTTCTAAATCCTACTGGAAAAGGGAACCTGTGATCCTCTAACAGCTATTCAGAGCTGCTCTCTGCCAACTTTGAGCAAGATTTTCAATATCTGACTTGATATTGAAACACAATTACTTTGCAATACAATCTGAGGAGTATATTGCATAACTTCCTGCTCTCATCTCTTTAGACCACTTGCAACTAAGAAGTTACACCTCAAGTGGCAAGAGTTACACCTCCTGAATAAAAAGCACCTACCTGGATAAAGTTAGAAGCCACAAGGCGAAGACGGGATGAAGAGTCTCCTGTTCTAGAAAGTAAATTTGGAAGTGTTTTTTCCACACAATGAGAAGTTTCTTGCTTGCCTAGCTTATGTTTTGGTATATAATGGGTGATTATCATTTTTAGAAGTTTCAAGGCAGCTTGAAAAACCTAAGTTAAAAAGAAAAAGGAAAGATTCAACAAAAATACCACACAGATCCTTGTTTTCAGACAATACTGTAAAATCTTTCCTGTGGTTATAAAAAAACAGCAGCAACAGAAATCTGTAATTACAATAACATTCTAATAGAAACTACTTCAGGTTTCTCTCTTCCAGAACATGCATTGCCAGGGCTTGGGCAAAAGGCTTCAGAATCTGTTTTATAAAGAATAATGTAACGCTTGATTTTTTTATTTTTTTCTCATTAAAGGCCTATTTGAAGCCTAAATCTCCCTAGGCTAAATGTAGTCACTCAAGTTGAAACTAGAGTCACTTTACTACTGTATTTCAACTTAGAAAAAGAAAAAGCTCAACCACACAACACATTTACTGCATCAGCTGCTGTTTCTCAAGCTTATTACTCAGCCCAGGGCAGTATTTTCCATGCTGCTGAATGCTAGACAGTGCTCAGTCCTTGATCCTAACTAAAAGCTGACATTTCAGTTGTTTCAGGATTTTTTGTTTTTGTAGGGTTGCTTTTGTTTTGTTTTGTTTTTTCCAACTTACTAAAAAGTAGTTTTACAAAATATTTGTTTAAATTATGTAAAGTGTGTTATAACCACTTGGTTCTACAATTTTTGCTGTTAGTTCTCCACTGGAACATTTCTTATCAAACATATTACAACTTACTGATGAGACCATGTCCTTGATGGCTCTCTGCACAAGGAACACAGCAGCCCTCAGCATGCTCTTTAAGTCATCCTTTGGAGTGTTTACTGACATTTCCACCAGCTTCTTATATACAGCCAGTAACCCATCTTCTCGATAGGACCAAGTTTTGGAATATGCTCCTGAAACCTGAACACAGAACAAGTTTCTCTCTTAATAGGTCAGTATTGATATTTCAATATTTAATCAACATTTATACAGAAAAACAATCTCAAAAGCACATAAGAATGTAAGCATGAAATCCCCAAGTTTTTCCTACAGAAATCTAGCTTTTATTAAAAGCACATACTGCTGAAAAACAACGAGCAAATGGATTAACAGATCAGGCTCAAGGAACAATTTCAGGCATAGTAATGCTTTCTCTCCCTACAAAAGACAGTGGTAAGTTATGGATCCATGCCCTGATGCAGTCTGTTGGCCACTATCTGCTCAATAGCTCATCAAGCAACCAATCAAAAAAGCTAGAGCATTATATAAACACTGAAAAAGGGCACCAATATATCCTAACTTGAATATCAGATTTTAAACTGAGAGCATGTAAAAACTGTATCAGTAGCGGTCTGTTGACAGGTATCAAATCAGCTCCACACAGAGCAGAATGATCTATATGTTTGGTTTCTTGTCTTTTACCAAAGCTTCTCCAAAAACTTCAATAGCAGGGCTGGCCTCCCTCAGTGCCTTCTCAGTCAATGGCTCTGGTTCCCCAGCAATGCCAGTTCTTGGGGTATCACTGATATCCTCTTCAGTCATCTCTGGCTCGAGGTACACAACTGCTTCATCAGACTGTTTACAGATGGCTGGAACAGGTCTCTCATCATAGGGTAAACATTCAACCTAGCAAAGAAGATACAATTTACTATTCTAGAAGTGACTTAGATGAAGTTGCTTCATCACTGATTGGATTCACCTCAGTGCAAGTTCTCCTTATCAGAGCAGATCACTTTACAATTAAGTATGGATGTTGAAGGTCCTGTAGTAACATCATGAAGAAATTGAACCAGCACCTGTGAGTAAAACTTTTTTCTATAGAATACAATAAAACACATACTAAATGCCTTTTGTGGAAGTGCACACATCAACGAAGAAATCATCTGGTGATAGGAAGGCAGAAAGTCGTAAGGCTTAATTATTTATTTTTTAGCCAACATTCTGTTAAGAGCGAATACTACTGCTTCCAGAGGAAGGCAAAGAAAGCCATGAGAATAGCTGTAAAAGACTTCCTTGTTTTGTAAGGTTGAACACAAGATTCTCTGCTGTAACAAAGGCACACTACTCACGTTTTCCTTGGGAAAGATTTCCCTGGGGCTTGTCACAGGAGGAGGCGACTGATGGGGAACACTGGGCTCAGCAGAAGTGAGATCTGCTGCTGGCTTCTCTTCCAGCAAAGGCTCTGCTGCCCAGGACTCTCCTTTGTGTGGTTCTGTGTGCTCCAGAGGAGGTGAATTTGTAGCTTTTGTGCAGAGAGGGCTGTCAGTATGAACCAAAGGCTGCAAAGGCAGCTCAGGTGGTTTTCGAATCTGAGAAAGGGAGAAAGATTTTGTACAGCAAGGTTAACAATGTACTAAAACCACAGTTAATGTAGCTACAGCTCCAATGTTCAGTAAGATTTTGGTGCTTTGAGTAAATATCAAACCTCACTTACAGACATGTAATCATTTCTACTGGGTGCAGCTTTATGAAACAACTGGAAAATAATTCTGTGTGGAGAGAATATAAAGTTTCCCATTCTGAGAACAACAGAAAACTGTGTTCTTGCATAAATTCAGTATGGTTAGCTGTGATGCCAGCACAACCCTGTTATACCCCTTCAAAATACAAGAAAGTGCTTTACGAATTTGAACCGGGTAGACCTGAAAGTATCAAAACCATCCAGGATTCTAATGTCTTCTGCTTGAGACCTTACCAGTTTAATGTAATGGAATTTATGGAGAATTAATCCTGTTCATTAATCCTGCCTTGTGCAAGTCTCTGGTTATGGAAACCCACAATCCAAAGAGAAAACTTAAAATCCATGTGTAACTGTCATAGAACACCCGAGTAACAGCTCTTATTCCCTGTGTTTGTTTTCACTGCTTGGCCATTTCTATCCACAACCCCCCCAGGATAGAAACTCCTGACTGAGGAACAACAGTACTCACTGTCAGCTCTGCATCCAGAAGGTCGTGGAGCTCCAGCTGCTGGTACACCTTCAGGCGGTACGCTTCCATTTGCTGTTTCTTCTTTTTAGCCAGATCATAATCCTCTTTCTCCACAGCATAACGTTTCTCTACCTCATACCGTCCCAGGCGTTCCCCTACCTAGAAGATGGCACAGCAAGCCAGCCAGGGTCAGGTCCCATGTTTGTCCACGTTTCAGCATTTCAAGCTAAGTTGTTCTGGTATTATTCAGCATTTCAAGCTACGTTGTTCTGATATTATTCAGTATTTCAAGCTAAGCTATCTGATTTTAAAATACCTATTTTGTCAAATATCATTACAACATCACATGGATATGCTAAGGTCCCTGAGGGACCACCAGAACACCATCTGCCTTAAGAGATAAGCAGTCTTACAACAGTACCTTTTGCAAGTCTGCAATTGCTTGCTTGAGTTTCTTGGCATAATCGTAGCGCTCCTGATGGACAGCTTCACGCTTCTTCTCGTCCAGTCTGCGTATTATCTGAGCAACTTCTGGGTCCTGGTACATGTCAAAAGCCAAATCATCCAGAGGTGAGATGGCATCAGGTTTCCTGAAGATATAAAATCAATGAAATAAACTTTCAGCTAGTCCAAAATAGACCAGGTGGGGCATACGTCTTCTCTTTTCACTATCAGGGAACTAACTCTAACATAGAGACTGAGAACTACTTTAGACTGAGCAGACATTTTGCCAGGGTATATATTAAAGAACATCCTTACCCAAGGTAAGTTCCATCCAAAGCAGGATCATCTGATTTAATTCCTAAGTAGTGGTCTATCAGCTTCTCTCTGGAAGGCTTCATAGGGGAGGAAAAAAAAAATCTTAATGCATATTCATCAATATTAAGTGTGCATTCAGGACAGAAATTCTGACTTGCCACAGTCAACATAAGCTATGTATCCTCTAATGCTTGTACTTTGAGGCATATGGAAACAGGAGAATCTGGAGAGGCTGAAAATACAAACATTCCAATCAATTACGTTTTATTTTTGTATCTGCACATAAGGTGAAATTTTTGAGAGCTTTCTCGCTTTAAGTCAACATTAAAAACTAAAAAATTGATACATGGCAGCTCTGCTACAGCAGAAAAGTAACAGATGATAGATGCACTTCATTACCCCAAGAACCCTGCAACTGAACATGTGTAGCAACAGTAAAAAATCAGGGATGGTTTGCACTTACAGTATTACTGATGTCATTACTGTAGTCTGCTGGATCTCCAATAATGTTTACAGCAACTAGGGCAACCTGGGATAGATTTACAGAAAATGTAAATGCACAAGGTCATTAGTTTTTTCCATCTCTTAAGAAAATTGAAACAAAGCATTAGAAGAAAAAAAAAAAAGACCTATGATCTCCAGGGTGCTATGGAAGCAATGAAAAGCACTAACTTTGTGCTTCATTAAAAATGTATTCTCATCCCTACAGACCACATTGCAGAGTCATCAGTTGTTCCTTTGCTAGGCTGGGATGAAAGCAAAGACAGTTACTGCAGAACTGAGGCAGATATTTGCTTTTTCTGCACCAGGCTGGCTATAAAACACCTCCACTTAATGCCACATCAGACCCTAAAGACTACGAGTGGCTTTGTAGTGCCTGCAGTGCTGTTCTCAGATGAATTGTTTTGTCTTATGGCACAGAGCCTGCAGTGCAGCCTTAAACTCAGAATTGTAACAGATCTGTAACAGATCATGCACTTGAGCTGTTTGTTCTGGGTATGTTGCTTGCATTTGATCAGGATTACAGGTAATTTGCAACCTCTCATTAGTACTTTGTGCTGTAAAACAGACCAAAAATAAATCCAAGAGGTTTCAAACAATGTTTTTACCTTCCACAGTCAAGGAAGCAGATTGCTATGCCTGTTCTGTACTTCATCTACCAAATAACAACTCCTAACTCAACTTACCTGACCATATAGGTTGTATTTATTGGCATAATTTTTATGGAAAATCAGCTTGAGGTACTGGCCAACTGCATCCATGTACACAGATTTTAACTCTCGTGCTCTGAAACCAGTTTTTTCATTGTCTGAGAGAGGTACATAACTGAGAAAGACAAAGGAACAAGTAAGCAGGGGAAATGTACAACTGCACAGCTGTATTCTTGCTCTGCAGGTTATTACTTTGATAAGGCTTAAAAATCCCTTGCAACTGAAACAGTCTGTGCTGTCATTTGACAAGACTTTTCTCTGCATCATGCTTCTTACACCCACACCTTCAGCTTTGTTAGAGATCCAAGCAAGGACTGAATTTTTTTGCTGCTTGCAGCACAGCATAACAACATAGCATGCAAAGCATGATGAACATTATTTCATCCTGAGGCCTTTCTGATTAAGTAATAAAATCACTTGGAGCTTTTTGACTTACCCTAGTCTGTGAAACCTCTCTGACTGGTAGGGAGCAAAGTATTCAGGCAAGCTTTCACTGATATAGAACTCAATTTTGCTTGAAATCATGTATTGGTGAGCAAGCAGCTGCAGCTTTCGTATTCGACATCTCTCCACCAACTGCAGAACAATTTCTTGTGGATACTGACAGAGTCTGAAAACACACACAATTTCTGAACAATCTTTTTAAAAGACGATTTCGTTTCCAACTTGAGTACCATGTAATTATGCAACTTTCCAAAGTTGTTACAGGTTAACTTCAGCATTACAAATATTGTAAAAAGAAACCAAAGAGCAGAGCAGAAACATTCTACACTTTATTGCATGTGCATGTTAATAGGCCATGCCTATCTAGAGGATATGCTGAGGAGACTGGATTTTTAATATTAAACCAAAGCAATTGCAAGCTTTAAGACTGATGAGAACAAAAATAATTCCCTTCTTTTAACAGACTTCATTAAAATGTAATGTAATGCCTTTGGGTGGTAACCAAGGTGCTTTTTTCCCCAGGATAAGGATTCCAGGAGAATAAAGTAACTGCTCTTGTTTTTACAATTGGTTTGTAATCTCCTCTGAACATGCATGGTACATCTCCCACTCATTTTAACCTTGCTCAGAGCTATGTGCTTTCCTCCCAAGGGCAGTACCTTGGTGATCTCCATCCATTCACCGTTGGTGCATGAACCATCAGCTCTTTTGCACTGAAGCCATCTTCATGTCCTGATGAACTAACAACTATAAACCCAATCTTGTGTGGCATCTTGCAGAAGCCAGCTGGTCAAAGCAAAGATGCTTCAAGCTTAAGATAATGCCTGGAAGGAGGATAATAAAACACTGAAATGCTGCAGTCAACAAATTAAATCCTGTGGCGTGTCAAGTCAGTAGATGTTGACTACAAAGCTGAGTTTTATTTAATTAATATTGGCATGATACTCTTACACTGAGCATTTCCTTAGTGAAATGAAGGTTTGGCTAACTTGTGCAGCAGTTTGCCAGCAAACTCAATCAAATCTGCCGATCCGAGATGGAACTTGAGACTGGTCGAGTACCAAACCACACACAGGAGTGCCCGGTACCCTCTGTGCACTAGAACAGGAGGGAAAAACCAAACCGAAACAAAACATAACAAGCAACATAAAGAAGCCCAGGGTGCACCCAGCCCCAAGCCAGCAAGCTCCGTTTCACAGCTGACAAGAACGGCAGCAGAAAGGAGGCAGGAGAAGCGCCAGACCACCGCTCCCCCCCTCAGGCCGCAGTGCTCATGCTGGGATGAATCCCGACCCCTTCCCTCCCACCCCCGGCCCCAGCCGCTTCACACCGGGAGGCAGCGGGAGGCCCAGGAGCCCCGCAGGGTTCAGGACACCGGCTCAAGGGAACGGCCGGGCCGCACACCAAGCGGCAGCCCGGGAGGAACCGCGGCGGAGGCTGTCCCGGCCGGAGGGGAGCGGAAAGAAGGAGAAAGGGAAACGGGCGACCCAGGCCCCTCACCCGGCTGCCTCAGGGCGGCCCCATCGCCGCTCTCATGGCAACGCCGAGCCCGCCCCGCGCAGGCGCAACCGCTCCGCATGCGCGGGAGGGAGGGAACGGAGGGGCTGAGGGAATGGAGAAGAAGAAGCAGCAGCAGCGGCTGCGGCCTTTCCGCCTACGCGGGGTGGGGAGCCCGCGGAAGTTCGGTGTGGCGGCCGGGAGCCTGGGCGAGCTGCTGAGGAAGGGCTGCGGGCTGATGAAGGTGCGGGCCGGGACAAGGGGCTCCGATCCTCCCGGTGGAGCTGCGGGACTCCGATCCTCCCGGTGGGGTTGGGGGGCTCCGATCCTCCTGGGGGGGCTGCAGGGCTCCGATCCTCCCGGTGGGGTTGGGAGGCTCTGACCCTTCTCGGGGGGCTGGAGGGCTCCGACCCTCCCGGTGGGGCTGGGGGGCTCCGATCCTCCCGGTGGGGCTGGGGGGCTCCGATCCTCCCGGTGGGGCTGGGGGGCTCCGATCCTCCCGGTGGGGCTGGGGGGCTCCGACCCTCCCGGTGGGGCTGGGGGGCTCCGACCCTCCCGGGAGAGCTGCAGAGCTCCGACCCTCCCCGGTGGGGCTGGGGGGCTCCGATCCTCCCGGTGGGGCTGGGGGGCTCCGATCCTCCCGGTGGGGCTGGGGGGCTCCGATCCTCCCGGTGGGGCTGGGGGGCTCCGATCCTCCCGGTGGGGTTGGGGAACTCCGATCCTCCCGGTGGGGCTGGGGGGCTCCGATCCTCCTGGGGGGGCTGGGGGGCTCCGACCCTCCCGGTGGGGCTGGGGGGCTCCGATCCTTCTGGGGGGCTCTGACCCTCCCGGGGCGCAGCTTCCCTTGTCAGGCAGCCGCCTCTGCCTCTACGAGGACGGGACGGAGCTGACGGAAAATTACTTTCGCACTTTGGCGGCGGAGACGGAGCTGGTGCTGCTGGGTCCCGGAGAGAGCTGGGAGGGCTGTGAGTGCTCCGGGGAAGGGCGGGCAGGGGAAGATGGGGGATGGAGAAGCGGCTCTCCTCAGCCTTCCCGCCTCGCTCTCCGCAGATGCCTCCGATATCCTGCGGCTCCTGTCAGGCGTCAGCTCCCAGCAGGTGATTGAGGCGGCACAGGAGCTGCTCCGCGGAGAGCAGGCCCCCGGGAGGCAGAAGCTGCTGGTGGATCTTATCCACAACCTGAGTGAAAATAGCCAGGCCGAGGAGAAGGAGGAGGACAGGAAATGGTTTGAAGGTGTGTTTGGAAAGATATCTGTGCCCGCTGGGGTTTGGGGGGAAAGGAAAAGGGAAAGGAAAAGGGAAAAAAAAAGGGGGAAAAAAAGAGAAAAAATAAAAAGGGAAAGGCGTGAAAAGAGGTTAAAAATAAAAAGGAAAAGGAAAGGGGAAAAAAAGAAAAAGGGAATGAAAGGAAAAAGGAAAAAAAAAGAAAAAGAAAAAGAAAAAATAAAAAGGAAAAGGGGTGAAAAGAGGTTAAAAATAAAAAGGAAAAGGAAAGGGGAAAAAAAGAAAAAGGGAATGAAAGGAAAAAGGAAAAAAAATAAAAAGAGAAAAAATAAAAAGGAAAAGGGAAAGAAAGGAAAAGGTTAAAAATAAAAAGGAAAAGGAAAGGCGGAAAAAAAGGAAAAGGGAATGAAAGGAAAAAGGGAAAAAAAAGAAAAAGAAGAAATAAAAAGGAAAAGGGAAAGAAAGGAAAAGGGGTGAAAAGGGAAAAGGTTAAAAATAAAAAGGAAAAGGAAAGGGAAAAAAAAGGAAAAGGGAATGAAAGGAAAAAGGAAAAGAAAAAGAAAAAATAAAAAGGAAAAGGGAAAGAAAGGAAAAGGGGTGAAAAGGGAAAAGGTTAAAAATAAAAAGGAAAAGGAAAGGGAAAAGAAAGGAAAAGGGAAAGAAAGGAAAAGGGGTGAAAAGGGAAAAGGTTAAAAATAAAAAGGAAAAGGAAAGGGAAAAAAAAGGAAAAGGGAAAGAAAGGAAAAGGGGTGAAAAGGGAAAAGGTTAAAAATAAAAAGGAAAAGGAAAGGGAAAAAAAAGGAAAAGGGAAAGAAAGGAAAAGGGGTGAAAAGGGAAAAGGTTAAAAATAAAAAGGAAAAGGAAAGGGAAAAAAAAGGAAAAGGGAAAGAAAGGAAAAGGCGGGAAAAGGTTAAAAATAAAAAGGAAAAGGGGAAAAAAGGGAAAGGGAAAGAAAGGAAAAGGGGGGAAAAGAAAGGGAAAAGGGAAAGCAAAACCACACACACACACACAAAAGAAAAGCAAAAGGAAAATAAATTAAAAAAAAAGATAAATATCCAGCTAGGCAGAAGCACAAAACTAAAAGTCCTGATTTACTAATCTCACTCCCTTTAGGCCTGGAGTCTCGTTTTAGGACCAAGTCAAGCTACATGCGATACTGCTGTGAAAGCAGAATGCGAAGCTACCTCAGACAGGTGAGAGATTCTGTTGAAGTAACTTGTTTTCAAGCTGCTGCTGAAAGTAATTTGGTGACCACAAATATATATGTATAACTAATATATAAAACGCTTTTATGATGCAACATACTGATTGTAGAAAAAAGCCACAGGCTGCTCTAGGCACCATGGAATAATTGCAGTTGGTTTTTTTTTTTCCTTTCCCCTCTAGGTTATTAGTTTTCCTTCATGGGCTGATCCACGAGCAAGAGGTGCATATAAAAAGATAACTGACCTGATGGGAGACAAGCTGAAAACCATGAAGTATAATGGATCCTACTTTGACAGAACAGAGGAGGAGGCACTGCGCCTGTGCACTCCGCAGGGGTGGTTCTCCTGTCAGGTGAGCTCAGACTGTCTTGGGCCCAGCACACAGTGGTCTGACTTGAAACATGAGATGAGGGAAACACTTACTTGGATGCTTGTGTGGTGCAGTTGTTCTGTTCAGCAGCACCATGTTGCCACTTCATGCCTGATCTTAGTTACAGGCAGGGGAAGGAGGGCGCTGGGGTGACAAGCAGTGTCCTCTTGTTTCACAGGGACCTTTTGACTGTGATCACTGCCCGTGCAAGCATTCCATCAACCCTTACAGTAACAGGGAAAGCAGAATCCTCTTCAGTACCTGGAATCTCGATCACATGTATGTATCAAGTATTAATCCAAACTTACCTGTTTCTTGCACTACACCTCAGGCAGGAAAGGCACAGCCACCAAGTCTTTACCCCTGCACTTAGCTGTGCTGTGGTAAAAGATGCTTGGATGCTGCAGCTGTTTCTGGTAACATAAAATCCTGAAGATGGGTTATAATGCCATCTCTCGTGAGCTGCTTTGCTTCTACTCAGATTTGCTTTCCCAGAAAAAAAAAAAACCAAACATTTTCAGGCATTTTGCGCTTGTGTAGGAAACAGGATTTGCTAAACTAATTCCCCCAGGAAAACAAACATGCAACATTATAAACCTAGTTATGGTGAAGAATTCAGATTCCACATGGCTCTAAAAGGAAGGTGAAGACTTGATTATTCTGGAAAAACTATTGATAGCAATATTGTTTTCTCTTTTGTGTACCAAAGAATAGAGAAGAAACGTGTTATTGTCCCAGAACTGGCAGAAGCTGTCAAAACACGAAATGGAAAAGAAGTGAACTGGGAATACTTTTATCAGCTCTTGTTTACTATGGAAAATTTAAAACTTGTACACATTGCTTGCCATAAGAAACTTGCTCATAATCTCCACTGTGACAAAAGTAGAATTTTCATTTAGAGGAAGCAAACCCTCAAAATTTCCTGGTGCTATCTCTGGAAATGACTTGCTTTTTTCAAAATCATGTTGTGGTATAAGTTTTAAATAGCTCTGCTTTCTTAAACAAAAACTTACTTAGCAGTCCCTGGCAAAGGAGACTTGCTAAGTAATTCAATTGCAATCTCACAACACCTACATTCATATCATGCTTAATTCTACTCTCTTGCCTTCTCACTTACTACAAGCCTGCCTTAAATCACACATTATGTGCCATAAAATACAGCTGTGAGACCAAATATAAAAATTAGGCCAGAGGCTGACACTGATTTCTTTCTTGCCAAGAGAAATGTCAGGCCAGAACTCAGAGAAAGATGAAACTTAGAGAAACATTTCTTACAAACTAATCTGAGGGTATTTGTACATTGATACAAGCAATGTTACGATGTAATCATGTTTCCCTGCTACTTTAGAGAATATTGCTTTTGTAAATCACTTCCTACTTCAGGAAACAAAATCCAAATAGATCTGGTTTTACTTGATTTTTTTTTTAAAGTACAATCCGAGAGCAACAGAACCATCAAGTGTAAACAACATGAATCTTTTTTAAATAAAAAAGTTGCCAACATCTTCTTGTGTGTGCATGTGGAAAGAGAAGTGCATGTGTGGTTGTTTGGGTGTAATATCACATGGCCAATACAGACCAGAAAGACTGAGCACAGGGAAATGTGTTCATAAAAGGAGAACTAGTTACTTTTTGGTATGTAAATAACACTACACCTCTCCAGGAGAGAACCCTGTGTTCCCCCTGTGTCACTGTTTCTCTTTCTTACCCAGGCAAATCCAGCTGCTCCACACAAAATTGTATTAATACAGCATTGCAGTGCAGGTTGTAACCTACTAGGTCTCAGAATCACAGGAGCTTTGGTGCAGACAGTTTAATTTAAACAACAAACTCAATCCCTATCCCAAACATTTTGACATGAAAAGTAGGTGCACTTTAAATACAGGATTTTTAATACCAGTCCATTGACTCAATCCTTCTAGATCCTTCCAGAATCTGTCATCAGTAAGATGGGAATAATGCACACTACACTGTTTTGACAACAGGGAAGGCATCACAGCTAAGGTTCTGATGACAAACACAATACCAGCTGTATGGCACACTTCTGCAGACTGAAAAATCACCATTTTGCACAGTGCTAAAAGTAAAGTAAGTGTGTGAAGATGTATTTTTCTAGAAAGTCTAACAAATATAGCATTTTGGGAGACCTACTTCGAGATGGAGTTGTGCTGAAACCCATGAATATACTATTAAAATATTAGATTTTTCTATTACAGAATTAGATTGAAAAGGAGCCAAAAAATATTGACAGAAACAATGCATCAGCTGGAATGAAAATGTGAACAAATTAACATATCATACATATACAATTTGTTTGGCTTACAAATTTTGAATGTTTAACAAGCTATAGCTGTAGAAATTAATATGTATTTAAACCATCTGCTGATAATATTTTCCCATATATTTTTAGAAATGTAGAAGAAACTATAACAATAAAGATCTGGAAGCTTATTGCATAATCACACTTTCAAAGAAGTATTATAATAAACATTGGGTGAGTTAAGAGTTCCTGATATCACCCAAGACTGCTCATTATTTTCCAAAAATGCAGGCCAAAATAACACATTTGGTTGCTTGACCCACATCCTTGTCAATAGTTCATCCATTGACCAAGTCCAATACTGAGAAAGCCTTTATCACCACCATTGTATTTGTTTACAAAATTCTTATTCTGAAGCCATGGAAATCCTGCACAAACTGTATTACACAAGCCTCACAAAAGGCAATACTTATGGCTGGTCTGCCAGACCACTGACACCAAATATTCAGCCTGGATACGGGCTCAAATTATAGAAAAGAAGTGAGAATACCTATTTGCCTTGGGGTTTTTTTCCTAAATATTAGTGGCAAAATGATAGATTTCCAAATCACTTTAAATTTAGTCCATCTTTTCCTCAGATAACCATGGGAGAATACTGTGCCAGTTCCAGAAAAGCAAACTACTAATTCTCTCCCTGAGAAATGGCAAACACAGACACCTTATGTTAGCAACACAGCCAACTATGGTTACATGGTTGCAAAGCAAAATAAAAAAGGTTTATTTTGTTTACAGATTGTTTTTAGACGACATCCTCTTCTTCCTCCTCCTCATCTTCCTTTGCAATGAAATGCAGTTTTCTGAATTCTCGCCTGCTCATTGCTGTGCTTGGGAGTGCAGCTGCTGGGAGATCCTTTAAGAAAAAGATAAAATCATTCAGGAAAGTCTGTTGTGGCAAATGGCAGACCCCCTGCCTCCCCAACAGCTCACATACTTCCACATCTATTTCTACACACACCTCTTCAGAAAAAAGGAAGCATTACTTGCCCAAAGTCACAAAACATTAAATACAGACCTGGCATTTGAATTTAAAGTTCTGACCCTTGGTCAGTCCAAAAGTAGAGGTGGCCAGAAAGCAATTTCCAATTAATTACAACAGTCATCACAAGAAAGAACTAATTACCAGTGGCTCAACTATTTTGAGAGAATAAAGCTGTGTCTCCCATAGTACAGCTATGTCTGTCCTCATGAGTAAAAGTACCTGACTGAGACTTCTACCTGGTGGGTAGGGGTGTGACTCCAGATGTCTTACCAACACTGGTCCTGCTTGCCTACAAGTTTGAGGCCAGTCTGATTTTGTGTGAAGCAGCACAGAGCTGAGTCTGTAAAGTGTAAACAGACATCATCTTACCCGTAGAAGCTCAACATCCCCAAAGAACCGAGCCACTGGCATTGGCTGGTTGCTGTCTTCATCCAAGAAAGTGCTGTTATCCATCTCTGTTGGCTTCTTTGGGAGATCCCCATCCTCTGAGCTAGAGCCATCTGAAAACACACTCTCACAGCTGCTCTCCTCTTTACAACAGACACGATTGCACAGATTCTCATCACTGTCCATTACTGATGAAACATTGCTGGATTTCACTGCGCATGGCTTGAGAGGAACACTGTGCTCCTTTTCCTGTTTATCTTCATTAGTCTCTGGAATGTTTTCACCTTTTTTCTCTGGAATTGTATTGCTGTCTCCTGGATCTTCTGAACACTGATCCCCATCAGATGTTTGCGGTGTTTCCCCCAACGCAGCAAGGTTTCCACTTCCACCTTTAAGTCCTTCTAGTTCTGATTTTCCTGGACTGTTTTTTTCACATTTTAGCCTCTTAGTGCGTCGCCTGTCAGCCACTTTGTGTGAAGAAGGCTGTTAGAAAGAAAGTAAGAGCCTAAAGCTTACTGGAAATAAAATCACCAGATCCTTTTAGTTGCAAGGCTGCATGTGGAACAAGGTGAGCAGCACCCTGGCCGAAAGCTGCATCCCTATGGAAAGTAATTAGTAGGAAATGCACATGAAAAGAAGCAGAGCGGGTAGCTTACACTAAACCACAACGCACAGTCCGTCAAAGTATAAACTAGAACCGTATGTGGCTAATCAGCCCTTTTCTTAGGGATGCTGTAGATGACAATAAATTCAGCAGAAGGAACTATCGCCGAGGTGGCACAGCTCCCCGGCCCTCAGACCCCATGAACCCAAAAGCTGACCCTGGAGCACAGAGACACAATCCCCGCACTTTATTTATCCACACGAGCGTCTAGCGAAGTGTCGGGAAGGGAAGGTGAAGAATTCACTTAATTTCCCCAGGCCGTTCCCTCACGGGGACTCTCATTTTGGAGCTGTCATTCTAAGAACCACCGACCCCGCCGCCTCCCCTCAGCCCCTCTCCCTCCTACCGGGCTCGGCGTCCTCGGGCCGCTCCGCTCCAGGCTGGGGGCTGCCGGCAGCGCTTCCCCCGCGGGTTGTGCAGAGGCAGCTGCCGGCTCTCTGCTCTCCAAGGAGCCCTTCGCACAGCTCCCGGGAAGCCGCTGCCGCCCTGGAGGCCGCTGCCCCCCTGGCAGTGCTGGGCCGCGGTTCCCTCTGCGGCTCCGGTTCGGCGTCCCCGCCGCCATCTTGGGGAGGGCGGCTGAGCCCGCGCTCGCCATCTTGTGGAGCCTCTCGCCTCAGGGGCAGCCAGGCCTCGCCCGCCTCGGAATTATGGTTGCCCACAGGCAGCTTTACGTTAATATAAGCTTCAGCAAAGTGAAAACGCGGCAGCTTGTCTCCAGATCTCCCTGATGAGCTGCAGCCCGGGGAGGAAAACCCAAAGGGGGAAAACCCCAAAGCAGTTCTGCCTGATGGCCGTGTAGGTTATAAATGTTTCGGATCTTTTGCTTCCCATGGTGCCTTCCTGATGGAGAAACGCTGGCTCTGGTTGTAGGGTGTGTGGTCAGGGAGTTATTATTCAGATGGGGCTCTCAGCTCATTTCTACAGCCCTCAGGGAGCACATTATATCAGTAACTCAAATCTCTCTTCATCTTCAAGGACTCCAAAGACAGCAGGTGAGTTTCTGTGTAGCAAAGCAGCCCAGCACCTAGATTTAAGTATATAATTATCCTCACTTACTGTAAGGGAGAGGTGAGGAGAAGTTGCAGGTACTGCCGGGAAAGCCCAGGGGCTCCATCCATCACATCCAACTACAGCTCCCTCCTGCTCTTTCAATGGTTTGAGGTCACCGTGGGGATTTTTATAAATCTGTTTGGTGGAGGGCACAGGAACGTGTTTCTTTACAGCTGCCTTTAATGTTCTTGGTCATTGCAGAGCCATACTGCAAGTCTCAGTGGTTTGAGGGTATTGCTTGGTCTCCTCAAGCCAACTTAGCTGATAAAATGTTTGTCCGTTCATCCTGGCCTTAGAAACACGAGCAACAGTTTTAACTGCAGACATAAGTGTTTAGAACGCACCTATGGGAATGCACAAGTAAAACATTTTTTTTTCTCAAAAGCATAAAGTCTCCCTATTAAACTGCAGAGGTCTGGAGACACGCCTGAAACCTTGTTCTGCAATTTCTCTCTGTGCTCAGGGGTCCTTCCGTACTTTGTTCTATGGCTGAGATAATTCATATTCTCCTCCAAAAGCTTCTCAACTTGCTCCGCTCTCTCACAGTGTTGTTGCTCGCAGCCATGGAATACAGATGATTGTTTTTATTAGGCAGTGAAAACTTATACTGCCTCGTAAACAGAAGAGGACTGGAATTGGCTGAGGAAGATTTCTGAAGCTGGAAAACCCGGTTGCTGTTTCAATTTCTCTAACCAACGCTGAGACAAAAAAAAAAAAATTGTTTGTTTTTTTTTTAATTTTAATAAATACTTTTTGGCAGCACTGTATGTCTCATTTTCTGCCTTGCTTTGTAAAATTGGTGTGAGCGATGAGGACAGGGGGTGCTGAGCCCTCAGAAGCCTCGCATGGACCCTAGCATGGGATCAGCACCTCTGGCAGCTCCTGGGGATGGGGACACATGGCCACAAGCACTTGAGACATTGCAGAGTGGCCTCAGACACTTCCAGGGGACAAAGCCCCTTGTGCAGACACCAGGGCTCCATCCCAGAGCTGCCACATTCTGCCCTAGAACCACGTTGCTTTTGGGGAAAACGGTGGCGGTTTTGCAACTGCAGATGTTGCTGCATCTTCTGAAACCTGGCCCATCCCTCTCCAAGGAAAAAGCTGTCATGGAGCAGCCCGGGAGAGGTGAGGGGGGAATGCAGATCCCCTCCCAGGTCAGCCCACCCGGAGCAGCATCTCTTGAGGGACACAAAAGGCTCCGCAAGGGACTGCAAAAAACCAAGCAGCCCTCAGAGACATTCAGAGCAGCACAAACTGTTTACGTTAAATTCACATCTCCACATAAAGGGGGACTTATTTTTAGCAATATGAAAAAGTGGTTTTTATTAGAATTTCTTGTCTAAGCAAGCAGGGGAAAAGAATTCAATAAATGGAACTCCCATGTCATAATGGGAGGTGGCTGGCAGGTATAAAGCAGCATCCGACGAGCTTATTGAGCAGGAAGGGAGGTTCAGGCTGTGAAATGCAATGTGTAAATTAGCTTCTTGCAGCACTTGTCTCTGTGCCTGTCACTTGCACCAATGTCCCTGCCTGTTATAATCCTCCCAGTTCATTTGGCTAAACATTAGTGACATGCTGAGGACAGCAGCCAAAAAAAAAGTGTTGGCTGTAAAACATTTTGGCTGTTAACTGTTGAAGGAGAGGTCTATCAACCTAAACAGACATCCAGCAGGAGAACTGGCTGGTCTTTTCCTGCTATGGAAATGTTATTTTTAGTTAAGGTGGCTTTTAAAAATTATTATTATTATCAGCACCTGGGAAGAAAACAGGTGGAACCACTGCCTAATGGCTGGCCCAGGGAACCTCACTGCCTGCCCAGACCCCACGGCAGTGCAGACACCAACAGAGTCATCCTCTTAAAATCTGAAGATTTTAACAACTTTTGAACTGCTGTTCTCTCCCGTCGAACAGTGTTGTCGTGCCAGCTCCTGTAATGACAGTGAGCATTGAGCTGCTGATTTTGGGCTTCCAAAAGCACTCTCCTGGAAGAATTTCTGATGACATCCCAAGTAGGACAGAAACATTCATGGGGTCTGTAACCCTCTGGTGCAGCTGTCCTGAACACTGTTGTCTTGGGTACCTTTGCACCATTCCATGTGGATAAAGCCTTCATTATCATTACTGAGGAGTTTTCACACCAGGAGCTAGAGCACCCTCACATAGAAATAATAGGGCATTTATGATACATCATGAAACTTTATGCTCTCCATGTGAAAAATCTCTTTTTGAGTCTTGTTTTAGATTTCTTTCTAATATCTTATAATGAAACAAACGTGGAAAGCCAGTATCTGAAGAATTTAATTAACACAGCTGAGTGGAGTACATAGGCTTTGCAAGAATGAGCAGCAAAGAGAAAAACGATGAAATTCATTAATGAAAATACTTCAGGGACATCTGAGAATCAGGGAGTACCCAGCTGGATGGCTGTAATGCTTGTCTGACTGTGGAGCTGTATGGCACTGACCTCCCTGTGATGGGGACAGCTGGAGACCCCAGACTGGCTGCTGGCAATCAAATCCTCCCTGCTATTGATGCACATACTCCATTTTCATTATCATCTCCAGCATTTACACAGCAAATCTGCAAGAACTAACCAGTCAATTCAGGCCATCTCATTTGCCCAAGGTTTCCTACCCTTCCAAAGACCTTAATTGCTTCAAGCAGTGTTGGTTTATTATTTTTTTTTTTAGCATTTCACAAAGCACAAGTAAATTCCTAGCACAAAGCATCCCACTGAGACCAAATCACTGCCTTTGCTCCAGGAATCTGATTACAAGGACTGGGGCAACTTTGCCTTGCCATTAAAAAGCAACAGCTTACAGAAAGCTTTTTCTGCCTTAATTTCATAGTTGCTTTCACTGCAGTCATGCAAACAAGCCTTCCCCTCCCACCACTTGCCTTTTTTTTCATACCGTTTTGCTACAGAGATTATGAAGACTTCAAACTGAAGAGTTGCTTTAACTTTGCTCCTTGTTCAGCTGCTCCCAGGTGCAAAGCTGGGCACAGCACTGGGGTTTAACCCCATTTGACCCACTGGGTTTAACCCTGCCAGACACTGGGGGTCAGTGTTAGACAGGGGATGCAGTGCCCAGATTTTCTACCAGTGACAGGTAACTTTTTGGTAAGTGTTGTACATTATTTAACACTGTTTCCTTCGGGAGATTAAAAATGCTTTGGGTAAATGCAGCTCTCTTCCATGCACACCTGACAGTGATAGAAGAGGCTGTTTTACACAAGGCTCATGAAAAATAAAACCACAATGTTGATTTCAGCAGCTTAAATTACTTGAGCCAGTGTAATGGGATAAATATTTGATGGTGAAGTTTATTAAATTTCCACCACTATTATGTTGCTGCTAAAAATATAAAGGAATCTTTAAAGGCTACTTGGTGTTCTCCAAAGGGGGATTGTTGGAAACCCATCTGTGGAGATTGCTTATGGGATGGGAATGAATTATCTTCTTCCCTCTATTGTCTGTGGGTAAGAGCAAATTCTTTCTGCTCCTATCAGAATTAGCTGGTCCCTGCTAGCAACGTGAAAACAGCATGGGCCATACCTGCAGCTCTTGGGAGGACATGCCACTTCACCGATGAGTTACAGCCCTCTGAGGATTTGTTCTGCTGCACAATTGCTCCCAAGCATGGGATAATCCTCAGGAGCAACACAGGAAAGCAGGGGAGGATGCTGCAGGAGGGTGGCTGCTCTCAGATTTTTATCTCTTTCAGAGTTTTTCTACCTTGTGGCATGTGCAGACTCTCAGGATGGCGTCTGTCTCCTCTCCCCAGCTTCTTCACTTTGCAGCACTCCCCTTGGACCACAGGAGGAAGCAGAAACCTTGTGGGATTGCCTCACCCTAAAGCATCACTCTGTCAATCAATAGCACATCTTGTGTCAGGGTGCAGTGGCAAGTTTTGCAATCCTGAGTCTATAAATATTTCTGTTTGCCTTTGAAATGATTGCTGCTCAGTAGCACTCTCCCTTTCTGTCACATAATTAACTCTTCCGTCACTTACCTCGTGATAATTCAATGCATGAAGTTTATAATGCCTCAACAGTTTCATTCCGGGCTCCTAAAAGTCACCAGTTGCTGGGCAGATGAACCATATCTCCAAGATCAGAGCTGGCTGGGGCAGAAATGCAGTCCTCAGACCACCAGTCTGAGATAGAGAAGGCAGCTGAGTCAGGTAGCACCTTCTTAGCCACCAACATCCTTCCCAAAAGGCATCCTTTTCCCTGGTATCTTACAGGCAGGGGGGAATTTAAGCCACTCCAGGAATATTATCACTGTTCAATAGCTCCTAAAATTAAAAAAGGATATTGCAATTGAGACAGCCTAGAGCAGGACCATGGAACAGGCCAGTGCAGTCAATCTCCTTTCCAGTCTCACAAACTCCTTCCAGAAAAGGAGCAAGCTTCATCTGAAAAGCATTTAGATTTCTTCTTTTTTACCTCCCATTACTGATGCCAGAGGTTACATGTAAAGAGCTGTAACTGCACCTCAGAGAAGACCTTCTACCAGCGGGTAGACAGCATCTATCTCAAAAGAACAGGAAAACACAATCAGCAGAGACATGTTCTGTTCATGCAACAGCAAGCAATATTGTACCATTGGCAGGATTCATGCTAAGACAACTGCTCCAGTGTCCTAGAGTGCCATGCATTTGCACTTTCATTCCAACTGGGGACTTCAGTGCAACAGGAGCAGTTCAGTTATCAGCCCTGTGAGGCTCCAGTAATGAAGCCAGATCTTCATTACAATCTGTTTAAGTATTTTCTACATGCAAGTATGCCTCCGTCAAGAATTCACTGGTGGGTCTCCAGTGTACTGACTCTTCTGGAGAAGGTTTTCCAGCAGCAGCAGCTCCATTACACAATAACACAGCCCTGAACTCCTCTCCCACCTCCTTGCAGGCTGGGTTCTGTCCCTTGCCAGCTACCCCACTGTACACTGTGAAGAGAATGTAGTCTGGCTGCCCAGACACTGCCCTGGTGTGTGATAGCTGCACTTCAGACAGAGACAGATTAATCAAAGACTTCACCTGAGAAAGCCTTCACAAGCTTAACACTTGAACAGAGACAGAATTTCAACCCAGGCAGCGTTCTGGTAACACCAACCCTGTCATGTAGCTGGAAACCTGACTGCCACCTCTTTGTCCTGCCCCGTCGGGCACCCCGGGCAGGTGTGTGGCAGTGCCAAGTGCTTTCTCAACTCGGGCACTGGTTCTCTGAGCAGGTGGTGCTCAGGGCCAGGAGCCCAGTGCCTGCAGGAGGAGTGTTCACAGAGCTCAGGATGCCTCTGCTTCGGGGGTGCCTGGCACATGGCAGAGCTGCAGCAGTCTGAGGGGTGGTTGTCAGAATTCCAGTCCTCTCAGATTCTAGTAAAAGTTTGGGCATTGGTTTCTTCTTACCGTGTGTCATAGGTCACCATCTTCACTAAATTACCCTTGCTGGTTATGCTTTTCAGCTAAAAATATCTGTTCCTCAGATATCTGTCTGGTGGGCAGAAGCTGTGGCTGGCATACTGGGGATGTTATTTTGACACTTTGATTTTATGCGAGGATACATGAATAGAAAGCCACCGATGAATAGAAGAATAAATCTATATGCTTCAACCAAAAAGCAAAGCCAGCAGCTCTCTCTCTTTGGGGAATCTGAGATTATTTGGACAAAGTTTTCCCCACGGGTAACTCGCTCGCAGGAATGAATAAGTAGGGTTCACAGTATGAACAAGTGTCCTACAGCCAGTCTGATCAAAAGCAAGCCCTGAAACAGTGTGTAAAACAGGTTAGGTAGGAGAGATTTAACAATGATGAGAATGTACAAGAAATTTATTCAGATCGCAGGTTCTGAGAGAATTTAAACAAGTGTTAGCTCTGTCATTCCCAGAGAAGACTGGTGCAGGCAAACTGCTGTCTGCAGACAATACTTATGTTTGAGGAGAAGCTACTACAATAAACGTGGTTGTGATTTTGTCATCCTGCTTAACAGGAGAAGGAACCTTAAGAAGGCAGCTGATACCTTACCCATTGCTGTCAGTCTCCATCTGTGTCCACATACTCTCCAAGGGTTGGCATTGCTGCTGTACACCCTGCAGAACAACAGCCACAGGGTCACCAAGGACTTCTGCTCTTGTCCTTAACTGGGTGCATTCGGACATCAGAAGGGTTTCAAGACAGATTTTAGGGTTAGAAGCAGCAAAGGGTAAATCTACATTGCACCCCTTGCAAATGGTAAATTCTTCACCAGCACCACCAGCTGCTCTGGCCGTGGGAGGAAGTCTGGTCCTTTGCCACCCAAATCCACATCAGGGTGCTCCTCTGGCTAATGGGTTTCTTGCCAAAAGTGAAAGAAAGGTGATACCCCCACCCGCCCAGCACACAGCTGAGCATCAGAGCTCTCCAGAGGCAAGGTGCTCAGGCCAAGCAGCCCAAAGGCACAACAGCAGCTCCTCCAGCTCCTGATCTATTGTCCAGGGAACTGCTGCCTGACATTTCTGCTGCCTTGTCAAGATCAAGCTCCCTGCACTCAATGTGCAGCTTCCCCAGCACTTGACCCGTGGCAATGCTCTGCATTTGCAGCTACAGATTTCTCACTGCTTTGTGCTTTCAGGCACACTCCTTTGTGGGAAACATGTGAATTCCTCAATTTTGCCTCCACGCTCAGTAAGCAGGGAAGGAAAAACCCCTTAAGAAGTGCCTAGGTTGCATCTTTGGGAAACAGAAATGTACAGGTATGCACTTCCATAAATATTTCAGGAAGGGGTTTATTAGATTCTCCACTAACCTGGCAACTGCTGCATTACAGATGACAAAGACTTTGGAGAGAAGCCAACCACTCATTTCCCAAAGAATATTTTTATTGCCATTGCACTGGGCTGAGCAGGGATCCTTCTCAAAACACAGGTAGCTGATCAGGAGGATGACAGGGGCCACCACAGTCAAGTTGAAGCACTTCTTTCCTCTGTAGCTTAATCCTCTTTCCTCCCCTTGATATGCAGTTTATTTAATTGCAGAGACAAGATGCATTTCTTTCTGGAGGGATTGTGGGAAAATATTTGTAATCCATGAGCTGTAATTGAACTCGGTAATAATAATTATACTTCTCTTCATTAATATGTCTTAAAGCTCATTACAAACTATTTTTGTGCTGGCATCTTTGCCAAATCCCTTGAGGGTCTGAGATAACTTTTTATTCCACTACACCAGCAACTTCACAGAGTGCTCCTGCAGTGGCAGGGTAGGAACAACCAAAAGTGTTAGCTTGATGTTAAGGCTAGGGAAGCTAGGAATTTCCTAGCCTAGGGAGAAATTTTTATTTCCAAGCCTCAGCCTTGCTGCCACCCAACCTCTGTCACCTTCCCTGATCCCCACTGGCCACCTGCTTCATCCAAACCAGGGCTGCTCGGAGCAGGGACCTGTTTTACATCCCCATGCCACAGACTGAAAACACTGCTGAAAGCTAAGGAGTGAATAACAACACAGAATCTCTTGCTTGAATTTACCTGTCCGTGGAAGGGGAGTCTCCCTGGAGCCGTGAGGTTTTTCTGAGATTTTCTGGCTGGCTGCAGTGACTGCTGAAATGCAAACCACTGCTGGGACACAGCTGTGCTCTCCAAAGGCAGCAGAGACCAAGGGCAGGCTTCTGTCTCTGTATACCCCCAGGAATGGATCTAAAAGTAGATGTTTTTCAGTACAAGAACGTCTATCCCCAATCTCAAGTCTGTGATTAAAATTAAAAATTCAAACTCGTTTTACTTAGACAAGAGATATGAGGGACACAGTGCATTAAGATATCTTCCAAGCTCACAAATCTCATTAACACCAGAGCGAGGTCCCCATGCAAATCCCAGCGTGCAGGGGGGAAAACATTCCCTAGATTTAAGATAATTTCAAGCTCCTCTGATGCAGGGATGCTTCTCCTTCAATTCAAGCTCAGTTTGTGAAACACACAAGTTATCTAACATTCATTATCCTGTTTGTGTCACCATCTCTGCCCCATGGGCTGGGAGAATTCCTTTGCTAAAGCAACAGCACCAGGTGAGCTACTGCACTGTCAGGGGAACAGAAATGTGCAGCTCTCCCTCAACCACAGCACTCCTGTTAGAGCAGCCACAAGCTGGGTCCTAAATTTGCCCAGGCAGCAGCAAAACGAGAGAGTGAGGGCCTGCTGAGATCCTCCAGAATGTGCTGGGTGCCACTGACTTTGCTTTTGGATGAAATTAAGTTCTCTTTCACTAGCTCTGCAGCTCATATCGGTTTCAATAGCAAAAATAAATATAAAAAAGGAGCAGAACAAGTGACAGCAGCCACAATAGTCTTTCTTTGAAGTGATTCTTCCAGGTATCTATGCACTTGCTCCCTAGACCTGCGAGCGTTTGTCAAATAAATTCAATTAATTTTCTCAAACAGACATTACTGCTTTTGATCGGAAACTTTCCTGTTGAGCTCACCTGCAGCATTTGAAGTTCCTGTTCCCCAGGGAGCCACTAGAACCAGCAGGAGCTGCTGAGTCCCAGAAAGGCTCCTTGGAGACCCAGCCACTCCACAGGGACCTCTTGACCACCTTCGGTCTGTGGAGCTGTTACTCCTGTCCACACAAGCCAGGAGAGCTCCAAACTGGATCATCAGCTCCAGGTGGAGTTTGCAGGGGCAGAGCAAAGCAGATGGGAACATGCTTAAAATGATGAAGTTAGGAGGCTTGAGTGGCTGCACAGCTGCCTAGAAAATTATTTCCACGTCCTGTTTTAGAGAAGAGCAAAGCAGAAGACACGTTAATAATCAGCCTGGCTGCAATGAGACCATTCCCTCCTCCTCTCTGTCACTCAGACACAGCCCTGAGCTTTAACCAAGAACATCAGAAAGCCCCAGCAGCAGTTAGCTGAGCTGAAGACGACAGCACACAAAGCAACAACTTGGAAATCATTTTTGCCTGTCTTCAAGCTGCCTCTCCACTGTGAGCAGCGACAGCAGCACGAATCTGAACGAGAGCCAGACATCTGGATCCAGGCAGGCACAGCATCACCCAGCTGCTGCTTGTCAGTGCTTTCTGAAGGGGATGTGGAGGAGCCCCAGCCACACGCCTGCACTCCTCTGCTGGGGCTGAGACACTGGCAAATGCTCCTCTGGGGGACATGTCCCCCCAACCCCTCACCTCTCCTGGGGGTAGAAGAGGGGATCAAACCCCTCTCAAAATGGCTGCACCCATCACGTGCCTGGCCTCGCATCTTCCTGCCAAGCTGTTTGCTTGAAAAGATTTTTGCCTCTCAGTTTCTCATCTCCTCCCCAAACCCATCACATATCCCTTAAACTGACTTCAATGTAAACGATGCAAATGCAGAAAGAAGGTAATTAGTCTCTGGAGGATACAATTGGGATTTAAGCAATGAAATCATTTTAGATGGGTACAATTTCACCTAGCTGAGGAAGCAAGACAGCCCTAAAGAGCGTGCTGGGGTGGGGAGGGTGGGGTTGCAGCCCAGCTATCACTGCTGAAAGCTGCCACCCTTCTCTTGCAAGACCTGCCTTGGATTTCAACTGCCTGAAAGGCTTTGCTGCCCAGAGCAAGGCAGGAGGATGTGCTTGGGCTGCAGCTCAGCAGCTCCCAGTGACACACACCATCTCCATCTGTTCAGCCCCACACAAACACACCATCCCTCCAGAACACCCAAATACTCATCCCCTGCACCCTGGCATTACTCCCCCTGGGCTCCCACAACACTCAGCTGCCAAAAACCTCTTCCTGCTCTTGGCCAGGTCTTGCTTTGGAGTCCTGAAAGTCATTCCCCACCCCAGACTGGGAGGTGCAGCTGTGATCCACTGGCCGGGCTCATATGCTCCAAACCACCCTAATGGCACTTCAGAAATGCAAATAAAAGGAAGATTATGATATTTTACGTAAATAAGCACTGTGGCAATCCCAGACTGGCTTGGCCTGCCAGAGAAACTCACTGGAGAGATATTAACATTGAAATATGTGAGCGTGTTTGCATGGAACATTTATTGTATAACTCTGGGCTCCAATAAAGGCTCATATAAATTATTCATTTTGGAACCAAGATGAAATGCCAAAAACCCCACCCACCAAGGGACTGCTTTTATTACGAGCAAAGATCTAGTCTTAGTTAGCAACTAAGCCATTAAGACAGCACCCAAGGTAATTAGAGTGGGAAATGAAGAGTCACCTCCCTGCTGCCCCCCTGGCCTGGGCACAGCTCCTGCTCAGCCCTGCCCGGGCTGGTGGTGGTTGATGCAGAAGCAGATTCCCTGCTTAACACCGAGCCCCTGCCTGCTCTGCCCAGCCCGGGGGTCTCCTGGAGGAAGCCACAGCTCGGGCAAGTGCTTGCCATGCTCTGAGCAGCCACCTCGCTGGGGGACCCTCCTGGCACGGACCCCAGAGCTGTGGCCAAGGAGCTGCCTGGGAGCAGGGTGGGCAGAGGAGCATGGTGGTGACCAAGCACACGCAGCAGAAGCCTTTCCCAGCGCCAAAAAATCCTGGGTAGCAGTTGCCATGGCAACTCCTCTTTTTAAACACTGCTGTTAAACAGTTGCATCCAAGCCTCTTGGAGCAGCAGGGCAGGAGCATCATGGTACCCTCCTGTCCTGCTGCTGCTCCTGCCTGACTGACCCGGTCCCACTGCTGCCTGGTCAGGCATTACAACAGGTTGCTGTGTTTTCTGGAACTGGAAAGCTAACCTTAACGATCCAGTTACCAATTTGCAGTTGAAAATTACCTTTCCCCACCACCCCCCACCTCAAACACCTGCTGCTAGCACCCCCGGTCCCGAGGTGTAGCTGCAATTAGTTCTCCACATGCCCCCCCCCACCTTATGCCTCCCCCTCTTGAGCTTCCAGGAGGGAAAAACAGGTGATGGATTACAGACAAGAATTTGGGGGCTGTGGCTTTTCTGTTTAGCACAGGGCTCCCTTTTTGAGCTCTGTGTAACCCGTGTGGCCCCAGCTCCCCCCTGCCCAGCCTCACCTCCAGCAGGGCCCTGCAGCCCCCACACAGCCCACCCACCCACTATGCCTTCCTCACCCTCCTCTTCTCCTTCCATCTCCTCCAGGCTGGGGCAAGGAAGTCCTAGAGACCATCTTCCTCAGCAGCTTTTTATACCCTTGCTCCTGAGGTTGATCAGGCTGCTCAGGTGTCTCTGTTAACCCTCTCCTGTCCACCTCAGTGTCCCTGCCCTTTGCTGAGAGGCAGCAGCAGCAGCCACACTGCTTTATTCCTGCATGAGCAGCCCGGTGCTTGCACACTCACAGGCACCCCATACAAACACAATAAGTTCCCTTTACCAACTGTAACTTTTTTTATATCAGCAGCTGTCTCTGCCTCCAGCAGTGTTTTATGGATCGTAAGAAAGGCTAAGTGGAAGTTTTCCTTTTTATTTCTGGAAGCAGATCAAACAGCCTCAGTCAAACAGCTCGGTGTGGTCTGGAGCAGAGATCCTGGTGTGGCAGCCCGGGCAGGAGGTGAGGGGCTTTCATCTGGGTTCCCCTGATCTGCTTCCCCTTGGGAAAAGGACATGTCCCCCATCTCATCAGGTGGCCCTGCACCCCCCTCCCTTCTTTTGGTACCACAGCAAGTGGGAAGTCAGGAGGCACAGGAAAGCAGCTTCAACACAATGATGTTGTGCACCAGCCTGCTCTTGGCTTGTTTCATCCATAGGATGGAGAATAATTTTATTGCAGGGAATGCTAATAGGAGGTTTGCATGAGAGGGAGAAATAGAGAGAGGTGAAGCTACCTATCACAATAGTGAATTATGAAATTAGCAAGGTAATAATTACCAGCTCATGAGATTCCAAGCAAAGCAATTATCACAAGTGCTGTATCACTAACTGCCTTGGGTCCTCACACACATCTCCTACCCCTCGGGAGGTGGCTGAAGGCATCCACAAAAATATGTTCTGAATGTGTCTGAAAAATGCATCTTAGGCTTCAGGGCCCAAGTTGTGCCATCTCGTTGTGTAATGAGAGATGATATAATTCCAGGTCGTGGCATCTTTAGTGGGGATTTTCTTTCTTAGCCTGCAGCAGTGTGTCTCTGGAAGGCCTCAGCATTTCATTAGGGAGGTGTTCAGATGACTCTGAGGACCTGGAGACAGGCAGTGATGTCAGCTTCTCCTCTTGAAGTTTGCATTTCAAGCCTGTGCACTGTGCTGGAACACTAATTTGACATATTTCTGAGTGCTGTCTCCTACCCTGACCACCGGGGGAGGACCTCATCCTGCACCTTCCCAGGCAGTGTAGTGTGGCATGCCAGGGAGATTCAGCCCTGCAGAAATACAAACAATGAAGGAATGTGTCAATAAACATATATTTTTTACAGTCTATTATCTTACCCTTGCCAGCTTTTAGACTGTTATTGCATCAAACCATTAAATCCCCTCCGTGAGCGAAACGTGCCATTTGTATAATACAGTGTAATGGGACCATTAATGCTTCCCTCCCACCCCCCAGCTGCAGAGTGTTTCCAGGAGAGGCATTAATATCCACATTCACAAAAACAATCTCTTAGTTCCAGGTTATTTGCACCGAGTACAATGATATTGCTAAAACCCCCCGCTAAAATTAGCACAGATTATTTTAACCAAACCAATAAAGTGCATTAATTAATAATCTCTGTGATGAATGCATGAATACAAACAGGTCATTATATGTACCTAGAAGCACTTTCAGGAGCAGAAGGGCTTGTGATTTCTTGATGGCAGTCATCAGTGGACACAGATAATTTGCAGCCCTGCGGCTGGAGCCCATCACAGCTGCCATGGCCTGTGAAGGGAGGACACATTTGTTGCTGTAAGACCAGCAACTAGTCTGTGTTCACTGGTATTTCCATTTACTGACCTTCCAGAGTCTCTTCTTTTGAAAAAAAATAATTAAACGTTTCCGGTTCAACGAGGTTTTGCTCTCTACGAGCAGTGGAACCTAAGATGCAGAATGAAAAGAACAAAGTGAATCAGGGGGTGTGCGTGGTCCCGCCAGGCCAGCAGCCCCTCTCCCCAGCTTCTGGGCTCGCTGCTGGCTCTGTCCCTGTTCGTGGTGACAGGGACAGTGCTGGGCAGGACAGCCCTACACCCTCACCCTGCCCAGCAGCTCTGCCAGCTCCAGCTCCAGCTCCAGCTCCAGCTCCAGCCATGGTTTGGAAGTGCTGGCTCTGGAAGCAGCCGGAGTCAGAGCCCGGAGCTGGGAGGTGAGAGCCGAGGTGCAGAGGAAGCTGGAATGGCCCCAGCACTCCCACAGCAGCACTGCACTCCCGTTTGGAAATGTTTGGGTACTGCTGAGATATGTATCGACAGCAGCAATTAATCCCTCAATTTATTTGCTGACCCGCTGCATAAGAGGGGTCACATTCAATTCAGCTCCTGAAACACGCTGCTGCTGTTGTTGTAGGCGGCCACTTCGCTTCCTGCCTGGTGCCAGGTTTTAGATTTAATTCTTCTAATCCTCGGCAGTCACCAACACAACACCAGGCTGCACTTGAGACTCGTTCTTGGTTGAGATGGAAGAGCCAGAGAGAAGCTCTGGAGGGGACAGTGCCTGCAGGACAGCCAGGGACAGTCACAGGACCCCCCTGCCAGCCTGAAGCACAGAGCACAGGCAAGAATCAGCATCACACAGCTTCAACCCTCCTCCTCCTCCTCCTCCACACAGACTCAGCTCTTCTTGAAGCTGTGAAGAGCTGGGAAGGTGTCTGAGGTGCAGACCCCAGCCTGGGGGCTGTTGGCCTCATCCTCACGGATTTACCTGCAAAGCAAACCAGGGAGACACAGAAAAATCTACTTCTCATGTGACCATAGCCATGCACTTACCTGTGGGTTGTCGTTTTATGAAGCCCCAATGCTCAGATGAGGAGCTGTGACCTGGGCTGGCAGCTCCAGGACATCCCAGATAACACCAGCTGCCCCTCCAGCCACCCCGAAAGCACCCGGGTGCAGCGTGGGCTGGGGGGGATGTGAGCAGCAGGAATCATTATCCCCATCCCTGTGGGAGGATTCAGACCCCTCATGGTGCCAGCTGGTTGTGGTTTCACCAAAGCTTTCCCCCTGCTGAGCCTTTGGCACTGCAGGACCTCGCTGCCCATGCTCTCAGCCACTGCTCTCCAGGTGCTACCCCCCCCCATGTTCAGCTGCTCCCAGCTCTTTTCCTTCCAGCGCTCTCTCTTACACATTTTCTGTTATGAATTGGTTCCTAATCTCCTCTTAGAGAAAGATCAAACAAGCCCTTATGTCTTTGTTCACTGCTTCCTTTGCCTACTTTGAAGTTGCTGGGTTGGAGGTGCGACTGAAAGCAAAGCGAGGACCCTGAGCGTGGGGTGCCCAGCTGGGTGAAGCCCTTGCAGGTTGGAAGCACAAAACCCCTGAGATCCCGGCTCCCCACAGCACCCTCACCCCTGCCCCACACAGGACCCTCCAGCCTGCTCCCCCCCATCTCCTCTGCTGCAGGGGAATGGGCTCCCATGGCCTCGGCTCTTTGTGCTCACCTTTTGTTTCTTCTGAGCAAGACTTCTCTACCGAGCTGTGCTGAGCAGCCCAGGCAGAGGAATCTGGAATTCACAGCTCCCTGGCCCAGCAGAACTCTGGTTTTGGTGCTTTTTTTTTTTTTTTTTTTTTTTTGCCATTCAGCCCCAGCACTGCTGCTGCAGGTGAGCCCTTGGTCCCCGCCTGGACTTCACATTACAAATAAAACCACTCCCACCGTGCCCACTGCTGTGCCCAGTGTCCTGCCCCGGGCCACAGGCTGGAGGGAGGGGACAATGTCCTCAGAGCATCCTCCAGCTCCTCACAACCTGTCCCTCTGCAGCCACCCCAGGGCTGCCCAGCATGGCTCTGCCCACAGCAGGTTACAGAGGCATCTGCCTCAGTGGCAGCCAGTGCTGTCTGTTAGATAACACCCGTGGTTTAAACCTCTACCCCTTACCAGATTGTTAAGGACTGATTCTTAAACAGCAGTGCTGAAACATGCTGGAATTTATAGGATTTTTATGTACATGCCATCGTCTTGAACAATTGGCATGAATCTGAGAAAGATGATACCGCTTTTCTCCCCTGGCATCTTGAGGACAGGCTCAGAAAATGAATTGTCTCACTGATGACAATGCCCTTGATGCATAATAGCAGAGCCATCTCCAAACAACTGGGGGCTGATTTTTATTTTGGCTTTAACTCAGCTTTCTCAGCACAGGTGTCCAATTTGTTCCCGCATGTATAAATCCCCCCATTTAAATGACTCAGCTGCTGGCACAAACCGACCTGGGAGATATTTCCCTGGCTGGGTTTGTACCTCAGGAACGTCACACCAGTAAAACAGACTGCTGTGATATACTCACGCCCTGGAGGAGGTTGACTGGAATAAATTCCATGTGAGGTCAAAACAATGGCAGATTCCTCCACCCTGCCTTTCACCCGGGGAGCGGGGCTGCTCCAGCAGAGTGCTGCCTGCCCAGAGCCCAGCCCAGTGCCAGGGCACAGGCAGTGGCTGCTGATTTACTGTGGGGCTGGCAGCAGGTTAAGTGCAATAATCTGAACCAGCATTTCTGTAACCTTACGAGAAGGGTAATAAAACTGAACGAGATGTGCATTGTTCCCTGGAATTTATCAAACTGTGGTCATCTTTCTCTTTCAGGAGAGGTCGTGATCCACCTTATTTTATGGCATACCAAAGAACAAGGGCAACTGCCCTGGTGCTCAGCTGAGTGTCTGTTTAGAAAACTTCTAAGATGAAAAGGTGTTGTACATGGAAGGTTCATCAGAAGATGATGGAGAGGGCCTCTCAGCCCCCTGCGAACTGCTCCCATCCAGCTCCAGCTCAGCTGCCTTACATATCCCATGGTTTCCCTCTGCAGCAGGATTGCTGCTTGACAGAGAGAAGTGTGGGTCCCCAGAGCTGCTCCTCCTCCCTGCCCACCTCTGTAGATTGGTGCTGCTGAAGAAAGGAGGTGAGGCAAACCCAGCCTGCCCACCCTTGCAAGCCTTGTTCCCCCATTCCCACCCTCCAAGCACAGCCCCCTGTGCCTCAGCAGCTCCAGCTGCCTCTAGCCTGTGGTTGTTGTGGAGGTTTAGAGGATTTCTCATTGTTTGAGGCTGAGAAGCAAAGTCCACATTGTAGAAAGTGATTAAACAAAGCCATCAGTCTTCCCTCTGAAGTGCCTGGTACTGGTTCCTTCATTGTGGCTTTCACTCTTTTGAATATGACCCGGACAACACTTACACCACCATAAGGTTTCACTTCAAGGGTCTTAAAAGGAAATCAATTATTTTTAGAAATATAAATGTTTTATGAGGCTGCTTCTTTCTCTAATGACAAAATAAAGAAAAATGCAGCCATTTGGCTCTTCAGCGATAGAAAGCAACCCAATCTCAAAGCCTGCAGCACTCCACCTGAGTCACCTTCTCCAAGCTCCTTAGGAAGGAATCTGAAATACAATATTCTCTGATAAATTATGCATCTGGGAGCTGGCCAGCCTGTGGGCAGAGCAGTCGGGCTGAGGTTGCACCTGACTGTGCCCTGGTTCTGCTCTGGGTACCAGAACAGGGACAGGGACAGGGACAGGGACCTTCTGACTGCTGGGTGGCCATGGGCATCCTGCCTGGGGGGGCACAGCCAGGCTGGTGGAGCCGTGCTCCCTTCCCTATCCTGGGAGCCCAGCCTGGCTGGCAAAGGCACTGAGGTTGTGATATTATTATTGTTTATATCAAATGAGTGAATTCCAAGCCGCTCTGGTTTGCTCGTACATAATTTAGGGCAATCAGTGCACTGCCTAATGCAACACGCTCTTAACTTTGCTCAGCCCTAAGGCATAGAATTTAGATTCTGTTCTGCCACTGTGAAAATGAATGGTGTGATGGTGACAAGAGGAAGAAGGAGCTTTAAAGAGGGAGAAGAAGCCAAAGAGAAAGAAAGATAGTTGAAAGGAGCAGAAAGACAGGGAGAGGAGAAGATATAGAACAGCAAAGTGGTTTATAATGGAAGGATTGTAATTTATTTTGACATTAATCATGTATTATTCATTCAGAACAAAAATAAACCCTATTAAGCAGGAAAAACAGATCTCCCATCTCCAGCCCACGTTGTGACAAGTGAGTCGTGGTGGTGTGGATCCTGACAGGCACCAGGCTGGCTCTGTGCCACATCCTGCACCGCACACCGTGCCTGGACCGCCTGCAGCACTGCCAGCAGCAGCAGCACGAGGCTCCCACAGCATCCCCAGCACCCCCTGCTCCCAGTCACTATGAGGAGCAAAGGAAGGGGATTAGCCAGGGGGAGCCCAAAGTACAGCTGGAAATTTGGCCCCTTCCAGCCAGGGAATCAGGATCCGTCCATGTATTCTGCACCTCCCCGGTGGTCCCCAGCAGGACCCCTCCAGCATCCTCTCTGCAGGCAGGACACAGGCAGGGCTTTTCCTGGGAAGCAGCAGGAGCTGCCAGGGGTTCCTGGCAGTTCTCTCCCATCCCCACCACCGTGCCACCAGGTCCCAGTGATTGTCTCCACTTTCTCACCCTGCTTAGTGCACAGCACAGAAAACGTAGTTCCCCAGCTCCCAGCATCACACCAACCTTCCCTGGCTCCTGGCAAGATTTAGGGAGGATCTTAAAGCGTTATTACTGACTTATGAGGCTTTAAATAATATTGGACTCCGCATATCTTTCAAATCTACTTTCATTTAATATCCCGTATCAGTTTTTAAGGTCTAAGCCTGGAATTTATGGGGCTGTCCTTTCCGTGATTCAGAGCCACGTATGGCTTGTGATTTCAGTGTTTATGTTCCAAGAGTTTTGAAGCAAGTTTTGCTTCATGCTTTGGGGCTTCTATTTTAACAGGCAAAGCAAACACACTTGCAGTGAGAGCTCTGGAGCAGGAGCTGTGTGTGCTGCAGCAGTGTGCTCAGGTCCTGATGGGTACCGGCTGGCTCTGGGGCCTCTCTGGGTTATGAGGTGGGCTGGGGAACCCAGTGGTCACACAGCAGGGTGAAATCTATAAAGAAATAACAGAACAAATGATGATGGGGCTCCCTGTGACCCCCTTAGGCAGGAGCAAGAGCGATGGGTGCAGGCAGAGGGTGAGTGGTGCTGATGGAGTCGTGGCTGGAGCAGGCAGAAAGCAAAGGGACAATGTTCTCCAGGAAGCAACAAATTATAAACTGAGCTATTCAGTCCCTAGAAAGCTTACACATTTAATTATCTAGCCAGACCTTTGGGGAAAAGAATTAGAACAATAATTATCAATTTGTTCTTTGTATCCAAGGGCAAATTTAGCATTTAGAGGACAGAGTTGTTGCTTCCTTCTTTTTTCCCCCTGCTCTTTGTCATCCCAATGAGCAGAATGTACTTCAGTCTTTGAAGTGAATGATAACCTCCTCCTCTCTGGCCAGCAAAGCAGTTTCCTGGGAGAACACCCTAGGTGCCAGGGCATTTGCTAGGGATGGTGCTGAGAATGGAGCTAGTTTGGAAAGGAAGAGTTTTGTCCCAGGGGAAAGATGGGGGAGCCTGGCCCTCCTGCTGGTGCCTCCTCTGCAGCAGCAGCTTTGCCTGGAGCCTGATGTCACCCAATGCTTCCCAGAGATGCTGTCCCGAGGGGCTTAAGGACTGAGGGGCTCAGGGTGCTGCTCACTGGAGCCATCAGACACCCACCCAGCCTGAGCACCCCCCCCTCCCTGCTGTCCAAGCCCCTGTGCTCTCTATCACACGATTCCCTGCACATTGCCTTGTGATCGATTCCATCCCCTGCTAACAGCCCCCCTGCCATCAACCACATCCACAAAAACAAGGCATTTTATGTTGATTGTTGATCTATGGGAATTTCCAGACCGGCATTCTTTATTTATTCAGCATTATAATGGTAATTCAATATCGTAGCTATGTAAATTGAGGCTGGGTTTGTTGGGTTTTTTTATTATTTCTTCTGGGCTGGAAGCTGGGCAAGATGTGATTTTCTCTGATCAGAGAAATGAGGAGTTGTGTCCAAAGGGCTCTCAGTCCAGCACTTTCCCTCTCTGTTTGACTCCTTCCCCTGCTGGCAGCACAGAGCTGGGTGATGCTGGAAGCATCCCTGCTGTAGCTCCTCTGGTCAGAGTGGTCCTGACCCCATCCCCTGCCTGCAGAGACACAGAGGCCAAAGACCTCAACCCACATTCCTCAACACCTTGTAGTTACCTGCTCCTGACAGGCTTTAATTTATAGATAATGGACATTTTTTAAACGGTGATTATTTGAATACATCAGTTTCCACTTGACCTGTCTCAACAACTGCTTGATGGATATCCAACCTCTGTGGAAAAAGGAGCTTATCCTCCAGATCAGGGAGAAAGTGAGACATTAATAAGAAGTAAAAGTTAAATTCACAAGCAGAGTAATTTCTGGTCAGGGCTGGATGCCCAGGCTTCCCCACAGGAGACACGGGTCCCTCCTGGGCTGGTCCTGCTGCTCAGGTGGGCAAAGACAGCATCACCCAACCCATCCCCTCCTGCCTCAGGCTGGAGCTGTGTGCAGGCAAACGCTGCCTCTGCCATGCATGCTGGAGCCAGCCCAGCTCTCAGGGCTTATTTCTTCCTTTTGGGTCATTTTGAAAAGTATGGAGAGGATGAAGATGCTAAAGCTGGCCTGGAAAGCCTTCTGGAATCAGCTACGTTATTAAAAATGCTGCGTTTAATTCAGATTGATAACTGCACTAAAGTAGTGGATCTCCCCTTCTGTAATTGAGTTACACCTCCAGCATTGAAGTAAAAATGATTTTAATCAGTGGCAGTGTTAGGTGAAGTATGCTAAATTCCTGGTGTCAGTGCGAGTGCCTGGAAACATCAATTAGCATCAAACTCTGCTCTCTGCTCCCTCCTCCTGCTGCCCTCAGGGCCGGGGGCTCTGGATCACAGAGGGGCTCAGCACCACCAAAAGAACAATGTCAGGGCTGGAGGCAGCTCAGTCCCTCTCTCAGGAGGAGGTTCCCAAAGGAATCTCCTCTCTCTCTCCTCAGCTTCCCTGCAGCCACCAGTGTTCAGGAGCCAGACAGACGAGGTGGACACACAGCATCCCCCAGCTAAGGAAAAAAGCCCAACTGCCTTTCATTCTGACATCAGATAACCTTGATAAATTCTCTTATTAAATTTAATATCTTTGATCAATCACAGTAAAACTTGAGGAGATGAATTATTAAAATGAAGAATTGCTTTGTAGGCTTTACGGTTATTGTGCTACCTAAATTAAAAATGTAGGTGCTGTTATTTAAAAGAAAAAATATTCCCACTGTCCCTAACGCCACGTATATCATTTTAGCTCCAGCCAGAGATTTCCGATAAGCAGAAACCACACCATTCTCCTCACACACACTAATTATGCAGTCCCCTGATTCCCACTAATTATGATGCAAGGCACTGCACGGGTCCTCACTCCCTGGTACAGCAGAATTTGTCCCCTCACCCTTGACAGTGTGATTCCTGCACCAGGACCTCACACCCCTGGGTCGAGTGGGAGCTGGGACATTCCAACTCACCTTGCTTTGAGTCTTAAAGGTTTTGGAGGAAAATGCCAAGCTCAGAGCTGAGGGCACTGAGCCTTCTGTTCCTGCTGAGATGCAGAGGAGTTGGGTGAACATGAAGCCTGCTGGCTGGGGAGGTACTGAGACACATCCTGCATGAGACCCTGGGGGTCCAGGATGCTCCATAACTGATAAAACATTGATGCTGGGAGGACCCTTCCTTGGGGAAGTGCAGAGGGTTTCTTCAGTGCTGGGAATCGTGGGCTTTCTTCAGGATACAATTAAGGCACAATTCTCCCAGGCTGAAAGGCAAACCATCTCTGAACCCCTGCCTGCTCCTGAGGCCACACACATTTCCCACACTGCACAGGCTGAGCAGCAAGAGGCTGAAGCAGGGTCTGCAGCCTGGGGACAATTCCCCTTTTTCATCCCCTGCTGCAGAGGGTGTTCACAAAGCTGCAGATCTGTGGGGAGCACAGAGCAGGGGGATCAGGCCAGGGACACCCCACATGGGGACAGCAACCTCAGTGAGGTGTCCTGGGATCTGTCCTGGCTGCTGGAGGTTGGCACCTACCCTGGGGACCCTGAGCTTGCAAGCTGGTGGCTGGTTTTGGCTCTGTGGATGGGGTGACAGCACCCCACAGGTTTCCTGACATTGCCAGGGGATGCATCAGGGCTGTCAGGATCACAACTTACAAGCTTAACAGCCGAGAGTACGCAGAAAACTTCAGGGCAGAGAGAGCAGTTCCTCCCCTGAGGAGATCACAAAATGAGGTTTAATCTTCTCCAACCTTATTTCAGAAATCCAGGGCAAAAACATTTTGGGCTTTTCTTGTGAAAAGCCATAGAGCGACTTAGATTTTAGGGTCAGTGAGCAAAGAAATATCCAGGATCTGATGCGAGCTGCATGGAATCCCAGGACTCCAAACTGAGCTGGGGACATTGGCTACCATGGGTGAACCTCCTGGCCACAGCACCTCGAGAGCAGTGCCAGGACCCAGCCACGCCATGGGGACAGCAGGAGATGGGGCAGCAAGAGCCACCACATCCTGAAATGCCACCTGAATTCAGGGAGCTGGGGAACACACAGCTCCTTAGGCTTAGAAGTTGGCAGCATTACATAATTTTCCCCCACTAGATTGCAAAGAAAGACAATTAGAAGAGATTAAATCAAACATTTTTAAAAAGAAAGTGTTATTAGGCACACGCAGTGTTACCTTGTCAGGATGAGCTGCAAGGGCCCAGCGGGGCTTGGGGTGGATTATGTGTTTAGAGGGATAAAGAACAAATCCAAAGCTACAGTTCTGCACAAGGGAAAACCTGCAAGGATTTAAGTATGTGAGAGAAGCTGAGGTGCAGGCAGGAAATCACAATTACCTGCTGCTGCCTTCCCTGAAACTTTGCGGTGTCAGTTACAGGTTATTTTGGGAGAGAAGACACTGAACACAATGCTTCTGCCTTGGCCACCCTGCAGAGAGTCTCAGCAGGTGGGTCTTGGGGTAGGAGATCTGTTCCCACCATCTTCTCAGCTCAGGAAACATGGGCAATGTCAGAAGAAATAACAACCAGCCCAGCAGCCAGAGCCAAGCAGTGCAGCGAGCCTCCCTATTTCAGGCTACTTAATCAAAGCAAACTTCTACATTTCTCACCCATCATGAATTTTCTCCGCATCCTTAAAAACAGGTTTAAACTGCCAGGCTGCAGAGATTTTTTTTTTCCCTCCCACTGCTTCCTCAGTGTTGGTTCTTTCCATCACAGCCTGTCAGTCCTCCTGCTCTCAGCCCTTCAGCAGTGATGTACGAGTGTGGCTCCAGAGGACCTCTGGCTGGAGACAGAGCTGCCGTGATGGATGGGCTCAGGGTAGGTTCTCCTGGAGCTCCAGAGCTCTGCCCAACCCTGGAGCTCTGCCCAGAGCTGCACTCCCAGTTGGGGCTGGCAGGGTGTGATGGGCAACACCTCGACAAGGAGTTGGGTGATGCTGGAGGAGGCAGGGATGGGGAGCCCGGGGCCAGGTGCTCCCTGCTAGCTTTGGGCAGATAACCAAACCTCCCAGAGCTGGGATCACCTCCCACTCGGTGGGATGGAAAAAGCAGCCAGCCCCCAGGAAATATTATCATTGTATTGACTCCTCTGGCACATGAAATTAATTTGGTATTTGTTTGAGCTGTGATGGGTTTTAACCTATAGTAGCAGCAAGCTTCTGCCAGCCCTCGGCAGTTTAACAGCTAAAGAGTTTGATTAAAAAATTTCATAGCCCCCAAATGATGGAACAGCTTCTGTCCACAATATATTAAGCTTCTGGCATTCAGATTTACATGCAGTGTTAACTTCCTTTAGATGAAAACATTTGTTTCCTTTCCTACATCCCGAGCAGAGCAGCCGCATCTTCTACTTCATGCCCAGCCCTGGTTTTACTGCACATGTCTTTGGGAAGGCAGGTTCCAGCTGCCCCAGCTCAGTTATTTGAAAGAGCAGAAAGAAAGAGCAGTTCCATCTGGGGGGGGGACAGCTTGGTTAGCAGCTGTGTGAGCTCCAGAAAGGGTCTGCCAGGATTTTCCCAGGAACACCAAAGTGAGCAGCTTCCCAGTGGGAAGCTACTGGGGAGTCCTGTGTCACCAGTTTCTTGTTGGGCCAGTTCAGCTATTGTATCCAGGCTTGGCTGAGGGATGTGACCAGTGGCCTCTCTGCCACCCTGCCAGGTTATACATCCACCCCCTTCTCAGGAGCACCTTGTAGGAACCTCAATAAACTCCTGCCACTGACAGACCCCATAAATCTTCATTACCGTTTGCCTCAACCAATTTGCCCAAGGTTTCTCCTTTCCACAGGAGTTCCCAAAGTAGCCATAACTCTTCTCCAGGTCAAGGAGTTAATCATATTTTATAGCAGGTGGACACATTCAGTTCATACATTAGTGCCCAGCCTCATGATTTTAGGCAAATGTTGTGGCTGAGGAACACCCTTGGCCTGGCAGCCACAGCCAAGAGCTGGCAAAGCCAAGGGACAGACTGAAGAGAAAGAGGGAGGGGAAAAATTGAGGGCATTGACTCAGGTTCCTTGCCCGAGGAAGGACATTTTCAGCAGTTAAGATCTCTGCCTTGGCCAGGAGGGGCACCCGCAGAGTTCTCCTTCACTCATCTCCAGAGAAAGCAGCATTTCATTTCCCATCACTCCTAATCCTCTTACTCCTGTGGACTTTGCAAGGGGGGATGTTGAGCTGTTTTGAGCTGTATCATAATGTCAGGCAGAAGCGTGGGCTTGAGGCTCTGTTGTAGGACTTAATAGAGATTTCTGTCACCCTGGAGAAGCTTGGGAAGAAGGAAACGTCCCCCCCCTAAAGAGCAGCCCAGCAGATGCCAGCTGTGGCTGGGCCCCCAGCTTGGGACAAGGCAGGGGACTTCAGTACCAAGTCCATGAACATGCCAGAGAGTGAAAGGAAATTGCCAATTATCCTCAGTGACACTTTATTAGTGAAGAACAGTTTGTTCTTATGCTCTGACTGCCTTTTGTTAGAGAAGAAACTATGAAATACACTGTGAAATACCTAGTGTGCCTTTCTGGAATAGTAATTCACAGTCTGTGTTCATAAATTCACGTTTTGCTAAAAAAGGGGGAAAAAAGCAGCAGGAGATCTTGGGTGATTTATAACACTCACTCTGTGCTATTGCTCCCCATCCGTCCTGATGCTGCTGCTTGGGGATTTGGAACCAGCACGGAGACAGCAGTCAGTTTGCAGTCCTTCATTGCAGTTGTTTAGGCTCCATCAGGCTTTTCAAAGCTGCAAAACAGTTTGGAAAACACATAAGCCCACTTCTGAAAGCTGGAGGTAAGCATCATATCCCTGGAACTGCATTTACACCCATTTTGATATACTGTCCAGTTAAGGATAACCAACAGAACTGGGAAAGCTGCACCAAAGGGCTGCTTCCATCATGACAAACCTGAGTTTGTCATCACCCACCTATACTCTGCCTAGAGGAAAATCTCAATTCATTTGTAGTTAGGGTTTGTCACCGTTCCTGGGACTTAAAGCTTTATCACTCAACAATAGAAACCACATTTCTTTCCCTCAAGGAGGCTTTGACCCATTCTGAAGCTCTGCCATGGGTCTGGTGTTCAGGACTCACAAGAGGTCTTTGTGCACAGGTGGCTTTTCCCAGGTCACAGCTATTTCACCTGGGACAGGGAAAAAGAAAAAAAAAAAAAAAAAAAAAAAAAAAAAAAAAAAAAAAAAAAAGGGGGGGGTGGGCTCCACTTCTGCATCAAGGAGACACATTTCCAGGGCAAAGGCAGCTTCATCTCCCAGCTCTTCTTTTCCCAAAGGCAAACAGCAGGACAGCTTTCTCTGTTTGCTTTCTCTCCTGCTCACAAAAATTGAATTATTATCCCTGCAATGATATTCTTAAGGTTAAGAACAAATATATATAAGAACAGCGCTGAAAATCTGTCCACTCTGGAGTCAAGAGAACAGCACAATATTTAAAGCTGCCTTAACAGTTTCGCTCTCTTAATGGTAACATTTGTCATTTCATTGGCACCGAGTGCTCTCATCAAGCTGTTATTTTAAGATGAGTTGCTGTGCCAGGTCTGAGGAGTCCCCACTTAAAGCCACAGAATGAGAGCTGTGCCCAGGTGAGGTGGCAGCATCCCTTGGTGCTTGCTCTGAACACCCACCAATGCTCCTCTTCCCAACAGGCAAAAAGGGGAGCACCCCGCCACCCCACTCAGCCAACCCCACCTCCTAATATAGCTGTAATAAACCCAAATTAGGATTTATTACACCAGGCAGACGTTTCTTCAATACCTTGAGTCAACAGCCTCGGTGTTGGTTTTGAACTCCAGTTCAATTTGCACTCATTGCAATTTGAAACTCAGCACTGTGATTAATCACCAACCCGGAACATCTCAGGGCTGCAAAACTGGGGATTAATTAGCAAAGGGCATTTGAGGGCATGGTTGAGCAGCTCCAGTAATCAGAACCACCACATCCTGGGGTCTGCCAGGGTGTCCCTAACCTGCTGGGGAACACTCACCTCTCTTCCTTGGCTGCTCTGAGCTGCAGGAGGGACAGGAGTCTATTCCTGGGGTGCAAGGATGCTCTCAGCCAAAAATAACTTCAGGGCAAGGATTGCTCCCTGCAAGTAACACCAGAGACCCCTCCCAGGGACTATTTGTATCCCTCTCCATTAAGTGATTGACCCACCCACTCTACTCCCCTCCCTCCCTGAACACATTTCATCTGGCTCTGGTGGTTAATGAGGCCAGGTTTGCCTCTGCATTAATTGGAGCTCCCCTTTGCCTGGGCCAGGCTTTGTTGGAAAGAAAAAACTCCAAAGCTGAGGAATGCCTTTAACCCCTCTGGATGAGGCAGAGCAGTGAGAGCTGCCCCTGCCAGGGCTCCCAGGGCATCCTCCCAGCCAGGAAATCAAATGATTAACTAAGAGATGGTGGCTCCTGACAAAAAAAAAAAAAAAAAAGAAAAAAACCCAAACTTACTGCAAAGTATTTGTCATTTAGATTTGTGCTCCAAATGTTTGGAAGCTGTCCCAGATTTCTTCTCCTTGCGAGTGGATCCCCCTCATGTTCCCTGCTGCCCAGCTTCACCTCCCCTCCTCCTGCCCCACAGCCCAGGTTTGGGTGGCTGGAGTGAGGAGGAGGGAAATGCAAACTCCTGAGTGGGTAGGAAGAGGAGACAGGGGATAAAATAAGCCTTTGTGGGCCCTGCTTCCAGCTATAAACAGCGTAAAGTTTCTTTTCCCAGGCACAGAAGGAGTGCCCGGGGTGCAGGAGCCAGAGCTGGGGACACGAGGATGTCAGGGATATCACTGGCAGGGCTCTGCGTGATGCATGATTGCTCCCACTGAGCCTTTATTAACCAGATCCATCATCTGGGGGCAGTGCAAAAATCAATAGGTGAGGGCTGGAGTTATGGGAAACAATCCTGGAGCTGGAGCCACCTCCTGCCACCTTCCCCAGCCACCGCCGGGGCCTCTGCAAACAAACTGTGCATCTTCCTGCCAGAAACCCTGAGTGAGGGAAGGGTTTATTTTACAGGGGTTTGTGGAAGCTTTTGGACAGAGTGCAGAGCCTTTTCCTGCTGGCAGGGCAGCAGCCAAGCGAGGCTCCAGCCCTGCCACTCAGTCTCCAGCCCTGCCACTGGCTTCACTTGGGTCTGGGGTGCCAGTAGTTACACAAGAGCCTAATCTTTGATTCCTGGTCCACCACAGATCTTGAATTTTTAATGAAGATATAAATTAGAATCAAAGTTAATACACCAACAGGCAAGATTAGTGTCCAGAGGTGGTGTCAGTCTAGACAGTTTTATTGAAGTTTTCATATTCTCTTCACCTCTATCTAGTCTTGCAGTCATTATGATTAGGAAGAGGAAAATACCAGGCTGGGGAGATGATCAGTGCCTGGAGCAGTGCTATGGTGAGGGTTCGCATCCCTGTCCCCTGTACTTGGCCTCTCCTATGCCCCCCTCCTTCTTTGCCATCCTGCAGTGGGTGGGCACCAGCAGCCCCTGCCTCTGGGTTACTGGGCCCACACCCACTGCTGCAAATGTTAATAATGCCCTTAAAAACCCCAGTGCAACCAGAATGTCTTCATTTGCTGAAAATATCTGCACCTCCAGCAGCTCTTTCAAGGACATCTTTTAAAATGGAAATTAAACTCTGAGCAAAGCTTAATTTGCTGAAAATAACTGTAGAGGCTGAATTGTTTTGTGCTGGAAGAACAAACAAACAAATGGAAGAAGCGAAGTCCGGGTGAGGAATGCAAGCTTCCCGTGACACTTTTTAATAAAGAATTATGGATGGAGTCATGGCAGGAGTACATCCTATTGGTATTGTAAAACATGTCTGCGTGCTGAAACAATTGCATCACCCACCCGAGACCCAGCAGCCCGCGCCGGGTTATTAATGAGCTCTTTGGTGGGGCTTTCTTTTGCAGAATTCCTAATAACTGTTTAATAAACATGTAAATCTGCATCCATCCGTTCTCCCAGTGCATGCCAACCAATCCCAGTGCTCTGCTGGGACCCTTGCAGCCCCTTCCCTGCTCCTTTCCCTGCTTGGCCATGGGATGCCCTGTGCAGGGAGAAGGGAGGTGGAACCCCAAGACCTGGGGCCCTATTGATCAGGGACACACTTAGAGTTTCACCAAACTGCTGCTTCACAGCCTCAGCTCCAGGCAGTAGGAACCTGACAATAACACTAAAGTGTCAGGGGGTTGTTGGTAAAACCCTGCTTCTTGTGGGCTGTAAATGCAGCACAGGCACTTCCACCTTTCTCACCCAGGCAGCAGAACCCCCCCACACTGAGCTGGGGGGAGAGGCAAGGAAACATCCTGGGTCTGCTGCTCCCCCCAGCCTTCCCAAGCAGCTCATCACAATTCCAAAAGTGTCGGTGCCCAAGGTGTCCCTGAGCTGGCCTGGGGTCTCCTGGCCATCCAGCCTCCTCCTGGGGCTTGTGGCCAGGCTGAACCTTTCCCCCTGCACTTTGCAGTGATTCCAAGAGACTAATCAATTATTCTTTATGAGGTTTATTTCTTTCATTAGTCATTTCTTCAATGCTTTCAATGTTTCATTAGTCTCCTCTCAAGTTACAGTGGATTTCGAGTGCTGTGTGGCAGAGGATAATTCATTTTATTAGGTCATTTATTTTCTGGGTACATTTTTAAAGGTCAATTAATTCATCTAAATGGAGGAGGAAGTATAGAACACCATATAGTGCCTCCTTCCACCACTGCCAGATATAGCCTGGCCTTAGTTTACTGGCCCAGGTAGGGAGGGAAGGATGAAGAGAAGTGAGTGCCACATATCAGTGTGACATTTGAACAGGGAATTATGCTTCCATAAGCTGCTTTCAGGAGTATATTCACGAGCTCCTTTCTAGGGATGAGGAGTTGCTTAGCCCCAGCCCTCACTCAGGGCATTGCCTGTGCTGGGAATCACTTCTGTGCCATGAAATCAGGATGGGGAAGCCCTGGGGGTCGTTGCCATCAACAAGACTCGATATTGACACGCAGGGATTCAAACCCATCATTTTATAAATGTTTCCACCAAAGTGGTTTATTCTGTTCCAGGGCCATGATCATTGTGAACGTCGGGAAGCAGTTCCTTGTGTGGGTCTTCCCATTAATTTCATCTGATGGACCTGGCAGGGTGTGAGGCTGCTGAGGAGCATGGGGGGGACCTGATACCATCCCTGCTGGAGAAAATCCAGGAGCCATTACCCCCCCACAGCTCCCACAAAGACCAGTGGAGGCCACAGGGCAGCAAAAGCCAGAAAATCCATTGCTACCACTGCCTTTCATGTTTGTATTTACATTTTTATTGATGCCTACAGTGTAAAACACCCATTATTTTAACTGGAAAATCCATTGAGTGATCTACTAAATCTTCCTTTAAAAAAGGCAGCACGGGGTGGACAGCACCAACAGCTCAATGGTGAGATGTAGAAGAGGGGATGCTCCTTGTGCCAACCTTGCTCAATCTTAATTAAATGTGTTGAAAAACTTTGCTGAGGGCTCCTTAAAAACCCCAGACAACCCAAGAGGATGGTATCTGCAGCAGGCACAGCTGCTGAGGAGGATGGTTCTGGAATCGCCATTAAAAAAAGAAAAAAAAAATATATAATTGTTTTTTTCTTTTTCCAGTATAGGAATGATTTCAAAAACTCTAGTGATGCAAGGCAGGTTTCAAACCACTTATTAAATAATGCAGAGCAAGAGTTACAAATTGATGTTAAACTTTATTTTCCTTGGCCTCCTGAGAGGCCACTTGGCTTGTTACAGCCCATGTGTCAAGAGCCATAAGACTTGCAGCCTGTTAATGCTTATCAAAGCTCATGTTAGATCTCCTTCCTTTCATCTCCTTTCCCATCCCTGACTTTTTCAGTGCATAAAATGTTTTGTTTTTTCTGGAGGAGTCCCTGTGGCAGGGACTGGCACTGCAGCAGCTGCCGGGAGCTCCGCACCTTATGCACAGACCCACCCTCATCCCCTGGGGATTTTCTTGGGAAGAGATGCCTAAAAATGGAAAGGGTTGGAGAGTGGAAAGCAGACAGACCTTGCCTGGCAGAAGCATCTGCTTGGAGGTGATGCTGAAGCTTTGGGGGTGCGTGAGACAAGGACCAAAACCTCTGTCCATAGGTTTTCTGCCAGCTCAGAGGGAAAAGTCCTCTGAAACCTTCCCTGAACTCCCTCTGAAACCTCCCTGAAACCCCTCTGACACCCCTCTGAACCCCTGGGTGGCTCCTGAGGGTGCTGCTGCAGAGCTGGAATCCTTGTAGCTGTATCACAAGTCCCCTGCAACATGCTTAGGTTTTGAACAGGCTGAATAAATATTAATAAACCACCGAGAACATGTGCACCACAGAAAAGCAGAGGATAACAGATGGTCTGTACTTAGCCGTAAAATTATTTCCAGCTAAGGAGCCAGGCTGGTAGAAGAGACCACGCGAGCTGCTCTCCGGGCTCCTCAGACCAGGGGATGGGAATGCTTTGATGAACTCCAGCCCATCTGCTGCTCTCCAGGGCTGGCAGCAGGATGGGCTGGAGATGGGGGGAGCCCTGGGAAGAGGCACCGTGCATCACCCAGCACCCACCACCAATGCCCAGGGCACCCAGCACCCTGTGTGGTGAAGCATCCTCTGAATTATCAGGGGGGCCCGAGGACACCCGGGGCTGTCAGGAGCTTTCCTGGCTCTTGTAAAGCACTTCCTGAACTCTGTGACTGGGAAAAAGGTGAAAATGCATCAAGAGCTTTCTAAATTTATTGTCTGATTTCTTTCAGAGGGGCAAATAATGCAGGGAAGGTGGTCTGGCCACCCCCAGGCATCGTGTGGGGGAGATCAGAAGGCTGCTGGGTTCACTGTGAGTGTGTAGGAGACAAGGAAAGAAGAGGAGAGGATGGCATTCACAAATTGGAGCTGTTAAATCTAAAGCGGGGGAACCAAACAGGAGGTAATTGAGCTAAGCACTCATTGCAAGAATGGGATTTAAATTCCAGCAGTCAGCAAGAAAGTTTTCATAGACAGAAATACCAACTGTTCAGGTGGAGATCTTAAAGATCTCTGCAGAAGGGAATGATGAAAGAATTGCTTGAACACATTCAGGGCCCATTGTTCAGGGAAATAAAGCAGAAAAGAGAAGGAAAATAGGGCTGCTCAAAGAGATGAGAGGAGCAGAGGAAGCAGAACAAAAGCCCAGAGCTCGGGTACCCAGATCATCTGCTCCTCACTGAAGAGACTGAGCAGGGGCAAGGCAGGAGGTGGCTGCTTGATCCCCCATTATTAAAGCTGAGATAAACAAACAAAGGGGCAGGGGCTGGGGGCTGATAAAGCAGATCAGGCTCTGGAAACGGCTCTTGGTGTGCAGCCACTTCCTCAGAGGGCTTAACCTCTCTGGGCTCTTCCTAATGAATCTCATCCTGGCCTCCAGGGCTGCTCAGATGCAGGAGTAGAAAGGCACTGGCTGAGATGGGCCAGCACCAGCACCAGCACCAGCACCAGTACCAGGACCAGCACCAGCACCAGCACCATCACCTCCCAGAGTAGCAGCACCTCTCTGGCCCCAGCTGAAGCCCTCTCTTACCGGGCTGTTTACTCTTCTGGGCTGTGCTTATTTCCAATTATGACTCAGTTTATTGCAATTAAGTGCCACTTACACTTCAATGTAGTTATCCAGTCCAATACTCTTAATTAGTTTGTAAAGTATGAGAAGTCAATTTTAATTATTTCCAGTGCGTTTCGGGGAAATCTCTATTGAATATTTTGTGATTTTGCTCCAAGCAGCATCCCTCCCTTTGCTTCCCCAGGGGCCATTTCCTTTCCTCACGTTTCCAGTTGCCCACTGGTGGAGCCCAGAGCCAGCGTGGGGATCCAGTGGAGCCAAACCTGAGCCATGGGGATCCAGTGGAGCCCAGTAGCAGGAGAGAGGGGAAGAGGGAGAGAGGGAGCATCCCCTCGGGTGGGCAGCAGGCAGGGAGGCAGCCACCCCAGGTACCAGGGGAGCTCTGAGCTGATAATGATCTGCAGTCCTTTTCTTTCTTTTTTTTCTTTTTTTTTTTTTTTTTTTTTTCCTTCTTTTTTTTTTTTTTTTCCCTACTTTTATAATTGCTTCATTTTGCACAGAATTTAATTACAGGAATCCAGACGGGGAACTCGCTGCACGGTTGGGTTTCATGTGGCTTGCCTGCTTCGTGGTGAAGTTGTCTCTGAGGATGTGGGACACGAGTGTCACAGGGCCATGTCCCACCTGAGAAGCAGAGCCCCTGGTCCAGCCCAGCTGGGCTCCTGCATCTCTGCCCCAGCATCCCCCACAGCCAAATCCCACACTCTTCCAGTGCCACTTTTCCTTACTTATTCCGTGCACATCTGAGCCCGAATTGATTTGCCCCAGCTCCTTCTCAGTGTGAGTGGCACCAGCTAAAATTAATTTTGTGCAGAAAAATCCCTCTTTTAAACCCTGTCTCGCCAAAACAAGGTTCAGCTAATCCTTAGCAGAGTGCAGCTCCTGAGCTCCCGAGGGGCTGCTCTGCTGGGAACTGCTGCATCCAGCAGGGACCCACACAGAATTCCGTGACTCCCAGGCTTTGGGAAGGGGTGGATGGGGTCAGGTGAGCTTGGATTGAAGCAGGGATCCCATCGGGGCAGCAAAACCTGTGGGTCAGGATGCACTCAGCATCTTCACGTGCAGACAAATGCTCCTTGCTTCATCTCCGAGGGCTGGGAATGCCCAGCAGCAGAATCTCCCCTTTAGTATAGCAAAATAACACCAAAAAAGATAAAGCAATTCTCATCGCTGACGGAAGATGAATCCTCCTTTCTCCTCATTATAAAATACCTATTATCTCCCTTCATCTCCTAGCTAACAGTGTTATTTCAGTTTAAGAGTGTATGAGAAATGTAAGGAAATATAATAAAAGAGCCGTGGATGCACTATTTAATGTCAGAAAGACAGATGCTTCAATTAGGCAGACAGGGCTATTTCTTCCCAAAATAGATAAAGATGAAATTTTCATAAGCTGCTGCTGTTTGTGTTTACGATACAGTCCTGTTACAAGCTTTCATTACAATATAAATTAAAATCAAACTATTTCGCCGGAAACCCGAACGGACTTACCAATGATTTCTCAAAGCACCAAACCCTGCCACAGCCCCAGCACAGAACAGAGGGGCTCCCTCCCCCCATCTTGTGCCAAGAGCACTGGGAGAGGTTCCCTCTGTACCCTGGGGGGGTTCTGGCCCCTTGGCCACCTCACTGGTGGTGCCCACCTCTGAGAATTTGATGCTCCAGGTCCCTGGGAGCCCTTGAAATTCCTGAAGGTCTTCCCTTTCCAGTGCTGTGTAGTTCTGAGAAATGTTTGTACAGTAACTGGGTTAAGGAAGAGTCAACAGAAAAGTTCTGTTTGTGTTTACTCTGGAATTATATGTATAGAGTGAATTATGCATGAATTTAGAAAAAAAAAAAAAATCAACATGAGCAGCACTGTAAACACACTGGCTTTGCCAGAGCTCTGGAAAGGGGGGAATGTGGAGCTGGAATCAGGGTTGGACAGGTGCCAGGATACAGGTGCCATGCTGTGCCATGCCACAAGCCAGGCACAGGGCTGTGGAGGGTCCCAGCCCATCAGCAGCTTCTGTGCTGTCTCTGCACTCCCGGGTGGCACTTGGGCTCTTGAGTTTATTCAAGGTTTGAGCCTGGTTTCAATTGCTCCCCTCCTGTATGTTGTAGCCACTTAGTCTGTGTCTGATTTGTCACATAGTGCTGAGGATGTTTTGGTAACTAAGCTCTATAAACATTATTTATTATTATATATCAGCCAAAACAAGCATTACTCTATTTATTAATCACTTTTCAAATTCAAAGGAAACATCTGTGCAGATTTGCAATTAAGTGGGTTTATGGCTCGAGCGAGATTTCCCTAGAATTTCTATAAATAGATCCAGCATTTATTCCTCATTGTCTTAATATTTCTGTACAATGATGATCATCACAGGCATCCTCCCAGCCTGCCACAGCCCATTCCCAGCCCTGTGACCCGGCTGCATCCCACTGGGAGGATGCCCTGATGCACAAACACCTCTCCAAAGGCATTCCCAGCCAGAGAGAGTCCTGTGGGAAGCTGTGTGGTTTTAACATCCCCATCCCTGCAGCCACATCTGGTCACCCTTGGGATCCCCCCAGAATCTGCTCGGAATTCAGCCCCAGCCTGGAGCTGCCACCAGCAGCCCTGTGTTCCCACAGCCTTGAGGGTGTTCCAGGCTCCCCATGCTCCTCAAGGACACTGCTGGTCCCCTGATGGAGCCCAAAGCACCCTGTCCCTGGTACAAGATGCACATTTATAACCTGGCAGCATCCTCAGGGACAGAAATTAAAAATGAGGTGTTACAACTCAGCAGTTTCAGACAGTTCTCAGACTTAATAGATTTGTTAATGATAAATACATTAATGCCATTAAGCATTTCAGAGAACAAGAGGATGATGGAGTGCAGGAGAGGCCTCAGGACATCTTGATGGCTTAATTGCAAGGCAAATACTTCTTTCTGATGGATGGCAAGGGTCTGCCTGCGCTTCCCCAGCACGGAAACAAACACCTTGGCCCCAAGAATGTTGCTCCCTGGCCAAGAGTTTTTGCTCTTGTCCCTGCTCCAGCATGGGGGAGCAGCTTATAATATCATCATCTCATTTTACATCTCCTCTTCTTGCACCCCTAGCAGTCTCAGCCCTGGCCATGGCACTGGCAGCTCCAGCAGCTCCGGATGTATTTTGAAAACCTGCACGCCTGGGAACTAAAGTGTTTCTAAAGGCACTGGGAAACAGGCTCCATATTTCAATGATTTCTTCCATTTTGCTTTTAGGTCTATAAATCACTCTCTTTTAGGAGGAATTTCCATATTCTGGCTGTGCTCTGCTCCGCCAGTGCTCCCCTCCCAGCCCGCCTCTAACCTGGTTTGCTACCTGCAGACTCAACTAACACATTTAACCTTTTTTATGAGGCGTATTTATTGCTTTCAGGGGCCACCTTTTCCACATCTCCTCCAAACAGACATTTGTCTTTTTGAGGTTTCCAGTGCAAAGCCTGACAATCAATAGTGCTGAAGGTGTTGCAGCTCTCCCAGCACCTGGGCTCCGTCCTGCTTGGGCTGAGCACCCCAGGCACTGGCTGCATTGGGGTCCCTGTGATTTATCCTGGATGATCACCAGTTCAATTTGCCCAAAGGAACCACTCTTAGGAATGGCTGTAAGTGGGGCTATAAACATATTTCATACTCTTCTCCTGCAGTGGAAGAGGTAAAACATAGAGCGGATGGCTCTGTTCTATCCGCTGCTGGGTATTCTCGCTAAGGTTTATTCCAGGAGTCCTGTGCAAAAACCACTTGGTGCAGGGAGGGGATAAACCTGCTTCTGAAGTAATTGAAAATCATTTTTTATTGGCAGAGAAACCGTTTGAGGGAGACTTCCGTAAAACAAGGGTGGGATTGAGATAGGGTTTGTAGGGTGCACTGGGAATACCATGCAGGGAGGGAGGCAGAGCTGGGGCAAACCCAGGACTGAGCCTTTTTGGGTGCCCTGAGACTCCTCTCCCCCAGTGTCCCCACATGGTAGCTTGAACTTTTTTTTACACCATCTTCTAGAAGCAAAGCTGAGAAGATCAGTACTGTCCATGGGAGCCTGTGTTCCTGGTCCCGAGATATGGACAGCATGGGGAAGTGCAAGAGAGATGGCAAAGATCAGGAGGGATGGGGAAGGCAGCCGGGTGGGTCTGCTCTTGGCCCAGTGACATTCCCCGGGCCTGTCTCTGGCTTGAGTGTGAGCACAGAGAGCAGCTTGCAGGTGACAGAAGCGTGCAGCCCCCGTGCAGTGGCAGCGTGCAGCTCGTGTGTAAGGAGAGCGTGCAGCCCCCGTACAACGGCATCGTGCGACCGGCGTGCAGCGTGCGTGCAAAGAGAGCGCGTGGCTTGCGTGCGGTGGCAGCGTGAGCAGAACACCCGGACGTGTCCAGAGCTGCAGGAAAAGGCTGGGATTGCTCAGGCCTGATCCACGTTCTTGCTGCTGCGTGGCTGGCGGCACGAGCAGGGTGAAAGTCAGTCCTGGTGCAAGCCAGGGCCATCTGCTCAAAGCGGGCAGTGCCACTTACTGTAATCATTCGCTCGGAGTTAATTTCTGCACGGAGTTCTGTTTCCTCCCAGGAGAGGGCAATAACACACGCATGCCATGGCCAGCCTGCATGGCTCCTGGCTCCAGAGGCACCCCTGGGAGCAGGGAGCAGGATGGGACCATGCCACCCACTTGCTCTGCTCCTGCTGCGAGTCCTGCACCGGCAGCACCGCTGCAAGCAAATCAAGTTATAAAACAAAGCTGTGCTTGTCTCTGCTGAAGATGGCTTCAAAATCCCCAAATGTGTGTGCTTTATCAAATCCACAGAAATTAAACCAGCCTGTTCTCCGGAAATCATCCATTTCCCAGACAGAGGGATGAGGGCTCCTGGCATCTGCCCAGCTCCTGGTTAGCAAGCAAGCCTTGGGTATGAGGCAGCCAGATCCGACACGAATTATTTGTGCAAAGCTGGAGGATTTCATCTCAGAGGAGCTGCCAAAGTGGGAAGTTTTAATAAGTGAAATCCTCAAACATAATTAAGCAGTGAAGGGATTGGTGCTGCAGACTGAGGGCTGAGAACAGGAGCTGGGACCACAGCCGGTCCCTTGCTGGGAGGAGCTGAAAAAGTCAGTGCGGAGGAAGCTTCAAGCAAAGCAAATCTGCAGCGGCCCTTCCAGAGCTAATTAGTACAGAATGTTTGGGAAGTCGATAAGGAGGAGTCCTGCAGAATGCCCTGGTTTGGGATCAGGGGGTGTTTGGCTGCTGGTCCCCACCGGGCACAGGAGAGCCAGCGCAGTTTATCACCACCCTGGCTGTCAGCTCCAGCAGTTCCCCAACGAGCAGAGTTCCTTAAAGACCTATATTAAAGCAATCATGTCGTCTTCTCTCCTCTGCTCCAGTGACAGTTTCCCCCTGACACCACCGTTATTGGAAGCTATATTCGTGTCACATCAGGAGTACAGATCCACTCTCTGGAGAGTCCTTCTTCACTGGAAGTGGCATCTCTGTCGTGTAGTCCGGAGAGAAATCAATGTGGAAACAAGTCAGGGATCAGCAGACAAGGCTGATAACTCTTTCCAGCTACACTGGCATGCCTCATTCCGGGCTCTTTAAGGGGAGAAATGGTAGAGGTGCTGAGGATGCTGGAGGTGGACAGGGGGAACTGGGCACTGGGGCTTCCTTGCTGCCGGGTTTCTGCTCTTCCCACCCGTACCTGCATCTCCCAGGGCTGCAATATTTCATATCAGGAGGTCAGGTGCGCTCGGGGTGAATTTCTTTGTGGTCAGCAAGCCTTCCTTTCAAACAGCAGGAAGCACGTAGTGAACTACAAGAAAAAGGATCAGATTTTCTCCTTCATTGAAACAGTTGAATATTAGCTCCTGCTACATAAGACCAAGTAAGGATAAAGGGTCATGTTTCCATCAGATCTTCTTAATTGGGCTTTTTCCTGAAAGCACAAAATCAATATTTTCATCTACATGTCCCCAATAAGCTATTTGGGTCTCCATTAATAACACAAATCTGGCCTCTGTGTACGCAGGCTGATGGGGCTCCAGTGATGTGTGAGCAATCAAAGGCTTTGGCACCTGAGCAAAAAAAGCCTGTTCTGAGCCTGTCATCCTCAGTCAATATCTGCCAATTCCTAAGAAATTTGCCACCTTGAGGTAACCAAAGTGACAAAACAGGCACAATGAGAAAAATTAAACTCAGACCGAGCTGGGAAAAAGGCCATTTGTCTCACTGAAAACATTATCTGCTCTAATGGGAAGCTTTGTTTAATTTGGCTTTGAAATTGAATTCCTTTTTCTTCCTGGAGAACTGTTATTACCTTAATTCTCTGCTTTGAATAAGACCATTTGTGTGGTCAGATACAGTTGGTTTGTAGGGCAGCAAACCCTCTGAGTGACACCTCCATCACCCACTCCGGCAGCGCTGGGCAAGCACCTCTGTCAGAGCCCTGCAGGCTTTCCTCATATTGATGCATTTTCACCCTTTTCATTTCCCCTTTGCTTGGTGATCTTGCTATTTATGAAAAGTGAGTTTCCCACCCCCCCTGCTACCCCTTTTCACCAATTTTTTTGCCATCTGGCTGTAGCGTGGCTTATTTGGGGACTGGCAATAGAGGGAAGACAACAGCGTAATGAGAGCATTGCATCCCAATTTCTAAGTGTGGCCAACAAGATCAGTCAGGCACTTTGGAAAAATCAAGAATTTTATCTCCAATCAGCCAGCTTTTATCTGCGTAGGAATAAACAAGGCTGAGGAAGCTGGTGGTAGCAACAGCTGCATCGTAACTCAGCCCCAAGGCAGACCCTGCTGCTGGAAGTAAATAATTGATCTCAGAAAAATTCTGCTTAGGCAAAGCCATTTCAATTACCTGGCAGATGACGATGAGTGCTGAGAGAGGTTAATGGCTCTGAAATATTTAAGGAGAAGATGTTTGCCTGGGCACACCATAGTTTGTCTTTCATTTACCCAGCAGAGGGAGATTATTTGAGAAGAGGCAGGAAGGTGGGACCGGCCCGGCCCGCTCTGCTGGGACCCCTTGGGCTGCCCTTCTCACCAGGAGGGCAGCCAGGGCTGGAGGCTTTTCCTGGGGATTTGTCTCTAGAGCAGCAGCAGTCAGGCACTTCATGGAGCTGGGCAAGTCAGACAAAAAAGGGAATTAGTGAGGTGGTGCTGTCAGCATGCCCAGGGACACCAAAAACCTGGGCATTTAGCATCCTGGGCTGATGGGCAGGGAGGGCAGTGCTGTGGTGTGCTGTGCCATGCTTTGCCATGCTGTGCCATGCTGTGCCATACTTTGCTATGCTGTGCCATGCTGTGCCATGCTTTGCCATGCTTTGCCATGCTGTGCCATGCTGTGCCATGCTGTGCCATGCTTTGCCATGCTGTGCCATGCTGTGCCATGCCATTCTGCATTGTGCCATGCCGTGCTGTGCCATGCCGTGCTGTGCCATGCTGTGCCATGCTGTGCCGTGCTGTGCCGTGCTGCTCACTATCAAAGCCTCAGTGGTGATCACTGCAGTGGGATGCTCGGAGATCGGCTCTGGTTTTGCGAGAGCTTTGATCATAATACCTCAGCTGTGGGAACTGTGTGGTTGGTTCCCTTTGTTTCGGTTAACTTCCCTTTCTTCACTTTCATCCTCATAAATAATTTATTCTTGTTTGTTCTATTCGCTTTCATTTTTTTTTTTTTCTTTTATTCTGCATTAAAATTCTGCTTCAGTGGCTCGTGGAGAAACTTTGAAGCTCTCCCTCCCTGTCCTCAGCCTTTCTGGAGGAGCAAATTCCTCCCCAGTAGGGTCATGGGGAGGGAGACACTGAAGTCCCCTGCTCCCAGCTGCTCTTTGCCAGGTGAGCAGGGACAGACAAGAGCTGTTGTGCTGGGTCACAGGTAGAAGGATGGCCCTGCCAAGGAGCTCACCATAAAGATGGAACTATTTCTGTCACTGGAACATGTTCTGCTTTGGATGTGCTGGGTCAATAAAAGCCTTCTCTAAGGAGGGATTGCTTCTCTGATGTTGAAAAGATTTTAAGTTTTCAAAGCACAGCTCAGATTCAGTGGACAAAAATGACATTATGCCCAGCTGCTGGGAAGGGCTTTCAAACCCACAGCATCACTTGTCCCTTGTCATAACAGCTGTGGTCCTCAGCCTGCTTTTCCTCTCCCTATCCAAAGAGCAGCTCCTCTGGCTGCTCTCTTTTTTACAGAGATCTATTTTTCACCTTTTGTCAATATTTTTTTCCCCATTGAAAGGTGGATGTTATTGTAGTCATCCTTAAATGAGTCCTCTAAAAATAAACAAGGTGCATCTGCCTTTTCCCATATTATCCCCAGGTGGCTGTTCCCTGGTTTAGGACCTCCACCTGTGTCCATGCTAGCATGTTTGGGCTCTGCTGGGATGGCAGGAGGTGTTCCTGCTTGGGCAGGAAATTAGTGCCCAGACTTTAAATCTCTGGGGTGGGCTCAGAAGCTCTTTAGCTCTCCTGGGCCCCAGGAGTGGAGGCTGGCTGGGCTCTGGGGGTGTGCTTGAGAAGCTGGGTTGCCTTTCCTCTTGGATAAACCAGTCACCTGCAGGGGAGCCAGAAAGGTAATTACTTGGAGGGGTGGTGAAATCTTTTTGCATTAGGAGTTATGGATTGTTCTAGGGTAGCTAATTGTGCTGTTTCTGCTCTGGCAGCAGCACCCAGAGCCATCCCCAGGAGGAGGTGATGCTCCCCACAGTGATGACCCCAGCACCTCCTCTCTCCTCTGGTTCCCATCACCAGTTACCACGTGGAGTGGGGCACTCTCCAGTTTGTGGAGGCTCAGCATGTGTGTCCCCTCGAGCTACCCAGTGTAATAAAGAGGCAATTAACAGTTATGATCCAGCATGTCAGGGACATGATTTACACCCCCCAGAACTTTAAACCACCGTCCCCAACCCTGTAGCCCCCAGTCAAGGGAAGGATGCAGGAAAAACCATCTGAGAGCAAGTCTTGCCCCTTATACACCATGAAATCATGCCTGTGAGGCTGCCTCTGGGGAGAGCTTGCCCTGGTTGTAGCTCCTGTCTGAAATTTCTGGGTCAGGATTATTGATTGGGATCATTAGTTGGGCTGGCTTGGCAAGGGGTGGGGATAAGGGGCTCTGTGCCACTGAGGTACCTTCACAGGCAGATCTCAGCATCAGCCTGCTGAGGCTTTAGTGTGGTGTACAGGGCTCCTGGAATGTGCTGCTGCTGCCTTTCTCTGCCCCAAATCTGGGCTGAGACCCTTTCCTAGCCCTCTGGGTGCCATACCCAGCTCCTGAGCCCTGGGGGGGAAGCACCCGGCATCACTGTGGGTCCTTGGGTCTCCCTGGGATCCCAGAGAGCTGGAGCAGGGATCTGAGGTGCCCCTACAGCTGTACCAGTGCAGGAGGTCCCAGCTGGAGGTCCTGGGTAAAGATGGATTCACCTTCTCCCACGACCAAGAGGAGCTGCAAACCCCTCCTGTGACAAGGCACATCCCCTTGTAGGGACACTCCATGCCTCGGGCTCTCCTGGCAAACATATTTCATTTTGTGGCCATAATAACCCTTGGATGTCTCTCTCTTTACTGCTGTGGGATTTACATCCCCCAGCCCACAGCCAAGCCCAGGATAGCACCCTGACCAACAGGTATTATCTCAGTTCTCACCCTCTTACCCTCCCTGCACGTTTCCCATAATAATCGGATTTGACTCCTTCCCTGCCAAGTGACAGAGCTGGCAGGTTGGCACACAGGCAGACAAAACTCTTTGCATTAAAAATAGTTCTCAGTGCTGGGGCTCATCCTGGTAATCTGCTGCTGGGCAGCTTTGATCTCCATCCCATGGGAACCACAAAGGTTTCCCAGCTCTGCAGGGCTCCACGTGGGCACACACGTGCTGAGCACGGGGGGGATTTCTACATGTGTGCAGGGAATTTCTGACATCCCAGGCTTCAATCCTCCCTGCCTGTGACAGGCAAAGAAAGGGGACTTCCCAAACCCCAAACTTGCAACTGTGGGTTTCTCAGCAGCAGGTTTGAAGGAAATTGGAATGAGTTTGCCTGGAGGAGGGAGGAAAGACAATAGATCCAGTTCAGTTAAACAGTAATCACAGGTTGAGGAAAAGGGCTGAGAAATTTAAAGCTAATTAAAAGTATCTGAGATTTTCTAAAACCACTTCTAGAGCAGATAAATGGAAATAACCCACTGGGTGTTGATGAGCTTTGAATTTTGTTAGAAATCACAGAAGAATAAATTTAGCAAATCACCAACAAAGGCTAATGCAACGCTGGAGCTGTTGCAAGCGCTCGGTATTCGTAATTCTCCAAATTCCTGACAATTATCCATTTTGGGAGACATTGCCACTTATTTTACCTTGAAATCTTCCCCTTGGGCTCTCCCCGTGGTTAACCCTTGGCAGCGCTCACCTCTCTCCAAGGGCTTTCCTCAGGTTCTCAGCATGGCCACATCCATCCTCTCCAACCCCTCCTTTTTCCTGCTGCTGCTCCATTGAGAAGGGATTGAGCTTTTAGTTGCAGGCTGGGTTTTTGGCCTTCTGACTCAGCTCTGAGGGGCAGCCTGGTGCTGCTGGTGGAATGGTCACCCTGGGGGGGTCCCTTCCAGCAGGACAGAGTTTGGTCTCGACCCCAAGCAAACCCATGGGTGGGGATAGCAACTGCTGGTTCGGGGGGCTGACAAGGGAATGCTGCTATCTTTTCCTGCAAGAAAAGGGAAGTGGGGATTTTCCAGAAACTCTGGGTTTGTTTGGTTTTTGGTTTTTTGTTTTTCTATTTATTTTTTTTTTTAAAGGACAAATGTAAGGCAAAGAAACTGGAGGGCAAAGGAGGATGGCATCCTGGAGATGTCCCAGCATCCCTGGCTGCACCGTGTAGGAAATGTGGGGGACAGAGAGGAAAAAGCTCTGTGATGGCATAGTAAGGATGAGGAGATTATTTCATTTCCCTTTTTCTTATTAACACAAGAGAAAACAAAACAAAACAAGCTGCATCTCAATAGGCTGTAGGGTTCAATGAGCAGCTGGGACAAAAAAAAGCAAACATTGGCTTCCTGAATAATAGAGATGGGAGGACAGGTGATAAGAAGGAGACCGAAGGAAGGAAGGAAGGAGGAAAAAAAATAGAAAGGAGAAATTACTGAAGGGAGAAACCTGCAGGTGATGTGCTATTTTGCTATGCTAATAAAAAGATGAAAGGAAATGGAACAGGAGCAGAGACTGGCAAAAGTCTTACTTTTGTTGGAAAAAATAAGGGGATAAACGTTTTTAACATTTATGAAGTAGCAAAATAAAGCAAAGAAAGGCTCAGAACATCAAGCCTGTAGATGAGGAAATTAAAGTACATAAAATATTTATTCATTTGTGCTTAGTGGCTGTCAGCCATGCATACATTGGAGAAATGGTAGGTTTCTAGGCACAGTTTTATTCCTGCTCCTATTTTTTCCTCCTCTCCCAGAAATGAACAGGAACAATTTGGTAAATGGTAGCTGAACACTCAGTTCATTTTCTACATTCCATTAATGTTTCATTTCTTAATACCCTCAAAACGAAAATGGGAAGTCAGTATAAACCAGCATTCTCCTTTCAAAAAGGAGTGTGGTTCCAGGCCAGTCATCAAGTTTATAAAGTGGCACCTGTAGGAAATGGGAAGGTAAAGCTGATGGTATCTGCCAGGTTGGAAACAGCCCTTTAGTGAGGCACAGAAAGACAGATGTCACACGGGGTTTCTCGTGTCACCTGCTGGCTTGGACCAGGCCTGAGAGGACTTTTACTGGAGGATGCTCTTGGCTTCCCCTCCTCTGAATATTTCACCTGACATCCTGGCTGGCATGGTGAGGAGATCCATCAGTTCAGGCACCTCACCAGTTACCACACTGGAAATGAGAACGGCTTCCTAACAGCAGATGTGGGGCTGGAAATGGCAGCAGGGTGCAGTGAGTTCCTGAGATCTTCAAGAGATGTTTCTGATGGTCCTGGCTGGAGCACAGGGCTGGGGTGAGCAGGGGACCCATTGCAGCTCTTAGCATCAGGACTGTGGCACAGGGACATTTTCCTCACCCTCCTGGCCTGGTGGCAGTGCTGCCCTGGGTGATGCTGTGTCCCTGTTGCTGGTTTTAATTTGTTTGCTGGGGAATCCCAGCTGCCCGGGTGGCTTGGCTGCCACGGCTGCTGCTGTCAGATGCATTTATCCTCCAGCAGCAGCATCAAGGCTTTAGCAGCCCTGAGCTCACTTGCTGCTCCTCTTGTTCAGCAGATAGTTCTTGTCCATCACCAGGAGGTTGTCACCAGTTTCCCTGCTGGTTTGCCAAGTGGTTGGGGTCCTGGATCAGGCAGTTGGAGCTGGGCAGGGGGTAGAGCTGCAGGGGGATCTCCTCCAGTTGGAAGAGGCCAGGGATGGAGAATCATCTTTCTGGGGAGCAGTTTCATCCTTCCAGCCCAAGCTGGTTAAGTTATGTTTCCTCTGGTTTCTTGGGATTAATGGAAAACTGCTGGCTAACCCAAGGGATTTTCTAAACCCTGTCTTTCTGGGAATGGTACCATGGGAAGCACAGGAGAACCTGTGCCTTCTGGTGTGTCCTCTGCAGTCAAGCACAGAGGTGTCAATATTAATTTCATTATGAAGCTCAAACCTCTCCTCTTGGCTTTCTCAGAAATGATAAATTCTTGGAGAATTTCTTTGTCCAGGTAGTATGGTTTCCAGTGAGGTAGTTGAATAACATCAGCTAAAATTTATTAATTGTCTTTAATTGGGAAGCACTAACTTATGCCAGCTGATAAAGCAGCCTTTTTCGGTAACAATTTCAACCAAGTAAACCTGACCCAGCCTGTAGGAGAAGAGGAAAAGCCAACAACCCCAAGAAACCATTTACTGCATACTCAGATGAGGCAACTTTCAACTCTGATGTGGGATGAGAGTTTTCTTCAAGAGACAAAAATAGAAGCAACAATTTCTCAGGATCACCACTGAGAAATCACTTGAATGGCTTATGTTGGCACTTTGTGGAAGGTGCAGAGGAGCTCCTACCTCTCCAAGTGTTTTGGAGGAAGCTGCTGTAGGATTCCTCTTGATCCCCTCCAGGTTTCATGTGTTTGAAGGGCTGCAGGGAGGTCTGTGTGGCAGCAGGGAGAAGGATGCCTGCTTTGCTACATTAATTCCACTGTTCTCAGTCTCCTCTGAAGGCTGAGATTGAGCATTTCATCCGTGCTGGACTCCAGAGCCCTTTGTAGCTCCCTGGTGGCCTTGCTGTCAGCTGCTCAGTCAGCCCTCACACTTGATTCAGTCACTACTTAATTTAATCCTCTAATTTAATCAATACTTCATGGACCAGGTTCTTGTTTAAAAAAAAAAAAAAAGGCAAACAAACAAAAGCTTCTAGTCTTTTTGTTATTGCTTTATGCAAGTATTATTAGGTTAATGCAATCAGCAGTGAAAAGCTGCCCTCCATTTAATGAGGCAGCAGCCTGGTGCTGGATGTGGAAAGGAGGGAAGCCTGGGGCAGGGGGGGGGTGAACCACAAAGTTGGGTCTTAGAGTTGTTACTGATGGCATCGTCAGATTCAGAGGTGACCTTTTCTGATGCAGAAATGCCAGGAGGCACCAGCAAGGCCCCCAGCTCCTCTCCAGATGCTCCATGAGATGAATGAGCAGTGGGACTCCCGAGGAGAGGAAGGATGGAAGAAGGTAGGAGGAGGAAGAGCAGGGGAAAGGGGTCACCTGAGGTCATGGGGCTCTTAGGGTGGGGGCTGTGGGCTCTGGTCATGCATGGTGAGGCTGGTTCTCCTTGTTTGAGCCCTGGTTGAGCTGGGAGATGGTGCGAGGCTGCCAGCAGCAGGCTCTGCCCTCCTCTTGGCTGCCCATGGAGCCCGTGCTTGGCTCTGGCTCTTGGCTTGGTGAGATGATGATGTGCCTGCTCTTGCTAAGCATGAATCCTCCGGCAGTTGTTCCATTTTTAATCAAATTTGTAGAACCTCAGGCCATTCATGGGGAAAAAAGTGTTTTCCATCTGTAATAAGGGGAAAGTTTGTCAAGTGGTGTGAAGCCTGATGCTGGAGTTGTCCTTTCTTGTTGCATTTTACTATGAATTTAAGAGTAGCCTCAACAGAGGAATGATGCATGTAGAAGCTTTTTCAAGCTGTATGAAAGCTGGTAAATAGTAGCAAGAGCTTTACTTCCAGGGCTTAGCAATGCATTAGTGTCTCCAGCTTTCCAAATCCCACTGCAAAAGCTGGTAGAGAAGCCTGCTGGAAGGAAACCACTGTGGGCATGGGATTGCTTTGAAGGGCCAAGGTGCAGAGGGGAATGGGGGGAGCAGGAGCTCCTCAGTCAGCCCTCAGGGAAGCTGCAGATCTTGATCTTGGTGTTGGGAGCTCTGTGAGAAACAAGAGCTGCAGTTCTGGCAGCAGCTTGCTTGGATTCTTCAGTCCTAGACTGTACATTTTCTGCTGCTCTGTGTGGATGGTTGCATTGCTTTACAGAAGAAAACCAACCACAGTAAAGCTAGTGAGGAAATAAACCCCTCAAAGAAGCTCCAATAAGCAGCAGGAGGGTGATAAAAAGCAACAGAAACATCTCTGCTTTCTTGTTTTTTCAAGAAAGGTCAATTGACTCCCTGCCACCCTGGAGCCCATAACAAAATCAATGATACTTCATCTTTAATTTGATTTTTCTGTTCAATAAGGGTGGTAAGCATTAGTGTCACTGTAATTTTACAGAGTACTGCCAGATAACAGGAGAATATCAAACATGAAGATTATGTGCTGTATCAGTGGCAAAATATTATACCCAGCAATGATTTAGAAGAACATTAATGTCTCAGGCATGCTATAAGACATGTCATGAATTGGACAATAAAATGTCTCATTCTTCAAATAATTACTTGTGGGCTGACGTCTGGCTGCTCAGGAAGGAGGTTGAAGCCCAGCACCCAATGCTGCTCTGTGCATCCCTCCTCCTGGGGCTGGGGGGTGACAGATGCTGCAAGTCCTCCCCAGGTCGATGCTGGTGCAGACCGCTGTTGTTTTTGTGCTTAATTCACCCAATAAAATGAAACAGGTAAATCACCTGGAGGAGATGGGAGCTGATGTTAATAGGCATGTTTGTGGTACTACCTAAAAACTGAGTTGTGCAATGACTGAGTCCTGGCATTGTTTGTGCCCTGGAGCCAGCCCTGGGTGCTGGGATCCCTGGGCTGCAGCAGGGAGAGCTGAGGTGATGCCTGGCCCCTGGCAGTGCCCAGCAAGAGGTGTTGTCCCCACAGAGACACAGGACACGCTCTGCTTTTCCCTGGATTGGCAGGAACGGGGCTGAGCATCCCTTCCAGGCTGCATTTAGCATCACAAGAGAGGGCCCATGGGCCACCCCTGCCCCGATGGCCAGGAGGGGAGCAGTGGGGGGGGAGATGGGGCAAAGGGGCTGCAGGTGAAAAGCCAAAGGATGGGTGAAAATCATCCCTTTTGGGTAAAAGATCTGGCAGCACCCCGAGGTGTCTGGCAGGGGGTGGCAGAAGGCACCCACACCCCAGCCTGCAGCAGGGTGCGGGGGAGGCTGCTGCACCCCCACCCCGCTGGCTTTCAGCATCCCTGCCGGAGCAGGGGCAGAGCTTCTCTGGGACTGATCCTGCTGCAGGCCTTGCCGAGCTCCTGGGTGAGCTTTGCCAGAGAGGACGAGGTGCCTTTGTCCAGAGGCAAAGCAGGAGCTGAGCTGCGGGGGGGGGTTCACCTCCAGGATGCCGGACACCCTGAGCATCCTCAGCCCTGGCCCTTCTGGGCCTCTGTGCGAGGAGCGGAGGTTGGGATGGGTGCTGGGGAACAGCATTCCCATGGGAGGAGGGATGAGCGTTCCCACAGGAGCCTCTTGCCCCGAAAAGCCCCCCGGCCGGGCATGGGGCAGCATTCCCGTCAGCTCCTGGTATTCCCCTCAGCTCCTGGCATTCCAGTCACCTCCTGGCATTCCCATCACCTCCTGGCATTCCCATCACCTCCTGGTATTCCCATCAGCTCCTGGCATTCCCAGCCCCACGGAATGAGGAGAAAGGTTCGGGGACCCGGAGGATGCAGCCCTCGACCCTTTTATGGGGAAAGAGCAGGATTAATCGCCGGGATCAGCAGAGTCACTGTGGCTTACTGAAAGCAAAACAAAGGCAATTATTATTCGGGTTCCGTCGGGGGGGCTGTGGTTAATCTCGTTATGTGAGGAGCTGGGGCGCAGGGGAAATCTCCCGGTGCTGATAAAGCGCTCGGCAGCTGCTCCAAGCAGGCACCGAGGGAGGGAAATCCTGGCTGAGCATCCCCTCCCTCCCTCCCTCTCTCCCTCCCTCCCTCCCTCCCTCCCTTCCTCCCTCCGGTTGCAAAGAGCCCCTTGTTCCATTGGGGGCTGGGGGAGCAGCCCCTCTGCAGGCCACCCCCATAGGCAAGGTCACCTCACTGTCCCTTGCCAAAGATGCTGACCCAGAAGGCATCAGGCACCCTCTCAGCACTGCAGAACAGAGATATCTTGTGCCAGAAGGTGGTAAAAAGATATTTATGGGGAGCAGGGCAGGCTGTAATTGAATGGCATTAGAGTGGTGCTATTTTCCTTTTTTTTTTTTTTTTTTTTCTTTTTTCTTTAATAAATCTTAAATCATTCCGAAGCTTTTGCTACTGTTTTAAATTGTAACTTGGCTTTTTAAAAGTTTATTGTGCACTAATTCATCCAGCTCATTCATTTACATTCTGCTGACAGGGTACAAAATTGCTTCTTCTTTCATCCCGGAGAATTCTAACTTGGGCAGTTTATGGTGCCTTTTTGATTTAATCAGTATATTTCCTAAACTTCCATGGCAATAACAGGACATTTTTCAAGAAGCACCCAAGAGATAGCTGGGTGTTATTTACATCCCTGGTGTTTCAGAAGACTCTCTGGTGGTTGTGCAGGGGCTGGAAGGCGCAGGTTGGGGCTGGGGTTTCTCCAGCATCACTTGACTCTGCTTCCCAAGGAGGACCTGAAGAAGCCCTTTTATGCCCCCTTTTTCTTTTTTTTTTTTTTTTTGCCATTCTTCCCCCTGCATCCCCTTGAAGGAGCCCTAAGCCCCCAGGGACAGATGGGTGCCCTGCCCCCTCTGCCACTGTTAAATCATTGCTGTGCCATGGATAGAGGCCCTTTGTCACGGCTCTCCAGAGCTGGTATCATACCCTTACAGGCTGAAACACTGTTATTTCACTCTTCCAACCACTGTCAGAGCAAGTCACAGGAGGGATTATTTTTGGCTCTGTTCAGCATAGTTACCTAGCAATTTGGAGGAGGCTCAGTATTACTGGATAGTTACCGGAGCCGGGTGAGCTGCTTTGCAGCAAGCAATTCATTTGTTGAATTTGGTGTTCCTTTTATTGCTTACAAATAGTCCAGATGCCAGCTTTGGAGTCTTACAATTTTGCTCTCTGCTGGAAAGATTTCAACCCCGTTGGCTGTTGGTGAAATATTTCCTCTGCTCGTCGCTTTTCCAGAGCTGGCTGCCTGTAATTCCCAGACTCTGCCTGGGCTCGGTCCACGCAGTGCTTTATTCTTTGCCCTGTGAAAGGGAGGGAAAACCACCACGTCTGCTGACAGGAACAGGCTGTAGGACACGGCTTGGAAATGTCTGCTGATCCATTTGCTCTCAGGTTTCTCATAGTGAAAAGAAATGCCCTGCAAACTCCTTCCTCTTCCGGCGTCTGCCTCTGTGTGTTCCCCTGCACGCACAGCATCGCTGCCTTAATGAGCCATAAACACTGTTTGCATTTGGCTTATTATCTCCAAGGTAATTTATGGTTTTTTGCGCATCCAGGGCGTTTGCAGGCCTTCTGTTCCCCGCAGAACTTGAAGAAGTGTAATGAGGGATTTTTATTATTCAGCTAATGAGCAATATTGATTGCTAAAAAGCAAACCCAGTCAGTGCCTTCCATCCTCCCCGTGTCAAACTGGAGGGGGAAAGCCCCAGAGAAAATCCCAAGTGGTGCAGAACAGGGAAAACAACATCCAGGTGGGAAAGCCATGGTAAATTCTTGAGGATCCTAATTAGGAACAAAGTAAAGATACTCTAGTTGCATCTGCAGCATTACCCACGTCCAGTTATAGCTAAAAAGAGAGAAAACCTGCTCTAGAATTATTCTTCTTATGACCATCTGTGGTGCTGGGTCTGCAGCCCATTTGAGTCCCCATTCCAATGGGTGCCCACCCACTGCCCTGGCCATGTTGAGGCCTGTGCCAGGGATGCTTCTCCCAGGGATGCAGTGAGGTTTTATTGTCTGCTTGGTGGAACACTTCTTGCAGCTGGGGTAGGTCAAGGCTGGGTGCTGGGAGCATCTCCCTTGGGCCTGTGGTGGGTGGGAGCACCCCCACCTCCTGGTGTGAGCCCGATGGGATGAACAGACTAACAAAGCAGTTTCCATAGCTGAAGGACATCCATTTAATCTCATCTCCTGGGTTGGTCCTGCATCCTCTGTGCACAATGATGTTACCAGGCATGGCCGAGGCTTCTCAGGGGAACCACGTTGAGGAAACTTTGCTCCCGCTGCAAATAAATATTTGTGAGCTCTCTTACCCCGAACTATTTTGTTCCCCGGAGTGCTTCAGAGAAGATGCAATGAGAGCAATGGGTCTTTGGGAGCTCTAGCGTGCTGGATGTTTGCTTTAAATAGAATTAACCATGCAAATTGAATCATGTGAGCGTAAATTAGCGCTCATTTCGCCAGTGCTCTCGGTATCGCTTAACCTACCATTTACCCCAAGACATCTGCTAAGTGCTATTCTTTCAAGTACTTAAACAGCACCTATTGCTACCAAAAAAGCCCTAGCCCCCTGAACAAGAAAGCTGCCGGCAAGCCTGTAATTATCATTAAAGGACTATTGTGCTTCTGGCATGATAACTCCAGCATGAGGTTTTCCAGGCTGGCTCGCTCGGGGAAATGGAGCTGGGGCTGGTGCCTGCCTGCTCCCACACCCTGCAGGTTGGTTCTGCTCAGCCCCTGTGGGGTCTCGGGCAGGACCAAGCCCTGGGGAAGCTCTGCAGCCTCTGAAGGGAACAATTCCCCGGGTGACCCAGCACCCAGCAGAGCCCACAGGGCCAGGACCTGCTGGGCTTTGGTAGAAGGGATTGGAAAGGCGTCAAAGGAGGAAGGTGGGATGGGGTTGGGCTCCTCAGCCAGGTGAGAGCCCTGGGGAGGAGACTGTGTGTCTGCTGGGAGATTTCAGCCTCTGCCACCTCACCTCTGCAGCTGACAAGGAGAGAGAGAGGGCCCAAGGCTGCAGCGAGCCCTGCGTCGCTCCCTCCAAGCCTTCTGCAGCATGATCTATTATTTACACGGCTATTTAAGCCTTTGTTGTCATAGCTGAGAGAATTAATGCATTAACCTCGGCGAGAAGATGGAGTGCTGGCAGGCTGGGAGCTCCTGGCTCTGCCCTTCAGCAGCTGGAAGCGTGACGGACAGGGAGGAGGGACAGAGGGGGTGGTGGCATCACTGGCACCTCAAAGGCATCCCCTGGGTGCTCAGCTCCATCCTCAGCTGAGCCCCTGGTGGGAAACGGGGCTGGAGCACTCATCAGCTTCTCACAGGATTCCTGCCCCTTCCCGCAGCGTGAGAAGGTTCATTGTGGCTGGGCTGAATAGAGCTGGACACAATTCCTCCACAGCAGTTATGCAAATTCCCAGCCATAATGACACATTGTCTGGTGTGATCCTGGCAACAGATGGCCCAAAGACAGGCCCGAGATCTGAATTAGTCCTGGGCTCCTGAAACGTAGCTGGGAACATATGGTACTCATCGACTGGGTTAGACTTAATGGGGAAGTGAAGTATTTTAGATGAAAGAAAAAAGAGGAGGAAAAACAATGTTGTGATGAATTGTTAGTACTCGGACTCTTCTGAGAAGCTGAAATGGTTCCTCTTCAAACTTGCGCATCCTTCCAGCAACAGCTGAAGTGTTGATGATCCATAAAGACAGGAGCAGCTCTTCTGCTCTGATGAAACAGGGGTTGCTGGGGCAGGCACTTGTTCCCCAGCACATCCCAGGCTGCAGATGTCACACCAGCCTGGAGGAAAACCTCCCTTCCCAGCAGATGGTTGAGCTGGCTGTCGAGCTCGTGTTGCCCAACAGCCTGGATGTAGTGGACCCCTCCTGCCTGGCACGTTGGTGGGATTTGGGTTCCGTGTGGATGTGTCAGAGCTGGGCTCACGCAGAGCTCTTGCCTGGGTCTCCCAGGTTGCACGTGCAGTGGGTAAGGGCTAAAAGGACTGTGGTCTCATCCTTGCTGTGAAAAACTTGCTGTCTCCAGAGCTGATTCCTCTGCCTGTGGAGAAGCTGCAACATGGGCAGGAGTGCAGGAATTCCTTTGGCCAGGGCAGCTCCCGTGGCAGGGATCTGCATGGGCTGAGCTCAGAGCCCTCTGCAGACCTGCTATTTATGCTACAGCTTCCCAGCTGGCTCCAAGGGTGCTTTCTAATTCCATTTGTCCCTTTGTTTTATTGTGTGGCCTCAGGAATTGCTTTGATAGATAGCTTGTCCTCTCCTGCCTGTCACATCCGTGCTGTGTGTTCTACCAGTTGCTGGTTTCCAACTTGGAGCCATCAGGAGAGGCACCTGCTCCAGAAATCAGAGGATGGTGTGTTCATGTCTTGCAGCTCTGCAAAGTCACAAAGTTCTGGGATTCTTCTCTGCTTTATTTCAACCTAAAGATGTTTTTCCAGCAACTCATCCATGCTGCTCAGGATTTCTCTAAGGACCAAGCAGGAAAGTAATACAGATGGTGAAAAGGCTGAGCAATGGTGATTAATTCTGTCAGTTAAATATCGTACAAGTATTAACCAACGTTCACTGCTGTCACATCAGAAGAACTGAGCCCTTCCCAGCGGCAGGCGAGCTGTCGCTTCAAGTCCAGATGCAGCATCTGGAATAAAAGGGGTACTTGGTTGTTTTTTCTTTTAAAGCTATATTATTTCTACTCAGTTGCAGGCCTGGGCCCTAATACTTGCCTAGAGCAAATCCTCTCAGTAATCTCTATAAGTGGTCCCCAAGGCTCTGAACTGAAAGCAAGGGGAAGGGATTTTGGTGCCTGTGCTGCTGTAGCCATGGCTGGGCCAGGGCAGTGCTGGCTGCTCCTGCCCTTTTTGTAGTGCTCTCTTCTACAAAACCAAGAACCAGCAGTGGGGGTTGTAGATGATTTAGGGGTTTTCCCATGCTTTGTATTAGCACAACCAGCTCAGCAGGTCTGCTGGGACTCCCCTGTTACCAGGGCATCCTCACGCTGGGCAGAGGACAAGCCTAAAATTCAGGGTCTCCATGGAAATGCAGAGCTCCAAGCCTGGGGGGACCTTTGGGAGGCTTCAGGCAGTGGCACAGCAGGGTAAAGGTGCACTGGGCATGGAGCTTGGCCAGAGCCCACTGCCAGGGTTTTATTTCATGGCAGAAAGAGTAAAACCTCCATGCTAGCAGAGAACTCCACAGCCCCACAGAGGAGCACAACATATATATGTATTTTTAGCAGGGCAGCAAGATGAATGAGCCCAGCTCTTGGAACCATTCATCTGCCTCCTGTGCTCTGGACTCCTGGTGCCACCACAACCTTTTAAAGTAATTTAAGTTCTGTGCCTGGCAGCATTTGCTCTGCTGAGCGGGTGTCCTGGGAGGCACAGCAGCCTGCAGGGGCTTTGGGGAGCCCTCGATGAGACCCAGCTCTGCACAGGGGACCTGTGCTCCTGCTCCTGTTGGTACAGCCACAGCCCAGCACCTCGGCAGATTTCCCTCACACATGATCGATGCACTTTGTTCCCTTTTTAACAACTCTGCAGCTAATAAAAGGGAATAAAATGTGGAACGCTGCACAACCAGCATCCCCGAAGAGCGGTAAAGCACTAAACTGCTGCTTCTTGCGACAACTGGATGAGATTTTTGTCTTTAAACGAATAACCCTGGTTAACAAAGAAGAATATTCAAGTGCTCTAATGCTGCACTGAAGGAACAGAGGTGACTCCTTGCAGGTGGTGGGCACATCCTGTGCTGGGCAGCACCCGCATCCCCAGGCAGCCAGAGCAGCCCCTGATGGGGAGGAGCAGGATGTGGCTCTCTGGCCCTGCTGTCCATCTCCTGGATGGGAACAGCTTTAATTTCTCCCAGTGCCTCTTGTGGAGCAGCCGAGCACCCAGCCCTTGCACCCACTGGCTCTGGGTGCTGCCATCGGGCCCACATGCTTGCAGGGCAGTAGCCCCTCAGAGGTGCTCTGCTGGTATTTCCAAGCACTTTATAAACACAAAATAAAGGAGAAGTGTGAGTGCTGCACCCCAGGACCTTCCCACCTCAAGAAGAGAATTGGGCAAGGCACAGCAAGGGCAGGGGGAATTCAGGACCAACCTGACCAAAATGAAGTTGCCTGGCAGCGATGCCCAGCGCCAGCTCGGTCTCCCTGGCAATGGTTGCTATGCCACCACCCTCACACACATTCATCTCCCCAAGGGGATGGGTTTGTGTCAGACCCCAGGGAGCCCGGTGATGTGATGGCTCGGGGTGATGGGTCCCTTGGTGGGGAGAGCCGGGGGCTGGAGCCACCCCCAGGTCCTGCAGTGAGGGCTGGGGTGGGTGTCACAGCAGGAACCACAGCATTGTGCCCATGTCCTGCCCTTCCAGCAACCTGCCCAGACACAAAGTCCTGTCCTGGAACGTGGCTGTCAGTCACAGCCCTGCAGCAGATGCAGTTTTCCAAACATTATATTGCCCGGAAGACATTTATAAACCCTTTTTTGGTGGTTATTCAGCTGTTTCAGGTCAATGCCCAAGCTGTGGTTTGTCTTTCTGGTCTCACAGCCTCTTCTGTGCTCCCAAGTTTGATGGAGTAATAGTTTCATAGTAGTGTTTTCTGTCTTTCCAGCAAAAAGACTGCTATTTTAAAAATCAAATCTACAGGAATGTAAGTTCTTATTTGAAATCCAAATGTGAGAAAAAACATCCAATTACTGCAAGAAGGTAGTGGAAAAACAGTGGGGAGAGGCAATACCCCCAGGTGAAGAAGAGCTTTGTCTTTTGAGGTCCTGTGAATCATTCTGCTCAGAGATGTAAACTGCCATGGGCCACTGGGAACATGGGAATGAGCCCTGCCTGGGGTGAGGTGTTACCAGGAATCCTCTGTGGAGGGGTCCTGGCATGGGAAAACATCTGATCACACCTCCAGAATCATCAAGGAAGCATTAAAAATATATTGAGAAACACAGACTGGTGGCTTGGAGCAGAGCTGGGCATGCTGGAGATGTTGCCTTCACCCATCAGCAGCAGCAATTCCAGAGCTGTCCCAACAGAAAGCTCCTGGCCTGGCATGAATTGCTCACAGCAGAGCTGGGTATCTGCTTTTCCAGATGAACAATAAGGCCAAGCTGAACGTCAGTCATCAGGCAGACATAATTGGGTTTGGAAAGTGTTACATTGTGAATTAAACTGACTGATGGGGAAGTGTCAGTTTTATTAACAATCTTCCTTCAGATGATAATTTTATATCTAGAAGGGTGAATTACAAAAGAGTATTTGAAGGCATCAGTTCAAAATGATGAAGTTATTATAATAGAGGCTGGCTTTTTCTTTCCTCTACTTGTTTTTAAATGCTTTCTCTCCTTGTGGGAAACTGGACCCAATGAGAAGCTAAAACCAGTGTGAAAAATGCCACATAACCAAGTGATCAGCCAGCACCCAGACTCTGGGCACACAGCACTGCTGAGCCCTGGCCAGGGAAGGGCTGCCAACATTTGGTGACAGAGTTGGTCTCCAGGGCTTGGATTCCAGTTTCATCCTATGATACTGCAGGTCTGAAAACATTTTCTTTTATTTTCCCCCTCAGAACAGCTTTCAATGTTTGTTTTTTACATTTTTCCCATGGCTGGGGGGGAAAGCGAACGGGCTGAGTTCTCCAGGTGGGAAGAGCTGGATGATGTGTGCTGCTCCCAGGATGCAGCCTTTCAGAGGAATTTGCTGTGATACGGTGCTTGAATAAATCTGAGGATTTCCCCAGCATGAAAAATGCTGGAGTTCTGCTGTAGAAACCTGTTTCTGTTGTGTAGCATGATAAATAACCATGCCACATGCCAATGGGAGCAAGAGGGGCTCCAAGACACAAGTTTGGGCTGTAGTTAATGTCAGAGCCAGGCAGCACCAAGCTGGGACAGGAAAGGGGTTGGCATCTCTGCATCCTCTCCCAGTGCCTGTGATGGAGCATCTCTCCCTGTTGCATGCCTTCAGGAGCTACAGAATCACACACACACCCCCAAGAATGTGGGCTTCATAGCAGACCTGAGGACTAGCAAAATCTGCCATCCTTTCATTGTAATTTTCCAAGAGAAAGATGTGGGAAACCACAGGAAGAGAAGGAAGAAGATGGACAAACCTGAATGCTTGGAAATGTCCCCAGCTCCCTTCCACTGAAGAAAACTTATTATTTGTTTTGTTAATTATCTTCTATAGCAAAGAGAGAGTTTTTCCTCTCCCCTGTCCTGCTGAGATCCAGAGTTTCAGGTGTGTATGCCAGGGTGTCTCAGAGCCCTCCTCTAGAGATGCAGGTCACTGCTTTATTTCCCTTTTCTGCTTGAGCTTATTCTAATGAAGGGTGTCTTAATAAACGTTTGATATGCGTTTCAGTGGAAATAGAGGCTGTGAGCCATGCCTGTGACAGTGGCCATGCCAGGAGTCACCTCTGGCCACTCGTTTATCACCAGACAACCTCCACTTCATTACGTCTCTATTGATCAGTTAAATACTTTGTGCTTTATTTATCCCACCGACAGGAAGGAGCATTACAGGAACAGAAAACAATCAGGTTAGACTAAATTCTAAGGAAGAAAAATGAGCTGATAAAGTCTGTGCTATGCCCAGCTTCTCTCACAGAGGGGATTTGGTGTGGGGATTTTTTTTACTAATGAAAAAAAAAAATGCCTGCAAATCAGTGACAAATCTCTGTGGGCAAAGGTTTAGCATTCTGCAGGTTTGCAAACGGTTCTGCAGCATCCTGGGTGAAGGAGGAGAAAGATCTCAGCTTCAGAGGGGAAAGGGCAGAGCCCACTCCTCAGAACTGCTGCTGTTCTCAAATGGGTCATTGGGAAACACCGGGCTGCCCCTGCCCAGACCATGGGGACCCACAGACAGACAGACAGACAGACAGACAAGGAGCAGGGCTGAAGCAAGAAGTGATCCCAGGGCTGTTTGAAGTCAGATATTTAGCAACACAGGGACCATGAGGTTGGGTTTGCATGTGGAATGAATCATGCCTGGTGTGATTAAAAATGCCATGAGTGTTGAATTTAAGGCTTTTTCTTTTCTTTTCTTTTTTTTTTTTTTTTTTTTTTTTGTTACTTACTATGAAAGTTTTTCAGTAATTTTCCACCCCCTCAGATGAGCCAAAAAGAAACTTTCTCTGCGATTCATTACTGAGGGGTCTGAGGGGAATTCTTCAGTTTTCAGTGAAAAAGCAAAGCTAAAAATAAAGGTTTTTCCATCAGATAAGTATTTTTGCAGAAGCTGAGATTCAGGGAAGCGCAAAGGCAGCGTTTTATCTTGTGAATTGCTGGTGGTAACTAACTGGGAAAGGGAGAGGGAGTAGGCAGGGTGCAATGGGCTGGGCAGGGATGGGTCTCTGCTGGTGTCCTCTGGTGTGCTGCAATGTTTGGCAACAGCAACAGCCCTGGTGTCATTTGGGTCTGGAGAACACAGCACAAAGCCCAGTATGTTGTCAGGCTGCCTGGTACGTCTCCAACCCACCCACATCCCACTGCATCCCCATCCTGCCACGTCCCCTGCCCACAGACACAGAAATCCCCAAGGAAAGATTATTTGTATGGTTCAAAAAAAAAAAAAAAACCTGACAGGGAAGAACATGGCAGGCAGCAGAAGCACGTTCCTTACCCGTGCTCTTATGAAACAGATGCATGTCAGCACGTGTCTTAATGTGAGTGTCTGCAGCAGTGACAGCAGAGGCAGCCAGGGCTGGCAGGAAAAAGGAGAGATCTCTCCATCTGTGTAGGTGTGGGGCTGAAATTGTATTTGTATGTAAATGTGGTTTTTTTTAAATGTGTGCTAAGCTACCACTTGCCACAGGAGATATTTTGTGTTCATTGTAAGAGTGCTTTTTACCAGCACTGGAGTTTTCAAAAGTACTTTTCATAGTTTTGTTTCATTTTTTCCTTTTTGTCCAAATGTTGGGGTTTGACTAACAGATTGAAAATTAAAAAATAATTGAAACAGATCATATCCATCTCAGCAAGGGCATTGTTTTCCCAGGAGTGGCAAGGGAACAGTGGAGCAGTAATGTGTGGCTTTTGTAGCCTTGTCACTTTGATGAATTCTTCAGTGCCATCAGAAGCAGCGTGGGGAGGTTGGGGCTTTCATCCTCCTCTCCCCCAGGGCAGATGCAGCCAGAGTTGGACCCGGGGAGCCTCTCTCCCTCCCTCCATGCTCCCCACTCATCAGCAAATATGCTGTGTAAACACAAATTGGACCCGGGAAGGCGTTGTCAGGGGGAGCACTGGGTCCCACCTGGGCTGCTCCCAGAGGAAGGGCCTGGCGAAGGCTTCACCCAGCCAACTTTCACCTCCTCCTTCCCCACTTTCACTTTTCCTGAAGTTTGAAGCCCCGTGATGGGGCAAGTGCATCCCCCATGGGCACCAGCTCCTCATGGGTTATCCCACAGCTCTGGGATCGCCGTTCCGTGCAGCTCCGGTTGCTCTGTGCAAGCAAATCCTGCAGGAACAACCCCCAGGGGCACAGAATAAACACAGGGCACAGGGACAGGGCAGTGCCAGGCTCCCCAAAGGGCTGGGGCTCTTCTGGGCAGGGATGGTTCCCAGGGAATATAAAACCAAACCCTGTCGTGGCATCACATCTGCGTGCAAATAGTTCCATACCACATCTGCTGCTTTGAATTAGGACCTGAATATTCATCTCCAAAATGTATAATTTATACTTACAGCAGACAATTCATAATTTAAGTGTTATTGCTCTAAATTAAGTATAACATTTAAGCTGGCTGACGACCAGATAACTAAAACCAAGGCACCATGAAGAAGGAAACCCGTGCTCTCAACAGCTCACACCGCAGGGTACCAGCTGGACGTCGCTGTCTAGAGTGGCCAAAGAGAAATTGTCCCATCTGGAGCAGAGCAGGACCTGCCTCTGCCTCCTCTGATGGCTGGTGTTAGAGAAAAAAACGACAAAAAAGAAGTCAGAAATTAAAAAAGGGAAATTAAACATAAAAATTTAATTAAATCACTCTTTGATCACTCTCTGTGGAATGGACTTAGTTCAGAAAAATTATTTGTTGGAGAGCAATAATAGCTTCTAATTAGGATAGAGTTCAACTTGAAATGAGATTTTTATTTTGTTTTTTCTTAAATCAACTCATTTTACCCGACGCAAATCAACAAGACTCTGCACATTACCAGCTAAATATTATTAAAGTTGTATTTTATAGCCCGCTTACTTGCCAGTGTTGATCCATCTGAAATGCCTGGTTTAAAGTCAACACAGAAATGTACTGAAAGCAGGCAGTGGAGCAGCAGTTTGTGCTGTGACTGCTCCAAGCAGGTGCAGGGTGTAGCTGGGTGCTCCCCTGCACAAAGAGATTTCTCCCCATGGAGGTGCCCGTGTGCTCTGTGGGTGCTGCTGGGCACGGTGCTTCCCAGGAGGAGTGGGGACTTTGGGTGGCTGTCACCTCCTCTGCCAGGCGTTCCCTCCCATCCGGTGAATCCCCTGCAAGAGCAGCAGTGGCTTTGTGAATGAGGCCCAGGAAGATTTGCATATAATCATAATAAATGTGAGTCATAACCAGGCAGCATTTAAAATGCTCACCGAAAGGAAGAAGCAAATATCCCCATTAGAGCTTTTATCCCCTGCTATTTCGTACCACAATAAAATGTCAAAAGGAAAAGAGAAGCAGATTTCTGATATTATTACTTTGAACTTTTCTTGGCTATACTCCCCTGAAGCATGACATTTACTGAGGAGAGGAAAAAAGAAGAGGCTGGAATATCTCTTTAATCATCTTTATTTCAGTGCTGTGGCATCAAGTGGCTGGACTTTCTCTCCTGCCTATGCAGGATCCCATACTGGTGTCCACTGCTTCCTCGGGACCCTCCTTGTCCCCCCAGCAGCCACTGGGGACTCACATCCAGAGAAACAAAGAGTAAAAAATATAATTATCATGATCATCATCATCACCACCATTATCAGAATCAGCATAACAACACATCCAATAACAGGTATCAGTTAGTTAACAGTACAGTACAGCATGGCACAGCACAGCAATATAATAGCAACAACACTTGGAGTTTTCCAAGGCATTCAGTGATCTGCTCTCATTGCTCTCCTGGCAGAAGCAGCCCGAGGAGCTGCTCCCCGGGCACACTGACACTGCCATCCTGGTGCCTCTGTCCTAGCCCTGTCCCCAAGGTCTGGCCCTGCCCCAGGATTCACACCACACTGTAAAGGTGTCTCCTGGGGATTGCAGATGAGTTGGTTTGTAGAAATATTGTAAGTTATTAAAAGTTCATAGTGGAAGGGAAAGTGTGAATAGATGTCATTAAAAAAGTTCGGAGGATAAAGTGTTTCTTCCATCAAGAGCTTTTATGAGTCCATTTAAGAAATCCATTTTAACTGTACTTCAATTTCATTGATGGGACTAATAAAGTCAAGCAGTGTCAAGGAGGTTTGCAAAGGTGAGACACTAACACCAGGTATGACTTCCATTTCTGAAAAAACTGCCATGGGCTGAGCTTCCAGGGGCTGTGCCAGAAGGGAGCAGGATGGCTGGGGACATCCCACTGCCTTGGGATGAGGGACACTGAGTGACACTGACCATCTCTGGGGGCCTAAGGTAAGCAAGACTGAAGAACAAAGCTGGGGAATGAAGCCTGCAGACCAGTGTGTGAGGAGCACGTGGGCTTGAGGGGATGAAATCTTGATCCCTGGGATGGGCAGAGCTTTGGTGTTCCTGATGGGAGCTCTGGGCAGAGTGAGCAGGTTTCCCACCTGCTCATCAGAACCATTCAAACCCAGGCTGCATCAATCACCAGAGCTCATCTCCCTCCCTGGGCCCTGCCTTGCAGAGGTGATCAACCACGTCACACCTTCCCATCACATTTCCTTCCCTGTTTGCCTGGTTAATTTTGCAAATCCAGAGGTACCCACTGAGAGTTCAGACATGCAGCCTGCTTCTGTGCTTCCACCTTGGCAACAGCCAAACCACTGCTAGGGTTTCTGAAAGGGAATACTTAGAGGGTGAGGGAGTAGATGATGCGAGGCTGTTTAATAAATAAATCAATCTCGTGTGGTGAGAAAGAAGGGGAATTACTTGGCATGGGCACTCCTTGGCAGCAGCTGCTCCCCCCTCCTGCTGCTGGGCAGCTTCTGGGAGGGCCTGGGGCTGCAGGGCCACCTTCCTCTGCATAAGAGAATCCAATTAAGCACCTTGGTCATTTGTGTTTAATCTTCATGTGAACACCTCAAGGTTATGTCCTGGTGCTGCAAAGGTCCAGAGGTAGAATGGGGAATATCTCATCATAGGCATCAGCACTGATGACCTTACTGGAGGTCATGGGAGGAAGAAGATCTAGGGGTGATACTTTCCTTCCAGGCTCTGAGGAGCTTGCAGGGCAATTAAAAAAAATGAATCACATTTTGTGGCATTAAAAAATCTCAGGGTTCAGTTCTAAGTAAGGCTCTGCCTGGTGAGCATGTCAACCTGCTCCTTCAAAGGATGGGAGTGGGCAGATGCTGCTCGTGGAGCTTCGCCCAATCCAACCCAGAGGCATCTCTGACCCTCTGGAACTCAAAATTCAGAGTTACATCATGTTTGGGGGGGGGATCCTGCCTGCACTAGGGGGTCCTACCCACTCTAGGGGATCCTACCCACATCAGGGCTGCAGGGTTTGCTGGCGGGGACACTGGCAGGAGGGGAGCAAGGCTGTGGTGCAGGAGTAACAGTGTTGTTATGGTAACAAATGACTGGTATTCTCCAAAGGAAGCACGATCTCGGTTTAATAGGGGGAAAACGTGGAGAAGAAGAGCAGGATAACATTTCAAAAAATTTAATGAGACGTGAATTGTACACGCTGGCTCTCTGGAGGCTGTAATGGTTCAAGAGGGAGGATGAGTGAGGCTGCCATGCCACTGCCAGCACCCTGCTCACCAGGAGCCAAACTTCCAGGCATCTGCTCAGCTCCTCAGACACCAGGAAGCCTCAGCCGGGACACCCCAGGAGGTTTGATTTGCTCCAAAGCCTCAGCCTCCACCAAATGATGCTGCTTGTCCAGTGGCACCATGACCCTACGTAGGAGAATCTGGTAAACGTGGAGCAGCTTGCCTGGGGGATGATGCTCTGAAGGCAGAGGGGGTGGAGGCAGAGCTGCCTGCACGCTGGTCCAGGAGCATCCCTCCAGCATGCCACAGCCATACCAGTGCCACCAGTGCCAGCCCAGGCTGCCTGGGCTTCCCTCACGGATCCCTGCACCCGCTCCTGCCTTCATCTCCTGTACCCATCCGTGCTGCTCTGCTGAGGAGAGGCGGTGCTCTGATAAGGAACACAATAATTAGGAATGTGCCAGAAACCAGGTATTAATAGAAGCACTATTAGAGAATTTATGGATGATTTAAGATGCAGCCCATTCTCCTAGTGAATGCCTCGTCTGTTTAAGAGCAGTAATTGCCTATTATCTAGCAGCTTCTGATGTGCTTGGCTCGTGCTGGCATGACATGGGAAGATGCAGCACATATTTAAAGAGCTAATGCCAATTCAAAAGACCTGCTTGTAATTTTAAACACAAGAATCCAATAAAATTCAAATGGCAGCTGGGAGGTGGAAGAGCAAACAGCAGGCGCCAGGCACCAAATCAATAAGCAGGTAAGTGCCCCGTGGCAGGGAGGTGGACGCAGCCCTTGGAAGCTGCTTAAGCTGCAGCAGACAGTTCTGCTTATCTTCAGTGCGGGCACATTTTACCCTTCCCTTACTACACACCACTTATTTGTGCCCTGTAGCAAGGACAGTTTCATGGATCAAACAGGAGACAGTTAATGGCTAAAGGAATATGAAAAGTAATGTACCAGGGAGTGAGCCTGCCAGCTCCTGCTTGTTTACCCACACCGATGCCTTTTGAAATACACCGACTGGTTTGGGTTGTTTTTTTTTTCTCCACAATCTTGCTGAACCTTTCTGCTCTTTTAAGTGCACTGATGTACCAGGGCAGTCTAAATTTCTGAACCAGGGGGTAACCATCCTCTCTTGTCTGCTTTGTGCACCAGGTCCTGCTCTGGGGTGGTATGCTGAGCTGGGACTGATGCTCAGGGGAAAAACAACCAGCAGAACCCCTGAGTTGAGTCCTTGTCCTGCTCTGAAGCTCCATGGCAGAGGTGACCTGAGAATGCCCATTTCTTGCAGAATTTTCTCATACCTGCTGAAAAGAACCTTCAGGAGGCAAAAAGCTTTCTTGGCAGTGGAGGGGAAGTCCCCACTGTTCGGTTTGCAGAGCTCTAGCTCACTTTGCTTTTGGAGAAACAGCCCCAGAAGATGGGAAGTGCATTCAACTTTCCTTCCTGGAGGCTTTTCATTTATAGCATCGACACTTTAAGGTGTTGATCTTCGTGACTGTGCAAGGAATTGAATTTGATTCAGATTTATTTGCTCTAATTTGTGCCTCCTGTTACTTATTGCTGCAGCAGCGTAGGCTGCGGATGGGTTTTGTTCAGCCACCCCAATTAAAGTCTGAAAAGTGCAAATACACACAAGAGCAGCTGGAAATACAGTGAGCAAAGAGCAAACAGGCAAACAAGCCAAACCCCATGGTGACTGCAAAGCCCAAGCCATTTTTGTGCAAGCCTCACAGAGAGGGATTTCAGGGGTAGAATGGGCTCAGTGATTTTTCCAGGAGCCACCTCTGTGCCGGTGAAGAATCACCTTCCCTCTGCTCTGCCACCTGGATACAAGTCTGCATGGCTCAGCCCCCAGTGGCCCCAATTTGAGGTCAAAAGGGGGAAATTATTGTGCATGACCCAAGCCTGGCCAAGGCTTGGTCTGGTGGGGGAGGATGTGCTTGGTCCTCCCTCTCTTCCCTGACTCCTAACAGAGCTCATGCTGCCGCTGACTGTGAAATATTGAGAGCTCTTTCTCCTGAGCTGCAGTGTCCGTTCTGCTGCCCTGGACATCTTCCTGCTCAGACAGTTCCCCCCAGCCTGCTCTGGGTTATTTAGAGCAGCAGTTTCAGAGGGCTGAGCACCCACAATTCCAGCTGACTTCAATCTCCTTGTCTGCAAAAAAGGGGACGATTTGCGCGACCTCCTTTGTAAAGGACTTGGAGATCTGCTGAGCAACAGCTGCATCCAGCAGTCAGGATTAATAATAATGATTTGGAGTGCAGATAACAGGCTTTGCCCTTTCCAGCAGCAGTCCCTTTCTGGACAGTGAATCATTTTTTACCCCCAAGTGGCACTCACAGTGGCAGCCCCTTTCCTGCACCCCTGGCTGAGCCCTCCCAGTGCCAGTCCTCAGCTGCACCATCAGGGGAGCAGAATGGGTCCTTCCTGAGCCCATCTTTGCCCTCAGCATCATCAGCTGCCCATCGTGCTGTTGGGAAAATGGCCTCCAGTTTTAATTGGCACATATCTGGCTTTTATTCCCATCCCTTCTTCCTTGCCCACTCTGTTCCAGCAAGCCCCACAGTACTGTCCCTCCTGTGCAGGTACTTGTGCAAAAGGGGCAAGTCATTCCTCAGGCTTCTTCTAAAAGATTGAGCTCTTTCATTTCCTTTGAGGGAGAGATTTTTCCATCCCCCAGCTCCTTTTTTGCCTGCTTTTCCTCTAGGAGGAAGCCTGCATGCTTTTTGTTGGGCTTTTGCTCTCTTTCTGTTGCCACCAGGCGGGATTTTTCTTTCCTCCTTTTTTTAAAAAAAGCCTGTGTTCTCCTCGCAGGTGGCACTGTAGAAAGCCATAAATAAATAACAATACCATTAAGAGGCTCTGGCAGGTCACACCATGATACCTGGCTCTCCAGAGTTCAGAAGCAGCTGGGCATCCACATGGCACCACTCCCTGCAGCTCCAGACCAAGGAGTGATGCTCCAGGCACTCAGCACAGGTTTGCCATGAGGAGCCTGTGGAAAGCAGCTGGCAGTGGTTATCCCAGCTATTTAAAAGCAGTGGGTGGAGGGGAAGGGCTTGGTTCATCTCCAGTGGAAAGGGGGAGCAAACATTGGCCTTTGAGGACTTCCCCCAAGGGTGCTGGGCAAAGCAGAAGCAGGAGGAACCCCAGGGCTCTCCTCTGTGAGCTGAGCACCCAGGTGGCAAAGCTGTGGTCCAGGTGAGTGAGGGGCTGCCAGGGCTGGAACTGGGATTTAGGGAGCTGGAACTGGGGCTTTGGGGGCTGGGGCTGAGCTGTTCCCAGAAGGTGATGGCTGGGGCCCAGCATGGCCCTGAGGCAGCAGTGCCACCAGCCTTGTTTGGCTGCATGTCCTCTTTGTCTTTGCTTTGTTTGTGGAGTATGTATGAAAAAATTAATCTAAGGGTGCTCATTGTACTCGGTCCTGCACGCAGACCTGCCACAAATATAAACTGAATAAGGAGGGAGGGGAAGGTTCTACTGGAAAGTGGGGTTTTTGTTTCAGCCAGGGAGCTATAACTAAATCTGGGGCTGGAAAAGCTCAGCAGGTGTTGTGGTGTGTGGCACCAAGCAGAGCAAAGCAGGAGGGCAGGGATGGACAGGGCTGTGGGGATGGAGGGGACCAAGGGCTGCAGGGCTGGGTGCAGCCCCTCCGTCCCTCTCGTCCCCTCCGTCCCTCTCGTCCCCTCCGTCTCTCTCGTCCCCTCTGTCCCTGTCCCACGCTTGCAGCTCACGGTGTTGGCACAGGGAAGGTGAGAAGCCCCAGCTCCCTGCCCCCATCCCCCAGGTCCTTCTGTGCAGGTATCCATCATCTCCTTTGTTTGGTCGCCTTAATTGAGGTTGCTATTTATAGCCCATTATCGGAACCAGGTCGAACTCATCTGGGTGTGATTCCCATAAGGACACAGGCAGTGACTGACTCCGTGTCCCTCCCGCTGTTGTCCCCCTGCCTGGTGGCAGCACCAGGAGCCCCCCCACACCCAGGGGTGGCTGCAGGGGTGCTGGGCCCCTCCGGGTTTCTCTTCAGAAGTTCTTGCTTCAAATCCACACAATGAGATTGCCTCTTAAACCCAGGGCTAGCCTTTGATTTATGGTTTTGTTCTGCAGAAAATGTACATCAGGCTTTCGGTCCCCAAAGTGGGCTCTGGAGAGGGGTGACGGCGAAGTCTCCAGGGTGGGAAGGCTGAGCTGTGTAATTATGCTCCAGTAACATAACGAGTGGCCCTGGACAGCAGTTCTTTCTGCACCCCCTCTGTACTTTAACACAATAATTTTCTTTTGCTGGCTATAAATATGTTGGAGTTCTCTGACCTAGTGAGCCAGCATTATTCTTGGAGACAGAATAATTCCTTATGCCGTGGCTCGTAGGTTGGTTTTGGCCTTGAAGCTCCGGGTCCCTGATGGGTGTGTGAAGCCTGAGGTACAAAGCAGAGGTGAGGTGGGCAGCAGGGCTGGGGGGAGGCAGGGTGGTGGAGCCCACCATCCTCCAAACACTTTGTTTTTCAGGTGACAATTACCTGCTTGTCCCTTCCTGCACTCCCTGGGACAGCCTGTGGTGTGTCTGTCCGTCTGTCCAGCAGCCAATCCCACGAACACATCCCATCTGGGACACCAACCAGCCCTGCCTGCTGTGTGGTGCCTGCTCCTGCCTGCATCCAGGGCTGTGTTCTCCCTTCAGCCACAGCAATTCTCTCGCATAAATAATTAAGACTCCGCTCCCCCATGGTTTGCTCTTCTCGTTCATCCCCAGTCCCAGAATTTGCTGGAAACCTGTTCCCTGTTAATGGCTCCAGTTGTGCCGTGGCTCTCAGCTGTGCAGTCACTTTATTAGCAACCCTGTTCCAGTGGTGATGCTCTGCTGGCACTGACCTTGTCCCTAAGCTGTCCCTCCACTGCCTCTCCCTAGGAAATCACCGCCGCGTAGCAGGACTAGAGTGGAAAGCATTTACTGCTTAAATAATTTATCTAGATTCAGTACAGAAAGTCTTTTGAGGGGATTCATCAGCTAATAAAGAAAATTGATTCTGGAAGCCAAAGTCAATATGGGGTTAGAGAAATGCCACTGCTCGCCATGGGATCTCTTCCAGAAGCCTCTCCTGGCACATCTGTCTTTCCTGGCACATCTGGATCTGCTGGCATCACCTCCCAAGCACCACTGCCTTCCCCAGATCTGACAGGCTCTGCCTCCTCACCTACCCACCCTCAGGCACTGGTGGTTTTCTGATGTGCTGTGTTTCTGGTGAGAGCTGTGCCTGGACAAGGTTCAGCCTAAGGGCTGCGAGGTGGGAGCGATTCCCTAAATCCAGCCTGAGCAGGAGGGCAGTGAGGCCCTTTCCCCACCTGGCCCCTTTGCCCCACAGGACATCAGAGCTTTGCCCCCCCTTCTCTGTTTTTTAGGGGCTGTTTTTCCTCTGTGCAATCTGGCAGACAAACGCAATGAAACAATTTGTGTGAATTCTATGATTCTATGAAATTTTAAGAAGTGCAAGAATCTAGAAAAAGTCTCAAATGAGCTCTCAGAAAGGGAGGTGGGACGTGTTGCCATGACTGGGGCTGTGGTGGAGACAGGGCACCCTTCCCGGAAGATGAAAAATAGCCAAAGGAAAGAAAAGAAACAGAAAATTTGGCAGAAACGTTTGGCCATATGGCTGATTTGTATTTCATGTGTGTTTCTCCATATGTTGCATGTACATGTGTTTGTTTACCCCCTGTGCACTTTGCACGCCAGCGAGAGCCTCGAACCCATCAAAATGATTTCGTAAAAGACTGGGGAGCTTCAGGCACGCTCCTTCCTGAGCTGACTCCTCAAAGCCATTTATCCAAACCGCCTTCATCCCCTTGAAAAATTCAGACTGCCTTTTTCCTGAGGTGGTTTTTGCCCTCCCCAGGCTTCCCCAGTGGAACTGGGGGTGTGCAGAGGGTGGGTGCTGGGGGGGCTCAGCCAGTGATGTGCCACCAGCCTGGGGACATTTGCTGAGCAGGGAAGGGCTCTCACTGCCTTTGTGGTCACTGCTGGAGCCCCTGTACCCATCAATAATCCAGGGGTCCTTACACCAGCAGATCTCTCCTGCCCTATGGGAAGGCAAGGCTGGGATTTGGCCTTGGCATCTAAGGGAGAGGAGGAGAACAAAGTCCTCCTGGAGCACTCCTCCAGCCAGGTAAGGAGTGGGGGGCTCGGGGGCTGCTGCCCTCTGAAGCCAGACCTGAGGCTGAAGGTGAGCATAAAACTGAGAACACAGAGGAATAAGCCCCCATGTTCTCACACCCCTTCCCAGGAAGGAAACCTCCCCACGCCCAGCCTGCTCTGCAGCCCAATTGAAGCTGCAAATTCAGATCATTCGAGCGGGAGGAGAAAATCAATGGGAGATATTATCTACGATTCGTCTCTGCAGCTGAAAACATCTCATCTGTGAACACAAACTTATTAGGAGCGTGATTAATGGAGTCTGAAGGCAGGAGTTGGGGGGAGCAGAGCTGTCAGTGAGCTCTACCCTCTGCTCACCCTGCCCAGACAGTGCCCTGCTCCCCAGCCCAAGGGACCTCCTATGGTTTCTCCTCAACATTGTCTTGATTAGGAGTGTAGGAATGAAGTTCCTCTTGCTCTTGTGACCTGGCACACGTAAGAGCTGCCCCAAAGCCTCTCATTTCCCTCATCCAGCTCTTGGGGTGCAGGAGGGAGAGGGGCTTCCCCTGCTGCCTGCAGACCCCCAGCTCCATCCCCTGCCCAGGGGCGTGGTGGGACACTGCTCCATGGGAAGACAAGGATGGGCAAATTCAAAAAGGCTTGGAGAAGCAAGAAGGGGGTGAAGATTTTAGGAATTTGGTTCAAATAGTGAGGGCATTAATTCTGGAGACACCACAGAAATGATGGCCCATAAAGTTAATGAGACACTGCTGAAGGAAGGGTAAACAATTAGGACTATTAGCTGCAAAGATAAACCAAGACCTATTGCCCTCAGAAGCATTGAAACTAATTAAATTGAAAATTAAAACACAGGAGTACAAAAACAAAAGCAAATAAATTGATAGGAAGAATTAACTGGCTTAATATCATGATGATAATATTATTAGCAAGAGGAAGTGGGGATCGTGTGATTAAAGCTGTTTATTCTCATGCTTTTTCACTGAAAGTAGGTGGTAAGGGGCAGGCAGGAGGGGACCCAGAGCTCTGAGGTGTCTGCTCAGGGTCCCAACCCAGTGCTCTGGCCCCTGGTGGATGTGGTTACACCATCCTGGTGCCCTCTCTGGTGCCGCCCCACTGTGCCAGGTGGAGGTTGGACTCCTCCAGCAGCAAACCTTCCAGTGTCCTCACAAGCACAGTCTGGGAGAGACCTCCAGAAGAGTCCTTAATGCTCCAATAATTGGTTCCAGTTAAAGAGATTAAGGCCAAATTAACTTTGTGGTTTGCCACCCAGAAATAATCCTATTTTAAGTGGACAGAACCATCTGTAGCATCCAGGGAGACCATGACTGGGGTTGATGAGGTGAGGGTGATGCCTTATTGATGGTTTCAGCATGGATGACAAGAAGAGGAGGGAAACGTAGACAGAGAACAGCAAGATGATGCTTTGGGCAGGAATCTGTGCACCGTGGAGGGAAAGGAGACAAAGTCAGGCTGGGTGTCTGCAGAGCACTGGCTCCCAGGGCTGCTTCTCCCAGCTGCCAGCCAGGAATGCTGCCATTGCTAGCCATCCTCCTCTCCAGCCACTGCGAGGGGATTAACTCACTCAAGGGGAGGTTGCAAAGCAGATTTCCAGGTGTCTGAGGTGCTCTTGGAGCGTGGCATCCAAGCGGATGCAAAGGCAGCGAGAGCCACGGCTCAGCTCTGCATTGCCCACGGCTCCTGGCTGGGCTCTGGCAGGAGCCCTGGACTAAAAGCCAAGGATTGCTCAGCTCTGTGCAAGGCTCCAGCTAATACAACAGGCTTTTTGCTTCACTCTTGTGTTTTTTCCCCTTTGGGTAAAGTTTTCTCCCCTGCTGCATGGCAATCCCTGTGTTCAGGTCTGTCTGGCTTCTCCAGGGACAGATGTTTCCTCCCTCTCCAGGTGTCCCAGCCCCAACACTTGGCTTTGCAGCCACACAATGTCCCTAAGTCCCTGGCAGGCTTTCCAAGAGCAGACACAGAGCCCAACAAAGGGCAGCCAAGACACTGGAAATGAAGTGACAGCCAAGAAGTTTGGGAAGGCAGGAGAGGTCTGCAAAGCAGGGCCAGGTGTCCTTGTGAGCAAAGTCTGTGGGGTTTGTGATGGGGTGATGGAGAGCCAAGTCTCTTTTTACTCTCGTTTCATTATGATGCTTAATTTCTTCTGCAGAAGCAATTACATTCTATGGGTGGAAAGCAATACCAGAGCCATGTGATTGGTATTTTATCCCACCAGCTCCTGGCTGTGCTGCAGCAGGAATAGCAGTCAGGGTGTGTGAGGCAGTGGCTGGGGCTGTGCCTGGGCAGATAATGGAGTTTACAGGAGGGAAGATAACCCTGACCACTGCCCAAATATTTACCTGAGAGGGGCTGCATAGTGCCCCCAAAGAATGGCTCTGCAAGGAATGAGCAAACACTTGGTGACCTCTGGGAACAAACGAATTGATAGTGTGCCCTGTGGCTGGGCTCCTGGGTCGTCTGTTTTCATCACCATGTTTTCTAATTATTCAGGAAACACAGCAGCAATGTGCATGGTTTGGGCTCTGGGTTTTATTTCTCATGCCTTCTTCACCTAACAAAAGGAATTAGTGCTGATACATTTAATTTTCTGTTTCCTGTGGGCTAAAGATGGATTAATGAATTTGGTAGGAAATACAATTTTTTTTTCCTAGCTAGTGGCCCAATCTGCCTAGGTATTGAGGGGGTCTAATTACAAAACATCTGAACCAATTAGGCACCTTGCAGCCATCAAACATTTGTTTGTTGTGAATATTAGGCTACTTAATGATGATGTCTCACCATAAATAGGAGGATTGTACCTGGGGTGACAGAGCTGGGAAAGCAGCTGCAGAAGAAAGAATTACCCCAGGATTTGCAGGGGCTCCATGTCAGGACACCAGCATGCCCAGGAGCTGGAAAAGTGCTGACCACCTCCAGGACCACACACCAGCATCTGTGGGGGCACAGATGTCCCAGGGGTGGCTGGTGGTCCCAGCTGCAGCTCCAAGGTGTGTTGGGGGTGGTGGCAGTCGGTGGCTGGGAAGGTGGTGATGCTGCTGGGGGTGGTCCCAGCTGTGGCTGTCAGGGCTGAAGGAAAGGAGCTGTGGAGGTGGCAGCAGCATCCCAGAGGCATCGGCAGGATGGGGACACTCAAGAGGACAGGGACACCTGTGTGTTGCAGCAGCTCATGAGGGTGTTGTGACATTTGGGGAGGCAAAGGCCTGCAGGGGCAGTGGGAGGGTGGGTGTGATGGATGCTGCCCGTCAGAGCCAGGGGGCACACAGGGCTCCCTCTGCCATCCACTCCTCTGCTTTTAATGGATATAAATGCTTACCCTTAACACCGAAAAAGCTGAATAGATACAAATATTACTGAGACCTTAAGGGTGCACTGGGCCTCATTATCCTTGGGTAATCGAGGTTATGTGGAGCTCTTCTCCTTTATCTGTCATTGTCTCTCTTGGCAATGTGCTGAAACAGAAAAACCTTGAGGATGGATTGCCCGGGAGGCTGGAGAAGAGCTGGGGTACCCTGAAACTTCTTTGAGTGGCCTGCCTTGTTCTCCCATGCAGCCCCTGCAGAGGTGCCTGCAGCTCCATCTCTGCCCATAGCTCCCTGTTCTCCCTGTTTTGTTCCTCCATCCTAACATATCACCAGCAGAAAGCCAGTGCCATGCTCAAAGGGATCCCCAGTTATTTCTGACTGTCTCCCAGAATGGTCTGGGACAAGACTGTTGCCACCTGCACCCAATTGGTCTTACACAGGAGAGCTCCTTCCCTTCCCTGGGTGAACATCTACCCCCCTGCAATGGCCTTGGAGAGCTCCAGAAATGTTCTCCAGTAAACAAACCAAAGCAGGCTGTGGGGACTGCCCAGCAGGGAACTTCGGGCTCTTCCTTGGTCTGGCAAAGCCAGCTGTGCAGCGCTTCCACAAGCCACACATGGCTCTTCCCTCTCCTTGCTGGGAGTTCTCTGGCAGCACCAGTTGTGTGTCCTACATCTGAACCTGCCTGGCAGTGTTTGCACAAGCATCCAAACCGAGGTTTTCCTTTCTTTGAGCATTCTTAGTGATGAAACTGAGGCTGTAACACAGCCTGGGAAAGTGCTTACAAAAGGCTTTCAGCTCTGTTGCATTATGTTTTTTCATGTTGTTTCAAATCTGCTTTGTGTTTCTAAGAGGTACTCAGACTTTTAGCTCCCTTCCCCCCCCCCCCCCCTTTTGCTCTTGGATGTGTGGGGTTTGTGAGGAGTGAGAGCTGGGTGTGGAACACAGAGACCCATGTTCTCACCAACATCTCTCTGAAAACAGCAAGCTGCAATTTTACACTGGAACGTTCAAACGGAGTCCATAAAGCTCCAGCTCTACTTCTTTACTAAAATGGGGGAGAAAAGCAGAGATTTCAAATAGTTCTCCTTTCATCACCTCCTTGTCAGAGCAGATCAATAGTCCACAGAGGCTGAGGACATCTGTGTCCAGGAGAGTGGCTGCTGCCTGATGGTGGGGTATCCCTGGAAAGCTGCTGCTCCACAGAGAAGTGATGTAGTTGCAGTGTTGCTCCCAGCAACTTGGCTCAATTTTTTTTTTTTTTTTTTTTTTTCTTTACTACGGGCAGAAAAGCCATTAATATGATTAAAATGACCTCAAATTGCTATTGCTGGATTATTTAATCTGGCTAGGCTTCTTCCCACTCTCAACCACCATAAAAGAAGACAAATTACCTGTCTGGTGTTAAAAGGTTTTGGAATATAGGACAGCATTGATTTTGTGTGTCTGAAAAGGTGACGGTCTCTGGGCTCACCATCCAGAGGCTTTGATGACAAAGCTTCTGTCAGCACTGATTCTCCTGCTGATACCAGGAATCAGTGGATAACCAGAGGATGGGGAGTGGTGGGATGAGAGGAGGGGTCAGGATGCACCCCTCCTGGGTGCTCTGCTGTCACCCAACCTGCCTGGCACTGGCTGGGTCCCTGCGGGTCCCCTCTGTGCCCATGGCTTCTCCAGGCAGCCAAGGAATCTCTCCCGTCTCCTTCCTGAGGAGTGGAGCAGATGGAGCACTTTGCCTCTCCCTGGGCAGCATTATTTCCAGTCCTTGACTCCAAGGGTTTAAGCATTCCCAATTTCAGGCATTTATCAAGCCCTCAGGACAGTCTGGTCCCTACCGTGCTTACACCAGGCCAACTCCTGCTGCCCCAGTGCCGTGGCATTTCTCTCTCCCAAGCCCTACCAAAACTGGTGGGGAAACTCTCCCCAACCGAGCCACTGAGCCACTGGGGCCACTAGCCCAGGGGAGGGCTGAAACTGCCCTCCAGGACTGTATGCCCCCTGCCTCAGCCTTTCTGCAGAGGGATGCAGGGCTGACTCCTGATGGGGTGAATGGCCCCAGGCCTATAAACTGGGACAATTACACCCCGATCTATTTTACACAAAAACTAAAAAACTAATTCCTTGCTCACCTTTCCTTCCACAAATTCCCAGGAATAGCCCACAGAGAGGAGGCTGGCAAGGGAAAAGTGATTAATTCTCAGTGGCACATTTAAACACCATTTTTATTACAATTCATCCTTTTCACACACTTTGCCCTTTTCTGATTCACTCTTGCTCTTTTGAGGTGGAACAAGGCTGATGTTTTGCAGCTCCCTTTTCTCAGGAGGAGGTGTTAACTCTTGGTTTGCTGTTGTAGTTGTGTCAGTCAACCTGAGCCTTTCCCACTGCACCTGCAGAGGCGGGGATGCTCCAGGGGTGTTCCAAGGATGCTCCCTGGGAGAGCTGGCATGCTTTGCCCTCCTGATTCAGGACTTTGCTGCAGGATCCAGCCCTGGTGCCATGGGTTACGATGGGGTGCAGCCAGCCCTGGAGCTTCCAGCCCCCCTTGCTCCCCCCACAGCAGCAGTACAGCATCATCTTACAACGCAGCCCAACAAAACCTGAAATGTACTGGAAATAATTCTACTATCAAATGCATTCAGCTGTTTGTTTGCTTTTAAATTAACACTGGGGATGAAATGATTCACTGAACTACAAAGAGATGCCTCAACTTGACAAGAATCGCAGGCAGGATTTCTTCCACTTTCAGTTATCACAGGAAAAAACATTTCAACATTTTGTCTGCTCAGTGCAAGAAAAACAGTTTTGTGCTCTATGCCTGGGAAACAAGGAGCTTATCAAAAAAATCTCAGGCATCAGAGGGATGAGATGGCAGCAGCACCTTTTCTGTCGGCCACGCGTGACCGAGAGCTGCAGCGGGAGGGAGGGGGTCCCCGGAGCAGCACGGGGCTGCTCTCCCCAGGGGTGATGGACACGGTTCAGGGGATGGGCACCCCCTCCTCACCATCATCTCAGCCCAAGGAAAGCTTCTCCCCCTCCCCTGCCTCCCACCCGGATTGAATTCCTGCCAGCAGCCTGCAGCAGGACGTCCCAGAGACCTCCCTTCTCCAGAGGTGATGGACACAGACTGGGATGCTGGTAATGACTGGGAGTTGCTGGTAATGACTGGGAGTTGTTGGTGATGATTGGGAGGTGCTTTGAGTAACACTGAGTGGCTGGGACAAAGCAAACCAGAGCAAAGTGCCCATGAGCCTGGAGTCATCATTAGGCACAGGGAGAGGAGTCATGGCCTTAGAAGTATCAGGGAAGAGGGATGCTAATGAGGAGGCAAAAGGGCCAAGCACTCTTTAACCTGTTCCTAACAGTCATCAAACTGCCCTGGATTACTTTATTGCCAGGAAGATCTGGAGGATGAGCTGACAAGCTTTACCGAAGCTGATGGAGCGAAAAGAGAGGCTGGGTTTGGAAAAGAGGGGACATCTGTGTGTGGTCAGCACCAGGTTGTAGCAGAAACCACATATTTAGGATTTTCTCCCAAATTTGTTACATTCGGGGTTCTTCTGAGAGCACCTGGAAAACAAACAGGAGGAAAAAAATATTTAGTGGTTTTGCTGGGGGAGAAACCAAGCATTTAGGTGTTTCTCCCAAACTTGTTAGATTTGGTGTTCATTTCACTTCCCTGGGAAACAAACGGGAGGGGGAAAAAATAATCAGTGCTTTCCCTGGGGCAGAAACAAAATAGTTCTGTGTTTCTCCTAAAGCTGTTACATTCAGTGGTGTTCTGAGAGCCTTCACATCCTCCCCGGGCTGCAAGCAGCGACATAGATCAAGCAGCAGGAGCAGAGAGAGGACAGGGATGTGTCAAGGGGAGAGCAGGGGAAGCTGAAGATGGTTTTTTTCTGCCTGTTCTGGAGTCAGCAAGCCAGGCTGCAAGGAGACATGGGGGAGAGGGCACAGTGCTGGCTGTCACCTCCTGGTCCCCACCACCCAGCTGGGTGCTGGTGAGCACAGGGGGAAGGGACCAAGTGCCAGGACACCCTCTGCCCAGTGCCTGGCTGTGCTGGGGCGAGCAGGGGCTTGAGGGCTGGGGGGCAACCGTGTCCCCTGGCCAGGACCAGTGTCCCAGGGATGCTGCCCACACAGCCAGCAGCTCAGGATTGCTGCTCGGAGGTGTTACCCTTGAGCTCTTGTTTTGCTTTTGTGCTCTGGAGCAAGGCACTGGCTTTGCCCACAAACAAAGCCATAAATTGTCATGCAAGCCTGTTTCAAGGAGAAGAAAAAGCAGAGCTGGGATGACAGCGATGGCGAGTTGTGCAAGGAGGTGAATTACTTGAAATATGGCTGAAAACTTCCATGCCATAAATATATTTCTGATCACAGCCGATAAATCATCTTAATTATTCTATAAATAAGGGAAAGGCTGGCTGTGTGGTGCCTAACTTTTTTCTGCAGGCCACCGGAGCACATTTGTTAGCATCTGAAAATAAACTGTTTGCTCCAGATAGTTTGTTTGTACTCTGCAGGCTGAATTGTTTTCTCATTCATGTTTCATCGCCTTTAGTTTGGTTGCTGGGAATCTTTTTGTGCTTTTTTTCCCTGTCTGGCTCTGACAAACAGGTACGGGGGTGGCAGGGGCAGGGAGCGTGTTTAACAGGCAGCCAGAAAGCACTTGCTTTTCTTCTGTGCTGTGAGGGGCCTTGGCAGCAGAGATCAAAGTTTCCTTCCCTGTTCTGGCAGACTGATGTCTACGTTTTCCTCTGGGGTGGGGAAGGATGTGCTAGAGGAAGGTGCTGGATCACTGTTAGCCTGTGGGTTGGACCCCCAAGCATCCTAACCTCTGCCCATCCCCTGCACCCTTCGTGGTGATAAAGACCATGAGATACAAGCCACAGCTGAAGCACAAAGGATGGGTTTGCTTTTGTCCTGGCAGCTGCAGGAAATCACCTCTGGCTGCTGGGTAAGAGGGGACTCAGCTGGGCAGCAAAACCCACCTGAAGGTTTTTCCCTCGATATGTAAACGACAAATTTCATTACTGGCTTGCCTGGATGTCTCCCCTGCAGCCAGTTGCTGTTCCTGCTGGAAGGAGCCTCAGGATGCTGATGCCAAGCAAGGAGCCACGTATCAAACACACGGGAAGGTGAGGAAGGAAAGAGTTTTCCCCACTTGGTCCGTGTTTCTCTGGGGGAAAGCAGAGCCCCTGAGTGGGGCAAACTGCAGCCGTGCCGTGGTGGAGAGGAGCAGGAGAGCGTTCCTGCCGCAGGTGTCAGATCCTCTTTACTTCATTTTGGGGTTCTTCAGCAGGAAAATTATCAATCAGCTGCACTTACAGCTAAAGTGGCTGTTACAGGGAAAGCTTGTACACACGCTGAAACTCATTCCTGGAGCCTCCCCACTGGCTGCAGGGGGGGAGCCTTGAGGTTTATGAGTTTAATTTGAGGACAGGACCCCAGCAGTCACCCAGTGCCTGTCTAGGAACAGATTTCTGTCAGAGAGTTTTATAACTGAGCAGACAAACCCTCCTGCACCAGGTTTCATCCCAGCAGAGGCTGTGCCTGCCCTTCCAACTGGGCTGAGCCCCAGCATACACAGAGCATGGACATGCAGCCCCTGGTCCCCCTGGACAGCTTTGGGCTGAGGACACCTCTCTTTAGTGTCTTTTCCACAGGGCTATAAACTCACCACACATTATTTTTTTCCCTCTTTTATGGATCAGCATTACTAATTTATTGGAAGTTTACTATTTGGCAATGTTCTCGTATAAATTAATGGGAAGGTAATATTAAACCTCAGTCCCTGGGGGAGGAGAAAGCCAAACAAACCCCATGTTCCCGTGCTCAAGGAGAGGCAGCCTGTTAAATCATCCCCTTTTCTCCACAGAGACCATCACTCCAAGGGCAGAAACAGCTCTGAGGAGGCCAGGAGGAGGCCAGGAGCTTTGGCTCTGGGGCTGCACTGAGGAGCCAGCCTGGTGCTGATGCCTGGGGCACAGAGGCATTTGCTGCTCCTTCAGGATTTGCTCCTCTCCAGCTCCCGCATCCACACAGTTTTCCTTCATAACTTCTATGGGGAAATCCATGCCCTGACTGTACTCTCTTTAATGCTTTTGCTCCTGCTTTCAGGAGCAAAAATAGAAGTTGCCTTTCCCAAAACAACAGTGCTGGCACCTCCTGCCTTGGGAGAGGTTTTCCAGTCCCAGGGATGTGGCAAACTGGGACCTGGAGGAGGGAAAAGTCCTGGTGGTGCTGGGGATGGGGCCCTCCTGACATTCCCGAGCAGGGCTTGATGAAGCTGAAGGGCACTGTTGTGTTAATTTGCACATGATTCCTTTCACTTTTATAAAACTATTGTCATTTATGAGAAAAGCTTATTGAGTTAAATCGCTTCTCCCGCAGTAATATAAAAATGCTGTGGCTCAGGAATACTGACATGCATGAGAGTCGGGCTCACTTTTCTTGCTGAGAAGATGAGGAAAAGGAATGATTATTTTGTATCACTTTACGAAACAGACCTTACTGTAATACACCTGCTGTGCATTGATAAATAGCAGCAGCAGATAATAAGGGCCTTAGGCAAGGAGCAAGGAAGAAAAAAGACTTTCCAGCATGTGAACACAAATGCTTTAAATGTGAACTAAATTGGCCTGATCATTCCTCAGATTTGCAAAATTAAACCGTGCCCAATTGTCAACATCACTGAGATTTATGAGATAAATATAGCCAAAGCAAAGAGAATCTATAGCAGCCCTGCTAGGGACACTCGTAGGCTTTCAGAGGCACATACCACTTAGGAAACCAAGTGCTATAATTTCAGTATCCTCTGTGTAACCTCCCAGCAATGGAGAGCTGGAAAAGTTCATCAGCCAGGAGCAGGGGAGATGATGGCTGCATGGGCACCAGAGCTGGGAACGGGCCAGGATCAGCATCACATCTCCTTACTGAGAATCTGTGGAGCTGGACCTGTGCCTCCTGCACAGCACCATCCAGGTGAAGCCCTGGCTCAGTGTGGGTAAGTGGCCCAGGCAGCAGCCATGGCAAACCCTCAGGTTCTTCAGTGTGCCCAGAGACAGGTTTGCCAACACTGCCTCTCTCTGATGGGGGTTGTGGTTTTAAACCAGTGGCTGCTCCACGTGGGGTCTGTGTTAGTGATCTCCATCACCTATGATTTCCAGCCCCCAGGATCTCCATCCCTTCTGATCTCCATCCCCTGTGATCTCCAGCCCCTGTGATCTCCAGCCCCTGTGATCTCCAGCCCTGTACCAGAGGTGATGGTGGCAGGAAGGTCTCATGCTTGGCATCCTGGAGATGAAGCCAGCCAAAAGCTGGTTGTGTCTCCATCAAAACCAAAGGTAGCCAAGCATGAAGCATGAGGTGGGTTCCTGCTGCCTGTGCTAAAGGCAGTTAAGCTGCTCAGATGCTCGTCTGTCCTCAGGGTCCTGCCCCACAGCCAGGGCTTTGCAGGCTGGGCAGGAGCAGGGAGTGCAAGCTGGGAAGCCAGTTAGAGGATTGCTCTGAGCTCACTGCTGTCAGCCATGATGGAACAAAAAAAGGCAGAGCCAGGAGGAGCTCCATCCCCTGGGTACTGCTGCTGTGTTCAGGAGACGTGTGCCTGGAGGTGCCTGGCATGAGGAGCATGTCCCCATCCTATCCCATTCAGAAACAAGCTGAGAATCATGATACCCCACCCTACCCTAGGCTCAGAAATTTGTCAAGCAAGATAAGAACTGTAAGAACACCTCAGGGCTGTTGCTAAATATCAAGAAGAGGAGAAAACCCCAAGCTTCCTGTTCAGCTCCAGGAATGAAGCTCCAGCATCAGCCTTGGGGGCCTTCACAGGCACCTGCAGGCAATGACAATGAGTACCTGAGCCTGGGCAAACTCCCAGGCTCCCTCCCATATCTGGCAGGGACTGAGGCTGGTGGAGCTTTGGCATGCTCTGGGGATGAATAAAGGTGTGGAGAAGGTAGGCAGCTTTTTTCTTCTTTCATTAATCTCTCAGGCTTTAGCTTATGCTACCGAGCTGCTAAGTCAGGGCTTCGTGCTTTCTAATTTTTTTCTTTTGTCTTGCATGCACATATGAGACAGATTTTGCTTCCACAAGGGATATTTATAGGACATATGTTAGAGCTTGAAGAAGCTGATCAGCAATGTTTAGATTAAAAAAAAAAAAAAAAAAAAGAAAAAAGGAAAAAAAAAAAAGGAAAGAAAAAGGAGGAATTGCATGAGAGGAGCATCCTAGCCAGACAAATGCCCTACAGGACACAAGATGCTGGGGATCAGCTCCCCTGCCCCCCGTGATGCTCCTCAACGCTGGACCAGCCCAGCCTGGGGGGCACAGGACTGGCACTGTCTCCTCCTCTCCTTGGGGAGGGTTTTAGGGACACAAGTGGCTGAACTGCATGTTTCTCAGCAAAACTGAGCTGTGTCTGCAAAGCCAGGTAAGAGCCCCGGGCAGGCAGCCCACACTGCAAGGAGGCTCTGGGGCTTTGCCGTGGCTTTTTCAGGCTCAGAGAATGGGCAGAAGGCAGCTGTGCCCCAGGAAATCCTTTCCAGCTTTTTCACCTCCTCTCTGCCCTCCTTTCCTCTTGTCTCTGTCCTTGCAGCCCCTGGTGAGCTGGAGCTCTGCCTCACCCTGCAGTCCCAGCGAGGCCATTAGAGGAGCTGGAGCCCTTGGGGGACACTTTCTTAAGTGAATACAAGACTTGGAGTCCCCTTAGAGCTGCTCAGAGTATAAAACCCGCTAGGTGCTTTCCAGAATCCCATTCCCTCCCAGTGCTGCTCTGAAAGAGCAAAGTAGGATGCTAGAGGGAGGCAGAAATTGCATTACACTCCTCTCTTCTTCCCGGGCTCTAAGTAACACTTCTGCTTTTTCCATATGAAAAGAAAATGGATAATGACAACCTCTTTCTATTGAAGAGACAATTTTCACTCCTCCTTGGCAAGTGTAGCCAGGGTAGCATCTTTCTTTCCACTCAGAGGCAAATTAACAGATTTTGCCTCCAGAACAGCTCAGCACAGACACTGAGGACCCCCCCCCCCACTCCCCCCGGGGTGCTCCCCACCTCTACAGCTCAGGGGGGGCGGTAAGGCAGGTGCTGCTGTGGGAAAGCTGGGAAGGACAGTTGGGATGGAGGGGAAAACCTCTCTTTTCTTCCAAAATAGGGGTCTGAGTGAGACCCGCAGTGCGGGCACCGCTTCCACCAGCTTTGCACCAGCCTCGGGAACTTTAATGGCTCGGAGAGATGACTCTGAGGAGAACAAGTTAGACAAATGAATTCGCTAATTACTTCCTCCCCTCCTACTTAAATAGTGGGCTAATTCCCAGTTCCTGTTCCCGCAGCCGCCTGCTCCCTGCTCGGCAGCGCTGCTGAACCCAGGAGCCAGCCCAAGGGGGCCAGGACCTGCCTGTGGAAAGGCCACTCCCAATGATGTGCTGGCTAGTTAAAAAAGGCGCAAAAGCGAATGTTCCACGTGTCACCCAGCCCAGCAGCAGGCAGGGCTCTCCGGAGGGCACCCAAACCCTGGCCAAGTATCTCCCTCCCCACGAGGTTTGCACTCAAAGCATCTCACACCAGACCCAAACCCAAATCATGGCCCATATTGAAAAGCTTTGTAAACACTCTCGCTTTGGTATTGTTGAAAGCCTCGACGCTCCTTTGGTATCTTTTTTTTTTTTCTTTTTTTTTTTTTTTTTTTTTTTCTCCTGATTCTAAAATATTCTGGGATGTTCTGGCTGGCAACATTTCAACGCAGGGCAGAGTCCAGAAGCTCTAGAAGAGGCTCAGAACCAGGGCTGATGGCATTTTTTATGGGGTCACTTATCTTACTGATGTATATAGTGGTGTAAAAGAGGGCTGTAGCCAAATAAATGTAGGCACCATTCCCTGATGAGTTCCAGCCCCTTTCTCAACCTTGGTCTGTGCTGCCCCTCACCCCAGGAGGGGTCCCCCAGCATGCAAGCCCCAGGCCAGCTCCACGCCTGGCACAACTGGGGATATTTTTTTAAGTGCAAATGAGTTAAGAGGATTTGTTTCAGATGCAAGATAGCTCTCATTAATGTTTGCTCGTTTGGGTTTATTTAAGCCTTAATTGATTGTCTTCTACTTTACTGCGTTCCAGTATCTCTCAGGCTCCAGAACAGACTCTTACGAGGTTGACAATTGCAAGCACTTCCCTCTTCTCTCTAAAGATCTTTCATGTTATTTAGCTGGGTTTAATGGATGATAAAAGTCCCTGGACTTGCAGTAAAGCCGAATTTTCTCTTTCAAGCCACTACACATGCATCCTCGAGCCAGGCTGCGTCCAGGTGAGGGGTTGTGCTTTGATACCTGTTTCTTCTGAAGCTGTTGTAATTTGCAGCTCTGAACATCAGGGATAAAATCATGGATTTGCATGTAATTAACATCCCTAGGTCTCGTGGCTCCATCCCTCCAGGCTGCGGAGGGACAAGAACCCTGACTGGGCAGAGCTGGGGTCCAGTTTGTAACTGGCCTCGTTAAGGGGAGCTGGGAAGGGGACTGTCACTGGCCATGCAGCATCACCACATGCACTCTGCCTGGCCTGGGGGGGGGGGGGTGTCATTGGTGGCTCTGAGGGAACTGTGCCCAAACTGTCCCAGCAGGTCAGGAGCATGCTTAGGACAAAACAAAATTCATCCTGCCCATTATTTAGGACACTTTTGTAGCCCTGGTTCTGCTAAGGCTTGGATAGGAGAGCTCTGTCTCCCCAGCAGCTGAAATCTCACCAGATGAGCTGTTCATCAGGCCACTCCCTGAGATTTCATCCTTCCCCAAATAACTTCCTTCTGACCAGGAATCCGAGTCCCCATAACGTGGGGGTTTGGATGATGAATTCCAGGAGCAGATCCACCGGGAGCAAGGACTTGAGAGGCACCCGAGGGACAGCGCTGCCTTGCTGAGAGGAGGCTCCTTCTGTGCCTAAAATAAGTTTATACGGAGGCAGGAAAGAACCGCGGTGACTCACAAAGAGAGCAGAGACCCGTTTCTATTGAAGTCTTGCTTTCTGGTGTGGTGGCTCGGAACAAAAGCGAGCCCTGGCTGTTGGCATGCCCCGCATGGTGCCGGGGGTTTGGGCCTGCGGGGGGACCGCCCAGGCAGTTCTGGCTCTGCAACCCGCACCCCCAGCCCTCACTCCTAGCCAGGAGCAGCTTCTGTCCCCAAATTAATACAAAACCATCTTTTTATTGCAGCAACTGAACAGAAACCCTCCGAAGCAGCTCGAGAGAGACACTTCTCCTTCACTACACTGGAGGAATGATTTAGCTCCTTACTGCTGGCACCCCTGGAAAGAGAGAAAAACGTCTCAGGCTCTGATGAAACACCTCTTAAAATAACCAAAGCTGTTCCCAGCGCCTTCTCTTGCCCTCTTTGTGCTCTATTGTCTTTAAACGAGCACAGAGGTGGGGGGGGGGAAGGCAGGAACTTTCAGCAGAGGGGAATTGGCTGGCAGCTGCCGGTCTCTGATGCGGGAGCCGGGGAAGGAGGCGGCGGGGGCAGAGGAAGATTCGCCCTCGCACTTGCTCGACGTTTTTCCCGCAACACCGAGGTGCGGGATCAGGAGCGGAACCTCCCTCGGGTTTCGCGGGGGCTGCAAGATGGGCCGGGGTCCCCGGGACAGCCTGTGCGTGCTGGTTCCGATAGCGGGGAGAGCACCGGGAGGCCCGGCCGGGATCTCAGCAGCCCCAGGGAGAGGAGTCTCCCCGCCCCGGGACTTTCCAAATTGCAAACGCATCCCCTTCCCCGGTGGTCCGGAGGAAATTCCCCGCGGGACGGGAGGGGGAGGTGGTGCTGAAGGCACCAGCCCTTCGGGGGAGGGGGCAGGAGCTCGGGAGCCGCCAGCGCGGTGCGATTCCCGGGCTTCAGGGGGAAGGGGGGATCCGGAGGTGCGGAGCGGTGCGGAGCGGTGCGCACGGGAACGGCAGAGGCGACCGAGCGGACCGGCGGGACCCTGCCCGCTGCTGGGCGGGGTTGGACCCTCCGCGGAGCCGGAGCTGTGCGGGAGCCGAGGGGCCGCGCTCCGCCCCCGCCTCCTCCCCGCGCAACTTCCCCGCGCCGCGGCCCCCCGCCCCCTGCCCCGCGGGTGCGCGCACAGGCGCGGGCGCGCAGAGCAGAGCTGAGCTGAGCTGAGCTGAGCCGAGCCGAACCGATCCGCTCCGCTCCCAGCAGAACCCTTCTGAGCCGCGCCGAGCCCAGCCCAGCCCAGTCCAGCCGCACCACAGGGGTTCGGCCGCCCCGCGCTCCCTCGCTGCGCATGGGGCGCGCAGTCTCCGCGGGCGCGCAGCTGCCCCCCCGGCGCTGAGGGACCAGGGGGGACCAGGGCAGCCGGAGCACCGACCCCCGCGGGTCCCCGGGCATGCCCGCCCCGCTGCCCACCGCCTGCCCCGCCGCCCGGTGCGGGGCGGTGCGCACGGATGGAGAGCTGAGGCGGTGAGCCCCGCCGGACCGGGACGGACCGGGACGGGCGGGCCGAGACGTGACGATGTGGATGCGACGGCTCCCGGGAAGCAGGTAGGGCCGGAGCGCGGAGCCCCGCGGAACGCCGCGGAGCGGGCGCTGGCTGCGCTTCTGGCGGCTGATGGAGTTAAATAATGAAGTTATTGGGAGGGGGAGGTGGAGCGGTGCAGCTTGGCTTCGGGGAGACGCGGTGGGTCCCCGCTCCGGGGGAAGTGGCCAGTGCTCGCCCATCCCGGGGAAGTGTGTGCCCCGTGTCCCTGTGCCCGGCTCTCCCAGCCGGGAAGAGTTCCCCCGGCGCGGGGACCGCTGGCGACAGGGGTCGGGAGGGGGCTAAGGGGATGGCGGCGGCGGGTGTCACAGTGTTTGATGTGTTTGGGGAGATTAGTGGAGAATTGCAAAGCAGAGGGAGCAAAGTGTTATGTAACACATTTTCATTACCGCTGCGAAGTCATCTGAGCCGAAATCTTGTTATTTCCATGGTGCCGTGTCGGGAGAGCCACTCGCCCCCCACCCTCTGCACCTCCAGCCCCGGGAACACGCGGGGTTTGGTGTTTTGAGGCTATTTTGGTGGAAAATGTTTACAGCACCAGTGTGTTTAACAAATAAGATACGGAAAACTCCGCCGCTGTGCGTTTCGTGGTCCGTTCCTCTCCCTCCAACCCGATTTTGGCTTTCAAAGTCCTGGGTTTGGGCTGGTGAGTGGTCGCTGTGGGGCAGGGTCAGACCCCCCCCTTGCCCCGAGCCGGGGGTCTGCACTAGGGGAGCAGGCCAGGCACATCCCCACGGCCTCAGGCTGTGCCGAGGGTCTCCCTGTTGCAGAGAGGGGTCCCGAGCAGGTGGCTCTGGGGAGTGGGATGGGGTCCCCTGGAGGGCTTCGGGCCGAGGCGACCCCCGCAGCAGCTGTGGGGAGCCCATGGCCACTCCCCGGCAGAACATGGCTGCGGGGTGGGGGGCACGGGCAGGGCCCCCTGAGCAATGCCAGCGGGATGTGAGAGGCCTTTGTCCATCACCCTTCAGAGCTGCTGGAAGCTTTGTCCCTCTGCCAGAGCTTCGGATGGACTCTGGGAGGGTGAGACTTGAGCTGAGGTTTTGTCTGTGCCGGAGGTTTTGTCTTGGGGAGGCCCTCGGCTTTTGGTTGGTGTCTGACTGGCATGTGGCAAGTGAGCTCCCGATGCCACCGACCTCATCCCCTGCCCCAGGCACCCTGGTGGCCCAGGTAGCCTCACCCTGCCACCCGAGATGTCCATCTGCAGAGGGAAGGGAATGCTGCCGGGTGCTGGGAAGGACGGCGTCTCCGGGAGCCTGCGGCAATGTAGTGACCTCAGGGATTCCTCCTAGGAGAAGCACCCGAGATGTTTTTTGGGGTGCCTCTTATTTGGATATATTCTGTGGCCGATTAAAAGCCTGGTGGAGCTGGAGGGCTGCTTCCTGAGGCTGGAGCCAGCAGGAGGCTGTAATCTTGGAACCAGAGGACGCCCTCTGCTTTTTCATTTTTGTTAAAGAGTTTTGAGCAATGAAAACAGGAGCCTTCCGGTGGCTTCTCTCCTCGAGTCGCCTTGTGATTCTCTTTGCTGTGTATTCTGGATCCTCAGTGCCGGGCTGTCCTCTCTACCACCTCATCAACTTCAGTTCTTCCACGTTTTATTTTTAATATGACAAAACTTCACTGCTAACCTTGCCTGCTGCTCTCGCTTCTCTCCAATTGCTTCTGGCTTTATTTCTGACATTTCCCATGCCGTTTCCCCTCATTTTCTTGAAGACTGCTAGTAAAATAGCTCCAAGAGAAGCAGCAGACCTTTCCAGTGCCTGATTCACCCCGTGCAGGCTGTGCCTGGACCTGAGATGGTACCGTATTGTTCCTTTCAAACCGGATTCCTTTTGCCCTGGGCACTGGCGGCTGCCTGACCTTGCAGGCGAGCTTTGCTCTGCAGCTGGGGAGGGCAAGACCTGCAAACCCAAATCACTGGGGTTATTCTGCCCTTGTTCTCCTCAGGGGGAGCTTGCTGCTCCCCCAGCTCTGAGTGCTGCGGGGAGAGGGGCTGGGTGGGCAGTGTTGCCCCTTAACGCCTCTTCTTGGGGATGCTCCTGGCCTGGCAGGCCCCAGCGTGGGTGCTGCTAGATGAGAGTGGTTTTTTGGTTCTCCTGAACATGCACAGACATACATGTGCATGCAAACAGCTGTGTCAGTGCCTGCATGTCCCTGTGAGGGCATGGAGCTGCCTGCAGCAACCCCTGCCTGGCTGCTGGCTCTGGTTGGGGACTTCCCTTCCATACCTACAAATACACTATTTTAAACAATATGCCACATTTTTTTTATAGCGTTTAGCTCCTGAGTGATTTGCACTATGAGTAAAAAGACTGTTTGCGATTTCTTGCTGATTGTTTGAAGCAACTCATTAAAAGCCATACATCCCCATGCACTGGCACTGAGGAAACTTTATGGGCCTTGTAGTTACTGCCAAAGCAAACGTTTTCCATGAATTTCACTCATCAGGTTCACGCTGTCAAATGTAGATTCAGGCTCTTGTCAAAGATGCAAGCCTTGCAGTCTGGAAAGTAATGAGAGCAGTAAGCAGTGGGAGCTAATGGCCTCCACTGAGGAGTCCTTACTCATCCCGCATCCACACAGGGGCTGAGCTGGCTGCTCCCGGGTGAATTGATTGCCACAGAAATTCATCTAGTGTCACCGGCTATGATACTTAACAGCCACAATAATGCTTGAATAAACTGCACTTTTATGCCGTGGTTTGTACCTCCTAACTGGCAGCAATTTCACAGATGAGGCGGAGGGAGCGGCGCTGGGCTTCAGCAGCCTCTTCCCCAGAGCATGAATAATTATTGTAATAACACCAGAGCTGTCACGCTGTGGCGTCTCCAGTGGGGTGATGGATGGGAACTGCCACGGTGGCAGAGCTCCGGGGGCTGCCCCACATCCCCAAGCCCCCTCAGCATGCGGGACAGAGGCCATGGACAGAGCTGCCTGCCCATCACTCCATCCCAGAGCACCCTAGCTGGACCCAGCCCTCATCTGCTGACATAAAGAGCTGATAATTTGCCTTCAAAGCCCAGCCAGCAAAGGGGAACCACAGCAAGGTGGTTCCAGCTCTCCAGGTGGCTCCATAACCTTGTTCCTACTATCCCTCACCTGGAGGGCTCCCAGCACGGTTTATTTCCATTTGTGTCTCTATGTGTGTACACAGGGAGGGAGTGCTGCCTCACAGGGCAGCTCCGTGGGGTGTGAATAATCCATATGACTTCCGACAGGTCTGAGGTTCATTATGGAAATGTATGCATGCTTAAGCCTTTAAATATAGCTAATAGGAGAAGGACTGGAAGGAAAGATTATGGGAATCAATACGCTGAGGCGGAGGAGCGGGAGCTGCTCTGCCACGGGCTGCCGGATCCCTTGTTCTCGTTAAGGGCTGGTGCTGGAAATGTGGTTTACAGCAACTCAAGCCCAGCAAATTTTGGGTTTGAGACCAAAACTCTACTAGCATGGAGGCCAAGTGTGTTGGGTGGGATCAGTGGGGAGAATGGAGCATTTAAACCTCATTTAAACGGAAGGGTTTTTTCACTTCACGAGCCCATCATCACTTTGGGTATACATTTTTCATCAGGTTGAATTTTTTTCACTGGAATCACATAACACTCTGGACCTGGACTACTTCCTTAAAAATGGAATTTGAGTTGATATGAATGTTTCCTGAGGCTCTGCTTACCTGGATCTGCACCTACAGACTTTGATATCTTACATAATTTCCTGTGATGGAGATGTACTTCATTTAATTTCACTTTGAAATGCATTGATTAAATCAGAACTGCTGGGAGATTTAAACTGAGTCTCCATGGCCTGAACTGAACTGTGGGAGGTTTACCTGCCTTCATCCTTTAACTTTCATTTGGTTTTATGAGGATTCCTTGTGAAATGAGGTTTTGTCTGTCACTGAATTACTACTGCTGTCTGGGTTTATCAGTTCCTTTCTCTGGCCTCAGCAGCTCTGCCAGAGCTAAAGCTCCCTAAAGCACAGCAATGGATGCCTTTGCCTGTAGGGATGTGGTCGGGACTGATGGGTGTTTCTTCTGAGGCTTTGTTTCTCTCCAGTGCTTCTGGTGGAGGTAGAGACCCATGGCTGTAACCCCAAGAACAGGAGGATGTGTCCTCTTGTCAGTGCCGTGTGATTCAGCCTTTCTGGTACCAAGCAACAGTGATACAAGGAAAAGAAGTCTGGCTTGGCTGGAGGTGGATGAGCAGCTGCATGGAAATAAGCAGGGACAGGGACACTGAGCCCCCCAGCATCCAGGCAGCAGGCTGAAGAACCTGCTGGGGACTGGCCCCAGGCATTCCCAGCAGAGCAGCGGGTTGTGCATCCCTGGAGAGGCCTCGGAGCATTTTCAGCTCTGCTCTGCGAAATGTCTCGTTGTGACTTAGAACTGATGTGTGGGCAGAAAGAATACTGTAACACGCAACGATTTTTGTTTAGGTTTGCTCTGGAGGCCTTTTTCAGTAGCTCTGCTGTTCTGTTACTGCATCCGTGTCTGTTTCGTGAGTGGCTGCTGGTGCATCCCAACAAGGGATGCTGCTGGTGTGCTCCAGCAGTGGCTGCCATGCCCATAGTGCTGTGGGGAGCAAAAGCTCTTCCCTTCCACAGCATCATGTGGGAAGCCCTGGCTGGAGCCACTAATGAAAGCAACTGGCCAATTCTTGATGAAGAAGATGGCTCGAGCGAGAAGAGGCAGAGCCAATCTGCTCATAGCCTTGGGTGAAGCCGTCATGGGATGAAGTTGAGCTGTGAGGAGCTTTGCCCAGCTGGGGTGTGAGTGCTGCAGACCCCGCTGACTTCCAAAGGAAGGCTGGGGAAATGCTGCTTCAAGAGCAACATGTGGCCTGGGAGCTGTGATGTGCATCCTGCAAGAAAAATATGAGTCTGGACCCTTGGGGAGGAAAAAACAGAGCTTGTGGGAGTGCACATACCCTAATGATGGAGAAGCAAAGGGATGAAGATATGCTGGCACAAGGAGGAGGTGACAGTGTGCCTTGGGACACCAACATACATCATGCAAGGGACTGCACTTTTCCCTGCAGGAAAGCAGTTTTGTGGAGTTTAGCTATGGCCTTGCAGGCACAGCTGGCTCCCTTCCATGAGGAGCTTTGGCTTTTTCCCCATGAGTAGCCCCCTGGATGTGCAGAACCACCTCACGAGCCCCGCTCCAGACATGGTTTGTGGCCCTGTAAATAGGAGATGTGGCAGCACGAAGCTTTAGTGACTTGGAGTTGGGAGGCTGCGTGCTCGTCGCTGGGCAGACGGCGTTGGAGGCTCCATGAAGAGCAAACAGCATCGATGGACACTGCCTCTTGCCTGCGTGTCGTTCCAGTGGAAGCCGTGGCCAGGTCACGGTTCCCCTGAGATTTTCCTGCCCCACCAGCTGTCCCCACCACCCGTGTGACATCCTCGGGGACACGTTCCTCTAATTGCCAGCGTCCCCTGCCCTGCCCCTGCTGCCTGCGATATCTCTGCCTCCGTCTGCAGGACTCGCCTAATGAAGCGGCAGTTAATTGACATGGATTAGGACATCCACTTAAGTACCCACTGAAACGTGGGTGATTAATGCCAGGAACTGAGGCCACGTGGCCGCTGTTCCCACTGGGAATTCCGTCGGGCTCTGCCACTCCCCAGCTGATGGTGAAACCCACAGCCTTGCACAGGGACAGCATTGCTGTTTCAGATGCTGGCAAGTGTTATTGTCAAAAGAGTTCCCAGGAAGAATAAACTGATTTTCTACAAGTAGTTGCCTTTCATGGGTTCTCTTATTAAGTTCTGTCTAGGAAGGAGGAGAACGAGTTATTCATGTTGTTCTTGGCTTTGTGAGAGGCCCTCCATGCCTCTAGCATCCTCCTGAGTGAAATACTCAGGACGCATTTGGGGTTCCCATCACAGTGACGTATTCTCTGGCAAAATCCATTTTGTTAATTTGATGAATGAATGTGGAAATGTTTCTTACGGGCAGTTCTTTGAGGATATTCTGCTCAAACATGGAACAGGAATGGATATAGCCCTACATTTCTTCCCTTTCATCCTTCCAGAGGCCTGGATCTGCGTGGTGTGGGACCCGGCATGGCAAGGGAGGTTGCAGAGATACCGCAGGAGAAGCAATAAATCACTGAGGCTTGGGAAGAGCAGTGAGGCATGCGGGAGGTCTCCTGTCACCACCAATCAGCCTGGCAGAGACCATCTCTCCTTGGAGATAACGCTTTGAAAAGTTGAATCACTACTGCAAAGTGGATTTTATTTTGTTTAATGAGATGCAAAGCACAGCACTATCTGACTCCCCAGCAGGCGGGCTCCCAGGCTGCATGCCCGCAAATGGCTCAGGGCTCCAAGGTGCTCTGTCTGCCTCTTGTGAGTCACCTTCACCTTGATCCAGCAGGATTTCACTCCAGAGCAGGAGAGCCTACGAGCTGCCTGGATCCTGAGGTGGCTGTGACAGGGAAAATTGCTCTTTCTCTCTGGAAAAGAAATTTTTTTTCGGTGCTGAAAAGGGGATTTAAACTTCTGTATGAAAGGATCAAGAGTTTTTGCCCTGGATTTCAGTCTCCCTGCTTTCACTTCCTATTTTGGTTTCACGGCTTCTATATCTTTTGGGCCTGTTCTCTTTTTTCCATTAAATGTGTCAAGCCATCAATGGGATGTCCCTACTGCAGGGCTGGTCACAGCCCCAGCACTGGCTCAGAAGAAGGACTTGGGGGGGCTGGGAGGTCCCCAGTACCATGCCTCAGCCAGGGGATGCTGTGCCCTGTGCTCATGCCTTTCTTTCTCCAGGTTTCCCTATTGAAGTTTCACATCTTCAAAGAGTGCTCGGCTGCATTTTTTTAAAACTTTTTTTTTTACTATTATTTTATTGTATTTCTCACTCCATAAAAGCCAGCTGTCTACCTGCCTGCTTTTAGAGGCTTCGTTTCTCTCATCTTCTCCATTCCTGTAAGAGATCCTTTGAAATCCTTTTTGCTTTACCTGTGTTCATTCCTGTGTATGGCTGTGGAGGTTTCAGGGTAGGCTGTGCATCCATAAGCTGCCAGGGACTTCCCAGGAGAAGGCTGGGTTTGAATCTCAGTTACTCCAGGGTGAGAAGCTCTTGTAGAAGCCCATAGTGCTGGTATCAAGACTCAAGTTGATTGGATTTCCCAGGAGACCACATCCATCCCTCACCACTCATCCAGGCATTTCCAGCAGGGTCAATGCTTGTCTTTCCTCCTTCCCAGGAAAGTGCAAACTCTTTGGGAGGTGATCATTAAAAATCCCATGGGAAGGTATTTTCTCCTTGGGTATGTTCCATGGTGGTGGTGTTTCCCAGTGATGCGGGGATCCCGGCGAGCAGAGCCGTCGACTCTGATGTGCTGCTGCCGAGCCGTGTTGTGGAACAGCAGTGCAGAGAACCTCTGTTAATTATTTTGTTTTAAAGCTCATTAAGCTACTACTTCAGATGTTCTGAACGGATTTTTTATTTATTTTTTTTTAGATCAAAGTGTTTCCCACAGAAGTTGTAATGACATGGCTGAGCACATTTAGAAAATAAGCGCTTGGATTATTTACCAGTGAGGCAGTGGGGTGAAAGGGTGGTGATGTCCCCTTCTCAAAGGGTATTCTTGCTTTCTCAGCTTCTCCCGTGCTGATTCTCAGTATAGCACTGGTCAGAAGTACCTTTTGCTCCCCATCTCACCTTGCTGGTGTCTTGCTCATGCTCTGATGGAGTCATTCAGCCCTTTGGTATCTTCTCCGTCTTCAATTCAGCTAAAGCAAGGAGTGCAGCAGTTGCATCGTGCTTGGGCCACACGAGGAGGAATAGGTAGAAGCTAAAATAATGCGGAAAAAACCAATTTCCTTAGGCTTATGGAATTTTTAAAGTGTCGCCAGGAATGGAGCTTGAGGCTGTGACTCTTCAACAAGATTTTTAGTGGCTTTGGAAATCTGAGAAATACTTCGCAGCAAGTCGTGTCTGAACTGAAGCTCTCGCCTGATCCCCAGCTCTGGTGCAGAATTTGGGGGAGGACGAGTGAAAGAAGTTGATGACAGGTGCAGGTTTGGGCTGGAAAGCCAGCGCTCACAAACCCCCTTTATCCAGCGGGACAAAAGCCGAGTGTTATTCCCGACAGTCGGATGAAATGCCCCACTGTCCAGCCCTAAATGCTCCCAGTGTTTGCTGGCAGGGGCCGTTGGGTGCTGGCAGAGTGGTGGTGGCTGTGCCGTGCCTGCTGGGGAGGGTCCTCTGGTGGTACCTGGGCTGCAGGGACCGAGCTGTCCCCAGGTTTGTCACCTGGCCGGGGTGGGAAGCAGCGTGACCGCCGTTCCCTCCCTGCAGCACACCGGGTGGCATCACCCAGCTCTGGTTTTGCAGAAAACAGAAGTTTGCTGAAGGCTTTTCTCTGTCTGAAGGCACAGGCAAACTTCTGGGCTGCCAGGCCCTGGCACTTTTCAAATCCTACCTGAGATAATCCCTGAGGACCAGGGGAACACTGCAGCAGGTGCTGCCTCAGTGCTAGAGCAAGTCCAGCTAGGCTGGAATCTTCCTTTGCCAGCTCCCTGGGCTCTTGTGCTCGTCCTCAGGCTGCTGCAGTCACCGAGCATCTCTTAGTCCTGTTGGCATCCATTTAAATCTTTTAAAATGTGACATTAACTCAAAACTGAGGGTTGAAGTTTGGCAGCAAGCAGGAGCGTGGCCACCGTGGAGCAAACCTGCTATTGACTTTGCAGCGATGGCCACATCTGCTGCTTTTCTCTGTTTTCAGGTTTTTTCTCTTTCCTGCCTGTGCCACCTCTCATTGTATGACCGTGGGACATGCCTAGGAGGGGTCCTGCTCTCCGGGGGACATCCAGCAGGACCCCTGAGCTGCCACACTGGGGGCTTTGCCCTTCTTGTGCCCCCAGAGATGGGTGGGACTGAAGGTGCCAGAGCTGGCCCTGCCAGCCTTGCCAGGCTCTGCAGCAGCACTCCTGCCCTATCACTGGGTATTAATTCTGCCTTCCATACTCGTGGCTATTCAAATGTTAAAATTACTTGTTTTCAGCTGGGCAAGCAGGAGACAGAGGCAGCAAAGCCAGCGGCTCCACTTCACTGCCCTCTGCTCCCCAGTGCCTGCAGGGGTGGACCTGGCCACCTCTCTCTTGGCTTTTCTCCTCTAGGGAGGACCCACTGCTCCTCAGTCCCAGCTGACATTTTTCTGCCCTGTTCTCCCAGTGAAATTGGCTGCAGAAAGATGGTTGTGAGGATTCACCCTCTGCTGGTTTCCATCCATGATCAATCCCATCCCCTCCACGGCAGGAAGTGGTGTTGGTTTAATTACTTGTGGGAAGAAGGGGAAGAGCAGAGGAACTGAGGAGTTGTTTTAAATATCACTTTTATTGGTAGGTAATCCTGTAATATAGATCAGTAGTGATGTGGCTCATTTAGTTTGCCTTGGTGGGTGCTACTGTGTGTCAGCTTTTGTGCCTCAATTCCCAGCCCTGGCTTTAAGGAGCTTGGCAGCCATGTTTTCTCAAATTTATAATTATCTTGGAAGAGCTGGTGGCAGCAGATGCCTTAGTGAATGGGAAGTTCACAGTTCCTGTTGGATCTGGGTTCAGAGCAACTTGTCCCAGAGCAAAACATCTCTTAGGAGAGAGGTGCTGGTGCTGGCAGTGCCCGTGGTTCTGCCTCTCTGGAGCCAGCGGGATGCTGCGCCAGGGGGTCCGTGGGGTCTCCTACTGACCCCAGGGTGTAATTCACCATGTGCCTTTTGGGACATGCTGCTTCCTTCCTCCCAACCCGGGTGTGGGTCCTGTTCCTCGGGGTGAGGCGGTGGTGCTGGGTTTGCATGGTGATGGCTGAGGGTGTCACAACAAAGGACAGAGCACTGCAGGGATCCTCAGATGACAGCGGGGCTGGAGAGGCTGTGGCAGGCGCTGGGTCTGCAGTCCCCACCGTGACAAGGACACACGATCACGGGCCAAGTACCTGCCACTGCCCAAACTGTCCCCTCTTGCTCCTGTGTGAAAGTCACCCTCCGAGACGCAGCCGCCTCGCTCTTTCTCCAGCCAGAGAGTTCCTGCACACACTCTCGCAACGTGTCATGCTCCAAACACCTTTGTAGGACATGCAGCTGTGCTGCCAAGGATGCTTTTCCTAGAGCGTGGCACCCCTTGTCCTGCTGTGGGACAAGCAAACATCACCCCAGACACTGCTCCTGATCATGCTCTGGGCATTTGCTGGAATATTTTTATCTCTGTCTTGCTTGGTGTTTGGAGATCTGAAATGCTCAGAGTTTGTAAATCATCCCAACAAGGACATAACCTTGATTTCCCGTGCAGTACCAATAGATTACCTAACAGGAGGCATGAAATGGAAGAATGGTTCCACTTGTGTAATTCTGCATTAAAAATCAGCCTATTCTGCATTTAATGCTCCCTGTGAAGTGTCTCCACGGTCAGGAGAAAGAAAAAGGCTGGCGCTGGAGAGCAACTGAGTCCCTTATGAAAAAAGGGACACAAATAGGCTCCTCTCCCACACTGCCAGGGATTCACACTCCAGTGAGCCTTTGGAGGCTCTGGGAAAGCAGGTCCTGGGCAGGCTGCTGGTGGGTTCTGCTCAGCAGCTTGTCAGAGCCACTCAGTGGCCACAATCCCAGTTAACTGCTGGGACGGATTACCCAGCTCGGGGATTTCTGGGTGCACAGCAGTTGCCTGGTTCAGCAGCCACTGGTTTAACTCATGCTCCCAATGGCATTCTCTGCCCTGGGGTGCTTGTGCCAGCTGCCTCTGAGGATAGAAATGCAAAATAATGGTGCATGAAGTGCCACAGAAGAGGGGGTTTACTCCGTTTGGCCTGGCTGCTCTCATCTTTTGTCTGTGTGCTGCTTTTCCATGCTTTTTCATGCTGGGATGTGGGTCGAGTGGAGCCTTTCCCAGGCTGCTGCTTCGTATGTTTATAAAACACTCCCAGGACAGTGATGATCTTTCATTTTCATCTCTGTTGTAATCCAAGGACTCTCATTACCAAAGTACACCCTGCGCATGTGTGTGCTCCTCAAAACTCTAGGGGGCTTCTGACTGTACATGAAGCTGGGTTGGCATGGCAGGGATATGGTCAGCCTGATTTCCCTGGTGGGAAGGAGCTGAAGGTGCCTTGGATTTGTGAGAAGAGTGGGGATGTTTCTGCTGGGGAGGACTCTGAACCCTGTGGTGGGAAGGCTATGATGGTTCTGTCAAAAACATCTTTGGTGCCTGTAGCTACATCACGTTTAGAGCAGCAATTGGCTTGCTTGGGCTTGGCAGTGCTGGAGAGCTTCACACACATGATCCCTGTAATTATCTGAGCAGTTTCTTTAAAATCTGCTCTAGTGCTTCTGGCGAAGAGCAGGTGAATGTTTGTGGGAGGTTCTGGGAGTTACCCTTCCTGCCTCTCCAGCCATTAAGCCACAGGAATGGATTTGTGGTTTGCAGAAGCTGAGGCTTTGGATGAGGAAGACAAAGAAGGGATTTAATTTCCTCAAATATCTCCACTTCTCATTTCTGGTTTTAACTCAATTTCAGAGTTTTGCTGAATTTTTCCTTGCATTTGAGAAGTGTTTTGGGATAATGGGAAAAGCAATAACATGAAAACTGCTCACACTTGCCCCGTCTCTCTTTGCAATGGTGGGGAAAAAAAAAAAGTAAAAAAAAAAAAAATCATGGGGAGGAAGGGGAACCCTGAATATTCAAAATTTTGGTTTCCATGGAAGGGGGGGGGGTCCTGCAGTGGAGCCCGGGGTCTCCGGCTGCCACATCCCCGCCACCGTCGTGCTGAGCATCGCGCTGCGTTGCCAAGACAACGGCAACTCCTACACGCTGCTATTTATTCTGAAGGACACTTGCTCTTATCTGTTGTTGCAAAGCCCTCAAAAGATTGCATGGCATGCAGAATTCCTTCAAGGTAACCGGGTTTACTGCTGCCATCCCTACAGCCACCTCCTGGGGACATGCCAGCCAGCGGGGCGGTCAGGAGGACAGTCCTTAGGTGACAGTCCCCTGGCTGGCATCACTTGAAGGTGGGAAGGTGACCTGTGCTGTCCTTGGGGCAGGACAGGGTGCTGCTGGGGCTCTGCCTGCCCCGTGGGGTCACATAAGTGTCCCTACCACGTCCCTCCCTATAAGCAAAGGCTCAAGACAGGGGTGAGGGACAGCCCTGTCCCTGTGTGCCACGCAGAGCTGTCTTGTCTGTCCCTGCTTGGGCACAGCATTCCCGGAGAGCTGGCGTGAAGCCGGAGGTTGTGTGTTGCATTTTCCTGCGTGAGGAGCAAGGCAGTGATGCTCAGGCAGGTCCCACGCAGGAGTGAACCTCCGCGAGCTCGGGGCTGCTGTCACTTCAGCTTGAGAATGTCACGAGCAAGCAGGAGGAAGTGGGAAGATGGGGGAAAAAATCCCTCTTTTTCCTGCAAGCTGCCAATCCCCAGTAGCAAGGACTGGCATTATGTCTTTCAGAATCTTCCTTCTGCACAGCAGCTGGGAGGCAGCGAGTTCCTGGTCCAGACTGAGCAAATCTGCCCTTGTGCCATCACGGGCTGTTTGTGGGAGTGCCCCTGTGCACGGGGGGGTTGGTGTGAGAGGTGGGATCAGGGTGAGCATCACTCTGGAGAGGTGCCTGGCACCTCTCCCTCTTCACAAGGAGATGTTTTAGATGGTGTCTGGGAGCTAGTCAGGGGCTGGAAGCTAGCCTGACATGCTGCTGGAGGGAATTGGAGCATCGTGAAGGTGGATCTGGGTTTTGTGCTCCGGCTGGGAGCTGGAGCTCCCAGCTCCTCACTGGTGAAGACAGGGTGCTGCCCTTGGCACTGCTGTTGCGTGGCACATGGGGGATGCTCTTCGTGTTGCCACCACTCTGCCAGTCTCCAAAAAACCCCCACCAACAAGGTGGTTTGGGTGGTTGTTTTTTTGTTGTTTTGTTGTTTTGTTTTGTTTTTTTTAAGCCTTGAAATTCTTCCTCCCCCAGCCTGAACTATTTTGGTTTATGTTGTCTGTTTCTGGCTCTTCCCTTTCTCCTTCTGCGCTCTTTCCCTCTGTCGCTTTATTCCTCCCCAAAATAAATGCTGTTACGCTTTTAAAAAAATACCCAATTAGGAAAAAAAAGATCGTCTGAGCAGAAAAAGACTCTGCCTGAGAGTATCCAGGTCAGCTCCTTTAGCTTCATTTGCTCACGCATGGAGGGAGTGTACAAATGCTCCTGTCAACCAGATGCACATTTTGTATTGCTACCGAGGACTTTACAGGGCGCAGCGCTGCGGAGGATTAGTCTATTTAGCCATATAAAGCTCTCATTAACTCCTGCTGAGTTCGACAAAAATCTTTCTTGTGTAAAAGCTGAATAAAATGGAGTGAAGATTTTGGGCCTTGGCCTAATGATTTTCATCTTTTTTTCCTGGGGAAAAAAAAAAAAAAAAAAAGAAAAAGAAATTTGTGTATCAGGCATTTTCTCCCTGCAGACACACAGCGAGGTGGGTTCTGAGGGGAAGGTGTGAGTGGAGCAGGGCTGCTGAGGAGGGGAGGGGATGCTCCTGCTGTGGCGTGGGTGTCCTGCTCAATGGGAGACAAGTTCCACATGCAAATACCAGAGTCTGCTGCCTCCTCTGCTTTGGCTCCTTGAGGGATTAACGCTGCTGCCCTCCGAGGTTCATTCCTTCTGTGTGGCTTGCAGGGGATGGGCACCTTGGAGATCCCACAGCAAAGGTTCTGGCTGCTGGTGCTTCCTCCTGCACCTGCAGCAGATAACTCAGCTCCCAGGGCTGACTTGGGCAGCTGGGGTGCTGGCTGCTTCCTCGAGGTGTTTTGCAGTATAACCTTGAAGTTTTCTCAAGTCCTTCACAGCACTTGCAGACCCGCTGAAAAGCAGCAGACTTTTTTGAGTGGAGGTCCTTGATCTGCCCTGCCTGTGGCCTGATGGGTTTTGTGGTGGAAGGAAGGTGGGGAAGGGGTGTAGGGTACCCTGTGAGGCCATTTTGGGGGCCCCTGTCTGGAGCTGGGGAGAGGGGAAGATGGCACCATTTTCTTGAGCTGGCCAGGGGGTGATTCGGGTTTGGAGAGCCTCTGGGTTCCACCTCTGCCTTTCTAACCCCATTACTGTCTGTCCGCAGGTCAACTTGCCCGCTCGGAAGCCATGCTTGGATTTTAATAGCCATGTTCCACCTAGCCATGGACCTTGCCAGCTGCCAGCCCCTTACCAGCGGTGCTGGGGGGAGGCTCTCACCACGGCCAGCACTTCGGCACAGACTGTCCCGCAGCTCACCGTGGGGCACGGGGAGTGGGGAGGAGCTGCGGCGTCCCAACACCCTCTGGACCTGCACCCTGGCACCCTCTGGGCAGAGACCCCGCTCCCGCCGGCCACCCCCCACCGCCCCGCTGCCCGCCAGCCACCCCCTGCCCCGGCCCCGCTCCCGGAGGGGTCGGCGGCACCTGCGTGGCCGTGGCTTTGCCCCACGGGACGGGCGGCCCACGGCGCTGCCCGAGGTCATCGTCTGGGGCCCCACGGGCGAGGAGGACTCCTTGGAGAGCAGCACGCTGCCCGGCACCTTTACCACCACCACCGCCGCCACCACCACCGCCGCCACCACCACCGCCACCGCCGCGGCCACCGCTGCCACGCCGCCCCGTGCTCCCCCCAGTACCCCGGTCCCCGTGCCTGGCAGGGACGTGCCACGCAGCAGCCCCGGCCGCACCAGCACCGCCGAGCCGGCCGCCGGACACAGCAGCGGCAAGGACGCTCGCCCACCCCGTGGGCTGGGGGACAACACAGGTAGGGGCTGGGGGACACCCGGGGGGGTCCAGGGGCCGAGGGGTGGCTGCAGCACAAGCGTGATGGAGCTCAGTGGGTGATGGTGAACGAGAGTGCTCGGGGGGTGAGCGGCAGCTCTGATTCATCGCTTTTATCCAAGGATCTTTCCAGCGGCTCGCTGTGTTTTCCAATTATCCGGCTCTACCCGCAGCCCCTCGCCCCTCATGGTGCTCAGCACAGGGCACGGCCCTGCTTCCCCCCAGTGTGTGCTGCTCCACGCATCTTCTCCCATGGATGGGGAAGCTCTTGCCCATTTATTTCAAATTGTGTTTGTTATTGCTGGTATTAAACTGTGGGATAGCACTGTATAGTTTACAGAATTTATTCACTGTGCATCGACTGCTTTTAGCACACGGTGATGTTCTAGTTGAATCAAAAAGGAATTTTATAGCCTAATCTTAATTCCAGTTAATCTATCTAGCCTGTCAGCTTGGTAGAAAGAGACAAGCCAACCATCATGGTGTTCCTGACTTAGGGGAGTTATTTATAGCAGGGGAAAAAAAACCTCCCAACCTACACACTTTGTAGAAAAACACTGGATAAATTAGGGAGAGTGTATCAATAACACCCACCAGCGTAAGTGGCTTGCTGCGTGACGAGATCTGCAGCCTTAACTCCCCATACTGGTCACGCTTGGTGGCATCGTCAGGTCTGGTGGGTGCCAGCTCCCATTTGCAGCACAGGGGAGGGTGGCCCCAGGCACATGCTGTGGCTCAGCGGTGACAACTGCTTCAGCAAGGATCAGCCAGTGGTGCTGCCTGTGCTCCCGCTGCCCTCCCACCTTCCCATCCTCCCGGTGTCCCCACCAGCCTCCTGAGGGACTGGCTGCTCTAATCTGCCAGCTCTTAGCTCTCATTAGGGTTTTTTTCCAGGATCAGAGTTTTTGCTAATTAACTTCTTTTCACTGAGTGGCGAATATGATAAATGCCTTCCCAGGGCTAAAGCACCTTTTTGATGCTCAACCCGTCCACCTTAAATTGAAAAGTGCCTGAGCTCCAGATCAGCTTTTCTGCCCAGTGCAGGGGCTTAGCTCCCAGAGGAGCCCCCAGAAGGTCCCATCAGGGAGCACTGAGCCCCTGCCCTGCCTCAGGATGGGTGTTTCTGCTGGGCTCAGGACACCGGCCGTGCTCTCGTTGCCGGTGTTGCTGGCAGCCAGGCTGTGCATTTATTGTTCATGTCCTGCTTCTCTCTGTTGTATAAGCTTTAGCGGCTGGAAGTGTTTGTTCTCTGCTGGGAAAAACATATGGCTACAAATTAGGATTAGGTAACTCATCCGTACTTCTTGATTGCCTCAGTGAGCATTGCAAATCCCCGTCCTGTAAGGCGCACGGTGCGGGTGGTGGGTGGCAGGGAGGGAGGGAGGCAGGGATGCTGCTCTCACAGCCTCTGACCCTTCAGCTGTACTGCGGGGTAGGGTGGTCCCACTTGCAGCACCCAAGAGTGCTGGGGCCACCCTGGGAACCTCCCCAGGGCTCCTGCAGATGGCACATGGGGGGTGATTCGGGTGACGGGGGAGTCTGCCTGGCAGAGCTGATGGCAAGGGGGATACAATGCGTGTGCTCTTCAAACATGGGCTTCCTTTCTCAGGGGCTGTCATACTCAGTTCATGGCAGAGCACAAAAAGAGAGGAGTAATTAAAATTCCAGTGTGGTGCAAGAGGCTGTGGCTGGGGGGCTGCTCTTCGGGTGGGCTGAGCTCCCCCACGGCAGAGCTTCCTCCATGCTGTGGGCTGAGATGAAAAAAAAAAAAAAAAAAAAAAGGAAGAAAAGAGAAGAATGAATCAGAGCCCGTCAGAGTGAAGGCATGAATTGCACTCGCTGGGTTGTCTGAGGCTCTCCTTTCAGCAGTATTAGAATAAAGCTGTCTTTAATTAAACCTTTAAGTGCTTTATAAGGCAGAAGACTTTATGTGCCGTCTGCTGCTCTTAACGGTGGTTTGATGGCCGGTGCACAACGAGTTTGGCAGCGTGCTCTGCCAGCAGCGTGCCGGGGAAGGAGCTGGTGCTGAGGGGCACCCCCAGGGCTGAGGATGCTCCTGGATGGAATGTGGGGCTGTGTGGGTGCTGGTGTGGGCACCCTGTGTCCCAGCCCACCCTCCCTCCCCAGGAATGTATCGGGAATAAATAATAATATTAATAATAGGCATTTGTTTTCCCGCAGGGAGATGGCCCTGCCTTCCAAAAGAGGGTGCAGGAGAGGGGGTGCTGGATGCAAGGAGATAGCGGATGCGAGAGGCTTCAAAGGAATTAATTAAAGATAGAATGTGTTTAAAAGATGACCCAGGGCAGTGGGGATGGAGCCTCCTCTTTGCTCCAAAGGCACATGGAGCCGTCGCAGCCAGGGGCTGAGAGGAGGCAAGGGGCTGGATGGCCTCTCCCAGGCCCCGCTGTCCCCTTCCCAGAAGGATCTTCGGGAGCTTCCCGAAGGATCCTTGGTGAGGCCAGACATCAGCTGTGCCAGAAAGTGGTTTTCCTTAGGGATGGAGGATGATGGCTGTGAGCTGAGCTCTCACTGCCGAGGGAGGAGGACTCTTCCTCCCTGGGATTAGCAGATGTCGGGTGTGCACGTGTGCCTTCACCCACGTGTGTCTAAATGAGCCAGGAACTTTCCTCTGCTGCTCAGAAATGTTTATTGCTTAGTGATATTTGCTGTAACACCTGAGAAGATAAGTCCCAGTGTCTTTAGCATAAGCCTCTAGGATTTTCATTCTTGGCAAGAACATTTTGCAGCAGCAGGATATTCTCCTCCTTTCATCAATCCAACCAAAATACCAGGAGGTTTCCAGGAACCTTGGTGGATTTTTTTTTATTTTTTTTTAAAAGCTGCATTTTTGCTTCAGGATGAGTAATGCTCACTGGGCTGGGTGTTGGAGCTGATGACCTGGATTTACTGAGTGAAAAACCAGGGAGCTTTGCCTGCCCAGCTTCAGAGGCAGGAGGGTGCTTGGGACCAGACCCAAGGTGGTTTCCAGGTGCAGGGAGTCAGGCAGTGGATGAACTGGCTTTGCACTAGGACAAACTCCTACTGTACCTCTTCCCCTATGTCTAACCCTCGTGTTTTTTCTAAATTATTTTTCTCACAAGCTATTAAAGGGCAGTAGGGTTTGTGTTACAGCAAAGTCTGGCTGATCCCCCCCGGGAAAGGCCATTTGTGGCTGGGATTGCTGCAGAGCAGCCACGCAATGCTCCTGATTGAATTTTTTCTGTCCTAAAGCTGTTTTATCGGCTAGATGAGGCTTTGGGGGATCAGATGTGGTTTCTGATGGCCGGGAAAGCTGTAATGCCTCTCAAGTCCAGCCACTTTTCCCAGCCTCTCCACGATGCTCAGGAGGAGATGGGGCTGTGCAAGAGCAGAGGAGGGAACCCGGTGGCAGGGGTGTGAGGGTGGGATTCTGAGCCTCTTTGGAGAGCTCTCCTTGGGCAGACAGTGGCTCTGATGTCCCCATGTCCAGAGGCAGCTGGGCACGATGCCCAGAGCAGGCAGCTGGGCTCACATGCCCAATGGAGCCTATCACAGGGCAGAGCAGAAGCAACAGCATCGGTGGTTGTCTTCTGCATGGGCTGTGATGCTGACCATGGAGACTGCTTAAAAGATTATTATGGCTGGCAACGACTGCCATGACACTGAATCCATCTGTGTTTGCATCATTTCCCTCTCTATAAGCTCTTCTGCTGCTCCCAGGAGCCAGTTTCTTTTCCACACTCATTCCTGGGAGCCCGTTGGGATGCTCTTGTGCTGTGGGTGAGGAGCTCAAGGGGGAGGTGCTGGGGTCTGACCCTGCAGGTGGAAATCCTGCTGCCAGCAAGGTCTTGTCCCTCCAGTTCAGCCCTGGGATGCTGGACAGGCCCTCCCTGCTCCTGGCAGATCCAGCATGGATTCTTTAGGAGATTTACCCTCTTTCAGCATTTCAACTCAAGCTAGAAAGCTGGGAGAAAGGAGCAAGGACAGGATCCACAGGGCAGGTGGGCAGGAAGGGGCTGCAGTGCTCCCTTGCCTTCCTCCAGCAGCAGATATTCGGAGCATCTGTTGTTTTCCTACCACTGATGGTAACTCAAGATGATGCTCTGCAAAGTGAAATGGAGCTGGTTTTCCCTTTTTTTAATTTTATGCAGCTTAGAAACCTTGACAAGGGTCTTCAAAGAGTTGCGGTTCGTAGCTGTTTTTATTGGGAAAATGAAAAATACCATCTCCCTAACCAGAGCTGTTGAAATAAAGGCCTTGGGGGATAGAGGTTCTCTTTGTTTTTAATTAAGAGCTTATATCTCCTGTTTGCTGCCATCGCACACTTCTGCAGTAGCAAGACATTAGTCTCAAATGGATTTTCTCACAGAATTAATTTTGTTGATGCAGAGCTGTCCGGGAGCCGTTTCAAAAGGTGACTAGAAAGGCCAAAACTCAGCACTTTCATCTCTGTGGCAAATATATGGTCTTTAAAATAACATGGAAAAAAAGCCCTGGTATTCGCTTGCTTTGAGAAGACTGCATTTTTTCCTGGGATGTGAGGAATTTGGAGTTGCTTGGCTGGGGGGATGCTGAGGCTGGTCCCACTGCCAGAGGGCATGAGAGGTCCCAGTGAGAGCAGAGTGCACTCCTACGGTGTGAGAGTGGAAAAACCCAGAGATATTCCAGCACTTCCACGGGTCCAGAGTGCACCTTTGAAGAGCTTTCCCTCCTGGCAGACAACACATTAAATTCTGCTGCACTAGCAGAAGCGCAGGGGTTTGGACACACTTTCAATTCCATTAAATACTTCTCCTGTAATTACCCTCCAGTTAAATGGTCACTGCATCAAATTGCTTTGTAAAAGCCTTGTAAGAGGGAACTGCTGGCAAGGAGGAGGCATTTCCAGCTGCTGGGACCAGGGCTGGATGGGGCAGCAGCTCCGGGCATCCCTCCCTGATCCTGTCTGCTAGCCCCTGCCCTTCCTGCACCTTGTTTCTTCACCAGTTATTAACATGTAATTAAGTGACTGCTGGGTTCTCTAATGTGCTGGGACCAGGGCTTTTCCATTTGGAATGTTTGCCATGGTGAAGGGTGAACACACCTGAGCCACTGTAATCCCTGCTTCCCGGTTCTTCCCTGCATCCTGCCCCACGTTTGGGGGGCTCAGGCTCTCACTGAGAGTTACATGCTGAAAGCTCCTTGCACTGGAGGAGGAGGAGGATAATTTTGCTTTATGAACTATTGATTTTATCCTCCAGGTCCCTTTCCTTCAGACGGATTGGGCTCCTAGGGCCATGTTTAAAGTAATGGATTGTTCTTTGCAGCCATCTCTCTTTCATCTTGCCTTGCCCCCCAGTGCTCTGTGTCCCTTACGGGATGTTCCTGTCTTTCAGGATGCCCCATCCATTAACTCCTGCTCTTGCAGATGGGATATTTCTGTTCGATTTTGTTCTGTATGGTTCTATATATTTCTTTGAAGGCCTAGAGGAAAGGTTCTGATGTATTTCCAGAGTAAGAATTAAGACTTATTAGTCTGTATCCCAGTGGGTGTTGCTGCAGGGCTTCCCAGGGAATCATCCTGGTTATACATCATGTCTCTTTCCCTCTTCCCATTTCTGCTGTGGTGAAGGCTGTTGGGAAAGACATTTCCCATGCCCTTGCAAATCCTCCCAGGCTCAGGTGCAAAATTAATATCTGATGCAAACGAACTTTCTTCTATGCTGCTACATATGGCAACTTATATATGTGATGGAGTCTAAAATTATCCAACCCTTCTTAAAATCCATGTGTCCTGCTCCCAAGAGCTGCCATCCTTCCCAGTGCTCTGCCACCCACAATCTGTTCTGCCCACGCCTTTCCCATTGCGTCAGCACCGGGATTAATTGCATCGTTAGGTTCTCCCATGTCCTGCCCGCCTCTGCCTCGGCTCCCAGCTTTGCAGGAGGTCTCATTCCCACCACCGCTTCTGTTTTCCAAGGAGTCGGGCACTGGGCTGGTTTTATTTTATTTTTAGAGTCTTTGCTTTTATCTTATTTGTCGGTGTCCCACTGGGAGCTGCTCCAAGGATGTGGCTGCGGTGGGCGCTGCTCCTGACCCAGCACACACCAGGACACCAGGGCAGGGACAAGCTGGGGGCTGAGACCTGCTGGCTCTGCTCCTTAGGTCCCTCAAGACATGATTCCTGTCGTGACCATGCTCCAGGGAAGCTGGCTGGACCTGGGATAGAGGAGTTGGGTACTGGGTCCTCCCCAAAGCCCAACACCCTTGTCCCCAGCCCTCCCTTGTCCTGGCAGCTGTTCTCCTCCGGAGGAGCCTTGTCACAGCCTGTGAGCCAATTGCAGTGTAATTGGGAGTAAATGGAGGAAATGGGTCATTTGCAAAATAGGTGCTTGAGTTGAGGGAGAAAAAATAACCCTCACGCATCCTGTCCCGCACCCCATCCAGGGTACAGGGGCTGGCGGGAAGCCATCTGTCTGTCTGTCTGTCCAGTGGCTCCCTAAGGAGGGAGAGTTTGGCTTGCAGCACCAGGGAGCAGAGGACGACCCCCAGAGTATGTGGGGTCTGCAGTATCCTGCACCTCTCTGTGTTTTAGTGGGCTCTTGCCTTCTGCTGGGCCTGTGCCAGCATCCGTTTTGACGCGTTGGCCTTCAGGAAGTCATTTCTCCTTGGTCCTGCCTCTAGAAAACTCATGCACTGGCAATGACCGTGGCTGACCTCTGCCACCACCCCCTGCTCTGGACTAAGTCCTGTCTTTAAAACCAGTTGGGATCCCTCCTTCTCTCTCCAGCTCTCCTCCCAGATGTCCCCCCAGAGCGTATCCACTGGCAAAAGCAGAACAAGCACTGGAAGATGCTGGCGGGGTGCTTCCTTCCAGAAGCTCTGCTGCTTGTATTTTGGAGGTGAGGGCTACTGCTCCCCCATCTGCCAGAGCTTTGTGGTAACCAGGGTGGGTGACAGGCCATTGCTTCCCTGCCCTTCCCACCAACCCTTCCCAAGCAGCTCCAGAGTGAAGCCTTCCCCTCCAGGGATGGCTGCCCTGGGGCTTGGCACTGGACATGTTTCTGTGAATCACTTGCCGAAGGTGACCTTGGTTTTATTATATTAACCTGTCAAGTCTCCCATTCCTGAGCATTTGATTTATGCCCGGGATGCATTCTGGCAGCACAGCCCACAGCACTTCCTAAAAAGGTGTCACTGCTGGCTGAGTGTCCTGCTCAGGATTGGGGTGCTTGTGTATCTCTGCATCCCAGGTGGAGCAATGCCAGTGAGGGTGAGTTGGTGGTGTATCATGAGGAAGGATGGAGGTGGTCTTCAAAAGCTGAGTATATTTCTTTGTGCACCCATGCTGAGCAGTTTCCATCCCCCCTTATGTGTCCCCACAGGGCTTAGCAGGCTCAAATGTCTTTTTGCCCACTCTTCCCCAGGCCAGAAGCATTTTCCATTGTGTTTCCGGGAGTGCGTGGGCTGGGGAGGCATCGAACTCCTGCACACCCTGGGAGGTGGCAGCTTCACCCTTGGGGGTGACAACTTCGTCCTGAGAGGTGGCAGCTCTACCCCAGCAGTTGGGCTGAACTCCAGCAGCTTTTGATGAGTGATGTTGGCATTGTGGGTGTGTGAGCAGGGACCCAAAACCCCTGGGGCACAGGGATGAGAAGGGGTAGGCAAGATAGCAAATTTCAAGAGAGACAAAACTTTTGTCCTTCAAGAGAGAGCAATGGAGCACCAAGCATGATCCGTGGTTTAAACTACCCCTGATAAATCTCCTCTGCCCACCTCCAGCCCATGTCTGCACCGTGGGCATCCCAGCTTCATCCAAGAGCCCAACGATTTCTTTAGCAGAAGCACCCGGGTGAGCTGGGAATGCTGTGCATGTACTGCACAGGTGCACATATATATATATATTTATATATAAAAACCTGCTTGTTTTCCTGCCATGCTAACACTTATTTATTTATTAAAAAACTCATCCATCAGGAGCTGTAACATCTGTTCATGAAAAATAGCACATCTTTGGGCTGCAGCCAGGAAAATCATTTCATTACAAAATTGCAACTGTAAAGCAGCCCAAAATCACAAACATACTGTACATTGAGCTGCCTTTGTTTCCAAACTGCTCATTAGGAATGATACACGAGCCAAAATTGCACCCTCTGTAAGGTGAATTAGGAGAAAATGAGACCACCCGACCTCCTAAGCGAGCAGCAGTTAGCACAGTAATTATTATCTCTGCTTAATCCTGCACCCACCGCAAGGCTCTGCTCAAGTTTCCGTCCCGCAGGGGATGCGTCTTCCCATCTCTTCCGTTCTTCGTGCCTAATTCGGGCTGACAAGGAACACACTTGAGAGGATAGGAAATGAGAAGCCTGGCTTAAAGATTATTTTATGTAAGGCAGGAGAGAGGATTGCATTGCTGCTGCCAGGGGCTGTGTCTGCCCTGACTGGGGGGAGGTGGCCGGGGGGGTCTGCTTGGTTGGGGAGCAGGGGGCTTTGTGGGACCCCCTTGGCTCCTGTCCCCACTCTCTTATTTCTTTTCTCTGCAGGTCTGGCAGTTCATCAGATAATCACTATTACCGTGTCCCTCATCATGGTCATAGCTGCTCTGATAACAACTCTTGTCTTAAAAAATTGGTAAGGTCCCTTCTGGGTCTGCTTGGCTTGGGGGTGGTGGGGACAGGGATGGAGGGGGAGGCTTTCCAGAATGGGTTCAGAAAGGCATTGAAAGAGAAAATGACTTCTTCATGCTGAAGCCTCCAAGGGAGGCTGAAGCACCTGGCTTCATCCATGCCCCTGCAGATCCCCTGCATGTTGGGTGGCTTTGGGGACCAGCACATGGCCAGGGTCAGGTGTCCAAGTCCCACATGAGACGTGCACATCACTGCTGCGGGATTGCCTTGTGATGCCACCTGGTGAGGTCCAAGTCTTGTGTTTTGCTGCAGCTGGTGTCCCTGTGAGGGTGCCAGGACCTCTCCTGCTGGGTGGCATCTCTTCTGTCACCTGCCTAAAGTGGCTTTGCTGCTCCCCAGGTTACCAGCAAAAAGCAACTGCACCTTCCCTGTTCCCAGAGGACTGGCAGGACCCTCTGAGCCCCTCACTTTGAATCATGCCTCATGCCCTGCAGCACTCATGTGTTCCTCCAGCTTCATTTGCTCCCGTTTATTCCCTCGGCATGGCCGGGCGTATGGCAAAATAGGTTAGAGTTTTGCTTCAGGCACTCATGGCTTTACCTATTTTCCCAGGGAAATTGCCCTACTTTGAGGTCAGCATTGCTGGTGCAGTGACCTGGCTGTGGCTCCAGGCCAGTGGAGATGCCATGCTCAGTGGTGGCCATTCCCTTCTCCAGTCTCAGCTCACCCCAAGTCCCGTGGCAAATCAATCCCTGCACCCAGGAGGAATTAAAAGAAACTGGGTTCATAGGGAAGCCAGCTTGCTCCCCGGGGTTAGAGGAAAACCTGTTTGCAGGGCTACAGGGACATCTTCATCCCAGCAGGGCTGTAACACAGTGTTGCTGCTGGCCCAGTGTGCCAAGTTGGTGGCCCCACAGGTGGGTTTGCTTCCCTGGGTGTGGAGCCATGGGGAGGCACAGCCAGAGATGCTCAGTTCTGTGTGTAAGGCAAGATTTACTTGACCTCACTTCCCGAGCTGTAGTGATATTTCAGTGAAAGAGAACATACACTAAAACACTTCAGGGGTCTTGATCTGTAAGTGGTAGTAAGCAATAGATATCATCGATCCAGTTGACCGTGGCCTGGCTGAGCAGCCCTCGTAGCTAACCTAATGTTGAGGTCAAAAAGGGAAAAAAATAAAATAAAATACAGCGGTTGGTGTAGAACAGGAATTGTTTGTGCTAAGTGCAATTGGGAACTCACTGGAGGATGCCCTCAGGTGAGGGCAGGCAGCTGTGCCAGCAGCAGGAAGCAGGACCTGGTGCGCTGGCTCAGCTCCCGCGCTCACCAAACCGCGCTCTGGGTTTCCACGCCGTTTCCAGGCTGCCCGTGCCGGCTGCAGACTCGGTGGCAGAGCTGGCCCAGATCACACCCTTAGTCCCCCTCCCCAGAGGGGACACGGTCGCTACCCCCACGCTTCAGCTGGCACTTTCTCCCCTCGGGCAGGATGGGCAAACGATGGCCACGCGCCAGGCGAGCGTCCTCCTTGTCATCATTCCTGCGGCCAGCGTGCCGGGGTGGAGCTGACGGTTGTTTTGGTGGCTGTCGCTTTGGGTTGCGTCAGCTGGTGGCAGAGATGTTGTCCCCGCTCCCGGGATAGCCCCGGCCCCAGATGTCCCCTGCCTGATGGCACCAGCATCCCCAGCTCCCGCTGCCCTCGGAGTGGCTGTCTTCCCACACTCTGCTGTTGTGACAGGCACTCTCAGTCCTGTTGGGAAAAAAAGTGACATCTGAATTAAATCAGTTTCTAGACCCTTAAATAGGAGCAGCCTGGTGGAGGGCAGGTTCTTCCTGGCTGGTGTTTTGCATGTACTTACCCAGAATTATTATGTAGCCACCAGAACCTCCACAGCAGGTTCTGAGCTAATTTATTCCCCTAACCTTTTGGTGCCTTCCAAATGGAAAGGGTTTCCCTTCATTGTTCTCACCTATGTCTTTTCATTAACAAAAAAAAAAAAGGCTTTTGTTTCCTGCAGGCATAAACATATGACTTGCTAAGTAATGCCTCTGGTGGTTAAACACTTGTAGCTAAAATTTAAATTTGAACCTTAAAAAAAAAAATAAGCAAGCATCACGACTGCTTGATCACGGCCGATCTCTCCACGTGCCTGAATTCTAGTCTGAGGCTGAGTGATGCCCAGTGAGTGACTGGCCAGGCGAGTTCCCCCAGGCCGAGCCCAGCACCCCTGTCCCCTCCTGTCCCCTCACAGCTGCGCGCAGAGCGGGCGCCCGCGGCGCAACAGCCACCAGCGCAAACTGGAGCAGCAGGAGGAGAGCTGCCAGAACCTGACCGACTTCGCCCCCGCCCGCGTGCCCAGCGCCCTCGACATCTTCACCGCCTACAACGAGACCCTCCAGTGCTCCCACGACTGCGTCCGCACCCCCGTGCCCGTCTACGCGGAGGAGGCCTTGCACTCGCCCGGGGATTATAAAACAACCTACAATGGAAACAGGTGAGGTGGCTGGCATGGCTTCCCTGGGGTGAGGAGCACCGTCCTGCTCCGGTGCTGGGGTCCGTGGCCCGGGGGAGATGATGCCCGTTGGCAGGAGATGCCCTGGGATCATGTGGCAGAGCTCCCTTCCTCCAGGTCTCCAAGCTGTGATGCTCACCCACCCTAAAGCTCGGTGTGGGCGCAGCCACCAAACCTCTCATCCTGCTGTCAGCAGCCCCTGTCTTTGCAGTGTCAGACAGTTGTACTCCCCTCCAGCTCGGTGCTGTTTGGCACCACACGGATTTCAGTTCCCGGCTGCCTCTGCCAGCACGTAAGTGCTGCTGGATCCATCTTCCAGCATCCGTGCTGTCTCCTAAGTGGCATTGAAAGAGCTGCTGGGCTGCAAACAAGCGTGGTGATTAATAGAGGAGCGGGCGGCAAGAGCCAAATGAACCGTTTGTCTGGCGTGAAATAATGATGCATTAACCAGGGGGCTTGGTGGCAGCCAGCAGCACGGTGTGAAGGGTGGGAGCCCTGGCTCTGGGTGCTCCTTGCTGACCTGGGGAGGGGGTGGTCAGGGGTGACCCCAGGGCTGGCTCCCACAGCCCTCTCACCTGGTGTTGGTGCAGTTTCACCACGTGGTAAAGGCATGTTCCCTGCCAAAGCTAGAAAATAAGGAGTTTTGAGGGAGAAAATGAGCACCCGGGGCTGGACCATGATGTGCATGCCAGTGCTGCTTACGTCCACCTGTGTGGACAGAAGCCTGGAAGCCAACAGCTTCGTGAAAGGGGGGAGGAGGGGAGATGCTCTACAGCCATTTGGGGTCACGTATCCCACCAGGGCACTTGTCTGCCTTGAAAGGTGTTTGTGCACAGAGGTAAAATGTTCAGTATTGCAGTCCATCTTTTTCTTCTTTCTCTGCTTTGCACTGCCCTGATTTCCAAGGCCAAGGGAATTTTTTCATATTTTCCTCTAAAAAAAGTTGATTTACAGCTGCCTCAGCTTACTCCTTGTGTGTTATGTACCAGCACTTTTTTCTGCTCACTGCAGACCCTCTTCTTCTGACCGGCATCTTATTCCCGTGGCCTTTGTGTCTGAGAAATGGTTTGAAATCTCCTGCTGACTGGCCGAAGCCTGTTTGACTCCTGGGGGCAGGGCAGACGCCATCGGGCTGTTTCCTGGTATGTACCAACACCCCCCGCGTGCCCCCAACCCCATTGTCCCTGCCCATGGTCAGCTGTTCTCTTCCCTGTCCAGTGGTGCCTCCTCATGCTTCTTTTGGGGATGTGGGACCCAAAGAGAGTGTCTCATCCGGACAGGATGACCGGACACATCTCCCACGGTGCACGGGGTGTTGGGTGCAAAATGTCTTTTCCATGGAGGTGAATTACAGATGGGCCTGAGCTAAACGTCAGGGATGGGGATGGATGTGGACTTGGGAGTGAAGGTTCCCTGGGGCAGCCTTGGACTTTAGCCTGGTCTTGTGGTTCCAGCCCACCTCCAACACCTTGACAAGCGATAGCAATTTCCGTGCTGTGAAACAGCCTGATCTGTAATTAACCTCTGGGTTCATGATGGACAGCCTGTCTCCTTCAAGGGCTGTGCACCCAACATGTACACTCCATCTGCACCCAAAAGCTCACCTCAGGATGGCTGCTGTCCCCTGTTGCTCCGTGGGAAACCTGCAGCCCCTCTGCATGCTCCCTGCCACTGGGCTCGCACCTCGGGCACTGCTGCAACTTAAGGAGCACAGTGGTGCTGTGCTGCTTTCAACAGTATGTTGTTTGGGGATTTTTTCCCTTTTTTAAGTGAGTTTGGTCTGTTTTCACTTCCTTTGGACGTGGCAGGGCTGGTAGTGGTGGTAGGAGGAGCAGTCAGCAGTCCCAGGGTGCCAGATCCTGTGCTGTGCGCTCGAGCGCGCTCATTGCTCTGTCCCAGGTCGCTGCTGTAATGAATCATATATTCCATGTCAATGAAATTTCCAGCCTCCCCTGACTGCAGCTTACTCAAAACAGCCTGTTTAACATTGTGCTCAGCTATTGAACACAGAAATGTAATTAGATTAGACTGCAAGGGAATAAAAAGTTAATGGTCTCAGCTGTGGTGGGGGCTGGCCGTGTCCGAGTGGTTCAGGTCAGGGGTGCAGGAGGCAGGCAGCAAGGGCTGAGTCCTCTGCTTCACTGTGAGATGGGGAGAGGCTCTTGCTCCCCATCTATTAGTGTTCTCTGGTTATTTCTCCGAGTATTTTGCTGTACTTGCTGTCTAGGGGGACAGGGCATGAAGCAGCAGCAGAGCTGGTGTTGGTGAGCTGGGGGTGAGCGGGTTCTTCCCCAGCAGCTCCTGCAGAACCGAGCTTCAGAGAGCTGATGGCAGCGACCCACTGGGCCTTCTCCACCAGGAGTTTTGTCGGTTGTGATCTCTGTCCATTGCTTCCAAATTATTTTTTAAAACAACCCCCAAAAGCCCCGAGCCAGTCATAGGTGAGTGCTATCAGCAGCTCGTGCATGAAGTAAAGGGAGGGAATGAGCAGTTACGAGCTGTTGTGCAGTGTCAGGAATCTGTGCAATTCCCACCGCTCCTGCCTGTGAAACTCTGTGACAAAGGCCCTGCCCTGGTCAGCTCCATGGATTTCTTTAAGTAGTCCAAAGCTGGTCCATTAGGCCTTATTAAATCCCTAAAATTCTCATTGGCCCGTTTTCATGGAATCCATAAAATGCACATTGATGCACTCTGGAAAAATCTATCTGGGTCATACCTGGAGCATTCGATCTGTAATAGTGTTTCAATTATTTATTCAGTTCTGGAAGTTGATGTTTGGTTTCATTACTGTTAACAGAATGGGTTTAATCCAAAACCTGTTCTCTGCATGTGTATATGTGTATACGCACCAGTCCCTGCAGCAGAAACCTCTCTCCTTGGAAAGGCTCAGAGCACTTTATGAGTTTTAATTGATGGCACTTCACAGTTCTGAGTTGTCTAATAAGCAAATTAGTGACACTGAGCATGGAGAGGCAGTGCTGGAGGCACGGGACAGACAGTGTGGCCGGGGATGGCAGGGCAGAGAGGAATTTTGACCCCCATTTTGACTAGGTGAGCACCAGGAGGCTGATTGCCATTTAACCTCCAGTCCATCAGCACTGGGCAAGTGCCCAAGGACATGCCACCTGATGGGCAGGCTGGCATTTGCCGATGGCCCCAAAGGGCTGTGCCAGGAGCTGGTGTAAGGGACGGCGCCACAGAACAATCTCCAACCCCAAGAGCTGCAAGCAGCGCTGAAGCTGTGTCAGGAAACCTGGTGAAACTCATCTTACATGGCAAGCAGATGTTGAGATTATTTCCCAGGGATGGGGAGGGTTCCTGTGCCGCCGGCGCGGTGCCTGCCGGGACACCGGGCCTCCCAGGAGCCGGCGACGTTGCCCGCGGCAAACAGCTGTCGGAGCTTTCCAGCATCTGCCAGCACCAGGGCTCTGCAGGGCCCAGGCGTGTGGGTGGATGTCACCCTGGGCAGCAGAAAGCCCCGTGGCTGTCCTTGCCAGCAGGACTTGGCTCATCTGCAGCAGCCCGGCGCATCAATGCCGCAGCAGCAGCGTGGCCCAAGGCGGGTTTGGGTGAGGAGTAAAGCATTCAGTTAAAGCATTTGTAGCAGGCTGGAGAATTATCTGCGCAGAGGTGTGAGAAGCAAAACTCTGCTCCATGAGGGCAGATGACAGAGGAGCCGCAGCGCCGAGGCAGAGGCTGGTTTGCAAACCAAAAGGTGAAATTTGCTGAAGTCTCAAGCAGCTTTGGCAGGGCACCACATCAAACTGGCTGGTTTGGTTTGATTTCAGACCAGCTTTGGGGCTTTCTGAAATGAAGTTTGAGATTTCGCATTATTCTTGTCCTTAATCCCGCTCTCTTTGACTGAAAAACCCCATGGAATGAGATTAAACAGCAATCTGTAAGGTTGATCAAGCGCTGACCTACTTTGCACAAAGAGACCATTTGGAATACAATTTAAATGTTACATCCTGCAATGCATACATTAAGCAGTATTCATCCAGAACTATGTAAATGTTCACCATCGCTGTTAGGGAAGTGCCGATTTGAGACATGAAAATTGTCCTGGTATGGTAAAGTTGATCTGACCCTAGCACAAGGCAGTTAAAATTTCCAGCGCTGCATGGTAATTCTGTGCTTGGAACACGGTGAGCAGCTGCTGTGACGGCCCCGTTCTGCCTAACAACAGCAAATGGTTTGTATTAGCATTAACAGATAATGAGTCATCATAAAAAATCCAAGCTTGTCTTTGGAGGAATAACAGCAGTCCCAGCACAGCCCCCGTGCAGGAGCTTAAGGACTCTGTAAAATCCGTCTCGCTAATTAAGACTCGAGTGTTGTTCATGGAGATGGTGTATATTGGGTGTCTCACTCAGGAATAATGGTGAAGAAGGAATGTGAGGTGTGTAGTGTTCCTGGATGCTGATAACCAGCTGGTCAGAGGTGATAGTATGGGCTGGGGCATGGGTGTCAGGAGCAGGCAGTGGGCAGCACATCTGCCTGTGCTGGGGGTGTTCCTGCTGTCCTGGGGGTGTTCCTGCTGTCCTGGGTGGCTGTATCACAGCACCAAGTGCTGTACAGAAAGTCACAGCAAGTGTAAAGCCACTGTCCACACGCTAAGGATGAGGAGTGGTTGTCTCTGCATAAATTTTTAAAGGTTACGAAGGGAGAGTATTTCAGCAGACAGCAAGTAAATAGCTTAAGGAGAACTTCAGTAGGAGTTTGATACTTAACCCATTCCCTATTGATTTCTGTGGGGCATTCAATTTAGGAAATCCTGTTAGTACTCATCATCATCTTCTCGTCTGCCTAAGCATTCACTATTCCAGGCCCCAGTGTGAAAAACTGCAGAGTGCAAAGCTGCTCAGGGGTCAGTCATGCTTTGCAAAGCACCTGGGGGGGATGGAAGTGTGCAGTAAGGCAGCATAAAGCCTTTTGGTCATCCCCCCCCCCTCACCAGAGCATCTCCATGGGCCCAATGCACATCCTTGTCTGGAGGCTGTCCCACAGAACAGAGCTGAGAATGAGCCGGGGCTTCTCCAGGGGAGCAGGAGGAGCAGTCCTGGTCCCTTCTACAGCCTGGGAGCTGGAGAGGGGGGAGCTGGTCCATGGCTGGGAGGAGGAGGGGCATCAGAGAAGCAGTGCAAGCCATGATGTGTTTCCCAGTCGTGATTTAATCTTTTTTTTTATTTCTCGTCCTTAACAGGATTCCATTGGTGAACCTGTAAAAAATATACAAAAATAATGGGTTACCTGTACCTACCATTTCTGTTTACCAGTAGGAGACTTGGAAGAGCAGCGTTCTATGGGCCAAATATATTTTTATAAAAATGAACACGCCTGTAGGTAACTGCGGTATTTTTTTTTGGAGAAGAGAGAGACAAATGTGTGAGCAGAGAACCCAGTGGAGGGAGAGGAACCGGCGAGGGACTGAGAGGAGGGACCGAGCGCCTGGAGCCTGGGCGAGGACTGTGACTCTGAACCTGTGCCAATAATACCAATATGTGCCATGAACCGATGCAGAGACTTCACAAGGAGCCACGTGGATAACGCCTGGAAACGTTGTGAAGGATGAGTGGGGCGTCTCTTCTGGTGGGGTCATTCATTCCGGTCCATACGCATACATCCGTACGATATATGTAGGGAGAAACTATATATATATACACACACAAACACTTTTTGTACTGTAGCAATTTTTGAAGATCTTAAATACTCATTTTTAAAGAAGATATCATGGGCTAAAAAGTCTCATTTCTTTAACATGCGTAATATGAACTAGGTGAACTGATGTTTTCTACTTTGGCAGCTTGCCTTTCAAAACTATATGTGTATATATAGGTGAACATATATACATATATATATGTGTGTGTGTGTATGTATAAACATATATATGTATGTATACATATATATATATATATATATAGCTTTGGTTCTTTTTGGAAATACTTTTCCAGCTGTGGCAACGTGACCACAGCTGTGGGGGGCAGCCAGGGCTGTGCTGCCCCTCCAGCTCTTGGAGGGGTGATGGGGAGCTCTGGATCCTGGTACAGAACAAAAGGAGGGTGGGAATGGGCTGGGATTATGGTGAGGAGGCTTTGTCTGGGCTGGATTCACAAAGTGCATTCCTGCTGTAGGGGGTGGGAGGAAGCACAACGCCACAGCAAGGGGCACAGGGCGATGAGGATCTCCTGTCCTGGCTGCCCCTGGGCTCCCTGATGTGGGGTGCTCCCCATGGACCCTATATCTGAGGTGGTGTTTGTGCACCACCATGTTCCATGGAGCAGGGAGCTTGTAGCAGGTGGGTACCCCCAGCTCCTGGCAGCTTGCAGCAGCTGGTGGTGGTGAAGAAGGGTATTTCCAGACTTCTGTAGCCCAATACTTCATCAGGGTAGAGAGGAGGAAGCCCAAAAGCCTGTGTTTGGCAGAGCTGCCATCCCCTCTGTTAGGTGTGACACCTCAGAGCTGGGCAGGTACAGGTTTTAGGTGTGGACTTTCAAAGGACTCTCATGGCACAGGAGACAAATTTCAGGAGTGGGATGCGAGAGGTTTTTCAGAAAATGGCTTCTAAATAGGCCATGACACCAAAGCTTGCTCATCCCTTTGTGAGGAACAAGAAAAGCTGGATGGAGCCCATCACCTCCTGACCCAGGCCAAGGCCAAGGCCAAGCAAGCTCCAGAGAGCTCTTTCATTCTTTTCCCATGGCCAGGAGTGGGGATGGCACCAAGCAAGGGACAGCTTCATGTCACATGCTGAGATGGGTCTCCATTGGGTTGCTTCAGCATACTGTGGATGGGAAAGACAGCAGAGTTCAGACCAAAGTCCTCCAGTTCTTTTTGTAAACTGCCCTTCGTAAACAATAGTGATTTTTTAGAACTGTCCAGATACACCTTTGTACTCCTCCACTAATTATTCAGCTCCATTTCTTTATGGTAATGAACATGCCGTTTAAAAACTGTAGAAACTTCTGGTAGTTTGCATAGCCACCTGTGCAGTCTCTTGTTTCCATACCCTTTTCTGTCCTTTTCTGGTGGAATTGCACAGCCTGGATTATTTTTCCTCAATTTTTGGAAGCTGCCCCGGGAAGAAACCTTCCTTGCTGGACCTGATGGTTTTCTATGGACTTGAACCAAATGTCTCCGAAGGCCGGAGAGGATGAAGGTGTTCCTGTTGCTCCTGGCTGGGCTTTGAACTGGTTCTTCCTGCAGAGGTGGTTTCTTGTGAGTGCTGAGCTGGGTGGGCTGGCTCTTGGGGGTTTTTAACAGGGCTGGGACCCCCACAGGTTTCTGCCTCCTTACGTAGTGCTGCAGGGGGTCCTGGCCCCACCTCCAGCACTTGCACATCTATACTGGGGCTTTTGATTTTTACTGGTGTAGCGGTGCAGACCCTGCAAATGGCCCTCACTGGCACAGCTCTGGAATTCTCCTTCTTCATTTGACTTTGGTGACATCAACCAGCTCCAGCCCGGGAGCTGCCTGGGCTGCTTCACCCACTGAACTTCCTCTTTGTACGTGCTGGCTGCTCCCGGCTCTTCTTGTGGGTATTCTTGTGTGATCCCAAGCAGCAATCAGACATCATCAAATACATCTCAGCTCCCTCGTTCCTGGGCGTTTGAAGCCTCGTTCTGTATTTCTGCATGTGCAGAACCTGCAGCCTGAAGGGGCAACCCAGGCAGAGCTGGGGGCTGGCACAGGCCACACTGGTGATGATGGTGATTCCCTGCCCTGAATTCCCTGAAGAGCTGGGGACAAGGAGAGGGAAATGTGTCTGTGTCAGGGAGAGGGAATGAAGGCAAATGACCTCGTCCCCAGATGATGGGAGCCAGTTTCTGACAGCAGGACTTGCACGAGCTGTCCTGCAGAAGGACACGTCCCGGTCACCGAGAGACACACGGTGAGCCAGGGAACAAAAGTAGATGCACAATCTTCCCTTATTTATAAGGACCAACAGCACTTGCACTTTATCAGAGCAGCCCTCCCATCCCTATGCATGCTGAGCACTCCAGGGACAGCTGCCAGGAAGGAGGGGAGGGCCGGAGCTGCAGATCCCAACATCCCAGGGTGATTGGTGGCAAAGAGAAATGAACTGTGGTTGTTTCATTCCCTGCCATTGATGAGAGCCAAAATAAATAAATAAAGAAAAGTTAAAACAAGAGGTCAGATTTTAATGGAATAGAGCTATTGAGCAGATCTTTCATACTGGTGAGAAAGCAGCAGGCGTGGTGTTTGCAGATGTGTTCCCTCGTGAGCTTTGCCACATTTCAGCCACCTCATCAGCCACAGAGCTTTTTACTGTGTTTTGTTCCATTGTGGCTCTGGCAGCTTGGGGGGGAAAAAAAAAAAAAAAAGTTATCCTCCTTGCTTTGCTCCTTAAAGTTCCAGCTGGCTGCTTCTTGTTTCTTTTTGGTTCATTTCATGGATTTCTTATCCCTTTAGGAGTGCCCAGAAAGGCTGACAAATCCCCGGAGGTGTAGTGGGGTGTTTGTGTGCTGCCTGTGGCTCTGTCCTAGAGTGAGAAGGGCTTGGGATGAGCCCTTCTGACCACCAACCCCTGTGGGGAGCTGGGACACAGCTGCCCTGCTCCCAGCAGAGACAAACCTGGCTTTTCCTTGGGCTCCACAGCAAGCCCAGACCTCCTGGGGCTGTGTGGGACCTTGTGTCCCTCCAGACTGCCCACAAAGACCAAACAGGGGCTGCAGGACTTTCTGCTCCTGCCAAGCCAGGGAATGGGCTTGACTCCTGGGCCAGGGCTGCTGGCCACAGTGCTGTGGTGGGCTCATTCTGTGCCAAAGTGAGCTGGTTTGGGGCTGACAGTCCACATTTCAGCACTGCAGTCGGGTTTGGTACTCAGGTTTGGAAAGAGGGGTATGGTGAGGGCAGCAGCATCATGCAGTGTCATCCAGCAGCATCCCCAGCATCGGGCAGAACGGGTCCTGGCATTGCCCATCTCTCCAAATCTGAACTTTTACCTTCACTCTGTCTTCCCAGCGAGGGCCATGGGCAGCCCGGGGGTGGCGGGGGGGTCAGAGCAGCAATGGCAGAACCAGTGCAGGAAAAGGTGTGGGGTGGATTTCTGGTACCTCTTCTCCATGGGCAACTTGTTGTGAAGGAAGGTAGTTCAGTTAAAATGGTAGTTAAATAGTAGATATTCTACACATATTATATATTTTGTAAAAAAGAAAAAAAAGAAAAAGAAAAAAAATGAAAAAAAAAGAAAAAGGAAATAGAACAAAAATATATATATACTATCTCAGCCCACCCATTTCAGGATGAATGTGGTTGGAATTTTTGTTCAACCAGGTATAAAATCTGTAAGCGATTTTTTTCAAAACCAGCAAGAAATCCCTCACCATTTCCCAAGTCTGTGGGTTTGGTCTCCAGATCTCATGCAACGCTTCTCACACATTTTTAAGGATTGTTCTCAGCATTTGTAGGTACATTTTTAATAGTGTCACGAGTGAAGATAATATTTACTTTGAGAAAAAGTATATGTTGCACAAAAATGTACACTAAGGGCACAGATTTCTGACCCAGATTCTTCTATTTTAGGTTCCAAGGGGTTTATTTTTTCGTTTGATAGGACCTGTACAGTGAAGTTTACACCTTATTTTTATTTTGCCAAAAAAAAAAAAAAAAAACCCAACAACAACAACAAAAAAAAACCAAACCAAAACAAAACCCGTTTTCTAACTTGAGACAGCTTTTACTTTGTAACCGATTTTACATCACTGAGTACTCCTTTCTGTTCCTGGGAACCCCCTGCACCACCGGGCACCCAGCACCCACACGCGGGGGGACGCGGCCGTGGCGGTGCCTGCCAGGGCCTGGCGGTGGTCCAGGGCTGTTTTCTTCCCGAGTGGTTTTGATTTGTGTCTGTACTTGGAAGCTGTGTACTTGGAAGCACTGTAAATGCCACCCTGTACCGATTGCCCTGTGTATATTTAGTACTCTGATGTTGCTATTAAACCTGATATGAGAACCGCCCCGCCGGGCCTGGCTGCCTTCTTCTCTGCGGCCCCTGGGAAGGGGACGGGGTCGTTGTGGGGGCTGCAGGGTCAGCCCCTGTAAGAAGGAGCCCAGAGGCTTCCATAGAGAATCTCCGTGTCTGTGGGGGAGCCCTGCTTTCATCCTGGGAGAAGTGGCTCACACATCTCCTTGGGATCTTACGCGTCGGTGGTGGATCCACTCCTTGATCCGCTGCGCAGCGGTGGTGGATCAAGGGTTGGACTTGATGATCTCAGAGGTCCCTTCTGTGATCCCCTTGGTGTCCCCACCACCACAACAGCCATCTCCAGACCCTTCAGGAGAGATGAGTCCCCAGGCTCGCCTGGTGTCCATCCCCCGGGTCTCCAAAGGGTGACCCACACCTGTGTGTGGTGACAAAGCACCCAGAGGAGGGGAGCCCGTGAACATACCGGTTAGGGAGTTAATTAAACGTCACTAATGCTGCTTGAAATTAACAGCTATGCAGGACGCAAAGCGGGCGCTGTGGAATTGCTTAACCTAGATACCCGTTTTGCTGAAGGAGACGTTTTTGCCAGCAGCAGTCGCGTGTGACAGTGGTGGTTTGTGTTGGCAGATTCGGGTTGCAGTGGGTGAGGGTGCTGGACACTCCTGCTCCCAGGCGAGTCCTCCCCTTCCCAGGACACGGCGGGACGGCTGGCGGGCTGCGAAACACCGCCTGACCTAGAAACGGGGAAAAAAAAACCAAACCACCTTTTCCAGTGTTGGCATCAGCTTTGAAGAGAGCTGACCTGAGCAGGTAGAGCACAGCACAGCCACCGGCTGCTTCCTCTCCAGGCTGTGGCAGCTTCGGCACCCTTGGCAGCTCCCTCTGGACCGGAGCTGCTGCAGATCCCCATCCCAACCAGATCCTCCCCAAGATCTCTCTTCTGCAGGAAAATATATAGGATAATATGGAGGGACAAAGTGAGATGCTCTTCATTTTAAGGCCAAATTGCCAGCTTAAATCACCATGACAATGTGTACAAGCCAACAGGATGCGAATGGCTCCAGCGCTGCATATATCAGCTGGAGAGCTCTGTTCATTTCCAGATACAAGTGGGATTTCAGGGCATGAAATACAGTGTTGGGATCTCATTCCTTTCCCTGCTATTTATCACAGCCGGAAACATACTCGCCAGCTTGAGTTGTTGCAAGTGTCTCTGCTGGGAGTGCGGAGGAGAAATACTGCTCTGAGCCTGCCGGGGGGGCGAGGGGCTGGGGCGGGTGCTGCGTGGATTTGGTGGTTTGCTGGCACAGATTGCTCCAGGGTGGCTGCAGGAGCAGGTGGCATCTTGTCACCATTCCGCTATTGGGTTAACTTCTGCTCTGTGGAAGGCCATTGCTGCAGGACCTGATGCCCAGCCTGGGGAGCTCAGCTTCTGCATTGCAGCTCAAGGGAGGAACCGGCCAAACTCATGTCCCCTGGAACCATTCCTGCACCCATCCCTGTGCCCTTCAGCACCCATTGCTCCAGCACAGGGCCAGAAGCATCCCCTCCTGCTGTGAGGACCAGGGCACAGGGTAAAAGGGTGTCTGGAGCCTTCCCCGGGGGCTTGGCTGGGTCCCATCCCCTCCACAGCGACCTCCTTGTCCTTCAGGGTTGCCTCAGCAGGGCCAGGCTGAAAAATGAGGCTGAAAACAAAACCCAAGTGCATTGATGCCGCAGCACACAGTTCTGGTAAAAAGTAGGACTAAGCATTATCCAAGTTTAATTATTATAATTATACCGGGGTGAAGTAATTGCTGTAGATATTTTAAGCATCAATCAACATGCTATTTTGAAGAACGAAGCTCTGATTTATCCAGGGCTAGGTAGTAACCATCAACATGCAACAATGCTGCCTGCAGGAGGAGGAGCCCACTGGGACCAGGGGGCTGAGCTATTCACAAATAGGGACTTTAGGGGGAGTAGGGAGAAAGATGAGTGGGTGGAGATGAGAAGGGATCCCCTGACCATGGGAAACTGGTTGTGCTGACACCCTTGTGCCCCTCAAGATGGGCTGGGCTTCTGGAGGAGCATCAGCCTCAGGAAGAGGAGCTATGGGCAATGAGGTGAGCCCACTGCGACCATGGCTTGGAAGAAAATTGGATGGGGCTGGATGATTTAGTGATGCTGAAATCATTTAAGCTTGTTATTGTGGTTTCTATGGCTCTCTGGCTGGATGTAACAAATTGTCTGCATCATTTTCCAGATGGATCATTCTTAAATCACTCAGGACAGGCTTCAGGGCTATGCTCTGTAGCAGTAGAAGGCACTTCAGTTCAATAACTGCTGGAAAAGTGGTATATTGAGTGCTATTTCTTATTAAAAGTTTAAGTACATCATCTGAGCTGATGGATCTCACAGCCAGGATCTCCACGCCTCACACCCTTTCCGGGTGCCATTAGTTCCCCTTGGGGATGAAGGACAGAGCCATGGCTGGAGGTGGGGTGGCTCTGCAGCAGGGCGGGGGGGGGGCCAAATGCATCTGAACAAAATCTTTCACTGCAATTGGAATGACGTGATTCCTCCAAAAGTTCCATTAAAAAATGGAGGCGGCTTCTTGCTGCTGAAGCAGACCACAGGTCATCCACCCTTGCCTCATCAGCCCCACGGTGGGTCTGGCCACTCAGGGTTTGGCCACAGACCTGCGTGCCCAATAAATGACAGGTGCTGGGAGAGCAATTTATTACTGCCAGGCAATTTGTGCTAATAAGCAATCTGAAGCAGCAGAACCTCTCAGCAGAGAGATGAGTTATGGCAGGAGAGTGTTGGAAAAGAAAAGCCCTGAGGATGCTGCAGTGGAGACCTGCATGGAGGGAATCAGTGCAGCCCATGGTGGGGTCACCCCATGGCTGGGATCAGCCCACAGGTCTCTTCCCCCTTCCCAGCTGGGTTGGAGAGCACAGTGCTCACAGCTTGAGTTGGGGACCTGCTCCCCAGAGGCACTCGTGTCTTCTCCTGAAGGTTCAGGAAGCCCCTGTGGATGCGATTCACGGGACTCAAATGCCAGGCTGGTGTTAGATCTAATCTTGAGTTTTATTGACGCTGATATGACCTGAGCCCTGAGACTCCGGGACCTGTTCAGCTGTGCCAGGAGTGACATGTCTATATGTTTTTAATAAACTTACCAGAATGAAACCCTTGCTGTTCCCGTAGCTCTGTTCATCCTCCGAGCATGATATTAACTGAAAACTCACATTTATCTTACTTCCTTGTCAGGCCAAAACGGGATGGAGTTTCTTCAGGGTTATTATTATCTTTCCCTTGCAGATTTTCAAGCGTGAATAAGTGACAGGACTGGAGCTGAGGACGGGTGGCAGGAGCTGGTGGCTGTGTCCCAGGAGCCTCATCCTTATCTCTGCTGAGGACCAGCACTGGAGGGTCCTCAGCAATAGCTCTGGTAGGACCTCAGAGCACTGATGCCCAGGGAGGTGCAGCCACCCTGCTGGCCAGCCCCGTCTCCTCCAGTGCCACACGTGTTTATTGAGCTGTCACAGGGCTCAGACACAGCTGACTGTACCTCCTCCTGTGGCCATTGATTTCAGTTGGCTCAGATCAGGGAACAGTTGATTTCTTTGCCTGATACATGTTCTGGACTTTGGTAGTTTGAGCAGTTAGAGGGCTGGAGAGCATCACCAGGGGTTTCCAATGGGCAGCACTAACACTGATGGCCCCAGGGTGGCCTTGGGGATTTAGTTTCCCCAAAATATACACCGTTAAGCAATCAGTGTACATTCAGTCCCTGGCTGCCACCAGTGTTTCCCAGCTGTCTGCTACCACAGAGAACTGCTCTCTTCATGATGGCAATGGGGAGGCCAACCCTTACCCAGTTTGGACTCGAGTGGGACCAACTCCATGACAGCTCAGTGCTTTCCTCTGTGTGTCCTCTCACTGGTTTCAGGACCAGGGCAAACCTGGCTCATCCCTGCCCAGGGCCATCCAGCCTACTTTCCTGCTAGCCTGCTAGCCCAGCCAGCCTGCTGTCATCCCCAGATGCATGTTTCCAATTACTAGCACATCTTTTTCTCTGCTTCTCCCTGTATAAAAGGCTGGCCAGCACTTTGCCCTCTGTCTATAAAAAGCACAGCTTGACATTTGTTTTTTCCTATCTATTTCTCACCCGTGTTTTCCTTCTCCTTGCTGCAGACTCTGCACTGACATCACAACCAGAAGCCACACACACAGCAGTGGATTGCAGCCATCTCCATTTATAAAATGGTTTTGTGAAGCCATGAGAAAAGCAATATCCATGTAACAGTCCATAAACCTGTACATGGCAGCAATTAGCCCTGATCACAGTCCCTGGTACAGAAAAGCCCCATGTTCACCACTTCGCTTTCCATCAGCACTCAGCTGGGAGCCATCCTGCTGCTGGTGACATCCAGCAACATTGCTAATGCTTTGGGCTGGGATATTGGCACTGTTATCCCTCCCAGGGTCTATAAGGTAGGAGCCCTCAAAATGTGTCCCCGATGGGCAGGGAAATGGGGACACTGAGGCTTTCCTATGGCTTGCTCAGAGTTGCTACCCTTAACCCACCAACATCTTTGCAAGTCAGGTGGAGCATGTGGCTGTAAAACGGGAGCCAGGGCTAATACTGAAAATGCAAATTAAACTCTCTTCCCCAGGCCTGGCAGGTTCTGGTACTGTCTGGCTTCAAATGATGGCCTCCAAGAGCCCCTGAGGCTGCTTCTCTTTGGGCAGAGGGTTGACCAGAGCAGCCACCATCTCTCCCGAGCTGTGGACACGTCCCAGGGCCTCCTCCACCCAGGGGGAGTGAGGAAGGAGCAACCAAGAGTCCCCTGAGCCCCCATCCCCAGGGCATCCTGGGAGCAGGCAGTGCCAGGGAAGCAAACTCCCCTCCCCTCAGGGGACACGGTGTGCTGGCAGGGACAGAGCCCGGTGACAGCTCAGTGGCACCAAGCAGCAGGCATCAGAGCCCCCGAGCATCCTTCCCTTGGGGTCCTGGGAAGGGAGGGGAGAGCAGAGCCTCTCCAGGGCAGGCAGCCACTGGTGCTCAGCTCGGGGAATAAAGCAGTGGGACAACAGGATTGAGGGATGCAGCACTGGCAGGAGAACATCCCAGCAGGGCTTGGGTCCCCCGGGGGGATTTGGAAGGGTCTCTGGCCAAGCACAGCCCTGAAGTCCTGCTGGGGCTGCCCAAGCAGAGTGTCATCCTGACCTGGCTGCAAAGAATGGGGAGTAACAAAAGCAAGTGAGGTTCAAAAGCTCCGTGAAATTCCTTCCCAGAGTCCAGCTGAGCTCCCAGCCCTGGCAGGGCTGACATTCCCATGGGAGCGAGGGGAGGGAGAGGGGCTGTTCTTTCAAGGAAAAAGAGAAAAGGAAAGGGAAAGGAGCTGGAAAAAGAAAGCAGACCAGTTGTTGTGAGGATGTGGCAGGAGCAGCACCAAACGGGCACTGCTCCTCAACTTCAGCAGAAGTTGGGAAGAGACGTTAAAGCCGGAGATCAGTGAAGGGGGAAATTGAAATGTTAGGGGCTGGAACGGAAAATTAGGCACAGATAATGGCACAATGGTGCTGGGGCTTAAAGCACCCGCTGGTAATTTGTTGTGAAGTGCTGCACAACGCTCCCGTGTGAGATGGTCTCAAAACCCTCGAAACAGCAGCATGATGGGCACTGCTGCCCCGGGGCCACCAGTCCCTGTGGTGACTCCCAATGGGTGCTGTGGGGAGCAGGATAGGACCCAGAGATGAGGAAGGGGCTGGTAATGCTGCAGCAGGGATTAGGGCTATGGGGTGGAGAGAGACTGGGCTGGGGATGAAAAAAGGCACTTTGGAATTAGCCAGAATCAAAGAAAGGCCTTTTGATCCAAAGAGGATTTGGAATGTCTGAATGCCCATCGATGGGCACTGCCTTGCAGGTCTGGAGACTACCAGCACCCAGGACACCTTCAGCTCAGGAAGAGAAGTGTCTGCCAGTCCCCAGGGTGGGCCAGGGGCTGGGTCAGCCCCTTTCACAGGTGGGCAGGAAGGTGGGGTATGGGCAGGTTATTTAACAGCAGGGAAGGAGCCAGACCTGCTGGCAGCTTGGTCCTGGAACCTGGCAGCAGCTCGACCCCAGCAGCAGCAGCAGCTCCTCACCCTTAGCAGCTATGTGGTGGCCCCATGGGAACTGTCCCTTTTCAGAGGGAAAGGGACATCATTTTCATCATTCATTTCCCCTCCCAGGCCCTGGGGATGAGCCTGGCTGAGGGAGATCTGCTCATCTGGCAGTTGCTATGAGACCCACTGGATGGGTTTGATGCAGTGTGGAGGCAGTGTGAAGCATTACGAGGCAAATAGTGTTTTCTGGCACCCCCGAAGAAGCTGGGGAAGTTTCCTGGCTGCTGGTGGGGTGCAAGGACCAGGAGTTCTGTCCCCAAGCAGCAGCCAGGACATGCAGAGCTCCATCGCAGCCTCTTCTCTTGGTGGTTTTCCAGGCTGTTGCTCTCCAGCTCCTCACAGGGTAATATTTCCCAGGGCTGATCCTCAGGAGGAGAGGAGCTCAGTGCCTGCTTGGCTCTGGTTGTGTCTCACAGCAGCTTCCCACGCTTCATCCCGGCGGCTCCTGCTCCATCCAGGGGCAGATGGAGGGCTGGTGGGCAGCGAGCAGGGGCTGGGGGCCCTTTCCCTTTTTGGGGGAGCAGGAGGGGAGGAGAGAGCCCCTGGCAGCATTTCCCAGAGCGGGACTCATCCTGCCTGGTCCGGGGCTGTGGCGCTTGCAGCCTGTGCAGTAACTTTATGTAACCGGGCAAAGGAACCAGTGCAGCAGAAATTTTTAATTATGTATTTGACTGTAATGTTCTCAGTTTGAGTTCATGCAACGCTGGTTAGTTGCCTCAGTTAATGAGAAATGTTACAGATGGGTACAAAGTTTGGAAAGCACAGAAAAGAGCAGGGTGTTCAAAATGGCAACCATCTCCCCCCCCCCTCATTTTTAAGAGGAAGAGAACTGTTTTGGAAGAACAGTGCCCAAGGTGCCCCGTCCCTGGCTTCTGCTGCCCCCCAGACTGGTTTTCCAGCCCTGCTCCCCCTCTTCAGACACGCTGGAGGTAGGAGGGTTCAGCTGGACCCCCCAGCTCGGCCAGGCTCGGGCATCCTCTTGTGGGCTCATGCTGATGCTGAAGTCTCTCCAGAAGCTTACAGCCTTGTAAATGGAATAAAAGGGCTTCTTAAAGTATTTCAAATCAGTTTTATTTATGTAATCTGACAGGTTATTATGCACAGTCCTTATCTGACTTCATGATTTATGGGGAAAATGCTTAAATCTATATTTAAAATTACTCTTAAACAGAATTTTTTGCCTCTTCAGATGAGAAAGAAGCACCATTAACAGTTGTTGCCCTAGAGCTCAAGTACTTCATTAGTTTAGAAAAATTAATTTTTTTTCCATTAAATCTTCCTAGGATACTGATGCTTTATTTGCTTGTAAACTTTCAAGAATAAAGAAAAAAGCCCTTTGCTTCTTGTGATCATTGGTTGCCACCTCTTTAAAGCCTGGGGAACCATCAAGCCCTGGCTGAGTGGTTGGGCTCTGGTTGAGCACAGGGTCAGGGAGCTGTGCATGGGCAGACTCACTCCTCGTAGTTAAGAGAGGGGTAAAATATCACAGGCTGCTTTAGGGAAGCCCATCTTGCCCCACCTCTTGTTTAAGTTATTGGTTTGAAAGGTTACCACGAAAACTAAAATTTCAGTGGCTCCTTAGTTCAGTCCAAGCAGCCAGTGCTTGCTTCCAGAGGGGATTGCTGCTGGAATTCAGCTGTAAAACAGGAGAAGCAGAAATCAGCACCCGAGGCTGGGGTGCCCTGGGCTCAGCCCGGCTCTCAGGCCAGCAGGATTTATGGAGATATTCTATAATTTATGGACATGTTCCATGCTTTATGATCAGCACAGGAAATCTGTAACAGAACCTGAGTATTCGCTCGCAGTATTTACATAAGCATTGTACCAGCTGCAAGGAGTCATTAAGGACTACTTATAGAGATAATCCTGATTTTGAATTTTCTTTAATGTGCATTTCCAGAGAGTTTACTCCCTGATCTACTGGTCGATAAAAACATCACATGCCCCTCCACAGGCTGAGGGCAGCCGGGGAGGGCAATGGGAAATAGCTGGGCACAAGGTGCCTGGGTTAAGCTACGTTTGGCTCAATTTGCAGCCTCATGCCATGGCAAAGGAATATCCTGAGTGCTAATTAGCTACCGTGCCTGAGCAACCAAATGCTCAACAGATACAAATCAGTTGATGTCCCTGCTACGAGGTTTTCCCCATCCCTTGGAGCTGTTCGTGTTGTGGAGACACGGGATGGGTTCCCAGCTCTGCCCTCCTGCCCTGGGCTGCTGCTGGCTTGGTGATGAGCACTGAGGTGTCCCTGGGGCTGTTTTGTTCCTGTAGGTTCACTTGTTCCTGAGGTTTCTGATTTCATAACCATCCTCAGCAGCTCCTGGCAGGGACAGGTTTTGCTTATGTCAGCCTTGCTCTTGCAGAGCCCAGGTCTGTGCTGGGCACCTCTCCCGGGGTTTGCCTCTCTGCTGGTTGAAGTTTCATCTCCTTTCACAGCCTTTTTCATTCCCCTCTCCAAGCCAGCTCCAGGCAGAGCCCAGCACCTATCTAAGGGGAGATGAAGGAAACCAAATTGCCAAATACTCTTTTCCAAACTGGGCAAATATAGCAGATTTAATGCGAGTTAAACTATTAAAAATTTCAAAGTAAACACTTGGTAATAGCTGTAGGGGAGAAGAATCAAGACTCTCAGGATATAGTCTCCCTCTTTGCCAATACTAAACATACTCCTTTTAATTTCCAGAGGTATTTATAGCTCCATCCTTCCTTTCCAATTATCACCGTGAGAAGTTGGTGGAAGGGATGAGGGCAGCAGGAGGGAGCCAGCGATGGAGTCCAGGGAGGAGAGCTGGGCCTCGTGGGTGTTTTCTGCCCACCTTGCCCACTGTGGTCCCACCTCCAAACATCTGAGGTCAGATTGTGTCCCATGGAGTGGCCCAGGCTGGTATGGGCATCCCCTGAGCAGGGAGAGGGTAAAAAAAGACCCAGAAAATGAGCTGCATCTTCAGCTAATTGGGTTGGGGGATATTTGTATGTAATATCTTAAGCAATAATTATATTTCTGGAGCCAAAATGTGAAGGAGATAAATGATTTAATTGGAATCAATATTAATTTTATGCAATTTAACTTTCTATCACAGCAAACACAGTTATTGGGATCCACCAAGAGAGAAAATAAATCCTTTTAGCTCAGAAAATACTTAGCCAGCCAGGCAGGGAGCTTGAGGGCTGAGAGAATTGGTTATTTCTGATCAGCTGCAGGTTTGTGTTGTAAGGGAGTGGGGTGTCCCTGGTGCAGGGCTGCAGGCAGGAGATGTCAGTGTGTTCCTGGTTACATCCAAGGGAACAACATTTGTGCATCACCTAACTGGAACCAAACAAAACACTGTGGCAGTGATTATGTCTTGCCATCACCTTTTAAAAATACCAGAAGGCCGGGTCCAACAGAAGTGATCTTTTCCTTACAAGCTAATGTTTTTTGGTTTGGGTTTTTTTTTTAGTTTAAAGACATTGAAAGGTCACCAGAGCTTAGCTTCAGCAACCTGGCTTGGACCAGCCATCTCTGTTCACATGGATGCCCCTCTCCCAGGCTCCCTCTTCCTCCTCCCCACATTTGCCCGGAGGGACTGAGGTTTGCAAACAGCATCAGTTGTAAGGTGGAGTGCTGGGACCCATGAAAACCTTCTGTACAAACCCAGGTGCCTCTTTTATGTCCCCCCTCAGCCAGGGGGCTGCCTTCCTGAGGCTGGGACCAACCTGGGACCACCAAGGACAGCCCCTGGAACAAAGGGCACTGCAAAATATTAAACATTGCCTTTTATCTTTCTGAAATTCGGTACAGGCTCAGAACATTGATTTTTACCGTAGGGCTAGTGTGTTACTTTGGGGAAATGGCTGTAGAATAAAAGCTGTTTTGATCTGGTTTGCTTTAACCTTTTTAAATACATCCCAAGCACAAATGCTGACTGCTCCTTTGTTGCCCCCCCCCTCCTTTTTTTTGATCGCCAGCAACATTTGGAGGAAGAGAGGAGGGGGGTGAGGAGGACAGAGCACTTATTGCTACTGACAACAATCTTTAAAGCATGGTTCTGTGGAGCCCTGGGGTGGTTGCCCAGCTGTGGGGGGCTCTGCTGACCAGGCTGACCCCAAAATCCTTGGGCACTACCAGAGATGAGGATTTTTGGCAGGAATAGTGGGACAGTCAGTAACTCGTTCTCTTGGCAGCAGCCTGGGGAAGGGTTGTCTCTGTTACTGCTTTCTGAGAACCAAAGAAAATCCACCAGAGAAATGTCTGAATTTTAAGGTCATTTTTTCACTTTTATATGGTAATGTATGAGCTGTGCAGAAGCAATCCTCTGTGTGTGTGCCTTAGGACAGAAGAGCTGGGTTAGGGAATTGGCTGCAAGATAGTGTTTTTCACTTAAAGTACAATAAATAAATATACTTTCCTCTTAAAAATATGAGGAAGCTATGCCATGAATCTTTCAAAAAGTTAGAAGACCTCTGCAGCATTTGGTTTTAGACGTTATCAGTCATGTTATGCTTTTCAAAAGCTAACAAACTGGGAAGCCAGGCTGCAAACCTCTCTTTAATGCACAAAATTTTAGGAAAGTTTCATTTCTCAGTCTGACTGATGGCTGCACGGGCTCAGCCTCTTGCTGAGATCTGCAGAAAGATCACATTAGGGTAAAATTTATGATTTAAAACCATGTCTTTTGCATGCTTTACTAAATTCTCCATGCCTAGCAGTCCAGAACAAGGGCAGGAGCTGGGAGGGGGCACAGGGTTAAGACCCTGAGCATTGCCAGGGCAGCAGCATGACAGCTCTGGGCTCTGATTGACGCAGGTGCTGGGTTGTTGTGGTGTTCACAGTCAGAATAATAATGAAATACAACACATTGTGCCAACAGCTGTTGTTTTCAACACTTTTTTTTGGTGTTGGTCTTTTTCTGTACTAGGGCAGCAGAGTGCACAAAAACTTGGGTGGGTAAGTGGAATAAGGTGATGGCTCTTGCTTCCCAAGGATGGTGTTTCCCAGCAAGTTCCCCTGATTTCAATAATGTAAAAAAAACTTTACTGTAGTTCTGACATTTCCACATCAAAACATGATTATGTTTCAGTATTCAAATATTTAAAAAAAAATCTTAGCCAATCTTCACTACATTAATTATTCCTATTAATTATGTATACATTTATAAATGGCAATAGGATTAATATTTAACAGTATTTTTATTTGAGATTTTCAAAAGTGTGCTAAAAATCTGCATAGCTGAAACACTACCTTTTAAGTTGAAGGACAGTTTTCTTCTCACTCTGTCTTATCAGCAGAAACACTGTCCATGCTTCTCCCCAGGGACAATATTTTTGGTGTTTGTTTGTGTGTTTGTTTGTTTTGGTAGAAGAATGAGTAAATTCTGTGCTGTTAATGAAACTGCTGCCATGCTGGTGTTATTTCTGGGTGGGAGCTGGGTGAGGGTCCCATCCCACCCTGGGGAGTGCTTCATCCACAGGGTTTTTCCCCCCCATGATGCCTCTGACTTCCCCAAAGTCTTTCCTGTCCCCTGAGGGGGGTATTTCCTGCCTCAGAACATCAGTGCAAACATTTCTCAGCAAGTGCATTAGCTCTGGCTGGTAGATGGGACTGGTCTTGCTTGACTCATCATTTTCTCAGTGTTTGCAGCAAAGGAATTTCAGGGTTTGTTGCTGATTTTTATGCAGTGCTGGGTCCCAGGAGTAGCTTGGATATAGCATCTGCCTGGATCTCTCACTTGTGGTGTAGCAGGGGGTTCCTGGCCAGGTGGGCTGGTGGGGTTAGCACCCCAAAGTGGGGGTTTGGTACAACTGCTGGAATTAATTTCTTAAGAGAATGCAATTCTTTTGAATATAAATTAATTCCTATCTCTCCCCCTGGCCTGTTCTGCAGACTAGAACAAAGGAATTAAAAACCTAAAATGAACTAATGGAAAATTTCAGTGCAGTTTTAAATTGAGGAGGAGGAAATAGAGCCCATCTGTCACCATCCCTGACTGCTGCAGCTCATTTTGAGCTGGCGTTACCCTGGCCATGGCCCCAGGAACAATCCTCTGCAAGCAGGTTCTTCTGCTCCCACCTCATGTCTTGAGTTGTTTCCAGGCTTCTATCACCTTGAAAAAAATCTACATATGGTGATGGCACTTGGGTCATCAAGATTAATAACGATAGACTTCTGCTGGTGTTCATTCAGGGAAAAACACCTGGAGCTGCTCCTTTATGACTGATTAATTAGGGGGAAAAGAACGTTGTGGTTCTAATTGGCATTTGAGTTCTTTCTGAGCTTTAACATTCATGCTATGCAAATATATCAATTCCTAACAATGTCTAACAAGATCATTTGAAAATGAGTCTCCCTGGGGGTTTGCAATCAGGGATGTGGGAAAGGCCTGAGCCTGTTTGCTTCTTGTGTCCTTACAGAAATCAACACAAATTTGGCATCTCCTGCTCGGGGCTGATGTGCACCCATTGGGCACTGGGCTGGGGTGGGGGCTGCTGCATCCACTGCTGAACCCAGAGCTTTATAAGGAGGTCCCTTCATCCAGCTCTTGTTTGACACTTAACTATGACAGCAAAGATGGGTTCCTGCTCTTCTTCCCTTGGTCCCACTGGTGATGCTGCTCCTGCAGGGGGGGGGAAAGGGAGGGAAGGGTGTTGTGCCCCCAGCACCTCTTCTCCCTGCCCAACACCAGATGTTCTGGCAGAGGGAGCAGCGTGGTCCATGTTTCATTCATCCTCATGAAAAATCCATGGCTGGCTCTGGTTAATCGTGGGTTTTAAGGGTGTTGTGAACTTGGCTCTGGAGGGGAGTCCACAGGGGTGTCTCAGAGATGTAAGGTGTTCCTGGAGGGCTTGTTTACACCGGAGTGAATAACCAAATCCTCGACGTGCTTTTAATGTGCTAATTGAGGGTTATTGTGGCCCTTTTTATTTATGATCATACACAAATGTAATACTCCGTCTTGTTTCACTCTGCATTAGGAGCTTTGAAAGGAGGATAATTACCTCTCATGTAAACCTATACTTATATAGAAAAAATGACATGTGGAATGAAAGGCCTGAAGAAACAGCCTAATCTGTGTTTGCTTTGGGTAGATGTGCAGGACACACACAGGCTCTCTTCTGCTCCTGGTGGCCACAGGACTCACACCAGAGCCACTCCTTCGTGCCAGGGATGTGATGGCACTTTGGGACACAAATGCAGGGTGAGAGGACCCGTGCCCCTGCCACCTCCCTGCTGTTTGATTAATATTAAGGCAGCCCTCAGCATGGAAATTAATAATTCGGAACCAGCACATGGAGCCAAAGGGTTTTGCCTCCTTTTCCTTGTGTACAAAAAGCATCACTGCCCACTCTGGATCTGCTTCAGCCTCCAGAGGGGACCTGAGATGTCTGGAGGGGTTCAGTTCCCTCCCTTGCTCCCTCCACAGGATCTGGGCTCTCATAGAGTCAGGTCTGGAGGGTTTGGTGGCCATGACTTCTGCTGCTCCACACTCAGCATCTCCCTCACATCTGTCTCATCACATGGAGCATGCTGTGCTGCAGCAGGAAAGGTTAGCTCTGGTTTAAAGAAGTCCAAGGCTCTAACAGCAACAGTGAGGTGAGGAGTGGAGGGGGGCACCGAAGCCCCTGGGGTCATTGGGACTCCCACCCTTGCCGCACACCCCTTCCCTCTGCTCCCAGCACTGGAGGGACCAGGCTGCTGCATCTCTTCCCTCTCCCGCCTTTCCTGTTCCCTTTCCCCTTTTTTCATCTCCAAGGCCTCAGGGCAATGTTTGTTTTTTGACTGCCACAATAAGCCAGAGCTGTGCGGCTGGCAGGGAGAAGTTTGGGCTGTTTATTTTAAATTACTGAGTTGATTTGCTTAATCTTATCCAGGGATGCAGAAGGGGCATCTCAGCTGAGCTCGACCTTCCGCTTTGCAGCCTCTGAAGAAATATAAATATTTCCTCGGGCAGAAAGTTTCTCAAAGCTGTGTGTGGCCACACCTCTCTCTACAAGGTTTGTGCTGGCCCTGGGAAGGGCTGTGTAGCCCCCGTGAGCTCACCCAGAACCCGGGTAGCACCCAGGTTCTCACCGAGCATCCCTCGGGCACGGCTGCTGGGGGGCTCTGCATCCCACCCGCAGCCAAGGGAGCTGCTGACAAGCCACAAGTGGATGTTTCTGATGTATGACTGGGCCAGGGAACATCTCTGGGATGAGCTGCCAGAACCCTCCCAAATATTTGCATTGCAACAGATGTTACTTTATATGTTTTCTTTCCCTTAAGCCTGCGGTGATTACGGAGCAGCGCGGCAGAGGCGCCAGGTGGGACTGTAACTACCAAAATCAGGGCTCGTTCAGTGCTTTGATGGCAGCAATTAGCTTCAGGGTGCAAGTGCCAAGATTTCTCCAATTAGAGTAGGTAAGTCTCTCCGTCTATAATAATCTCACTTGAAGTGGTTCAATTAGTTTACTTTGGGTTATATGGAGATGTACGCCTGTATGCACCTGTATATGTGTCCCAAAAACTCTTGCTGACTTTTGCCTACAAGGTCTGTGTTTACATATGCACCGATTTTTCTGAAAAAAAAACCAAAAACCTCTTTTCTACTGCAATGATGGAGGCCTCAGTGAGTCTCCAGCCCTTCTGCAAAAAGAGCAACAACTGCTTGGAGGGAGCTGAAACTTTCCATTGAGATCTGGCTCCCAGATCAATGTGAGAACAAACCTACAGAATTACACCGAAGCAGACTGATTGCAGGACATGGTGGATGAATTTTGAACTGCCTGGGGAGTCTGTTCCTTCAAGGACTCTGTACCTGGGTGGAGTTTCCACGTGCTTCTGGGAGCAGATTGGTGCTTGGGGCTCTTGGCCGTGGTCTGGTGGCTGGAGGGGATGGGATGATGGAGGGGAGGCCAGGGCCATGCCCCTACACTGGGCAAATTCCTCTGGAGCAGATCAGCCCAAGCAGGAGAAGGGAACTTCAGGGATCAGGATATTCAGAGGGAATAGTGTCAGTTTTGTTGTCCTGTTCAGTGCATAAACAGTCACATTTAATCTGCAGGGCTTTTGCTCAGACACCTTTCATCACAACTGTATGAACTTTTTTTCTTTTTTTTAATGAGAGAGTATTTAATCCAAGAGGATTTGCAGTAGAGGTTTCAAATCCCAATTCCCTCACCCAGGAAATCAACTACTGAGTCCAGCCGTTGTCAGAAAGAGTTACCAAAAAAAAAAAAAAAAACCAACCAAAAAACCCCCTGAAAATCTGCACAGAAGAAACACAAAGTCTTTGGTGTGAAGGGAAGAGGCGTATCTCCCTGGAGAATATGATAATTTATAATGAAACATTATCTACAGACCCATATGTTACATTTTCTATTTATGGCTAATTTGCTTAAGCATTTATAATGTGCACCCCAAGGGAGGACAGTTCGTCTTTGGGCAGCTGGCTGGCCAGGGTGGGAAGGAACAAGCATGCCAGCAGCAGAGAAACAAACAGCACTCACTTGGGAAGGTGCTTGGAGATCCCTGGGGGGGCAGGGGAGCTCCTGGCACACTGCTTGGCTGCTGCTGGGCTGCTCACCATGGTGGAGAGCCCCTGGGGCAGGAGCTGCCCTGACAGTCCTCAAGTTAACCTCCTATGCTTAAAATTTGTGGTGTGAGCAAAGAAGGACCAGCTTCTCCTGAGCTTCAGGCATCCCTGGCATTTCCTCAAGCATCCCATCCCTCCTGGCTGGACCAGACCTGCTGTGGGTGAGGCTGGGACAGGGCTGTGTCCCCCCCACTGCTGCAGTCAGGGGGAAGCTGGATGAGAAAGCCCTGCACCAGCCTGGGGAGAGGGTATGGAGGTGACGAATGCTCCTCTCAGCCTTGCTCCAGGGCTGAGGAGATCCTGGGATATAAACATGACAGTTTATACACTGGCTATGACTGCTCTGTGCTTCCCAGATGATATTCAGCCACAAACATTTCAATCACATCCTCAGCGAGGGGTGGATAACCCAGCTGACTCTCTGAATCACTCTCTGCATCACTAAAATATTTTCAGATACGATCCTAGACGTCTCAACAAGATGTTCACAAATCAGCCCAGGAACACGTCTCCGTGCCTTTGATGTTCAAATTTCACCCTTGAGCTCTCAGAGAAAAAAAAAAACAAAGAAAGAAAAAAGGAAGATTTGGAGATTTCCTCCTGCAATTTGACCCAGGTGGCTCCTGTCAAGTGTTCAGGGTTCATTGGGGCACACAGAGAACAGGGGGTGACAGGTTTGAATTTCTGCTGTGGAGGCCAGGCATGTTACCTGCACCTTTGTCTGGGTCTGGGTCCCTGGGAAGAAGCTGGAGCAGCACTGGGGCCATCTGTACCATGTGCACTTGGTCAAGGAAGTGAATGTTGGGCAGCTCCTGCTTCTCTCTGTCCAATTCCACACCGTCCAGCTCATCAGCAGCAGAGGAGAAGTTGCTCACCCTCCCTGAATACCCAGATAACAACTTTGTGGACAGTTGACACTCCTGTGACACCAAGGCAGCTCTCAGCTTTCCTCAGATGATTGATTAAAAGTGTATTAATGATTGACAGCTGGTCCAGTGACTGAGTGGCTGCACTGGCTGCCTCCTGCACCCTCCTGCTCCCATCACAGCCGGGTGCTTGGTGCTGGTCCCTCTCCTTCCCTGATGTGGAACCCAGGGTCCAACACCTCCTGAGAGAGTATCAGCCTCCCAGAGTGGATTTCAATAGAGGAAATCAAAGTGAACTATTAAATCTCATTACCATTTTTATCTCCATTGCCGCAGATTCTCATTGCTAGAACTTTATTTGAATCTGAATGCACATTGTATTTGCACAGGCAAGAAAACCCTCTCCTCCTCCCCCTCGTTTTTGTTCCAAGTGATCCTCAGCCATAACTGTGGGAAGAGCAACCACACACGTCCCTTGCACAGCCAAACTCTGAGGAGAAAAGTGGGTTTGAAGTCCTGGAGCTGGGAAGCCTAGATTTGAGGAGAATGAAGCTCAATAATACGGGCAAACATTTTAGTGTGTTTAAGTACCTTAAACCAGCCAGAGGGTGTACTCGCTGGTGCTTTTCCTCATCTTGAAGAGAAAGGGGAAAAGTGGGTTCCAACAGGCTGCTGCTCAGCTCTGGGACATTCCACAGCCCCTGGCATCTTCTCCAGCAGGTGCCAGAGTCTCTTCTTATTGCCAAATGCAAAGTTTCATACCTGATTTTGCAGTAAACCCTGCCACGATTTTCCCTCCTGCTCCTGCTTGCCTGGCAGAGGTGCAGGCAGCTGCCCTTTCCCTTTTCACCCCTCAAAATCCATGGGGCAGACCCCTCCTTGGGCTCAGGCTCCTTCTATCTCCATAATTTGCAGTTGTTACACCACTGTAAATCCCACCCAGCAATCAGGGCAGGAGATGGCTGCTGGCAATGTGTATTTTAACACCTATGCCAGGCGTAAAGAGACCATATGGAAAACCAAAGGTATAGGTGTATATGGCCTCTTGCTGCAAGCAGGGCTGGCTCCTGGCCCTTGCCTTGCCTGTGAGCAATGTTCTGTTTGAAAAATAAAATTCCTGCTGAACCTCAGCCATGTTAATCAGAGCTGCCCATTCCTACCTGCCTGGGTGCTGGGATGCTGAGCTGCAAGGGTGTCACCCGGCAGCTGCTGTGGCCACACATGGAAAAATAACACAAACTGAGTTTATGGAGTCATAAACATAAATAATTCTAGCAAGCAGCAAGCGAAGTAATTAAAAGCAAGGCACTGCATGTGGGACTCTCATTGCATTGAGAGTGTAACAGGTCATTTTTGGTTTGCAGAGAGGCATAGTGATTGTTGGTGCTGAGGAAATTAACCCACAGAAGAATTTTGTGCCATTTTTCCTGCAGCAGGCAGTGCCTGGCTAGAGGAGTCCCTGGTGTCACTGCTGCCTGTGGTGTGGGACACAGAATACCTGGCTAGTCTTCCCAACCCATGATGCTCAGTCTGGTTTCTGCCAAAAATTGCTGACTGGAGGGTTAAGGAGGACTGGGGCTGTGTCCTAGGCAGGACACCCAGTTTGCCCTCCCCGTGGCACCCCCAGGGACAAGTCCTTCAAAAGCTAAAGCTTGCTCTTGTCTGCAGAGGCAACATGAACCAAACCATGGTGTCTGCTTGGTCATCAAGAGAGCAGAACCTCCACATCCCAACTACAGGCTGCCAACAGGGACCCAGCTCCTGCTGGGACTGCAGCCCCATCTCTGCAGGTATGTCGGGGGGGACACTGCTTTCCCAAAATGTCCCCAGGTTTGACCAGAAATCTAATGTTTTGCAAGGAGCATAAGTTCTTTTTGACAGTGAAATTAATATTCATTATTCATGAGGGAAGAAAATGCTGAGCTGTTTATCATTGCTTCATTAGATTTAGCCAAATAACAGCTAAATGTAATTGCTTGCATAAACTCTTGTGGCAAGGCTTGGAATTTGTAGTCAGAAAAGCAAATCTAAGGCAGGATGGTGGAAATCTGAGTTGTGAGTCTGAGCAGCAGGCTTCTGAGTTTGGATGCTGCTGGAGGAGCTGGAGACACCTGCTCCAGGCAGAGTCCCCAGCAGCTCCTCTTCTCTTGTTTCTGGTGTGCAGGTTTGGGGTTTGTGGGTGGGGAACCCAACCCATTCCCCCTTCCTACATAGCTGAGCTAATTAAACCTCTCTGCTTCCTTGCCAGAACAAGCAGCAGCTCAGGAATGTGGCCAAATGCCATGTGCTGCTGCTGAAGCCTTGCTCCAGCTTGGCCCTGCCAGGGATGCTGTGGATGCAGCAGGGAAGGAAGGGCAGATCTCTGCCCCTGGGTCCTGACCAATATTAAATATCCCTGCCAGGCACCCGAAGAAGCAGCAAAGGCTCTTCTCTGCCTTTCAGAGCGACTCGCTAATTACAAAGTGAGTTCATTTTAGCACCCTGCTATCCCATAATTGATGTTGGATACCTCTCACAATGAGCCTGATTTAAATGTATACATGTTTCTCCTTCTCCTGAAACCCTGCTCGCTGTGAGACACCTAATTAACAGCAGAGCTTTCAAAGTCTCCCTAACAAATGCATCCCTGTATTCCTTAGCACAAGGACTCTCATTAATGGAGCTGTGCTTTGTGATTATTTATACCTCTTCTATAATTAAAAATTCCAAAAGCTAATTACAATTATCCATCAGTTTTTCCAACATACCAGGACTAGAGATCTTCACCTTTTTGCTTTTCTTTTTTTTTTTACCATTGTTTTTCTGATTTAACCAACACCCCCTCATCCTTCCAGCAGGGGCTGTATGATTCTCTGCCCCCCAGCCTGGGCTCCAGCTCTCCTTCCCAGCCCACCCCACAGCTGCTGCTGATTTCCTTTTATTCCCTGCTTTGCTCCATTGCTGCCAGCAATGCTGTTTGCTTTGGTAGCTGGAAGTGGGAGCAAGCAGCAGCAACTGCTCCTGGCTCCTGAGAGTGTCTGCAGGGTGCTTTGCAAGACCTCAGGTCTGTGCAGGGTGCTCGTGTCCATGCCAGGTGCTCAGGTGTCCATGCCAGCCCCACTGCAGTGCCCAGGAACCTCATGTCCCAGCCCCAAGGTCCCCTCCCAGGACTTGTGGCCCTCTTGCCCTTTGGAAGATGAGGCCAGTGATGCCTGTTGCCATAGCAACCCCCAAGCTGCACAGGGTGCTGTATCCTCCATCCCAGCCTGGACACACCCGGGTGGATCACCCCTGTCTCCCTGCTCCCCCCAATCCCTGTCCCACCTTCCAGGGCTCCAGTGGGACTGGAAGGGACCATGAGAAATCACTTTGGAGCCAAGCACATTCCCCACCCGGGCTGAGTCTGGGAAGTCATAATCTTAATATGAACATCTTTAAATATCCTTACTAATGGGCTCATTCTTTAATTTCCTGAAGCAATGACAGTTTCAACAGACCCTAGATCATAGCTAAGATGGGATCTGTCACTGAATGGCTGAATTATATTTCATCCTTTATTTTTATCAGCTCCGCTGACTTATTTATTACGTTTGGAGTCCCAGCTGGCTTTTGTCTGGCCTGTGCGTTGCTGCTGCACATAGAGGAAAAAGCAATACTTTATAAAGGTATTTTCACAGTGTCACCATAATTTTAGGCCACGTCTGAGGCTTCATTTTGAATGAAACTCTGTCGATAAACTGTTATTCGTGGCAGTGCCTATGAAGTCCTCGGCAGCCCCCAGAGAATGCTGCCTGCTTTACAAAGGGCTTCCCTCCAATTTATTTTCGAAGAACAAAGGGCAATTTTCCCATCTTCACCACAGCATGTCCACAAGGCAGATGCTGCTCAGGGTGGGATCTTGCAATGTTGTTTTTTTTTTTTAGTTGGAAACATAATAAATCCCTGGACCATCTGGGGCTAGAAAGCAAACCCTGGGTGTTGCTTCCAGCTTGTAGCTGGGTGGGCTGGCTGGAGGTGGCTGGTTTGGGTCAGAACCAGCCCTGGTTGGACCCTCCCTGAGCTCTGGGCAAGGTTGGGGGAAAAGCCCCCTTGGGTTTCCTTGCTGAGCATCCACTTGCTGTCTGGTTTGCCCTGGCATGGGGACAAGAAGGTGGCTTCCCACCAGTTTGTCCCCTCCTCACTCATTCAAGAGGCTGGTGCCCAGGAGCTCAGCCAGATGTGCATCCCAGCAGCTGGCTCTGAGCATCTGGACCGCTACGGACATGGGTGTGGAGCCAAGTGAGCATTTGGTGACCTCCAGCCGGCTGCTGTACAGGGACAAGGAATTTTCCAGGCAGAAGAGGAGAGCAGAAATGAGCCAGGGGAGTGGAGGCAAAGCACACGAGCAGCTCCAAGAGCTTCTCCTGAGACCCGGCAAGTGCCAAAGTTAATACATTTAATATATTTCGTATGCGCTATGCCAGCCATTAGAAATGTGCTTGTTCTGTCATTGCTCTGAGGCAATCACGGTGAAGTATTTGTCCTCTGAGTGCACGGGGGAAAATTAGAGTGCCCTGAGCTGAATTGGTCAGCCAAAAATAATGTACAGCTTTATCCTTGGAAGGAAATTGGGCATTGATTGGAGGACAGAAGTTCGGCACAATACTTAAAGCAATGTGACATTTCCATGCATTAGGGAGTGTGTCTGGTGGGTGGAATTCAGGGTGTAAATCACCATCCTTGGTTGTGCTCCTTCATGTCCCTTGCCTGCTGTCAGAGCAGAGCTGCTCTCGCTGGGTCCCCAGCCCCTGCATGCATTGTCCCACAGGAACAGCCCTGGTCCTGCCACCAGGGTCACTGCAAGGGTTGGGGATGGGCAGAGAGGGACAAGGCAGACACAGGAACTGCTTCAGTGCTCAGGTGCATGGGACTGCATCAGCAGCATGTTCCAAGCCTTTCATATTATTTTTAAAAATCTCCTTAGCGAGTGTTTGTATGGCTTCAGTCCCCGTGGCAGTGGATATTGAGGGAGGGAGAGGCAGCTGCTGGCTTAGTTAATGATGAGGTTGCAGCTGCTGCTGACATGCCAGGAGTCACTGAGCTTGATTTCTTCTCTGAGAAGGGCTGAGCAAAGACTCAGAAGGAAGGATTTGCTAAGGGATCCTGCTGGCAGGAGGTGCCAGCCAGCTGCCTGTCCTGCTCATGCTGCCTCTGCAGGCTCCCAGCTGCTCTGCTCCCCAGGAGCATCCATCCTCAGCTATGAGGAGGGATGTAGGAGGGCTGACCTGTCCAACCCATGAATGCAAGGCCTCTAGAAGCACTCAGCAGATGGATTCCCCCAAGAGCTGGTGGAGGCAGCATCTCCTGCAGCCCTCAGCAGCCTGGGAGGTTCCTCTGGTCCTGTCCCTCAGCCTGGAGAGGGGGAAGCTCAGGGTGGGCTGGTGCTCACCAGAGGAAATTCACCTTTTGTCAGCTCAGCAGTGGGATCCATGTTCCTGATGGTCAGTAAAACCTTTGGGAGCCTTGGGGATATGTTCCCTCAGCAATGGGACAAGGGCCTCAGGTGCCCTTGGTGCTGGGTTGCTCCTTTGAGGACAATCTGCCCATTCCCTTCAGCCCGTGGTACTGTCCCCATGGCAGCCCCCCCAAACCACCAGGCATTTCTCTGGGCTTTATGAATATTTAAACTTGCAGGATGTCAAGGACTCCCTCTCTTCCCTCCTTATAGATGGTAATGCTCTCTGAATATGAAATTAGGAATAATTACAATCCATTCATCCTTTTAATAATGAGCCAAGTATTTCCAGTGCTTGTTGGCAGAAGTTCTCTGAAAGTTTTTCATCCTGTGTAAGCTGAAGCAGTTGGGCTGTGTTAGTCTTGGTCTGTGGGAAAAAGCATCAAGAAGTCTCTTGGTTTTCATGGAATTGATTTTACTGTGGTTTTAATTAGCAAAAGGGGGACCAGCACTGACTCTTTGGTAACGAGGGTATTGTTTGTAGCTTATTTATGGTTTTTCCATTTGAAGGGCATTGGTCTTTCTCTTGTTGCATTTTTCCCCTTCAGATAACTCACTGGTAATTACCTGTTCTCATCTGGGCAGGCTGCTTCCATTTTATCAGTTTGGTCTTTAAAAGGCAGCTGACAGCATAAGAGACTCATCCCCAGGTGACGTGGGCCGTGTCCCCTCCTGCTCTTGCTCTCAGGGCATCCTCAGGGCTCATGGGCACGAAGCCTGCGAGGGCAGGGGCTGAGGAGCTGCCAGGAAAAGCAGAGTGCTTTTATTACAGAGCAAACTTTCTCATTCCAGCTGTGACTTGAGGAATTCCCAGACACGTCTGAGGACGGAAAGCCAAGTGTTCCATTCCCTAAGCTAATATAGACAACAAGAGAAAAAAGGAGCTTATGACTAAACATTACAGTAGCCTGAAGAGCACAGCAGTATTTTAAGCTGCTGCCTGCTATCTTTGGAGTGTGACTCTCTGATGAGTAACAAAATATTTGCGTTTTTTCCCTTTATGGGTCTGTCATTTCACTGGCAGAACCTTGTCCTATTGACCCAAAGAACCTCAATTTCAAAGCTATTAAAACCTAATTTGCTATACCAGGCTCCCGAGACAGGCACTGACTTCCACAGAATAAATCATTTCTTCCTTCTGAAAAAAAAAAAAAAAAAAAAAAAAAAAAAAAAAAAAAGAAAGAAAGAAAAAAAAAAATATATATATATAAAAAGGAGGAGGGAGATGTTGGAGTGCCCATTCCCAGGGCAGCCAGGGCTGGGGCTTCCCTGCTGCTATTCCCCCCAGTGCCCTTCCAGAAGAGGAGCAGGATCCCTCTGAGGAGGGGCATGGGGTGAGCTGGGAGCTGTCTGGCAGCAAACTGAGCAGCACAGGTGGAGAGTTTGGGGACAGGAGTGGGGATGTGTGGGTTTGCTGGGCTGGGGACCCCTGGCTCTCCCACCACAGCCCCTGTGCTGCTCACCCAGGTCCCCACACACCCGGACCAGCTCTGCCGAGCGGCGTTTAATATTCTGAGTCGTGGTAATGCTTTGTTTGATAAGTGCTTTTTAAACTCTACAGATAGATAGAGTATCTGGAGTGGCATTTTAAAAGAGAAAATTGAGACAAGATTCATTACAGGCACCAGTAAATGTCAAACATTTTATCAAGTGTGTAAAGTGCCGTGTTAAGCTGTCTTTTCTCCCCAAAACTTGATTAAAACTATCAATGCCTTTTTAATATTAATATTATTCTCTTCTCCGTGCTGCTTGTTTGGTTATTTGCAATGGCAGGAAAGGGCTGGTGGTTAGTGGGGGTGGAAGCAGGGTGCAGGCAGGGGATTCCTGGTGATGTGGATGCCCAGCTTGGGCTGAGCCCTGCCACTGTGAGACCCCATCCTGGAACGATCTTGCAGGCTCATTCCTGCTCCCAAACTCTCCTGACTCTTCCTCCTGCAAGGAGCATGGTCTATAACAGGTCCTTCTCACAAAGCTGTGTTTAATTAACAGCAGGCTCTTTGTTGTGCGTGCTAATTAGCACTCCTTGCTTGGAGGCTCAGACTCCAGCAATATCTAAATCTGGCACTGTAAGAAATAGCTGTGCAGGCTGTCCCCAAAGCTGTGGTGGTCTGCAGGGTAAATCCCACCCAGCAGCACGGTGTGGGGCTGCCTGAACCAGCCCGGGGGCTGAAGGGCTCACACACTTCCCCAGGACTCCCCAGGTTTGCAGGAAAAGGTGAATTTTAATACAGTTTTCCTCCAGAAGTTGCCTGCGTGTGGAGAGGAGGGTAGCACCTTGGGAAGGAAGAGCCATCTGGGCATCTCCTGCTGGCAGGGGACTTGTGTCCTCCCTGAAGCATCTGCAGTGGGGCTTGGGTCCCCAGAGCATCCCTCCTGCTGGTCCTGGGCAGGCCTGAGCCTCTGTTTTTCCCATTTTCCTGATACTTTCCTTGTGAGCCACCTTCATCCTGGCTTCCCTTCCCTAACTGTGTTAGCAAGACATGCTGTTGGGTGGCTGTGCTGACACAATGAGTTGTGCTGGGCTGTGGCACAGCTACCCATTGATTTCCTAGAGAGTGATAGGCAAAATAAATGATGGTAACTGAATTAACTCTGCTGGAGGATCCAGGCTGCCCACGCAGGAATGGAAACTCTCGTTCTGGCCCTTGCTTTCTGCTCCTGGTGAGGTGGGCAGGGGTACAGCAAGAGCCAGGCCAAGCCTTGAGTCCCATCAGTGGGTTCAGAGCATGGGGGTCCCCTGAGTTGTGCCGGGTGGGAGTGGGCATGTCTCCCCTCCCACCTGAGGGATGTCCCCAGGGGAGAGACAGAGATGGAAAACGCTCTTTAGAGATAACTTCATCCCTGCATCAGCACTGATACCAACTCACACGTTATGCTGGAATATCAGGCTCTTAAATCCCATACTAAGAGCACCATGGAGTGGATTAGAGCCAGGCATGTCATTACCTTAGCAAGGGCTTCATTTATTTTTTAGGTACAGGCTGGGAGCAGGAGGTTCATGCCAGCCCAGAGAAAATGGATGGTTGGCAACTCCCATCTGTGCAAGCCCACAAATCACCCGTGATTCACAGTTATATAAAGCTTCTTATATAGTAAACAATCTTGTTAATAAAAGCAGAAGTACAAGGTCCAATGTAATCCAGAGAGTGTGACTAACTGGATTTATAGGCTCACTCCCAGTGGTTGGTGCAGAAGCAGAAAGATTCCTCAGATCTTACAGGAACTAATCTTTGCCAAGATCCTCAGCAGTGATTGCTGCCCCTGGACAAGGGGCAATGGCTCAGAAATAGGTTCAGCTTTAATTTGCTGGAGTTCATTTGCTGGCTCCACTCAGGATAGAAAACTCTTTTTCCGTGGAGCAAAGCAGTGATTGTGGAGTGACTGTCACCTCCCAGGGGGCTTTCACAGAGGCAAATGTGTATTCCCCTGATCCAACAGTCTTCCCTGGAGCTGGAGCTTTTCCAGCTTTCCATCTGGGAGGGGGATGAGTTGGGTCCTGGTGTTCCCATGTAGTCTGTTCAATCTGTTTGTCACCCCTGGAAAGGGAACAGGGAGGTCTGGGGAGAGGAGTGGGCTCTGGGGAGGGCTGCAAAGAAGGAGGCTTTGTGAACAGCAGATATTTATAGAATATTACAGAGATGGCATTGGCAGATAATTTTGGCTATTAAGGGAAAATAGCAGCATTTGTGATCTCAGCTATGCAAGGTGTTTGTGCTGTCAGCCCCCCCTGCCCAGGCACCTCTCCCATCACTCCCCTGAAACTCGCCCCACAGTTTGTTATTCCTGGATACAACAAGTGGGAGAGTTCTGCCCTTCCCCAGGTGTCTCGGGGTGCCTTTGGGAACCCATCGGGCACATGTCCTGGCTCTGCTGAGGAGTGGAGAGAAAGTGGAAACAATCACATTAATTTAAGCACCTGCCAGAGCTCCGCCTTCGCTCGGGTGGAATAACGCGTTCTAATTACAGGAATGTGCTTTAATTAGCTGTTTGAAGAACTAGAGGTTCAGCTTGGGCGTTGACAAGGAGGAGCCTGTTAATTGGCTTTTTTTGTCACCCAGCACCAGTGGGTTTTGCTGGGGTGACCCTGGTGACGTGCAGGGGAGGCAGCTGGCAGCACCCGATGGGACCCGGTGCCATCCCTGGGAAATCTGCTCAGCTGCCTCTGCCCTGGTCCTGCTGGGAGCTGGGGAGCCATATGTCCTCTTTCCCTCCTGCCTTTTTGAGGTGTGAAGAGGGAGACAACTGTGAGAGGTGGCATTTCCACTCCCAGCCCCGCAGCAGATGCTTCTGAATAAACTCAGCCCCTTATTATCCAGGCAACAGGTAGCAGGACGTGTTGCCAGGAAATGGTGGAGTCCCCATCCCAAGAGGGGTTTCAAAGCCCTGGAGATGTGGTGCTGAGGGACATGGTTTAGTGGTGGCCTTGGCATTGCTGAGGGAAGAGTTGGACTGGATGATCTTAGAGGTCTTCTCCAACCAAAACAGTTCTAGGCTTCTCTACTGCCTGCAAAACTTCCTCCCTTCCCAGGCTTGTTTAATTAAAAGCCACTTTTATGGTGCATGTGCTAATTATAACTTTTTAGCCCAGAGGATCAGAATGAACTTCTTGCTTATAACTCTGTAATTCAAATCTACTGCAAGGAGTTGGGATGCTCAGAAATTTTCAAAACAATTCATCTCTATAAATGTACTTTGCTGATACGATTTTTTCTCACTTTCTGTACGCTCATATGCAAAAAAGGAGCTGCCTGGGGATATGTTTCTTGCAAAAAGTAGGGATGCTGATTCTTGAAACTATTACGCTGGTGAACAGTAATAATTATCCATGTATTTTTAATACCAAAGTGTAAGATATCCCAGGCAATGGAGCAGTTCAGGCAGGGATGCTGCCCCAGAGAGACACCGAGCCATGTTCTCTGGTGAGCACAGCAGTGGTTTGCCCTTGGGGAAAAATCTGGAGACTGTTTTGGTGTCTTCCTTAGAAGTGCACAGGCTGCTGGAGAGTCAGACCCCAAAGGAAAGGGCAGAAGAAGCCAGAGGCTGTTAGTGCCTTGGTAATGACTGGTGGGTCCCTTCCCTGGGGGGATCCAGAGCAGCACTGATGGGATTCTTGGCTTGGCCACAGTGCTTTCAGGGTGATGGTCCAACAAGGAGTTTGTTTGATAAAACGAGTGACTCCGGTGGAGGAAGAGGCTGTCTGGCCCTTTCCAGGCTGATTTGGAGTAAATCTGTGTTTTTCCCTGATGCTGAGTGCTTAGAGCTGACACTAGTGTCCAAATCCCACAGCACTGAGCCCAGGAGGGCATTTCACATACTCCTGGAGTACCTGCACCGAGCTGCTCACTCTGCTTCTGCTGGGGGAGGCAATATTTTTGCTTCAGTTCATCGTAAATAAGCATCCAGGGAACTATTAAGTCGGGAATTAAATTCCAGCTACTTACAGGATTGACACAGGAGTACATCATCTTAGTCTGAGGGTAAGATGACAGGAGCTTATGTAAATGGAGCAGGCACTGCTCTGGCTCTCTGCTCTGGGCCAGAGCTCCATGCAGGGCTGTGGTGGTCAGCAGCCCACCCACCCTCCCCAGGATAGGGCTGGGTCCCTGATGGCAGCAGCAGTGGCTGGGGACTTGAGTCTGAGCTGGAGGAGACAGCAGAGGCTGCTGCACCCCAGCCTTGGCCTTGTTCTTCTTTCCTTCTCATGTCCCAGAATTGGCAGTCAAAGGGGGGGAAGCCCAGTAAATCTTGATGAAATGGTCGCAATCTGTTAATAAGTAAATCGCTCGTTTAGTTGTCTTAATTATAGTTTCCCTGAGCTGATGTTATTGCCAATACAGAAAGGGAGAAAAAAAAAGAAAAAAGAAAATCTCTTGAATTAGCAAAGCTTTGATGCTGGGTGAGTGAGTGACACATTTCTCTGTGCAGCCTCCATCACTGCACTGCCCGGAGCAGGACAGGGGGGAGACCAGGCTGGGGTTGGCACCGGGAGCTCCAGGATCCAGACACACTTTGCACTTGGCTTTTTACAGACACGACTTTCCCTGGCTTGGAAAAATCCAGGGAAAAGGGATGAAGAAGCCACTGCCTGCCGAGCCTCAGCGTTGCCACTGTCACACCCGCTCCTTAAGTTTTCTACATCTGGGATCAAAACATCTGGAGGGGGTTCAGGGTGCCCATGTAGGGGTTTGGTCTGCACAGAGTGGGTGGTGATGGGCATGGCCCTGTCCTGCACCCCAGCAGAGCCCAGAGGAGAGGCAGCAGGGATGGGTTTCAGCCTGGGTAAATGCTCTGCTAATTAGAGCTGGTGAGAACAAGCACGGTAATTACATTTTTTGTCGTTAAAACTGCAGCTACTGTTATTGTACAAATAGAGGGAGCAAAAGCAAATATGTTTGTGTCTGCCTTACCTTGTGCATTAGAGAAAGGAACACGGGCTGCCTTAAAAGCCATATTTATTATTCACTCAGAACATGCTTTAAAAAAAAAACAGGAATAAATAACACAGTCAAAATATTTGATTTCCACAGCAAGCTGAGGCTGCCGTAGGACTGAGGAGCTGTGGTGTAAATCCAAGGGCAGCACAGTCTGAGCTCAAAAGGCTCCTGCACAGCTGGGGTTGGAATCCTGTCATTCCCAGGGCATGGATCCCCACCCTGGGCTGGAGCACCCACCTCCATAGCTCCTGTGGGAATGCAGCTTTTCTGAAACCCTCCTGGTCGCTGGCTCTTTGGACCCAAAAAACTCCAAGGACCCACTTGATGGTTGTTCTCTGCTTCAGTGATGGTAATGGGGTTTGGTGGCTGAGTTCTGGGAGCTGGGAAAGCACGAGGCTCTGGAAAACCGGGCGCTCCAAGGCCAAATAATCCAGTTCTCCCCGGCCACAGAGGGAGAAGCACATCATAAATATTCATCTGCTCAGAGGGAAGTGTTAGCCCTTGTTTCCTCGAGTGGAAGTAACTGAAAATTGATGATACTTTTCTGAAAGAAAAAAAAAAAAGTAAATTGCAAGATTATGTACACAGAAGCAATTATATATAAACTCATTAATTATTTAACAGCTTGTTAATGAGCAAGTTTCAGTCTGGTAGCTGGGACCATTCCACCCATTGGGTGCTGCAGGTGCCTGGCCAAGGGGAACCGAGGGACCAAGATGTTTCCCAGGTGTGAAGTGCTGGCTGTGGGGGGGCTGAGCTGCAGGCAGGGGGATGGGGAGGATGCTGCAGGGCCAGCTCCAGCAGCACAGCAAAGCTCTGCAGCTCCAGATGCCTGCTCTGAGCATTAGCTGCATTACATGCTCTTGAAATTCTCATTAAACATGTATAAATGGAAATAATTTTATTTTCTAATGCAGGCAAACAATTTGCAATGATAGAAAACGTGTGTTCCTTGAGCTGCGGGGCTGCTGGCCAGGCTGGCAGCAAACAGAGCCTTCTGCAAATGGAGATTTTCACTTTATTGGAATTCCCAACCCCCCCCGAGCTCTGTGAGGTGCTCTCAGCATTCACTGTTCTGACCTGGGAGGTGGGAGGTCTGTGTCACAAACAGGATGCAGGAGGTGACACGAATGATGAAGTTTATTTCAGTGCCTGGTGCTGCCTTCAGAAACATTTGTTCTGTGTTAAGCAAGCCATGTGTGTTACTTACACACAGATTATTGCTCTGCTAGTGGACATGGAAAGCAAAATATCCCATGTGGTTGTGTATGTGGATTTCTTTCCAGGTGGCTGTGTCCCAGCCCACCCCTCCGTTGTGCCACAGGATGAGGGATGCTGATCCTGAAGCTCTGAGGGGGATGGCAAGAGCCAGGATGGGGGGAATTGGGAAATGTCCCCCACCTGCTCTGGAGTGGCAATGGGTGCATGGTGACATCTCTGCTGGGCTTGGTGGATGCTCTGCTGCAGTTTAGTGTTCCTTTGCACTTGAATTCTCCTTCCTCCTCAGACAAGAGGACATTTGAAAATTAAATCTAGATTATTCAAGTTTAATAGAAGCTGCTTCCAGGTTTCAGGACCAGGCTGGCAGCAATGTTTTTCCCCCCATGAGTTAATTTGCTCATTCCTAAAGGAAGAGCTGCAGGACCTTGTTAATGGGACTCTGTGGAGACTGTGTTTTGCTTTCAGCAAGCAGGAAAACTGTCAGGCTGCGATGTGAGCAGTGGAAAATTTTAAGGGGAGTTATTAGGGACATTTAAATCCCATTAGCATAAGTGGGGCCAGATAGGCCAGGTGCCTGGTGTCCTAGAGATCATCACAGGGGAAACGGGATTCCACAGCAGTCAGGAAAATATATTCTTGTTCCTTCACTGATCGTTGTGAACACGGTGAGCAGAGGGGATGTGACTTTTTTGCATTTTAAGCACTAAAACCTGCTGTGGAGGCTGGCTCAGCCCCAGTGGGCAGGCAGAGACCCTCAGCAGGCAGCTGCCTGCAGCCTGGCAGGGGTATTTCCACGGGCAGGCATCTCCTCCCAGACCTTCACAGTTTAAAAGTTCCTTTACGAGCTGCTGGCAAATGTTGTTGGCAGCTGGTGTGTAGATGTCTGGATGGAAAAAATTCCCGGGGGATCTGTGGGGGTTTAGAAGGAAAGAAGAAGAATCGTGTCACATTTCTGAACTCTGAATGTCATTGCCCTATTCATCCTGGGAACTCTGTAAACCAGGAACGTTAAAAAGAAAGAAATTGTCACTGTGAGCCAAGGTGTTTTACCATACAAATTACGGCTTTTATTCCTAGTGATAGGACTGCAAGTTTTAATTTTGCCCTCCGTGTGCTCTGCTGACTGACTGGGGCTGCCAAGCTCCTGCTGTTCCTATCACTATCTCCCCCATTCCCATCACTGCTGAGTGACTTTCCGATCACTGAGAATTTAATTAACTTGCCCCATTCTGCACATCTCTGTGAGCAGGGGAAAAGGCTCCGGGCATCCAGGGAGTTCCTCCTTCGCCTGAGCACGTACGTCTCCTGTACAAAAGTGACAGAACAGCAGTTTCATTCATAGAGCTCTCATTGTGAGGTTTTTTAATTATAGATGGTGTTCACAGACACGTGTCAGCTGCTGGGGGCAGAGCAGAAGGCATGGTGTCCCAGGGATGGGGTTGGACACATCCGAGCTGCCCCTGCCCGCGGGGCTCCCGGCGATGCTGGATGCAGGGCAAGGCCCTCGTGGTGCTCACACAAGGGCAAAGGCATTTCAGGAGTTTAAAGGTAAGTGGTGACCCCACTGCTCACCAACGTGATGCTCCGTGGCGCTAAAAATAGATGGTCCCCGAGGGAGGGAAGATATTTTTGGAAAAGCTCGTTACTGCAGCCAGTCTCGTGTCGTTCCCGCAGCCCCTGTCCTTTGAATTTCCTTCTGCACTCCAGTTTTAGGAAGTTCCAGGAGAGGAGCAGAGCGTGCCCTTGGCAAGTGGCACCCCTGAGGAAGGGGACCCCCCCCTCCCCACCCCAGGGGTCTCATCCCCCCCCCACGGGGGTCTTGGGTCCAGCCTGGTGCCAGCCTCATCTCCCTCTCCCCCAGAAGCCTGCAGGGTCTGGCACCAGCATCCCCCAGCAAATTAAAGAGGGAGTAATCAGGGAGCAGGGATGGGAAGTGGCAGGAGCCCCAAGGGAGGCAATTAGGGATCACTGCTCCCAGCACTGCTGCAGAGCCTGATCTGAACCATCGGAAACTCCAATCCCCTGGGTCACTCCTGAGGCAGGTGAAGAACTGCAGGGAATGCCCCCAGCAGTTTGTTTACTGGAATCACCACTCAGAGCCCGTCCTGAGAGGGCTCTAAATCTAGGGAAATGGGTAGAAGTGATGTACTCCAACCAGAAATCCCCTCGGAGCAGGCGCGCAAGGTGTTATTTTCTTTTTGTAAATGGAAAAAAAAAAAAAAGAAAAATAGACTCCTCTTGCTCTTGGCTCCAGGCAGGCAGCTCACATCAGCTCCACCACCTTGGTGAGGATGGGAACTGCTTCAAATGTCTGTTACAGATGTGGAGATTGATAGCCTTCTTCACTGGAAGCAGCATACCCAACTGCTCCCCAAAAGGCAATCATTAATATCCCAATTTTCAGTTGTTACACCCGTGCTCTGGCCTGGGAGCTGCAGGGATGGAGAACAAGCCAGGGAAACACAGCTCCAGGCAGGAGCCAGCAGCTTGGGGTGCCCCAGAGCCATACCACAGCATCCCTTGGGGAAAACACCTCTGGGGAGATCTGATCCTGTTGGAAAGGTTGTGCCATGACAGTTCATGCTGTCTTGGAGTGTTTTCAGAGCAAGAAAAGGGGATAAATCTTCATGGGTGCAGCCTCATTATCTATGTGGCATTTAAGCATAATTTATGCCCGACGTCTCACTAATTCTCTGTTAGGAAATTGGATTGTTTGTCTCCTCAGCTCTCATCTGCTGAGGCAACAGTGGCAGGGATATTGAAATAAATTGATCTGATGTGAGGTCCCTCTGCATTTTTATTGCCAGTTTATCAGCAAGGGTGAGGCACTAAATGAGCTGTGCTGGCAGGGGGGGAGGAAGGTGAAGGCACAGAGGCCCAGCCACCCTCACCACTGCTAAAAAGGGCTTTGGGCATCTTGGCAATTGCTGCTGCCCAGCCAGGGGCCCGGCTGCCTTCCCTCTACCTCAAGTTTTCCTCCTTTTCCTTTTTTATAACTGCTTTCTAACTGGGGAACTGGCAAAGCTTTAGAAAAAAAAAAAAAACAACCGAACAACGAAAACCCAAACAAAACTCAAACAAAATTAATGAGTGGCATCTGGGGAGGAAAAAAGCATTTTCTGGCTGGAGTCCTTGGCACGGGAGGAAGGAGCTGCTCCTCTTGGAGAGCCTCGAGTCTGTTGCAAGCTGCCAGCTGAGGAAGTGGAGTGCAAACCAAGTGCCTGGGACTTTTTTTTTTTTGCTGCAGCCTCCCTCTGCCCAGCTCCAGTGCCACAGCCTGAGCAGGGGGCACTTGGATGGGGATGCCCAGGCTAAACTGCTTTTGGAGCTCTTGATTTATTTGTCAGCGAGAGAGAAAACAGGTTGTTGCTTGGACTAGCAGCCTCCTGGCTCCTTCTCCTGGTTGCTGGTGCTCATCTCAAGGATGCACATGGGGAGCATCCCCAGCTGAGGGCTGGCACCCACCCCACAGCCACTGCAGTCTGCAGGGCAGGATCCCTCAGCATCCCCCTGGGGAAACCCCTTCCTAACAACCCAAGCTGGCAGCCAGCCCTTAGACTAAAGTAGGGCCCAGCCTCCCAAGGGCAGCAGGAGGTAACTCACTGGTTTGGGTCATTTTCTGCCCCATCGTGGCCTGGGAAGGTCCTTGCTCTGCATGGAGTGCTCCCCGGGCACACAGGTTCTCCCTCTCTGTCTCCATGGACCTTTCCAGATCTCTCTAGAGAAATCAGAAGTCATCCTTAGGCCACAGGGGAGTGTTGCCAGGTTTTGTTGTGGGGTGGGTTTTTTTGTTTTGTTTTGTTTTTTTTTTTTTTCAAAACTCCTTTTCATTAGAACTTTCAGAATTTTTGCCAAAGTTTAGGGTAGGATGAACACAATTTTCTTGCCTTTGTGTGGTTAGGAGAAGTTTAATGCCTCACAGAGATTACTAGAAACAAAAAAAACATCGTACAGAAAGCGTGCCATAAATCCAAGCCTTTCTGTGAGCTCTAAATCCATTACACGTTAGACCATAGTTTTCTAAAACAAAAGTGACTGCACCAAATAGTGAGGGTTATTGTTTCAATGTTTCTGTGGGGAAATGCCACATGAAGAGGGGACACAATAGCTGCCCTGACACAGGGTTTGTCAGAGTGAGTTGGCACCTCTCTATTTGTAGGGAGTGGAATATGCTTGTAGAGATGATACCAGATTTACAGTGATTAATAATGGATTGGACATGGCAGACTTCAAAGGCTTTGGCTCCCTCAGAGTTTGGTGGGAGGCTGAGTTGACATAAAATTGCAGATTTGCTCCAGTGGTTCAAACAACTGTTTTCCCTCAGCGAGGGAGGCTTTTGGCTGGGTGGCACCAGTGGAGTCCAGCTCCTTGCCCTGGGGCTTGGCTGAGGTTGCCACTCGGCTCAGCGTGGTTGCCTGCAGGGACCTCCAGGCCACCACAGCCTGGCTGTGGCACAGCCCCTGTCCAGCTCCTGCATCCCAGGGGTGCTCTGGGCAGCCACTGCTCCCACCAAAACCAGTCCCAGGCTGCTGGGTGATGGTGGGAGAGGTTCTTCTCCCAGGGGGACAGGCAGCTCACCTTCCAGGAGGACGAGTGGGGATTTTGTCATCAGTCAGAGGGATTAAGTGAGCTGGGAAATGTAGGACATGTCTCTCGCTCGCTATGTCGTCTGTGCACACAGACCTCGAGCTATATTTAAAGACCTTCCAGCTCCTCTCTGGCTGGAACTTTTGGTACAAAACACTTGAAATTTGCTCCTTGCCACAGGGACTCCCTCCGACCCTTTGTCCAGAGGCTCCAGACCATGCTGAGCACAGCAGAACAAGGATCAAGACTTTTCCTGTTAATAATTGCTTTATTAATGAAGCAATATTAGCAGTAGCCACTGTTTGCTCTTTGCAGGTCCTGTGGCACTGGGGTGTGGGGGTCTCTACGTGAGAGCCCTCAGGGGAGGGAGGAGAAGGTCAAGACAAACTGAGCTGCCAAGGAGCCTCAGGGCAAGGTACAGCAGAAGTGATAATTGCTCTGGCATTAATCAGGTGTCATCGTGTCCTATCAGGAGGCAGCTGGAGCTAATGAAGATGTTTCCCCTCTCTGCTGTTATCCAGATGCCTGGTAGAGCTTTGGAGGAGCAGGATGCTGATGGGATTTGCACCGGTCCCAGTTGCCATGGAGAAAGTGTTGGATGGCTTTAATCCATCTCTGTGAATTTCTCCCTGGAGTTTTCCCATGACAAGCTGGACTGGAGGTAGTGTATAAGAAGCTATAATCTTCCAACTCTATGAAAAATGATTGATGGAGAGTGAGGAGCGTAAAGAGCTTATGGGGCTCTGGCAGCACATGGTGGGGCAGGTGCTGGGGGGATCTGGAAGGAGGGGATGACTGGCCATGGTCCCTGGGGACCCCCTGAGGGATGCATCCTGGACCAGGGCTGCACCACCCAGCCCCATTCTTCCAGCCCCCTGATGTGTCCCCCGAGGCTGGGGACAGCGATCATGAGACAGCTCTGTGTCAGGCTGTGCCCACCCTCCTCTTCCTCATGGCCCATCCTGATGTGTCTCTTCTTGCCCTGGCTTCTGGCAGCTGAGAGAAGCTCCCCGCCTTCCCCTTAACATCCATTCATCAGGAATTAAAGGGAAGGGAATCAAACCTGTGTTTGTTTTCACATCAGTGTATTCCCATTTACAAACCCTAATGTTTGCGTTCACCCGTTTGCTTTCTAAGTTGATGAAAACATGAATTATTCATAAAAACAGAGGAAAGAATAATTTTCATCTCAACACGCCAAGTCCTTCGCTAGCCTGGGCAACCCCAGGCTTTGGTTTGGCTCCTGCCCCCAGGGGTTCACCTCCCTGCCCAGCCCTCAGCTGAAAAGGCATCAGAAACAGGCTGTGATGGAGCCAAGTAAACCTGAGCTGGACGTTTTCAGTGGGAAAGGAGACAACAGGAAAACCAGGAGGAGTGGGGAGAGAAGGGCTGGCTGTCAAATCCTGCTGTGGTTTCTGGAAACTTCATTGGATGGTGGCTTTGAGATCACTGGGGCTAGCGGGAGCTGACAGATGTTTTGTCAGCACCATCCCCTTCTACTTTCTTTTTGTAATATTGCATTGTTATTGTATTATTTTTGTACACGCCTCCAGAGGTACTGCTAGTTGTTTTAGCTTCTCTAAATACTTTTTCTTCAGCAGCTCCTGGGCTTTTGGAATATGAAGTCCATCCATCACCAGGTAATGTCACAGCCGCAGCAGTTCCCTCTCCCAGGCAACCTCCGGGGCTACATTTGGTGAGCAGCTGCTGCTGTAGCCAAAAGTCAGGTTACCCCGCTCTTTATTCTCTCCTTCCATTGTTTTCCAGGGGTTTTGGTGACATCTTTTGCAAATTCAGCTGCTGGGCTGGGAGCATGATTTCCCATGCATTACCATGGAGAGGGGAGGCTGCAGAGTGAGGTGTATGCTTCAGCTGGTATGTCAGGGTTAAAAAGTAATTAATTAGCGAGTTTATGGTGTTTTCCCATCTGAAATTAAAAACAGGAATTATGCAGAACGTACAAGGTAATTAGGAAGCAGCAAGCTACAACACACCTTTAAACAAGAGCTCTAAAAGATGTGATGTTCAGCAGCAGGTTTCTCATGTCACAGCTGATAAAGGCTCAGCCCCTCCACTCATTCCGGGGAGCATTCATCATGCTTTGCCCTTCCCTGGCTGCTCCAGGTAGGGCCCCAGCAATACCTGAATTTTTCATATTCTCAGAGCCTATCCATGATTTCACATTTAAAATCTATTAGCCAAGATGAGAAAATTGGTTCATATTTTATGTGTCTAGTTTCATTTCGTTTCTTTTCTTGTCTTGTCTTTTTTTTTTTTCTTGTCTTTTTTTTTTTTTTTCCCTTACATTTACAACTGGCCCCTCACGTTTCATCCACCCCCTAATGATTCAGCTGCTCAAGATGTTCCACCAATTTATGAGAGTGGAGTGCATGGAGCAGGTCATGCATATTAAACAAGAAGTTTGTACTACAGTCGGTTCAATAATCTGAAAGGAAAACATTTATTTATTTCTTTTTCCTCATTTTTCTCTGTGTACCAGCTGCTGCTTTTGGCAGTATTTTGGCTTCCTAGGGAGGCCAATATCCCTTCCTGTCCACTGTGGGAATAAAACCTGTGCTGGGAAAGTTGGGGTAGCCATGGGGTGGCCAATGCCCCTTGAAGCCAACTGTGGAGAGGAAAGGAGAGCAAACACCTGAAAAGTTGGCAGAGCATCTTCTGCTGTGGGCTCATGGTCCAGTGCCACAGCAGAAGCAGTGGCTCTTGGGGGACTCCTAAATGAAATTCCTGGTTATTATGGGGAGGAATCACGTCAGTTAAGCATTTTATCATGCATCCTAATGGTTTTCCCTGATTTTCAGAGGGCTGAGTGCAGCATCCCTCAAAAAAAGAGGAGGAGGAAATCAACAGGAGAACCAGTGGGAACCTGAGCCCAGCTGAACAGCTGGGGAGGGAAAAATCATCCTCACCAAAATGCCAGTGGCAGCCCTGACAGGGACAGGAGAAGCATGGTGTGTGCAGGAGGAAGCTAGGAATACCTTGGCCTGGGCAGAAAATCTCACCCCAAAAGGCAGCACTGGGGATGCCACAGGTAACAGCTCTTCTCATGTGGCTCTGGGTCTGAGTGAGTCTGAGGGCTGTTTTCTAGTCCACTTTCATTTGGATTTTATGGTTTTGGATGACTCTAAATTTACACTAAAGTGTAGTTTGGTTTGTTTTTGCTGACTTGGGCATGGAAAGAAACATCCTCCTATTATCTGGAAAACTTTCAAGGCACTTGCCTCTCGGGTGGCACCTTGTGGGTGCTGCTTGTGTCACCCCAAGCCCTTCTCCCCTGATTGTTTTTCCCCTTTGTCAGTCTTGGGGATGTGAGGCTGCTGGGCTGCAGGGATGCTGTGTCCCTGCAGCTGCTGCCCCAAGCCCCTCTAAAATCCAGCAGTAAATTACACGGGGGAAGGAAGAAAAAGCCTGATCTTTACAGATGACATTTAAGCCTGCAGAAGGCCGATGTATTTTACCCACTGTCACATTTAAAAGGCACTGAATTCATTATGCTGTGGAATAAATCACTGGTTTTAAAATGTATTTACTCAGAGAAGAGCCTCAGCTTTCCAGTCAAGAGCTCCTCCTGCCAGGACAGGAGCTCCCAGCGAGCAATCCAGCCCTCAGCTCCCCCGCAGTATCCCAGTGCCAGCATCCTGTGGGGACAGGGACAGGAGAAGCTGGAGGTGTCCCAAGCAGCCAGCTCACCCAACCCACTCCTGGATGTTCCACGTGGGAATGAGCTGCTTGGGTGTATGCCTGGCCCAAGGCAGCAGCTGTGTTTGTATCTCCGAGCTGAGCACGTGGGGAGAGCCACTGGGTCCTGCTCACCATGGACCAGGGCACACGGGGAAGTGGCCGGTCCTGCCCAGCTCCATGGTGGTGTTTTCCACCAGTATTTGAGGGGCTTTTTTTGAGAGAACATCATGCAGAATTCCCCAGCTGCGGATGTAGCGGTTTCAGTTGTAACGCTGCCGCTAAATATTTTGACATCCTCTCTCTTGGCAACTGAGCACAGGCTGTCACACTGCATGGTCACAGTCCCCTTGGCACACACCACGTGCTCACCACCACCACCACCACAAGCTGTGCTGGGGCACCACGACCTTCCCAGGGGCTCAAACCCCAAGGAGAGGGAGAAAGTATCTTCAGCTGGCTGCTGAGGAGAGGCTCAGCCCACTTTCTCCCAGAATATTCCCCAATGCCAGGTCCCTGCTGCTGCTCTTAACATTGAGCTCAATAACCTTGTGCCCTCTTAATGAGAACACGGGCAGAAAAGTTGGTGGCAGCACCCACGGCTCAATAAGCCAAGAGGACAAAAACCTTCCACGTGGCAATTTGGAAGCGGCGCGCGCCTGTTTCCCGGGGAAGAATTGATCTGTCTAATCTCTTATCTGTGACTATGAAATTGTATTTCCCTCTTAATAGGCCGACGAATGTTACAGATGAATAGTTCAGGAGACGTGCTGCAGGCGGCTGGAATGCTAAAAAGAGACGTTGGGTTCTGCTGACTTTGGGCTGGTGACAGCAGCACCCACGGATGCTGGGGCTGCCTCAGCCCCGCTCCTCGGGGATGTTTGAAACACGTCAGGTTAATCACTTTATCATCCCAACACAGGTGGATTAATGCAGCTGCTTAATGCTCTGTTTAAGCAGCTGATTTCTAAAAAAAGCTCAATAATGGAGGGAATTACTGTAAAATTAGAAAAATTAACATTTCCCTAGCTGCAGAAACCAGCAATGCAAAAAGTGTTCTTCAATCTGCCTTTAGTCCCTCTGCAGGGACTGATCCTGCTGGTACAGCCAGGCCTGGTGTCAGTACAGAAAAGGGGAGGAATTAATTTAAATAAAGCTGAGGCACTGTTATTTTCTCTAGTCAAAAATACTTCTTTGGTAAAAGCAATATCCAGAACCTCTCATTTCATCCCCTATAGCCCATGTCTCCACAAACAGCTCATCCTACCCGCCTGGAAAGCTGGAGGTGATGTCCCTTTTCTTTTGGCTTTTGTATTCCAAAAAATGCATCCACAGAGCAGGAAGGGGTCTGCATCTCTGTGGCCAAGGCTGAGCAGGCAGGTGTGAAAATAACTGTTGTGGGAAGAAACGAGCTTAATTTCCTCATGTTTTAATATGGGAAATATCACCTGTTCCTCCAGCTCCCCTCACAAACACAGAATTTATCTGTCAGGACCTTAAACCAATACAACTTGAATAATACTTGTTGATTAATGTAGTCGATGAATTTCGTATTTTCTTTAAAATATTTACTGCGTATTTCTGTAAATTATTCATCCGCTTTATAAGGCAAAGCAAATATTTGTGAATAGGTATGAATTATGCGATTTATAAAAATGAAATATTCATGAGTCATTTTCATTATTCACCTCGTCCTGGAAATTGCTACATAAATCTGATCAAGCAGAGCGATTGGGTGAAGCTCAGCCCAGGTTTTTACAGGTGTGGCACACGGCGGATTTGGCACAGGGCGAGGGGCTCAGCAGCTGCCAGGGGGGCACAGGCTGAGCCCCTGTCCTGCTCTGCAGCACCCAGAGGGGTGGGCTGGCACCTGGATTTCAGGAGAGGCAAGGGCAGGAGCAGAACACCCTGGGGTTCTGTCACAGACAAGGACACCAACGCTGCAGGAGGTTGTGCAGCCCCGCGGGGAAGGGTGCTGGGGAGAGGTGCTGCTGCTCAGAGGGACAAAAAGCAAAAGCATCAACCGTGCAAAGGAGTGAAGAGCCAGGTACAAACTGTGTCCTTGGGAAGCTTCAACCCCATGCTTGCAACTGCCCTTTGCCAGTCCCCTGCCTTCCCCTTGGCCCTTGTTGGGCATCTCAGGCTCTGGTGCCCAGGGATGCTCAGCCTCAGGGGAAAGGTTTGGCCCTCTGTTTGCTGGGGAGCCCTCACCTCCTCCTTGCCCACCTGCATCTTCCAGAGCATTTTCCTTGCCCTCTGCCTCTTCATTAAATCCATCTATTTGGTGAGGTGTTGCCCAAACTGCTGGGAGCAGCCAGAGAAGCATCTCCTGAAGGATGTGCTAGAGTGAGGGACGTTTGTCTCAGCCTCTGCTTCCCAAGAACCAAAAATCACCCCAGAACTGTGAAATGAAGACAAGCATGGAGAAGGCTGAGGGCAGAGCTGTGACCTTCAGGGACAGCACCCAGGACAGGGTGGGGGGACAATGAGGCCCCAGCCCCAGCTGCCTCCCGGACACAGGGTGAGTCTGGGAACAAACCCAGAGACAGTTTCAGTGTTTTAAAAAAAAAACAAAACAAAACAAACAGAGTATTAAAAACTCAGTTAAGCAGATGTTTAACTTGCAGGTTGGGAGTGATGCCTCCAACTATGCTGGGACTGTGGGTCTGCCTGACGTTCTCTGCACACTAAGTGCTGCTTGGACCCGAGCCACCCGGCGCTGGCTGCCGCTCGGTAATGAACTCAGCTCCTTCGGAAGCTGCAAAATGAGCACTCAAAAATTCAGCTTTGGGGACCTTCCTATTTTCCAAAGTGTTAAAGTGCTTTCGTTTTAAATAGCAAGCTTCCATTTAGAAAATAGACTGTTCCACAGCTAGCATTATACATCTTGTGCCACCCGGGTGTTTTGCTCAGCACTGTGCAGGGACATCATAAACCCATGTGCTCAGCCAAGTGGAATTGCTGACTCTGTTCCCTTGGCCGGAGAAAACCGTCTGTCTTCTTCCTCCCTCCTCTCAATCAGGAGGAACCAGAGCTTTGGCACTCTTATGTGCTGCATGTCCCCCATCTGCAGCTGGAGCAGGATCAGGTTGAATTTCGTGGAAGCCATTTGGGGATGCGGGACTCGAGGCTGTGGCTCCTCTCCACCTGTTGAAGAGGTTGGATGGACCCCCCAGGGCAGGTTTGATGGCACCCCAGAAAAGAGGAACCCCCTCCTGCAGTGGTGAGGGATGGGTGTGCAGGGACCCCTGGGGCAGGAGGGCTGGTGGCTGCACCATGGAAGGACACGAGGTCTTTGTGTCCCCATCAGCCCTCCCATGCCCTGCCTGCTGGCTCCAGCCCCTCTCCCAGAGGTCCTGTGGCTGCCTGTGAGGAGCAGCAGTGATGTTGTATTCTGGATGAGGAGGTTTCTGAGTGTCCCCACTGAACTCCAGGCTTGCCCAAGCATGGGATGGCATTTTTTCCCCCCGCTGGCTTGGGAATAGCCCCAGAGAAGCCTTTCAGCCTCTGGGCCCTCTGCCTCCCCACCCACCACTGGCTGTCTCCACTGCACTTCATGATGCAGTGATTTTGAGGCAGCTGCCTAATGAATTTGCAAAAGTTTTGACCCTTTTATTGCAATGCCTTAAATATCAGGTATCTGGAAAATAGCTTTAATGTTGCGTAGACCATTATGAGCCAACGTATTTATTCCAGGGATTCTGAGATGTTCCACGGGGCTCAGAGACAGCAGCTGGCGAAGTGGAGATTGGGTGGGTAGGGTTTTCCTTGGGGAGATGTCTCCAGGCACTGCTCCCTCCCTGTATTCCTTCTCTCCTCTGCCTAGCGAGCACGTCTCAGCACAGGCAGCCGTGGTCACAGCCCCTGTCCCAGGGATTTCTCTTTTCAAGTTTCTTCTTTTCCAAAGGACTTTGTTCTTTAGTCATTTATTTTTTAAAAGAAAACCAAGATAAAAATCTTCACTCCTCCAAGGGACATTAATTGCTGCTTTTTTAGAGCATACAGGGATGGTAATTGTGGTTTTTGCTCAGCAGCTGATGGACTTGGAAACTGCTTTTAAACCTCAAAGGAAGAGAGAGGCGTACCATCCTCCAGGTAAAGCAAGGACAATGCCTGAGTTCTCCACGACAGTGGGAAATCCCATGGCAAGGACTGAGGATTGGGATTAAAGCCCCAAACCCTGCTGGGTGCCCCTTGTCCCCTCCTTGCATGAGACAGTTTGTTTGGTAGCACCGGGAAACAAACCCGGCCAAAGCTAGGCATGGCAATATCAGCTATAATTTTAAGGTCTGTTAAATATGATTTAAATATTTTTTTACTCATTAGCAATAATTTAGACTGATTCTCTTTTTTTTTCAGAAACTCCAAGTATGATTGTAATATCTTTGTAATTTTGGGCTGTGTCATTAAAATTAATGATATCCTAATGCTCTATGTGCACTAGAAAAGTCTGATCAGTTTTTTCTCCTTTATATATCATTACTAATAGAACATTTTAATGGCTGTAATTTCCAGCCCTGTAGATGGAAACCTAAAAATAGGAAGAAAGGCTATTTCATCCCGCCATGCCAGCCCCTAAATAATTCAATTACACAGACGGGAATGTTTGAAGCTGGGTGTGCTCCCAGCTGCAGATAACCAAAAGTACTTGATCACAGTTGTAGAACAGGGCTACTTATTACATGGTTTTGCCCTCCAGCCCCTGCCAGGGATGCCAGCACCCAGACACCGGGATGGCAGAGGATGCTTGGTTCCCTGCAAGCAAAATCAGTCTCTCCCAGCTCCCCTCCCCACCATGTGGAAGGGAGAGGGCATCACCACAACCAAAGCCTTGAAAGCTTCCTTAAAACCATGCTCAGCACCCGGGTTATCCCTCCCCACAGTCTTTCTCCCACGTAGGTACTTCTAAAGCCTTTCATCATCCTACACACTCCTACATGCAGCAAACTCACTGCACATCTGCAGAGTCTCTCAGACCTGATTCTGCTCTTTACTGGCTTATGCTTCACCTCCACCACCAAGAATTCACGATTAAATTCTCACTCTAGGGTTTTTTTTTTAATTATTTCTTTAATTGTCTTTGCCTGTGACAGTGAGCTGGTTTTCTTGTGTGCTCTGGCACAGAGCTGATCTCCCCTGGGTGGCTGGAACCAGGAGGTGGGTGGGAGGGGGGGGACAGTGCAGGTCAGTCTCCAGCCCCCACATTTTCTCACCTCAGTAACTCCTCGTTTGCTCCAGATCCGCAGTGTTGCCACTGGCCCCTTGTGAAGGAAGCAGAGCATGGGTTTGCTGATGTGCAGGTGGTGACAGTGCCATCAGAGTGAGGAACCTGCCAGCTCCACCCACCAGCATCTGCCCAGCCATCCCACCAGCCTCACCTGCACTGCAGCTCCATGGATAGTACCTCGACAGTGAGAGCTCCAGGAGACCCCCAGGGAGGGGAGAAAAACCACTTTTCTGTGTTGGAATTAACAGGTAATGAACAAACCCATCAGTGAAGGGCATAGCCGTGAGCAGCCCTGGCTGGGGGGGGCTGCACCACTCCTGATCTGTGATGCTCACCTTTCTGTTGGATATTTGGTGTGCAATCTTTGCAAGGTCTGAGCTTTTCTGCAGCTCCCCTGGGTGCCAGACCCCAAACATCACCTTGTGCCCCTGCAATGGGAGGGACAGCCTGGGCAGTGCTGGGACCCACTGTCCTGTGCCAGCAGTGAGCCCTCATCAGCTCAGGGGGATGGCAAAGAGAAATATTTAGTGGGACAGACACAGCTCCCTCCAAACCCCAGCTGAGTGTGGAATTTACCCCCCTCTGGTACACAGGAGCAGTCTGCAGGAGCATTGGCAGGAGATCATAGAATCATAGAATCATAGAATCATAGAATCATAGAATAGGCTGGGTTGGAAGGGACCTCAGAGATCATCGAGTCCAACCCTTGATCAATTACCACCACAGTCACTAGACCACGGCACTGAGTGCCATATCGAGTCTCTTTTTAAATATATCCAGGGACGAAGAGTCCACCACCTCCCCAGGCAGCCCGTTCCAATGTCTGATCACCCTAGATCTGCATTCCTGTCCATCACCAAACCCGGGGGATCTCCTGCCATCAGAGCAATGCCACGGGGCTGACAACATGCTGGCTGCTGGGGAGGAAGAGTTTATCATCTTCACCTTAGGATCTCCTGATTCTTCTTGCCCTCCTGACTGTTTTCCCTCTGTCCAAACATTTTCTTGGGAAGTAAGAACTTGTCATCAGGCTTTTCCTCTCCTTTCAGCAGCAGGAAGTTTTCCTGTATGGGATGGCTGAGCTGTGAGTGCAGTCCCTTTCTGCAGCAGTAGATGTGGTCTGACCTGACACCCTTCTCTAGCTGAAAAATACCAGTCAGTTCCTATCAGCTGCATCGGGTGTCCATGTGAGGGCTGTTCTGCTATCAACTGTCTGTGTGTTACAGTCTGTAAGATACCAGCCCCTGCTCCAAGCTGTCTCTTGCTCTTTGGAAACTTGGTTCCAGTGGTTTATTACAGCCCCCACAGTGTGCCAGCATGGGGCTGTGACATGCACCCAGCTACTGATCCCTCCACCTCCTTGTGCTCCATTTCCTTTAACACATTCCCAGCCCTCAGCCGATGCTCTTTGAAAGGAGATTCCCCAACAAGGGAGAAGAAGATGGCTCTGACCTGCCAGCCGTGGTCTCTGAGCCCATCATGCTCTGTGTAACTCTCCAAAACTTTTCTCACAGAGGAGAAAGCGCTCAGGGCTGCTATTAAAGTGTAATCAATCAGTGTCAATGAAAAGTCATCAGAATATGACTATGAGTCTGATTGCCTGTACCCAGCATAATTAGACGATGAGGATTTTCTTTCTTTTCCTTTTCTGCAAGAAGGCTAAAAGCCTCCAAAATTGGAGCTCATATCCTGTGTCTGGAGCAAGGTGAATTCACATTTGACCTATTGTTCAAATCAAAATTCTCCTCAAATCCTGCCCAAGCCTGCACCAGCAATCACAGCGGGGCCTTCAGCACAGACCTAGCCAGAGAACACACAAAAAAAAAATAGATTCCCTGAAATTTCATTCTACTTAGTGTGTGGGACTGTGCAGGTTTCAAAGGTGACAGGGCAGGAGAAAGTGTCATTACTTTGTTCGTTAATCACCTCCATGCCAGCAACCTTGGTCCTGCTGTAGATGAGCATCATGCTGAAAGTGTTTGCTACACAAAGCCCCGGGTGTGACAGCTGAAGGCTTTTCCCTCTGTTTTCTGCAACACAAGATGCTCCCCTCCTGTTGTGCTGCCACATCCTGGCCCACCCAGCACTGAACCATTGCCAGCACCCTGCCATTGCCCACCTGAGCCAAAGCTTCTGCTGTGGCTCTGCCCCCACCTCAGCAGAGGCAAAGCACGAGGCTTTCTGCCTTGTTTACCATTTCATTTGGCTGAGGTTCAGGTGTTGGGGTTTTTTTCCCCTCCATCTTCATCTTTTTTTATCAGGTATTTGGTGTTTTTCTCAAGGCATCCTGCAAAGGAAGGAGACAAATGAGTTGGTCATTATTTTGTTCTTTTTTCTTCACTCCTTGAATGTTTTATTGATCCATTTCTTCCTCAGCTCATTTGTGCATGTTTTGGCACGGAGCTTGTTTGGGAAGGTTTCTGGTGGGAAAGGTCACTTTCTTTCCTGATGTAATTCTGCTCCTGGTGAAGGCAACATTGCTGCCAGGGGCTGGTGGTAGCAGGATGCTCTGGAGGAGCCCAGCACTGTGGTGGGTTCCCTGGACCAGGACTTCTCTTCTCAGGGCTGGGTGAGGTTAGGAGCCTGAGGGGTACCAAACAGGCACAGCCCCACTGGAAACACTCTGCAGGACTGGCTTACAGCTTCACCTGCTCTCTGGTCCTCAGCATCACCCCAACAGGTCCTTGGCATCAGCTCAAAAGGTTCCCAGCATCACTCTAAAAGTTCCTCAGCATTGCCCACAGTGTGGCCCCTCCTGTGCTGAGCATTGCCACTCTGCCACAGCCAGCAACCCAACCACCCATCTCCTCCTAAGCACTGAGTCATGCAGATAGTGGTGGGCAGATGTGAATTAGCGTGATGTGGCAGTGAAGCAAGGGGCTGGTTGTCTCCCCGTGGTGCTGGCAGCTGCCCTCCCCTCGCCTCTGCTTCAGATTTTCCCTTGTGAAGGGAAAATCAGGATAAATAAATCCAAGGGCTGGTGTGGCTGGAAGCCCCAGTCACCAAGCAGCAGCCTGGGCCCAGGGCTCTGCCCAGGAGCCAGGAGGGATGTCCTGCAGTGGTGAGAGAGGAGAGTGATGGGGTTGGAGCAGTGGGAGCCCTCTCCAGGGCACCCAGCCCACCACAGCCCCCTCCCCCCCACCCAGCTGCTGACATTTCTCCTTCAGCTCTGGTATTTATTTTAATCCATCTTGGTTTTGCATTTCTCAGTCAGGATTACCAGGCAAAGCCTCCAGCCATCGATACACAAACCTTGATCCACCCCGTGCAGGAGTCCCCAGCCTCAGCCACAGCCTGCGGGGGAAACTGAGGCAGCCTCAGCAACTGAGCAAGGATGCACAGCCCCCAGGTACCCTGTGGGACAGTTTTTTCATGCCTCTGAAGTGCTGGCAGAAGCCATCAGACACACACACACATTGCTGCTGGCCCATTGCAGCTCAGCTTGTGTTGCAAAGCTCCAGGAGGCGAGACAGCCACTCTCCATCCCTGTCTGGGCACCTCCTGGGAGCCGGACAGATGGACAGACAGACAGACAGACAGGCCACTGCACATCGGTCTCCAGGCACCACCTGGGAGACAGAGGGACAGCCGGACCTCCATGTGGCAGCCGGACAGCCACCTGCCTGCTGGGCTCCTCCAGACAGCACATCTTCTGCCCGCAGGCTCCATCTGGTGGATGATGCTCCCTGAAGAGCCAGGGTGGGTGGCTGTCCCTTGGTCTGGGTTCCTGTCCCTTGGTCTGGGTTCCTGTCCCTTGGTCTGGGTGCCTGTCCCTTGGCCTGGGTCTGCTCGGTACCAGAGGGTTTGCTTTGGGCTGGTGGTGCTGGGACTCCCTCCACGGGCTCAGTAACACCTTGTGTGTACGGGTCACCAGAGACCTAAATTTGGTGCAGCTTATCTCGACAGATGGAGGATGATTTTCTTCTCATTTAAGTGACAAGCTGAGCATGTCCCTTGACAGGGTCCCTGTGCTGGTCCAGGGAGCAGTGTCCTGCCCCATGCTCCTGCTGCTGCTCCAATGGGCTTACCTGACCCCATTTTCAAGCCAGCAAACAAAGGGAAGGACTGGGAAGCAGTGGCAGGTCCCATGGTGTCATACCAGATAGTGACGCTTTGGGCTCTGTCAGTAACTTCCCAGCCCCCAGCACCTCAGCCTTAACCCCTCCACATACCCTCAGCACCCAGCTCTAGTAGAAAACTGGGTGGTTTTCAGTCTGCTGGATGTTCTGCCTTCACTGGGGCTTATTTACTATATAATGAGACAGAGTCATTTCACTGTATATCATGTAATGACACATTAGGAGAGAATTAATGGCTGGGAGCAGCTGGAGGAACCCCACGCTGTGCCTTTGCTGCCTGATCTGGGGGTGCAGACCCTTAGCAGAGAGGGCTCAGCAGGCAGTAGCACCAGAGGCAGACCAGAACACTGCCAGCACCCTGGCCCTGAGAGATCCAAGTTCCTTCACAGCCCATCTGTGCCCCGTGGCTGGGACATGGCTGGAGGGACACAACACTCAGCAGGAAAACAGGATACACACAACTTTCAAGAGCACGTCCAATTTCCACTCCTTAAGCTATAATTTCCATCATTTTAATTACATAAAAGGCTGATAAATGGTGAGTATGCTCCTACTTGTGCCTTTTCTTTTAATTATTAGTCCTTCGCACAGGCCAGTTTGCAATGAATCAGCCCTTGAACAGTGTTCAATCAGAACATGTTCTGCTTTATTTGAATTATCTTGTTGGCCGATCATTCCCCAGAACATAATAAAACAAACATTAATTACTACTTCAGTGGGTGTAATCTTCTTGAAAGCACTCAACACTACTCAGATGCTGTTGTAGCCTCACACTCTGCACTTTAAGGCATGTGGGTAAACAAACTCATCCAGCAGGTCTGGCCATTCCAGCAGAGCCCCTGCCTGCTGCTCCAAACAGGCACCTTCTTCTTCCCAGAAGTTTTAGGAAAGTGTAGTCACACAAAGGAAAAAGCCAAGCCTGTTGCCCACAGAGGATGGAAGAACCTGCAAGGTCCTGTGTGCTGTCTGGATGGGTCCCGGGGCTCTGCTGCCCTCAGGAAAAGTTTCCACTGGCCAAGCTATCGGAGAGCCCGGCATGGGGCAGAGGATGTTCCAGGAGCAGCTGAGCTCTACTGCCCATGTGTGAAGCTCCTCCAGCTCCCACCAGGCCTGAAGACACGAGGTGGGTCGGGGTTTGGGCTTTCCTGGCCTGGGAATGCTGGCTCTGAGGTGGCTTGGGGTGGTTTGAAGATTGGGGGGGCAGTGTGTCCTGTCCTCCGGGGAGGAGATCCTGGGATGCAGGAGGAGGGAAAGGCAGGGCTGGAGCTGCAAGCTCTTGTGATGCTGATCCAAGATGGTGCTGGGCGGGAGGGATTTGTGTTGGGGACTTTCACGCACACATGAGAGAGGAATAAATCCCAACTCTCGGTACCTTTCTGCCACACTGACTTAGAGCAGAGCAGTTCAGATCCCCCTGGTCAGGGGCAATACTTCTGGCAGCCCAATTTCTTCCTCGGAGAGAGAAGTGGGTTTTCTTCTTGACTGGGTCTCAGACACTCCTGCCCAGGGATCACCCCCATGCTCTCCCCCTCTTCCTCCCTGTCCGAGGGATCCCTTGAGCTGCTGGTGTGTGTCCACAGCCTCTTCTCCCACCTCTGTCCCCAGGAATGTGGCTCCCAGCATGGGACTGTCCTAGAACAGGGGGTGCTGGCCCAGAGGGTGCTCTGTGGCACCAGCACCTCCAAAATCCAGCATCGCATCAGCCCTTTTGCTTTGTCCACAGGCAAGGGGGGGGTGTTAGCTCCATAGAATCCATCCGTGTTTTATCTGGAGGGGGCTGAGACCCTCCTGAAGCCAAGCAGCAGTGTGGCACTTTTGTAGCCAGTTTCAGTTCAACATCATTAGGCTTTCTAACATTCCTCCAACACACCCTGAGGAATGGAAACGCCCCGGTAAGGTCTTTCCCTGGCGAGGCCACCTTCCCCACCTCCCTCCCTCTCCTCCTCCTGCACACATCCTCCTGGCTTTGCTCCGGGAGTTACTAAAAGCTTTAAAACCCAGGGCAGTTTTCCCTGCCCACAGCCTGCTGCCTGCTGCAGCATCTCTGCATCTCATTAGGCGCGAAGCTTCTGTCAGAGAGAAATCAATTGCAGCCTGAATCTTAAAGACCAGAATCGATGGTAAATCCCTTTCCAAGCGTGGGCTCCATTGACTACAGGGGCTGGGGCAGCTTCGGGGCCCAGGGGACCCTCCCGGGTAGTCAGGTTAGGCACTGGCAAGAGGGAAACTGGGGTATGAATGCAAAAAGAGCAGAGGCTGCTCTTTGGGGAGACGTTGTTTAAGGATCCAGTTCTTGTCAGTGTGGGAGCAAACCCCAGTGTAGTGAAAAACATGTTTTCTGTCCAGGTTTCCATGGAGAACAATGTGGAACCCAAGCTCACCCCTTGTTGATGCAGTCTCTGGTTTGCCTCTTCAGGAACAGGTCAAAAATGCCTTTGAATATCCTCAATATTCAGTACTGTTACTTTTAAAGTCTGGTTTTGCATCTGTGCAAGAAAAGAGGAATTTAAATGTTCTTTTAAATAAAACAATTGTTTTGCATCCTTTTTTTTTCTTAATATCCCACCCCCCAAAGGCCTTTCCCCCAAGCAGGCAGAGGGAGCACAGGCTGAACCCCAACCCAGCCCCAGCATCCTGCAGGGCGAAGAGGAGGAGGTGCTCTGTGGATAGAGCCATATGTTGTCAAGTTAATAAAAGACCTTGAAAAGCATAAATCCTGAGCCTGCTGGCTGCTAGCCCAGGTGCATCATTCCCTTGCCACTGGGGCAGTACGTGGGCTCTGCATTGCCCCTGTCCTGCAGCTAAGAACAGAACTCAGCCTTGGCCCCCTGGGATGTGCTGAGCTCCCTGCTCTCCATCAGAGCCCGAGTTTGTGTTCAGGAGAAGTTCCTTGGAGGCTCCATCAGGGATCCCTCCCATTCCCCAGATCCTGGGGGTGGTTGTGGGGAGCATTCCTGCATCCTGCCATGGGTGTGAGCAGGAACTGGCCCATGGCACAGTGGGAAGGAGCTGCTCCTGCCAAGGGGGAAGCCTGGTCTGCTGCACATGGCTGCTCTGCAGAACTCCTTGCTGCAGGGAAAAAAGGTTTGGGTGTGTTCATGGGATGAGTGTGGAGGGGAGGGAGGAGCGAGGGCTGCAGGACCCTCAAACCTTCACCCCAGCCTCATGGGGTGCTGTGCTGTGCCCTGCTGTGGGTGGGATTTGTTCCAAGAATCTTTTTATCAGTAGAACAAATCCCCAGTGAGCCACCCGAGGCTGAGAAGGAGCAGGGAAGCTGTTGTGTGTATGACTCAACCATAATGCGAAGCTATTCCCTTCCTCATTTGCCAACCTGAACATTCAGACATACACAAATTAATGAGTATTATTATAAGCCTCATTAAAAGAACTGTTCTTTAGGGGGAACCATCTTTCCCAGTACACTCACTGTGTTCTGTTTACTCGGCTATTAATTGATGGCAAACTGTGAAATTTTCAATTTCACCATGATTAAATTGCCCAGCCTGGAAGTTGCTGGCAGCTCACCCTGATGGTCTGAGCAGTGGTGGCACGGGGTGGGGTCTGTCCCTCTGGGTGAGGACAGAGGGGACCTGGCTCCCACTCCTATACTGAGACCCCATGGCCAAGGCTTCTGCTTCATTCTGAGCATGATGCTGCTCCAGAGATAGCCCCATGCCTCCAACACTGAGAATTCATTTACTTCCTGCTGCTCCAGTGAAGATGCCAGACTTCTGAGGGAAATAAACGCCATGCTCTTTTTTTTTTCCCTCCTCCTCATCCTCCTGTGGATTGATCCAACACAAGTGTTCATCCTTGCCATAAGTAGAGAACTGGCGCTGCATCTTGAAGCCTCATTTTGCCTTTTGCCATTAAATTATATTAAAAGGGCTTTCATGTTATCTTGTAAGTAGGTGCTTCTCATTCCAGCCACATTTCCTCCCTTCCCGCCAGTCCCCTCTCCTCCAAGCGAGAGCTTTCTGTGCGTGTGCAGGAGCAGAAGGCATTCAGCTATTTCTCTGGTGCAAATTTAGAACTGGTTGAGGAGGAGGGGTGGGCAGCTTGGCTCCCCAGGAGCATCACTGGGACCAATGCCTGGCCTGAACCCCATTTGAAGTTTTGAGCACGTTCTTCCTTTACAGTGGATGAAAAAAAAAAACAAAAAACAAAAAACAAAAAAACCTCAGTTCTGAAGAAGTGCATCAAGCGCTTGGATTGGGATTTTAATTCCTAGATGGCAGCAGTGCAGCAAACCTGGCTCCCCCCCGATGAGTCCTGGTGATGAGCGGGCAGATCCCGGCAGCGCCTGCGTGGCAATGAGCTTCTCTGCCAGCCCCAGAGCCAACACTGATTTTTCTTTTGCATCTAAAAGCAGATATGAGTGGTACTTATTAATTTGAGTCCATCTCTGAATGCACTTAACAATTCAAGTCCAATTAGTTTTCAGAGTGCCCAGGTAGGAAGTAATCATTAAAAACATGTAAATTAAGTTACCGGGGAGCTTAATAGATTAGTCATTGACTTTCTAGCTTATGTTGGCTCTTAACCTTCAGTTTAAATTAATCACCAACAATGTCTCTGAACCGGCTGCAAAGGGTTAGAGGCCCAGCCTGTGGCATTGCCAAAGTGAGGGCTGACCTTGCTGGCAAGTGGAGCCTTCCCTTGGCATCTCCCTGGGGAAAAGGAGCCCGAGCCATTTACTCTCTGCAGGCAGCGATCATTTTATTAACCTACAAACAGTGATGTGGATCTTGTCTCGGTGCCTGGGGGGTGAGCTGTAGCTAAATGCAGGTCTCAGTCTCTCCCTCCTGCTGTCCCCTCTCTGCTGGGCTCTCTTCCCTCCAGGCATCCCAGCGTGGTTCCCATCCTGCAGTAACCCAACCTCAGCTGCAGCTGGAATTAGCAAGAGTTATTCTGAAATTATTAGGGGACTCCGAACAGATTAGGAGATGGGGTGACACCAACCTCTTGATGTGTGACAGGGAGCACCCCCTGAGCACCCCCAGGTCCCCCCTCCAGGCATCCCTGGCTGTCTGTGGCACCCACGGGTGGCAAGGAGGGGAAGGCGAAGGGAAAGTTGTCTGAAAACACATCAGGCTGTGAGCATTTGAAAAAGCTATTTCTAAAATTGCAATTACCAGGAAAGAGAACAAATTACCACTTCAGGGCCCGTCACACATGGAGAATCAGAGCTTTAGGAAATAATCAGAAGGATATATTCAGAGAAGTGCATTATTTATATTGGAACAATTTAACGTAAAGGTCACAAAGAGCAGCTGAAGATTAGCAAATAGGAAAATACAAGGATCACTTTACTTCTGTGGTGATTATGGTCCATTTTGATTATAACTCCATGAGTCACTGCAGATCAGCACCAGGTCTTGGGTGATGAGGAGTTAAGGAGAGGATGGATCCCACCTTCCCTTTCTCTGGGCCCAGGACTGGCACCCCCAGCCCCCATGGCAGAGCAGGGACAGCTCCTCAGAGGTCCCCCAGCTCCCCATGGAGCTTTCCCTTCCTCACCTCACATTGCACCAAGGTCTTGGTGTTGATTGATGATACCAACAGCTTTTAAAAGGGGAAGCTTTAAAACTTTGGCTCCATCTAAGCCATCTCAAAGGACTTAAAGCAGATATTCAGTGAGAGTCTTCCTGGGTGAGGCAAAGCCTGTCTGCTGTGGGAGATACTGGTGCTGGGATGTCACTAGAGCCCCAGGATGTCCCCTATGTCCCTGCCAGCATAGGCAGAAGCTGGGGGCTCACATCCTCTGCCCCCTTTTGCCCAGGAGCCAGCTGACCTGGACCATGAGGCTGACCCAGCTTTGCCAATAGTCCCTGGCTCCTCTCCTCCTCCCTCCGTCCCCCCGCACTGAAGTAGCCCTGAGAAAATATTTGCTGTTTGTAAGCAGTGAAAATAGGATTGATTTACTGTAGCAACAGCTCAAAGCATGAAGTGGCACTTTTACACTCATATCACCCATTAGACATCTGAAGGCATCAGCACAGCCCATTTCATTTTTAAAGACATACAAAACGCTCAGAGGAAGCCATTTGACATCCCCATTCTGGAAACTATGATAGCATGCTGAAAATAATACAAATGCACCAGAAGCCTTACATCTGCCCGTTTCGGTCCCTGTTTTCCCTTTGAGTTGTGTCAATATGCTGCTAAAGAACTAATAAGCATTGCTCTGTAATTTTTCTGGATGTCTCAGCTGCTACAGAAGCTGCCTGTGGACAGTGAGCTGCAATCAAAGTGGCAGTCGTGTCCACATCTGGGGAGGGCTCCAGCCCTGTGTGTGAGGAGCATCACACGGGAGACACTGGAGCATCCTCTGGAGGATGCAGCGGCCTCTCAGTCGTAGCCCTTCCAGAGGCTGTGTGTCTGAGTAACTGCTGCCCAGGAGGAGGAGGAAGGAACTTTGGGCAAGGGAATTTCCTGCTTTTCCCTGAAGCCAGATCGTGGCAGCTCCCAAAATCGCTGCCCTGCCCAGGTGACCCTGTTGGTGTCCAAGCATGAGCAGCACGGGGTGCATCACCCTCAGTCCCCTTGGGGTACCCTTGGGGCTGTTCCTCACTCTCCAGCTTTGTTTTTATTTCTCTCTCTGGACCTAGCAGCAGCTCCACACTAGATCTTTTGCAACTTTTAATGGTATTAATCTGTCACCAGGTGCCAGAGGGGAAAGAGCCGGGCTGTGTTGCTGAGCAGTAATAGCCGGGAGCTGATCAGCACCGGCCCTGATTTATTAACCAGGAGATTTCACAGGCTCACCACAGCTACTGACAAATAGCCACAATTTTACCCCCACCTCCGACTCTAATCAATACCTGTTAATCAAATCCAAGCACACCAAATTAAGCAAAGGAAAGCGTCCAAAGCAAGCCCGTAGCACTGGGTCTCAGCACAGGGATCCATCACCTCTGTGCTGCCGGGCAGGGGAAGGCAGGCTGGGGGGCATGGGGAACCAGATGCTCCCTGACACCCCCACATTTCCTTGCCTGGACTCAAGTGGTTTTCCTGTGCCCTAGAGATAACTGGAGAGCCCATTTTATGACAATGCTTCCTGCGGCTCAGGCAAGACGTTTACACTACGCTGGGTGTGTGGAAGCAACAGGCGCAGGAAAGGGAAGGACTCGATATAAATATTTATGTTGAACACACAAACTAACAGCACAGCCTTGTTGCTGTTTCTGTGGCGTCCAGCCTGGCACAAGCAAACTCAGGAGCTGCAGCTTGCTGTGCAGAAAGAGAAGGGGACATCCCAGCCCTTCCCCAGGCAGGGCACAACCCACAGGACCCACCTGAGGATGGGGTGTATCACTGCTCCCCCTCAGCTCCCACCCTGCCCTCCCATTTGTGCCATTCCCATCTGCTTCCTTGGGGTTTGCTCTGTTCAGCTGCTCATGCTTCCCCCAAGTTTTAGAGCTATTTCTGCATATGAATTATTCCCTGACATAATTTTGCAGCACTGGTTATATTTAGAGAGCTCATTCATTGGGTGAGGCTTTTTCATTTGCTCTTTCGTTGGATGAGCTCCTCCGATCCCCACACTCCGTGTTTCAGGCCCTGGTTGATATGTGGTGATTAATTAACTTGTGGGACACCAGACGAGGCCGAGCTCATGCTTCCTCTTGGTTTTGCAGTGATATTTATGTGTGATAAGGCAGAGGCAGCCACGGAGAGGCACATCCCCTGCGTGTTACAACCGGATCAGCTTGCGCTGGATCAGCCATGAAAGACATTTTTTACCATGAAAAGAGAAAAGCTGCTGCAGTGGGACTCGGATCACTTCATTATGCTTTCTGTCTATTAGGGGCCCAGCTCTCTGCTGCCGTGTCTGCATTTCATGTCCTTGGCTGAGTACAGCTCTCCAGGGCTCTAGGGGTGGCTTTGCAGGATGTCCTTCTGCTCCTCAGGGATTTTCCCTAGGGGCTGGGGTGGTTTGTCCATCTGTCCTTCCCTGGCTGGACACCTCCTCTCTACCTGACACTGCTCCTCACCACTGCTCCTTGCAGGGTTCTCATTTTCCCAGCCACCTCTCTCACCTTGTTACCTTGATCTATTTTTAATGTCTCTCTTGTTTTACCTCCTCATCCTTCTGCCTTCCATAAAATACTTGACTTTTCATGGCTTAATTGGCATTTTACAAGTTCTCCTCTTGCAACTGCCCTGAGGAGGCCCTCAGGAGCATCCTGGCAGCCCTGGTCCTTGCCCAGCTCTGGTACTGCCCATGTCTGTCCTTGCAGTGTCACCAGGACTCCTGGTCACCAGCGGTAGCTGCAGCCCCTCTCCTGGATCTCCTCATCTTTTGGCAAGGATGGTTGGGCTTCTGGAGGTGTGCCAGTTGTGCCAGCTGGAGCCAGGCAGAATTAAAGTCTTAATTGCCTGTGATAATTAAAAATCTGAGGAAGTTTCCCCAAAGTACAACACTGTGTCTCAGCCAATCCGAGCCTGCGTGGTTACAGGGGTGGAAGGACATCTCATTTGTGCCTCCAGATCAGCCCAGTGATGGGTCAGGGATGTTTCGGGTCATGTTTTTCAGGCTCCTGCAGCAGATAGTGAGGCAAAGCTGCCCAAGCTGGGCAGTGCCAGGGGGCACAGGGATCCCAGCTAACCCACTGCTTCCCAGGAGAAAGATCCATCATCCCAACTGGCAGAGCATCCCAACACCCTGCACCCAGAAAATCTCATCAACCTTTGTGCAAGGGCTGTGGGAAATGCCAGGGCTGCATTTCATAGAAATATGAGTCCAAGAGGTCCCAGGCTCATCAAGTCTCCAGCAGCAGATTCAGTGGGTGGGCTCTGCCTGCCTGATGTGGGAATTACCCCTCATCCCATCTGGGGAAGGTTCATTGGGAAAAACCTGACTCTCTGCAGCTCACTGGGGTGGATTAGGAGAGCCCAGCTTGCCTAGGCCACCTTATCTCTCCAGTAATTGAAGGACATAAGCTCTGTTATCTCCCTGCTCTGGCTTCTCCCAGGCAGACCCTTATCTCACAGCCCTTGGAGATTGTGAGTGACTGCTGAGCCCCTCGTGAGGCTGCTGCATCCCTGCACTGCTGCCAGGCTGAGGCATCCCAGCACAGGGTGGGACATTGCCCCTCACCCTGCCCCTGGGATGCAGGTCCTGCCAGGGAGGAGGGATGCTGCAGCCAGGAGTGAGGATGCTGCTGGGATATTTGGCCTTGTTTATTTTATTATCAGTTCTTGTGGATGGCATGAGAAAAATGAAGGATGAAGAGCAGCAGTGAGCGAGTGCCACTAGATGGCAATGAGCACGTCAGCACTTGTCACCATGGGCAGCCTGGCTGGTGGCCCTGGGCTGCCACAGGCCCAGCTTGTGGCTCTCAGGAGACATCTGTGGTGGGTAAAGAAGATCTCCTCCCCAGGGACCTTGGAATGCTCCAACCAGCTCCTCCCCAAGCAGTAACTGATCTCCCAAGTGAAGTGCATCAGGCAGAGGTGGCTGCAGCTCTTCAGGAACCACCCAGGAAACCTGTGAAATGGTGGCCATTAACTTGATTAAAGACAGGACAGAGTACCCGTTGTGTTCATGTATCAGAGCAGCTCCTTCCCATGAATCACTCGTTGGGGATTTTGGTTTCCTTACACCAGCAGACAAAACACCTCGGAAGCAAGTTAGTTGCTTCTGGGCTGAGTTTCTCCAGACTAACCTAATCTTGCCAGGGATTTGGTTTTAGCTCCAAAGCGAGGATGGATTTTCTCTAAGATCAGGATGAAAAACACTCTCATATATTAGAAAGGGAATAAATTACTTCTGAGCATGGGATTTACACAGGCTTTTCCTAAGTGCTGGCTAACGCAAAGCATCAGCTCCTGTCCTGCCGGGGGGATCCAAGGAGCAGCTGTGGGTGCAGCACACTGTGCTGTTAGCTCCCTGGAAAACACCTGGGCATCCCAGCCAAGGATTGTGGCATGGGAAATACTGCCTGCAGAAAGCTCTTCCCTGAAGATGGCTGGGCAGCATCCCAAGGTCCCTGGGGAGAAGTGTCTGGCAGCGCTGAGCCAGCATCGCTGCCCCCTCCATCCCTCCATCCCTCCATCCCTCCATTCCTCCATCCCTCCACCAGCCCTGGCACCAGCACAGGTCAGCCAGGACTCTGGGGGAGCAGGCAGATGTGCTTCTAATTAAGATGCATCAAATCAGTTAAAGCTGAAGACAAAGAAAATTAGAGAAAATGAAGAGGAAATGAAACGGCTCACACAGATGCCGGAAAAAATATTTTTAGTCTTTCTAAGTCCATGGCGTCTGTTGTTTTTGAAGAGTCCGTGCTGGATCCTCCTGGGACTTGCTTCCTTTCAAATGAGGTTGCCATCTCCCAGTGCTGCAATTAGACATGTCCGCACAGCTTCTATTTAGTACAACCAAAGCACTTAATTTTCATTAAAAAGATGACATTGCGAGCAGTTATGAAGGACGGGCGCAGGCACTGGTATCCGCATTCCTGAGGACACAGATGCATAAATTATTGGGCTCCTTTTCCACATTTCTTCTGCTTCTCTGCAAAGAAAATTGTCTTGACTATAGGTGCCTCTCCTGATATCTCTTTTTAAATCTTATTTACATTTGTGCTAGGTAATTGAGTATATAAATTATTGTTGAGCATCGGTTTGTTTTATGGAAGTGTTGAATAATCTCCACCTCATGAATATTCATGGTCCATCCCAGGATCCCCAGCAGAGGTGGGGGAGACTGGTGAGAGGACTTGTCCCACTGCTGCACCCTGGTCCTGGGTGGTGGCCGAGGCAGCCGGATGGCTGTGGGTGAAACCTCACTGGGTGCCCAGAAGAAGACACCAGGGCTGGGTAAAATCGTGTGGGTTTTGTTTTTCAGGTTTTCCATGTTCATGAAAGCAAAGATTTGTGTGGCTGAGCCTGAAGACAAACTGCTTCAAAGAGCAATTTTAATTGAAATTATAATGACGAAAGTTTTGCAGCCAAAATTGAAGTGCGCGTTACAAGTACTGCCTCCTCCTGTGAAGTGCATCCATGAGGAGCAATAACAAAACCAGGGGATTTTTGTGAGAGCCCTTTGGTCTCTCTCTATGAGTGCTGGCAGTTTCCTCAGCCCACAGATTATCTTTTTCTCTGTCGAACTCCAGAAGCAAGTGTACTCTCCATCTCCTCTGCAGCTGCCCTCACGTTCCTCCCCTCCCCTTGCTCCAGGATGAGATCCCCAGAGCCCTTGCCTCTGCCTGCCTCACTTCTGGCCCAGAAAAGGGAGCAGGGGCAGGAGTGGAAGGGAAGCCTGGGATGGTCCCCCCAGGAGGGTGGGTTGGCTCCCTCTGGGATTGGGATGAGAGCCCGAGGAGGCCTGGGGGGGATGAAAAACTCCTGGGTTGCCCAAACAGAAAACGGCTGCTGGTTGCCTTCTCCTCAACATTAATCTCTGTCCCTCCTGGGAAATTATGCCACAATAAATCTTTATTTCTCCTGATGGCTTGCCAGCTTTAATAAAGGCTGCCTGGGGACAAGAGGAGCTGGAGTGCAGGCTGGAGGATGCTCTGCACCCCTGGAAACCCTGATGGGTCAGGACGGATTTATCCTCCTTCCCCAAGCCCTGTTTGTCAAGCTGTCCTGTAGGGCCAAGTAAATAATGTGAATAACTGTTTCCTCAGTAAACTGAGATTTCTCTTAATCTTCATTTCTTTTGTTTTGTGCCCAATGAAAACGTGATCTGTGGATGAGGAGAACAGACCCATTCCATCTCATCCTGGGGGCCAGGAGCATGGGGCTGCCAGGCGTTCCCTTGCTGAGCATCCCCCTGATGCTGCTGACAACACTACAGGTGTTTCTTGGGGAAGTGCTGCCAAACCCCCATCAAAAAGTCAATCCTGCCCCTGCCACCCAGCAGCTCCTGCACCCCCCCATGTGGTGCCTGTACTGGTTTAAAGCGGGGCCCAGCAGCAAAGGTTTTAGCAGGGAGTTACTATAGAAACTATCACAACTCTTCTTGCCGTGCAGCCTCATTGCTACTAATAAATAGCCTCATTATTTTGCAAAAAGTGCTTTGGAAACTAGCAGCACCACAGTTCAGGGCAATACAAAATTAATGATGGAAAATAGTGGGGCCATTTTTTCCTGCTCCATAAAAAGTGGGGAGGCCGGGGTGTCCATTAGGGAGAGTTATGGCTCATTTCTCTGCTTTTGCTGTATTTATGTTTCGTGTATTTGAAAGCGATTTCAGGCACTATCACAAATTACTAATTCCCACATTACATTAAATGTCTGTGAACAGGAATGGCTCCTGCCCATCAGAACAAACCACTCTGCTACATGCCAGCAGGGAGGTGGCTGGGAGCATCCCAGCTACTTAAAACCTGCAATTCTCATTTCAGTCCAAGTTTGCTCTTACCAGTGCCCCTGCAGCCTGGGAGAGGATGGTTAGAAATATCAGCAAGACTCAGAGAACCCTCCGGAGAGATGCTAACCCACACTTTGCTCTCTATATTAATAGGTCCTGTCATTAATCACTTTTATTGCTGTATCTCTCCCATCAAAGGGCACCCTCAGACGGCGCTCAGGCGTGTGCTGGGGACTGGACTGGTTTTTAGGACTCATTTGAGGGTCTTGGATGCTTGTGGCCTTGTGGGAGATATGGGCTGACTCCAGCTCTCTTGTGCCACTACAATCTCTCCAGATCTGGGTATCAAAATCCAGAGCATCCTGCCAGGCTTCACCTCATGTTACCCTGTGCTGCTGTCCCCACGTGCATCTGTACACACAGCCCGGCCCTAAGTCTCTCCTGTAAGGGAAAATGGAACATTTTTAGGGAAAAGCTTTGAGGTCCTGCTGTGGGGAGTGCAGCCACTCCAAGAGGAAAGGCTGTGTTTTGCTCTTTGCGTTTTTCTTATATTTTACACTGCCCTGCCTGTTGCTGGCTGACTTCTGCTAAATTGAAAATTATAATTCAGGGATCCAAGAGGCAAATATTGCCCAAGAGAGAGTGAGTTCAGTATTCACCTCAAGGGAGGCTGGATGCTGATAGTCCCCACAATAGACCAGGAGCATATGCAAGGTATTGCCGTGCACCTTCCCCTCCATGTGTTGCACCAGTGTGCAAAAGATTTCCAGCCACCTTTTCTCTCCTTTGCCTAGTAAAAGCTGGATGCTGTTGTTTGTATTCTCATGCCATGTCTCTATATGTAGGCATGTCTGTAAAGATCTGAAAGAAAACGAGAATTGATCACACTGATTTGCCCCTGGCATGAATCACCACATCCAAATAGGAAATACAGCTCTCCATGGCTCTTCTTGGAGATCACACTAATGACTTTCCATGGTGCAGCCCCAACATCTCGATGGGAGGCAGCCAGGCATCAGAGAAAATGATGGGGAATATAATGAATCATTTGTCTTCCCTATAGAGGGAAGAGTGGCAGTGGGAAAAACAGCCTTAACTCCTCAATATCCAGCAGCTGCGGCTGCTGCTGGTGTTCCCAGGGCAGGAAAAGAGGGAAAAGAAGCTCAGGAAGGAGGAGAAAGGGCTGTGGGTATGTAACATGGATGCTGGCTTGCTCTCCAGCCTATCCTGGCTGCCAGCAGTCACTTATTTTGCTCCTAATGACCCTCTCATAACTGGTGGTGAAGCAGTGGTTCTATGCAGCAGCACCAGCAGCTTCGTGGTTTTGGGTTTGACTTTTCCTTGGTTGGGCAGTAAAAAGGAAAATGTGGGTGGAGGTGTGGGGAGGGCAGTGCTGTGGCTGCTGGGTACCCCAGTGACAAGGTGTCCCAGGGGACAAGGTGGGGTGAGGAAGCCTAAATTACACTCGTCACTCTTATTACACAACCTGCTTAAATTTCTCCTGTTAAATTGATGGATTTACACATTTCTGGTTTAATTATGACAGGGAGGGAGGCCCCCCCCGGCAAAGGTTGTGCCCAAATAGTGTGTCTGAGATGGAGAGTTCTTGCTGTGACCTGGATAAGAAGAGGAAGGAAATAGCTTGGGGTGGGCTTGTGTGTGCAGAAGGAGCCCCTGGGCTGTCCCTTGGGTCATGTTTGGATCTGCTGCCCAGGACAGGGTTGGCTCAGGGGACAGGGGTGGCATAGGAGGAGACCATCAGGGCTGCAAATCTCCCGAGGGTGCCAGAGCTGCTGAGGGCTGGGATCCCCTCACCAGCCCTCGTTAATCAGCTCTGCTCATTGTTTCCCATTGAGTGAATCAAAAAGCTTTCAGCTGCACCTACAAATTGTGGCCAAGCTGGCAGCTGATAAAGGCTCCTTATGAACTCCAGCACAATGGGGGAGCCGATTAAACTTTTAACACTTTTAATCATTTAATTTATTTAAAATGTATTAGCTGAAGGAAAAGAATGCAGAAGATTTTTTTTTTTTCATTGTTATTTTATTAAGAGGAGTTGATGTTAGGAGGAGATAACCTAGACCAGTCAGCTCCCTCTGACATTACTGTTCCAGCTGAGTTCCACAGCTTGGGCTGAAATTGCCAGCTTTTGGTGAAGCCTGGAGTCTGGCAGTGTCCCCCCTGTGGGTCCCACAGTGGAGCAGGCAGCAGGGGCAGAGACCTCAGGGCTGATCTCAGGGCAGGGTCTGAATGACCACGATGCTCCTTGCCAGACAAAATGCAAACAGTGTTTCCTGTGTCTCTGTCAACTCAGGAATTAAAAGTGGTTTCCCTGATAAATCACTCAAAGAGGAGAAGTAATCAATCTAAAGCAATTTCATCGATGCAGACGCGATCATCTTGTTTTCTCTTCAGTAAGATGCATCTTGTCTCCCTGCAAACCAGTTCTGCATTTTAACTCAGCCCATGCCAGGATGAAAGAGCTGTCACCCCTGAACTCCAGCAGCACAACTGATATTTGCAGTTTTGCCAGGGCAGGTGCCAGGCAGCAAACCAAGGGGTTTGCTCAGCACCAGCTCAGGATCGATAACACTGCCCACAGCCGTGCCAATAACTTTAATTCTTGATGAATGGCAGGCATAAAACTGAGCTATTGTGTTGCTAAAAGAAATTTAATTAAGGGTGAACAGAAGGGATCCATCACTTGGCAGGGCAGCTGATGGAGTCCAAGCCCCACCGATGGCCTTGCAGCTTGTGCTGGTGCTGCTGGGTGCCCTGCTCCTCACCACAGCCATCCTGCTCCCTAAAACAGCCCATTCCCAGCACACAGCTCTGCAGCCAGGCAGAGCTCAGCATCCCCCTTGCTAAGTTTTTCATTCCAGGCATCCTCCTCCTTGGGACAGACGTTTATCACTGATTATTTTTCATAACACATCTGTGACATAATCAGGGGTTCCTCTGCACACACAGGAAGATTTTCTTCATTAGTTACTAGGTTTCAGCCCCCAGAGAGCAAATTAGGGGACATGAATATGCAAATCTAATGCTTCTAAGCTGATAGCACCAGAGCTTCTTCCAGAGGGGACCGGAGCTGCGGTGACATTTGGCTTCCACCTCTTTGCATTCCGCGGGTGGGGTGTTGTACTGTCTTTCATTTGTTTTTCACACTGGAGAGAGCTAAAAATAAAGCTTCCACAAACGTTGTTCTTTTCACTTGCTTGGTTGTGTTTGTTTGGGGTTATTTTTATATAATATTTGCAGGATGTGTCCCCGGACACTCCCCGGGACACTGTGCCCCCACATCCCTCCCCACCAGTCGTGCCCCAGTCTGGGCAGCTTTAACCACCACAGGTAAACCAGGGACCTCCAGAGGGTAACAAATGGGGAAAGAGCAGCAGGAGGAGAAGGGGAAAAAAGCAGGAAGGTTGTTAAATTCCGCACATTGTGCAGGAGGGAGGGTTTTAACAAACACCCCATTAACTGCCAGCGGGACTTGATTTTATTTTTTTTTCCCTTGCACGCACAATGCTTGAGGAGCTTCAAATGGTGTTTGGTGGCAGCTTGGCTGCTTCCCTCCCATCTGTGTGATGCTGTGCTCAAATTAACAGCTACACCCCAGCAGTCCCCTCAGTTGATCCCCCTCTCATCCTCCACGCTTTGGGACAGGGACAGAGCTGGGTTATGGAGACTTCAGAACACCAGAAAAAGAGGCAAAAAGTTGCCAAACATCCTTTACCTTAATTATGTGGAACTTCAGGAGATTGAAGACTGCACCAAAGACAGCAGCCCCCCCTTATCAGTCGCCAGGAGGAATTTTGAAGAGCTGGGATGGATTTCCTGCTTCTCTGCTGCAGGTTGGAGGGAACATGGGTATTTGTGAAATCATCAGGAAACCAGCAGCAGCACATCCCACATGACCACAGGATCTCTATCCTGGGGACCACCAAGGTGACCCTCCAGTAAATATGGGGAATTGGGTGGGGGGTGGATAATAAGGAACTGGAATAAACCCTGCCAGAAGGAGCTGTGCCACTTGTCTGGCTTTGACCCTGCTCTGGGCCAGCCCAGCCTCTGCTAGAAACTCATTAGGAGATAATTAACGTTTGTAGAATACAGTGGGAAACATCTGGGGCTGGTAAGGTACAAGGAACCTTCGAGGGGGATTAATGGGTCCAGAGGAAGGAGAGCTCTGGGTGGCTCTGCAGAGCATTGTGCTGCTGGGGACTCCAGGGGTGGGGACAGGGATGGGCTCCCCTCTTCCCACCCTCCTCCCAAGCAAGGGTGTGAAAGCAGTGACATTCTCCCCTGGGAAGAGGGTTTCTCAGTCAGGAGCCAATTGCTCAGAGTGACCCAGGCTTGGGGGAAAAGAGAGGGCATTTTGTGGAGTTGGAATTTATTTCATATACTATTTAATTAAGTACTTCATTTGCATAGCCTTGTGCAGTTACTCACTTCTGTCATCATGAAATCCAGCCATGTGCAAACAGTTAGCAAAAATAACACACATAACTCAAACTTATGTTTGTTGTAAAAATGGTTTTACACGATACGGCTAAATGGGTCTGACGTACAGCGCAGAACAGCCTTTCCTTCCCGTTAAAAGAGGGGAATAAATCTCCCCATTGATTTCCAGGGACATCATTTTAGATTTTGCTGGGTTCCATCGGCTCCACTTTGGAACATTTCCCTTTATGGTTGCTCCATGGCAAAGCTCAGCAGCGGAAGGGCAGCTGTCAGGTCCTAACAACCACTCGCACATTTATTTCCCTCTAAATTAGCAAAAGGCCAAGCGAGGGTCCTTCAGGCCTGCTGTAACCTTATTAAACCTTTCCCTTCCTCTTAAAGGTTACCTGTGTCCAGGTCTCTCCAGCCTTTTAACCAGCAGCATGTGTGCCGAATAATGAAGCAGCCAAGGACGCAGATGTGTGCGTACAGTCAGGTACTTTTTAGGGCTGACCTTCTGCAGCTTGCTGCTGTCCTCCCCGTGTGACTCCTGGAGAAATATCCCTGGTGACACTCAGCAGCCACTCGCCAGTGGCTGGAGACCCAGCCTGGGGAAGAGCATCCTCCCAGGCAGCAGCTTTTCCCCAGATCCTGAAGGTGTTCAGGTTTGCAGAGGTGTTTGCAAAGCTGTCCCGTGTACTCACCACGTTCTGAGAGTCTCCAGGCAGCAGCTGAGCCAGGGATGCCCCACGGGACACAGCTGGGATCCCCTCATTAGCAAAATGAGCAAAAAGCAACAACCCCCCCATACCCCCTCGGTCCCCTCACCGCAGGCGTGTGTCCCACAGCACAGGGAGAGCACTACGGATGTCTATAAATACCCAGGAAGGTAAATGCATTAACCTGATCCTGATCCCAGAGTGTAATTACATAAAGCCTGACTCCCAAGTAAATTAGTACATTAATAACAATTTTCTTCCTGTAATTACTATCATTTCTTACATCTTGCAGCTAATTCAGCCTCGTGTGGGAGGGTATTTCCAGCCCGGGGTGGGTCAGCCCTGGCCCTCCAGCCCTGTGCAATGCTCAGGAATCCCATTTCCCTTCTACAAAGACTTCATCATTTAAATGAAGAGGCAACAAACAAATCAACCTGGTTTTCCTTCAGGGAAAAGGGGCACCAGTGGTGACCAGGGAAGGTTCAGCTGGGGGAGGAGATGACAGTTTTCATCAGGGAACCCTCCCAGGTCCTCCCTGGGAAGGTGCCTCTCTCCTTCAGCTCTGGAGGAGGACAGAGCATCAGCTTGGATCTCCATGGAAACCGGCACGGTGGGGAAGGTTTAATTTGAAGAGCTGGTTTGGCTGAGGCCCTGGGAGCCATCGGCAGGAGATGAGCTGCATTAAGAAGCAGCAGGGGTGGGATGCTACTCCCAAAATGGGTGCCAAAACAGCATCTGACACCATTAGGCTTGGAAACTTGCTTCCGTCAGGCAGGGACCGCACTGGGCCAGCCCGCCACAGCAAAGGATTTATGAAATTCATTTAGCCCTTTTTTTTTTTTTTTTTTTTTTCCCTCAGAAAAACTCGGCAACCCCAAAAGCCCTCAAAGCTTCACAAACCCCGAAGGACCCCTGGTTAAACCCGGCAAGAGCCCACTCTGCCACGGAGTTCATGGGCAAGAGTTCTCAGAGCAGATTTTGACAGGGATTTATAAGCATCATCCCCAGACACGCATCCCCTCACCCCTGAGCTGCTGCCCAAAGGCTGTTTTGGGATATTCCCCCTGAGAGCACAAGGGATGATCCTAGCCAAGCTCTGCCTAGTAGGACTTGAGGGGATGGTGAGGCTGTGGTTAGAAAATTCCCTTCACATCCACCCCTCCTGGCTCTCCAGAGCACAGCAGCTGCAGTTCAGAAGTTTTTCTCCTCTCAGCCTCCTCCTGCCAGAGATGCCCCAAAAAACACGTTCCCCACAGCCAGCAGAGCCTCCAGCCTGGCTCTGATTGAGTGCACTTAATAGAGTTGCTCTGGTTGTAGAAAGGATTTTGAGCCTGGTATTTGACAGCCTTGATCTTAAAGAAATCCATTAAGAGCAGCAGCTTTATCTCCGGGTGCTGTAACCATTAAATCGTTGTGGGTTTTTTTATCGAGTTGGTGGTGTGCTTCCAGGAGAAATGGGGAACAAACCTCCCAAACTCCAGAGCTGGGGCTGTCATGTGGTGTCTGGGTGTGTGTTATTAACCAAAAGGGGATTTTTCTCCTCACTTTGAAGAAATACAGGGCCTGAACTTCCAGGGAGCAAGAGGAAACCATAATTGCCCTTACAAATACTCCTTAGTGTGTTCCCTCTGGACAGGGAGCACCAGGAATCACATCTGGCTTCAGACACAGGACAGCTGCTGGTCCCAGTACAAGCAACCACAGGGACTCCAGTTCACATTGTGTTGGAAATGTTGGAAAGCCCTTTTTCCTCTTCTCAGATAGGAAAGTGAATGATGTGTGATCAGAGAAAGCTTTGGGGAGTGGGGTCAGAACTGGGTGCAGGTTGCAGAAGTGTTTCCTTGGTGCTGCAGTGGCACTTCCAGACGAGTCTATCAGCTTTCAATTTGGCAGAGGCTCTAAGTGCTCATTTCAGTTAATAAAGATACCCGGTAATGTTGTATTACAAGGCTGGCAAGCTCCCAGCAAATATTATGGTGAGTCTTTGTTTAATTAGAGGTTTCTCAGGCAGTTGCAATTTCATCCTGATAACAGGAAAAATAAGCTGGGTTTTAAAAGTTTGGGCTCAAGGAGCTGGCGCAGGAGCCGTCGCACCCAACTCCCTTTTTTCTTTTTCTTATTTATTTTCTCCTTTCTGGTTGCCATTTTTTCACAGCCTCTCCCTGGCATATGGCTGGGAGCAGATTTACTGCTCCTCCTCCGCTGCTGTTCCTGCATCGCTGCCCGCCTGCCCCTCTCCTCAGAAAACCTGTGGGATCCTGCAGTGCTCCCGTCCCCCCCTCAGCCTCCTCTGCCCACCAGCACATCATTTATTTACCACGGGCTGTGACCAAGTTGTCTCCTCCTCCCCCACAGCCCTGGGTACAGCACCAGCTCATTCATAAGCCTCGAGAAATGTCACTGTATGAAAACGTAATGAAAATTATTCAGCTAATCTACCTTAATAACCCGACTTTGGGGCCTCTCTGTGCTGCCGACAGGATAATCATTTTTAAAATATTAGCTGTCATTTCCCATCAGTCCAAGGGAGGCAGAGGAACTCTGAACACAACTTCATCAGAGCTACTAATTCACCAGCCACGCACTCGGAAGGAGAAACAATGGGGGGGGCTCAAACTCCTGGGGATGGGGGGCTGCCCCTTGGGGGACTGCAGGAGCAGAGGGGCAGGGAGAGGGGCACTGTCCCCTGCAGGAGCCAGGGGCAGGGACAAGGCACTGGGACAGCAACAACATCCTTCATCCCACATTGCCCTCTGTGGTCCCCATCCCAGGATGCTGCAGGGAACAGGGGGTGACACAGGGGACCCCCAGCACTCCCCCTGCAATACTGATGGTACCACAGCCCCAGGCAGGATGAGCCCAGCCCTCATCTCTGCAGGACAGGGACTCCCAGGGTTTCCACCTCCCACAGCAGGAAAATACCACCACACACTGCCAGCGCTGCGCAGCAGGTTTAATTGATCAAAGACGAGTAAAAAGTTATCAAAAATCCCATAAAACTGCTTCAAGCATGTGCAAAACTCAGCATAGAATATAAAATAGTTTAAAAATATTCCACAGAATCAGATCTACAAACTTTTTAAGTTAAAAAAAAAGATTGCAGCAAGTCTAAATTAATATAGTAACACTTCACCAAAATAGACATCGGGTGGTCGGGATGGGTGGTAGCAAACACATTTGCTCTCCCCAGCTTGGGCAGAGGGAGGTGCCTGGCACCACTGGGGATCCCAGCCAACAGCCAGACCTGCTTGGCACAGGGACTGGGCTTACAGCCCCCTTTGGTGACACGGAGGTGTCCCCAAGGTGGTGCCGCTCCCCTGCGAGGGGGTGGGCAGCCTCACTGGTAGAGGACCTTCACACAGAAGGTTTCCTCATTCTTGTCCTCATGGTCGTTGATGTGGATCAGGATCTCCTCCTCACCCACCTCCTGGCTGGGGGCAAAGCGCAAGCCGATGGTGTACACCTCCCCCCCAGCCACCTGCAGGAGAACGGGGCAGGAGAACCTGGCCAGGACCCCCAGGAGCCCAACATCCCCAGGGCCTCCTGCAGCATCCACCCAGCACCATGTCCTGCAGCCCAGGCTGCAGCTGGAGCAGGGTGAGGGGTTGGAGGCCATACCTCAAAGGAGTCCTCCTTAAACTGGAGGAGGTCGGGGCGGTTGGTGCACAAGAAGTAGAGCCTGGGCGAGGGGTAGGGGTTGGTGTAGGTGATGCGTTTGTTGCAGCCTCTCCCACCACCTGCAGGGAGGGAGATCTCGAATGCCTGCAGATTGAACACAGGCCATGGCAGTGGTGGGAGCAACTGGTGCTCCCCCAGACCAGGTACAGAAAGTTGTCCCCTGGGCTGGTGCATTTGCAGGAGTAGTAAGGAGCCTGAAGGATAAAGGGCCAGGGGAGCCTTTGTGACATCCCCAGGGAGAGCTGTCAGACAAAACCCCCGGAACAGAAGGCAAGCTGGCACATGGCAGGATACAGGGCCATCAGCTTAAACACTGATCCTAACCTCCCCTGGTACTAAACAGTTTGGGAAAATGTTTTTAAAAGGAACACATTAGCCATGAAATCTAATTTTCTATTTCTGGGAGCACAGCACTAATAGGACACAGCGTGCTGCAGCTCTAATTCCACAACTGGGGATGCTCAAGAGCAGGCACCCCTCGGCTGCCTTCAAAAGAGCCCAAAAGATGTTTCACTGTGGCCTTCAGCAAGGTTATTTGAACACCCGAGGGCTGAACGTGTGCTTAGGGTGGCAAGCACCAAAACCCCATAGATATAGAGAGGAGGCAGCCCTGGAAATCAGCCATACCTTGGAGATGAGGGGCTGGCGGCAGGCCAGGCAGAGCAGCCAGGAGGACAGGAGCTGGTGGGACTCCACATCCACCAGGTTGAGGTAGAGGAAGCGGCTGCCCGCCCGCCGTGGCCTCACGCCGACGTTCAGCTCCTGGATACCGTTGGCGGGGAGGAGGAAGGTGCCATCCGGATCCACCTGCAGGGACCAACACCCAGAGCTGCAGTCACCCACAGCAGCAATCACACCTCCACCATGTCCCAGCTGGTGGAATGAACCAGACTGAAAACCCTGCACACCCAGACCACCAACACCCAACCCCAGCAATGGGAAAGCCCCTGGACCGGCTGAGTGTCAGGAAGAGAAAGAGCTATCAAGGAGAGACTTTTCCTTTTATTGTTTATGGGACAGCAATGAAGTTTTTGTGCCTTTTGTTAGTCACATTCACAATTACAGCTGAAGGAATCCTAAAGAAATCGTCAGTCTTTCAATGGTCTCATTAAGGCAGATAATTTGCCCTCTGGGGTTTCGTGACGATGATCCTACCCATGACAGCTCTAATGAAAAGCTAATTATCCCCAGCACTTTACAGCACTAAATTGTTCATAATTCCAAGTGGGCTGCTCTTCCCTTTCCAGGGGAGGAATGGCCAGGCCAGGCACTGGATCACTGTGGCCACAAAGGACCCTGCCAGCTCCGAGCCCCCTGAGTCCTGGGGCTGAGGGGGGGATGTTATGGAAGGGGAGGGTACCTGCAGCTCGTGGGGGTGGGAGGTGAAGGCTTGCACCCTGCGGGGTGCCAGGGTGCCCCGCAGCAGCAGGGAGAGGCGGGCGAGCTGCCCGGCCGTGCAGCTGATGTCCAGGCGCTGCAGGGAGTGCAGGTAGAACTGCCAGATCTGGACAGGTGCTGCCAGCCAGGTGTCCCTACACAGACAGACAGACAGACAAGGCTCACCCACAGGCTCGGACACCAAATACAGAGCCCAAAGCACCTGGGGATGCTCTGCCAGGGATTACAGAGGAACAGGGAGGACGTCAAAGCCTTTGGGAAGCTCCTGCCCAGCTCCCTGCTGCTCAGCCAAGCTGTCCAGGTTTGGGGAGGTGAGGGCAGGGTGGTGTGAGCTGCCCTCCTGCCCTCCTACATGCTCAGGGTTGGTGCTTCTCTCTTTTGAGAGAGCTACTTACGTATAAATAGCAACAAAGAACTTTTTGATCTGTGGGCTTGGTCCTCCGGCTACTTTTAAGAAGATGTCCTGCGGCTCCCCGGGCCCCTGCGAGCAGGAATCAGAGCATGGTTCCAGCAGTTAACCTCGGGATCAAACAGCTAATGAGGACTCCAGGGTTTCCTTCCCATTAACAGAAAAACCCACCATCAACCCACTTACGAAAGCAGATGCTTTCAGCATCTAGTTAAACTATGTTATTGAGTTATTATACAGCTTGGCTGAGCTCTTCCAGTATTTTTAATTACAAAAGAGGATACAAACGACTATCGCATTCCAGGTCTGCATCTGTAATCAAATTTTGGCAAATTTTCCCCAAGTTTTCTAACAAGCCATAATCCAATTACCATACTAACACGTTTCTGCAACAGCAATTAGCAACTACCCTCCATCACCATCTGCATGTATGTGTGCAGGTTTATTTTTCCTGTCTGTCTTCCCCTGGCCGCAAAGCCACCCCAGGAGAGCTTTGCTGGGCTCAGGGAGGGTGCAGAGCCACGGCTTGGCTGGACCTCAGCCTGGCACAGCTCTCCCCCAGCACCTGCCAATGCCCTGAGCAGCAGGGAAGGTCTGTCCCACGTGTGACAAACAGCTGCTTGTCCCCAGCATCCCAATCAGCTGGTGCTTGCTCAAAGGAAGAAGCGTGTGCAGGCGGCTGCACGCTGCGATAAGGTGCAGCGCTCGGCTTCGACCACAGAAACAAGGCAGCTCCCTTTCACCAGGGATAAAAGAGCAATTCCAGCTCTGTCATTGCCAGCGTGTCACCACCACGGGCTGACAAACAGGGCTGCTTGTGGGCACAACACATCTCTCTGCCAGCAAAAACAACCCCAAGCAGAAAGGCACAAAGGACAGACTGACACTGAAGCATTACTCGTACCATGTTTTTGGTCTCGCAGATGATGTTGGGGTCACTGCAGCGAACAAACAACTCGGGCTCCCCTCCTGGCATCCCCACTGGTGCACCTGCAGAGGAGAGAGATTGAGGTGCAATTGTATGCAGTGTTTGTGCTTGCTGCCCAACACCCCACACACTCCTCACACCAGGCTCAGCAACCGCACGGGCACACTGGAGCAGGGGAATAAATACAAAATTAATGCTGGGAAGTGGGTGAAGAGGAAGAGGCTCACCAGGAAGGGTGTGCCAAGGGGGCAGCCGGATGGTTTTCTTGAGGAAGGTGAGCTCCGGGTGGTAGAAGCGGAAGGTCTGGTCCACCACATGGGGCTGAGGCTCCACCTTCACCCGCAGCAGCGCGATGGGCTTCCCCCCGCTCACCTGGAAGGAGACCTGGCCAGGGGCCAGGATGTTAGCAAGAGGGACATTTCTCCTCTGCCTCAAGAGGAGTATTGCCCATCTCCCTCACCTGGATGTGTTTTGTCTGCCCAGCCCCAATCTTCCCCAGGGAGCAGACGGCTGCATCAGCACCAGCACCCAGCCCAGCCGGCCCCTGAGGGTGCAAGGACAGCTTTCCTCAGTATGCAGCACGGCTGTGGCTGCACAGGGCTCCCCCCATGGCCATGCCACCCTGCTAGGCACAGCTTCCTTCCAGGCACAGCATGGAACAGGGGATCTGTGCCTACCTGTGCGGCAATGACAGCAGGGTCTGGGGAGAAGGTCTGGTATTTGAAGGGGATGAGGACAGTTTCATTGGGGCGCAGGTAGACCTGGGGACAGAGATCACCACGAAGGTGGAACATCTCCTCCTCCACTGGTGTAACACTCTTGGTCAGCTCCTTGAAGTGGCGCCACTCCCTCGGGTCCACGATGACACTGGGGAGCCAGTGACAGGCGCTGGTCAGGACTGGTCTGGTGCCACCCCAGCATCTCCCTATGCACATGGTGGACCCCCCGCTCCAGCCCTTACCTGAGCTCAGGGTGATCAACCTGGATTGTCACGGTGTGCTGGATGCTGTAGGGGTTCTTCAGGGAGAACTCAAAGAACTCTGCTGTCCCCAGCACGGCGTGGACGGTGCGGGTGGCAGTGATGGCCTGGCTGAGCATGCGGGAGATGCTCTCACCCTTGGTGTGCTCCCGGTAGGCATCGATGATCTGCAGGTCCCGCGTGTGCCGGGCACGCTGCTCCTGCCAGCCCTGCTGGGAAGACAGAGGTGACAATAAACCCAGAGCCACTGCAGCCTCCCCAGCCCCACTTCCCCTCTCCTCACCGAGCCCTGGGGCGTCTTCCCACCACCAGCCTCCTCCTGCTGCCGCACCAGTGCCATGCGCCGGAGCTTGCGCCGTCGGGCGGCCGCGGCCTCGCTGGGGACAGCCGGAGGCACCGGCCTGGGCTCTGCCCGGCGGCTCTGCAGCGCGGCCGCCAGCTCGCCGTCCACCTCCACCAGCCTCCGTGCCTGCAACACCCGCCCTGTGGTGTGGGGAGAGGGGAACCCCAAATTAAAGCAGCCCCAGGGACCCCTGTGATGCTGCGGGGACGGAGAAGACCAGAGGGGACAGGCAGCCCATGGCTGAGACAGAGTGCTGGCACCACGGTGGCAGAGACCCAGCCAATCCCAACCTTTGCCAGGGGACAGGCAAAACACCAGCCCATCAGGATTCACCACCAGGGGTGTTGAGGGATAACCAGGACTCACCCCCAGCCGGGTTCAGGGATAACCAGCTGCCAGCTGGGACGCTGCTGACGCCATCCGGTGCGGGCACAATGCGGGAGCGTGATGGCAGTGGGGAGGGCAGCTGCCCCGGTGTGTCCTCACACAGGTGACCTGCCACCAGCAGAGACAGGGTGAGCAGAAGCCATATCTTTTCCACTGTTATAAAACCTACTGCAAATCCTCATCCTTCGTGCTCCTGCTGCCACCTGTGCTCCCACAAAGGTTGTGCCAAACAGGGTGGGATGATGTTTGAAACCCACCAGGTTATTTACTCAGCCCACAAACCCCGTCCTGTCCTTCAGGCAGGGGCACCAAGCTGTTCAATCCTGCTTCTAGCAACAGTATTTTGAAATTTAGAAAAACAAAAAAGCAAGGAAAAACCAATTCAAAGAGTGGCTGCTTCCCTAGTGTAATGTCTCTGCCTCCTCTCTCCCTCTTCCCTTGTGGGGTGCAAGTTAAACCTCTCCCTGGGTTGGGAACCTCAGATTCTCCTTCCCAGGAGCTTATCAGCCCTTTGCAGGCAAAGAACAGAAATGATGATTTGAGATAACTTATAATGGAGCTAATCTTTCTTCTGAAGATAAGGTTTAAAACCTGGAGTCACTGCACATTTATAGGACAGGGAATTAAGTGTATGAAATAAAGGTAGCCAGCAGGTTCTGGGAAGAAGAACATCCCTACACAAGGGTGGTGCTGGTTCAGGAGCAGCCCTGTGCCCTTCTCCCCCAGCCTCACGCTGTTTGGCAGTGCCAAACCACACAGCAGTGCCACAGGGTGCCAGCACCCAATCCTTTCAGGTCTCACCAATGTTGGCCATGCAGATGTGGAGGCAGCCCCGCAGAGCCATGCGGACACCGAGGGGCTGCAGGGCTCCGTGCCGCAGTGCCTCCCGGCCCATCACCGTCACCTCGGGCTCATACTCAGTCGTGGCCACTTCCAGCTCATGGTGAGTCCTGATGGCCTCGCGGCCCTGGCGCAGGAGAGGCTGGGGACAAGGAGCCACAAGTCACCAGGGATGTCAGGTCTGGGGGTTAAGGTAGTCAAGGTAAGGGTGTCCCCGGGGGTTTAGCACTAGAATACAGCATGAGTTCCCGGAAAGTGGAAGGAAGTTAAGGTTTGACCACCACTTTAGAGATGTCAAATACCACCACGAAGGGCTTGTCAGGCTGTGGAGAGGGGCTGACAGCTACTCAAGAACTAAAGACACAACAGCATCCCAACACAGGACTGAAGGCTCCTCTTCAACTCTCCTGCACCCTAAGCAAGGTCCTCCTGCAAAGTTAGCCATCCCGAGGGCTTCAGAGGATGGACCTGCAGCCTGACAGGTACCTGCAGCCTCACAGCAGCAGATCCAACCAGAAGCAGGGAGTCTCCATCCCAGACATCAATCTGGAGGCTGTGCTCAGCCAGGTACCGCAGGAACCAGCGCTGCTCCCCAGCTCGCAGGAACGTGGGATCCACCATGTACTTCAGCTGCAATCCCGGTGGTCCTGCAGGACACATGGCACCAGGGTGAAATGGAGCATGTCATCTGGGACAGGGACACTCCTGCCATGGAGAAGCCCACCCGCTTTGCTCCTCCACATCCAAATCACCAGCACTTTAGTTCCAACATCGGACATTTGGAACGTTTTCCATGATGTGCCATGCAAACCAGCTGAGGTTTGCTATTAAAGCAGGCACCAGCCCAGGGGCAAGCCCAGATCTGACAGAAGAAAAGCAGCCACACAAAGATGCTAAAACCAGAGCTTACCAGTGCCAAGGGTGCCATCCTTGTTCACCCGGACAAGGAGCTGTGCTGGCAGAGCCAGCCCGGCCGCTGGCCCTGGCTCTGTGCTGACCAACTGCAGCCGTGGTGTGGTAACTGGTGGGAAACGGTAGAACTGGAAGGTGAGGAAGATAGTCCTTGGCCATGTCCCCTCTGTGCTGTCCCGGGCATTCCTTGAGGGACAGAGAGGTGGTTTGGGTCAACTTGTGGCACAGTGCTGCCTCCCTGTCATGAGCTCCTTGTGCGTTTGGCACCCACGGAGAGGCAGAAGAAAAGAGATGAGCAGCAGCACAAGTATTTGGGCTTCTCTGAAGACAGGGGACATATGGTTTGACTTGGCTTCCCAAAAAGCTTCATTATTCCAGCTGTCTCCCACCATATGCTGTGAAGGAGGAGCCCAGCAACAGCAGCATTTTACCTCCACCCGGCACGCTGCCGTCCATGGGAAAAACATAAGTGGGGCCTCACCCAGCCAAGGCCACCCCCAAGTGCCAACTTCATCAACTCCACATGCATTTATGGAGAAATCCTGCATTAAACAGCTTTCACAGCAAAAATAATTGGAATATGATTTAAGTGTGCTTAGAAAGGACAAAAACACCATTGTAAAACCCTGAAGGGCTTTGCCTCCACCGCTGGCATGGGAAGAAGAGGCCCCTCTGCAAGGATTTCTCAAGCAGGGAAGCATGTTGGGGGGATTTTGGGAAAGGCTCTCCTCTGGGATCTGCCTGCAGAAGGAACCATGAAGAGCCAGCATCCCACCTGCCGAAAGCCAGGAACTGCAGGATTATTTCATTGCCTTGCAGAGGGTCAGCCTCCTCCAGCTGCAGGCTGAACGTTGCTGGCTCTGCAGGCTCCGAGATTTCCACCTGCTCCTGGTTGCGGTCCAGGATCTCTGGGAAGCCGGCGGTGTGCAGGCGTGCCAGGGAGGCACGAGAGAGCAGCGTGCGGGAGCTGATGGAGAAAGAGGGGTGAGACACGTGGGAGTGACCATGGGGAACCCCAGCGTGATGGGGAAGGGGATGCTGGAGCCCAGGGAAGCATCACCTGCCTGCCTGCAACCCCAGGGCAGCAACAGGCACCTGCAGGGGGGCGAAGGGCAGTGCCTGCAGCTGCTCCTCGGGGCAGGTTTCGGGGTTTGGACAGCCCAGGTCAGCTTCCAGGTGAGTGATTCCCCCCTCCAGGGGCTGGCTCCTGCCCCGTGGGACAGCCGAGAGCTGGGACACTGACAGCTGGGGGGAAAGCAGAGGGGTGAGCACCCACAGAAGTCCCCTGAGGCAGCCCACCCCCTGGGAACCTCATGGCCCCATGCTCCAGTATCACTGCTCTGCTGGGAAGCAGCACGGCTGCTCGAGGGTTCACACCATCACTTCCTATTCAGCTGCTGCACTTTCCCTGGCAAGATGGGAAAATGCAGCAGGAAGCTCAACCCGCTTAGTGAGATCTTATGAAGTGTTTCATTTAATCAAAAATGTTTGCATGCACTGATCCCTGCATCAAGGTATATTTAAAAAAAAAAAAAAAAAAAAAAAAAAAAACACACAACCATAAGGAGTCATCTGGGTATACACAGCTCTCCTTAAATCCCAGTAGCTCTGCATGAGGACACCATGCATCACTGTCAGTGCATCCTGGGGACAATAGCACCCAGCAAATCTGTGCTGTCAAAACACAGAACTGCCCTTAAAAACACATCTGGGGTGTGAAAAATGCTCAGGGAACGTTGCCCAGCACACATCACAGGCAGGATCCATTTTGCTGCCCTGGAGGAGGATGACTTGAGCAGGACACTTAGTGCCTCTTGGGTACAGCAGCCAGGCAAACTAGCAAGGACAGGAGCTGGAGCACATCCTCACCTCATGGACTCACCCCAGCAACGCTGCAACCCACCACCCACACTGCACTTACCCCTGGTCCCTGGGGGGATGCAGACTTTTGTGGCAGGGCCAGTTTACCTGGGGAGAAGGATGTGAGAGATGTGGTAACGGAGCCCCAAGTGAACCCCCCTGATCTCCCACCAGCCTTGTGAAACCTTCAGGGGTAAAACCAGCTCAGCACAGTGGCTTGCCATCTCCTAACCACTTATTTGACTTATTTTTGCACATAAGACAGCTGCCTGGGGGGGTGGAAGGTAGCACGTCTCCAGATCCAGCAGCTATTTTGCTGGGAATTGGGCTAACTCCATCCCCAGACAGTGCTGCAGTGCCCTACAGCACTGCCTAAGTGGGATGCTTAATGAGCCGTGAAAGTTTTAGGATACTTAAGGTTTTTGTCGCTCCTCTCTGTTATTTCGTGTCACTCCCTTCATCTGTTTGTGCCCCGAAACAGCAGGAGCTTTATCATGTCTATATTTGGCTGCTCAGCTCCTGCCAACACAGCTGAGCTCACCGAGCCACGGGTCCTTCACAGCAGACCAGGGGCTGGGATGTTCTACCTCTGCAGCCATGGGATGCAGAGACCCTATTTTGATTTCACCACCACATATCCCAGGCAGACTGCTCTGCAAAAGAGAGCACCCTGTAACCATCAAGTCTCAAATCCTGTGTTGTCTCAGGATGGTTTTGGCCATTGGTGACCAGACAGAGGACAGAGCCATCAGCACCACCAGCAGAAGATGCTCTCAGACTCCCCTGGACAAAAGGTCCAGAAAGCAGCACTTTTTCCAACAGAGATGGGCAAAAAGCTCATGAAATGCCCTTTTCAGCAGCTCAGGGCCCTTGTGCACGGCTCCAAGACCAAGGCTTTGCTCCCTGGGTGCCAGCACCACACCAGAGCCTGAGGAACACCCAGATCTCATCCCCCAGAATGGCCCTGTCAGTGCTTCTCCCCTAGCCCCTGGGACCCCCATTTCACCACAGCAGAGGCAGCTCCTGGCTGCAGCTCAGCGCGGTGCCAGTGCCACCTGGTGGAATGCACAGAATGCTGGAGCCCACCCCGACCCACCCTGGGAGCCAATCAGCTCAGTAAATGTATTTAAATGATGTTCTGGATCTGGAGCATCCTGACCTGCGTGGGAACCGAGGCAGCAGAACCAGAACCAAGCCCGAGAGGATTTCCCCAAGGCTCAGGAACAGACTCAGCTCCGTGCCCAAAGCCAAGAGCTGTTTTATTCTCTCCTCCAACAGAGCAGAACCCCTGGAGGGTACCAGCTGGGGGGCACCAGCACCCCACAACTGCAGGCACAGAGATGCACACAGGCACACACGCAGCCTGGCTCTCCAGCTCGTGGTGCTGCCAGCTCCCAGGGTGGCAGCACAGCAAGGGGTTTTGGGGGTTTTTTGGTTTGTTTGTTTGGTTTTTTTTTTCCAAAAGATGACATGCAGGATGCAAAAGCCAGAGAGTGAAGCAGCAGCAACACACAGCCACAGTGCTCCAAGAGCAGCTCAGGGGGCTGAGCCCAAATGCTGTCAGAGCCACCCAAAATTGGAAAAAAATCCCCGGGGATTTTGCACGTGGCTCAGAGCCGCTTTCACAGGGGAATTTTGTGAGTTGAAAAGCAAGATCTGAATTCAACTCTATGGAAGCTTGGTTCACTCCCATAATTCACAAACTCGCTCGCTGGAAGTCGTGTTTTTTCTCCTGAGCAGACACCAGTGCCACACTCTATATTTTAAATGTCAGAGATCTGGAAAACACTCACTCAGCGACAGCGTAGGAGGCTGCTCTGACTCGTCCCCGTCTTTATGTGGGATCTCCGCAGCAGTTACAAGATGTTCTTCTGAATCAGTGGAAACACAGAATTGGACAGTCCCAGACTCCGTGTGCTTACCCTGAAATTGGACACGAAACTTGCAGGCAGCATGTGACACACAGGCTCCAAGGGACAATTGCCTCACCCTGCAGCCAGAGGGGGAGGGCAGGGTGATGCTGCAGACACCCACCCACCCACAACCATCCCCATTCCCTGGCATTCCCACACTTTTCAGCACAGCACCCACCCCAGCCATGTCCCTACGTTCTGCCCTCACCTGGCGGGAGCTCTTGCTTCCTGGGGGGATCCGGTAGACCAGGGTCTGGCAGGGCCCACGGTGAGGACCCCCACGCAGGGGTAGGACCACCTCCTCCTCCTCCTCACCAGCAGCCAGGATGGGGCTCCAGACAGCCCAGCGCACAGAGCACATCTCGGTGGCTTCACCACTGGGCAGAGACTGGGGGAGAGGGGGAGAACCGGTGCCTCCCTGGGGGATCTGCTGGTCACAAACCACTCGTTTCTCCCTACAGACCTGGCACTGCCCTTCCCACACAGGTTTTTCTTGCCTCCCCCCCATTCACCCAGCCTGCTGCCAACACTTTTCTCCAACCAGCAGCACAGCAGGTACCCCTGCCCCAGGTCATCACACCTCCACCAGCTCAGACCTCAGTATTATGGATCAGCAGAATATGGTGCTGATGGAATATAAAAGCAGATGTAGTGCTTTTCCAAAATACCAGGATTTTCAGCACATACATTTAGTACATCTAGGCTGAAACAACTACCCCAGACCCCAGCAAAGGGCTGTGACCCCTCGCCCAAGCCACTGCACCAAGGGATACACGTTTGACAAACCCCATCCCTGGAAGATAGGAAAGGCAGTGGGAAGGATTCCACTTACCCTGGCACGGCCACAGCCTCCCCTCCACCCCAAGGAGAGGTGCAGAAGCAATCTGAGAGGTCTCTACCTGCAATCACCTCTCACAACCTGCTAATTATGGCATGGAGGACACAGCAATAAGCTCAGCAAGCAGCTTTGGGATTAACCACCCTGCCCAAGGGCTGTGCCATGGGAACCCCCTCACCTGGCATTTGTGTCCCTTTTCAGAAATACCCCTCTTCCCACCAGTTTTACTTTGCACAGCTGCAGAGGGCCCCATGGCCATGGATTCAAGCACCAAGGGGCTCACTAAAGGGGTTTACTCTGTGAAAGGTTGAACTGAAATGGTGAGCCAGGTCTCTGCTGCCAACAGAGACTTCTCCTGGCTTTAAAGTCCAGAAAACACCAGGCTGAAGCTCCCCAAAAACCCTCAGCATTCAGAGAGGAAAAAAAAAAAATAAGCGGGAGAAGTTAACTCCTTTGCAACATAAATGCAAAACTAAACAAAGGAGGATGAGGAGCCTGCATGCCTGACCCTACCTTCCCAGCTCTCCCCACGCTGCAGAGGACATACTCCAGCTGGAAGCAGACACTGAACGCCGGGTGAGGAACCATTTCACTCAGGTGGACACGGCTCCGCAGAACCAGGGCCTGACCCGTGTCCCTGCACCGGGATGGAGACGGGGCTGTGGGCAACGCCCGGGGCTGGAGGGACACGGTTCTGGAGGCTTCTCCCCTTTACCTGGCCCTTGTCCCTGTCCCCCCTGGGCAGCCACCTCGTGTCACCTCTGCCTCGGGCACCAGCACAGCCACCTGTGGCACCTGGACGAAGCACAGCCCGTTGTGGACACCGACGTGCAGCCGCCGCTCCCGAACCGCAACCCCAGCACCATCCGGCGCCGTGTTAGCCTGAGAGAGGAAGAGCCAGGAAGATAAAGAAACTCAAACTGCACACCCAGTGCTGCCATTCTTAGAGATTACTAAGGAGTTACTACCACACTGAACACTGCATCTTTGTATGCCCCTCAGCAGAGCAAACCCAAATTGTGCTTCTTAGGGTCTGGGTGCTCAAGACAAACCCAACACAGAGCACTTGTATGCCCAGAGAGAAAGTGAGTGTAAGGCGTGCTGAGAAAAAAATCCAAAGTAAATCAGACTCCAAGCACAACAAAAACATGAGCACCTGCAAGCTGAACTTTCCTACCCTGTGAAGCACCAACATTCCTGTTCCCCCCCTCCTGTGCTTTCACTGCCGTAAGTGCTTCAGCGTTACCTTCAGTAAGCGATCACTGTTCAGTAGGTCCAGAAGCTCCTCCTCAAACTCCTCCAGAGAAGGGTGCAGCCGGACAGACAGCCTCTCCAGATAGCAGGTGACTGGCTTCACCAGCTGGGGTTTCTGCAAGCAGTCCCCTGAAGAGATAAGGTGGTGGGTACAGGTCATGAAGTGACCAGGGGACATCACCTGCAGCCAGACCTGAGCCAAAAGCAGCACCAGGGAGCAGCCGTGGCCTCATGGGGGACCCCCAGTACACACACATCTTTACACTTGGGAAAGACCCAGGAATACTCCGTGCCTCTGGCATCAATGGATGCAACATGGTTTAGAAAAAAATAATAGAACTATTCCAGCTGCCGAATTGAGAGCACTTTTCACCCTCTGAGACTTCTGATCATGTCATTTTAATCACAGCATCTGGAAGTGCAAGACTGCTCCCCACAGAGAGAGACTAATCAGGGCTGAGCCTGCAAGAGCTCGTCCTCAAGAACCAGACCCCAGTGATCCTGAGCCCCACCACCAAGGACAACTTTAAACAAGCTGCAAGTGCTTCTCCAAAGACTGTGCCGACTGTAATTACACCAAAAAAAAAAACAAAAAAAAAACAACAAACCTTCAGGCAGCAGGGAAAGGGAAGGAGCCTCTACCTGCATCTCCATGAGCTGGAAGCACACCAGGAATGTTCTGCTGCCCAGACATCAGAAGGTTTTCAGGAAGGAGGTGAAATACTGTCTCCAGGGGCGGGTGGGGCTTCAGGGAGTACTGCACATGGCTCTTCTCCATCACCGTCAGGTATTTGTTCTCTGAAGAAGAGAAAACTTCCCCAAATGACACAAATCAGGGAGACGCCTTCACAGTGCTGCTGGTGAAGAAATCATCACCCACCAACACGCGTTGGGAGCAAAGGAAACTTGGGTTTGCCTGGCCAAGCTTTTCCTGGCAGTAAGGCACATCTGCTTAGCCCTCTCCAGGCAGGGACCAGGTATGGCATCAACTGGACACACATGACACTCATTTGGATTGGTACAGGCCTCCAAGAAAGGAGTGAGACACAAGTCCTTGCTACTGCTTACTTTCCATGGGGTCCTGGAAGTGTGGGTGCAGCAGGGCACGGGGTGTCCCATGGTACAGCTTCAGCCTGAAAGCAAAGAGCAGCCATCAGTAAACCCATCCTGAAGCACATCATTTTCCATGACATCTCTGCTCCAACAGTGAGAAACGCCCATCTAGAAACCCCTGTCCTTCAGGGAAAGGATAAGCATCCCTGATAAAACCACCACTGCTTCCCAGCAGGGAAGAGTTCCAGGTTTCCAAGTGCTGGCTTTGCTTTTCCAGCGCCACGACTGCCCTTTCTCCCCCCCCATCCACATTGCCACCCCAATTCCCAGCACACCACATCACACAGCTGGGTGGGACCCACACTCTGTCCCCTGTGGCCAGGTCCATGGCCTCCGAGCCACTGCTGAAGAGGGGGATGAGCCCAAAGCCACAGGAGAGATGCCGAGAGGCTCCATCCCCTTTCCCAGCCATCACCACCACCTCCACGACAGCCACGATGCCAGGGTGGTTCAAGGAGGTGTGGAAGTAAACAGTCTGGAATGAGAAAGGTGAAAGAAAGGATATTTCAGAGCTGGGAGCTGCAGGCAGAGCCATACCTGCTGCATCTGCACAGCCAGCAGCACAACCACAACATCCATTAAAACTTCCAGACAGCAGCTTGGGGTAAATGACCTCCAGCACCACAGAGAAATCTCAAACTCCTTAAGTCTCACACACCACTAACTTTTTTTTTTTTTTTTTTAAACTTTCTTTGTTGCCAACATCCATTCCCCAGAGTATGTGGCTGACTGCAGACCCTGTAACAGCAGAGTTTCAGCATCATGGCAAGCCCCACACCGGGACAGCCAAAGGAGCTGGAAATCCTCCTACCAGAGGGAGGGGACAGGACACAGGTCACCTCCCAGGACAGGACTTAAAGCTAGGTTAATCTTTCTATTAAAAACTCATTACTGCAGTGCCCCAGAGAAAACATTTACTGTAATCATGGGCTGTCAGGAGGGGATAACAGAGAGAGACATTACCACACCAGCCTAGGGAAATAAATCATTATTCTATTATCTTTTATTGCAAAATGCTGAAATAATGACCGCTGGCTGCAGACCAAGGCCTCACCATGTAAAACCCAGCTCATCCTTCCCTCTGTGACCAGGAGTGGGAGTTTGCATGTTCCTCTCCTCTAAAGACAGAGAACAAGGCCTGCAAACCCTGCTTGTGAGGTCACCCTGACCCGCTTCAGGCCCAAGGACTCCACTCCATCCCTCTTTAAAAAGAGCAGGGGTTGGGCAGTAATTAAAACAAAACCAGAGATCAGCACCCCTCAGATATCACTACTGATTTATTTCATAAAATCACGACTGATTTTATTTCAGGCTAATCTGTGCCACACTTCATCTGCAGCACCAGAAACAAGTTACGAATCAGAGAAGGGGACAGGAGGCTGCAGGATCTCACCTGGGGATGGCAGCACAGTTCTGGGGGAGTTTAATTCAGGGAAGGAGAGAAAAAGCAGTGGCAGAGGGTGAGCAGCTCCATCCATCCTTCCCACTCATGAGCAAACACTGCTCCCTGCCGCTGGCTCCCAGGCAGCACACAGCAGGACCCACTGCTCCACACCATCCCCAAAACCCCTGATTACCTCGGGGAAGACCCAAAACCCCACATTTTCCCCGTTCCAACAAACCGTTGGGAGGATGGGGAAGGAGGGCGGGCAGCTTTGCTCACTGTATGTTAAATACAAACCACAAACTTCCCACCTGGGGCTTGGCTCCTGTGTGCCGGGGAGCTGCCAGCACACCCCCAGACCCAGCTGCTCCCGTGCCCACCCACAGACCCCCCCTTCAGAGACCCCCCCCCTCACCATACCTCATTGAAAGCCACCTTGGCTGGGCGTGGTGGGGCATGGCGGGGAGCTCGCCGGCCGCTCCTCCACGTCCTCCCAAAAAAGTGGTGGTAGGTGGCATCAAAGAGGGAGAGGCGCAGTTGGTACTCTGCTCCCTGCAAGGCAGGATAGGCTGGGAGGTGATGGACCCTGCTCGGGGACACGCCAGCTCAGAAAACACTTCAGTAAGGGACAACAAATAATTTCTGGTTTTTAGGTCCAGCTCAGGGCACTGAGGACAATGTCACACATTGCTGGAGAAGCTGCCTAGGGAAGCCAGAGGCTGAGCTGGCAAATCCAAAGTGGGAAAACTGCATGTTAAGCATGTAAAAAAAGGAGGAGCAGACTTTTACAGTGCTACCCAAAGGTTTTAATTTTAACACGCTTAAATTAAAAATTAGATTGCAAAAGAAAAAAAAAATTGCAAAAAGAAAGAATTTCTTTATGGAGAGGGTGATCAGGCATTGGAATGGGCTGCCCAGGGAAGCAGTGGATTCTCCGTCCCTGGAGATATTTAAAAAGAGCCTGGATGTGGCACTCAGTGCCATGGGCTGGGAACCACAGGGGGAGTGGATCAAGGGTTGGACTTGATGAGCTCTGAGGTCCCTTCCAACCCAGCCCATTCTATGATTAATTAAAAGCTAAATCAGATTTGCAGGTGAGAACACACACAGGATGGAGACAAGAGCCCTGATTTGTGCTTCCAGATTTGCAGTCAGTTTTCTGCCAAATCAAGTCACCTGCTTTTGAAAAGTTTTGGCCCCCAGACAGCAAACCCCAAGGGCACAGGGGGAGTGCGGGGTGCTGGGGGGCCGAGTGTGAGGGTCCCCCAGACCCCCCCATACCTGGGTGAGGACAGCCCCTTCCAGGGACTTGAGGACGCATCGGAAAGCGGCGGAGCGGGGCGGCCGAGCCCGGACACGCAGTGGGTGGGGCGGGAGAGCCAGGCCCCGCAGGAACACGCGTTCCCACTCACCCATCCCGCTCCCCGCAAAGGTCACCGCTCCCTCCCGGCCACGGCTACGAGGAGCGCTCGCCTGGAACCAGCAGAAAACACACATTTGGGAAAGCTGCAGAGCCGGGCAGGGCTGGGGGGAAGGTGCCGCCCAACCCGCTCAGCCCCCAGCTGCACCAACCACCCCTCCCGGGGCTCCTCCAACCCCACGCATCCTCGTGGGCTCCCAGCTTCACCAGTACCCAGCTCCAGTTAACCCCCAGTGCCACAGACACCTCATGCTGGCCCCCACGTCCCCCCCCCCAGAGCCACCCACCCCCCCAGGGGTGCCCGCAGGCACACAGCCCGTGTCCCCACGAGCAGCACCACGACCCGAACCTCCCGCTCCCCCCGCCGCCATTTTATCGCGTCCTACCAACCTCTCTCCGCACCGGGGGGGGGGAGGAGGAGGGATTCGCCTCGACCACTCAGCACCCCGCCTCCCGTGACCCCTCAGAGGAGGTCAGCGGAAAGAGACGGAGGAGGTGAAAGAGCTGTGGGGAAACCGAGGCGGCGTTGTCGCGACAGGGCGGTGTCGAAGCGACAGTGGCAGGGGGTGTCCCCCCCGCGCGGGTGGTAGCGCCCAGCGGAGCATCGGGTTACTAGGGCGATGGAGCCGCACCGTGGGGGGCGTGGTCTGATCCGGGCCCGCCCAGCGCCGCAGCCAATGGATGCGGCGAGGAGCCGGGAGTGGCGGGCGGAGCTGCCAATCAGCAACGAGAGGGGCGGGGCTGGGCGGGACGGGGCGGGGCGGGCCCCCCACGAGGGCGCGGCGGCGGAGCGGCGGGAGCGGCGGCGGCGGCAGGTGCGGGGGGAGCGGGACGGAACCGGATGGGGATCGGGACTGGGATTGGGATTGGGATTGGGATTGGAATGGGGGCGGGGATCGGGCTGCGCTGCGGCCGGGTGGTGTCGGCGGCACGATCGTCCCCGCCCGCTGCATCTGGCCGGTAGCCCGGGAGCGATGCGCGGGGCGGTCGGGGCTCCTTCCCGCGGGGGCTCGCTGCCATCTAGGGCTGCGGATCTGCCGGGGGAAGGAGTAGGGTGCTCCGGGGGACCTAGGGCCCGCTGCGGGACGTCATCGCCGGTGCTTCCCCAAGCCCCGTCCCCTGGGTGTCACCAGGCACGGCGGGGACAAACCCGCGCCCCTGCTACGGAAAACGGTGGCTCCGTTAACCGTGGGGGCTGGGGAGGAAGGTCCCTGCCCCAGCCCTGCCGCCTCCCGGGGTGCCCCGGCTCAGCAGCCCCTCCCCAGCCAGGCTGGTGGCAGCGCCGTGGGGTCTCCCGTGGGTATATGTCACATATATGTGCAGTGTACAGCCAGCCTGAGCTGCATATTGCACATACACACAATATATACCCAGTATACGTTGCATGTATGCACACACGTTGCATTATATGCATAATATATACACAGTCTATACTGCATGTATATAACCCATATATTGCACGTGTGCAGGGATTGTCCATCTCTTTTTTGTATTATTTATCATTATTATTATGATTATTTCTTTGGGGAGGGATTGTCCATCTCTTTTTTGTATTATTTATCATTATTATTATTATTTCTGTGGGGAGGGCCGTGGCCTCCCCACTCATGGTGTGTGGGGCTGTGGGTCAGACACACGGCAGAGCAGGAGCAGAAGCCTCAGAGTGAGTTTTTCATCATCTGCTGGGAGAACGAAGCCGTGACCGTGCCAGGGGTGCTGCTCCGACAGGACAGGGTCTGTGACCTGCCACTGCCTGGGGACCTGCTAGTGTCACCTGTCCCATGGTGCCAAACAGGTCCCTGGCAGTGCCAGTGTGGTTCAGTGGTTGTTGGTCCCCTCCAACGAAACTGAGCGGGAGTCATTGGATGGAGAGGGACTGAGTTTTCATAATTTATAGATGAAAAAAAAAAAAAAAGCTGATGTGTTCTTCTGAAGCCCTGACCCCCTTTTGCTGGCCTGACCTCTGCTTTTCAAGTTGAACCCAGCATCGCTCCAGGACTGCGGTGCCACGCTGCTACCAATGTACTCCAGTTCCTGGGGTGTCCCCAAACTGTCTGCTCCAGGGTGGGATTGTAGCCCGAGGTAGCCAAAAAGCTAGAGGGAATGATTGGCACACGGAAGAGAGGGCTGAGTGGCCCCCTGGGTGCCCCCGGTGCCAGGAGGCAGCCCTGAAGCATTGCCTGCAGCCCACCCGGCTCATTCCTTAGGGAAAACACTCCATTTCAAGAGATCCCGATGGGAACCCGAGCTCTGAGCTTCCCGTGGCCACTGGGCCAGCCTCCTCTGGCCGGGGGTGGCCAATGCCAGGGGCAACCGCGTTGCTGGTGCCGGGCCACGGTACCGACAGGGTTAAAGGCCCCGGTGGGATCTGGACCGGACTGCGCGGCACGCCAGGGCTGAGCCAAACTTGCCGAGTCAGGATGTGAGAGGGCTCTGCAGCAGCTCTGGGTGCTGCCGCATCCCGGGCTACCGGGGGCTTGGCCTCCCGCCGCCTCCAGCCGCCTGTGGGGATGGGGTAGGAACCGACACCTGCTCGGCACCGGCACCGGCACCGGCACCGCTTCCCGAATCCCGCACAGCCTCCGCTCTGCTCCCGCCAGCTGGGGGATTATTTCCATTTTTTTTTTTTTTTTAAATTTTTTTTTTTTTTTTTTTTTTGCCTCCTGACCAGACGTCTCCGCTGGCGCCGGAGCCAGGTGGGTGCGGTGCTGGGTGCGGTGCTGGGTGCGGTGCTGGGTGCGGTGCTGGGTGCCACCGGCGGGGCTGAGATGCGGGAAGAGGGGGCAGGGTGGGGGACCCGCGGCTGCTCAGCGGGAGGGACCCCCCCTTGGGTGCTGCTGGAGGTGACAGCAAAGCGGGAATAACCCGTCTGGTGTGCGGGGCCGGGCTGTGTCATCGGCTCCCGCAGCGCTTCGGCACGCACAGCACCATCACGGGCCACCTCACGTGTCGCAGCTCGATCCCTGTCGCCTGCCTTGTCCCTTATCCTAATGAGCAGCTTGTAAACATGCCCGAGCCCCCCAGCCGGGGTGGGGGGAGCGCAATGGCGGGGTGGGGGGAAGGAGCTCTGCAGCAGAGGCTTCCCCGGGCCCGGGAAGGGGCTGGGCTGCAGCTCTGCAGATCCCTGCGGCACCGGGGCGGGAGGTGCGGGCACCCTGCGGGGCTGGGGATGGAGGGGGTGACAGCAGGACGTGTCCGGGCAGCCTGAGTCCTTGTGCCAAAGTCACCTTTCCCGGGGTGCGGCGGGCGGGCGTTTGCTGAGGGTGCCATTTGCTAACCTGGGGAAGATGCAGAGAGCAGTGCCCTGTGTGGGGGGATGCTCGGGACTCTCTGCCCTCCATCCCCTGCCTCATCAGCTGGGGGGGACACTGGGGTGCCCAGGGCGCGGTCTCTATGCTCCCCCAGCCCCTCTGCCTCACCTGCTGGGGCTCAGGCTCCTTGGTGGGTCTGGAGCCTTCACCTCTGTGATCTCACAATTTCTATAGGCAGTTTCACCTCCTCTTGTTCCAACTGCAGCGTGTTCAGAGCCTGCAATCCACAAAGCATCCCCCCGTAGGCTGTCCAGAAGAGCTTCAGCTCCCAGGGGCTTCCCAGACATGAATCCTCCTGGCATCCCAGTGCTCATCATGCTGGCTGGGATGGAGTTGGAGTCGGAGCCAGGTGCCCTTGCACCCCAGTCCCAGACACATCCTGCAGAAGAAAACTCTTTCCCTGCATTCCCATGCATTGCCCCACAGAAGGAGGGGTCTTGGGGAGATGCCAAAGTGCCAGCAGGGAGATGACGGGGCTGTTTGCAGTGCCTTTGGCTCAGAGGTCCCAGGATGGTCCAGTTGCTTGGGGCACAGAGCCCTGCCCCATGTGCCATTGGTCCAGCAGTGATTCCTGGCAAAATTCCTCCGTTGCCACCAGAAACTTGGCAGCCACCATGCTTGGTGCCCATGGGAGCACCATGAGGCAGTGGATGAGGGGCAGTGGGTCCTGCTGAGAACTGTGGAGAGCTGAGCTCATCCCATCACCATCCCCAGCAGGCTCCAGCAGAGCCTATCCCAAGCCCTGAGATAAGTTTGTGTCCCAGTTCGTGGCAGTGCACCAAGGGAGCCGTGGCTGCCCCCCACTGCAGCAGGGGAGCTCTGGTTGTCCCCCTGCCAGTGCCCCCCAGCTCATTCCAGCTTCATTATACTGACACTAATTAAGTGATGTGGAGCTGGCATGAAGCAGCTTGCAAAAGCATGCCAGAGGGTGCCTGCACTGGGGGGCTGCTGTCACTGTGTGCTATTGCTGGCAGCTGCTGGGTGACAGCCACAGGGGTGACATGAGCAGCCCTGGGACAAACCAGGGGGTTGTGATGGCTCTGGGGGCTCAGGGGGGGCAGCTCTCTCCTGCCCTCTCAAAAATAAACCTGGCTTTATCCAGTCTGTCTGGTCTCCAGCTGCATGCAGAGTGATGGGGCTCAGCAGTGGGGCCAGGGGCTGCGGGGGGCTGGGGGATGCAGGGGGCAGGCAGGCAGCTCTGCAGGGACTGGCTCAGCTGCCAAAGCCTCTGCAGTTGGGCTGCTGGGTCTGCAGGAGCTGTGCTGGGATTCAGGCACACCAGGCTGGTATGCTGGAGGGATGCAGGATGCAGGAGAGTTACAGAAGGGATGCAGGCTGCAGGAGGGATGCAGGCTGCTGGCACACTGTGCCAAGATGCAGGCAGGATGCATGCCAGGACATGAGCACACTGTGCAAGGGCATGCTCCCACTGTGCCCAGGGCAGCTGGGAAGGAGCCTGGAGATCTTTCAGTCCTTGTCTGGGAAAAAAAGCAGCTGGTGACCTGCAGCACAAAGATGACATTTCACAGGCCTAAAGAAAGATGGATTAAATTTGCAAATTTGCCCCAGTTTTGTAGGGAAGCGCTGTGGTTTTCTGTGCTGCTGGAAACTGCTGACAGTGTTGGGGGATGGAGCGGGACTGGGACCACAGCTCCTTGGAAAGTGCTGCTGGGTGAACCCTGGCATGGGGATGGGGGCAGGCAGGGTGGGGGGTGCTTGGCAGAGGTTCCCCCTTTCCCTCAGAGCTCTTCCTCCACCACTCACACTGTCACATGCAGGCTGTAGGAAAAGCCGAGTGTTTTTCCTTAGCTTCTCCCTTGCCTCTGGAGGCTGCTTTAGCCTTAAATGCCAACAAAATGTTTAATTTTCCAGGCCCACGTTTCTACACCATTTCCTGATATGTCATAGGACCCCAGCAGCATAGCCTGTGCCTTGCTGCCCCAGCTGGGTTGCCCCATGGCATCCACCACTCACCTCCTGTGGGCAACCAGGTGGGCAACAAGGAGGGCAGTGAGGTGGGCAGTGAGCGGCCCCACTTTGTTTTCCCTGTGTGTCCCCAGAACTGCGGGGAGAACAATGGAGTTGGGGAGTCATCGGCACAGGGCAGGGGTGGGATGGGTTTGGGATCAGCAGTGGGTCAGGGGCTGGGGTCTGGGGCTGGCAGGACTGCCATGCCCTGCCTGCTGCTACCTGCACCGCTGCCCCTGCCAGGCACCCATCAGGCTCACAGGCTTCTGCAACAGGAAATGCCGTCATGTGGGCGCCCCAAAAACCTTTGTTTCTTCCTCTTTTTCTCTTCCCCTGCGGCAGGGGTGACGCGGCAAGCGGCTCCAGGGAGCCCAGCCTGGCTCCATGTATCCCGAATCCACCACTGACTCCCCAGCGCGACTCTCGCTGAGGCAGACAGGCTCCCCAGGGATGATTTACAGGTAAGGGCATGGGGCTCCCTGGGGTGTCAGACCTGGGGGTACTGCTCTGATGGGGCACCGCAGCACCCCAGAGCTGCCCCAGCATGCTTGGAGCAGGAACTTCCAGGGCTGCAGAAAAGAGGGAGTAGCATCAGGGCTTTGGGGTGCTGGTTCCTGCTGTGGGACAAAAGCTGGTGACAGTGCTGGTGCCCCCACCATGTGGCACGGACACCACTGACCCCCCTGCGGCCACTGGGCTCTGCTGCTTGGTCCCGCTCCTCCATTCTAACGGGGTTTGTGGCATCTTTCTTCTCTCTCCCCTTTGCTGTCGGAAGCGCGAGGTACGGGAGCCCCAAGCGCCAGCTCCAGTTCTACAGGTAACCAGCCCTTCCCTCCCTGACCCACAGCCCCTGACCCACACCCACAGCACAGCACTGGCACCGTGTCTTCCCCGGCTGGGGGTTTGGCAGTCCCACGTGGGGACCCCGTGTGCAGCTTGGGGGGCTCCCCGGAGCATGGCTGGGTGGCTACTGGGGGGCAGCCACGGGGTTCAGCTCAGGGGGAGCATCCCCCGCTGATGCTGTGCTGGGAAGCACCCGCTGGCTTCTCCCAGGGGCATCTCCAGGAACTCAGCCAGCTGTTCTGCTCCTCCTTCCATTAAGAGAAGTGTCATTAAGTGGTTTGAAGGCACTGCTTTTACCGGCTGGAGGGAAGGCAGCACTTTTCCTGCACACCACTCCAGGAGCCGCCCCGGCCCTTCGGGGCTGCAGCACCCTGGCTGCAGGGAGGTAGGGAGCAGGGGGCTACCCCCCAAGAGACCTGTGGTCTCCCAGCACGCAGTGGGATGAGAAAAGGGTGACCAGCACCAGGGTGGCTCAGCAGTACCAGTTGTACCAGTTCCAGTGATGTGTTGGCATCAGTAGTGCCGAGCTGCAAGTGGGTTTTGGCTGCTAAACCACACACAGAACCACTGGGCACATCTGGAACAAAAGTTTCGGGATGCTGCCCAGGGACGAGGCACCTGCCTGGAGGAGCCCATGTTTCAGTCCTGCCACAGCCCAGCCACCGTGGGGCCAGCGGGAGGGTTGGCTCCCAATGGCCCTGGGTGTCCCCAGCTGTCCCCACCACCAATGGCATGGGACCTGTTGGGGCGAGGGCCAGGTAGGGGTGAGGCAGTGATGCCAGCGGTGATGAAGCACCAGCTCATCCTCAGGCTTTTAGTGGAGCGTTCATGAATAATTTAGCTCCCCTTCGTGAGGAAGAAAATCCCCTAATTGGGCTAATGGAGCGCAGTGAGAACGCTGGGCTTGGGGGGGCCAGTGTGGCCGCTAAGTGCTTTGGCCGCCAAGCGCCGACACTCCCCTAATGCAAAACGTCCCGGCAGCCACAGGGCTCTTATAGCTGCTGGGGCAACCGCCTGGGTAGAGCATCGTGGGGTGAGCAGCTTCCCTGGCACGGGTGAGTCAGGGCCGGCAGCACCGGGGTGGGCAGCAGGGGAGTGTCGCTGGGGGTTGGGGTCTTTCTGCTTTTCGGTGGGTTGTTGGTTGCCGACGTGTTCCCAGCTTAGCAGGCGAGGCAGCTACTTCCCAAGCAGCTGCCAGCTGTCACCCACTTGTTGTGACCCTAACGGTCCCGTTATCCTGTCCCCATCCCCGCTCCATCCCCATGGAATGACCTCTCCTGCTTGGTGCCGCGCTGCTTAGCCCTTGGGATTTCTGCTAATGAATGAACGAGTCCACTGCTCCGTGCTCTCCCCGCTGCCCTATAATGTTGCTCAGCTAAAACCCATGGAGCTGTGGGAAGGGTGGTCTGCAGATTCCCACCCGGAGCAGACCCCAGCTCCACAGCTACAGCCTTCCCATTGCCACACAGCGAAGCTGCAGAGCAGCAGCACAGCTGGCTCTGACTTTTCCCGCTTATTATCAGGAACAAGGGGATCCCACCAGGAACGAGGGGATCCTCAGGGCTGGGTGCTGTGTCCATGCCCTAATTAAAACCTCCAGCCGCAGAACGGGGCTGGTGCTGGTGGTGTCAGCTCCAACTCTGGCTTGGAGATGCAACAGGCAGAGGAGGTCCGTGGCCAGGGTTCTTTTTTGTTCTGCTGCAGGAGACCCTCTCCACATCTCCCCGCATTCCCCAGCCCTCGATGTGGGGCAGAAGGAGCACGGGAGGCTCTCTGGCAGCTATGGGCATCACAGGAGACCCTGGGGCTTGATAGCCCCTTGCCAGTGTCAGCTCAGTACTCTCTGTGATTTCTTCTTGTTCCTTGAGGTCAGACCTCAATGGAAAGTGCACTTCTAGTTCTTTAGCTTTTAGCTCTTGCTGCCATAAATTTGAGCTTTGCAGGGAAAGAAAAAAACCACGGGTGGGAGCCTGGCTGGAGCCTGATGCTGGCACGTCTCCGGCATGGAGCGCTCCCAGAGGGTACTTTGACACCGGCGCCGTGGTTTTGGCCCCTGTCCCCCCTCCTTCCTTCAGACACAGAGTACAAAGGGACACTGCAGAGAGCAGCAGGGAAATCGATGCCGGTGCCACTGCCAGCACAGTCCCAAGCAGAGCAGCAGCGGGCACTGCTGGGTGTGAGGAGCTCGCTTTGCCACAGGCTGTTTTGGGCAGTCTGTGCCAGCTGGGTGGGCACTGCCGTGGGGAAGTCTGGTGGCACAGGCATGGTGACCACAGGCACCTACCCTACCCACAGAGCCCCTCAGAGCCACTGCCCCCCTCCTGACTTATCCCACCGCCACCAAACATTCACCAGCATCTGCCACAGCCCTGCTGCCCATTGCTGCCAGCTGTGGGCATTGCTGTGTCCCTGCCAGGTGCTGTCCTCGCTGCTCCCTTTGCTTTTTGGTTCTTGCCACCGCTTTGCTCCGCTGAACCGACCGGCTTCGCCATGGTCCCCGCTCTCCCCTCGCGGCACCAGACCCGTCACTGATCCTGGCCAGGGTGGGTGCCACCATGCCAGCACCGCAGGCAGGCTTTGCCCCGAGGGCCGGTGGTGCTCAGCACCGCAGTGAGGCCCTTTCCCAGCTCTCTCCTAGCACCTCTGAGTGGTGGGCAGCAGGATGCTCTCCATGACGTACAGCGAAAGCCTGCGCAGCGTGGCCAGCCGGCACCCCCCAGAGTGGGGGCTGCACCCAGCACCCCGCACGGCCGAGGGGCCGGAGCTGCGGCGGCTGCGGGACGTGCGGGCGGCAGCACGGGCCAAGAAACTGGAGGAGTTCCTGCGGATGCACGGGCTCTCCCTGGCTGACAGCACCGCCTGTACCACTGGCATGAAGTACAGGTAAGGCAGCACCAGCACCTGCGGGGGCAGCCAGGTGTGGGGACAGAGCAGGGGATGATTCCTGGCACTGGTTTTACCTCTTGTCGGGAAAAGCCTGGCAGGATTCCGGCGGTTTCTTGCTGCGGCACCGTGGTTGGGAGGAGCCGGCGCTCTTGGCGGTAACTTGCTGTTACCTCTTGCTTGCTCAATGGTTTTGGAGCTGCTCACTTGATTTTCCTTTTTGCTGTTGGGACGTTTGCAAGTGCAAACCCACCAGCACTATCAGAGGGCAGGTATTGGAGCCCTCAGCACCAAACTGCTTCACCCCCAGCAACCTATTTGTGGCTGAGCTGGTGCGCCATGAATTTTGCGTGAGGGTCCTGGGCACAGCATGTGGCATCTGAGTGTTTCAGCCAACTTATGTCCTTGTTACTTTCTGGTGCTAGGGAGGATGTGCCAGGCAGCCAGAGAGTCACTGAGGGCACGGGGCTGGCTTCCCCCCCTGTCCCTTCCAGCTCTCTCCTAGCATTGCCCAGTAATGTACCTGGGGCTGGAGGCACAGGACTTGGGTGCCCCTTGCCCCTGGGTCCAGTGAAGCCCCCAGGGGACAGGTGGCTCTGCTGGCTCCTGCCATGCCATGCTGCACCACGGGTCAGGTTCCCCTCGGCTCACAATGCCGGAGGTAACATTTACATGGCAGCAAGAGCCCATCTAATATTAATGAGTATTATTAATTGATGGGGAGAGGCTGGCACAGCCCCCAGCAGTGCTCCCTTGGGCAGCTGCCTGCTGCCCCCCAAATTTCTAGCCTTGCTCCTCCTCTGGGGAGCTGCCAGATTCCCCCCACCCCAGTGCTGAAGCTGGTGCTGGAGCTGGTGCTGGTGGGATTACCCGGCTAAGGAGCTTTGTGGCTGGGGGAAGCAGTGAAGATTACATGATTTCTCATTAGGCTGGAGCTGAATATCCATAATTTCCCCCCCAAAACCAAGCCCCAGCTCCACTCTGTGCTCCTTCCAGGGAAAGCTCTCAGGTCCCTCTGCTTTGGTGGAAGGTGCCGGGCTGGGTTCTGCAAAATCTGGGGGGGACACTGCTGAGGCTGTGGTACCAAGGGGGGGGTGGGGGCAACCAGAACAACTTCATCAAACAACCCTTGGCATCGCCACCACCCTCACTCCTTCCTCCCCAAACCCTATTTGGCGATGTGCCAGGAGATTTGCACCCTCTGGAGCTCCCCCCCCCACCCCCCCAAACACGAGGCTGGATGCCAAGTGTCAGCCACAGGGGGGGGGGGGGGTGCAGGGATGCTCTGGGGGGGGGGGGGGACCGTCTGTGCCATCCGGCCCCCTGCCCGCACACGGCGTGCTGGCTGCCTGAGCTCCTCAGATATCGAGGGCAGGAGGGGTGCCCGCAGCGTCGCAGCCCCCCGCCGTCACGTCGCGGGTGCGGGAGGAGCTCCCGCCTCGCCGGGGGCGCCGGCTAAATTTAGGCAGCCGGGGCGGCCGCCCGCCGGAGCAGGATGCAGGTTTCCTTTGTGTGCTCCGAGCACAGCATCAAAAGCCGGAGCGCGGAGGATCGCTTGAACCGGCAGAATGCCGGCAGCCCCAGCCTCGGCACCCGCGGCAAGTTCCGGGCAGTGGCCATGGTGGCCCGCAGCCTGGGACAGCTCTCGGTGCAGAATGCTCCCTCCTCCAGCGAGTCCAGCGTCAAGCAGCCGGGGATGAAATACCGGTAGGAGATTGGGGTTGGGGTGGGGGGGTGGTTGTGTGTGTGTCGAGGGGCTGGGGGTCCCGCACTCCCCCAGTCCCCCTCTCGCATCCTGCTCCGCCGGTGTCTCGGCACTCAAAGTGCTAACTCTGCATTTCCATCCTCACCCATGGCTCCCGTCCCCACTCTGAATCAGCCTGGCATGAAGCCGGTGGGATGGGGGGGGGAAGGGACCCTAAAATCTGGGGTAGGATTAGGAGGATCCCCAGTGCCTGCTGAGCTGGGGGGTCAGAGGGTCATGGCAGGGAATAATCCAGGGGTTTACAGCATCCCGATGGCACTGCTGGAGACTCTCTGCCCTGCCAAGTGTGCCTGGAGCTGTGAGCCAGGATTTGTCCCCTAGATATCACGGTGGGTCTGGGAATGAAGGGGTGGCATATGCATACTGTGTCCCCCAGCCAGCACCTGTGGGGTTAATACACTCCACATCCCTGGCACTAGAGCAGAGCAAGGGGGGCTTCCCCCCCCACCAACAGGGATGAGGGTGCACCCAGGCGTGGGGCTGGGGGCTCCCCAGGGAGCAGGATGCACCCAAGCATGAGGCTGCCCCCCGCCCTAGGATGGGGGCCATGCCATGGTCCAGCCAGGAGCTGCTGTGTGCTGGGATGCATCTAGCACTGGGTGCACCAGGCCAGCTGGGGCCTCCCAGCATCTGAAAGTGTCTCCTTTGGATGGCCTGGCATAGCACTTTGGGGCAGGACAGCTGGGAGCAGCAATGTGCTGCTGGTCCCCCAGGACCCCGTCGTGGCTGGGACGAGGCTGATGCTGTCCCCACTGTCAGCCCCGTGGCCACGGCTTCTCCCACCACAGAAAGCTCCAAAAGGTGCTGGGAGCTGGGGCAGCACCCAGGGCAATGCGTGTGGGGTGATGAGGCTGCAGCACAGAGGGACAATGCCCCAGCTCACACTGGGACCCCTGGTGATGCCCCTGCCCACGGTGCCGTGCCGCGGTGGCAGCAGTGCCTCCCCGTTGCTACGCGACACGGGCGAGCTGCCGTGGCTCACCTACACTTTATTTATTTTAACACTCTTTCCTCAAGCCTTTGTCAATTTTGACAAGGAATGGGCTCGCCATCCCCACACTGAAGGCAGCTGCCAGCCCGGCTCCCTCCCCAAAGCTGTTCTCTGGCTCCCAGTGCTGGACACATTTTTCAGGATGCTCCAGGACCCCAGTTCCCTGTCCCCTGTGTCGCACTGCAGAGAATGAGCACAGCTCATGCCACACCTGGGACACTCCAGGCCTGACCACCAGCATGCCACCTCCCCTTTCTCCCATCCCATCCTGCGGCACTGCCAGAGGAGCCAAACCCTCCAGCCCTGTCACCAGAAACACTTTAACCAGGTCACCACCCGCCGCCACTCAATCACCCCATGGGCACAGCCATTATTCTGTGTGTGGGAAATGGCACCGCTGCACCAGTGCTGGCCATGCTGCAGGCAAACCACAGTGTGCCCGGCTGGGGATGGATTTTTAATCCATCATGGGATTAAAAATTAAACAATGAAATTAAATAAATAGTCAGGGGGGTTAACCTCACTGCAGGACCATCCCAGGTGGGGACGTGGATGGTGACAAGGGAAAGAGGTGGGGATGAAATCAGGGATGGGGATGGGATCAAAGATGGGATCAAGGATAGGGATGGGGATGAGTGCTGGGGACCACAACTTGCAGATATGCTGGGGCTCTCTGGTGGCTTTCCTAACGAGTCTCTGTCTTCCAGGAACCTGGGAAAGTCAGGGCTGCGTGTGTCCTGCCTGGGCCTGGGTAAGTGCTGGGTTTGCTGTGGCCCCTTGGTGTCTCTTCCATCCCTCGTCAGCTCCAGCAATGCTTTGCCAAGGGAAGGAAAGGGTTTTCCTCTGTGCTGGCAGAGGTTTTGAGATGCAGCCTAGGAGTTGTCAAATTATTTTCCCTTTTTCTCCTCTGCTATGATCGGAAGTGACCGGGTTGTGCTGGGAGTGCCGTGCTGCACGTGGCAGTGCCAGCCGTGTGTGCCGGGGCTCTGCCAGGGTGGGTGGTGGGGGGCTGGAGGTGGCAACATTTGGTGCTCACTGCACCTACACCCTTTCTCTTCTGCAGGGACATGGGTTACATTCGGAGGGCAAATCACAGATGAGGTAAGGGTCACGTTCCTCGTCCCTCTCTGGTGAAGCGGGGACACAATGGGACTGGCACAGCCACGGGTGCTGCTCTGGGTACCCGTGGTGTGCCAGAGCTCACCAGTGCCTGCCTGCATTCTTGGGAGCTCACTCCCCCTCACTGACCCTCCCCGCTCTCCCCTCACAGATGGCAGAGCAGCTGATGACTTTAGCTTATGACAACGGCATTAATCTCTTCGACACGGCAGAAGTCTACGCTGCCGGCAAGTAGGTACCCGGCTGCAGTGGCAGCACAAGGGCTTTCTCCCTGCATCCCAGCACCACCGAGTTGCCACAGCACTGGGATTCTCCTGGGTTTGCTGGCTGCAAAGCGGCTGCTGGGAAGGGGGCTGTGAGCACTTGCTCATGGGGGGTGCTGGATAGCGTGGTCCTGTCCTGCTTGTGCCTGCCTGCACCACGTCAGGCACAGCCACGCATCCTCCCCATCACAGTGAGCTGTGGCTGCCCAGGCCATGGTGGCCCGGGGGCATCTCAGCGTGTACACATGTCCACTTAAAAACAGCCAGCTGGCGTGCTGGGGAGCAGCTTGGCTCTGTGCCAGAGGAGAGCAGCATCCCTGCCTCCACCTCCGGGTCTGCCAGGGTAGCTGATGTCCTCTTCCCTTGTAGGGCCGAGGTGGTGCTGGGGAACATCATCAAGAAGAAGGGGTGGAGGTAAGCCAGGCTTTGTCCCTGTGTGGCAAAGCCATCACTGATGTGCCATGGGCTGGGGTGAGCTGGCAGAGCATCCTGTGGTGGGGCTGGGAGCAGGCAGGGACGTGGGGCTTTGCAGTGCTACCGCTGGTGACTCTCTCTTTCTCCCCGCAGACGGTCCAGCCTGGTCATCACCACCAAAATCTTCTGGGGAGGAAAGTAGGTAATACTCCCCCCCACAGCAGAGCACCAAAGTGTGCCAGGCTCTCACCCACCTTTATTTTTCCAGGGCTGAGACAGAGAGGGGCCTGTCCCGAAAGCACATCATCGAAGGTAGGGATGGCAGGAGGGATGTCGGGATGCTGGCCGGGCTGTGCCCATCGCAGTACAGCTGACAGTGCCTTGGTTGTGGCAGGTCTGAAGGCATCGCTGGAACGGCTGCAGCTGGAGTACGTGGATGTGGTGTTTGCCAACCGGCCCGACCCCAACACGCCAATGGAAGGTGGGTGCCACGTGGTGCCATGCTCCTCACCAGTGCCTGCCATCGCCATCGTGGTTGGTTTGCTCCAGGCTTTTATTTCAAGGACCTTTTCCCCTTTTCCCTTCCCAAGCAGAAATGGCCCCTCTGTTGCCATGGTCAGCCCACGCTATGGTTGAGCTTCCTCTGACCCCAGCCTGGTGCCAGGACCAGCTGTGGTAGGGGGCATTGGTGGGTGGTGGTGGGTCGCTGCCCCATCCTGGCAAGCCGACTCCGCTCTCTCTCAATCTTTCTTTTATCACCAGGGGACCCATTTAGTTCCTCCAAGTCCCGGACTTTCATCGTGGAAGGTACTCCCTGCCGCACGGCCCGCCGGCACTGCCGGCTCCTGGCAGCCCTTCCTGGGGCAGAACCTCCCCACCCCTCCAAGATGCCCACCCCTGTCCCCCCGCCCCCAGCAAACCCCGCACAGGCAGCAGCATCACCACAACCTCCCCCCCCCAGCCGCGTGATGGAAGGGCAGAAAAGCCAAGAGGCTTCCCAGGGTCCTGCCGTGGGCACCCTTGGCAGCCGCGGCAGGGTCCCTGCTCACCAGGGCAGCAGGCAGAGTGCCAGACACATGCTCTGGCACTGGCCAGGCGAGCCCTGTGCCCATCGTTCCCCCGCCTGTGGCTGCAGGAGCGCGGCTTGGCTTGGCCCTGGCTCGCATGGCTCAAGGGCTCCCCCCAACCCCTTCGCAGGGGGTCTTCCCCCCCCTCCCTCCCTCCCTCTCGTGGGTCTCGGCGATGCTTCGGGTGTCTCTCCCCGCAGTGATGCCAAGCATGGCGCCAGCACCCCACAGAGTCTGGGGCTGGTGCCAGGAGCCAAGCAGCTGCTCTCCATGCAGGGAGAGCCCTGGCATCGCCGGCGGCATGTCAGGGTCGGCTGCGGTCCCCAACGCACATCCCGAGTGGCTGCTCCCTTGGTCCCCATCCTGCTCCTTCTCCAAAAGCATCCTCCACACACAACCCTCCTCAGCCCTGGGGAGGGGGATGCTCGGCAGCCGTCGGTACGGCGCGAGCCCCCTCCTGCCAGCACAGCCCCCCAGTAACCCCACCGCCTTTCTCCCCTTCCCCCGGCAGAGACGGTGCGAGCCATGACCCACGTGATCAACCAGGGGATGGCCATGTACTGGGGGACCTCACGCTGGAGCTCCATGGAGATCATGGTAGGGACCTGAGGGACTGGGGGCAGCTGTGGTGGAGCAGCCCCGGTGACACTGGTGACGCTGATGTAATTAGACAGCGGCTGGCGGGAGCTGAGCACGTACAGATGTGCTTCAGCATTAATTAGTTTCTGGGGTAGCTCTTGGGTCTCAGGGGGGTTTTGGGGAGGCTCAGGGGGCATGGCACAGCGCTGAGGGTCCTGGCTCCCTGGCAGGAAGCATACTCGGTGGCCCGGCAGTTCAACCTGATCCCCCCAATCTGCGAGCAAGCTGAGTACCACATGTTCCAGCGGGAGAAGGTTGAGGTGCAGCTCCCCGAGCTCTTCCACAAGATAGGTACAGTGGCAGCAGTCCCACCCCAGCCCCCCTCCTTACTCTCCTTGCACTGCCACAGCCAGGCACACCTCCCCAGAGCCAGCCAGCCCCATGCCACAGTGCTGGGGGGTCTGGGGACAACAGTGTCACCCCCTGCTTTGTTCTATAGGTGTCGGAGCCATGACCTGGTCCCCACTGGCTTGTGGCATCGTCTCGGGGAAGTATGATGGGGGGATCCCCCCTTACTCCCGCGCCTCGCTGAAGGTGAGCCCAGTCAAGGGGTCCTGAGGAGATGGGGGAGTGGATCCAGGGGGATCACAATGGGACAGAGGGAGAGCAGGAGGCCCAGGAGCCATGACCTGGGGGGCAGTTTGGGTCTGCCCTGCCTGTGCTCAGCCCCAATACACCCTGGCTCCCCCCACCCCCAACAACCCCTCCTGCCCCCAGGGATACCAGTGGCTAAAGGACAAGATCCTGAGCGAGGAGGGCCGGAGGCAGCAAGCCAAGCTGAAGGAGCTGCAGGCCATCGCCGAGCGCCTGGGCTGCACCCTGCCCCAGCTCGCCATTGGTAAGGGGAAAGGGGACACTGGAGGGGACACGGGGACTGGCCAGTCACACTCAGCTCCTCTCTCCTTCCTACACAGCCTGGTGCCTGCGCAATGAGGGTGTCAGCTCCGTCTTGCTGGGCGCCTCCAACGCCGATCAGCTGATGGAGAATATTGGAGCAATACAGGTCAGTGCTCCCTCCAAGCAAGCAGTGCTGCACTGGGGGGGCTTCACTGCAGGGAAGCGAGCAGATCCAGCCGGGGGGGGGCTTGAACAGGGCAGCAAACGCCTGCATGTGCTTTGCTGCTGCAGTACTGCAATGCTCATCCCTGCAACGCAACGCTCGCTGCTGCAACACGCTGTGCAGGAAAAGGAGGTTGCAAATGTGGCTCAAAGCAAAACCCAGGATTGGGCTTGACGGCAGCTGAGCAGCAGAGCTGCGGCTGTGCCTGGCTGAGGCAGGTGATGCCCCAGTCAGGTTTTCCCTATCTGGGTCGCTCAGCAGCAAGCTGGGGCTTGCAGCACCGAGGCATCGAGCAGAGGCGGTGAGCACAGCCCAGCCATGTGCCACCACCGGCTGCATCCCCCGCCTGTCCCAGCAGCATGATCCCAACAGCATCCCCCGTCCCCCGCAGGTCCTTCCGAAGCTGTCGTCTTCCATCGTCCACGAGATCGATAGCATCCTGGGCAACAAACCCTACAGCAAGAAGGACTACAGATCCTAAGAGCGCGCCGGAGCGCGCAGCCCTCGCCACCCGTTCGCTTGCTTACGCTTTGTTGGAGCAAAGTGGAGAGTGTGGTTTGCACCGCGAGCGCCGCGAGCCAGCGCTGCCCCGTCCATCGCACGGCTGCCGCCAGGGTGGCTCTCAGTGCCGGGATGGCCCCCCGAGACCCCCGGCCAACCGGCCCAGGGCCGGAGCCACCGTGGGCAGAGCACGGGGGCCGTTGCATGCATCGCTCCCACTGCCCGCGCTGCTGGTGGGCACGGGGCGGGGGTGCGGGTGGGTGCTGTACGCCCACCAGGCCGACAACACGAAGCTGTTCCCCAGCCTGCGCCCGGCCCCTCGCCTCTGCCCTGCCTTGCGCCCACACCGGCACCATCACACCAGCACTGGGGCTGCAGTCCCACGGGAGCGCCTGCTCTCGGGGCAGGGGGTGGGATTGGGTGGTGATGGAGGGAGGGTACCCCTGCGGGTGGGGGCAGCCCCCCATGGCTGAAGCTGCCACCGAGGGAGCTCAGGGTACCCCCAGTGCAGGGCTGGGCTCTGCAGGGGGTTGGGTGAAGAGCGCACATGTGTGTGCAAGCACCTGTGCAGGCAGACACACGCACGGACACCCCTACATTTACATAGCCCTGTGCGCAGCTACAAGCAGTGTGTAGCTACAACAGGGCACCCGCAGCCCCTGCAGCTGTGCACAGACACGACTGCCCTTACATGTGCACACGTGTGCAGTTCCAGGTGTCTGCACACACTCACCTACAGCCACGCACGGAGCTGTAGCTCTACCTCTGCCCCTACACAAACACCAATATTTGTACCTCTAGATCTATGCATAGAGCTGTACATGGCAACATCACATATGTGGTATCTGTGCCCACTCACAGACATGCTTGTGTACATGCATCGGTACCTATAGAGCTACGCGTCCAGATCCGTGGGTGCAGCTGCATGGATGTGCACAGCCCCGTGGCAATGCACTGCTATAGGTACAGATGCAGATGTCTATATGCACAAATAGATATGTACATAAATGTGTGTATATATACAGATCTGTGTGCAGATATATCTGTTATCAGTATATATATATCTGTATACAACTATAGACTCATCTCTATGCCTATATAAACATATGCCTATATATACAGACATTTACATATCTGTCATTTCATTTAGCTGTAGATATCACTGTATCCTTCTGTGTACTGTGTGCAAACACACACATCTGCAAGTGCCTACCTATTGCCATATATAGAGAGATCCCCATATAAATATAAAAATTACAAATTTATGTAAATTTATGTACAAAAACTGGAGCTCTACACATCGACATATATATGGGTGTGGGTGTTCAGCTGTACCTACATTTCTACCACAAGTGCCTGGGTGTGTATAAGCATGGAGAGGGTTTGTCTTCACACACATACACATATATATATATCTACTGACATCTATAGAACCACACAGATGTTTGTATGCATATATGAACATATATATACTTATATATATATGTATAAAATTACAAATATATATATATGTGTCTTGGTGCATACACATATGTATACTGTGTATGTGTAGCTATATCCATACACCTTTACCTGTATCTATTTATGCCTATACTTAAGTATAAATATATAAAAATTATAAATACACGTGTCTGTGTATATATACACACAGATTTATATACCTACATATCCATATAGATATAGCTATGTAGATATGTATCTGTTATGTGTGTATATATACACATCTATAAATTACAAATTTATATTTTTGTGCATATATACAGATACACATCTGTGTATATACACCTATGTAAGCATGTCTATACAGTCACCCTAGGTATGTCTATGCCTGTTTGCCTGTATACATACCCCTAGGTGGTTACATACGCATGTAAGCATATAGACACATATGCACGTTAAAATTTCAAACCCATCATACATACAGGTGTATAAAAACACACAGCTCTGTGTACACACACACACACCTGCACAGATGCTGGTAACTATTTGTGTATGCTTGTATAAATACATAAATGCACACACATATCTAAAAATTACAGGTCTGTGGATAGGCACACACTTGTGTACACATAGAGATGCACACACCTGCGTACAGCTGTGGATCTACACACACATATCTGCAGGTTTACATACACCTGTGTGCACACACCCCTGCAAAAACACCAAACACATCCACCTACACCTACACATTTGTGTCTGTCCACACAGACAGGGGAGAGGCAGCCATGAACCCTGCCTGTGGGCACAGGGCAGCACGGGCACTGCAGCCACAGCCCAGACCTCCCCAGGGCCACCCTGTCCCCACGGAGCACAGCAGCCCTTGCCCCCATGGAGGGACCCCCACCCTAACCAGAATCCCCCAGCCCCACCAGGCTCCCACCGCTTCCTTCCGAAGGGATTTATTAAACCACAGAGAACAGACACGGGGACAGACGCAGCACGAGGGGAAGGTGGGGGGGGGCAAGGGGCAGAGCTGCTGGCAGCCCCCAGCAAGAGGCCACCACCAGGGTCCCCATCCCAGATCCTGCCTCCCATTCCCTCCACCCACGGGCCCCAAGTTCAGCATGCCGGGACCCCTGCCCGGCCCCTGCTGCCAGGACAGTGCCAGGGGTGGCAGTGCTGGCACACACCAGGCTCCGGTGGCGGGGCTGGCAGCAGGCATGCAGTGGCACTGGCACTTGCTCAAACACCACGAGGACGCAGAAACAGACCCGATAGAGAAGGTGGGTGCTCACCGGCCTCCCCTTCCACCCCAAATGCAGCAACAAAACCAGACACCAACACCGCGCCGCTCCCCCCCCCGCCCCGCATCAGCCCCTGGCCCAGACAAACTCTTCAAGTCTTCAATAAGAAAGTGCAAAAAAATGTACACGGAGATGAGCCCCCAGTCCCGGCCACACTGGGGAGACGTGGCGGGCGAAGCACACTTGAAGCAGGAGCAGGAGAGCCCAGCAGCAGCTTGTCTTCCACCCAGGCAATGCCACAGTGTATTCCCGGCCCTTCCTTCTGCACCGGGATGGCTTTCAGCTGGGGGACCAAGGGGCAAACCCTGGAGCTGCTGGGAGGAGAGGGGAGAGCGGCCGTCAGCCAGAATCCAGCCCTCCCCTTGCCAAACCAGGTCCAGGGGAGCACACTGACCCCCCCAGGTAGGGTTGGCCAGCTCCAGCATCCAGCTGAGGGCTTTGGGAAGGGTCCAGCTCTTGACAACCACTGTGGTTGTTGGAGCCAGTGGCTGTATCCCAGCACTGGCATCCAGGAGGAAGCGCCGAGCCCATTTACAGCCCCCACCCCTTCACATATCCTCCCCAAAACACCCACGGAGCAGTGAGCACGGCCTCACCTCGGCTGGGGATGGGGCTGCAGAGGGAACTGGTGGGAACAGCTAAATATCTGCAGTGAGAGAGGACACGTGTGGCTTGCCCGCCGTCCTGTGGCAATGCTCCTGAACCTCCCAATTTCACCCCCCAGGACTGTCCAGTCAAAACCCCAACCTACCAGTCACGTAGGGCCCCAGAGGCATCTGGCTGTAGTTGACGATCCCGCCCGGGCCAGGACCTCGGAAACTTGGCCCAAAGTTGTTGTTGTAGATCTGGGAGGAGCCAAAGGAGCCCTGGTGAGGGCAGGAGGGAGAAGAGTCACTGACACACAGCCCTGGCCCCACTGTCAGCCTCCCCATCCCTGTCCCTATCCCCACGGACCTGCTGGACAGTGGGGTCCCCCCCACGGGTGGCCAGGCGGCTGAGGATGCTTCGCTCCGACATCTGCAGCCGGGCGGCCACTGGCGGGATGCGGGACAGCATGGAGGGCAGACGTGTGACATCAGCCTTCATGTCACTCAGCAGCTCCTCGAGTTGGTTCAGCACTGCGAACACAGCGAAGCAGTACTCAGGGTGGGGACACCCAGCAGAACCCCAGTGTCCCAGCCCTAGGGAATGGCCAGAGCCAACAGGCAGCTCCTGGCCAAGGGATCACAAGTTGAGGACAACCTCCCAGTTGGATGTCCCCAAGGTGGGGGTGGCAAACCCCTCCAGCCCTGCGCTGCTGGCACGTACCCTTGTGCAGGACGGCGTTGGCAGGCTTGTTCCCAGCCAGGGACTCTTTGGAGAGGTGCTGGTGGCTCTCAGCAAGGCACTCCACTTCAGCCAGACGGGCATTGAGGGCCATGGCTGGGTGACTGGGGTCTTGGGTCATGTTGAGATACGCAGCCCTGCGGAGCTGCTCCTCAATCACCAGGGCCTGCTCCAGCAGCTGGCAGGGACAGGAGGGAAGGGCTCAGGACCAGACCCAGCACAGACCAGCACCACTCCGCAGGGCCAGCTGCCTCCGCGGGTTGTGCCAGCAGAGCCTCTGCCCAGCACATCAAAAGCTCCCAGAGGAGCCCTTATGTCCCTAATCCCATCTTCCCATCCCAGCGCCTCTCTGGCCCCCGCCGGCAAGGACTCACCAGCCCTGGGCCTGCAACTCGCCTTGAACCGCCGGGCGAGGAACTTGTTCTTCATCTCCAGGTAGTTCCCCTTGTGAACCTCCGACTTGAAGGGCTCATTCAGGATCACATAGCGTGGGTCGTTCTGGATGTCCTGCCAGCGGGCATAGCCGTGCCTGCCGCCGGGGAAGCGTCAAGGCAAGAACCAGCCAGCTGACAGCATGCCCACCACCTCATGGAAACCATCCCCCTGCCTGCCTCCCCCTGTCACCCAGTGCCAGCTCCCACCAAGCCAAAGGGTACGTGACAATCCCTGCCAACAGCCAGTAGTCATGCCGGCGGTGCCAGATGTCATAGATCTTGCCAGAGGAGATGGCTGCCCGCTCCTCGTTCTGCCACAGCGTGTGCAGCTCTGCGGAATCACACAGAATCACAGAATCATCCAGGTTGGAAAGGACCTCTGAGATCAAGCCCAACCCTGGATCCACTCCCCCTGTGGTTCCCAGACCATGGCACTGAGTGCCACATTCAGTCTCTTCTTAAAAACCGTAAAAAAGCAGAGGCGAGACAGCTCCGTCAGGCAGCAGGGGACACGGCGCCAGGCAGGGCCAGCCAGGACATTTCCCAGGCAGCCACAGGCACAGCACCAGACTGAGACATCCTGCTGCTTTTACCATTTCTTGCACAGGTTCTGCACTGCCTCATCTCTTGCTCCTACCTGTAAAGCCACCATCTGCAATGTTGAACATGAATCGGAAGTTCAGGTTTCTGTCATCCTTCTTTCCATCGTCCTCCTCCTCTTTGTCACCATTCTGCTGAGCCTCGCCATGCTCCTTCTCCTCCCCTTTGGCGTCCTCACCTGGTTTGGCCTCTTTGTCCTCCCCTTTCCCTGGGCTGCTGCTCAGCTCCAACTTCTCCAGAGGTTTCTCTTTCTCTTGAATCCCCTCATCTGCAGAAGAGAAGGAGACATGGGAACAGCCTGACCTGCAAAATGCTCCTCAGAGAACTTGTCCAGATAGAATTTCTCTTTTAGGGGAAAGTGATTTTATTGTTTATGTGTTCAAGGCGTTTGAACAACTTCTAACAGAATACTTTTCTGCATTTCAACAAGAAAAGGTATTTAGTTTTCCCTCTCTTGCAGATGTCCCAGGGTGGCTGAGAGAAGCTGGCACATGGGGATTGCCTTCATCTGAGCCACAGACTCACCTTTCTCCAGGGAGTCAGGAAAAGGCTCAGCCTTTTCACTCTCCTCTTGCTTCTCTTCCCTGGGCTTCTCCTTGCTGTCACTGCTGTCAGGGCACTCTTCGCTTTCCACCTTCTCAGCACTCACAGGCACCTTAACACAAAGCCCCCAGCTCAGATCAGACTCTTTCCCAAGGAGCAATCCAAGTTTACAGGCAGGCCAGGAGAAGGCTTCCCAGAGGAGGTGCTCAAAGAAGCCACCTCACCTGGCTGTCAGACACCTTCCTGGGCTTCTGCTCCACTTGCTCCTTTTCCTCCTGGAACCCAAGCTGAGTTTCTGGTTTATCTGCAGCAACAGCAAAGCCAGGGAGCTACTGAGAGGCTGGGATAGGTGGACACCTGCCAGACCTGCTGGTGTCTTGGTTCCCTTCCCAGGCCAGCCCAAAGCCACCATCCCCTGGAAGCAACACCTACCTGCTGCAAGGGCCATGTGCATGTGTGCTGGGCTGGCAGGGACAGGGGTGTTGGGGTCTGAAGACACAATCTCACTGCACTTCTTGCTCTCCGGGCCCTCAAGAATCAGATCTGGGGTGCTGTACTTCCCATTGACGTGCTCAAACTCCTGGACCTGAGCCAGACACAAAGCACCTGGTCAGGCACCACAGCAGCATTTCCAGCCCAGTGCTGCAGAGCCGTGGAGATGTAGTGCTGAGGGACATTGGGCAGCAGTGGCGTTGGCAGTGCTGGGGGAATGGTTGGACTTGATGGTCTTGAAGGTCTTTTCCAACCAAAACTGTTCTATGATTCCAGTGTAAGCTCTTTTTTTTTTTTTTTTTCCAGCCAGATTGTGAATTACCTGCTTGTCCCACACCTCTTCCCAGGGCGGAAAGCATTTGAAAGGTCATTTGCATGTCTGTCACCTCTGCATTTATGACCAAAATGGATGTGCACTGGATCCAGCAGGGGATCCCTAGCGAGAGGCACTCAGAAGCCAGGGAATCCCACACTTCTCCACACACACTGGACAGGGCACAGTCACAGCTTTACTCACCCACCTTCTTCCTTACTAGGGACATGACACCTATCCGGGTCAGCACGTGCTGCCGTGACAGCCCTTCCCGGGGAACACCGTCTGCAAAGGTCTCAGCACCATCTGCCCCAGGCTCACACAAGTGTCTCATGAAGAGGGAGACGTAGGCCCTACAGGAGGGAGAGATGTTAGCCCAGCACCCACAGCCCCTGCTCTCACCCCAGATAAGGCTCATCCCAGCACAGCAGATGAAACAGACATCGCCTCCTCAAAGAGAAACTGCAGGGGGTACCACTGGCCCCAGCACAGCCTCTGCCCTGCCCTGGGGAGCACGGCACAGACGCTGACACGGCAGGGTGAGCAGAGCTTGTCCCAAATGCACAACCAAAGCACTCATCATCACTGAGCAGAGCCCAGAAGAGCCCTCGCCCTACCCACCCAGGACCCCCCCCACACCTGAACTCCTTCTCGCTCTTCCCTCGCAGATCCCGGACCAGCCAGTGGGAGTTGAAGGCATCCTGGGGGGGCATTCCCCAGCGCATGATGGCATTCAGGAACGCCTTGCGCTGCCGAGCGTTGAAGCCAAGAACCTGCAGGGAGCAGAGGTGCTGCTGGGACCACACAGCAGCCCCAGGAGCCTTGCAGCTAGTATGGGTGTGCAGGAGCAGGACAAACACATTGGACTTGGCACAGAGCAGCCCAAGCTGTGAGCCCAGGGCAGCCCTGGCACAGCCACACAGGTCCAGCTCACCTCGATATTCCCTCCGACTCTCGCCAGCAAAGGAGGGAGAGGTTTGTCCCGGTCACTCTTGAGCTGCCTTCGGGATTGTCTTCTGCCACCTAGAAGGGTGAAGCAGCCTCAGTGATGGAAGGGCCCAGGCAGCAAGGAAGGGTGGCTGAAATGCTCAAGTTTCCTGCCTTCCCTACTGAAGGGAGCAGAGTTGGGCAGAGCAGAAGCCCGGGCTGCAGAGCCCCTTCCTCCCATACCACCAGGACTCCTTTCTGCCCCTGGGTACCAGTGGTCCCATCCCTAGAACCAGCCCCAGCACATTCCTGATGCACCTGAGCGCCAGGGGCTTCCTGCAGGGAAAAATCCCAGGGAGAATCAAACATATTAACTCACTCTGACCTTCTGGCCTCTCTTCAAAGTCCTCATCCTCGTCCTCAGAGCCGATGGAATACTCTGACTGGTTGTCAGAGAGCTCATCCTGCCACTCTGTGGACCATATGGGAGACCAGGTTAGAAAAGCACCCAGAGAGCAGCACACTGCCCAGGAGTGACTCACAGGACATGTGACAGACAGTGTGTCCCCCTGGGAACCCATTTGGTACAGCTGTTCAAGGTCTGCTGCTGCCCTGAGCTGCAGCCATACCTTGGTCCTCCTGGGAGGTGTCATTGTAGTTGACCTGCTTGCGGATTCTCTTCCCTTTCCCCAAGTTTCTGGCCAGATCTTCCTGCTGCTGCTCGTAGTGGTGCCGCAGCAGCTTCTCCCAGTAGTCAGGGTCCACGTTCTCCTCCTGCTTGATGATCTCACGTTCCACTTCCTCCTGCAAAGCAAGAAACCAGAGGCTCGAGATGGGGCAGGCACAGAGCTGCCTGCACTGCCCCACTGGTCCTCCAAGGGCACTCTAGGGAGAGAGGGAGGAGGGCATCGAGCCACTGTCTGGAATTTGTCTCCTGGGTCTTTGCCCAAATGTGCTGACCCTGATGCAAGACTACCTCCCACATGGATCAAGCCACCCCAGTACTGCCATCATCCTGTCCCTCAGAGCCCATGCTCACATCGAGGGGAAGCAACAGGTCTGCAGAGCTGCAGAGCAGCAACCTGCCACTGGCTTCCTCAAGAGATGAGGGAAATAATTCACTGGGAACTCTCACAGGTCCCGGTCTGCCAGGAATGCAGATGGATGCTCTGATAGCAATGAGGTCCTGTGCCAACAGGGACAGAACCCAGTTGCCACAAGGGCTGCAGAGGACAAAGACAACCATGTCTCCTCTGCCTGCAGCCAGTTCCATCAGCCCAGGGCTGCCAGGTCTGGAACAACCTCCAGCAGTCACAGATGGAGAACAGGGAGAAGTCCTGCCCCACACTGAAACACTGACAAGAAGGGGAAAGGGAGGGGAAGGAACACAAACAGAGGGAGGTACAAAGGTGTGATCATAAGACATGATACTCATCACATTACCACACCGTCCTCTTCTCTCACAACATACTGGGCCACTTTAAAGGAGCTGAGATACTCGTTCATGTTCTGCAGCTCCGTGTCATCAGTTGCATCCTGGTTTCGGTCCAGAAGCTTAGAGATGGCAGCATCGTCGTAGTGGATCACACTGCTGTCTTCCACGTCCTTATTGTCACCTGGAGGGCAGAAGGGAATGAAAGCACAGATCACAGTGCTGGAGGCAGCCTGCTGCCAGAGCCAGGCAAGCCAGGGAGACAGATGGGTTGCCCCAACAAGAGGAGGCTACACACCTGGTGGGGTGCCCCCGTGCTTTTTTTTCATGCCAGGAGTCACTGCACCCCCCTTGGCTGACATTGTGTCAGAGAAAGGGGCAACAGTCTCCGGCATGGCAATCCGCTGAGTCTGGGACACCATGCCTGTGGGAGAAAGAAGGACCCTCAGCAGCTTGGACAGGGCCCCAGCGTCCCCAGCACCTTCCCCACCTCACCTTCCACGTCATCCTTGAAGAGCTCTTCTGTCCCAAACTTGAGGATGTCATCCAGCTCTTGCTTGGTCATGGAGCCAGACTTGGAGCCAAGCCCCGGGCGGACAACCAGGTGGGTGAGCATCATCTTCCTTTTGGCCACCTGGGTGATGCGCTCCTCCACAGAGGCTCTGGTCACAAAGCGATAGATCATCACCTTCTTGTTCTGCCCGATGCGGTGAGCTCTGCTGAACGCCTGTGGGCAGAGAACTGAGCTGGGGGAGGCAGCACCACGTCAGGCCAAATCCCACCACCCTGCAACCAGCATGTCCTCACACCTAGGACCCAGGGATAGGGAAGGCTGGCATAAACAGATGGCAAGAGAGGACGTGGCTTTGGAGAGGACCTTCTCCCGGCTGAGGAGCACGGGAAGGACACACATTTCTCTTCATTTTTACATTACTTTCATGGGCTGCTCACCCACTCCAGCTGCCATCCCCCCCACGGTAGTCAGTGCCAGCTAGAGTCCACCCCAGGCTTTTGGAAACACAAGTGGAAGCTCCCCAGCAGAGGAGGGGGCCCTCGGTTGTGAACAAGCAGAAGAAAAGAGGAAGCCCATGGAAAAGAGTTGATCTGCCAGGTCTCTTCTGGGCTGCATCCAGGCCACAGTGAGGCTTGGTGGGGGCTGCTGGGCAGAAACACTCCCCAAAAACACAGCAGAATGTGTGTGCAGATGTAGGGAGGTGACCAGCCTCCCAGTGCAGGGTGTGAAAAGAGTGCAGAGACACAGAGCTACATACTACATGGGAAGGAAAAGTCAGAAACCTGGATGTCATTGTGGGGATTCCAGTCAGAATCGTAAATAATGACTGTGTCGGCTGTAGCAAGGTTTATGCCCAGACCACCAGCACGGGTAGAGAGGAGAAAGCAGAACTGCTGAGCACCAGGAGCTGAGAAAGACAAACCCAGAGGTGACAAAGAGTGAGAGGGAATGCAGCACAGCTTAGGTGGAAAGGTGAAGAACCGTGCTTTGGGGATACAGCAGCAGGAACTATCAGTCTAAGCCAACAAGCAGTGGGCAGGGAAGACAAGGAGTGAAAACTCAATCCTGCATAGGAGGTACTGGAGGAGACACAGCCCCAGAGCAGAGGGGGAAGCTCCATCACCTACCGAGGCCTTGGAGGGGAAGGCAGGAGCCCCTCAACCCACACTGCCACACTGGGGACTCGCTGTGGGACACGGCTCAAGGGTGTAAAGATGAGGGAGGAGCAGCCCTCACTGTGCCCTGGGCATCAGGACCCACTGCATGCAGCACACAGCCAGACAGGCAACACCCCCCCTGCCCTCCCCTCAGCCAGGCCTGTACCATTAAACCTGTCGATGGCTTCCTGGCGCAGGCCACCCGTGATGCCCCCATCAATCCGCTCATACTTGTAGCCTTCATACTCCAGGAAATCCTCCAGCAGGTCCAGCATCTTTGTCATCTGCAAGGAAAGGAGATCATGGAACCAGTGGCTCCACATTGGGCCATGTGGCTCTCCTTGTCCCCCAGTGTTCCCTGGGGATCTGCCACTACCCAAAGGACAAAGTGGTGGCACTGCCAGCAGCCAATACTGGTGTTCCTACCACAAAATTCTCATAGAGAACAAAAAAGGTATGTTTTTAAAATGTATTTATTATCACTCCTTCCCTACACTCACCTGAGAGAAGATCAGAACTCTGTGACCCCCATCCCGTAACTTCTTCAGCATCTTTTGGAGCAGCATCAGTTTCCCAGAAGATTTGACCAAAGAATTCCCATCATAGGATCCATTGGGAAGAACTGGGGCCTCCTGCAAAGGCGTCCTGGTTAGCCTCTTTAAGGAGAACACTCTTCACAGAGAAACTCACACACATTCCCAAAACAAAACTGGTGTCTGAAACCACTTGTATGGAAATCCATACTGTCAACCAGAGCAGGGCCACAGGAACAGCCCTCCCATGGCTGACACACAATATTCTGCCCCAGGGTGCAAACCCACTGACATACCACAGCTGCCACAGGAAAGAGGTACGGGTGGTTACAGCACTTCTTCAGGTCCATCATGATGTTGAGCAGTGAGACCTGGTTCCCACCACCCTTTGAGTTCAGGGCTTCAAAATTCCTCGTCAGTATGAACTTGTAGTATTTCCTGCAGGAGCAGGGATGGGACACCCAGGTTAATTCAGGACAGGGATGAATAGGAGAGCATCAATTAAACCCCTCATGTCACTGCAGCCTCAAAAGGGACATTTGGACACCTCTAAAAGCAACAGTTCAGCACCTTCAGCCTGGGGCCAGGTTTATTCGATTGCTCTGTGGACACCAGAGTCCCTGTAAGCAGAATGGCCCTAGGGACAGAGCAGTCAGGAACACTCCCTGAACGTGAAGCCTTCCCCACCACATGGTGTCTGTGACCTGGGGAGCCCTCAACATCCCCCAGAGGCTGCAGATGAGGGGGTTGAAGCCAGTTACCCCCCAGTGCTGCACTGGAGTCACTCACTTCTGCATCTGGCTCAGCTCCACCCGCACAATGAGCTCTGTCTTGGCTGGCATGTTCTTGAAGACATCGGCCTTGAGCCGCCGCAGCATGTGGGGACCCAGCAGGTCATGGAGCTTCTTGATTTGGTCCTCCTTGGAGATGTCTGCAAACTCCTCAAGGAAGCCCTCCAGGTTGCTGTAAAGGCAGCCAGAATCAGACTGTGCTGAGGGGGACACACCAGAGCACAGACATCTGCTGCTTTGCTTGCGCTAACACCGGGTCAGAACAAGTTCCAGCCCCTTGGAGAGAGGCAGGATCCAGCTCTTCACTTCCAAATCCTAGGCAACAGCTACCCACAGGGCCCAGAGGTCCCCAGGAATAAATATGGGGTTCCACAAACTGCGTGTGGCTGCTGTGACAACCCATGGGGTGACACCGCCTGCTGGCACAGAACTGGACCCTGCAGCCCCAGAGAGCTGGAAAACCTCTGCCAGCCACCCTACCACCAGGTCTCCACTGCCCTCCCTCCCCGGGGGATGAACTACTGCAACTCACTTAAACCTCTCAGGAGTCAGGAAATTGAGGAGGTGGAAGAGCTCTTCCAAGTTGTTCTGGAGTGGAGTACCAGTGAGCAGCAGCTTGTAATCAATCTTGTAGACATTCAATACTCTAAAGAACTGGGAAAAGAGAAGAGGTTAAGTGAGAAGAGCTGGGAGGAGGTGGTCCCCCTACTCATGGGGGACTGGGCAGGCTGTGCACACGCAGGCTCCACAGTGACCTGTCCTCCCCACCAGCATGCAGAATGGGGCCAGGCTGCTCCCTCCTCCACCACTGAAGGAATTGTAATGCCAGAGGACATTAAACAGAGCTAATCCATTAAACTGCAGGTTCAAACAGAGCCTGTGGAAGGTGAGGACAACCTCTGGCTCCCAGGGAGATCAGAGCAGCAGACCCCCCTGTGCTAGGATGTGGTATTTTTGCAGCACCAGTTACATCACTGAAATCCCTCCCAAAGGCTTGACACCTACTTTGGACTGGTTGTTCTTCAGCCTGTGTGCTTCATCCACCACCAGGCAGGCCCACTCGATGGAGCCCAGCACTGCCTGGTCAATGGTGATCAGCTCGTAGGAGGTGAGCAGCACATGGAACTTGATCTGAGCTTCCTTCTGAAGGAGCAGAGGGAGAGAAAAGCCCAAGTAAGTGAGCGGGGAGCAGGACAGCTTCCACCTTTGCTGCTGGTGCTGTGACCCACAGAGAAACAGGGTTGCTGCCTGCACCACACTGCCCAGCACCAGCAGCAGGGCCAGGGTGTACCAAGCAATAACTAGAGAAACAGAAAAGGATCTGCCAGGAAGCTTTGAAGCTCATTGCAGATCTCCTGGACTTGTCAACAGTGCCAGCCTCCCTCTTTGGGATCTGACCAACTTCCCTCTCCAGGACCAATTCTTTTCCTTCCCTTTCTTACTGATGGTTGAATACTGGGCAGGGCACAGACTCTGCTCCCACCTTCATGCGGAAGACCTTCTTTCCACTCCTGATGGCATTGTCTTCAAAAGAAAACTCATTTTCCCGGATGACCGACCGGCTTTCTTTGTCCCCCGTGTAGGTCACGACGTAGAAGTCGGGTGCCCACATCTCAAACTCACGTTCCCAGTTGATGATGGTGGAGAGAGGAGCACTGACCAGATATGGCCCTTTTGAGTGTCCCTGCCAAGGAGAAAAAGCCCAAAGCTGTTCTCCCTGTAACTGAGAAGCTCTTGGCCACCTCGGGGAGAGCTGGATGCCCTGCTCACCTCCTTGTACAAGGAATACAAGAATACAATAGTCTGCACAGTCTTCCCCAGCCCCATCTCGTCAGCCAGGATTGTATCTGTCCCCTGGGCCCAGGAAAACCTCAGCCAGTTCAGCCCTTCCAGCTGGTAGGGATGGAGTGTGCCTCCCGTGGCATCGATGTACCACGGCTGCTTGTCAAACTTCACTGTAGGCTGAAGAGAGAGAAACAGGAGGCAAAGCAGTGAGACTCAACCCCTGCTTCTTCCTCTGCAGCCAGACACATCCCTCTTGAGCCCTGACACACTAAATAACCACCAGAGAGTCACAGACACAGTCCCCACACAGCACAGCCCCAGGCTCCACCCAGCAAAGCTACTAAGAGCTTCAAATGAAAAAAAACAACAAACCAAAAATCCAAAACCAGAATGAACTAGAGGAGAAAACCTAATGGGTTGGGAGGACAAACCTCCCTCCTCTCTGGGCTCATATTGCTGCACTGCTCCCCCCACTCCTACTCACATCCACCAGAGGTGTCTCTGGAGGCTTTTCCAGCTTCTCCTCTTTCAGCTTTTTCCCCTTCTTGTTTAACTTCTTCAGAGGGCGTGTGTCCTCCCCCAGCATCAGCTCCCTGCAACAGCCAGGGCACACCAGGACAGAGCAGGTGGTCATTTCTGTCCCTGTCCCCAAGTGACAGAGATGCATCACAGACTCCACTGCTTCTCCCTACAGCAGCTCCTCTGACCCCAAAAGCACAGGAGTGATTGTGGTGGATCTTCCCCTCCCAACAGTCCACAAAACGTCACCCACAGCGAAGAGCAATCTCATCAGAACATGGTACTTTGATAGGCAGCAGCACATGGAGCTGCTTTGCAGAACAGTGAGACCATCACTAGGACCATGGTGATGACCATCACTGTCTGGCTCATACCTGTGGTTCCAGTAGAGGAGTTTGAGGTTTTCATAGTAGGGGATGTCTATCTCATCAATCTCCCAGGTGCACTGGTCGTAGGGCAGGTCTTTCCACTTGATCAGGTAGTGAATGTCTCCCTTTTTATCAAAGCTGTAACATGAGGCAGGAATAGCCCATCAGGGAAGCAGCACTCAACCCCAGCAAGCAGCTGGCCAGAACCTGCCCCAGCAGAAGTGAGTGCTTCACCCTCTGCTTCCACCCACAGCCCACGACAACCAAGCAGAGGCAGGAGAATGCAAGGAAAGTATCAACACTTCCCAGCAGAAACATCTGTGAACCTGCTGTATGTGTTTGGTCATGGGGATGCAAAGGCTCCCCCAGTCCACTGAACAACCTCATGCTCTGGTTATACCCAATGAGATGAACACCAGCACCTGCTGCTGCTCTCTGTAGCCTTGCTTACACTAAAAAATTATGGAGAAAAATCCCAGGCCTGGGTGGGAGAGTTCAGCTGATCATAGCAACCTATAGCAGGCAGTCCCAGCTGTCCACACAAGACAGAAAAATCTGGGAGCACAGATCTGCAGCTCAAACCTCCATCCACAGAATTCGCAGGGTCCTGAGAGCATGGACCCACAGAGCAACCCTTCATCCTCTCGCAGGCTACTGGGCAGTCCCCAGACCTTCTTGTCCCCTCCCCAGGTTGTGACGGCGTTGCTCAGCACCACCCCAGCACACATCTCTCCCTCTCCCTGGCCCAGCAGGTGGGTGCTCACCTGTGGTTGAGGATGCGGTGGATCATCATCCACTCAGGCTTGATGCCGTAGCGGTAGAAGCGCTCCTCCATCTTGGCGTACTGCGGGTCTTTGTTCTTCCGTTTCTCCCTCTGGCTCTCCTCATCCCCAGAGCCGTAGTCGAAGGCCGGCGGCTCGTCCATGTCGTTCTTCCGTTGGTAGTTGCGGAACATCACGGTGTGGTAGAGCTCCAGCTGCAGCAGGAGGGAGGGGAGCTCAGCCGTGGGCCAGAACAGGGCAGCACCGCGCCGCCGAGAACCCCGCGCAGGCTCACCTGCAGCTCCTTGACCCAGGAGCAGTGCCAGTAGGACAGCCCGGCCCACTTGACGAAGAACTCGCGCTCCGGGATCCCCTCCAGCACCTTGGGTGGGGGCAGAGGCAGCTCCGTCTCCGGGGTGGGCAGCGCCGGGGGTGGTGGGGGCTCCCGCCAGGCCCAGTGCAGGATGCGTTGGACTTTGCCCTTCAGGGGAGGGCACTGGGGAGAGAGGAGCAGAGGGGGCAGATGAGTCCCTGGCAGGAGGCAGGATGAGGACCAGGGCTCCAGCACCAAAAGCTCCTGCCGGAGGGTAAGCCCAGCTTTTCTCTCTCCAGAAGGACCAGGGAAGTCTGCTCCGGGAAGCTCACTCTAGAGAGACCATGGATCCACCCCTGGGCGTGGGAGCCAAGTGTCGCAAATAGAGTGACCTGTACAGTCCCCCACCTTGCCTACACCCAGCTCACCCCACAAACTCCCCGAGGGGGTGGGTCTGGCAGGCCAAAAAAGGCCCTGGAGACTTGACATCCCAGCAGGAGACAGGCAGGGAAGCTGGCAGCAATCCCCATGGGGACACGGCACAGGTGGAAGAGCCTCCTAGAGCCCCCACAATGCTCATTCAGGGAGGGGGCAACACATGGGGAAGGGGTGTGGGGGAGAGTGGTGCTGGGCAGACCCTCTCCTAGGCTGGGAGGGCACAGGGCTGGGCCAGGCTGGTGACACTCACTGTGCAGCGTGGGCAGAGCCATTCCCCATTTGGGATCTCGGGCAGCGGTGGGTTGAGGCAGTGGAGGTGGTAGGAGGAGGGACAGGTATCACAGCAGAGCAGCTCCCCCCCATCCTTACAGACCCGGCAGAATTCCATGTGGTCATCCTCCTCCTCCTCTTCCTCACCGCCTTCCTCTTCCTCCTCATCCTCCTCCTTTGGCTCCCACTGGATTCCCTCCTTCTCCTGAGGAGGCACAGCCAGTGTAACACTGAGGGTCTCCGCCACCCTCTGCCCACCCCCCCACATCCTAACCCCACTCACGCAGTGGGGGCAGCTCCACTTGCCCTCGGGGGCCTTCTCCATCTCGGGGTCCAGGCAGACCAGGTGATAGGCACGGGGACAGGTGTCACAGAGGATGATCTCCCCGCCCTGCTGGCACACCTCGCAGTAGTCCTGGTGGTCCGTCTCATAGCCATCCCCTTCCTCGACTGCAAGCAAGGGACAGGGCACAGTCAGAGGGCCAGCAGAACCACTGGCTCTCCCAGAAGGCAACGAGACATTTGTTCCTCTACAGTACAAGCTAAGGAAACAAGGACTGTGTTTTGACTGGGACCCCTCCTGTCATGTCCCCCTACCTCTCTGTCCCTCAGCACCACAGTTCATCTTTGCACACAGCATCATCATCTCACCTCTGTCTCTCTTTCTCTCTCCACACTGTATCATCCTTTGGTTCCTTCAGGCTCTCAATGGAGAATGCCAGAACCTGGAGAGGTTGCAAGGGAGGCCAGTCAGAGAAACCTCCCCAGGTACCAGCGCCACCAGCTGCAAACGCACCATGCAAGGGTGACACGGCCGAGGAGGAGGAGGAGGAGGGAGGAGGGACTTCTCTCCTGGGACTACTCTGCTCTTCTTGGGTGATCACTGGCGCAGAGGCAGAAGCTCTCTCCCCTCAGTGCAGATGGGACCAGGAAGAGGGGGACAAGGCCTTGTGAGCACCCAAACAGCTTCCCTCAATTCCCAGCTCTGCCACAAACTCCCAGCACACACCTCTGACCTCCTGCTCCTCCAGGAGCTACCTGTCTCAAGTACAAGGGCCCCTACAGCACCACGCCAGAGAAGAAGCCATTCCCTTCAGATGGAGCCACGGGGCAGCCCTGCCTCACCAACCAGCATCACACCCTGACAGCCCCAGCTCAGAGCTGCCCCTCTGCTGCTCAGAGGAAACACCCCTCAGGACAGGGCTGGATCTGAAGTATCTCATCCCAAACAAGGACCTGAGGTAGGAATGAGACACCACTAGGCCCCAGCAGCATCCGTCAGCACAGGGCTGGGGCATCTTGGGGCAGGGGGCTGCTCTCCATGGGGACAGAGGTGCCATGCCACAGAACGCACCCACAGCCCCCCCACGAGGGAGGGGACGCAGGCACACGCACACCAACGCGGCCACACAGCCACTGCAGACCCCAACAGACCCTCCCCACTGCTGCCCACGTGCTTCCTCCTCCAGCACGGCTACCACAGACCTTCACCTACTGCTGCCTGAACACAGCCCCATGCAGACAAAAGCCCTGATCTGCCCACATCCTGCCCTGCTCCACTGGGAGCCTGCCACAAGCCATGCCTCCCCATGGGATGCTCCTCGGAAACTGACTGCCCTGGAAGCCCCACAACCTCTGGAACTTTGATGCTCGAGGACAAACCCTGGCAGGATCACACATGCAGGCAGGGTGCCTGCTGCCCACAGCACAGACAGGGGGCTCAGCACCTCACACCCCACACACACAAGCACAAGCACGTCCTCCCCCACCAAGATGTGGTCTGGAGCTGCCAGGGAAAGCACCAGATGAAGAAAGAAATCCCAAGAGAACAGGAACAGAGTACGAAGGATGGCCTACTCCTCTTTTTCTTTCTCCTCCTCTTCCCTTTCTTCCCCAGGCCAGCTGAGCACTCGGAGCGCATGGAGGAGCTGTTGATGCTGGCGCTGTCGAAGTCGGATTCCTCCCGTTCCTCCTCTTCACTCTGCAGGGGGGAAACCAAAGCACATACAGTCCAGGCACCCACATCCTAGCTGAGGTTTCCCCAGCAGCTGCGATCCTCTCCAGCACCTACATAGCCCCGTGCAGCTGGCTGGGCACATCTGGAAAGGCTCAGCACTCCACAGGCATCATCCAGCTGCACCCCACTGCTGCTGTGACAGCATTATCCAGGGTACAAAGCCCTGAAACAGAGACAGTGTGGAGGGGACATGTCCTGATTTGCAGACTATTAATTGGGTGCTCAGCGCTGCAGCAGCAAGCCTAAGCTCTTTGTAACCCTCAGGAAGATGAATAAACAAATCTAGGGGGCACCCAGAGACAGGAAGAATTTTTCTGTGACTGAAAAAAAGCAGCAGCAAATGGCTGCCTCACGCTGCTCCTTTGCTTCAGCTTCTGCTGCATAAAGGAACTTAGAAACAGGTTGAGTTTTGTGAAGTGGGGAGGCAATGAGCTCCAGTAAGGCTGAACTAATGGGATTTTGATCAATATTATCAAGACTGACAAGAGTTCCGCCCCTGTTCAATAGTTATTTAGGAGATGTATTCCTTAAGACACTCGGCTGTTTTTCAAATCATGCCTGAACACCCATGTGGTGACAAGAGCACAGCACAGAAGCAGGAGGCTCCAGCCCCCCCCAGGCTGTGCTGTGGGATCACAGATGCCCAGCTACGCTAACGTAATTAAAGCATTCAATAATTCTCTTTGACATACAGCTCAGCTGCAAAGCCAGCCCTACAAAATCCCTTTGCCAACGCGCTCTGGAATGGCGGCACGACCAGCCCTGCCACTGGAAGGAAAGGGATGAATGGATGTTCTGATGGAACCTTACAGGGGGACACGAGTGTGGCTGTGATCCCCCTACACCTGCCAGGGGAGGGCTTGTCCCAGCATTCCCCGCAGGGCACAGCAAACACTCACAGAGGAGCCCTTTTTCCTTTTGCTGGGGATTCCTCCAAACCGGAATTTCAAGCCTGCCATTTTCTTCCCCTTCCCCTTTTTCTTTCCGTCTTTGGAACCCTTGATTTTCTTCCGCACGCCTGGACCTGGAGAAACAGAAGGTTTTTTTGGTACCCTACAAAGAGCTGTCCCCCAGTGCCCCCAGCCCTAGGACAGAGAGAGAATTTGGGATGCCCAAGGGTGCAGTTTCATCCAACCAGACCCACTCTGCCAGCGCTCCTCTGCCCTAGCCCTGCCACCCTACAGATCCTCTCCACCTCTGCCAGCCTGAATATGGGGCTGGCCAGCTCTGCCAGCAAGACCAGCCCCTCAGCTCAGCCCTCTGCAGATGGCACCCACCCTTCCCCTCCTTGGTTTTTGCCTTCCTGACGACAGTGGGCATGGCAGGCTGCTGGGGGCTGGCAGCGAGTGGCGGTGCCACCGTCACCATCTCCACAGCTGCAGCAATGGCCGCTGCTGCCGCCGCTGCCGAGCTGCCCTTGAAGGGGTTGTTGGCACTGAACTCTCGCCACTTGGCACCCAGCACAGTCATCATCTTGGACATGGGGATCTTGGGGTTCTTCTTGGCAATCAGAGGCCTGCAGGGCAGGGGAGAGAAAAAAAAAACAATGCGTAAACCTGAACGCTTCACTGCTCCTCCTGTGCCCAGCCCAAAGAGCTCAGAGCAGGCTGGCACCACTGGGAAGGCAGCAGCATCCAGAGCTTTCTTAAACAAACACATCTACAAAAAGGGGCGTCTCAACTCCCAAGGCACACCCGTTGTGTTTTGAATGGCCCGAAGGACAAGGAAAAATCGTTATTGTTCCTGTTTTTCTCATTAAACTTGTCAAATAGGCACACACAAAAAATGGGATTATGGAAAGGGAAAGAAGACAAAAATGCTTCAGCTACTTTCCAGTCAATGCTGCAATTAAGTTGAAGTCCTGAGAACCATTTCCAGAAGCAGCAAGGAGCTTGCAATGCAGCTCACAACCTCACACACTTGACAGAGCAACACCCAAACCTCAACCTCCAAGGCCCCATCCAGACCTACAGCTTCCTACCTGAGGAACTGGCTGAAAGCCTTGTAATTAGTCAGAGTGTGATAATCTTCTTCTGAGAAAATGTAATCTACATCATCGAGGCCCCACTCCTCCATCAGCTGGGATGAGCTCTTGGGCTCCTGTAGATATACAGAGATATTTACAGAATTTTACCATTAGTGTAACTGATTGTGAATCTGCAGACAAAGCAGCACAAGGCTGGGCCTGTCCTGTGCTATGGCTAGTTAGAAACACATAGAACTGTTTCTGCAATTTAAAAAGCAGAAGATGCACAAGTGCTTAATGAACTACTGCTTCACATAGTTCCAAGAAGGAAATTAACATGGCACCAGCTTGAGGTAAAGGAATCTTTGATACCTTTAGACCCCCATCCTCATTGTCATCCTCCTCTTCATCTTTCTTCTTCCGTTTTGGCTTTTTCTCCTTCTTGTCCTTCAGTTTCTTCTTTTTCTTTTTGTTGGGAGAATAGTCACTGCCTTCACTCTCCGATTTCTCCTCGATCTCCTCTTCATTATCTGACATTTCATCATTGCTCCCCTAAAACAAAAAGTGATGGTGAAGAACAAGCAGGGCCTATCTCCTCCTCCAGCAAACCCTCCGGCCAGCACCAAGGGACTGCTGTCACCTGCCCCATGCAGGCAGGTCCTGCTCTGCCCCATATTGTCACATGAGACTCTGATACATGACCCCCCATAGCTGGGAGGTCCCAACTGCCAGTGGGCAACATGGGGATGGCAGCTGGAATCTGGTGTGAGCCTGTGACTGCACACAAACAGGGGCACAGCCAACACCACAGGCAGCACCCACTGACACCCCTGGGTCTCCCCCCAAAACCATCCCCTACCCCCCCCCCCCCAGCTCCAGCTCAGCAGCCATTCGACAAGCCCAGCCTTTCCCTTGAAGGGGTTACAAGCAGTAATAATTTGGCACGGAAGGGTTGGTTGCCATGGTAACTGCTGCAGTACAGGGTGAAATTCCCCCTCTCTGTTCCCATCTCTGACGAGGACCCTCATCTCCCTGCATCGAGGCTCACACCGCAGCCTGGTTATTCTACGCAGATTTTTCCAGCCTTGCTGCAGACAGAAGGAGCTCCACTGCTCCACTGCAGCTGGCACAGGCTGCTCCCAGCAGCACCACAGCCCCACACCAACCACAAAACCATTGGGCCTGCGGGGGGTCCATCAGTCGTGGCCCCACACTGCCAGCTTCACTGCAACCTTCCTCTACCAGGGGGAGAACCCGCTCACCCCCAAGACCCTGGAGAAGGAGGTTCAGAAAAGGAAGCCCCATTCACAGCCCCCCATATCTTCTCCCCTCACCCCAAAGGCCACTGCTCCTGCCTACCAACAGCTACAGCACCAGCTTCTCGTCCCAGGCAGAACCAAGGGTGATTAACACTGGCTGCAAAAGGAATTAGTTAAAAAAAAAAAACACTCAATGTTCACCCTGTTCTTTTCTCCCCAGCCCCAGGAAGGCAGCAGTCACACTCAGCATGTTGCTGCTGGACTTGCTCACAGAAAATAAACAGAAGTAAAAATACCTAGAAAAGCGGCATAGGACAAAAATGTGTACATGAAAGGACAAGGTACAGGGAGGCAGAAGGCCTGAGAGACTCCATGTGGCATCTTCAGAAAGAGAAGAACATCACCACGGCTATGAAGGAGAAAAGCTTCTTCAGGGCAATGACTTCTGTGGAAGGCTGGCAGGTTACAGGGTGCAGGATGGAACCAGCTGTCAATCAGCAGCTCATCACACTCCCATCAGCAGCAAAAGTACTTCAGTGTGCTGCTTCATCCAGCCAATTTGTTCTTACAAACCCCATGGGAAGCAGCTGGAGGAGTTCAGCACCAGCCAGCCCCATGCTGGCAAGGGAAGGGGTGGGGATGCATCCAGTTGTGCTGCATGAGGGATTTCTCTCCACAGCATCCCTGGGCAAGGAAGGGGCTGGACACACCAGGAGCCTCTGGGATGAAGCAGAACTGCTCTTGCCCTGGTTTTGTCACCACTCATGGCCAAGAGAGCATCTACCTACCCAGTGAGTTTAAGAACTCCCTCTCCACCCATAAGCCTCCCAGAGGTGCCTCCAGCAGCCCCCAACCCAGCCTGAGACCCCTGCAGTCTCACCTCCTTCTTCCTCCTCTTGATTTTGGCAGTCTTGCCATCTTTCAGCTTCTTGGATTTCTTTTTTTTCTGCACGGCCACTTGCTCTTCTGCAAAAAACTCATCCAGGCCTTCCAGCACCCCATCATCTTCTTCTGGGGACAAAAGGGACAGCTCGCAGGGAAGGAGCACACAGGCACACCAGGGTTATCCTCCCGGCAGCATCAGGCTGCGAGATCGGGAGCTCGGACACCTCTCCCGGAGACCCCCGGGCGGCAGCCGAGCCCCCGTTGCCCCTCCGAGGAACCCGGGCGGTGTGCCGGGGGTGGAGGCACAGAGACCCTGCCCGGTCCGGGTCCACCAGTAACCCGGGAACATTTGGGCTTTTACCGTTCGGATCTCCGAGAAACGGGAGCTCAGCCCGCCCCGCAGGGATCACGGCCCCGCCCGCAGGGAAGAGGTTCCGGAGCTGCCCCCGCAGGTAACCGGCTCCCGGGAGCACGGGGATGGGCCGGCACCATGGAAAGTCCTTTTTACCGATTACCAGAGCCTCCCGAGGGGGACCCGCAGCCGAGAGGACACGAGAAGGAGCCCCGTGGGCTGCCGGACCCGGTTCCCGCTCCTAAACACACCCCCTGCGCCGGTACCGCCCGAGATAACGGGGAGCAGCGCCCAGCCGAGCTCGGGTGGTGCCAAGCCGCCAGCACCCGCCTCCCCACCTACCGGACACGTCCTCCTCGTTCTCTGCCTCGTCCAGCAGCTCCCGGCCGGCCGCCGGTCCCCGCATAGCGGGCGGCGGCAGCGAGCGGCCCCCCCCGCGCTCCCGACCGGCGGGAGCGCCCGCTCCGCTCCAAAATGGCGACGGCCACGCCCCCTCTGGCCACGCCCTTATATCCTCTCAATGGAGCTGGCCACGCCCTCTCCCCACATAAGCCCCGCCCCTCTGTGCCTCTGGCCCCGCCCCTCCGCCAGGCACTCCCCGAATACCCTCGAAAAAACCCAAAAAGCGCCGAATCCCCCCGGATCCGCTGCAGCCGCCCACGGGGTATGAACAACTCTCTCCACCGTTTATTCCAGAAAAGCAAAACTGTACAAAATGGCGGCCCCGCTGCTCAATCCTCCTCTTCCTCCTCCTCCTCGTCCTGGTTGATCTGGAAATAACGCAGCTCGTAGCTCTCCTTGCTGTTGGCCACCACGCGCAGCCAGTCCCGAAGGTTGTTTTTCTTCAGGTACTTCTTGGTCAGGTACTTCAGGTACCTACAAGGGGGAGTAAGGTTGAGAGTGGGTCTGCACCCCCCCCCGTGGCACTTTGGAAACCCAAGGCCCCATTGTTGGGTCTCCCACCTCCACGAGAGCAACATCTCACCAGGGACCACCAACAACATCTCACCAGGGACCCCTATCTGAAGCTTCAACCACACGCTGTGTTTCCACACCACTACCAGACTTGGCAGCAACAGAGATGACAACCAGGTGACGTGTGTGGCACTGCCCCAACACCCACAGCCCTCTCTGCTGTGCCCAAAACCACATCCCGCAAAGCCGGATGACGTCTCAAAAAGCAGGAGCCCACTGGGACAGGGGGTGGAAGAGCCTGGCCGTGGATGAACCCCCAGCACCCTCAAAGCTTCATGTCCTCCCTGGCCACCCACTCCACTGGCATTCCCTGACAGAATACCAACCACAAATCCTCTCGAAGACACCCCACAATGGTGACCGGTGCTGCCACGCCACCTCACCTCTTGGAGAACGGGACCTCTGATGTGACCGTGATCTTGCTCTTGCTCCTCTCGATGGTCACCACACCCCCACCCAGGTTCCCTGCTTTTCCATTCACCTTGATCCTTTCCTGCAGGAACTGCTCCTAAGAGAGGAACACCAACACTCAGACAGGGCCACTGCTTCCCACCAGACAAGGGCTCCTTGTGCCCCACGTGCCAGCGCTGTGCCCGAGCCGGGGGAGAGAGCAGTGCTGCCCGTCGGGGGGAGCAGAGAAATGCCCCTTCCTGCCAGGCACGAGGCTGAGCCTGCCAGCACCTTCCACAGATAATCCTGCCAGCTCAAACCGGCCCGTTCAGACCGAGGTGTGAGGTTCTCAGGCACAAAAGCACCAGGTTAGCGTTGCGGGGATGCGTTCCCTGATAGAACAGAGAGGGTCAGGATCCCTCTGAGGACTCCTCAGCCACAGCCCCACACAGTCTGAATGAAACTGGGCTCACCGGAGCACTCTGCGTGTGGAACACTCACCCCAGGAAGGGCAAACACTGACGCTGGCAGGCGGGAGAATTCGTTTAACTACAAAGTGTTTAAAAGCAGAGGTCTGCTCACCACCAGCAGCACAGGGACTCCCTTTGTCTGGGGACTGTTTCTCAGCTCTGCACTTTTACGCTATGCTGTGCTGGAGGCAGAAACGGAGCGAGGGGTCTGCCCAGCGGGAACGGGGGGACAGCCCCCCCCCCCAGAAAACCAGAAACATCTCCCCGGTGCGTCGGGAAGCCCCGCACTCACAAAATTGGCGGCGTCCATGATGCCATCCTCCACCGGGTGGGTGCAGTCCAGGGTGAACTTCAACACCTGCTTCTTTTTTTTGCCACCTTTCACTGCTGGCTTCTTCTGCAGCGGAAAGGGGGGGGGGGGAAGAAAGAGGCGTGAGGGAGGGGCTGCGGGCAACGGGCCGGGGGCGGCGGGGAGAAAGGAGGGGGCCAGACCGAGCTGAGAGCCGTCGAGGGGATAACGGGACCGGGCTGGGGGAGGGGAGAAGCCTGGGACAGGATTGGAGCTGGGGGCGGGGGGAGTGGGTGGGAACCTGAGCGAGCTCCGGGCTGGGGGGAAGGGGACCGGACCGGAACCCGGGCTTTGGGGGGAGGAGGAAGGGGCCCGATCCAGGAAACGTCCCCGAAAACAGCGAAGGGAGGGAAGGGTCCCGAGGGGTCACCCGGTCCCACGGCGGGCTGAGCCCCGAGGCGGCCCATCCCCAGGCCCATCCCGCGCCCCAGGCCCACGCGGCGGACCAGAGCGGGCCCGGCGGCACCGGAATGGAAAGCACCGGAGGGGAAAGGGCCGGTCCGGGCGGTGCGGAAGGGTGGGGTGTCGGGGGATCCCCGTGCGGGGCCGGGAGGCGCGGGCCGGTCCCGGAGAGACTCACGGCGGGCGCCATGGCGGCGGCGCGGAGCGGCCAGAAGGGAGGGGCGGGGCGCGCGCATGCGCCGGGGCGGGACCGGGGCGGTCCTGCGCACGCGCCGCCCGGTGCTTCCCCCCCCCTCCGCCATCCCGAGCCGCGTGCCCCCTGCAGGCAGCGCCATCCGATCGCCGAGAGCAGGATGGGCCCGGGCGGAGAGCGATCCGTGATGCCTGGAGGAGGCGGGGAAGGGGGTTGCGGGGGATGCGGGATCGGTGTCGGTGTCGGTACCGGTCCAGCAGGGATGGGGGGGGCGGGATCTCGCTGGAGCCCCCCTGGAGCGCGGTGCTGCCCACGGGGTGGCTCCCACGCCCCCCTCCCACACCCGCCCCAGGTGCCTCTCTGCTAATGGGTGCGGATGCCCCCGCACACGGTGACATCCCGGGAGCGTCCCCGCATCTCTGGGGACATCTCCCGGGCGCACAGATGCCGGTGTCCCCAGAGCCCCGCGGTGCCATCTCCAGGGCTGTCCCAGCTCCGGGCATGCCGAGCCGTGCAGGGTTATTTTTGGGCAGTGTCACGGTAGTGCCAGGGGCCCCAGTCACGGGGGCGGCCACCCCGGCATCGCCCGCATTCCCGCAGCACACGGGGAGCAGCGGCCCGGCCCCGCACAGCTCCGCACGGCCCATCCGCTGGCTGCAGATCGGGAGAGGTAAAAACCTTAGCGGGGCCACGGTGTCACCCGGGAAGGGGACACCACCCCCCCCCCCCCCAAACACGCGGGGGGCAGCTGCTGCCTCCACTGCCACGCTGCCAGCGAAGGGGACATCCCAGGGCAGGGGACATCTCGCTGCGGGGGATGCACCCTGCTGGGGGACACCCCGTCCTGGAGCACCCACCACCCCCGTTCTGAGGGTCACTGCTACAGGAGATGATCCTTTGCAGGGGACACCCCATCCCGGGGGACAGGGACACCCCATCCTAGAGGATGTGCCACCTGGGGGGACACCCCGCTGCAGGGGACACCCCACACAGCCCCGCATTCTGCAGCACTGGGATAAGGGGTGCATTTGAAGCACTCTCACGCTGCACTGCTCCTAACCTAAAAATAGACAGCAGCTCGTGGGCCCCAGGGCAGGATTCATCCTTTCCGTGGTGCTCACCTGAAGCAGAGCTTTGTGGGGACCCCTGGCACGGGGGTGAAGTGGGGCACCGGGGGGGGGGGGGGTGTCTGTTCTCTACCCTGCAGATGTCCGGAGGCATCTTCTCCCCGCTGGGGACCTGCTCGGAGCTGGAGAAGGCCAACTGCCACCCGCTGGTGTGCCTGCTCTGCCAGGAGCCCTACCAGCACCCTTGCCTGCTCGACTGCTACCACAACTTCTGCGCCAGCTGCTTGCGGGGCCGCGCCAGTGACGGTCGCCTGCGCTGCCCTCTCTGTGGGTGAGGGATGGATCCTGCCCGGGGGACACGTAGGGACCAGGGCAGGACACACAGCCAGCAGCCTCACAGAGCACTGTACCCTCTGTCCCCAGAGCTGCCCTCACCTGCCCTGGGTGGGCATCCCCATCCACAACCTCTCCCCTCCCGTCTCCCCAGGCACCCCTCGGTGCTAAGGGGGGGCACGGGGCTGCCCCCCGTGGACAGGCTCCTGCAGTTCCTGGTGGACAGCTCGGCTGATGGCGAGGAGGACGTGCACTGCGCCAACTGCGACCGGTGCTGTGCCAAGGCGGTGAGTGCTGTGGGGTAGGCAGGGGACCCCCGCTGGGGCCGTGGCTGCCACCAGCCCTGCTTTGCCCACACAGGAGCTGGACACCATGTACTTCTGCAACACCTGTGGGCAGCCCCTCTGTGCCCCGTGCCGCGAGGAGACCCACCGAGCGAAGATGTTTGCCCGCCACGAGATTGTCTCCCTCTCCAAACGCACCAAGGACATCCACAAGAAGTGCCGTGAGTGCCATGCCGTGCCATGCTGCACCACACCATGCCATGCTGCACCATCCTTTGCCGTTCTGCCTAATGTCCCTATCCCTTGCAGCACTGCATGAGGAGCCCTACATCATGTTCTCCACTGAGAAGAAGTCCATGCTCTGCATCAACTGCTTCAGGGACATGCAGGGGTGAGCAGCCGTGGCCCCGCGCCTGCCCGGTGCCCCGTGCCGTACCGTGACACTCGTGCCCACAGGGAGAGCCGGGCACACTGCATTGACATCGAGACGGCGTACATGCAGGGCTGCCAGCGGCTGGACCAGGCAGTGATGGTGAGCAGGGGGTGGGCTCTGGCGTGAACACGGGGCACAGTGCTGCCTGCAGTGCTGCAGCTGCCCCTCTGCCCCTGGTCAGGCCGTGAAGGAGCTGCAGACCTCCACACGTGAGGCCATCGTCCTGCTCAAGGCCATGATTGAGGAGGTGCGGAACAGTGCCAGTGAGGAGGAGGCAGCCATCAACTCCCTCTTCAGCCGTATGCAGGTGTGAACATTCACCCCCTCATCACACCCAGCTCCCAGGGGTGGCTGATGCTTGGGCAGGGCAGGGTTGGGGCTGCAGGAGGGCACCAAGGTGGCCGTGCTGTTTGCAGGAGCAGCTCTCTGAAAGGAAAAAGGCACTTCTGAAAGCTGTGCAGAGGTGAGGAGCCATGGGCTGAGCCCTCTTTCAGGGGTGTCCCCTCCCTCCTGGGATGTGTTGGGGTGCCCTGGGGCTCCCCAGGTTCACCAAGGGCTGTGCCTTTGCCCTGCTCTGCTGCAGCCAGCACGAGGAGAAGGAGAAGGCATTCAAGGAGCAGCTCGCCCACCTCGCCTCACTGCTGCCCACCCTGCAGGTAGGGCTCTGGGCAGGGGACAGGCTGCCACAGTCCCCTGGATGCCGTCAGTGACTCTTCCTGTACACAGGTCCACCTGGTGACCTGCTCAGCCTTCCTGAGCTCCGCCAACAAAGCTGAGTTCCTGGACCTGGGATATGTGAGTGGTGCTGGCGCTGTGGGGTATCTGGTGCATCCCACCACAGTACCATGGGGTGTCTGGTGCTCCCTGAGGTGGTCTGGGCTCACAGGCAGGGTGCAGACACCCCTCACTGTGCCTCGCTGCTGCTTTTCAGCAACTGATGGAGAGGCTGCAGCGCATCGTCAAGCTGCCACACCGCCTGCGGCCGGCCCAGACCAGCAAGGTAGACCCTACCCTTCCCTGCCACCCCCCTGGGGATGACCCCCGTCCCGCAGCCCCGTACTCACCCCATCTCACCCCCAGATCAACAGCGAGTACCGGGCCGAGTTTGCCCGCTGCCTGGAGCCCCTCCTGATGCTCAGCCCCCGCCGTTCCCTGGTGGGCAGCGCTGGTGGCATCGGTCCCGGCATGGCTGGCACCAACATGTGAGGCGCTGGGATGGCTGCCGGGGTCAGGGTGCACCGTGCCATGCATGCCACCGTGACCCCTCAGCATCCCACCATGCCAAGCTTGCTGCCCTTGAGCCTGTCACCTCGGCAGCGGCACGGGGACAGTGTGGGGCACAGCTGCACTGACAAACGACAGGCACAGGGGCTTCAAGTGACACTTCTGGGAAGCGGGGCTGGCAGTGGAGGGCCCGGGCAAGCTGCACCCCACTGCCTGGCCCCCCAGTGCCATCCCTGGAGGGCTCTGCCTCCACCACCGGGGCCAGCTCCTGCTTGCCCGCACACCCGTGGCGCCACAGCCTCTTTGCCCACCACTATTTTTATCAGAATTTCATGGAAGTTCCCGGCCGTTCCTCGCCCAGGATATATTTAGGCCCATTGATGTCACAGCAGCGCCGGCCCTGCCTGGCGCTCCTGGCTGGAGAGGACAAACGGGCACTGCCACCCCATGGGGACCGACCCTCTCCCGCAGCGTGGTGGCTGAGCTCCCGGGGGCTGCCGGCCCCAGCACAGGCAGGGGGAGTGCGGTGCGGTGCGGTGCGGTGCGGCACGGTAGGAGCAATGGCGGGCGGGGGGCAGTGGGCAGCATAGGGAGGGGGAGAAGAGGGAAGCAGTGCCCACCAAGGAACCAGGAGATGACAACAGCACAGGAGCAAGCTCCATCCTTCCCTGTAGAAACCAGAGCATGCCAAGCTCTGCTCCTGCCTTCTCCCTACCCACAGCTGGTCCTGAAGCTGCGAGAGAACACCCACCAAAACCTCTTGTTTTGAGGTGTTTGTAAGGCACCTCTGATCCTGGGTACTCGGGCAAGGGGAGGCAAGGGGCTGGGGAGGTGAGGCTGAGCCAGTGGTGTGGCTTCTAGCCCTCACAGCCACACCACTGTCCCCATCCTCGTGCAGGCTCCCTGGTGGCCAATGCTCCAAGACCCTGATGGTGCCCAGCTGCCCCCCTGCTGGTGATAAGATGTCCACCAGCCCCATGGTGCGGAAGCCGACGATGCACCGGTACATCAGCACCAAGGTCCTGCTGGCTGAGGGACACGAGACCCCCTTTGCCGAGCACTGCCGCAACTACGAGAACACCTACCGGGTAGGGACAGTGATCCGGGGGGACGGGAGGGGATGAGGGGAGGGAGCTGCTCATGTGGAGGATGCCTCTGGCCCTTGCAGATGCTGCAAACAGAGATCCAAGGCCTGAAGGACCAGGTGCAGGAGCTGCACCGTGACCTCACCAAGCACCACTCGCTTATTAAGACAGAGATCATGAGCGAGATCCTGCAGAAGTCCCTGCAGATGGACGTGCAGATCGCCGCGCACTACTCGGCCGTGGAGATGATGCGCAGCGTCTTCGAGGAGGTAGGGCCCTGTGGTGGGGTCCCCCCACGCTGTGCTGTGCCACTGCACGCTGCCTGGCTCCCTCTCCCCACACCAGGTCTGGGAGGAGACATACCAGCGGGTGGCCAACGAGCAGGAGATCTATGAAGGTACCAGAGTGCCACCGTCCTGAAGACCCCGTGCCCAGGCCAAGGAGAGTCTTGGCCACAGCCCACTCCTCTCACCCCCAGCCCAGCTCCATGACCTGCTGCAGCTGCGGCAGGAGAACAGCTGCCTGACCAACATCACCAAGCAGATCGCGCCCTACGTCCGCTCCATTGCCAAGGTGAAGGAGCGCCTGGAGCCCAGGTGAGGGAGATGGGGCAGGGGTTGGTTGGGGCCGTGGGTCCCACCCCGTGGCTCACAACCTTCCTGCTGCAGGCTGCAGGAGCCCTGGGAGCCCAGGGAAGAACCGGCCCAGATGCTGCTCAAGATCTGTGATGAAAGTGAAGCAGCTCCAAGGTAGGCAACAGCGAGTGCTCCGGGGCCAAGTTCTCCCCTCTGCCCTTTCCCAGCCACTGAGCCTGCCAAGGTGCCTTCCCTTCCCCAGGGACACCTCACCCAGTGGCAAGGAGGGGGGTCCAGACAGCTCTGGGGAGGGCTGCAGCCCTGCAGACCCCTCCCCAAAAAGCAAAGACTGCCACAGGGGCCAGCAGAACAGCGGGGCTGACGGGGCTGCCCGGAAAGAACCGGCACCGTAAAGCGTGTTCGCGGAGCTGCCCGGCACTTCCTCTGCCGTGGCTGTTGCCTGTCCCCTCTTGCCATGTGCCACGCACAAAAGCAGAAAATCAGCCTGTGCATAAAGCACCTGCAGCACATTAAAAGCCTGGCATGGGGTGTGACTGCTCATCTGAAAATATAATTGTTGTTATACTTTCCTTCTCGCGTGTTAAAAGTGAAATAAAAGGGCACAAGTGCGCATGTCCGCCTAGTTCTGGACAAAACCTGCCAGCCTGGGGCATCCAGCTCCTCTTACCACAAAGCTTGCAAAAATGGGGGGGAAAACCAATACACCCTGTGTGGGGTAGAGGCAGGAGCTCACTGCAAGGTCTTTGAGCATCCTGCAGACTGTGGAGGCAAAAAGCCAGATGCTGGTAAGGCACTCTGCTCCCATGGCGTCTGAGCCATCTAAAAACTTACTGACATTACTTCCCCACCAGGAACAGCCAAAGTTAAGAATTCCTATTTCCATCACATCACCAGCACTTCAAGAGATCTCTAAAAGACCACCAGACAGTAGTTTGCATTATTTTTACTTGTTTTTTTAATGAAAAAAACAACACAAAATCAAAACCTAAACCAAAGCCATTCCCACCAGTGCCCCCTTTCCTGAGCCATCCCATACACCCCACCTGGGAACACTGCCAGCCTGAAGTGTGACCTGCCAAGCAACTCATTTCCATTCCAGCTAGGAAGAAGAACCTAAAACTCAAGAAAACAGTGAACCTCTTTGGTATATAACAACAGAATAAGTTATACCACAAAGCTCAAGTAGGAACCATTTCCAAAATGGGAACATTTAAAATAGTGTTAGCTAGTCAAACTTTTTTTCCCCTTTGGAGAATTTCCCTAGAAGCATCTCTTAGTCACGCTGACATCCCAGGTTTTGCCCAAAAAAGCAGGCAAGGATCTCGAACACTAACACCCTCGGCCAGCCCAGCAGCTGCAATTCTTTCCCAACCCAAAATCTCCTGGGATTTCTGCAGGACAGAGGCAGCTTTGCAGGATAGGAAGCAGCATGATTTGGAAGCGGGAAGAGGGGACAGGGGCGATGGGGAGAAGGCTCAGGAAGGCAGCAGCAACCGATTGAGCAGAAAGGGCTCCCCAGGAGTGTTAGGGCCTGAGGGAGGACCAAGGGGCCCCCCAGCAGCAGAGGGTGGGCAGGGAGCCCCAGGGGATTTTGCAGCCCCAGCTGCTGGCACCAGGCCTAAGGGGATTATGGCTGTGCTGCCCAGCTCGCAAGGTCAAAGCGCTTTAAAATCGGATCAGGCCACAGGAACGATCAGTGCCTTCCCTGTCCAGGCGGGTGGGCAGTCACGCTCCAGAACCATCGGTCCAGAGGCATTTTGGTCCAGTTCAGCAGCTGCAGGAGGGAACACTTGATTCTCTTTAGGGTCGCTACAGGCTAAGTTATCTGGAAGATCCCTGAATGTGCAACACAGGACGTATCTCGAGGAGGATAAACAAGTTTCTGATCCACTAGTGACCCGTTAGGCTGCCCAGCTCTGCAGCCCTTTTGCCAGCTCCTCCTGGGTGGCCAGGAAACACCAACGGGCTGCTCCCGGCACCGGTACCGGCACCACACACCGTCCCTCGGCCCGCGGTGCCCGGAGCTGGGCGTTCGCTCAGCCAGTCTGGCTTTTTCCCACATTACAGTTCTACTTTGACTCCTTTAATAAAAGGGAGACCCGATGGCACTTTCCTTTTGTACTCCAGGTACTCTTCTCCAAAGAAGTGTATAAGTGTGATCTCCTCCTCCTCAATCCGCTCCCTGAAGAAGCGCCAGGACGCCAGGGTGTAGCCCACCACACAGACAGGATTGCAGAGTAACACCTGCAGAGACACCAGCAGTCAGTGTCCCTAAGAAATCCCCCAAAGGAACCTGGGCTGCTTCACATGCTAATCACCCTGCACCAAGTCTGTCATGAGGGTTTAAACACTGAAAAGATCCCAGCATCTTTTGTGGGATTTCTTTCTGGGGAGAAATTAAGACTCATGGGCAGCTGCTGGGTCCTGCCACCCCAGCTGAGAGCAGTGCCTCAGCTCTGGAGGGCCCGTGTGTGACCACACTGCTCCACCTGCAGCCTTCATGGTCTCTCTTCAGAGAAATAAAACCAAACACCCACCAGCAGCCAGCCACAAGGAATGCAACCAAGGCAGTGCTGAGTTAAGCTCAGCCTTTGCCAGGGCCCTTTCCTTGCCACCTGGCACGGGCCCCATGTTTGGCAAGAGCGAGGTTGAGTCTGACTGCTTATGGAAACATTTTGGACACCCCCTTTGGCATCTCATGATGGTGTGGGGTGGCGTTAAGAAGAAAGACCCAAGCTATACGATGGAAGTATCTGAGCACATTGTGCACAATACCTGTGTCCCAATGCTCCAATAAAACCATCCCACGTAAGAGGGGTGACGGAACCACCCGTACACTCCACTTGTCACCAAAGTGTGAGTCTCCGATTTCTCGTTCTGAACAATGTGGTTGAAGTTGGAGCCGGCAGTGAGCATGGCAGCTTTCCTCAGGCAGTCCCCAAAAATCACCATCAGCAGCCCCACAGTACTCAGCCAGGTGATCTGCTTCAGCTCTGCAAGGGAACCAGGATGGGTCACACAGGTCCTGCTCACCCATGGAGATCACGAGGGGCTGGATTCCGGGGCTTTTCCCCCCATCTCAAAGGATGACAACATGTACCACGTGCCCAATATTCCACATCCTGTGGTCCCAACACCAAACCCCATAAAAACAACACTGTCGCCACAGTGCCACCCTCAACGTGGCATTAGCATGTCCTTGAGGTGGATTGACCTGAAAGGAGCTCGGCTTTGTGGCGTAAGCCAACACAAAGCACAGCTCACTGCAGGGAGCTCTGCAGCCCATGGCAAAGAAGGGAAGAACATCTCCCTTCTCCCAGAAAAACAAAAGGAAACACCCCAGACTGGGCAAACAGTAACAGGTTTTGCCAAACTGATTTTATGACAGGTCAAAAGAGGTCCAGATGTAACTGAAGCATTGCTCTTTGTACCACCACAGTGGATTGAAAAACACAGCCAGGGACGGGCTGAGGTCTCGTTATGCAGTGTGTCAGAGCAAGGGGGGGACTCCTGCCACCCCCCTGACACCAAAACCGAGAGGATTTGAGTACAAAGAGACTAAAGCTATGTGAAAGCCTCCTCTGCTCCCAGGGCTTCAGCTATGGGGGGACACCAGCGCTTTGCTACCAGAGGGGTTGAGCCCTGAGGGCTGAGCAGAGGCAGGGCAGAGCAGGACGGATGGCAGGCATACCTGGGAAGAGAAACTTCTCCAGTGTGAACTCCACCCAGGAGGAAAGGGCAGCCAGGTTGTACTCGAAGCTGTGGTTGAGTAGGAAGGAATCCAGCGAGAGGCTGCGCGGGTTGTTGATGGCCGTCACCAAGTACTCCGAGTAGTGGAAGAGGGAGAGGGAGCACATGTACCTGGGGTGGAAGGTGGGGAGGGAAGGTTTGGAGGTCCGGGGGGCACATCACCCCCAGCTCCCCCGGCCCGGCCCGGCCCTTACCAGCCGAAGTGGCGCCAGGCCGAGCGGCCGGCGCTGAGCAGCAGCCCGCAGCCGAAGGCGAAGCCCAGGAAGCAGGCCCGGACGGCGATCTACGAGCAGAGGGAGGAAGGGAAGAGAGCGCTGCGGCTACCGGAGCCCTTCCCCGGGCCCGCTGCCCCCTGACCCGCAGCCTTCCCGCTTCCCCGGGGGTCTCCCTCCACCCAACCCTTCCCCAGGGCTTCCTTGCCCCACCCGGGCTCTCCCGCCCTCCCCTCACCCTATAGAGCGGCCGGGGGTAGAGCAGCAGCAGCGCCGCGTTAACGCCCGCCACGTGTAGGGCCAGCGCCAGGCGGCCGCGCAGACCGGGGGCAGCCAGCAGGGCGGCGGGGGAGCCCAGCGCTACCGGCAGCGCGGCTACCGAAGCGCCCAGCAAGAAGGCGGCCAGGCTGGCGCGGCCCTCCCGGCCCAACCGCCCCCGCCGCGACACCGCCGCTGTCCCCTCCGCCGGCCCCGCCGCCGCCGCCGCCGCCGCCGCCATCATGGCGGCCCCGCCCCGCCCGCGTCGCCCGGGAAACGACGGCGCGGTTCTCGCGAGAGCTCCGCCCCCCGCATGCGCCTTGCTGGAGAGCGGGCGGTACCGGTACCGGTGCCGGTGCCGGTGCCGGACCGGTTGCGATGCTGTCTGTGGTGGTTGTTTCGTGTCGCACGCTGCTTCTTCCCCCCTTCCGGGAGCTGTCCGTGTGTCAGTCCCGTGCAGTCAAACTTACCAAAAAAACGGGGTCCGGATCTCGCTGCACTGCTCAGGGACCCCGGGAGAAGTCGTGGGAAGAATGACAGAATGGGCTGGGCTGGAAGGGACCTCAGAGCTCATCAAGTCCAACCCTTGATCCACTCCCCCTGTGGTTCCCAGCCCATGGCACTCAGTGCCACATCCAGGCTCTTGTTAAATATCTCCAGGGATGGAGAATCCACTGCTTCCCTGGGCAGCCCATTCCAATGGCTGATCACCCTCTCTGTAAAGAAATTCTTTCCAATGTCCCACCTAAACTCTGTCTTAAAGAAGGACAGAGACAAGACACAGCACCGCATGTTGCAATAAAAGCTCCTAAACCAGAGCTGCTGCTGCTCAGGACAAAAACCCAACACCCGTTTCATTCCAGTCAACAACAACAGACTTTATTGATGCCACAGGATTCCTTAAATAACTTAAATGTGCACAGAGAAACTACCTAGAGATGTCAACGAAACGGTCAGAGACATTCAGCACGACGCCGGGGTGCGTTGCCCCTCCCCGGTGTCGCGGTCAGCTTTGGTGTGCAGTGGTGAGACAGACCGGCGGGTGGGACACAGCGTCACAAAGACTGGTGGCCTCGCACATCCCTGTGCCACCGTGCGCCCCTGCCCCGCTCCGGCACGGGGCTGTGAATGGGGCTCACGGAGTGGACAATGAGTGAGCAGGAAAGCTCCCAGGGAGGTGAAGCCACCTAAAGCACAAGGTCTACGGCGCTAAACCCATCAACAGCAAAGCAACCGCACCGCCGCGGCAGCTCCGGCGGGCAAAGGCGCGAAGGCCCCGGCGTGGGCCGGACACGACACAAACAGAAACCTGGACGTTTGGCGGGCGAGGGCTGCGGGAGCACAGGGCAGGATCACTGCTGGGCAGCCTGCTGCAGCTGTGCCTGCCTCTTGGCCTTCGTCTGCAGGTACCGGCCCTTCCCCTCCTCGAAGCGACGCTTCTCGTCCTCCGTCTCCGTCTGCCGGCGACAGAAAGACAGCAAAGCCACGGGTGTTAGCAGTGTTGGTGCAGAGCAGCTCTCCCAGGCACGCTTGTGAGGGAGGGAACTGTGCCTCCCCCTCAAGAGAATGTAAAGGAAGACCCACAGTCTGTGAAATGGGTGTTTTGACAGCAAACGTACAATGAGCCAACAAAAGATTCGGAAACGCAGATGAGCGCAGAGCAGGGGGAGACCCATGTGGGTTAAAATCAAGAAACAGCCCCCAGTCAGCAGCACTGCATCAGCAAAGCCCTGCCCAGATCAGGAGAGCCAAAAATAATCGGGAGCAGAGGTAATGCAGGGATGGGGGACATCACTCAGGGTCCCCTCCCACTTGGGCAGGAGGGAAAGCTGCTGTGCCCCCACACAGACTGCCCTCGACCACCAGAAAGCAAACCCCTCTCTTGTCCACGCTGGCAAGTTTCAACCAGAAGACATTTTAAAAAAACCCACCCTGAAGCCTGCTTCAGCAAGGCTTGTTCACCCACATGTGTTTCTGCTGAATAATTCAAGGGAAGAGGGTTTGTTGGCCAAAAAAGCTGGGTGGGATCTGCCCTGGGAGGGACTAACTGGGCTGGCTGGCAGCCAGAGAGCTCTTACCAGCAGCTGCGGTACGGGCAGGGGCTTCCCCTCCTTGCTCAGGGAGACATAGGTGAAGAAGGCGCTGACGGCACGGTACCGCTCCCGGGTCTCGTCCACAAATGGGTCGGCATCCACGAAAACTTCAATTTCCATGGATTTATTGCTCGTGAAGGTCATGCGCCCTGAAATGGTGATGACACTACCTGCGATACAGAGAAAGGCTGGTTAGGCAGAGTTTCTGGGCACAGGGTAGGTCTAACAGGGACTAAGCTTCTCTGCCAGCACCCAAAGGTGCCAGAACGTGGCACCGCAGGAGACCGAAGCGCCTGCCACCACCCCCATCACCTTTTTTGATCTTCTCGTGGAAGTTGATGGCATCCACTGAGGCAGTGACAATGTTGGTCTTGCAGTGGCGGGCAGCCACAATCCCAGCGACCTCATCCATGAGCTTCATGGTGACACCTGGGGAGAGGCAGAGAGTCCAATGTCAGGGAAGCCAGAGCGGTTTGGGATGCAGCTGGATGAAGTGTGTCCAGGTGAAAATTACTCCAGCAAATCACAGCCATTGTATGTTGAGGGTTTATAACCAGAGAATTGCAATTTGTGAGACGATGACCAAATGGTAGGAGTTACAGTTTCCACTCCTATGCCAGGGGGAAACTGGAGCAGCACTGGCTCACCTCCATGCACGAAGCCCAGCAGCGTGCAGTCTGATGGTCCCACCAGGTGGATCAAGCTGGACTGACTGTAGCCCACGGTGTGTGGTTCTGGTCAGAGAGAGCAGAGAGGAGGTCAGGGATGCTCAGCCAGCACCACAAGCTGCCATGCCCCTGTCTCAGACCATCTGAAGGGAAAAAATATGGGGCTGGCTTGTTCAAAACTGAGGCATGTTCAAAACAACATCTCATCAGCCCTGCAAAGTCCTGAGAGCAGAGTCCATTCCCACCTGACAGGCTGCCTCCTCCCTTGGATACCCACCCATCACTTTTATTCCAGCTCAGCTTGTTTCTTCTTGTAAAGCTCTCAAAGAGCCCAGAAGCAAATGGGAGTGAACGGGAAGCCTTACCTTTTGTCTGCCTATCTGTGAGCAGGGAGAACAGAGGGGAAAAAACATTTGAGTGACTTTCATCCCACATCACCCCCGAACATTTCCCCCTCCCTGCCAAGCCACCAGCCACTTGCTCGTTCAGCTCATGTCAGAGCTGCCACCATGCTGCCAGAAGCCGGGGCAATACTTTCAGTAGGAAAGAGATCCCCAGGAATCCCCAGCTCCTCCCCATAGTTCATCCTCCCCCTCAAACACCAGGCAATGAACCTCTTGCTAAAAACTGACTGCAGAGCAGGGCTGCAGCTACTGAGTGTGCAGAACCCTTGCCCAGTGCTTGTGTTACCCACATGCCCCCCCTCCACAGCTCCAAAATCCCATCCCCAAAACAGTGTTTGGCAGCCACGGGTGCTTGGTGTCAGCCAAAGTTATCCTGGGGACTAGTTTATCATCCCAGCTCTGCTGGGACATTTCCACAGGCCATACACCACCTGTATTACCTGGATTGATGACAGGGAAGATCAAGTCACCATTTCTCTGCTTAGTTTCCAGCCGATCCAGCTTTTGCTCCTCATAACGCTTCTTCCCCTCATCCTCCTGCTCCTTCCTTGCATACTGGAAGGGAAGGATGGTAACAGTGGGGTTGGCAAAGCCACCGGCACAGCCAGGGGTGTCAACAAGGCCAGGTTAGTGCTGTCTCCCTGGAGAGGGTGGGCTCTGGTTTTCAGGGAGCAACGCAAGCCATCCTACCTGGATGGGGGGAACCTCAAGGACCTTGTTCACATTCTTGAGGGACAGTGGCACATACCACAGTGTTGCCTTGTTCGTCACCTTCTTGGCTCCTGCAGGAGAAGAGGGCAGAGGATGACAGCATTGATGCCAGCAGCACTTTGCCTGCAGCCAGCACTGGGGTCGGCCATGCCCCCTGCCCTGCCAGGTCTTGCCAGGCTTTGGCTCAGAGCAGGTGTGACACTTTGTTTTTGGGAAGGCTTCCCAGCAAGCGGAACTGGTTGCCACAGCAACAGCAAGAAAAGGGCCTTTTTCAGGGCCATGGCCAGCAAATTAGTCAGGAGGAGATATGGCAGATTTTCCCATTCTTCACTAAAAATGATCAACTGAGCCATATCCTCCGGGGAGCCTGCCTGGCTGCCCTGCCCAGAGCCCGCCCTCTTTGCCACCCCCAGCATTTGCAATAAAATGGCAAAATCTCCCCCACCCCAGCTGCTGGCAATGGTGTGCAGAGGAGAACACTGCTGCAAGCTCTCAGCTCCTCATGGTTATTCCTGGAGTTTTGGGACAGAGCCACTGACAGGCACGCACCTGTTAAAATGTTTTCTGACATGACATTGACCTGGACCTCCACAGAGTGCCGGGACGTGTAGGTGATCTCAGCACTGACATTGGCCACCTCGCCGATGCACACTGGGGACAGGAAGTCCGTCCGCTCCACCCGCGCCAGCGCGGCCACACAGGGCTCCTGGGGATGTAGGACAGGGAGGGCAGCCAGGACACACTTGAGTCTGGCACTGCGACTTCCATCTTATCAGCTGGTGGCTGCATTTCCTCCCCACCCATAACTGACACTGGAGCTGCCTCTGACTTGCTCGAAACGCCATGTAAAAAATGAAATTTCTGCCCGTAAAACACAAAGCAGGATGCTTCTTGGCTACAGGGGCCGTGTTCTGGCAGCAGCTGGAGCCACGGGTGGTTTGCACGCAGGAGCAAATGCTTCTGGTGTCAAGGGGAGGGCTGGGCAGGCCCCTGGGGATGCCCGGTGGTCCCAGGGGAACCCCAGCTCCCAGCAGACCCCTGTGGGGAGGTTGGAAAGTTACCGAGCTGGAGCCTGTCAGGTACTCAGCCCCTACTCACCCCGGCCTGGGAGTTGCAGTGGCGGGTGCTGATGATGGCTCCCGCTTCCTCAATCATCTTCAGGATGGTTCCTCCGTGGACATTGCCTGCGACGTTGGCATCGTCCGGGCGCATAATCCTGCCGGGGAAGGATGCAGGAGTTCACATCTGCCTGACCCCGCCAGCCCATGGCCCGGTGCAGACGCCCGGTGCAGGCACGGCTGGGGCCCTACCGGATGAGCTGCCGGGACATCTCCCCGCCGGTGCCTGCAACGTCACCGGCGATGCCTGCACGTGGCTTCCTGCGCACGGCGGGGAAACCGCCCCAAACCCTGCGGGGAGCGGAGGGAGGCACCGCTGCTCTGCCGGGGCGGCCGCCCCTCGGCTGCAAACGGGGGCTCTGCCCACCCTCCCGCACCGGAGCGAGGGCCCGGTGCTGCTCTGCAGCGCATGGCTGCGGCAGCGTCACCAACGCGGGCAGTGTCTCTGGAAAGGGCAGCGATGTACTGTCAAGTGCAGGCAGTGCCTGGTGCAGGCAGCGGTACCGGCAGCCCTGCCGGTAAGCATCCCGGTAGCAGGCCGGACCCAGCCCTAGAGCTCCCTCGCCCGCCGCACCCCGGCCCTGCCCGGCCCTCTCTGCCCTCCCCCGGCTCCCCGGCAGCGGGCGGCGCGGCGGGGCCGTACCTGGACACCTGAATAGCGGCGGGCCCCGCGCCCGCGGCCCCCCGCTCCGACATGGCGGCACCGGCACCCCGTCCGACCCGGCGCTGCAGCACCACGGCACGCGGGACACGCCCCCGCAACGCCCTTTGGCGGGCAGCGCCTGGACACGCCCCCTCCGGCAAGGGGCGGGGCCTGCACCTCCTGCCGGTACCGCGCGGGGGCGCAGCGGGGATCGGGGGCAGCACCGGTACCGGGACAGCTGAGGGGCTGTCCGGGCGGCTGTGCCGGGACAAGGGACCCTCTGCCCGCCGGTCTCTGCCCCGCGATCGCTGGGCCGTGACCACACCCCCCCCACGGCGCAGCAAAGAGATAGGGACCCCGGGTTATGCCGGGAGCCCGACGATGTCCCCATGGGGGCTGGGAGACGCCCGTGGCGGTGTTGTCCCTCGCGCAGCTCAGCGTGGGGCCGGGGGACACAGGGTCAGGAGCTCCGGTCCCGGTACCGCCGCCCTTGCGGGCGCTGTCCCCGGTGCTGCCGCCGCCGCTGTCCCTGGTGCTGACAAGAGGAGTGGGTTCGGCCCTGCCCTGCCGCCGCTCCCGCCGCTCTTCCCCGCAGTGACGAAACCCCCACTCCCAGTCCCTCCCCCCCGAAGGCAGGGAAGCCCACCCAGCGTCCCCCAGCAGCGTACGGGACCGGCAGCGCACGTCGGGTCCGCCGGAGGAGCCCCTCATGGCCGCGCCTCCCGCGTGTGCGGGTGAAGGGGACACCCGTGTGGCGGGGAGGAACCGCGGACGGCAGCCGCAGAAGCCGGGTACCGGCTGCTCTTGGGGTTCCTCCGGGCGTCCCGAGGTCCCGGGCCGCAGCCCCGCAAAGCCCAAGAGCCCGCGGGATCCCGGGAAGCTGCCGCGCCGTCGGACGGGGCGGGCGGAGGGGCGGCCCCGGGATAGGAGGAGGAGGAGCCGGCGGGGCCGGGGGGCGGCGGGGCAGCAGCGCCGCGCAGTGCCAAGAGGCGGCCGGTGCCGCCGCCCGGTGCCGCCGGTGCCGGTGCCGGGATGGCGCTGGAGCGGGCGCTGCTGGCGGCGAGGCAGGGCGACGTGGAGGCTCTGCGGGGGCTGCGGGCGGCCGGGCTGCTACGGCCGGGGCTGCGGGACGCCCTGGGCGCCTCCCCCGCACACCATGCCGCCCGCGCCGGCCGCCTCGCCTGCCTCCGGTACCTGGCGGCCGAGGCCGCGCTCCGAGGGGACGCACGGGCGCGCAACGGGGCCACGCCGGCCCACGACGCCGCCGCCACCGGCAACCTCGCCTGTCTCCAGTGGCTGCTCACGCAAGGGGGCTGCGGCGTGCAGGTGCGAGCGGGGTCGCGGGGGGGAACGGGGAGTGGGCAGGACCCCCGGGAGAGCAGAAAACCGGGGAGGCTTTCCCTGGTCCTGTTTGGGTGGTGGCGGGGAGATGGTCGGAGCAGAGCGGGTGGCAAATGGCGGGACCCCCGGCATCCCGGAGGACACACAGACTCTCCGGGGCCCCGGCCCCTCCCGGGGTTACACAACGGCAGGACCGGGCGGTAAGCGGCTTGCCCCGGGACCGAGCACTGAGGCCATGTGATGGGCCGGCGGCAGAGGCAGCGGAGGGGCTGGGAGTGGGGATTAAACGGGAAGGACGCGGTCAGCAGCTTCGGCGACCTCCTGGCTGGGGGCCAGCTCTGCCCTCAGCCCACAGAGCCTGGGGGGCGGCAGAGTGGCAGCACTGTGGGGCTCCCTCCATGATGAACCTCCCTAGGCAGAGGCTGCCCACCACTGGAAGAACGAGGGGGGATTTGTGCTGCACTCACTGGGAGGGCACACACACTCGTCCCATTCCTGTCTCCTCCCCTGGCCCTGCTCTGGGCAGACAGAACCCCTGCCTGAGCCAGGCCACCCTCCCTGGGGGATGCCCCACGGCCACCCGTGGTCCCCCAGTGCCGATGGCCACCCTGCTTCCTCTTGCAGGACACAGACAACTCTGGTGCCACCATCCTACACCTGGCAGCCCGCTTCGGTCACCACGAGGTGATTGACTGGCTCCTCCGCTTCGGGGGCAGTGATCCCACAGCAGCAACCGACACGGGAGCACTGCCCATCCACTATGCTGCAGCCAAAGGGGATTTCCCTTCCCTGCGACTCCTCCTGGGACACTGCCCAAGGTAACAGCCCCTGCTTTGCCCGCTGGCAGTGGGGGCCAACCACCCACCGGCAGGAGAGGGGCTGGCAGGGGAGCAGGGTGCCTGCTGCCACCCCATCCTTCCCTTCAGCCTCTGGGCAGGGTGCCAACATTGGGGACGGATGCCACAGCCACCCTTGTCCCCAGGCTCCAAGGGCAACGTTTTATCAGGCCGAGCAGCTGGCTGCACCTTCTTTATGGCCTGGAGAGAAAGGGCAAGGAGGATAGTGGTGAGCGCTGGCAGAATTATTGCCACTGGCATCCGGGCCGGCTGCCGAGGCTCCTGGCATAGGGTGATAACACAGCCGCCTTTGTGTGCCCACTGTTATGTAAATGGATTAGGCTGCCCGCCGAGGAGAGGCCACTCCTCAGACTGGAGGCCACTTTTCTGGTTGTCCATGGCTGTGGGCATTACTACCAGCAGCAGATGCCTTAGCCAGCACCACTGTGGCAGCAGCCACCCTTCACCTCCCGAGCAGGACCCGGGGCCAGGATGGTTCCAGGGGTAGCAGCGTGGCAGCTCCCCAGGGCCACATTGCCAATCCTCTCTGCAGGGCTGTGGAGACGATTAGGTGACCCCTAATCTGATTTCCCATGGTGGGACAAGGCCACTAGAAATAACCCATTGCTCTGGCCAAGAAAGAGATGAGGGATGTGCTGTCAGGCCATGCCTTGCCCAGCAGGTTCAGGAGCTGTGGATGTGAGGAGTTGTGCAGCTCCCCCACATCCAGGGGGGTACCAAGGCAGTGGAAGATGGGCTGGGGCTGAGCATCACTCTCTCCCTAGGTACTACAACCCCAGGCCCAACCTCCCCACCAGACAGGGCCAGCTGTGAGGTCCCAGTATCCCCGTGGCACCCACTGCTCACCCCTGCTCACCATCCACAGCCTCCTCAGCCCCAGATGTGCCAGCACCACCCCAGGGATTTAGCCCCACCACAGCCCAACCCCAGCTCAGCTGCAACCACGCTCAGTGCCCATGGTGTCAGCCCAGTGTGGCGTGGCACTGGCAGCAGCCCTCCCACTTTGGCTTTCACACTTTTTGCTGGGGTTGCTCCACTGCCATCACCACCTTCCCCCTGAATTATTTAGGGCTGGCCCCGCTCCCGGCCCTGCGCTTGCCTGAAGGCTCTGTTACAGCCACGAAATCCAATCCCTGTGTGCCACCATGGGACGCTGGTGCTCCCAGCCCACCTTCAGAGTGACCCCATGGGGTCCTGGGCAGCTGGTGGCCCAGTGTGGGGTCCAGCCATCTGGCAAAGCAGTTTACCGGCACTTGCCCAAGTGGCTTAATCCCCTCCCGATTAGTGGGACACAGCAATCAGGGGCTGACCATGTGCCTGTACCCCTGCCACCCCCTGAGTCCAGCCCAGCCTGCTGCTGCCCCAGTCCTGGCCCCTGTCCTGGCTTGGGAAGGCACAGTGTGCCGGCCTGGTGTCGTGGCACTGTGGGGCAGGCGTCCTGCAGCACAGCATGGCAAGGAAGACAGTGGTGGCCGTGGCCGTCTCACAGTTACAGGGATCAATTATTAAGGGCCCGTGATCATTGCGATAACAGAGCAGAGTATTTATTGCTCTTTCTTTTTAAAATATTCAGCAGGGCTTTTTTATGGAACGCTTAATAAAACAGCTTCCTGCACAGTGGGGATGCAGGATGCTGGATGTGGGGCTGGGGAATGCAGGGATATGGGATTTGGGATGCAGGATGTGGGCTTTGTGATTCAGGATGAGTAATGCTGGACTTGGCAATGCCAAGGGCCCACCAGGGCAGCGGGGGATGTCCCTGCCCAGCAGCAGGGCTGGAGCAGGACAGTGGGGCTGGAGTGGGGCAGTGGGGCCAGCCAGTGCCATGGGGCATCTTGGCCTTTCCCTTGGGCTTCCCCGCAGCTGGTGCTGCCTAAGCTGCTTATGTAAAACTACTGTAAAATGGCAGTGTCCAAAAACAGCCGGAGGAAGGAGCTTAGCCTAAGTGGGATGATTAACTTAGTGACCTCCCGCCACAGGGACTGTGCAAGGAGCCACATGGTGGACAGCACCCAGCCCACCCTGCATGTGGCCCTCTGTGTCCCTTGTGTCCTCACATCCCTGTGACCCACATGTCCCCTGCACCCCGTGCCCCCCATCCCAGTGCACGGCTGGCAGCCATGGGTGACGGGTGCTGTGCCCTGCTTGCAGCACGCTGAGTGCCCAGACCAAGACAGGGGCCACCCCACTGTACCTCGCCTGCCAGGAAGGTCACCTGGAAATCATTCAGTACCTGGTGCAGGACTGTGGGGCCGACCCCCACGCATGTGCCCACGACGGCATGACCCCCCTCCACGCTGCTGCCCAGATGGGCCACAACACTGTCATCGTCTGGCTGGTAAGCAGTGGCCAAGCACATCATGGTGGTCTGGTGGGACGGTGTGGTGGCGTGGCATGGTGCTGGTGGTGCTGGCACTCAGTCCACCCACCTGTGCAGATGAGCTTCACAACAGTGAGCCTGTCAGAGCGGGACGCCGAGGGGGCCACAGCCATGCACTTTGCTGCCAGCCGTGGCCACACCAAGGTGCTGAGCTGGCTGCTGCTGCACGGTGGAGAGATCACTGCTGACGGCTGGGGTGGCACACCACTGCACGATGCCGCTGAGAATGGAGAGCTGGAGGTGGGTGTTGGTGGCTGGCAGGGTGACAGGCATTGGGGTCTTCCTCCAGCCCTGCCATGCACCCCTTCTTTTCCTCAGTGCTGCCAGATCCTCGTGGTGAATGGTGCCGACCTCAGCATCCGTGACCAGGATGGCTACACGGCGGCTGACCTTGCCGACTACAACGGCCACGTGCACTGCGCCCAGTACCTGCGCACGGTGGAAAATATGGTATGGCAGCACCCGGGGAATGCGGGTAGACCCCTGCCACCCCCACCCCTCCGTCTGACTGCAGCTGTGCCAGCAGAGCCTGGAGCACCGTGTGCTGTCGCGAGACCCCTCAGCAGACGGGGAATACCGACAGCCTGACTCGGGCATGTCGTCACCCAACACCACAGCATCAGCGCCCCAGGCACGCTTCGAGGTGGGCTCCCCTGCCAGCACCCTCTCCAACTACGACTCCTGCCACTCCAGCCAGTCCAGCACCGGGGAGAAGAGGGGTGGCCCCCCAGGGGCCCCCACCGCCCGTGAGTGCAAGGCCGGGGGGCACAGGGCAGGGGGCACAGGGCTGGCTCCCCCTCACCCCCTCCCCTGCGCAGGGGTCCCCGAGCCGGCGCTGGTGGACATGCAGGCCTACATGGACATGCTGGACCCTGAGACGCGGCCGCGGGGCCGGGGGCCGGCGGGTGAGAGGCACCCCCCACCTCCACCCCCTGCCTTCCCCCCACCACCGCCCCCGCCCCCCAGCAGCCGGCCGCCCCCACCACCCCCTGACTACCCTGCACCCGTCCCCCCTGCTGCCCCCCACACAGCTGACATCTACGTGCGGGCCAAGAACAACCTGCGGCACGTGGAGAGCCAAGCACTGCGCCAAGAGGTACGGCCCTGTGTGCAGCCCCTCCTGGCTATGCAGCTCAGGGGACATGCCACGCGGGGGGCGACATACTACAGGACACCCCTGGGGAGCTGTGAGCTCGATGGCACCAGGAGAGGACAGCCATGGCTTGAGGCCACATGGGTCTGGGGTGCCACCGGTAGTGAGGGCGCATGAGCTAGTGACAGTGATGTTCTGGTGCCTCATGGCACCGGGCAGCCTAGCCCCACCGCCGTGCCTGGCACAGGCCAGTGTTCATGGCAGCTGTCACAGCCATGCCAACATGTCCCCAGCGGTGCCACCACCACCAAACCGAGCTGGGCGTGGGCAGCTGCACAGGCGTAACCTGAGCACCCGGCTCCGGTGTCCTCCGCACCACAGGTGTCGGGTGGCACAGCCGGCACTGCCAGGAGCTGAGAAGGCTCAGCCGGGTGCACAGGTAAGAGGGGTGCAGCCCCCTGGGCGGGCAGGGGGCACAGGACACGGGGGGCTCAGGGATGCCCAGTCCCCCTGCCATGGCTGTCACCACCCCACTGGGGGTGGGAGCTCCATGCACAGCTACAGCCAGGGCACTGGCAGAGACTAGCACTGCAGGGACAGTGGCACATAGGAGGGGTCTTGTAAAGCAGTGAGTGCCAGGTCAAGTGGGGCTGGGGACCCCAATGTGCTGATGCAGGACCCTGGCTCATTAAGGCTTCTGGGGGTAACAGCCCTGCTCAGGCTGCAGGTGGGTTATCCTGGGGAGGTGGTGGTGTGTGCCAGCCTCGTGCTGGAGCAGTGCAGGTGCCCCATGCAGGGGCCTGAGGACACAGACCCTCACACCGGAGTTGGCAGGGTCTGCCAGACCCAGGCTGGCCACAACGCCTGCCACAGTCAGAGCAGGAAGCTCCGAGCTGGAGTTTGTTGATTCAGCTGGGGCCAGAAGCAGTTGCCGGCATTCTCCAGGCAAACCCATGGGCGGAGGTGGCAAAAGGAGAATTGCAAACAGTGGGGCCCCTGGCACAGGGAGCGGGGCCAAGCCACCGCAGCACCCCAAAACCAGGGAGGGGGGCACAGCCCCTGCAGCTCTAGCGCTTGGCAATACGACCCACAAAGCCGCTGTGGTATGTGCCGGGGTGAGCCGAGGCTGCGCTGCCCAGGAGCCCCGCTCAGAGGGGTTTGGAGCCGGGCTCCGGCCTATGGGATAAGCTCCCAGTAATCCGCGGGGCCAGGGCTTGGCACTCCTGTTCCCAGGGGGTTATCCTGGGGGAGGCTCGGCCGAGCTGATGGCCACCAGCCACGGGGCCACAGTGCCTGGTGCTGACAGCACGTGTTGCCACCGTGGCACACAGTCCTCGGTGCAGCCCACTACCACGCAGACCCCCGCAGCACATGCTGGACGTCCCCCCCAGGCTGGCTCCTGCCCCTCAGCCACCCCGGGCAGGCGCCGGTGCTGAGCCACACTCCCGGTTGCAGTTGGCATCCCGTGAGAGCAGCCCCGAGGGTCTGCGCCGGGCCGATTCCACCCGGCGATCCAGGACATTCGGCAAGCAGCCGAGCACCGGAGACTACTACAAACACCTGGGGCACAGCACTGGGGAGCAGTCCAGCAACCGGCGGATGGCCCACAGCGAGGAGGTGAGATCAGCCAGCACAACGAGCTCACGCTTGGCTTGGTGACACCGTCACCAGAAAACACGTGCCCACAATCTCTTGCAGGCATCGCCCATCTCGGCGGACACCATGCGCAACGGGGAAAACAAGCCTGGCACTGAGCTGCCACCCCCACCACCACCCCCACCGCTGCCCGAGGCTGCCTGCCCACCGCCCCCGCCACCCCCACCTCCAGCTGAGACCGCCACCGGGCCCCGCCGCTCCTCCTCCTCCACGGGAAGTAAGTGACAGGGTGCCAGGCAGGCATGGGGAGCAATCCTGGGCACCATCCCATCGGCTGCACCACAGCGTCAGCCACCCCGGCACATCTCCTCCTGCGGCGCTCCAGCCGCACAGCTCCTGACGGCCTCTCTGTCCTTCTCTCCTCCGGTGTTGGCGTGGGGGCCCCCATGCCCGCCCGCCCCCGCCTGCTCTCACTGCTGGCCGCTTCTCTTCTCTCTTGTCTCGCGGTGGCCAAATCCTTCCTCTGCCACGCGCCCTGCGCCGCCTCTCTGCTTCTCTCCCTAGGAGGAAAGGCGCTCAGGCAGATGAAGAGTAAGTACCGCAGCCCCACGTCCCCCTGCGCTGGGGGGCACGGCTGGAGGGGCCCGACTGGCACCATCCTGTGCCAGAGCCACTGGGCATCGATGCTGTCGGGGCAGCCCTGCTGCCTCTTGCTGCCTGCTGAGCCCTCGCTGCCGCCTCACCAGGCCGGGGTGCCACGTGGTGCCCCCAGTGCCGGCGCAGGGCTGTCGAAGCCGGTGGGCAGGGCTGGGCAGGCAGAGCCCCCCTGGCCCCAGGCACAGAGAGGCCTTTGTTCACGCTCAGCCGGCCGGCGTGACCCTGCCACGTGAGTGCCCGGCTGCTCCACAGCTTGGCTGCCGCTCGGCCCCCACTTTATTAGCGCCGGCTCCCAGGGCAGGGGGTCTCAGCTGGCGCTGGATGGCAGCTCAGTCCTGCTGGGCCCTCAGCACACACAGCCCTCAGGCCCCAGCACAGCCAAGCGGGGCAAACGAGGAGCGGTCTCTGCCTTGGCGCGGCACCATGGGCCATTAGGGACCTGCACATGGCTGGCACGGACGGTGGGTGATCATGGGGTGGGCAGTGCAAGCAGTGGCATGGGTATCACTGGTGGCACAGCTGTACCCCAGTGCTGATGCCATGCAGCCCCTGGGGCTGGCAGTGGGGATGGCTCTGGATGCTGGGGGCTGATGAGGAGTGCTGGGGGTCCAGGGTCCCCAGTGAGGCAGCATGGGGTTATCCTGCTGTACTGGGGCTGTCGGCAGCCATGGACCCCTCCCTCTATGGGCAGGTCATGCTATAGGGTGGGGGGCACTCAGTGAGGATGTGCGGGTGCTGGTCTGGTGGGGTCTCATGGACCCACGGAGCTGAGTGCCAGATGGCTGGTCCCATGGACCAGGGATGCTGAGTGCTGGTAAGCTGCTCCGATGGGGGTCCCAGAAGCTTCTGGGTGTTGGGGGCACTCAGAAGTTCACCCCATCACCCGCATACCCCATGAGTCAATAGGGAGCTGTGGGGCAGGAGGCTGCCGGTAGCGAGGCCCTTACTACTTACCTTGTGTCCCCCCCCTAGGCACCAAGTCCTTCAACATGATGTCCCCCACCGGTGACAACTCGGAGCTGCTGGCCGAGATCAAGGCTGGGAAGAGCCTCAAGCCGACGCCGCAGAGCAAAGGCTTCACCACCATCTTCTCCGGCAGCGGCCAGGCAGGGGCCAACGTAGGTGTTGGCGGGGGGCCCGGGGGGCCAGCGGCACGGCGCGGTGCGGTGCGGCATGGCGGGCATCCACCCTCCCTCCCTCCTTCCTCGGCAGGCAGAGTCGCCGGTGTCCTCCCCGTCACCCACCAGGACGCCCACTCCACCGGCCAGCCCCGAGGCTGCCGGGCCGCCACGCTGCCTGGCCGGGGGCTCGCCGGAACCGGTGCTGAACGGGAGCTCGCCGGTACCGGCGGCGGGTGCCGGGACGGCGGCGGAGGCGGAGGCGCTGGTGCCGAGCCACGACGAGCAGGGCCGGCCCATTCCCGAGTGGAAGCGGCAGGTGATGGTGCGCAAGCTGCAGCTCCGCATGCAGGAGGAAGAGGAGCAGCGGCGCAAGGTACGGAGGGGCCGGGGGCGCAGCGGCGGCGGGCGCGGTGCGGGCACGGCCCGGAGCTCGGGAACCGGCGAGACGGCGCGCGTGGCATCGCCCCCGGTTGCGGGGGGCTCCTGTGTGCCGGGAGCTCCCACCCGTGTGCAGGGGCGTTGCGGCCCGGGGGTGCGGCGCGGCGCGGCCTCAGCAGCCCCTTTGCCCTCTTTCCCGCCGCAGCCCGGGAGCCTCTCGCAGCCCCCATGTCGGGGCTGGTCGCCCACCCGCGGGGGCATGCCGGGACCCTCCGGGCAGCCGCTGCGGGAGGAGGACGTGAGGTGCCTGGAGCGGCAGCTCGGGAGCCTGCGGGTGATGCACGGGGCGCCGCGGAAGGAGCCACCTCCGCCGCCCGCCGCCCCTCCGTCCCGCCACCGGGCCCGGGCCCGTCCGGAGCCGCTTGCCCGCGGCAGCCCCCCGCCCCCGACGCTGCCGGCCACCCAGGGAGCTCCAGCGGCGTGGGGAGCGAAAGGCAGCCCTGGCGCTCAGCTCGACGCCCGCCGCGAAATTCTGGGCTGCGGCGTCTCGGTGCGCAGCCTTAAAGCCAACTACGAGGGGCCGGGGACGGTCCCCGCGCCCCTCCCCAGGGTCAGCAAGAGGAAGCGGGCACAGGCCCTCGGCAGCCCCCGCCGGCCCGTCCTGGAGGAGGAGTACGGGGACGGGGCACCGCGGCGGAACCGGCCGCCACCGACGGAGCCCAGCCCGCCGCGGGAGCGCGCAGAGGCGCGCAAGGAACGCGCCGTCTTCCTCTTCCTGGAGCACTGGAAGCAGCGGGCGGCGGCGGGAGGGGAGGAGCGGCAGCGGCGGGCGGGGAGGCGGCGGCCGGCGGCGGGGAGGCTGCTGGCCCGCTGGAGGAGCGTGGCCCGCCGGGTGCCGGGGCGGCAGATCCGACGGCTGAGCCGTTCCACGGGGCTGTACTGGCCCCAGCACTTCTTGCCCTACGTTGGCGGCTCGCCCGTGCCCTACGACAGCCTCCCGCTCGACCTCTTCATGCTGGGCTACTTCCAGCTGCTGGAGATGCCGCTCAGCCCCGATGAACGGCGGTTCCGCCACCTCCTCTGCTACGAGATGTTCGACCGTCTGGGTAGCCACAGCTGGCACCGCGTCCGCCATTTCCACCGTACAGCCCTTGAGCAAGTCGAGGCTGGCCACCGCTGCTGGCTTGACGGCTTCGAGGACCTCGTGCAGGAGTTTTTTGGGGACAGCCCCAGCGCAGTGGCAGAGGGCCTGCCAGAGCCCCACAGCATGGCCCTGGGAGGGGCGGGGGCAGCGGTGCCCATGGCAGTGCCAGAGCTGGGCGAGTTCAGCGAGGAGGATGTCTGCCGCTTCATCGATCGCAGCTTCTCTTTCTGGAAGGAGAAGGAGTCGGAGATGTCCGACACCTGAGCCAAGCAGGATGCTGTGGGCTGTGCTGCAGTGTAGCATGGGGCTGGCCGGGATCGGGTGCCAGGGGCAGCGGGACCCGGTGCCTGGATGTGCTCAGCTGCCTCTGCGGCTCTGGCAGCGCCGTGGTTTGGCGGAGGGTTCGGTGTTGGTTTGCGCGGCCCTGGGCCGAGGTTGCGGTGTGCTGCTTGCCGTGGCTGTGTGTTGTGCCAGGGGTGCAGTGCTGGGGCTGCACCCCCTTCTGCTGTGGTGTTTGTGGTGCCGGGGCGTCGTGGGCCCCCACGTGTCAGAGCAATAAAGCTGTGGTGTGCTGCGAAGGGCTGCCCGCGCCACGCACTCCTTCCTCTTCCCTGCGCCAGGGGCGATGTCTGCGGCCTGGGAAGTTCCACCAGCACCATGCTGGGAGCACAGCTCGGCATGGCCGCCAGCAGGATGTGGTGCCATGTGCCAGGGTGATGCTGCTGCCCCACGGTGGCAAAAGTGGGCTGCTAGCAGTGCCAGTAACCTGGCTGTTTGTTACAGGAGAAGGAGGAGGAGGCACGCCTGGCCAGCATGCCGGCCTGGAGGAGGGACATCCTGCGCAAGAAGCTGGAGGAGGAGAGGTGAGCTGGGGCCCGGGGCAGCTGCACCAGCCAGCCACCCCTAAACCTCCTGTAACCTCACTATTCCCTTTGCCTTCACAGGGAACAAAAACGGTGAGTGCTGCAAGTCCCTTCCCTGGGCGGGCATGCGGGCACAGCGGCTCCAGTGACCACAGTGCCCCCTGCCCTCTGCTGCTGAGCAGGAAAGAGCAGGAGAAGCTGAAGCGGGAGGAGGAGGAGAAGGAGAAGGCGCAGTCAGAAAAGCTAAGGACTCTCGGGTACGATGAGACAAAGCTGGCGCCCTGGCAGCGGCAGATCATCCTCAAGAAGGGGGACATAGCCAAGCACTAGCCACACCTCGCCACGCCCTGGCTCTTCGTGGCAGAAGGAGGCTGGCAGGTCCGGGACACGCCTCGGCACCCTCCTCCCGCCATGGACAGCCATGTAGCCCAACCCAGAGGAGCCCCCACCACTGCCCCAGGCACCCATAGCCCCCATCCCGCTGCCGCCAGCCCACCACCACCCTGTGCTGCCCTTGGCAAAGCGAGCTGCGGCGGCATAGGGCACCTGGCTCCTCACTTGCCGCACTGCCTGGCTCCCCATGCTCCCCGCTGGCATCTCTCGCCATTGCGGCCCCTCCCACCCCTGGAGCTGCTGGAGGCTGGCTCCCAGCTCGCCTCCTGCCCAGACCACCTGCCTTTCCAGCAATTAAAACAATAAACCCCGCCAGCAGTGCCCCGCGCCTTCCTGGGGCTGCCCATGCCACCCCCTGGCACCATCAGGGTGCCCCCATCACTGGTACCACCCCCCTCATCACCCCATCACCTGCAGTGGCCACAGAACCAGTGGTGGCCCCGATACCAGCAGGGTCCTGGCGCAGCCCTGGGAAGGAGAGCCAGGGGCAGCAGATGGAGGACACACCACTTTATTGGGGCAGGGGCAGGCACGCCTGGCAGCGGGCGGCCTCGAGAACTATCCCATGGGTTTGTGGCGGGCTCAGCGCCCACTCATCCCGCAAGCAGCCAGGCAGCCAACATGCCGGGGCGCAGGGTCCCCCTGGCTCTGAGAGCTGGGGGACATAAATAGGGGAGGGCGGTGGGAGGGGACATAAAACTGACATAAAATGTCTACACGTCATAAGTAACAATACTTAGGGGTATGGGTTGGCTGAGGCACCCAGGAAGGTGCCAGGACTTCCCTCTGCCAAGGTGGCAGTGCCAGGGTCAGGGTCCCTCCAGCAGCCTCTGGCGCAGCGCTTCGGCACAGCCGGCCAGCTCCATGCGCTCCAGGGCGGCAAAGACACGGTCAAGCGTGGCACTGGTCTGCTGGCACCAGCGCTTCAACATCTCATACTGCTGGTCACGGATGTGAACCACCTCTAGCTCCACCAGATCAATCTCAGCCTCCCGCAGCTCCAGCACCCGCATGAACTCCTTCCAGCGCCTCACCGGCACCGCGTCAATGACAGCATAGAGCTGGCTGCCCTGCAGCAGGGTGCTGTGGGGCTCCGGAGGGCCAGAGGGCTCCACCTCACCACCCAGTTGTTCAACGCTGCTGGGCTGCTCCTGCAGTAAGGCTTGGGGCTTGGGTCTGCTCCTCGCCTTGCTCATACCATGCTCTATTTCCTGTGGGATGCACATCTGGGTCCAGTGCAGATGGTCCCAACACTGGGCACTAACCTGGCAGCACGACGTGGCCACAGCCCCAGCCGTGGAGGTGGCTACCTGTGCTGCTGGCAGGGGGCTGCTTGGCAGGGCATCGTGCCGGAGCCGCTTCCTCTTGTGGTAAATAACAAGGGCGCCCAGGAAGAGGGGTCCAGTGAGCACCAGCAGGATGTACTCCAGCCCTAAGCCTGCAAGGAGGAGCAGAAGTATCCCCATCAGCTGGCCAGCACAGTGTCCCCTGCACCGCTACCCCCAGCCCCACCTCCATCGCACCTCGTCCAACGCCACACACCCGCTGGCACTCCTTGCTGCATGTCTCCGGGGTGCTCCTGCAGGGAGAGGGGAGCTGTGGGTGATATGCCATGAGCCCCCCATGTGTACCCAGGTGGGGCACAGGGAGGGGCAGTGCTTACGTGTGGCATGGCCGGCACTCGCTGCCCTCAGCGTAGAAATCAGGTTTGCAGCTGCCACAGAGAGTGTCCTGCTCCTCCGAGCCTGGGAAGAGGGCAGGTGTCAGGCAGGGTGGCATGGCTGGGGGTGGCACAGCCACTGGGGGGATGCGGGGCCCAGGGGCAGCACTCACAGGGCTGCTGGATGAGCCGCCCAGTGCAGGGCTGGCACTGTCGACAGGAGAACTCGCTGCAGTGCTTGTCGAGGCAGTCACGGAAGCGGCCAGGCTCACAGCCACAGATGACATTGCTGGTGGCTGAGCAGTTGCTGAGCACGCTCTGGAAGTCTGCAGGAGACAGGCAGTGAGCACTATGGCATGGCACAGCACGGCCAGGCACGGCACAGAGTACCTCTGGCTCACCTTGGCGGGCACATTCATAGCAAGCCTGGCATTTGGTGAAGGTGTTGGGTAGAGTGCGGAAGGTTCCAGGGGGGCAGGGGGCACAGACAGTGTCATTACCATGGCTCGAGCAGGGGGTGACCAGGAACTTCCCTGCAGGGACAGTGAGGTGACAAGATAGTGTGTGACCAGAGCACCGCAATGCACTGCACCATGCGGGGACACGCCACCCGTGTGTCTCTCACCTGCGGGACACTGGGCACAGCACTGACGAGCCCCCTCGATCCAGTTCATGCCGGCGGGGCAGGGGGGTCTGGCAGCCAGTCTCCGCAAGCGGGTGGGTGGCTGCACCAGGACCTGCCTCTCAGGCAGCACGGCACAGTCCTGGCACCCCGGGGGCTGTGATTCACTTGCTGCCAACCACAGGCCTGCCAGGATCACCTGCAGACAGGGATGCAGACAGCTGGGCCACACAGGAACCATGAACTGTGTCCTCACCATTCCTGCTGCCTGAGCCAGAGCCAAGCCAGGCTCAGTGCTGTGCAAACATCAGTGCCTGAACCAGGCAGGAGGGCTGGAGCCACAGCCCCAAGTCCTGTAGCTGTTGGGTGCCCCTCATGTCTTTTGGGAGCAGTGCCACCAGAGTAGCCAGAAGCAGGGCCTCAACCACCTCACCCCCCAGGTCCCTGGGGAGGGGGACAAGGGAGCTGGGCACACAGGCTGCCAGCAGTGCCAATCCTCTTGCCCCTAGGACAGCTAGCTCAGGGAGGCTCCAGCAGCCAGGTGCAGGAGGGTTAATGCTGCCGGCATTGACTTTCCTGGGGTTTATCTCCCTCAAAGAGCAGGCGATTTCCTCCCCAAGAGGAAGCTGTGCTTGCTTACGCTCTCCCCGCTCTCCCCGATGCTATCGCTCATTGTACATGTGTCCTAAACTAGGTCACGGCCCCCCACGCCCCAGTGCTGCATGCCGGGGAGCCCTGCTCCTAAACGGCCTCGGCAAGGGGGTACCCACACCAGCACCCCCACCCTGGGGAGGTCTGCAGTGCTGGCAGTGTGGGCAGGAAGCCAGGGGATTCCTCAGCAGGGTCTGGATTTCCCAGCTGCGATGGCCCCGATTACAGCAGCTGAATCATTTTCTATAAAACCCGCCGCCGCTGGTGGACGGGAAACCATGCACAGGCTGCCCCACTCACAGAGCTCTGCCATGGGTTGGGGAGGCTGCCTTGGCCCTGCTGCCAGCGGCACATCTGAGTCACCACTGAGGCGCAGCAGTCCCATGGTGAGGTGCAGCCAAGGCTCTACCCCTGCTCTGGCAGCGGGATCAGGTGCCTGCGGGCAGGGAGCTGCCAGCACAGGTGCCATCCCATGGCACAGTGGGGACAGCTACCACTCCCTGTGCTGTGCTGGCACCATCACATGTAATGTAGTCCCAGCAAGACTCAACTCCTGCCACCCCTGGAATGGGGTAGTCACCAGCCCAGCCCCAGGATGGCCCTGGTGGCTACCAGCAGCACTGACCCGAGCCCACGGGCAGTGCCCTGCCTGCAGCCCCCAGGCTGAGTACACAGCTGCCAAAGCCGTGGCATAGTCCTGCCTGTGGTGTCCTTGGCTGTGCCGCACCACAGGTGTTTTGGTGAGGTATGCCCCAGCCCCCCTCCTCCTCCAGAGCCCCCAGGGCACCCTGCAACCAGTGGCACAGAGCCCCAGCACTGCTGCACTCACCCAAGCTGCCCCCGGGTAGCAGCGCTTCATCCTTGCGGCCGATGGGGCTGAGTCATGCCGGGGCAGCAGGGGAGTGGGGCAGGGGACACGGGGGGGTGTCAGGGCAGCTCAGTGCCCGGGCAGGGCCCCCCAGCACCCCATGGCCACCACCGGCAGCCCGTGACGCGTGGTGAGTGAGAGCCAGCCCTCCCCACACAGGCTTTTACACCGACAGCGCAGGAGGAAATGCTTTTTTGGAAGTGAGTCCCGGGGGTGCGAGAGCACATGACAGGAGCGCCGGGTGCGGGAGGGACCTGCACCGCCCTCACTGTCCCACTGGCACAGACCCACCATGGCCAGGGCGTGCAGGGGGATAGAAGCAGTGCAGTCCCCCCTCCCTGGGGCTCCATCCTCACCCCAAGCCCCAGGGCACAAAGTTGGAGCCCCCCCACCCCCACCTCAGTGCCTGCCCCAGTGGGCTCCCTCAGCCACACTGCGTGCCCACCCCAGAGCTGCCCCATCACCGGGTGTCACCACAGCCGAAGGAGAAGCAAGGCAGGTGCCGGTGTGCACCAGCTGGTTTATTGCTTGATGTGGAGTACAGCCTGGCACAGGATGGCAGCTGGTGCTCTGGCCACCACCGCATCCCCCTGCGACTCCCATGGTCTGTCCCCAGGTGCTGCCACCCAATCCACCCCACAGAGCAAACCTTGCCACCAGCCAGACCCTGGGACCACTGCCCACCCCAGCCCAGCACCATTCCCTCCTGCCACCAGCCCCAGCCTCCTCACCGTGCTACTCGCAGCACTGTGCCACTGGCACCATGTCCCTCTCATCACCTTCCTCACTCACCACTGCCAACATCGTCATTCCTTCCTCACTCATTAGAGCCACCCCACAGCCCCAGGGCCACCTGGCTGACACACTGTAGGGTGGCTGTGCCATGACCAACAGCCTTCATTTCTGTGGACTAGGGTTTCACACAAGCCATGTCCATCCCCACTCCAGGGAGGAGGCAGCCTCACACTGCCCTGCCTGCGGCATGTCCTCGCCAAGGGGACCAGTCAGCATCCCCATCTGCTTGGCCACCAGCGTGGCATCCCAGCACCTGCTCTGCCTGGCCTCAGCAGTACGCTACAGTTAGAAGTGGGAGCAGCTCATCAGTGTGACCAGACATCCATCGTCACTGACCCACAGCTCTCAGACTTCCCTAAAAGGGACAGAATGGAGAGAGATGCCCTCAGTGCCCCTCTCGAGGATCCAGGAGGGCCACGGCATCCTCTGGGAGTAGGAGGGCAGGGGTGTGCTTACGAGGCAGTCAGCGTGGAGTTGAGCACCAGCGTGGTCTGGATCCGGTAGAGCTGCGCCGGCGTCAGCTTGCGGTACTGTGCTGGCTGTGGGTCTGAGAGGGTGCGATGGGCAGCAGCGTGGGGGTGGCGACTGAGCTCCCCGGGGAAGGATGCTCGGCTCTCCACCGGCTCCTCTGGCTCCGAAAGCTCAGAGGTGGAGCTGCCACTGCTGCTGGGGGCAGCCGCAGGGGCGAGAGCTTGGGCAAGAGTCCGAGTGGGGCCGGCGCAGAGGTCAGAGAGGCTGCGGCTTTGGCTGAGGGGGGCTGGGGAGCCGGGGAGCAGGAGCTGGGGCAGGCTGGCCTCTGATTTGGACTTGAGCACCCTGACTGGGCAGGGCAGGAGCTGTACAGGTGTACGGCGGCGCAGCCGGGGCGAAGGGGGCCGCGGGGCTGGGGAAGGCTCCTGTCCCTCTGGCTGCTGGCTGAAGTCCCGCAGGGAGGCAGGGGAGAGCGTGCCGTAGGCACTGTCGATGGAGGACGAGCGGCAGCCGCCAGCGGGGGTCTCCACACCATGGGGCAGGGGTACAGGTAGGGCACCTGCAGGCAGCTCCCGGGTGGGGGTCTCAGCAGAGGTGCCGGTGCCGATGGAGGAGCCGTCCGAGGTCAAGCTGAAGGGCCCTGTGTCCCAGTCCGGGGAGGAGAGCTCACCGCCGCCGTCCACCGCCACCACGGCGAGGGTCTCAGTAGAGCCATCAGAGGGGCTGCGGGGACAGCAGAGTGAGGAGGGGGCTGCACCAGGCCGGAGGATTCACGGGGCCAACCCTCCTGCTCCCTACCACTGCTGTGAGTCCAGGCTGGTGCTGCCGTGGCGCTGGACAGTGGGTGAGCTGGCAGCCGAGGCACCGCTCTCACCCTCCTCCTCTTCCTCCTTCTCCTCCTCCTCCAACCGCCGGCGCTGCCGCAGCCGCTGCAGCAGGTTCTGTGGAAGGTGATGTATCAGAGAGGCACGGGGCACCCGCGGGACCCCCCACCCACCTCCCACACCCCTCACCTGAGCGTTGCGCACTGCCTCAACCCAGCTGCGGCACTGCCCGCTGGCCTGGAAGGTGTACGCGGCCACGGCACTCCCAAGCTCGTTCAGGTAGATGAGAAGGAAGGAGCCTGCAGGCAGGGGCTGTCAGCAGTGCCCGGGACCCCCTGTGGCCCCCATGACCCCCCCATGCTGCTTACCCGGGTCCCTCAGCTCCCGGCAGACGACCTTGTCCATCAGCAGGGGCTGTCGGATCACCTTGGTGCGCTCGGCCTTCTTGAGGGGCTTGGTGATGAGGAAGAGGTCAGTGAAGAGAAAGCAGTGGACGTCCATCTGGGGGACAGAGTGGAGCTGTGGGTGCCGGCCAGCGAGGTGGGCAGGGGTGGGGGGCAGGGGCCAGGGGTCCCCATCCCCCGCAGTCCTCACCTTGCTGTCTTTACCTTCCCGCATCCGCAGGCTGCCCTCGAGGAGGAGCTGCCGGGTGTCCTCCGGGGAGGTGCCGGGAATGGGGGCCATCAGGTCCAGCCGCAGGAACTCCTTCAGCAGCTGCCAGGAGCCCCCAGCATCAGTGCAGGGCACAGCATGGGGTGGCATAGCATGGCAGGGAAATGGGTGGCGTGGCATGACATTGGATGGCACGGCACAGCATGGGCGGCATTGAGATCATGAAACGGCACAGTGTGACATGGTGCGGCAAGAGGAGGGGTGGTTTGGCAGCTCTGCCATGCCCAGCCTACCTTGTCTACCTCATCCGTGCTGCCCTCTACCACCTCGTAGGCATCGATGCGGCTGAGGATGGCAGCCAGGCGCTGCTGCTCCTGCCGCTGGCACATCCGCGAGTTGACGTGGTTGATGAAGCGCTCCACAGAGCCAATCTGTGGCCAGAACAGCGGATGTGAGTGGTTGGGAGGCACCACCTGTCCCACCGCACCATACCCTTGGCCTCTTACCATGGTGGTGATGGCATCACGAGCACGTGGGTCGTCTGTCTTCTTCAGCACAGACTTGAGGAGCAATGGGTACTTGGTGAGGCGTTGGTGGGGCTTCACCAACATGTCGCTCAGCTTCAGGCGGCTGCACTGCTCGTGCTTCTCGGCCCACTGTGGCACGCAGATGTCAGCCCTGGCCCTGGCCCCCACCCTGATCCCCCACACACACTCCCCTTACCGTCACGTAGGCGCGGAAGAGCTCACTGTCCCGCAGCAGTGCCCGCATGTACTCCATGCAGCCCTCCTCCTCCATGCAGTACCGCACGTAGGGCTCAAAGAGGGAGCCAAACTGGGAGGTGCAGGGGGAGGGTCACAGTTGGGCACAGAGTTTCATGGCCCCCTGCTGCATCACGGTGTCCCCCCTTACCATCTTGAAGCCACTGAGGAAGTCAATGGGGTCAAGCAGTGCCCCGGTCTGGCGTGCCTTGGCCAGCACTGGGGCCATGACGCTGCGCCACAGCTTGCGGTGCAGCTGGATGATCTCTCCGATGTTGCCAAACAGCTTCTCAGCATCCACCTGTGGGGTGAGGTGGGCAGCTGTGTGAGGATGGCACCCTAACCCTGACAGCACAGCCAGGCCAGGGCCTCATCCTGACCTGGGGGTCCCAACCCTGCAGCCCCCCCACTGCTCACCTCGCAGAGCAGCCCCAACTCCTGCAGGTTCAGCAGGCAGCAGAGAAAGAGCTGGGGGGACAGAGCATGAGCTGGTGGGCTGCAGCCATGGCCCCCTGTCCCCCCACCATGGCATGGCACGGCACAGCTGCCAGCACTCACGTCGGTGATGACTTTGAGCTTGCGGATGTAGGTGGCCTCGGTGTGAAGCAGCTCCCAGATGGCTTCCTGCTGGTGGCACTGCCGGCGCGACAGGGCCTGCCAGGCTGAGCGTCAGCACCTTGCTGGCAGCTGGGCAGAACCACCACAGCCACCCAGCCCCGAGCCCTACCTCTGCACCCTGGATGATCTGCTGCCAGCTGTCCTCCAGTGCCAGCCCAGCCTCGTCCCCATCCTCCTCCCAGGAGTCACGGTCAAAGCAGAGCTGGGGTGGCATCTTGGGCAGCCCGATGGTGCCGTAGGCATGGAGCCTGCTCACCAGCTGCTCCAGCTTCTCCGTCTCCTGGCCGGAAGCAAGGGGCAGAGCGGCTGGGCGGGGGGCTGGCAGAGGTGTGCCACAGACCCTCTTGCCCTGCCTGCAGACCTGGCAGGGCTTGAGCTCCAAGCAACTCATCCTAGCTCCCCAACACTGCTGTGGGTAGCTACCACAGCACCCCCTCCCCGTGCCCACGTCCCACCTACCCGCCCGAAGGAGCCCGTGCTGCTGCCGGAACCAAAGAATCCGCTGAAGCGGCTGGCGGCACGGTTCTTCCAGGTGTCGGTGCCATTGGTAGGCAGGGACCCACTGCCATGGGGGGACAGCTCAGGGCTAGGGATGCTGGCATCTCCCAGAAACTCTGTCATGTTCTTCCTCCGCCGGCCTGGAGCCTGCAGTGGGGACAGCCAGTGCCCCCCGGCTCAGCAGCCGTGTGGCCGTGCCATCGGGTTGGGGACAGTGACACGGTGCAGCGTAACACTGCAACAGGTCCAGTCTCGAGCACCCGTGGGACAGCCAGACAGCCCCCCCAGGCAGTGGGTGTGTTCCCCGGGCAGGGGGGTCCCCCGGCCATGCTCCCCTGCCCGCACTGACCTGCCTACCTGCATCCCGGGGGCCGGGGGCTGCTGGGCTGAGCCCGGGCGGTCACGGGCGAGGGGCCCCGACGGTGCGGGGCTCAGGGCATCCCGCGGGGCTCAGGGCATCCCGCGGGGCTCAGGGCATCCCGCGGGGCTCAGCACCCAGCCCAGCCGCCCACCCGACCGCTCTCCCAGCTCGGACACGGAGCTGGAGCCGGACAGGCTCCTCCGAAACAAAAGGAGGTGGGGCCAACACCGAAAACCTAATTTCCCTCCTGGCCAGATAAACCACCCAGATCTGAACAATTCACCAACAAAGATCAAAGCCCCCCCGGCCCGGCCGCAAGAGCTGGGTCAGGGCCAAGCAGTTCCCACCGGCCCCGGCTGCTTCCCCCCATGTCCCCAACCGTGCCGGGACAGGGCCGTGCCACCTCCTCACCGCGGCACAAAGGGCAGCAGGGACACTGAGCCACGTGATGTGGCACATTGCCACCACCGCAACGGGCACATCCTCATGTCCTGCCTTGGCCCTGGCCCCAGGTGGGGACAGCACCTCCACACCCTGTTACTCACTGCCCTGCTGTGTCCAGGGCAGTCAGCGTGGGGTCAGGCACCGCATCCCTCCTGACAGCATCCCCAGAATCACTCCCCATGAGCGTGCCAGCAGACTCCCACGGGAGTGGCAGCCAGGCCGGTCCCACACCTTATCTGGGGCCAGGGTCCATGGACCAGCACCAAGCTGTGCTCAGCAGATGCCAGGCTGGTGGACAGGGTGAGCCCTAGGGCCAGGTGGCACCCAGTGGCTGCTACTGCCGGGGCCTCTGGGGCTCCTGTTTACCTTTGCTCTGGTGCCAGCCTGTACCTGGCACAGCCACAGGGCTGGTGCCACTGGCTGAGCCAACACAGGGCATAGCCAGGAGCTGAGCTGTCTCCTAGGGGCAGTGTATTCAGCTGACAGTGTACTCAGCTGACAGGAGTTGCTGTGCTATGTTCCTATCTTCCGGACAAAATGAGCTGCAGGGGGGTCCTGCACCCCATCACCCCCTTCCCAGTCCCACCTCCAGGGCTGACACCAGCACTCACCAGGCTGTCGGGGCCCTCCTGGTGTCCCAGCTCTGGCACTGGCCCGAGGGAAGTGGCGGTGCAGGCAGGGTGCAGGATGGGCAGGCCAGATGACCTGGCATCCCACGCTGCCTGCTCCACTGTCAGCTCATCCCCAGGCTTAGCTGTGAAAGCATCGGGTCGTCAGAGTCCCCTGTGAACCCTGAGGCATCTGAGCCTCCCCCCGAGCTCCTGCTGCACCTTTCACCCGCAGGTAGTGCCCCCCGAAGCGGTATGCGTCAAACTGGAGGGAGAGCGGCGTGTGAGACTGGTCCAGGAAGATATCCACCTTGCCCAGCTCGATGCCCTTCCTCTCGAAGACTGGCAGCAGCACCTCCCTGAGGGGACATGAGGCCCGTGTCCACCTCTGCATCTGTCCCCACATCCACCCCACATCTGGCCCTAGCAGACTCACCCCAGGGACTTCTTCTTTGCAGCTGGCACAATCTCTGCCTTGATGTCAACACTGAGGTCAAACTTCAGGGTGAAACACTCCTTGCTGGGGTCCTGCGGAAAGGCAGCAGCTGCTTGCCCAGGGGTCCCCCCTGAACACCCTGGGGAGAGGGGCTGGTGCCTTACATCCGTGTGCCTGCGCCAAGCTTTCTTCTTGGGCAGCTTCAGCGCTGAGCTTCTCCGCTCCCTGCGGGCACAGTGCAGGCAGAGTGATGGGGACACCGTGAGCTGGGGACATGGGGAGGACCCTGAGAGGATGCTCAGGACTGGGGGCTCACCCTCTGCTATCCACTGCTCCCTCTTCCTCCTCTTCCACGTCGGAGGCAGGGCTGGTGCGTGGGGGGCACGAGCGCGTCGACATGTTGCGGGCCAGGATGGAGCCTGAAAAGAGGTGTGGAGCTGGGCTATGCAGGGATCCCTGGTCCTGTGCTGGCTCTGGCTGTCCTGCACCAGCCCCAAGTGCATCCCCCTCCTGCTGCAGCACCATGGCAGCCCTGAGCACATCCTGCAGGGAGCAGTGGTGCTGGCCACATCCAACCCGGCTCACCTTGTGGGGGCAGGTCAAAGGAGATGTGGCCATCAAAGTGCATGGTGCCATGGAGGTGGTGGGCATTAGGCTCACACAGGACGAGGGGGCCGTGGGGGCTCAGCTGCTGGCATTCTGTGTGCTGGCATACCTGTGGGCACAAGGGTCAGCTGGGCACGGGCTGCCTGGGGGCTGCCAGTCATGGTATGGTGGCAGGAGGGATGGGAGACACCATGAGCAGCAGGGATCCCCTTCCCCCTGGCACAGTGCTAGTGGGTGATGCTGAGGCCAGAGGGGGCACAAGGAAAGGCAGGACACAGCCATGAGGTGGGGGTCCTACAACACAGAACCCCCTCCCTGCTTTGCTGCACTGAGAGGGAGCCCAGGAAGCTGCATGTACCTGGGTACCGAGAGGAACCAGGGGACAGACACCTGTGCCCACGCCACCCACAGCTCTCTGGCTGCCAGGGGGGCCACGCTCTGGTGCCACAGCCCCTTTGTGCTGGCAAAAGCAGCATCCCTGCAGCAGGATGGAGGAAGCGAGCGTCTGTGGCAAAACAATGCTCGAAGCCGGCGCGTTTCCTTCCATTGTGTGCCGGCCGCAGCCACGGTCCCAGCCCCAGCCCCAGCCCCACCGGGCATTCACAGTGGGTTATTTTTAAACTCCTGGCCAGGCCCCCAGCACTATGCATGGCCCATGACCCCCGGCCAGCACCCGCCTTGCTGGGGGCTCTATTTGGGCCCAATCCTGGGGACTGCAGTGCCACCGGTCACTGCCAGCAAGCCCCCTGCACCAATGGCACGTCCCTGTCCCTCTGCGGGATCCCTCTTGTCACCCTGCACATGAAGGGGTGTAAGAGGCTGCTGAGGAGAAGCGAGCCCTGCCTGGGCTTGCCTGCAGAGTTGTGCTGCTGTGGGGAGGAAGTGCCCGTGCGGCTCCAGCCGCCCCCGCTTCCTGCCCCCCTTCCTCCCGGCACTGCTGAGCTCAGCGATGACGCGGTCCCAACACCCCCGCGCTCCCCAAGGGGTCACCAGGCCCTCCACAGCACCCACCTCCATGGCACCCACCTGGGCCCTGTCCTGGCTACAAGACAGCCCTGCCCAAGATGCCCCATGTCCCTGGCCCCAGCTTTCCCCTCTGCTACCGTGTGCCCCTGCCCAATTCCATTGTGGCATCTGAGATGGGAAGCATGGCCGCAAGCACCAGGCACTGGTTGCAGCAGCACTCACTCTGAGAATCCCCTGTGACCCTCAGCAGCTGCCCTGACAGGATGTGGGATTCCCTGTGTGGGGCATCCCCCACGATGGTGGCTCAGCCCCAGACCTGTCCCCTCTGCCCACCCCAGGGGTAGACTTCCAGCCCCACCATGCAGCTCTCAGCAGCTGCCCCACAAAGTGAGGGGGGCATAGAATGCAGCTCTGTGCCATGGAGCCCCCAGCCTGGCCAGGACCCCCCACCCCACTCTACCTTCCAGGTGTCGTTGGAAGTCTCTGGTGAAGGTGTCAGAGTGACCTGTTGGGTCCCACCTGGTTGTCCCAGCTGCACCCCATGGTAGCCACAGCCCAGAGCCACGTGTTCCCCTGCTGGCACTGGCTCTGCTGCCCCAGCCGTGCAAACAAAGCACGGTGGCAGTGGCACACCTCCCAGCACTGCCAGGCTGCCGTCCCACTGCCGCGCCAGGACACCGCCCGTGGCCCAGGAACCCCAGGGACTCACCAGGAACCAGTGTGTGGGTCCAGCCCTGCTCCACACCCAGCCAGCCGTGAGGAGAGAAGGGACCCTAAATCTGCCCCAGCGTTGTGTTAGCGACCGGGGGTACAGATGGGCTGGAGTAGATTAGATTGAATCACACCAGCTAAGGGAAATGGGCAAGCCACCGCCGTGCCGTTAAATGCTGGCAGGACTGCAGGCACTACCAGGGAACCCATGACCAGCATGGGGCAGGGGGATGCAGTGGGCAGGGGGCTGCCAGCTGTGCTAAAGGGGCTTTAGGGTGCAGCAGGTTCGTCAGAGCCACCCGCTGCCCCTTCTCACCTGTGAGACTGACACCAGGCGCCAGCAGAAGGCATCTGCTCAGTGCTGCCCATCACCCCACAGGACCCACCTTGTCCACCCTCTTCTCGCTGGTGCAGTCAGGGTTCTGGCAGTGCAGCACAGTCTCCTCCGGCAGGCACGGCTCAGCTGCAGGAGAGAGGGGGAAGCTGTGTTGGGGTGCTGAGGTCCCAGCCCCGTTTCCAGCCCTGCCTGCACAGGCAGGCTCACACCAACGCTCCCACGCCGCAGACCCTGGGTTAAGAGCTTGGCAAAGCACTCAGGCTCAGCTGAGGCTGTGTCTGACTGCTCCTGCCTGCCCCACAGCCTGTCAAGGGAGAGGAAACCCCTTGCCCAGGAGTCAGCGCTGCATGCCGCAGTGTCAGGACATGGACCTGCCCCAGCTGCCCAGCAGCCAGCACAGACAGGGCCTGCAGCAGGAACAGTAAAGCTGTCACTTACCAGCCCCCAAAGGGGCTTAGGAACCACTTTTAGCTTTGACAGTTATATCGGCCTTGGGGACAAATCCTATTTTGAAGGCTTTTGTTATGTGTCATGTCTAATCGTGTAAAAATAATAGACTCCAGGTGGCTTACAGCAAAGGAGCAATACGAACACCCTCCTCTGTGGCAGCCCCACTATGGGGCATGGATGCTCCCAGGGGAACCTGCCCTGTGGGGCACAGAAATGATGCAGGGGATTTGGAGAGGCTGCACCGGGTGGCACAGCTGTGGTGGCCTCAGCCAGCACAGGGGCTTCCCCTGCCACACCGCTCCCCTCTCCTGCATCCCTCCTGCCAACAACAACAGCATCCTTGCCTGCTCCAGCGGGACTGCAGCCAAGGCCAGAGTTAGACTCAGTCTGCATGAAAAAAATGCCTTTTGGTGCAGCTCTGAAGAAGCTGCTGCTTCCACAGAGAAGTGGTGGTTGCCCCAGCTCCCAGCCAGAGGCACGGCTGCCTGCACCAGCCAGGGCTGCCACGGTACGGGGGGCACTGCTGGACAGGAGCAGCCAGGCAGGGCTCGGCTTGCTGCCCCCTGGGAGGGTTGGGAGTGGGGGCTGCCACCGGCCCCCGCGGCAGGAGCACAATGGGGGCTCTGTCCCCACAGTGCCTGCTGGGCTGGGCCCCCCACTGCTGCTGTTTCACTTGACCTATCAGGAATAATAACAGAAACAAATAACAAATTCTTTCACTCACCCAAGGGAAAGTTTTCCAAACTCACCGAAAACTCGTGGCCGGTCAGAATGGCCGTCAGTGCCGGGGACAAGACCCACGCTGCAGCCAGTGGCAGGGACAGAGCCACGTGGCTCTTCCCAAGGACTGACCCTGGCAGCAGGTCACACACGCACCGAGGCCTGATGTGTGCCGGGTGGGAGCATGCAGAGGGACCCCCACATTCTGGCAGAGGTAGGAGGGTGTCTATGTCCCCACCAGCTCCTTCATGGGCTGGAGGAGGGATCCTGTCCCCACCAGCTCCTCTCTCCAGCCAGCCACCTCCTCCTGCTGCAGGCTGTGTTGTCACACCCGGCTCTCCCGGTGACAGCAAACGAGTTTGAAACCGGACCGTGCTCACACCAGAGTGCACCACGGCAGCTCGCCGTTTCAGACATCCATCTGAGCCAGGAGGGAGGTGTGCTGGTGGTACGAGGCAGTCTACTTGGTCCTCCCTGGCTGCACCTGCGGCACCCCCACAGCAGCACCCACATCGTGTTCCCCAACACATTCCTGCTGCAGCAGCCCCTCACCCTCATTGCTGGGCTAAAGGTTTTTGGTCAAACGTGGCTACCTGCAGCCCACCAGCCCCCCCTCCAGCCACCTACCCCCAAGCTCCTCGCTGATGTCCAGGCTGGAGCTCCAGGAGAAACGCTCCACCGCCCCGTACTCCATACCGGCCAGCCCGGCGGGCAAAGCCTCCAGCTCGTAGGCACCCCGTTTCCTCCAGTACAGAAACATCCTGAGGTCACGGTCAGGAGGGCTCCCCAGACCTGTGCCCACCCCACCAGGGCCACCAGCGGGACTAGCCGGGGAAGCCCAGCTCCAGCTTTAAGAGCAGGTCCCGGTCTCTGGACAAGCGGCGCATTGACGGCGGCGGCCGGAGCCGCGGAGCAGTGGAGGGTGCTGCTGGAGGCTGCCCAGCGCCCGCGCGGGGGGCACACAAAGGGCCTTTCTTCAGCCTCCTACAGACATTGCACAAATTTCACTTTCCGCCGTCTATGAAAGACATTAGGCCACAGAGACAAGACACACTTGTGATTAAAATAATCGGCATGAAGAGGGGGGCTGTTGTGGCTCTGCTGTCGGACAGCTTTTGGGGGGGGGCAGGAATGCACAGCTCTGAGCCCCGGCTGCACCTCCGCACCCGTAGGCATGCCAGGGGCCCCCAGTCTGCACGGGGAAAGCCAAGGGTCTTTAGGGGTTTTTTCCCTCTTGCTGAATTCAAGCAAACAGGAAAGCACCAGACAGGGCTTAAAACCCACAAAAGTATCATAGAATCCTAGGGGTTGGAAGGGACCTCGAAAGATCATCTAAAAAAGTAAAAGTAGTAAAGGAGGGCACCTTTGTCTTGCCCCACACAAAAATCTCACTAAAGCTGAAGGAAAACAAGGCATGGCGTGCACTGAGCAGCCAGGCTGAGACCATCCCAGCCCCCAAACTCCTCAGCATCGACAGCATCTCCTCCCAAAGGCGCCACATGCTCCCCAGTTTCTAGGCACCCTTTGCCAGAAATGGTACCTCAAAATAAAACAGATTGCTGCATAAATACTAAATGCTAACATCGTAAACCCAAACCACTGTACTTTATTTAGCATATCCCTGATGTCTGAAGTGCCAAGTAACTGATTTCCTATCAATCACAGTACCAAGAGCCCCCGACCCTGTGGATTTTGATTTCATCCACACTGCTTACCCATCTCACTTTTCTGGTGCCTTTTCAACCCACAGCCCCGCACCTTGAACCCCCACCTCACCTGAGATTTTCGCCTCAGCTGCACAATGGCCCCCGGATTTATTTTAGCCACTGTTCAGGCCAGGTTGCCAGCCAAGCCCTCCCTGCACTGCCAGACCCAGCCAGATGGGGATCATTAGGCCGGGATTAGGTTAAAGCTTTAACTCCTTCAAAGGCAGAAACACTGCACAGCCCCTTGTAGCTCCTCACTCTCTCACCCCCTCTCTGGCAGCCATTATATTAAATTTCTTCATTTACAGGTTAATTTCTGCTGCGCTAGGAAACCTCACAAATGAGATAAAAGCATTTTTTGCAGAGTACTTGTACTCACAGCAGCCACCAGCCAAAATGATCTGTCACTGTGCAGTGCACTGCATCCCTCCTTCCTCTGCGGGAGACCTGGCCCTAAAAGGGCACCATCTCAGGGGGCTGTGGACCCCAGGGCAGGACTGTCCCCCTGCTCTGGGACATCGCATTAGCAGGAACCTCTGTTCAAACCAGGTTACTCCTACAGTTAGGGATCCATTAGATTCCAAACACAGTATTACCCATTTTGAAGTGTTTTTTCCCAAAAGATCCTGGACAGCCCAAGACACTCACTCACCTCTGCATGACTCCCCACAAACTCATCTTCACTTAGGAGCAAAATGCTGCCCCAAGGAAGAGCTGAAAACACATACATAAATAAAGTTTGGCCCAGTAGGGCACAGAGCAGGTAATGAGCTCAGCAAGACCCAGCACCCCAGAGCTGTGTGCAGGCTGTGGGTATCACAACACTCTCACCCTACCTCAGCCCCTCCTCGTGCCATGACCTGGTGAGACAGTGCTGGGTAACACATTCGTGCTACAATCAGTTCCCACGCTGGCACTCAAGACATTGAACTTAAACCACAGACACAGGCTTGGTGGCCAGAGGGGGAATGAAGTGATGACCCCAGCCAGAAGCCCCTCACATGGTGAGCTGAGACCATACACAAGCAGTGAGCAACCAACTCCCTCCAGTGCTTTCATCTGTGGTCACCAGGGAGAGGATTTTCTGATTTTCTTATTCCTTCCTCATCTCATGACCAGTGAAGCACCCAGAAGCCCACACCTCTGCAAATCACTCCAAACCCCAGCACCACCCAGTGGCTGTGTTCAAACAGAACTGCTTCCAATCCCCAGCAGAGCACCTACAATGATAACCACCTCCAGCTTGCATCAGCTGTGTCCGAGCCAGTACAGGCTGAGGAAGAACTTGAAGCCAAACCAGTATTTTAAATATTTATTACAAACCATCAAAATACAAAAAAAAATTATAAAACGTTATTAAAAATGGGCATGCTGTAGGATCTAAACCAGACACCTCTCCAAGTCTCTCAGACTTCTGTTGTACCCAGAGCTTCTGGGTGACCACACCTAGCTCTTGCAGGTGTGCATCCAAATGAATCCATGGTCCAAGGTCTCTGAGGCTTCAGGCATAATCGCAATCAAACGCATACTCCCGCCTCTTGAAATGCTTTTTCTTTTTAAGCTTCCCAGACCCCAAGATGCTGTAGTTATAATCAGATGTGACATAGGGGATCTCTCCCTCAACTCCTTGCTGAAAAGGGGGGAAAAAAAAACCAAAGAACAACTTCAAGAACTTGTAGCTTCAATGAAGAGGAAGCACTTTCCTCTTAATGACTGACAAGAGCTGACTGGTGGAAGAATACACTGTTACTGAACAAACCCCACTCTGGTATCTGAAACATGACAAGAATGCTCTCCTCTCCCTTTTCTATGCTTTAAGCATATATTTCCTATAAAGATAACCATCTGTTAATGCCCAGACATCTCCAGGCATGCATATGCCTCAAAAAATACAAAAATAGAAAATGTGCCTGCCAGCCAAAGCTCAGCCAGCTTCCACCCCCTTCCTGTGAGGCTCCTACCTGGCCCACAAGAACACAGTTTGGGATAGCAATATTCCCAAGGAGCAGACAATTCACTTGTCTCAGGTTCTCTGGAGGCACCGGCGTCAGAATGTGGTAAAGTTTCTTCTCCATTTCAACCCCTCGGACAATTCCTGAAAAACAGAAACAAAGTTCAGTCTTAACTGTACCTGACCATTCTGGATTGTGTAACTGGATGCAGCCAAAGCTCTTTGCATAAATGGATATTCTACAGAGAATTGTCATATTAAAAAAGCATGAGAGAAGTTACAAAAGGCACCACTCAGTGATACTCTCCATAGTTGTTACCACAGTTTAAGGAAAACCAAAGGATTTGAAGAATAGCTTGTAACAAAAAGGAATAAACAATCATTTTTTAATCTCACCCCCCTTTTTCTGTCCTTTTTGAAAGAGCAGGCAATTCCATCACTCTGCAACCTATCTCTCAAAACATGACAGGTGAGAATGCAGCTCAAGGTCTCCCAGGGTGGCTCACCGAAGCCAAGGCAATCACAGACTGGTGTCTGTGTCAGCAAGACTGGCCCATCAGTTTGGCATCTGATTTCATCTGGTATCCTGCAGAGCCCAACCCAGCTGGCATTCACTGCATACATGATGTTGGTAGGAGCAACATCGGTGTGAATAACCCTGAGTGCAACAGCATTGAAAGGTACCTGAGAGAGGAAAAAAAGAAGAAACTCTATCATCAGCTCAGTAGCAATTTGGTTTCAGCTCAGAGATAAGATAATTCTAAGTACACAAAACCTGAAAGCTCCCAATCAACACCTACAGCCATGCATGATCTCAGCAGCAATCACAACAGTTTGAACACTAACAACTGAACACACATGGAACGTGTGCCACACCAGCAGCTCAACAGAAACCTCACTCCTAGATACATGAAAGAAGTCTGTATCTTTTTGCAGATTCCAGACTGTTTTTTCCGCTTTTGAAAAACACGTGCAGGAGAAGCAGAACGCTAAATGACTATGAGCCAGGCCTTCTGCAATACCTCCATGCCTTTATAAAATGCTCATTTACCTGATATGGCACAAGACTGTGCAGTGGAAGCACTGCCCCAATGTCTGGGGACTGCAGCTGGCCCAGGTAGCCCAATATGGACATGTCACGCAGGATGCCGCTATGTACTCGCCTGGAAAAATAACCCCAACAAGTCAGGAAAAGGCATCACACCCTCACATAGCAGTTCAAACCAAATACCCCAGACAGTCCCAAGTACAACATGTGGTATTAGCTGCTTTATCACACAAGTTTAGTTTTTAAAACATCTATAGCTCAAGAAAATTTAGAGCTATGTTTTTATTACCTCCCAGGGATCAACCATGGGATTTAGGGCTTTGTTTCAACTTTAAAAAGGCATTTATGAACAAGGGTGTTCTATTTTTTTTAATTGAAGTCTGTAATTAGATAATGGGTAAGAAACCTCCCAATTAGAAAAAAAAAGGAGACATAGTAATACATGATTCCAAGTGGATGCCATGCGCAGTGTAAAAGTAACTGACAGCAGTCACTAGAGATGGAGAAGAACAAACCCCTTCCCAAGCCCCAAAAAGCAACCCTACACATTCTCCCAAACAACACCCTCCTCAGAAAAAAACCCACTGCCAACATAACAACCAGACAAGCAACACACAAACACACCTCCTAAGTGAAACTAATAATCTCTGACTGATTTAACAGAGTTCTTGAGGCCAAAGCAAAACAAGAGCCTTTACCATCAGGACTACACACAATTTTGTTAATCCCACGAACCACCAGGTAGCGCTCAAAATTCTACTTACGCTTCACCTGCAACCCCTGCTCGAGGGAATTCTGGATGGACATAAAGCAGCTTATACTCAGGAGCTGATGCATCTCCATCTCCTTCAGAGGACTTCCAGTTCTCTGCTCCGCTCAGGCCCATCCGCTTGCGCTTGGCTTGCTGCTTGCCTTTGGTGTACAGCCCAGGAGTCAGGTGGACGTATTCCGGGGTGAGTGGAGCCATGGCCTTCCAGTCATACACATCCATCTGAACAATGTGACTGGGTGACAACAGCCGAATGATATCAATCAGAAGCAGCAACCCCTCACCTTGAGAAAGTAGAGAAAACACGATTGTTGCTCCTACGTGAACGGGTCAAAACGCTGTTAAGGAATTACTCTTCTTGCACTAGTGTTGGAAGCTGTGTTTCCTGGTCCTGGACTCTCTACAAAGTGTAGTGGTTCACTGCTACAGTTATTGCCTTCCTTCCCCAGCACCCTGAGAACACGTTTGTCCTGCTTACCTTTCACCCAGCCCATGGTGTTGATGACTAAAGGCACTTCCTTCTTGTAGGAGCTGAACACATACTTCACAACATCGAGGTATCTTTCTGTGTCCTGCTCACAACTAGTCTGTCCATAATACACCATCTTACGTGGTGTCTGTTGATGAGTGAAGGGTGGGCCTGAAAAAGCAAGTGGCAAACCTCTAGTGGCTTCAGTAAGTCAAATCAAGACCTCTCATCCCTGCAGCACCTACATTCAACCCCTTCTAAAATAACCTGTCACCTTTTCAGAAACAAACAGTCCTTTTTGTACAGCCTATACCTAGGGAGAAACTTTTCTGTCACTTGCAAAAGCCCATGATAGATTTGTTTGTTTGTTTTTTTGTCTGGTTGATATTTTGTTTTGCTTTGTTTTCTATGTTTTTATATCGTTGGTTACACATTTGTAAATTTCAAAACAACTGTCTTCTAGGTTAGACTGTCTGAAAGATAACACAGCCTGACCCAGGGACCCCAACCCAGGAGACTACAAATACCAGCCATTTCTCTGACTCTAGTTATTTTTTACACTCAAAACAGCCCCCATCTTAAGTGGATCTCCTCAGTACTTCCTAAGTTAGTTTTATCTACAAATAATAAAACCTGAGATTTTCCTAAACAGACTTTTCAAATCTTAAATTCTGAAAATCCACCTTGACATGCCACACATTCCATCACCTTAAAAACAATTATCTTCTCTCTTAAAACAGGACAAGCACAGAAAAAAGCTCCATATTACTAAGGGAGATTTTCACATGGAGCTTAGATGCCCCAGCAAGAAAGCTTTTACAGCCTTTATTTTAACATGTGAACCTTTGACAGATATGGCAACTTCCGCTCAAGTACAGCCTCTACCCGGAAAGCACTTTCTGGAAATTAAACAGGTTTCTGGCAACTGCAGAGAACAGCAAAACACATACCAAGAATTGGCTCTGTTACGTCACTTAAAGATACACATCCAGGCGGTGTAAATTCAGTTTGACCTATGTCACATTCCATATATTCAACTAAGGGAAGGCTGCAGTGGAAGAAGACCATGTATTAGCATAAAAAAAACAAACAGAAAAACCTGGACACAACCAGAACACACCAGAAGCACAATCTGATTTTGTTCCAGGTTGTAAAAATTAAATTCTTTAACACAACTAGAATTATGTTTGTCTCTCTCCTCCCCTTACTTAAAGGGATACTAATCCAGAGCATAAAAGGCTCAGCTATAGCTCAATATTGTATTACAATAGCTCTGCAGTCACCCAGTTTTAAGGAAAGCAGCTACAACAATAACTGGAGGTAGTACCAACCATGTTAACTGAGCACCCTGAGACCAGACATTTGAGATTTATAAACTCTGAAATCTTTACTTTAAACACAAAGCATGGTCGGAATAAGCTTCTGCACCTTGCTCTGCCAAGAATCTTCAGTGACAAACTACAACTTATTGGACTTTTTAAGTGCTGTAACTCCCAGTTCGTAACTGAAATGAATCTGCTCAGTGTCCCATTAGTTTACCTACTTCATGACAGCAATTTATAGGCAATTCAATAGAAATGTTCCTGCAGGCAACTTTTCTGAAAACAATCCAGGACAAGAAAGCCTATCTTCCTCATTTTTTAGTTTTTTTGTAAAAGATATCCACCTTCTAGTTGTAGCAGCTTTTCTGATAATCTTGGCAGGCAGTTTTTTTCCCTTCTCCTCTATCCCATGGAGTACTTAAAACTCACAGAATGTGGAAAGACTCACCGATTCAGTAGCAGATTCATTAGGTATCTATTAAATGTTGACTTCCCTGTGTTTTTTGGGCCACACACCAGAACCACCGGGACACCTTCATCTTCCGCTGAAAAAACAAACATTCTGAAATGGACCAATGCCAGTTATTCTGATGTGCTCTGTTTACATAAATTTGTTTAAAAAAACAAAAGAGAGACTCAGTGGTCTGACTAGAATATATTTGAATCACATGGAAAATACTCCCTTGAAAAGGACCATGTTAAGTAAACTGTGTAAATGTTCCTGAAGTGAGAAGCAAGCCCTGGTGCCAAAAACCAGCATGAAAGCACTCCAATTGTTTGTGCTATTTTAGAAGTTGCTGGTTAAGTGAGAACATGAGTTTTTCCCACTGCTACAAAGAGAGTGAAATGAGAGTTTTGACGTCAGACTGGGAAGTGGCTTTACAGCATCATGTGGCCTGGCAGCAGAGGCACAAACCCACTCAAGGTGATGCATGAGCTCGAGACTCCCACCATCCAGGAGAAAAACACAATCAGTACCCGCTCCAGGGCACACTCTAACTGTAACTCACGAAAACCCTGATGAATTTCCTATATTCAAGCTACCACAGCCCCCAGGTGTATGCCACTCACCACAGCACGCTTGGATCAGCTCCTCCAGGGCCAGGGCCATGCTCTCTGACACCAGCAGCCCATGGTCAGGGCTACACTTCACAATGCCAACAGAAGCCAGAACAGCATCTTCTGGCGTGAAGTTGGGTTCTTCCTTTTTCTAAGGAAGAGCAGAAAAACGGGGCATGTGTAAGGCCTTACAGATGTGTGGCTTGACACTGACAGGCACGATAAATGGAGTGGCTGCCTCTGGCTCTGCAGATCTGTTTTGGGGAAGGAGCAGCACCCACGCTTCTGCCTGCGGTGGAGAGGGCATCACGACGCCCTGCGGGTCTCACCTTGGGCTCAAAGAGCCGTGACAGCGGCGGGTGGCTCAGCAGGAACCGTGTCACCAGCGTGTCCAGGTGCTCCAGCAGCACCACAGCACACTCCGGGGAGAACCGTGCCATCGCCTTCACCCTCGCCTCTGCAAAGGGGGGGAGAGAGCGAGCCCTCAGCCTGCGCCCGCGAAATGGCGGCACCCCCGCACCGCTCCGCACACATGAAATGGCGGCATCCCCGCACCGCACACAAAATGGCGGCCACCCCGCACCGCACACAAAATGGCGGAGCGAAGCGGCGGGCATCCCACCGCATCCCTCGCCGGCACTCACGGCGACGGACGCTGTGGGCCCTCAGGGCGGCGCGGGCGGCGGCGCGGAGCTGCCGAAGGTCGACGGCGGTCGGGCGGTCGGCGGGCAGAGCTTCCAGGGTGAGCGCACAGTGGGTGGCCGGAGAGAAGACCGGCAGCGCCGGCTGGTGCGAGGCGACGGCGAAGCCGAGGAGGCGGACGGAGCCGTAGAGGCAGCGCAGGCGGCATTTCCCGGTGAACGTCAGCGTCTGCGGGGAAAGAGGCGGGTAAGCCGGCGAGGGACGTGAGGAAGGAGCGGAGGACCGGGCGCTGCTCACCTGCCGCGGTGCCAGAATGAGGACAGCGGCGCCTTCTGCCGTCTCCACGGCCACCAGACCCGCCTCGGCCGGTGGCACCATGCCGGAGCGGGTGAAGGAGGCGGCGAACTCCCTCCAGGCCGCCTCGGCCCGGCCCCCCCGGGACGAGCCCCGGCGGGGGCGGGGGCGCCGGGCCGACGGGCCGCGCCGTGCGGGCATGGCCGCCGCAGCCTCCCTCCGCCTCCCGCGGGGCCGCCCCTCGGCCCGGCCCCACCCGCTCCGTTAAGAGGCGCGGCCCGCAAGGCAGCACCGCCCCGCCATGCCGCTGCCAGCCCTGCTCTGCCTCTGCGTGGCCGCCGCCGCCGCCTTCTCCAGCACCCGCGGTGACTACCGCCTGGCCGGCCTCTTCCCGATACACACCGTGCAGCCCCGAGCTGCTACCCAGCCGCTGGTGGACACCTGTGACGAGTGAGTCCCCCTCACTGACCGGTTTTACCCCCCAAAATCTGTTTTTTTTGTTTTTTTTTTTTTTTTTTCTCTCTGAAAACCATTTTACCATTCGCACAGCCACACCGCCTTCAAGGAGCATGGCTACATTCTGTCCCAGGTCATGAGGTTTGCCGTGGAGGAGATAAACAACTCCAGCACTCTCCTCCCCAATGTCACCTTGGGCTACGACATCTACGATACCTGCTCGGAGCCCGCCAACCTCCACGCCACGCTGCGTGCGCTGGTTCAGGACAGAAGGGAGGTGGAAGTGCTCTCCACCTTCCAACACTACGAGCCCCAGGCGGTGGCTGTCATCGGGCCCGACTGCAGCGATCTGGCCCTGACCACGGCAGCTGTCCTCAGTGTCTTCCTTATACCTGTGGTAAGTGCAGCTCTCCAGGGCAGATGAAGAAAAGGGATCCCAAGGGAGAATGATTTGAGGGAGGATGCTCTTGGAGAAACCAGACTGAGCTGGAGCACAGCCCCTTGGTGCTGGTGTTGGCCATGGTCTCTTCTCTTTCCTTCAAAACAAGAGGGCATGGTCTCAAGTTGTGCCAGGGGAGGTTTAGGTTGGATATTAGAAAGAATTTCTTCATGGAGAGAGTGATCACACATTGGAATGGGCTGCCCAGGGAAGTAGTGGATTCTCCATCCCTGGAGATATTTAAAAAGAGCCTGGATGTGGCACTGAGTGCCATGGGCTGGGAACCACAGGGGGAGTGGATCAAGGGTTGGACTTGATGATCTCTGAGGTCCCTTCCAACCCAACCAATTCCATGATTCTATGATTCCTTGGCGCGGGCAGCTGGCAGGCAGGAATTGTGGCTGGCTCGCTGCCCTTCAGATGTTTCTTTTGCAGCAGCGCGTTTGGCTCCAGGTCCTCTGAAGTCCCCACAGGAGAGGGGCTGCCTGAGCTGTCACCTCTCGGGGTGCCTCTGCCAGGGGAACGCAACCCCCTTTTTTCCTGGCTCCCTTTGCAGATTAGCTATGAAGCCTCCTCAGAGGTGCTGAGCCAGAAACGGTTATACCCCTCGTTCCTGCGCACCATCCCCAGCGACGGGCAGCAAGTGAAGGCCATCTTCCAGCTGATGAAGGATTTTGGGTGGAAGTGGGTCGTACTGCTGGGCAGCAACAACGCCTACGGCAGGGACGGCTTAGACGCGCTCCAAAAGCTGCTGTCTGAAAGCAACATGTGTGTTGCCTACCGGGGCGTCCTCCCCGTCAACACGGATAACAGCATCCAAGAGCTCCACAACCTGGTCGGAATCCTCAGGAATGTCAAGGTCAACGTCACCGTCATCTTCGCCAACAGACGAAGCGTCTATCCCTTCTTTGAGGTGTTGGTCCAGAGGAACGTCACGGGCATGGTGTGGGTGGGCTCTGAAGATTGGTCAGTGGACCAATCGATCCGGGATATGCCTGGCATCCAGAACACTGGCACGGTGATTGGGATATCGGTGAAGATGACGGACCCGGCGATGGTGGAACGCTTTCTATCTTGGAAAAGGGAAGAAAAAAGTGCTGTGGCTGAATGTGACGACAGTGTGGGGGCAGGAGGGGAAAATGGAGGGAGTGCCCAGCTGGACTGCACCCAGCACTGCACTGCCTGCCACTCTTCTGCTTCTGCCCTTGATAACTACGACTCTCAGGCCTCCTTCAACGTCTACTCAGCCGTGTACACAGTGGCCCACGGCCTCCACGAGCTGCTGGGCTGTGCTTCAGGGGTCTGCAGCAAAGGCACAGTCTATCCCTGGCAGGTGAGAGCAATGTGAGGAAGATTATTCCTTGTGGGAGAGGAGAAAGGATTATTCCTTGTGGGAGAGGAATGATCCATGAGGATCCTTCCTCACAGGGAATGATTTTTGCCTTGCGCCCAGGGCTTTCTGTCCTTCTAGAAGGGCCATGTCCCAACTGAAGAGCCTCGTGGGCTTCAGCTGTCATGGTCAAAGTATCTGGACCTAGACCCAGACCCCTGCCCCAGATCCCCTTCTGTTCCAGCGCCAGTTCCCTGCAGAAACCTGGAAGGACTTTCTGCAGCTGGTCACACAGTAGCTGTTGGGGGGTAGGAAGAGGAGCCAGAGCAGTGGTCCTATAGGAAATCCCCTCCCAAGACAAGGCACTCCTCAGTGGGAGTCACCTCTCTTCTCTTACTCTTCTGTTTTACAGCTTCTACAAAAAATCAAGCAAGTAAACTTCACCCTCTACAAGAACCAAATCTCTTTTGATGCTGGTGGGGATATTCATAGAGGCTATGATATTATCATGTGGAACTGGAGCAACAAGAGCTACAGTTTTGAGGTGATAGGAACTTTCAGTGTGAACCCCGACAGGCTGAGCATTGACCGGGACAAAATTCTGTGGCACACAGAAGATAACAAGGTACTGTTCTGCAACCAGATCCTATTTATTGCTTACCACCAAGCCAAGTCCAACCCTAAAACCACCAGTTCTGGGGTATTTCCTCATAATAGGACAAAAATGAGTGCAAATGGATGTGGGATGGGGGGGATGATCAGCATTTTGAGTATCAGCTTATACCCTCCAAAAAAACAAGAAAGACACAAACCAAAATGGCTCCTGGGTCCTACTTCTAGCTTTAAAAGGTTTCATTTTCTCACCACTGTAAGAACCACAGCATGGTGAGCTCTTGGCTTCTCTCCTGTCTGTCCTGGCAACCAGCAGCAAAGTACCTGAACATTGCCAGGCCTGGGCCAGGTGCTCAGCACACTGTCCTGCTGCCCACCCCACTGTCCTGCCTGACCCTGGCTGCTCTTCTGGCAGGTTCCCACCTCACTGTGCTCCAAGGACTGTCAGCCAGGGGAGAAACGGGTGCAGCAGCCCAACCACCGATGCTGCTTCAGCTGTGTGGCCTGTCCCATAACAACCTTTCTGAACAGATCAGGTCAGTACACACCAGGGGGTTGCCCCCTCCCCTTCCCTCTCTCCTTCTCCCACCAGCTCCTGGATTCTGCCTCTCCCTTCCCTCAGCCTCTTCCATCCCTGTGGTCAGTAAAAACCTCTGATCTGACCTTAACACAGCTGGCCTGACTCCCCTCTTTGCTTTCCTGTGGGTATGCAAAGCCCAGGCCCTGTACTTTCCGGGGAGTGCTGCCCACAGGTGGAACACCCGGTGGTGATGCTGCTGGATGAACCCTTCTCCTGCAGCCAAGGGACCAGGGACATCCATCCTGACACCCGTTTCCTGCACCGCATCCTGCAGGAGGGAAATTGGACCCGGTGGTTGCCTTTGTGCCCCAGACCACACAGCCCCATGTGGTCACCAGCAGCTGGCACATGCAAATGTCCTTTGCCTGGGACAAGCAGCAGGAATCTCCCACCTCAGAGTCACCAGCCACAGTGACAAATCTCTTGCTGGCAGCTGGTCACTTGGCAGCACTTGGGCTGAGGAGGGTGGGAAAGAGCAGAGTGGGGATCCCCTGAACACAGGTGGGCAGCATTGCTGTCTGCTGCTGCAGACCCATCCTGGCTTTTGCAGATCACTGCTGGAGGCACAAGCCCCTTCCCACACACAGCTCAGGCAAACCCTGAGCCTCAGCTCACCCTGCTGAACTCCTGCAGGCTTCATGCCACTTAACCAAGCTATGGACTTTTGGGAAAAGAGCCCCCTCTGCTCCTCAAGGCTTGGAAACATCCAAGGGGAAGGAGCAGGATGGGAGAAGTGGGCAGCTCTTTCTATGAGGGCAGGGTGCACCACCTCAGCAGATCTCTTACCAGGGTCTGTGGTGTTCGAGGTGCTTCTGTCACTGCCTGGGCTCATGTCCTCTGCAGATCTCTACAGCTGCCAGCCCTGCGGGGTAGATCAATGGGCACCAGTGAGCAGTGAAGCTTGCTTCAATCGGACCATCGAGTTCCTATCGTGGTTCGAGCCCCTCTCCTGGGCACTGCTGATCCCCACTGTCCTCCTCATGCTGCTGATGGCAGGGCTAGCCCTCCTCTTCGCCCTCAACTTCTCCACACCAGTGGTTAAGTCAGCAGGGGGGAAGATGTGCTTCTTCATGCTGGGCTCTCTGGCCTGCTCCTGCAGCAGCATCTTCTGCTACTTCGGGGAGCCCACCTGGCACACCTGCCTGCTGCGGCACCCCCTCTACGCCATCAGCTTCAGCGTTTTCCTCTCCTGCATGACAACACGCTCCTTCCAGATCATCTGCATCTTCAAGCTGAACGCACGCTGGCCGGCGCTCTACGAGGCCTGGCTGCGGCGGGGGGGCCCGGTGCTCTTCATCGCCGCCAGCACGGCGGCCCAGACGGGGCTCAGCCTGGCGGTGGAAGCCTCCAGCCCTTCGGTTCCGCTTCGGAACTACGCCTCCTGGACCGACCGGGTGGCTCTGGAGTGCGGCGGGGCGGGCTGGGCGGCTGCCACCGCTTACACCGTGCTGCTCAGCGCCTGCTGCTTCGCCCTCAGCTACGCGGGCAAGGACCTGCCCGCCAGTTACAACGAGGCCAAATGTCTCACCTGCAGCCTGCTCCTGCACCTCGCCTGCTCCGCCGCCGTGCTCTGCACCCAGGGTGTTTTCCGCGGCCGGGCTCAAGCGACGGTGCAGGTGCTGAGCAGCCTCTGCACGCTGGGCGCCCTGCTGGCCGGGTACTTCTTCCCCAAGGCCTTCGTCATCCTCCTGCGGCCGCACCTCAACACGCCCGAGCACTTCCAGATGGCGATACAGAGCTACACGCGGCGCCTGGCCGAGTCCTGAGGGGCTGGGGGGGGAGTTGGGGGGGTGCCGTGCCCGTCCCGTCCCGTCTCGTCCCGTCCCGTCCCCTCGGGCAGCCCGCCTTTCCTTCCCGGCGCAGCTCCCTGACGTCACATCCGGCGCGCTGCCAAGATGGCGGCGGCGGCGGGGCCTTCCCGGTAACGGAGCGGCCATGGCGGCAGCGGCGGCTCACAGCGTCCGCGTCCTGCGGGAGCTGAACCGGCAGCGCGCGGCCGGGCAGTTCTGCGACGCGACGCTGGGAGTAGGCGGGCGGGAGTTCCGCGCCCACTGGCCGGTACTGGCCAGCTGCTCCCGTTTCTTCCGTGCCCGCGGTCCCGGCGGGCCGGTAGCGCTGCCCGAAGGCCTGGCCGACACCTTCCAGCTCCTCCTCGACTTCTTCTACACCGGCCGCCTGGCCCTCACCTCACACAACCGCGCCCGCCTCTTGGCCGCCGCCGAGCAGCTGGGCGTACCGGACGCCGTGGCTCTCTGCCGCGCCTTCCGCCCCACCGGGCCCCGCCAGCGGCCCCGCCGACCCGTCCCGGGGGAAACGGACAGCGCGGCCCCCCCGCAGCCCGGCGTCCCGGCGGTGCGTGACGGGGAGGCGAAGGGGGTTGGGACGGGGCCGGCCGGTGGGGGTGACGGCCGCCTCTTCCCTCGCAGGCCCCCCCCCCGGCCCCGGAGGAGGCGGCGGCGGGAGGCGGCGGGCGGGGGGACAGCAACGCCGAGCCCTTTCCCGAGAAAAAAACACTGCGGAGCAAAAAGAAAACCCCCCCGGGGAAGGTGCCCGGGACACCGGGGAGCAGAAAAGGTACAGCGGTGCCGGTCGAGTGCCCCACATGTCATAAAACCTTCCTCAGCAAATATTACCTTAAAGTGCACAACAGGTAAACGCTCCGGATTCTCCTTCCTCTCGCGTTCGCGCCTCACCGGGCTCTGCCCCTTCCCCGTGGCTCCTCCACCGGGGTGGGCAATGAGCCCCCCTTGACACCAGCTGGGTTCAGAGCCACAGAGTCCCCTGGGACACAACAGAGGGACCCCCTTGTCATCTCCTGAGCAAGGTGGCATTTTGCTGGGGGGGTTTACATGTCTCTGAAATGCTTCCAGGAGTCACCTCGGGTGTCCTGGGCTCCCGAGGGCTGGAGCAGGAAGGCGAGGCTGAGGGGACGTGCTGACTGCAGGTGGATGATGGCAAATTGTCCTGGGTCTGGGGGAACACACTGTGAGGGGGTGACAACCAAGAGCAAAGCCTCAGCTCTGCCAAACCGTGGTGTCACAGTGGGCACCAACGTCCTGAGAGTGCTCTGACAGGGGTAGCTGAGCTGGAGTAAGAGGCAGCTTTTGGCTGACAGTGACTGTTGGTGCTGGGGGTGTGCAGAAGCTGCTGCTCCTTCCCTCAAGCCTCACCAGGCCTGCTGACGTGTCCTGGCTGTCAGGCAGGCAGTGATGGATGCTCTCCGTTTGTGTTCCCTCTAGGAAACACACTGGAGAAAAGCCATTTGAATGCTCCAAATGTGGCAAATGCTATTTTAGAAAAGAGAATCTCCTGGAACATGAAGCCAGAAATTGCATGAACCGCTCGGAGCAGGTATGCCTCTGGAAAGCAGGTGTCATGTTGCAGGAAAGGAATTTAGAGCATTTTCCCAAGCACAGTCTAACATCACACACAGCTACTGAACACAGACCTCCTCTCAGCTGTACCTCAGCCATGAGGACAGCAGCAGCTTTTGTCTGATTCACCAGACATGTTCTCTCTTTTTATCACACACACACAAGGATTCTCTGAACTGTAAACCATCCGGATCACTGTAGCCATGGGCTGAATGTCACCACCAGGTCCCCAGGCACTGGTCTGAGCTGTGGGCTTCACGTTGGGACTCCTCATTCTGTGGAAGCTGATGCCTTCCCTGTCTCTTGCAGATTTTCACATGCTCAGTCTGCCAGGAGGTGTTCAAGAAGCGAATGGAGCTGCGGCTGCACATGGTGTCACACACAGGGGAGATGCCCTACAAGGTCAGCAGCACCTGCCCTCTGTGTCTTCACAAGCAGCTGCTAGTTGCTAGCACAGAGGTGGAGGGGTTGTTCTGTTTGGGGCAGCCTGGCCCTGCTTACTGGGGCAGCTGAGCACACCCACTCCCTTCACCAGTCTGCAGCATCCCCCTGAGGGTTGTTCCTTACCTCTAAGCCAAAATAAGCTCCAGGGAGGCACCCAAGCCAGCTGCTTTCTGCACCTTACCAGGGATTCATGTTCTGCCTTAAAATGGTGCTCACCTGCCCGTCGTGCCAGTGTGCTGCCAGTTTTCTCCTTTCACCAAAATCACTGTTGGGGGGCTGGCTGGAAGCTGACCTTTCTCTCCTGTCTTCCAGTGCTCCTCCTGTGCCCAGCAGTTCATGCAGAAGAAGGACCTGCAGAGCCACATGATAAAACTCCACGGCGCGCCCAAGCCCCACGCGGTGAGCGGAGCGAGTGGGGAATCATCCCGTGCTCAGGATGTGCCCATCCTCCTGTTAGCTCTCCTTAGCAGAGAGCTGCAGAGTGGCTGGAAACAATGTTAATTAGTTGATAAACCCCAGTACTGGCCAGCATTTCACCTTTGTCAGGCTGTCTTGTCTCATTGGGTGCCTGGAAGGTGCTGCAGGGAGGGACCCAAAGCAGCAGTGGGTGGAGGGGATGAGTCTTGGCTGGTGAACAGATGTGCTGTGGGCACTGGGGTTGCCTAACCCCTGCTTTCCTCTGGCCTTGCAGTGCTCCACCTGCTCCAAGTGCTTTCTGTCTCGGACAGAGCTGCGCCTGCACGAGGCCTTCAAGCACCGTGGAGAGAAGCTGTTTGTCTGTGAGGAGTGTGGGCACAGGGCCTCGAGTCGCAACGGCCTGCAGATGCACATCAAAGCCAAGCACAGGTATGATGTGACCCGTGTCCCATCCCCGGGTCACTGTGGCTTTGCTGGCTGCACTTCCTACCTCTAGGCCCAGCTGGGTGGTGCTGAGGAGAGGAGTTGGCTGGGGGTCAGCAAGTTACCTCCCCCCTTTCCAGAGGTGCTTGGCTGAAACTTCTGGTGAGGGGCCAACCACATTCTGCTTTTCTCGCTTCCAAAGGGAGCGTGTGAACCTATTTTCCATGATGATGCCTGAAGCTCATCATCTTGGCTAATCCCTCTTCTTGAAGCAGTGAGCCCGTGGCAGCTTGCTGGTTTATAATTGGTCATAATGCCTAAGGGGCAGGAGGCTCCAGCTTGGGAGCCTGTGGCTACAAAATAGCACTTCAGGGTCTCCAAAATACTTCAGTGTGAGATGGACTGAAGTAGGACTTGATAACCAAGGGGGTGAGGAGCAGCAGCTAACTTGAGGGGTAAAGCTGGCAAAGGCAGGTGTAGCTGACATTTCCCCTGCCTGCAGGAACGAGCGGCCTTACGTTTGTGAGTTCTGCCACCACGCCTTCACCCAGAAAGCCAACCTCAACATGCACCTCCGCACGCACACCGGGGAGAAGCCCTTCCAGTGCCACCTCTGTGGCAAGACCTTCCGGACACAAGGTACCCACGGGCAGGCCGAGCACCTTGCTCCGGCATCCAGGACTTCCAGAAAGCAGCGGGATGGGGGCCACACACCGTGCTGCTGACCTGCAGCTCTCTTCTTCCCTCCCCAATGGCAGCGAGCCTGGACAAGCACAACCGGACCCACACCGGGGAGCGTCCCTTCAGCTGCGAGTTCTGTGACCAGCGCTTCACGGAAAAGGGGCCCCTGCTGAGGCACGTTGCCAGCCGGCACCAGGAGGGGAGGCCCCACTTCTGCCAGATCTGTGGGAAAACCTTCAAAGGTAACGGGCGAGTTGGGTTTCCGCGCGGCTCCTTAGGAGCCACCCCGCTTTTCCGTGGCGCAGGTTAGGGTCCCGTGAGCCGGCACGGCGCGGTGCCGCCGCCATGGGCTCTGCCTTCCCTCAGCTGTAGAGCAGCTGCGTGTCCACGTCCGCCGGCACAAGGGCGTGAGGAAGTTCGAGTGCACCGAGTGTGGTTACAAGTTCACGAGGCAGGTGAGGCCTTCCCAAGAACCCCGCGGGGTGCCGTGCCGGGGAGTTGGTTCTGGCCAAGCCCCTCTTTAAACCTCTTCTCTTTACAGGCTCACCTGAGGCGCCACATGGAGATTCATGACCGCGTGGAGAACTACAACCCCCGGCAGAGGAAACTGCGGAACCTGATCATCGAGGATGAGAAGGCTGTGGTGGTGGCCCTGCAGCCACCTCCGGAGCTGGAGGCGGGCTCAGCTGAGGTGATCGTGGAGTCCCTGTCCCGTGGCTCCCTGCCCGAGGAGGTCCCTGTGCAGAGACTCTGCTCAAATGAGAATTTCTCTACAGCGGATGTGATGGAGCAGTCACTGATTATAAACACAACAATTCCTGAAGACTGTGAAACGTAGTGCGACTGCCTGTGTGCGTCCTTCCTACCAAAACACAATAAAGTGCTAGGCAGGAGCCACACTCGGCCATGCTTGTTCTTTCCGGGCTGTGCATCCACCCCTTGCCCTCCTTCCCTGCAAAGCTCCTAGCCCAAGTTGTAGGGAAATGAAGCTCTAATGAAGTCATAAGGTCTCAAATGAGAAAACAAATGTGGACCTATTAAAAATGGCTGCAAAATAAACATGCTGAGTGAGGTGAGACATGACTGATGATACCCTGTGTGTCAAACCCTGAATCACACTTTTTAGCATCTTGGCTGGAGGTACAGCTGGCTCTTGCCTCCCCTCTCCTGGCAGTCCTGCCAGAGTATGAAAACTCTTCTCCCAGGGAGGCCAGCTCTGCCCTTTTCTTTAAAAACTGGCTGAAAAAAGTGTCTCCTCCACTAAACTGGTGCTCTATTTCTACTTTGTTTTGTCAAGCTTCTGCTAATTGCTGTCTCTTCTACCACATTACACGTGAAGCATGAGCTGTGTCTTCTCAATTGAGAAAACCTAGCTCACAGAGCCAGATCAGGCACTAAGTTCCTGTTTGTAGATGTGGGGATACATATACTTGAAATTGAGAACTTTCTGGAATATTCCCAGGGTGAGGAAAGATCTCCAAGTGTAACCACATCTTCCAAAATTGTGGCCATACTCTCTTACCTTTTCCTCTTACCAAAAAGGCAGAAAACCTCCAGTTCAAATGTCACAGTCAGAACTTACTCTGGTAATCTTCCCCTCAAAGGCATCAGAGAGGTTCATGTAACATCTTTTATTTAACTTGACTGCAAGTAAATTTAAAAACAAACTATGAGAATAAAAATACATCATCTGTAAATGTAAAATGCCTTTGTTTCAAAGGATGGTATTTAAACCGTACTCAACAATTGGGACACAATGAGTTTTACAAAAAATAAATACAGATCCGTAACTGCTCAGCGGGTGGGGAGTCCGTGGGGGGCAGGTCCAGCAGCCAGCACCACACCAGGAGATGGAGTGTGTGCCCTATTTATAGCTCAGCATCAATGCTGCTCCCTGCTCCCCAGGCACGGCGCGGCGCCGCGGGGACGGCTGCTGTGGGTCGTGGGTTGGCACAGCAGAGCTGTTACGCCTGGAGATGAAGGAGCTGCCCTGGATCACAGACCACCCTGCATCCTCCCACCCAGCTCCTCCACCCAAGGGGGGGGGTCCTGCTGCATCCCAGCCCACAGCAGTACTGGGGATGGTGTCAAACCAAGAGGCTGCCGTGGCTCCTCCGCCAGCCTCCCCTGGCATGCGGTGCTTTCAAGGCACTGTCAAAGTTTCAGACTTGGAGAACAGCCTGGATGTCACGAGCCACTACCCAAGGTCCGCAGCCGAGGAGCGTGGCAGAAAATACCACTCGAGGCAAAACAGATTTTCTTAAAGCTGTGAAGATGCTGATGTCATGGAGACGAGGCTCTGACACTGCTCAATCCAAGGGCAAGCCAGAGGCCTGCAATCAAGTATACACGCTTTCCATCTCTGAAATGAGTTTAAATTCCTCTATTTGTCCTTTAACCAAAGATGGAAAAAGTGAATGGATCCAGCGACACTTCAGCCGTTCTCACACTTCATGGTTTTCCAGAAGGTGGAACGCTGGTTTTGGATGAGCAGTACTGCAGCTGCGGCTGCTCTGCAGCTCAGGCAGAGAGGAAATGCAGCTCAAGCCAGCTAGGTCACTTGGGCGAGTTGAAAGGCAAATCTTACACAGGCCAAAAAAACATCACACCTCAAACAAAAAAAGAAAGAAAATAAAATCCCTAAAATAACTACCTTTCTATCTGCAACACTCTCCCTACTCCTACACCTTTGCCAAGACACCTCAGCAGCATTTTCCAATTGCCCAAATCCTGAGAGCTCCTGCACACCAGCAGGGCATCAAGCATAAGACCCCTCCAAAGGTCTGGTGGATTCCTGCACACACATTTGCATTTGAAAGCAATTCTGCATCAGAGTATCTGAACACTGACAGCAATTTCACAAGGCTGTAGACAACCTCCTGAGGAAGCTGCGCTCACCTTTCCTAAGAAGTTTTTTTTTTCTTTTTTTTTTTTTTTTTTTTTTCTATAATAGTTCAATACAGAGTTTGGAGAATGACAGCAAATGGCACTCACCACAGGCAGAAGCTTTGCCTGGCTAGTTCAGCCCTATTATCAATAGACTCCATGGCATCAGGAAAGGAGAACAGCTCATCCCTGGGCAGCAGCAGTCAGCCCTGGGAGCTGCTCCTCACCTCTCCCCTTCCCCTTACAGGAGGGCACAGCCAGGATGATCAGAAAGGAAAACAATCTCTCAGTGAGAATATGATCCAAAAATAAATAAGGGTGTTTCTTAGAAAGAAAAAGTACTTTTCTAGGAAGGGCTGGAAAACGAATACCTGCAAAAGTTTAAATGCTGCAGCTTAAAAAAACCACCAAAATAGAGAACTGAAGTTAAGACAAAGGGAAAGGTGAAGCTTTGAAGCATGCCTTGGCGAGATCCCTGCAGAAACCATGAACGGGAACTGAGGACATGGCAACAGGGCAGGAAGGGCCATGCTCATATTTTCACTCTCTCTATGATCAGGATGTTTCTGTTTCCAAGCACCAGTTTGCTTCTTCCTCCTCTCAAAGCAACACTGGTTCTGGGTAATGGAACTTGCAGCGAGCCAGTGGGACAGCACCCTTCCTTGCTAACGAAGCTCATTAAGGTTCTGGTTGTGAAGGTTTTGGTGCTGCCTGTTCAAGTTGATGGTGTTGTCCAGTGTGATGCCATCATCCTCCGGCGTGGTCTCCGGCATGAACTGACGGAATATGCTGACACTGCCATGCCAGAAGATGGGCTCAGGGAGCTGCCCCACCACGCTCCATGTCCGTGTCTCGGGGTCATAGGCTTCCAAGACATCTGAGAGTTCAAAGGTGTTGTCATAGCCACCAGAGACATAGAGCTTCCCACCAAGCACGGCCACGCTGCCCCCAACATGAACCTAGACATTAAAAATAAAGAGTCAACAACAATTGGAAAGGAGGTTCTGCCTAGTTAGGCAGATGATGGAGGCACTGGGTGCTGTCCTGCAACTAACTGCTTGCCTGGACGAGGCTCTGTGCCCACCTCTGGCTGCCACTGCCTCTGAACCAGCACTGCCCATACACATGCAGGAAATGGGAGTTTTCCAGCTCTATTCAGCTCAGTGTGAATGGCTGAGCACTCTGTGACAAAGCCACAGCAATTTTTAACATTAACAGGCATCCACTAGGTCAGTAAGGGTCCTACCTGAAGCATGGCAGGGATTTTATCCCACTCATTCTTCGCTGGATTGTAAACATCCACTTCAGCTGAGTCATCTCTGTGAAAAATAACACGAAGTTATTCCTCTGTATTCTGAAAACCTCCTGCCTTGTGAGGGCCCAGTTCAACAGCCTGAAATCCCACTGTGAGCACATCTGCTCCAATCCTGTGACATGTATTAGAGACCAGAAGTTCCTCTATGAAGGTGCAGGTTTCAGTGTGGATCCCAGTGGATCACTGTGGGCTTTTCCTGCACCAGCAGTGATGTTCAAACTCCAGAAACAGGAGCTCTGGACTGTAACCTCCCACCTCAGAATCCAGCACATAGCCATACCACTGCTGGGTCAGAAATGCCTGTGGAATCCTGAGGGCTTTCTCAAATCTAGTTTTTTTTTCATATCTGCATCTAGAGAGGCAAGCCTCCATTTCACAGACCCATCTGCCTTTGGTGCCAGGCACTTCAGAGTCTGGAAGAAAAATTACCACTGTTCTGGAGAGCCTTAACTCTCCCACGCACTTTGAAGTAACAGCATCCATACTGCTTGAGTTTTTTGCCAGTGCCAAATTTAGGAGAGCTGGTGGGGCAGCATAATCCCCCAAGGCTCCTCTCACCCACTCCACTTGCAAGACAGGAGGAGGACAGCAACAGGTGAGGGGCGTTTGCGACGCAGAAACATGCACTGCTGACACAAGAATGTGAAGAGGACAAGGTCAGGCTATCTGAGAAGTGCTGTCAGTCATTCCAAGACAGGGCTGTTACAGACAGATTCAAAAGGCTGCGAGGAATATTTTATTGTCTTTGACATCACACATGGCCGTGTGGTATGTGTGTGATAAGTATTGCTATCAGTTGTTGCCATGGTTCTGAGCAGGGTATATAAAAAATAAAGGAGAAATCTCAAATACAACATTAGTGTCAGCAACCCGTGACATCAGAAACGTGTCTGCTAGGCCTGTGGCAAAGCTGAGGTGCATGCTGTAGCATTTTATGATTATACTCTGGACAAGCATTCTTCAAGCACCCACCCAGTACGTGTTTTTAAACCAGCTTCTTTAGTCTGAGCTACTTATGTGATGTACCTGGAACTGAACAGACATTCCCTGAACAAAACATCTTTAACACAGGCCGGGCAAGTGTAAGCAAGTGCTCTGAGACCCACAGAGCTGCACCAAGACCAACATTTTCTTCCTCAGAACTACTCAGAATCATGAGCTGAAACCTGCCTTGGGACACAGCATGTGGGAGCAAACACTGTAGCCAGAAGACCAGCTGCTGCTTACAACACTTCCCTGGCTAATGGCAGTGGGCAAGTCAAATGGATAATCCAAATATTAGCTCACAGCTTTATACAGAGCAGCAGACAACATACAGCATGGGAAATGAGGGGACCCAAATAATCTCCTCATTAATTCCTGCATGTGTGTAAGTGACCAGAAATCCTGAAGTGCCAGTCATCAGTGTTTTAAAATAAGAAAAAGTAAAACCTACAGAATCGGCTTGTGACAAGTTGCAAAAAAACTTGGAACACTCCTGCTACTGCTTACTGAGAACCAGGTGACCCAGACTGTGCCTGCAAACAACTGCCAGAAGCCAAGACACTCAGCTGAACCCAAATTAATCAAATAAAAGTTCCTGTGTAGAAGTTGCTGCTTTATGCAAAGCCAAGAGGAGATTAAAAAAAGGAAAGTGTCTGGAGGCCATCAGAGAAGTCTATGTTTGCTCAGAGTCAGCACAGCAAAATGAAATGCTTCAGTGCTAGCATGCCTTTCCAGTTATTTTTAATTAAGTGGATAACCGAAGTGTTTGCACCACCAGGACAGCTTCAGATGGGTAATTAAGTCCCAATTTGGAAAGGTGCTTAAAAATAGTGACCAATCATTTCATCTTCAGTCCTCTTATCTCTGCTGAGATAGAGGATGTCTTCTTCCATGCTACAGTTTAACGGTTTCTTGGAGCTTACTCACTTATTTATAGCAACAAGGGGGACTGAACTAGAAGCCAAGAAAACCAGCAAGTCTATTTCTGAGCAGTGCTGCTGACTTCAGCTAGATCCATACCTGGCTGTTCCCCAGCCCTTGAGTTTAGATTCAAGACAATTTTACACAATCTGAAGCGTCGTTCTTCAAGGACTATTTAGAACAGGAGGAAAGGAAGGTGGTGTGGGGGGGTTACAAAACCACCTGCCCCATCAGAGGGAGAACTGCTGTTTCCCCCACCCAGTGCTCTCCTACAACCACCCCCATAATCCTCACACCTTCCCAGCCCAGTGGGGACGTGGGGAGGGGGCGATGGCTCCCACCACTCACCGTATGAAGTACATGAGGCCGTTGAGAGTGACGGTCTTTGGGGCGAAGGACCAGGGTGGAAGGTGGCCACAGTTGACGAGGGACCAGAGGTCACTGTCAGGATCATAGCACTGCATGACCATGGACTCTTTGCCAGCCAGGGAGCCGATGGCAAACAGCTTGCCGCGGCAGGAGGTGGTGGAGCAGTTGTCCATGGGATAGAGCATGGGCTGCAAGGCCTCCCAGCTGTCCACCGTGTGGTCGTAGCGCTCGGTGCTGTCAGAGGCGATCACATACAGCAGCCCATCCAGGACTGTGGAGCTGTGGTACTCTCTGGCCTTCAGCATGGGAGACACCTCTGTCCACTCGTTGACACTGGAGTTGTACCTCCAGACACAGTCGTACAGCCTGGACCCGTCCGATCCCCCTGCAGCACAACACGCCACAGATCAGAGCCTGGATTTGCAAAGAGGTGAAACTATGACAGGGCAATGGAGGAGGGGGCTTGGTGTGGGACCAGGAGCACTGCTGTCTTCCAGCTACGCCTTTTGGACACCCACATGCACTTTTGTTTCCCAGGGCTGTAAATAACGAAAATATTTCAGCACTGAGAGACCACAGCAGTGCGCACTGTGGGGTTTTAAGGGAAGTTTTGCACTGTTTCTTCCCCAGCAAACCAGGGTTTCTCCCGTGTCATTCCTAGTCTGTACTCACCCATGACTTAATACTCCATACTCAATGCCTCCATCCTTCCAAATTAACAGTCCTATTCCCCATTTTGCTGTCCAGAAGCTGCTGTGACATAGCAGAGACCAGCCCTACCCAGTGCCTGGCTGCCAAGGCAGCAACACTGCCAGCAGCACAGAAACCTTCCAGCCCTCCCCACTGCCAGGCCACGACTGACACTGAGCAGATCAATCAATGATCCCTGCCAGCAGCAGCCTTGCCAAAGCACAGGGGGACAGCAGGATCAGCACCCCAGACCCCCCTGGGATTGCTTTCAAAAACTCACAGGGGACACAACTCTGTCCATATAAACGCTCTGTGGCAGCCCATCATTTTTGCAGCCCTGCCCTTAAAGCAGAGCCCTGTTCTCTGCTCCTGGCTAGAGAAGGATCAGTTTTATGTTCACCTTCATTCGTCCTGCCCTTCAAATCTTTGCCAGCATGTCCTGCGCACCCAGAGCAAGCTGTTCTGCAGCATCTGGTTTCCCAGGCCAGGGCAAAGGGAAGGAGGCATGCCTCAAAGAAGGCATCCACATGCAGATTAACATCCAAATTTACACATCTGTGTCACCTTGACAGGAGTAATTACAGCCCCAGCAGGCTGAAAGGAGGCAGGGTATGTGCTGGAGAAGGTACTGTGACTCACAGACACTGACTGGATGAGAAACTCGGGGCTTTCTGACATGCCCCCATCTCAAGCACATACTTGGCCTGTGATTCAGGGGGGCTCTGAACTCAAATACCTTATTCAGAGAAAGAAATTCAAGACCCTCTCAAGTTACTCATGTCCTCTAAAGCAAGCAGTTAGAAACTTCCCCCAGTGCAAGACCTGTGACTTCTGCCTATGTGCTCAGAAGCATTTGTCATTGAAAAAATACCTCCTGGACTAAGACCAGCTGCTAAATACAGTCCTGACTCCAGGGGTCCCTATGCCTGTCTTCAGGCTGCAGTTGCCTGAGCAGCAGTTTGGGTTCTTGCTACTCTGAGAAAAGCCTCGTTTCACTACCAGACCCCGTGTGTTTCCAACGGAAACACCAACACCGGTGCTGCCGTGCCCCGCGTGCCTTACCCGTGACGTAGATGTCGTTGCCCAGCGCGGCGACGCTGTAGCCCCCCCCGAGGTGCTCAGGGAACTCAGCCAGGTAGCGCCAGTGGCCGGTGCGTGGGTTGTAGCAGTCGACGGTGACGAGCTCGTCACAGTCACGGTCACAGCCGCCAACAAGGACAAGGATCTCGGCCAGGCCGGTGGAGGGCCGGGGACGCATGCGGGCGCAGGGGCCCCGGTCGTGGCGGTCGAGACGGGCGGCCTGGAAGTCACGGGCCTCGCGCAGCAGGCGCAGGCAGGGCGGGCAGCGGGCTACCAGTGGCTCCCCCTCCACGTGGGCCAGCAGGTAGAAACGTCGCACGAAGGGCAGGCGGACGTGGGCCAGGAGCTGGGGCAGCAGCGGGGCGCGGGTGGCGGGGTCAGCACGCACCCAGCGCAGTGCCAGCTGGAAGGCGGCCTCCTCTTTGGGGATACAGAGCCCATCGTCCCGCAGGTAGGAGAGGAGACGTGGCAGTGGCAGCCGCTCCAGCTGGGCACCCAGCTCCCCCACATGCCGCAGGACGAAGCGGTGGGCAGCGGCCGCCAGTGCCGGGCAGGCGAAGGCCTCAGCGAAGTCCTGCATGTCCAGGGCGTTGGCGGGCTCCAGCTGCCGTGCCAGCCAGGCACCACAGGCTTCCTTGACGGCGGGGAACTGCAGCAGGTCGGCGGCACGAAGCAGACGCTCGGCGATGTCAGGGCCCAGCCCACCCACCCGGCCGGTGTAGGCGAAGTCAAGGAGACGTGCGAGGCACTCGGGCTCCACACCGTGCAGCCGCACTCGCTCGGCCCGCGCTTCCCTCAGCGCCCCGCCGAACATGGCGCGGAAGTAGCCAGACGCGGCGGCCAGGACGGCGCGGTGCGCGCCAAACTCACGGCCACCGGCCACGACCGTCACGTCCAGCAGGCTCTGCTCGGCCCGCAGCGCGCTCAGCCCCCGCAGCAGAGACACCGCGTGTGCCGGTTCCTCTGCCGCTGCTGCTGTGCCACCGCTGCCACCGCCCGTGCTGGCCGCCATGCTGTGCCGGTGTAGGAGCAGATGCTGTGTCAGTCCCAAGAGCAGCCTACAGGACAGAGAAAAAGGGGAAAGAAAAAGGTGAGTTAGCACAGGGAAAGCCTTCTCTGGCTGGGAAGCGGGATAAACTCAACAGCCTCCAAAAACATTCCCCGTCCCAGAGGAGCGCGGTTGCATAACGTGCCGGTGCTGCCAGCAGCCGTCCTGCTCAGTCTAATTATATTTCTGAGAAGCCCAAGCTGAAGTTTCCCAGGATTAGGGCAGCCTCACAGGAGCCGGGCACACCCCGAGCTTTGGAATGCTGTGAGTGGCTCTGGGGTGGGGGCCCAGCCTGGAGCAGCCCCGGGTCCTCCTCAAACGCGGGGGGGTTGTGCCCTCCCTGCCCCCGGTGCTGCCCCTTACCAGAGGCTGCGGCAAACCGGAGTTTTGGCCCGAAGCGCCCAGCCGGTGTCCCTCGGTAACCGGGGCCAGTCGGACACCCCCAGGGACACACTCCGCTCCTCCGGGCTAAACTCGAGGCGTTTTTCAACCTTTTCGACCGCAACGGCCCCGTGTGAGCCGGTGACCCGCAGCACAGCCCGTGCGGTGCAGGACGGGATCCTCCACGTAGGAAACGGAACCGCATTCCCCGCCAGAGAGCGGGAACCCGCCGAGGACGGAGGTTTAACGGGCCAGCGGGTCCCAAAACCTGAGGACACAGCAGCTGCCGCCGCAGACCCCTCCCCCGGTCCCGTTCGGTGCCGCCACGGCCGGGCCCAGGCTACGATGGGCACAGCGGACACAGAGAGACAGGAGGCCACGGGGCCCCGCCCTGCTGCTCCCTGCCGAACCGGACCCCGGTCACCCAGTGCCCCCGAGCTCTACGCTCCGTAAGCCGGTACCGCTCCCCCGGTTCACCGCTCTGCCCCGCCCGATACCCCCGAACTCACCGCTCCTCTCAGCCGCCGATACACTCCCCGCCTGTCCGTCCCGCCGGTGCCCCTGATCTTCTGCTCGGCTCCGCCCAGACCGCGCCCCGCGGCCCCGCCGCTCGCACCGCGCCTGTGCAGCGCCCGCCCCGCTCCCGGCTGCCCCCGTTTCCGTTACCGCGCAGGCCCGGACTACAGCTCCCGGTATTCCTGCGCTGGGGACTACAGCTCCCAGCGTTCCCTGCGCGGGAGGACTACCGTTCCCAGCAGCCCCCGCGCGGGCGGCCGCCCCTTCACCGCCTCCCGCCGGTACCGAGCGGTTCGCGGGTGTTGGCGCTGCCCGGTTACCGTCGCCGCCGCCGCCCCGACCCCGCCTCCCGCGCCGGGACATGGACTCCGACTCCTGCGCCTCCCCGTTTGCCCCGGAGGTGAGCTGGAGCTCCGTGAGGGTCGTTGGGGGGGGGGGGGGGGGGGGGGGAGTGGGCGGGCGTCTCCCGCCGCCCGACCCGGCCCGGTCCGGTCCGGACCCCGTTGCCCGCTCCCCTCCGTCTCTCCGTCGCCCCGTCGCGGCGCCTGGGCCATTTTGTGCCGCCCGAGCTCGGAGCGAGGAATGGCGGCGGCTCGCCCCGCCGCGTCCTGCCGGGGGGAACCGCCTGAGGGCCCGGTACCGATACCGGGGGTGGGTGTGTTGGGGGGTGTGGGGAGAGGGGGTGTGAGAAGGGGGGCGGCGGCGCTGCCCGGTACTGCCGCCGCAGGGGTTGGGGGTGGGGCGGCTCGGGGAGCGGATGCGGGCGGGGCCCGGGTGCGGGAAGCGGCGGTACCTCCCCCGGTTCGGTCCGGTCCGGCCGCTGACCCCCCCATCCCCCCTTTCCGATTCCCGCAGGACTTCTCCCCCGCCTCCCGGCGGCACCGCACCGTAGAAGACTTCAACAAGTTCTGCACCTTCGTCCTGGCCTACGCCGGTTACATCCCGTACCCGCAGGAGGTGAGGGGTGCGGGGGCTCCGCCTGGGGCCCTCCCCGGGGATACCGGGGGCTGCCGGGGGGGCTGCGGCTCCGCGCCTCTCCCCGAGACAAAAGGGGGAACGGCGGTGTCTGGGAGGGCCTTAAGGGGTGGGACGGGGACGGGAGGGGGGGGGGGGGGGGCTCGGGATTGCTCCCCGGGGCAGCAGCAACGCCGGGAGATCCCCGGGGGGAGCGGGAACTTGAACTCGGGGGAGCTCGGCCTTGCCTCCCGGTAACAGCGTTACACACTTCCTCAACGTTTTCCAGGAAACGCCGCTGAGGAACAGCCCCAGCCCTCCCAACAGCACCGGAGGCACGATTGACAGCGATAGCTGGGATCCCCGGTTCAATGATGCCCCCTCCTCTGTGTCCCTGCCTGCCAAGAACAGAAAGAACTTCAGTCAGCTTAAACGAGCCAAACCCTACGGTTCCCTCTTCCAGCGGGCAAAACCGGGCAACTTCCTGCCAGAACGCAAACAAATTGATAAGATCAGGAAGAAGAAAAAGCTGAAGAGGCGGGAAACGGAGGTGTCTGCAGAGGAGGACTATGAGGAGAAGCTGCTGGAGCTGGAGGCAGAGGACTCTTACGTTGAGACACCAATGAGCCCCTCGTCTGAGGGTGACCCTCAGTCTGCTGCTGAGCACAGCTCAGTCTGGGACTCGGATACCCCCTCCAGTGTCTCCTACCCGGCCAGCACGGCTGAGCAGGCAGTGGAGATCCAGAGTGTGGGCAAGAGAACTGTCATTCGGCAGGGCAAGCAGGTGGTGTTCCGGGATGAAGACGGCACCGGTGACGATGAGGATATCATGGTGGACTCAGGTAGGTGGTCTAGGTGTTGAAAGAGAATCAGCCAGGTGGAAGTCGTGGTGCTGTTGACAAGCTTTTTCATACTTTACCTGTAGCTTAATACCAAGGTGTGCTGCCTGAGCAGAATTCCAGAGCTGTTAGGTTTTCAGGGGGGAGGGGGGGAGGCATTGATGGTTGCTTCTGCAATAAAACGAGTGTAAAGCTGCAAGTTTGTAGAAGCAGACAGTTCTCCTCTCCTGGATTATGTCTTGTGCTGCTGAAAGCCTCTTCCCATGTAATAGAGGCCTGGAAAAATCAACAAAGTACCAGTTCGTGAAACCCGGGTCATTTCCTGATCGTTTCCTCATAAATTCCTGGTGCAGATGGTAAGCATTGCCCGTTAACAATGCCACTTGCTGTGTCTCCTTGCAGATGATGACTCGTGGGACCTGGTCACTTGCTTCTGCATGAAACCTTTTGCTGGGCGGCCGATGATCGAGTGCAACGAGTGCCATACCTGGATTCACCTTTCCTGTGCCAAAATCCGCAAGTCCAACGTCCCAGAGGTCTACATATGCCAGAAGTGCCGGGACTCCAAGTTTGACATTCGCCGCTCAAACCGCTCCCGCATGGGCTCGCGCAGGCGATTCCTGGATTAGGGGAGGAGGAGGAGGAGGTGCCCGGGATGCGCTGGGAGAGCTCCCCAGAACTGCTGCTGCTGCTCAGGCTGAGGGGCTGGCTGCCCAGACAGCCTGTGGTGACAGGGACAAGGAATTGCTGTGTCGTGGGCAGCCAGGGCTGGAAGAGGCCAACTGGTTAGAACTGCTGCTAGACACCAATCGGCTCAGACTGAGCCCTCTGGGCTTGGTGGGGTTTTGTCTGGTTAGAACTATGCCTGGGGAATGTATAATACCTTTGACACGTACGTTTTTTCATCCCATCAGGAAACTGCAAACTTTTCTCTGTGCTAGGAAACTCCTCACCCTCCAGAGAGAGGGAGGGAGGATGGAATCTGTGTGAAGAGTCTGAAAAGTAAATGGCCTGTGTTTTAATTTAATACCTGCCCATTTGTCTGTATATATCGATTTTAGATATCTGAGGCTCAGCAGGAGCATACAGGACCCGTGTGCCATCCACCTCCTCAGGCCCAGGCAGCAGTTCTGTGACTTGGCATCATTCCAGGGAAAAGCAGACGTGTCCCTGCACCAAGGGACTGGCACCAAAGGAAGGGAGCAGCCCTTTCTCTGCACAGGCAGCGCTGGGACATCAGTTTCTTCCCAGAAAGTCTCTTCTTATGGTGACATTTTGTGACTTTTGTTTTGCATGATAGGCTCCAGTGTGTGTGGGGGAGATGCCATTTTGCTCCGTTTCCCGGCCGTTTGTTAAACTCTTTGTTAAACTCTAAGGTGCTGTTTTAACAAGATGATGACTCTCCCTTGTCTTAGCCCAGAATTCAAACATGGACTGTAAAAGGGGCCATTAGTAATCTTACAGCCTGGCAGGTCTGGTTTAGGTATTGATCATTTCCATGTGAGTACTACAGCCGAGTTGAATTATGTTTTCAGTGTTTAAGACTGGATTTGTAATCAAAAAAGAAACATAATTTTTAACCTATTGGTTGCAAATTACACAGATGAAAGAAAATGCAGGCCATGCAGCTAGCAAGGTGGTCAAAAGATCCATTCAGTGCAAGGGAAGACAGGAGAGTGCTGAGACCCCCAACCCTTGAGGGGGCCTCCTGGGGCCTCAGCCCAAGGGAATTCCATTCAGAAAGGTGACAGGGACAAGGCTGATACACAAGGCCACCGAGATGGTGGGGTAGTTCCTTGGCAACCAGGGCAAGCTGTATGCATCCCACTAAGTCAGTTGACATTATGAGGTATTTCACTGAAGTTTTGCCTGATGAACAGCACATGAGGCAAGGGGTTGCTGGCTGGTACCACAGCTGCATGGGCAGGAGTGTGTCCAGGCCAGCCCTGCAGATACACCGTGAGACCACTGCCTTACCGGAGTGCTGGCTCACCAGGATGCAGCCTGGGGATGACCAAGGGCCTTGCCAGCAAAGAGCCAGGTACTCTCCTTCAGAGGTCTTGCTGGCGTGGCTGTGGGCAGTCAGCTCTGCAGTGCCCTGGGGCTCTGCTGCTCAGGCTCAGGATGATGGAGCTGCATGACACACAACAGTTCCTCAGTCCCACTTCATTATAAAAATCCTCTTGGGCCAGACTGCAACAACTGACTCCGGTTCTGCAAACCAGCTCCAAATTCTGTTAAGATCTCAAGACCAGGACCGTGCTCTGCTGCCTTCCAGAAGCTACAGGGAACCACCAAGGAGTTTGCCAAAGACTTGCCCCCCAAGGCTGCCTGACTGTTCTCTGCAGCCACAAAAGTAACCAAAGTTCTCAAATGCTGCCATTTCACTCTGCAAACAGAAAATGCTTTGGAAGATCCCAGTCACAAGCTGCGTAAGGGTTGGACCTGCTCTGAAAATTGGTGTGTCTGTGTTTACAGTGTGTCTGCAATGCCACTGGACCTCTGTGGAACATGTTCCTGAAGCTTTTGTGGGAGAAATGGTGAACTGCCAAGCAACCTGCCTCTTTTTACAGAGGTTCGATACTAATAGATGTGAGTGACTCTTGTTGTTACCTTTTCAGATGTATCCCAATAGATGGTGTCTGACAAGTCCAGCTCGTTACAGTATCAGCAGAGAGAAAAAAAGAAAAAGTAACATCTTCACTCTTTTAGGTCATCACTTTCAGCCATGTATAATTACAGTTTAATTCAGAACTTTATTTTTTCATTAAAACTGTTTTAATGAACCATGTTTTTTTCTTAAATGTGAAACAAGTGAATAATGATTTTGTTTTATTCCAAACTCAGGAGTCTGCTGTTATGATTTACTGGTGTGTAAAGCAGTTGTGCCAGATGGCAGCAAGACTTGACCCTTCAAGCACTCCTCCCTGAACAATGCAGAGTCAGGTATGGACAAAAGTGCTGCCAACACACTTCATGTGCTGACAGGTATTCCCAGCTCTCTGTCTAGCAGTTGTTCCTTGAGACCCCAGGCCTGTCCCACCACCCTGAGGCAGGTCCCTGCAGGACCAGGCACTGCAGCCTCCAACAGGACTGATCAGCCTCACCAAGACTGCCTGACTCAGCCAGACCAAACCCCCTCAAACCCTCTGGGAGCTCTGCTGAAGCAGAGTGTCTTCTCCCTGCCCCACTGCACAACCCAGACCAACACAGGGGTGCTGGAGCCTTGGTGCCACCACCCCAAAGTCACTGTGCTCACCCAGCTGTTTTCAAAGCAGCAGCCTTAACACTGGCAAACTTAAACAATGGCTTTGGAAATGGCACTAGATCATATTAGAGGCTAAGTTCTTGTTGTTTATAGTGTCTATTTAAATTCTATAGGTAATTTTGTATTATATAGAATGCGAAGCAGAAGCCCCAAAGGAGTTGTAGCTTTAAGATGGCAGTTTCTCATAGAGCAGAAATGTTGAAAGAAGCAGTTCCTTAAGTGGGGCTATTCTTACAGTCTCTTCAAAACTTTGCACTGATAGAAAATAAGGAAAAAATGTGAGGAGGCAGGTTGGAGCAAGTGGTCAGCACAAGACTGACACAATACCTGTCTCCAAAGGAAGAGACAGAACAAGCAGCAGAGTCCACACTGAGGGGACAAGTCAGCATTGCTTGACAAATACAGACACTGCAGGGAAGCAAAAGTGGAGCTCATGCTTTAACTATTGCAGAAGGGGCTCCTGTGCAGGATTAATCCAATACATTTCTGACGTAACTGATGCTTTTTAGAGAGGGCAGCTTCATTTTGTATTTTTGGTTCTTGACCCATTTGGCATCTCTCCTCACTTTGGTCTGGTTTACTTGTATGAACTACATTCGATTTTCCTATAAATAAATTAGATGGGGAGTGATAGCTGCAGCATCAAAATCAAATGAAACGGATTGCTGTCCTCCCCTACTAGCTTTCATCTTCTTGAAAACCTTCCTAGCACGTGGTTCTAGGTGGCAGAAAAATTAATAAGAGTATTACACCCCATGTCCTTGTCTGAAACAGCAGTGTTTGAAACAAGCAGTTGGATGGATTAATGCTGAGAAGGTCCATGTTACTCCAAGAGGCAAAGAACTTAATTTCAAACATACTTGTACTTGACAAGTGCATTTCAAATACAGATTTCAGACAGAAAAAAATCTCTATGCTGTTTCCAACAAAAGGATTGACACAGAGGCCTTCCAGGAGGTGTCGAGAGAACTCAACTTCCCTCAGGAGCAAAAGAAAAAAAAGGTATACTACCTACCCCAGGAAGTATGTGGAGAAGTGATAAGTCTTCTTCCCTGCTCAGTGCAAGAATATGTAAGACCATACCAAGAGGCTGGGGCCAAATGGTGCCAGGAAGGACTCGGCTGGTGAGGGGTGGTGCTGGGTGCCCGCCCGCAGGACCTCAGCAGAAAGCACTGCGCAGTCAGAGTCACGTTGCTTTATTGGTTACCGAGCCACAACTGAGAGCAGTATTGCCTTGGAGCCACCTGTGGGAGCAGGTTCTCTCATTTTGTCTCCTAACATGACTGGTAGGACACCACCTGCTATATGGATAATAAAAATAAGTGTCTCTGTTCAGACTCGTAGCGTCCAGGGGAAGGTTCTGCAGTTTCTGTTGACCCAGGTTCCGTGACAGATGCACACACTCTCACCAGGTTAGCCATCTGCATCGATTCTGTGAGCTGTTGGAGGAGAACAAGAAATGGATGCACATCACTTCTGCTGGACAAGACACATCCTAGTTTAAACTTAGCACCAGGGACAGACAGGAACATTTACACTGCTAATTACACACGGTTCATGTACACCTCCGTGTGCTTTGCCACAGAGCTGTAGCAATCCTTCCCTGGTTCCTTCACAGGCTGCTCCTTGTTACTTACATTGCTTTGGTATCCTAAGGGCCTCATTGTCAGCTGACATCACTTGGTGCAGAACTCCTCGGAACTGATAAAGCACTTTCAAACTCTTCTCCTCACCCACACAGGGGTCGTAGAAACCTGGCAGCCCAGCCTTGAACCAAAGAAGGACAGACTCTGCATCAGTGAATGTGCTTTCACAGCTCTTCAACTGAGCAAAAACATTTATTACTGCCAGAAAAAGGTGTCTTTAAAAAAAGAGTTGTTGCCAATGAGATGAGTCAAGATGCTAAGGAATCACCTCCACAGTAGCAGGTTCTAAATGCAGGAAAGAGTGAATTAGATAGAGTGGGAAGTTTCTGGTGTACAACCCCAGTCTGTAACACACCCTGTCCCACACTGTGAATGACAAGACATTTGTGTGTCTCTGGCACTGGAAATGCTAAAGAGAAGCTCCTGGAGGTTCACAAGAGTGTATGTAAATGGCTTCTGTAAATGGATCTAGAGTCACCATCCTCAGGCACACTGGAAAACCCCCTGGCAGGAGAATGTAGGGTTCAACTGAAATTCTGAGTCACACATCTGAGCCTTTGAGTTTGGGCTTTGACAGAACAGCTACGTACCTTGGATGCCTCTGTAAGGATGAGTTTAGAGTCCTTCACCAAGCACTGCAGGGGCACGGTCACATCTATTACTTTCACCTTCTCATTCTTCCTGCTGTTGTCATTAACAAACTTTCCATACCAGGCGTTTACTACAATCAAACCTGCATTTCACATGAAATCACAGACATGATGAAAGGCTTCCCCACTGACAGCTAGGCAGACACTGATGAAAAGACCATCCCAGCATTTTCTCTTGCTTTCAAGGACATTTAAATTTTCTCTGCCAGAACTCATGCTTTTCAAGACAAGAATATTTCTACCCAGGGGTTTATTGGAAAACTTCAACACCAGGGCAGAATGAGATGACTTCAGTGCCACACTGCATGTGATGGTTGGAGTGGATGTCAGTCCACTTTGGAACTGTCTCTTGGAAACTGCAAACATACATCAGAATTCTGATTTCCCCTATCATCCAGGAGTAAACTGTGTAAGGTAGAGACCAGCAAAACCTAAACTTCAGACTGTAACTTTTGCACTTGTTAATGCACACTCTTCTCTTTTGTGAAGGGGTGAATCCAGACTTTTGTCTTCAGCCTGCTGATCCACCACACACCATGTCCCAAGGTGATATTCAGTAGATCCCTACTAATCTCAGGAACCAGAAGCTGAATCATAATGGAACTTCCCCACTACATACACAACAGCAATTAAGCTGTGCTTCGTTAGGGGTGTAAATGAACAAATGACACTGTGCATTTCTCCCCCTCAACCACTCAGCCTTTGTATTGTTCCTTCCTCTCCCCACATCTATGGAATGAGTAAATGGTGTGGTAATCTTTACCCATTCTGGCTTCCTCTGCTTCAATTATCCTCCGGACAGACTCCTGCATTAACCGGACCTGTCAGCACAAGGGGCAAAACAAAAACCAGTGTCAGACACAGCATCCAGATGAGAAAAGCCCAGAGTGCAACCACCTTCCCTTAACCAAGGGGAATTAGTAACAAGAAAGACTTACTGCAGCTTCAGCCTCCTGCTTCTTCTGGAGGATGTCACTGGCTGTACTCTCCCTTTGCTTCTCCAGCTCTCTGGCATAAGGAAGTCAACATCAGGTCTACACAGGGGATGGGATTCAGCCACAAAGTGGCAGATGTCTTCTTACCCCCCCCAACTACAAATAACCCACCCCCTCACACAAATGAGCTCAATTTTAAGATTCTTCCCCACCTTCCAAGATATGTTTGTAGGCTTCCAGATGATGTAGGGAACCAGAGTGCCTCAGCTGGATAACCCAGCCTTGGCACCACGCTCCCAGAAGCACTGATGTGGGACTTTCCAGTCTGGTGAGCTCACCTCTCCTTTTGTGCCCTGAGGTAGGGTTTGATGATTAGCCTGTGCATGGCAAAGTAGATAACTAGAGGTCCCACAGTGGCATAGAATACAGCACTGGGAAGCAGCTGATCTGTGAGGTGGACAGGGAAGAAGTAGGTCTGGCTAGCCCTATTCAACCTGCAACAAAAATTGAAGGAGTGACAGGTAAGAGGAAAAGAAGAATTTCATGTACTTGGTTAAGTACACTTAGCAGCAGTGTCTCCTGCTAAACAATTGCTGAGCTGGAGGAGAGATGAACAATGAGCTCAAAATATGAAAAACTGATAAACTGAAACAAGACAAGACGGTTGACACCACCACGAGCCAGAATTTTATGTAACAGCCATGTTTTGTGATGGTGCCTGGCCATTGTAAAGTGCTTTTTTAATCTGAGGAAAATTTGTTTGTTCACTAATTGCACTAGGAAAATGGATAACACCATCAACAAAAGAAAATGCCTATAAAGGTCTTTGTTCACAACACCAGCATGTGCCTTCAGGGAAGGAGTACAGTAGTATTTTTCTGATGCTTATAAAATTAATTTTAGAATTAGTTTTCTTGGGCCTGAGATCTTCCCGGCGTCACAGCGTCCTGGTCCGCCCTCTGCTGGCACCAGTTAAAAGTGCACGGCAGAATATTGAACCCAGAAAAGGTTCTGTCTGTCCTTCTTGGTGAGCTGCATCTTACTAATAGTATAGTCACCCGTGTCAGTAAACAGTAATTCCCTCGTTCAAGTATATACTTATGTACAGTGTTATAAAAATAGAATGCAATTAAATCTATTTCCACTAATAATATTTTTTTAAATCTTCCATCTACTTATAATGCTTCAAACCTTAATTTAAGCTGCATTTTCAGAATATTTTGATGCACAGAGTATTTTGATATGTCTCGGGCTCAGAGCAATGCCAGCAGAAGGCATACATGGACACCAATGGACACCACTTGCACTAGAGATGAGGGAGCTGCAACCTTTCACAATGATGTATCAGTGTGCCTGTATTACCCTAAGATTGGGACCTTCCCACCTGAATATTGGAAATAGAATAATGCAGGTTATGATCAGCCTCTACATTCTACAGTTGTTGTCTTGAACTGACTTGATTTTCAGAGAAACTCCTTGAGGAACACCAACACTGACAGTGGCTCCTAAAATGCTGTGCCTGGAGATCTTCCTTTCTGCTCCATACTCCACTATGGTCCCAAAGAAACCTGCCCTAGAAAGACAGAACCAACAACTGGTCAGACAGGGAATATTTTACTTTCTCTTTACTAAGACCTGTAATTCCCCAAGAAGTAAAACATGGAAATACATCTGTGTGCATAAAATGATGGCCACTGGAAAATTCAGTGTCCCTACGAGGTGAGATTAACCTTTTCAGCTGGTCAATACTGCATAGAACTTCTGACTTTCTTACTGGTGATGATACAGAGACATCACACACAAGTATTTTAAGATCCACTTGTCTGAAGAAGCACACAGAGCTAAGCCTCCAAGATACTCACTTCAGCATTTATGAGATTTAGTTAATGAAAAGCAGATTCCCAAGGACCACAGAAGCATTTGATTTATGTGGAATCTGGAGCCCTACATCAGCAGAGGAGAGCAGATTCTTCAGGCCATGAGCAATATGAATTTCCTCTTGCACACTTACTTGAGAGAACCTTTCACTCGTGTCTGATCTTCATCCTGAAACTTATGCTGATAACTGACCATCATGAAAGAATGGGGGATTCCCAGCTGAAATACAAGAGGCACAACTGCATGAAAACAAACCTTTGGCCACCACTGAATATTCCCCTAAATTTCCTTCCTTACCCTTTAAATGGCACAGAAAACACAGCAATACTTGTCCCTTACTCATCACAACGTGCATCGTGCATCCTGTCCCTAATCTGTAACCATATCTATATCTACAACCCAAATCTGTCATTAGATTTGACAATGCTGGGTACAAAGTGTTGTGAAGCTGGTTACCAGGTGTCTGTATGAGACAGGAGCAACTGCTGCCTTTATCCCCTAGTCCCAAGCAAAAATCCTGCGGGGGACAGAGAAGCTGAGGCAGGTCTCTCCCTTGGGGTGGTACCAGAGCTGACAGCAACAGGACTCACCTGTAAGGCCACAGTGAAGTGGCTGTGTTTTGTGTCCCTGACAATACTGGTGTTCATGGCTGACTGGATGCCCCAGCGCCACTGCAGGTAGCCCATGGTGTTCTTGTCCAGGTTACGGGCGAGGACGGTGGTGAGACCCGGGCGGATCCCACGTGAGGAGAACTGCAGGGCACAGTTTGTAGTGATGAAACTAAGGGAAATAAGGAAAGCCTCATCAGTGATAAAAACACAGGTTTCCCAGATGGCCTCAAATTCCTGCTTTCCCGGGAGAAATTAGACCATTTTTCTAATATTTACCATCTTGGGGTAAGATTACGGAATATCTTCAGACCAAAGAGAGGTCCCTGAAGGTCTCCTGCTCCAAACTCCAACTGTTTAAAAACACAATGCCAAATTATCAGAAGAATAGTGACAAAGTACTTCACAAATGTCATTTACATCACAGGCATTCAACGCTTTTTGTGACAAAAGTAGTTCCTACATCTCCCAAGTAAGTCCATTACATGTGGTTTGTTTTTTAAAAGTTTTTTTCATGACAATACACACAAGCTCTGGTATTACCAATGTTCCAAAATCTTGCTGCAAATGAAAGGCCTCCAGTCTATGAATTCTCAAATGAGAAGAAAACTCCCATTTCTCATTAACTGAGGAAAAACATTAGCAGAAGCTGGTGTGAAAAAGGGAAAAGTGCAAAAAGCAGCCAGCTTTTTGCTGCCAGCCACAGCAGTGATGCCATAAGCATGTCTACAGAATGTAGAAAATAAAGAGATGAAACAGAGCTTACCTTTGAACACCAGGTAGCTATTGCAAGCAGCCTGAAATAGACTGGATATAAAAATGCATACCAGCTAGCACTCTTACCTCTCCCCATCCCTTGGCAGATGTCACTCGTCGCAGAGCAAGATTAATTGATCCACCTCCATTCCCATTCTGAGTGGAAAGGTTACCAGAAAGTATTGCTGTGTCTGTGGAAGTCAGTGGTGCCTGAAAAATTAATACATTCTTACCAATTACAAATCCTGATTCACACATTTAATGCATGTTCTGCAAGGATATAATCATCTGCTGAGACTTAGCACAGAGAGACAGGTAATGGTCTAATTAATTCCTTGTCATCCACTACACCCAGATGTTTGAACCAGACACAGTCACACTTGATGTAAATTTTCTAGTCAAAGATCAAGTATGGCAAAAACTGGGATAATTCTTACAGCATCAGACATTTGTGACACATGTAATACACCACAGCAAAGTCCTCATCCTCACCTGCAAACCCTTCTAATCTCATTAGCAGACTGAACTTCTCCAGCTCTAGGAAACACTCCCCTTTCTCTTCCTTACCACATCCTCAGAGCCATTTGTTTTCACACACTAAATCCTGCACAGTGAGGGGGAAAACCCTCCCCTGTTCACAGGGATTCCTGTTCACAATCCTGGCTGAGCATCCCTGCTTGTGGGAAACAGCACTGGCAGTGCTCAGTCCTGCTGGCACTGAGCTTCCTCCTCCTCCTCCTCCCACCCAGGCTGGTCATCCAAGTCCTTCCATGAATCAAAGGTGAGAGCCCCCTGAGCAGTGACTCAGTTCCTGCTGCTTTGCCCCCAGGCCCTGCTCCCCCATACCTCGATGGACTGGGATATGTGCATTTTGTTTATCTCAATTTGGGGAAAGCTGCTCCCAGGAACATCTTCATATTCTTCATCATAACGATCAAATAGGTCAGTGGCATCTATTCCAACACTAATTGTTCCCTAAGGAATGACAAGTCAAACAAGTACTTAGCATTAAACATCCAACATATACAGGCCAAATGGTGAAAGCATTCTTGTATAGGATTACATTTTTTTGCAGTTTTTTCCTTGTTTTGTAATAACTCTTCCACTCTAAAATGAATTTCTTACACGTCCAAGACAAACAAAACTGAATTGCTGCACGATTCTAAAACATCAACATAAATAAAAATAAATGGGATAAAAGGCAGCTTTCCAGCAGGAACACAACTTGTAGTACTAGAAGGTAATTCTTCTACTGTGGCACATTACAGAAGTAGGTAGAACACTTCTACACAGCAGGTTTCTTCTCCCACAACTGAATCTGCTCAGTCAGTATTTTCAAGTTGAAATAATGTATATTTTTTTTTCCAGTGGAACTTGGCCAGAAATCCTCTAAACGCTTTCCTCTTATAATTTATAAGAAACACCTTAGTTTTGAACTGAATGTTTCACTTGCAACTGACCTCATTAGTCAAAACCTTTGTTTTCTTTTCCTAGTTTATATCTTGTCATCAAAAGAAAAGCTTGGCAAAAATGAAACATATTTAGCAAGTGGTAAATATTTTTTTTCTCAGACCACAGAAAAGCTTATTCTTACCAAAAAATAGCCAGGCCACAGCTAAACAGTATATGCTGCATTTTGCTCTTCTCACTTCACTCCAACTAATTATTGAACAACAAATATAGAAAGAATCACAGTTTGACAGGACCCAAAACTTCTCTCTGGTTTGGCTCCCCACTATTTACTTGATGTTGAGATTCCCAACCTCTTCTCCAGGTTATTATTTGATTTCTTCCACAGGAAAAATTGGGTAAATATTTTAACACAGGAAGGACTGATTATTTACAGGGGACCTCTGGAACAGGGGCTGTGCCCCAGCTGTTTACAAATGTCTCTTGGCAGGCTGGCAAATTTCAAAGCAATGACTGTCATGTTTCTGTTTGTAGCAGCACAAATTATGAGCTCCTGCCCCTTATGCAGGGGCTACTTTTCAGGAACCATCTGCAAAGTCACCTTCAGGGGCTCTGCTCTTCAGATACTACAGCTTCTTCAGTTTCAGCCTTCTCCTACGCTGTGCTGTTCCTTGAAACCAGGCCAAAATAAGAGTGAAGCAAGGCAAATCTGCCAGCCACCAAGGAGAGGAGCCCTGCGCTGCTGCTTCAGCCCTCTGGAAAGACACAGAGTTGAACAGCCAAGAGAAACAGAAAGTGGCAACTCCACTCAATGAAACCCCAGCAAATGCACTCTGGAGTGGCCACCAACTGTGTGTCAATACAGGTGAGCATAAATTTTAACAGAGAGAACCATTCCCATTTTTCCCTGATGGTCTTCAATTCCTTTGGAATGATCTTTTCTTTCACTCGTACTCAAAATCTTATGATTTCTTTTTTCACACCTATGAATTTCAAAACAAATATCCCTCCCAGTGAACAAAGGTAAACACCTGAACCTATCCATAGAAATACACAAGACCCATTCAGAGGACAGGAGTGTCCCCCCTCCCTACCCTGCTCCTCAGCAGATCTTTGGCTCAGCTGAAGTGGGCGGTGGACTCCATGCAGACATTTTACCTCCCTCCAAGCAGGTGAAGTCACCCTCAGAGGTCTATAGATCCTGGCAAGGAAACTGGCTCAGGTGCAAGCACAGGAAAAGCAGCAGATGGTAAAGTTAAAAATATCTCCAGAGAACAACAGCACCCCCTCTGCTACCGGATAATGGAGGGGGAACGGCTGCTGCTCACAGCTCCCCACCAGCCACCTGCTCACACCCCCAAGAAAGAGCAGCAGGGAAAAAGCTGCAAAGCTCAGCTCCAAAGCTGGAGGTACACACAGGCTCAGCAGGGCAGACACTGGGGACAGGCACCACAGAACCACCACAGATGTTATCTGCTGTCATCTTTTCAAATCACCTTTATTTGCCATCCTGCCAATAGAAGACAGAATTTACTGATGGAATTCAGAGGTGTGCCAGAGAAGAGTATTCTCTCTCTTTGCCTTTCTTCTAAGAGATTTACCTTCTGGAAGGTGACATATGGAAGCTGTGCAAGACTAAGCCCTGAGGGACCTGCAATTCTTAGATGTTGACCTTCTGCAGCAGGAAAATAATGGGATTTAATGTCTCCTAACAGGAAGCCATTCTTCTCAAATCAAGTAATGAACTTTTCAACCCTTCTGCACATCTTTGAAAGCAAAAACAAAGCTCTAAAAGCAAATAATAGACTCAATTCAAAACCTGCCAAATTGCCTACATCTGGTTATTGCTCAACAGTTCTGGTTAGAATGCTTTATTTTGCTGGAATCATTTTATAGAACTGACAAAATGTTGGAAATTTTAAAATAACTTGTGTTCATGTATGAAATGATCACAGCTGTGCTACCTAATTCCACAGAAACACTGCCTGGAGAGACATTTCTATAGGCTGCCAATCAGCAATTGCTGTAAACACCCAGATGGCTAATTTTATCACAGGATACAGAGGCTGAGGCTCATGCTCCAGCTCTGCTTTTTATTGCTCACAGCCACAGCGAGGCGCCCAGATAATATTTCATAGATGTAGATACCTAAGAAGCTATTTACTACAGCCCCTTATCAAGCCTTATCACACCTTGCATATTCATAATAATTTATGGATTCCCTCTTGAGGCTACGATGAAGTCTTTGTTTACCTTTGGATTAGTGCGTTGCTGCAGTCTTCTCTCTTCCCTCTCCCTCTGCAAGCGCTCAAATTCTTCCCTGATTTCAGCTGGAGTTCTCTTCCTTTCCACAACCTGCTCAAAAAGAAATAAAACCCAAAAGATTACCAGGAAGAGGATGTTCAGGGGGACTGCTGATGGGACTGAGGTTCACTTGCCCAGTACACTTTAACATATTGTCCCTGCTGCTGCTGTAAGCCCCTCTGCACAAATCTCAGAGTTAGGAAGCAAACACCCCGGTCAGATCAAATGTCAGAGAAAACCTCATACTTCTGAGAGAAGGGAAAATGTTATTTTTGTCTCTATTCCCTTGCCAAAACTAGGGTAGAACTAGATACTGCAGCACAGCCATTATCAACAGCTATCCATTAACTTCTCTACTAGGTGTAGACACAAAAATGGAAACAATTGAAAGTTTCTGGCCTGGGGTAAACTGATGAAGTGAGAGTTTTGTGATTTCAGGCTATGAAGATTCACATCTCTCTACCTCCCATAGCTCAGGGAACAAGGGCCTTAAACAGGAGTGGCTCTAAGTGTGAAGAGAAAGAGCACTGGATTTGGATTTTCAAAATAAGTCTGCCATGAGCAGCTCAAAAATGTCTGTTACACACTGCCACTGCTCCACATTTTTTACTACCAGCTCTGAGCTTGACCTTGGTACTGACCTGACACAACACAGTATGATTCTGCAGCAAGCAGTGTAGCACAATCAACTGAAACTGACAGAGGCTAGGAAGGGGACTTAACAACAGAAGAGGCAGGAATGGACAAATTCTCTTTCCAAGATCATAAAACCCAAACCAACTAAAACCCCACCCCTAAAAAGCACAGAAAGACAAAGTAATTTCAAACTCAGAGGCTATCTGATGCTGAAAAAAAAAAAAAGTTTCAGATGAAAAAGGTGGACAATAACACTACATTTGTCTCAGACAAAGATGTTGCCTGCCACTGTAATATCCTATTAGGGAATGCTGAATGTCAGATTTATTGTTCTCTTGTCAAGTGAAAAAATTAAGTATTCTTTGAAAATTCACCATGGTGTTTCCACAGAGAGAAAGAGACAGAAATAACTAAACAAAGCTGCCTTCAAACAAGCAGGCATTTTATTACCATTACCATTTAGGTGTCAGTACAGCTCAACAAAACAGGAATGTCAAATAAAGGTGAGTTTAGCCAATTCCACTGGCCACAAGATGCTAAATTTCTCTCACCTCCCATCCTTCCATTTCCAGTCCTCTCCTCCCATATATGTCATAGATGGCTCTGGTCTGTGGATCACTAAGCACTGCAAGTTAAAATCAGAAGAGAGGAGAGAACTCAGTTTTTGGTCTTCTCCTCCAATTTCAGACCAACACACTAGTGTTATTTGGAATTCAAGCACAGATCCTGGAAACATTTTGCTCTACAGTTGCATCCAATTGATGTATTTACTCCCTTTAACCTTTTCAGATGTGGTATTAACAGGACACACTGACTTCTACCCCCAACAGATTCCTCAGATTATTTTTCTTCTAAATTCAACAAGTGAAAAAGAACATAAGCCAGGAAGCTGGATATGTATATTGAGGCAAAAAGAGACTTATGTTAGTAATTGAGCTTTGATATCTACTACTTGATTACTGGACTTGCTAAATGGCACAGGTGGATACTGGTTTTTATAAATTCAGATAAAATAAACCTTGTGTTGTGTGATATCAAGAGACTGAAGAGGAGGGGGAGAAAACAGGCAGGAGATGGGGTGGCTTATTTTCAAGATGTCAAAATTTTTGCTTGTAAAATATTACACCCACATTTGGTACTAAATGATCAACAGTTTACATTTACATATTCAACACAGAGCCAGGCAAAGCCAGGGAATTCAAAGGGAAAGCTGACTCTAATATCAGACCTGCTCACTACATTAAAACCAAAGTACTGAAGCATCCTGAGTTTTAATTCCCCACATCAATGTCAGACCTTCACTGTTCTCCCCAGCAAAACCTTCCATTCATCCTCATGAGGGACAATATAAAACACTCCACCCATGTTTGAGCTCAACTGGAAGAAGCAAATGCTTATTTCTCAGAAAACATGAGAGTAAAAACATTTTTTTTCCTACCAGTCCTACCAGCTTCTCATCCACTTGCATTCCAGGTGCCTCTTACACTTCCAAAATGCTACAATCTATATCTAATGGGTGACTTCCTTGTGCCTCAGTTACACTGTGTACTGAGGTCACACCAGGCTTCAGGAATTTTTAAAAAGAGCTTTGGCATCTTTTATGAGAAAAATCTAACTGCTGTGACTAATTTCCCTTATATCAGTCCTAGAATATGGAAGATCTTGCTGAAAAACAATGGAGACAGGTGAAAGAGAACAGAAATTCAGGATGCATCAGTTCAAAAGTAGAATATGAAATTGTCTTTCTGTTTGAAGCTTTTCAGTCTTCAGACTCTGGTGACAGAGTCTTTCCAGAAGTAAGGGAAGTGGTGAAAAGATTATTTACAACATGCAGGAAAAGAAGACAGTTTCCACATCTCATTCATTGCTGGATTTATACTGCATTGCTCCTCTAACTTACAGGACACAAGCAGAAACAAAGCATTGCTAAGAACTAACAAATTTAATGATTACCTTACAATAACATCTGTCTCCTTCAAAAAGCATGAAGACACAGCCCTCCTTCTAGAAAACCCCTGAAAACACTCTCTGCAAACTTCAGGCTTCCACTGACCTTCATAAGCTTGGTGAACAAGGTTAAAGAGCCTCTCAGCTTGTGTTTTGAGCTCTGGGTCTCTGTGCTTGTCGGGGTGGTACAGCATGCACAGCCGGCGGTACGCAGCCTTCAGCTCTTCCTGAGAGGCCTGGGGAAGCAGTGAAAATCAGTGAAAATCAGTGAAAGTACAAGAAGTGCTCTTTAAAAAAGACCATTCTCAAGATCAGCCCTAAAAGAGAAGTCTGCCAGCTATTACACTGCACAGCTTTCACTTACACAAACACAAGAAGCCTGCTCTGTACCACAGCCCCCCTGGAATTCCTGACAGCCTCTCCATGGAATTAAACCCCCACTCCTTCCAGTGCCACCTCTCGGGAGACAACCTCACAGCAGAGTCACTTCTGACTCTGGAGAGCCCTGGTAACTTCCCCTGCAGCCACTGTCTGCTCCTTGGAGGCATCTATTCAGCAGTGCACTTGTGAAAATCAACCAGAACCTCCCCAAAAGGCAGAGGCAGCACGTGCAGCTTCACAGAGCTACCAAGCAGCCAGCTCCAGAGTTTGGGCTTTCATCAAATCCATTCATTTTGCAGATCACAGCTAGAAATCTGTTCACTTTTGAGGACAGCTTAGTGTAAATGTTTTCCCTGCACATTTGTAGCATTTCATGTTAATGTTCCTAAATGACAGAGCAAAAGGGGAGCTGCCAAATTTGCTGTAAAGGCAGCTACAGATTAGCTCTTTTTACAACCTTGTGCTTTCTCAGACATCAAATTCAACTGAGAAGGCAGGGGAACATGCAGTTCTAAAATGGCATTCTTTAATTGAATTAATGATAAATGGTTTAATGTGGTATTGATTATGTAATAGAAACGAGCAGTTTCGTTTTTCATAAATGCCACGTTCAATAAAATGTTAGATTGGGCCTTCCATCATCACTGAATAGCTGGGGACATTGGTTCAATATTTCATGAGCAATAGCCTCTTAGAAACCACTAAAGAAACACTGAAATCATGTCAAACTGCAGTGAATCACACAAGTCAGTAATAATCATATGTAAGTTACATTTTTATTACCAAAATTCCAGACAAAACCAAAAGGTGTCCCATCACCCTGTTTGGAGTTTAAACAGCTTCATTTAACATCTCAAACATGCCACCACGTGGCTTGAAATCTATAAAAGAGAAAACATTTCTGTACACAGAGGCAGGCAGGCAGGATTGCTCTCCTTGGCAGGGCTGCAGAGTGCAGTGGTTAATTAACTATCAGTTCAGTTCAGCTGTCACATCACCCCAAGTTGGCTCAGGAGACAGAAATGTGAATTCTCTGCATTCCACTGCTGCACAGGATAGTGCTACTGAACGCAATTACCAAAGGGTAATTAACAAAGCAACTCCAGGTCTCAGTGGGAACGACTCCCTCAGCTCCCTGCTGCACCAAACCTGAGGTTCCTGTCTCCAGCACAGAGCTGAAAGCCCAACTGAGTTAACGATTAAGCCTTTGCTGTTAATCTCCCAAGCAGATTCCATCCTCCTGTGGTTCCCACCTCATGCTTTTAACCCTTACACCCGATTTGGGAAAGACTTCCAGAGCTGAGATACAAGAGGCTGCCACAGGAACTGGCGTGAAGTCCAAACACAATTTTTTGTGTTTGGAACCTATAGTTCCAAATTTGGAACCTAGTCTGACAGAACCTATCAGACTAAATTGCTTCCAAGTCTTGAATTCCTGCTACAGGCAGGAGCAGCAGTTTGGTAAAAACCTTCTGGGCTGATGTGCTTCAATAACAAAGCCTGTTCTTAAATATATATATAGAGAGAGGAAAAACGTACAGAGTACATGTATATCACTGCATTCGAGGACCCGAGCTACAGCACAGCCTATAGATTCATAACTTTGGTGATGTGCCTGATTATTACCATGAAAAATAAAGTTACATCTCTTGACGTACCCAACCGTTTCGGTGTAACAAAACCCCATCAATTAACCTACGGACTGCCCTCATTCTGATCAGAGACTTTTTGCCCAAACCGTGTTTTTGCCGAACCCACCGCGGATTCCCCGCACCCAGCTCCCGCCTCACCCCTCACCCGGGGGGGGCACCCAAGGCCCCGCTCCCGGGCGCCTCCCGCCCCAGCCCCGCTTCCACCGCCGGGACCGACCCATCCAGACGGGCCCCGGGGTCACGGCCCACCCGTCCCCGCTACCGCCAGCTCCGCCGGGCCCACCTCCCGCCGCACGTTGAGCAACGCGTAGTAGTCCTCGTTGTCCGGCACCTCCTCCCCCAAGGCCGCCGCCATCTTCCCGACCTCTCACCCCGCGCCGCCGCCGCCGAGAGATGGGGACAGAGAAGCGGAGCTGCTGGCTGCCGCGCCCCCTAGCGGACCGGAGGATCGCAAGTCTGCGCATGCGCTCAGGTGTGTGCGGGGCGGGGAGTTGCGCAGGCGCGGGTCAGGCCCCGCCCAGAGCGGCGGCGGGCGGCGGGCGCGGGACGGCGCGGTGAGTGCTCTGCCCCGGGCCGGGCCGGTCCGGTCTGCTCTGCCCCGGGCCGCCGCGTGGGATAGGCGGGGAGGCTCCGTCCCCGAGGCGGTGTCCCGGTCCCTTGAGGCGTCTCGGCCCTCGCGGTCTCTCGGTGCCCTCGCTTGGGCCTGGCGGGGGTTCGAGGGCGGTCCCGGAGCCGCGGGTGTCGGGGGCTTTGTCCGCTCCGTCCCTGGGGAAGCGGCGGAGGGCGAGGCCCCGCCTTGCCCAGACCCCCGGGGCAGCGCGGAGGCCGCGACGTCTCCTGGGTCCGGTCCCGAGGGGCTGCCCCTGCCCCACGGTGCTGACGGGACCGGTGCACCCGCTGCCCCGGAGCCCCTTCCCTTGGGGGGCAAGAGGATTTCCAAAGTCTTTGGCGTGCCGAAGTGGTTTTATTTCACGCGTAACTCCGGGAGGTTCCCCGCGGGTCGCTGCAGCCCGTCCCAACGCAGCACCGAGCACAAAAGCCAAGGGTTTGCTCAGCAGCCTTAAACCCGCTGGCACCGCACAGGGAACAAACCCAAACCCGGTTCTCTTTTGTCACCAGAACCTGAAGCGGTTTCCCTGGGGTCGGTAGCATCGGCATCTCCCTGCGGAGCGGGGAACCTGCCCAGGAGAGGGCACTCACCAAGGTTTGCCCGGTAGAAATGGAAGGAAATGCCCCAAAAGCGTGGGAAGCAGACAGGTTTTAGCTGAGGAGCTCCCTGGTTTGTGCTTAAAACCTGTGCCTCAGAAAGGACACTGGCATCAGGCTGGGATTGTTGGGGTTACTGCTGTGACAAGGGAAGACAAAGGGGACCTGTCCTGTATGGGGCTGGGTGCTGCCAGTGACAGTATTGGGTGTTTGGGGAGGGGATGCAGGAATGAGAGCAGAGTGCTGCTGTCCTCAGAGACACCTTGTGAACAGCAATATGCTCTAGTGTGAAGCTGAAACTCTGTTTTCATAGAATTGTCTGGGTTGGAAGGGAGCTCAGAGATCATCAAGTCCAACCCTTGATCCACTCCCCCTGTGGTTCCCAGCCCATGGCACTGAGTGCCACATCCAGGCTCTTTTGAAATATCTCCAGGGATGGAGAATCCACTGCTTCCCTGGGCAGCCCATTCCAATGCCTGACCACCCTCTCCGTGAAGAAATTCTTTCTAATATTCAACCTAAACCTCCCCTGGCACAACTTAAAACCATGTCCTCTTGTCTTGTTGAAAGTTGCTTGGGAAAAGAGGCCAACCCCTCCCTTCAGGTAGTTGTACAGAGTTTTCCCAGTCCAGAGCTCAGCTAACCTGTCTGGGATTTTATTATCATGAAACTTTCGATCAAAACCAGGAATGTTTTAGTGTTTAATGATTTTTTTCCTCCCCCGTTCCATGGGTAGTTAACAATTAAGTATTGATGTGTTCTAGGAGTTCCTCTCTGCTCGCAGTCAGTGAGATGCAGTGCTTGGAACAAGAGGTCCACAGAGGCTCCTGTTCTGAGAAACCATGTAGAAAGGGCTCTGTTTTATAGGGAATCACCTGGCATGTGCTGTTCCTGAATTAACCCACCTGCTAGACTCGTTTTTCCCACACGTTTTCAGAGTCATTGGGTCTGTGCACAAATGCAAAGAAGACTCTGAGTTCTGAGCATGTCAGTTGCCGTGGCAACGTGGTTTCCCATGGATTTTGGTCCTGTCGTAGTTGTGCTCTTTTTCTAACGTGATTTGGGGGTTGTGTGGTCCTTGGGGATGTCAGTGGCAGTTACTGGGAATCCTTCCCCTCACTAGATTGATTTAACACTTTCCTAAAAGACACAGCTGCTCCCTGCCAGCTCTGGCTGCTGTTTCACATGCATCACAGATGATTCAGGGCGATTTTTTTGGGAAGAGTCCACAGATGTCACATCTTGGCAGGGAAATATAGGAAGAGAGAAATACTACTTCAAGGAGCTAAATATGAACCGTGCTTTCTAAGTGTGTAGAGATAGCTCTTTAAAACCCTAAATTGTAACAGAGGAAATGCTGCATCTGTGGCAAAAAGCAATTTGGAAAGAAAAACAACAAGTAAAGAAAAAAAGAGTCGTGTGTTTTTGTGCTTTATTGACTGGCCAAATTTTGGTTCAGGGTGCAGTGCTGCTCTTGCCTGACGCTGCACATGGAAGCATTGTGGTGCTGTGTGGGACGTGATCTTTTATGATGAGGAGAGCAGATCCCAGGAATCATATCTTAGGTGTAGCTGGCACTGTGGCTTCTGCTCCTCTTGTAAACTGGGAATCCTTACTGGTACAGCTCTGATGTTTTCCAGAGGTCATAATGTACTGGTACCTCTTCACCTCAGATGTAAGTGGTTGGGTTCCTTCTTAGAGTGGACCATATGATCCATGGAATAAAGAATCTCTCATCTCTACTTGTTTTTTTGGACAGGAAAGAGACAATGTGCCCTGTTTAAAAGAGGTCACACCCAGCAAGGGAGTTTAAAACAGTGTTTGGAGCTCAGAGGTTGGGTTTTTTTTTTAAGCATCTGTGCTTGTGCTTCCCTGGGATGCTAGTGACTCCTCTACAAGGTGCAGAGGTGTTCCAGAACATTTTCTGCTGCTCTAGAGTCAGAGGTACCTTCCAGTTCCCAAATCTTCCATCTAAGTTGGTGTGCTGGGTGTGGAACCACCTTCCCCACTCTGCAGGGAGTGGCAGGGGGGCTGCGAGGAGGTTTTCCTAGTGACTGGAATCACGGAGTCACTGCTGGAAAATTGCCCCCACACAAAGTGTTTTTGCTAATATTAACTTTAGTTCCATCTCAGCTCAACGGAGGGAAAAACTAGAAAGTGCCATAAATTCAGCCAAGCTTGTCAAAGCTGTCAAATTACGACCTGATAAAGCTCCTACCTCCTAATGATTACAGCCATCAGCCCGAGAGGAAATGTGTGCCGGTGGGGCTGGCGAGCGGCAGCGCCGGGATTCGACATTGTTAGATTTTTAATGTAGTGTCATCTGGGGGCTCTTTGGCTTCAGTGGAGGGTGAAGCTCTGAGCAGAGTTATTTCTTTAAGAAAAAAAAAAAATAGAAAAAAAATTCAAGGCTCTAGACGAGCATACTGCCCCTCTCTTATCAGCCAGATTAATGCTGACTACTGAATTTTAGCGAAGGTCTTCTTCAGTCCCATTTGTTAGTATTAGGAGTCCATAGAGATAATGTCTTTCCACGTATAAAAGATGCTATTGATTTTCTGTTACTGTTGTCCTGAAATGTGCACAGTGTGTCTATGGAGCAGTGACAATCCTCCATCACTAGCTTTATGGGAAAAGAATGGTTATTGAATCTCTTCCCATAAAATATAATCTCTTTCTCTCTTCCAGAATTTGCCAGCCCCTCTGGGAGTCCCTCATGTTATCTCTTTGAGAAAATTGATTTTTTTTTTTTGTCTCCACTTTGTACACTTGTGTTTAGTTTTATTTTTAATTTGGCTCATGTGATATGAAATGAAGGCTTCCCTAACGTGAAGCATACTTTCACAGTGTTGTATTGCTTCTTTTTCATATAGATTAACACTTTCAGGATGTTTTAAAAGAAAATAAAGATATTTGCGTGGCACAAGTCTCTTGTATTGTTGGTGGGGATTTTTTTACTCGGGTGAGTCATTGCCCTGCTCTTTCTTTCCAGGCAGGTCTGGGGTAATGACAGCTTTTCAGCTGCTTACAAGTAAATTCAGGGTAAGTTTCTAGAGTCAACACAGGCTGATTGACTTTTTGGATGAATGACACTGTAGCAGAGAGCACACCTTGCAGCACTGCCTGCTCAGGGACCAATGGTCTTTGAACTTGAAGTGGCAAAAATACTGTCAAATTTGTTCTTTCCTCTGTGTAGCAAATGACTGACGATGGGACTTTTTCCTTTCAGGGAGGAAACGGCAACATGAATTCATAGATGATGAGTAGGATGCCAAAGCCAGAGATGACAGTGCTCTTGAAGAAATGCTGGGTAGAACAAAAAGGTAAAAGGAACAGATAATTGAGTGCATTTTGGAGCCTATGGGACTTCAAGTGGTACCTTGCCTCATAAGGCATGTGGCACACCCCTTCACACCATAGCTGAGTTGTCCCTCCTCCTCCATTTTGCATGAAGTCCCAGTGACACCTCTCACTCCTGACCTGTTCTTCCTGTGCTTACCTCTCCCCCAGAGCTGCACCCTTCTGTTGCTAACCCCCCATCAGACTCCTGCTTTCCCATTTGTCCTTGCATGCACACACTTGCGGGTCCAGCAGCTGTCTCATCCCAACCTGCAGCTCACACTGCCCAATTAGTCTGGCAGTCATGCCAGGTTGTCTGCTGCCATGTTTTGTGATGAGAACAAAAAGAGAAATAAGAGATGAACTCAAGCATTTAATTTGCAGCCACTGCCACTCTCCCCAGGTGACAGCTCCGTGCAGCCACTGCCTGCGCCTGCTTCTGACTTAGACCTGGGCAGGTACACATGGTTAAAATGTTTGAAATGCATTGCAAACAAGTTGGCTCCGCAAGGACTGAATTGCTTTCTGCTATTCTCATGCTTTTTACTGCATTTTGTGTTAATGCTGTTGAGATGCCCAGAGGAATCACTTCTTCTTGGCTCTTTCGTTCTGATAAATTATCTCTGTAACTGAGGCATGATAGTCCACTTGGGGCCTTTGGGAAGTGAGAGGCAGATTTAATCACACCTGCAGAGAGCCATACAGTTGAAAGGCCTTTGTCACACTCCTCCAGTGGCAGCAGAAGGGGCTGAAGCAACTGACAAGAAGCAAGAAAATCTTCATTAGTAATGTAGCTCTTCTTGGGGTATTTTCATACTTGTTTATGGAAGACCAACTTTAATCCCCTGAAAGTCAAAAGCAAATGTTCTCCTTGAAAAGGTTCCAGGTTTGTAGCAATTACCTGTGTGTTTGCCCCCTGCCTCTTAGCTCTGTCTGGTAGCAGGATATGGGACAGAAGGGCATTTCCCTGGCAAGCATTTCTGGACAGCATGAGAAGCAGAATGGGGTGTGAATGATTGATGTATGTAAATAATAGTTCTGCTCTGCAAGAAGTGTCTTTAAAACAACAGAGAGGAATTTTCTATAGTTTAGGTGTTGGTGCCAGTTGTAAATTTTGTATGCTTAAAACTTTCTAATCAAGATGTGGTTGGCCAGACAGAGCATTGAGCAGGGCAGGGTTAAAGTTTTTAAATGGCTAACACCACGGCCTTTCCTGAAATCATTAGTGCAGCTTTGACAGTGTCAGAAATTATTTCTTCAGGCTGATTCATACTGCTAGGAAATCTGAAGGATCCAGCTATTCTGTGTGCACACCAGGTGCCCAGGAAGGGAATCTCTGGCTTTGTGCTGACCCTTGGCTCTGTCTTCCACTAATGTGTGATTGCTGCAGCAGAACCTCTCGAACCAGCAACCTCAGTGTCAGCCAAATGTGTGAGGAGCTTATCATGGGGACAGAAGTTTTTCATCTGTCAGAAGCTGTTCTCATAGCATGTGGAGTTTGCCAGAAAGCCAAATTTTTTTACACTTTAAAGACAGAAACATACAGGAATTCTTTACAGATACCATTTTCCATGGACAGCCCTTTGGATTTCATGCAGTATTAGTGGCTGGAAGCTGGGAACCCCTATTCCCTATTAGCTCTTCTTTGTCTAAAAGCAGCCTCCAGCTTATCTCCTGTAGAGTAGTTCTCTAAGAAGTCAATGACTTCTGTGTCAGTGAGAATATTTTTGAGGTTCAATGTGACAGTTTAGTTTTGTCTCTATTTAGTAAAATACTTTCCCATTGTTGCTGGGATACAGGAGCTACTACAGCATGTCCTAAAATCCATGTTCTGTTTAGGCCACATGATTCCACAGAGGAGGAACACAACCAAATTCAACTCTTTTGGTGAACAAGTAGAAATTTGTCCTGTGTTGTCTGGGAAATGTAACCATGTTTGAAGTGTTATAATAATATCACACGAAATAGATTGTTTTTTTTTTAAATGGTGGTAACTTGCAGAGGCTAGTTAAAATATATTATTATGTAGGTTTTAATAACACCAGAATTCAGGCTTACTTAAAATAGTAATCAGCAAATTTTTGTTGTTGTCAATCCATACTTTGGGAGGTGTGATAGTTTTTCCATTCTTTTTCTTCATGTGTACATTAAGGCTGTTGGTGTATTCAGCTATTTCTATAAACGTGGATGTAAATCAGTTTCACTCTTGGAGTTTCAAAGTTCTTCACTGTCAGTTTGGAAAGCTGTAAGTCTGCTAAAATTGGAGTGCAGTCAGTGTTGGCAGGGAGCTGTGTCCTTATGGTTGTGCCAGTTCCCCAGAGCCAGGATTTCTGGCTCTGTTCCTCTGATGTGTTCCCTGTTCCTCCAGGATGTGTTCCCTTTTCCTCCGGTCGCTGTTTGGGGCCCCGGAGCTCAGCCAGCGCCGCACGGTGCTGGACCTCAGCTCCCTGGGAATTCAGCAGCACAACCAGGCAGTTGTTTGGTGTTTGCTGGTTTTGGCAAAGAGCACTATATGTGTGTTGGTTTATTACCTGTGCCACTGGGCATTGGCTCAGGGAGGATGCCTGGTGCTGTTGCTTTAAGGTGGCCCAGTGGCCACGAGCCATGCTCAGCATCGTCTCTGCCAGCTCCAGCATTGGGCACGTGCTCTCTGCTCAGCAGTGGCTGGAAAGCTCAGATAGGACCAGATTTGGCATCAAGCATAATCACTTCTGTGGGCGTTGTGCTTTGGAGGTTGCCAGCTCCTCACTGTTTCTTGTTTCATCCAGCACGTGGTATTTTCTGGGACCCTGCAGACAGACAGTGGCCTACTAGACTAGCTAGTGGTTGTTTTATTATTTTTTTTTCCCTTGAGCCTTGTCAGCATTCAGGTTTTCAGCTGCAGGGGAGCACTGGATAATATGTTCTATTTTGCTTGCTGATGCTTAGCTTGCTGGAGTCTGTGAGCAATGGGAGCAGTGGGAGTTGGTGTGCTGTTAGTCACCCAGGTGACACCATCTGACAGACAAAGCTCTCGAGCTGGTAAAGGGGGGGTGATCATCTGAGAGAGTTGCATCCTGTTGGTCAGGGTTGTGTTGCCTCACCTTACCACCTGATGCAAATTCTCGTACTCAAACGCAGATGGAGCTTTTCAGAGGGCCTCATATGATGTTTTTGTTTAGCCTGTGTCTTGCATGTGTACAAGAAAGGGAGGTGAATCACTCACTTGTATACTTTGATCTTAAAGACTCCATATTTTTCCTTTTTTGTAAGTGGATTGGCAGACAAAATTTCTTAGTCGTTGTGCTTGAAGATCTTGACATCCTCAATGTCAGAGGCAAGGCAGGTAGAGAAGATGCAGTTAGAGTTCCTCCATCTTTGAAATATTTGATGAAGCATAGAGTATTTCATGGACCCATGACTGCATTTCATTATCAATCATTTAGTAATTGTGAGACATTCACAGAAGCCCTTTGTGTCTTAAATGGTGCAAGAGAGAAATGTTTTCTGAGCAAATAAATAGTCGGATGAGGTGGGAAATACTTCTGGAATTCCAGAATTACAGGCAATGATAAGCCATTTGTTAAAAGCAAGCCTTCTTTCAGATTCTACACCCAAACCTTTGTGGTTAGTCTGTGCAACTCTAAGTCTCTCCTGGCATGATTGTGTCCCAGAACACTGGCTGCTGGAGCGACCTGATTCCATTCCTGTCACCTTTTTGTATCATTCAGGCAAAACATAAATTGTTTGGATTGTGATGGGTGCTCGAGGTAGGGATGTAATTTCATCCTCCAGACTTTCACCTTAGCTGTAAGGGCTTAATGCTGAATACACAAGAAATAAATAGCTTATGCTCCTGGTCAGCACTTAAATGCATAGCCAGACTGATCCATCTCTGAAATGTGTTCCTCAGGTTTGTCATCCAGGTGACTGCCCACTCCCATGGATCCTCTGATAACTTTTGCAACTAAGATCTGTTTACTTTTTACCCTTCGACTTGATTTTGATAATTTGTTAATTTTATGGGAGGATTATCTTCTAGTTTTAATATTGTTAAAATTATATTTTATTTTTTTAAGCAGGAAGAGGTATTATAAAAATTGACATTGAGCAACACTATGTCACAGGTTTTACTGTTTAATCGGAGATGGAAGTTGAAAGACATCATGCAAGCATAAAAGATAATTCCTATATTAATAGTTCTCTTACCAGCTGAAAAGAAATAATACTATGCAAAATACCTCAGGAGTGCTTGCTAATTTTGTATGTGTCTCCCACTCTAAGGAGTCAGTGGAAGTTATTTTAAGCTACGTTTTGTGGTTACTATAGGTGAGTTGGCAGTAAGTATCTAGTCTTTGGGAAGTGCTGTAGTGTTTCTCAGTGCTGGACAGCAAGGTCTTCTCAGCATGAAGAGAGCTGCAAAGCTGCAATCATTGGGAGCACATTTTAAAATGGGTGTGAGGGACTGTTCATAGACATAAGCAGGATAAAGAGAAGGATGTGGGCTTGGTGTAACCATTGAGATGAGGTTATCCTAACTTCTGTGTTCTGTGCATTCTTTCCCTGGCAGAAATAGCCCTTTAGATAAGCATTAAATATAGACAGATGCTGTTAAAAAAAAAGAATGCATATCACTTAACACCAGAAGTGACACTTCATAAGGACCTTTTCCACCTTATAGTTCAATAAAAAGGGTAATTTGTGTCAGGATATTCTGTTCTTGCCTACAGTTCTACAGTTCTGACAGCATCACGTTCCTGGTTTTACCTTTATGCTGTCCCAGGCTGAAATACTTCATATTTAACACTCTGAGTTCTATAAATAATTGATGTGCCTGTCTTTGTAACTGAAGATCAGCAACAAATTGTATTGTTGTTGAATAATGGGGTTCTTCTGCATCCTTTCCTTTTACATCTTAATCTTCACTCTGCTACTGAGAGTGTAGGAACTGATTTACTCCAGGAAGAAAAAGGACATTGCTATTCCAGTCCTTCAGGGGAAAGAACTGGCAAATGAAACCAACTTAGTAAAGACCAGCTATCTCTGCAGAATTTCTGCATATACTCCTTGTACTAATTACATGCAACTCTTGTGGTCATGTGGGAAAGAATTGTTCTAATCCTTAGGCAAATCTAGAAAGAAAATTCTGCTCTATAGCTAAAAGTAATGAGAAAACATCAAACCAATAGTTTTTGTTTATAAGAACTAGTGTATATCCTTGATGACAGAGAAGAAAGGGTTTGTGTGACAAGGCACCAGATGAGCACTGGAGATAGTTTGAGTGGCCCTAGATTGGTTCTAGTTTGGCATACTGAAATTATACTTCCATTTGGTTTATCTAAATAAATAACTATGAAAAAGGCCAGGGAAGTTCCTTCTCATTGTGAATTTCTAGCATGGCAGAACCCAGCAGTGTTGGAGTCCCTTAAAGACTGGAGATAATGATTGCAACAACAATTCTTTTTAATTGAGAGTGTGAGTGCTCTCTTGTTTGTTAATGATGCTTCTGTGGGATGCAGCTACAGAATAAATCACAGGTGTATGAATGAAGGTTTGGTTTGGTAACTCCAGGGCAAAGGGCAGAGCCTGGGTGGTGCTGTCACAGGTTTAAGAGCAGAGTGGTGCAATTAAATTTTACTTTGCCTCTGGCTCCCAAGTACTGAATCTACATGGCTTTGAACACCTCCTGCCTCTGTCAGCATCATCAATTTCTCTTCCTTCAGTTCTCCTTTCGTTCTTCCGTTACCCGTTCTCCTGTTCTCAGTGCCTGAGGCTGACATTTTCATACCTTAGTGACTAAAGTTTGGCTCCTAGATCCGTATTTATTCAGTTAATATAGACAGCAGTCCAATTTCAGAGGAGTTAACTGTCCTGGAAAAGTTATTTGTTTAAAAGTAGGAACAGAAATTTGGGAGCATACCTTTAGGGATCTTGGACTTAAACATACTCTCCCGTTACTGTTTGCTCCAGCTGTCACTAGAGATCTGATACCAAACCAACCTGAAGATTGCACTACCTTGTACACATTGGGGGGAAAATAAGAAATCTGAAATGGAGCCTTTGTCCTCAAACAATAGTGGTAATGGGATGGGATTCAGTGAGCAGGCTCTGCTGGGTGCTGGTAGGTGTAGGTAGGATTTACTCTTGCTTCTTAGGTAATATGTGCAGTTCTGCATACTAGCATGGGAGAGGGGTTAGGATGTGGGAAAAAAAATCCCCCAGGCTCTACAGCTGGTTACAGGATGAGGACAGCTTAAAAATAAAACTAAAAAATCCTTCCGTGTACTTCATTGAAGACTGCACTAAAATTAAAGCTGAGGCTACCATGGATGACAATCATATTACCTCCTTAAACTAAATAACTTGTCTTATTATAACAGGAAGCAAAGAGAAATGTCCTGAATATACTGTAGGAAATTGTCTTTACTAAATCTAGACCACCATTTATGAGCATTGTATATATTATTTGATTTTGCCAGAATTACATAAATGGGGGGGGGAAACTGTTAATACAAGTTGACTAGCAGAGTAAATCACACTCTAATTATTCTTTTCTTTTTTTTTTTTTTTTTTGCTTCTTTCTGGCTAAAATTAGAATTTGATATAATGGTCAATAGACATTTTCTTTAATTTTTGAGGCATAATTTCTAATAGTTAATCCAAACAGATTGGAGGAAGTTGCTGCAGAATTGAAAAAATAAATTATCTGAATTTTATGGTGACTTACTGGTAAATCCCCTTAGTTGGAAGCTTTAATTTACCTCGTATTTCATTTTTTTCCTCCTCTAACTGGCTTATGGGCATATATTAGAGCAAAATAATTGTGATTTTCTTAGTGCTTCCAAGGTGCTTGAACCAAAGTGAAGACAGAACCTGGCCTGATCTCCTAGGGAAGTGAAGGGCAGCAGAGGAGGGACCAGCAGGGATGCAGCAGAGTTCCCCAGGTGTTGTTGGCTGCAGCAAAATGCTGGAGGTTGGCACCCACCTAAGTGTCTTCTGAAGCTGTTTGACACTGTACCAGAATAAACAGGGTCCCAGCACAGCAACCCCACTCGTTGGTGTCTTCTGGAGCTGGTACCAGTGTAGAGGAACAAAGCATTTTTGCCTTTGTTGTCGGTTAAATGGGTAAATCCTCTGTTTAGTGTTGAGGCTACTGGCTTAAATATCTACAAAAACTTGCTGAGGTTTTGCACAGCCAAACCATCTTTCCTCCAGGGTCCATTAAAATGCTGAGGCTCTGGAGTTAGGCTTCCGTTCAGTCTGGTGTAAATTCCCTATAGCCAACAGGGTTTTCCTGGATGATTTGAATGTAATGTTTGCATTTTTTGAGGGAAATAACAGGGCTCAGAACTGCAGAAGCAGCAGAGAGAAGGATGTATTCAAACCCCAGCATATGGCAGATGAAGGACTTCTGCTAGGGCAGTTTCATCCATTCCAAATGTAAGCCAGTGTCTTTAGCTCCTGGTGATGGACATTCTTCTTCAACTTCCACACATCCTTTTAGTTAAGTTATTTGGATGGCAAAGCCCTAAACAGATCATATTTTTTTGGAGAACCTTTCTGAAGAAACGAACGTTGTGGGAGATTTACCTGGTTTTGATGAAGCTAGAAGTGGTAATGATACTTCACAAATGCAGTGAAGTGTCGTGAAGCAACTGTGTATTTATATGTACACATTGACTTAGTTAAATCTTGGATTTCTTCCTAGAAGAAACAGCTTTTGATTCTGTAAGTGGAAAGAGGAAAGGGCAAAACTATTTCATTTCTAACGTTGAGAGGGTTTTTTAAAGCATCTCTATTCACACTTTTAAGAGTATTTTTGTAAAAACACTTGGCATTCCATGCTTCTAAATCATGGAGTAACTTTGTGCAAACAATTCAAAAGAAAGGGGGTTCCAACATTGTCATTGTAGCTATTAAAGCTGCCTGAATTGGTTTGCTTTTTGATACTTGCCATAGCAACAGTGGCTGTATAATGTGCTGAATATCCATAAGATGATATTTGAACGTATTCTTTACAGTTCTACTTCTGCCTGTAACTAAGCATGCCAAATTATCACATTAACCCACTTAACCATGCCAGACCCACATCTGCCATGGAATGACAATGAAGACTTTTTAAAAAGAACTTCATATTTACCTCCCTCTTAAAAGAAGAAAAAAAGTTTCAGAATAGCAGCAGCTTTTATCAGTGTGCTGTTAAAAATTATTCATTATTCAGATTGCAAAAAACTCCTGGCACATCTACTTTCTTTCCAGTTATCAGCTGGAGGTAGCTCTGTGTTTGTGCCCCTAGAAAGGTGAGACTGAGTTGGTGTATGCTGCACCATAGATGCAGAGAATCTTGTGCCATTCAGTACCTCTGTGCCTTAGCAGTGATTGGGAAACTTGAAAGATACCAGCAGCGCTTCAATTGAAATGACTTCTTTCTTATTTTATTGCACAAGGAATTGAATGAAAATATTTGAGACTGTGCTGGCATGTTTGATGAAAAATCCATGTTCAAATAGCATCCATAAATCTACATAGATCACATTGACACAGTCACCTGCATCCTGCTGTTCAAATTACATGTGATTTTGGATATATATATTTCAGCTTATTAGGTTTTTTTTTTCTCTGGGTGGAAAAGCTTATACTGAGGAAGAGGATGAGTTTGTGAGCCATGTGTAGCAGAGTTCATGCATGACAACAGTAACCCCAGCCAGCCAGTGTTCCTGAAGACACTTGGTAGAGCAGGCTGGGTGCTACTCTAGAGCCAGGGTTAGGTGGTGCTGGTTCTGGCAGTGGGGCTGTTACCAAGCAGTTCCTCCTTCCCCAGGCTCTATGGGCTGGGCAGAGGCAGCTGCTGTCCTCAACAACCTTGTCAGTCAGACTACTTGGACTCATTACTGTAATGAGCACAAAAGCACATAAGGAACTACTTGAGCTTTGGAGAGAAGGGAGAGATGGACACTCTTGTGCATACATGGGGCTGATGTTGCATTTAATTATGTTCCCGGGTGATCTCAAGGCACAACCCCATGTGGAGCACCTTCTGGTTATTTGTTCTCAAGGGGACTTAAGTGAGTAATGCAGCCAGGGCTGGGACTGAAATCAGGGTTTGTGCTCTCTCCCTGAAAAGAACAGAAAGCCTTTTTGTGGCAGCAGTGCCTGTGTCCTTGGGAGCAGCCAGAGTTCCTGCCTGCCTTTCAGCCACAAGCCCTGGTGTCTGCAGAACCCACTCCAAACAGCTCTGGAATTACTGTGTTTGGTAGCAGAGTGAGAACTTGTAACTTGGAGGAGGTGCTTTAGCCCCACCATTTGTCTTCTTTTCGTTACATTTTGTTTGATATTCTTGCCCAGATTTCCAAGTGGAGGCTCCAGCCTGATGAACACCATCCTGAAGTTGATCTTGGGCTGAGACAGACATGCCAGGAGAGGCAGGGGATAGGATAGCACTGGCACACTGCAGGTTGTGCTGCTTGGCTAACTCAGGTGGCACAGCTGCCTGCCAGGGACAGGCACTGGGAGGAACCTGCTGGGGCTGAGGCAAGGTGAGCTTATCCCTCTGCATCTTGGTGAGATGTCACCTAAACCTCTGGTACTTGCCCCAGGAAATGGGTGCCCATCTCTGCTGCAGAGGGAGATACCTGTTTTAGTCCAGCATTCTGGTTGTCAGAGTGCAAACTGTGAGGAGCACCCACTGTACGGGTGCCTCGTGCCTCTGCTACGTGCACTGATCCTCTCAGGATGTCCAAGGAGAGAGAAAAATTCTAGGGAAAAATGATAACTCTTTGCTAGTGTGGAAACTAGAAGAGTTTCCAGCATACCCCGAATGGCTGAAGGAAACAGTTCTCTTAGCAGATCCTGTAGCTGCATTCATATTTGCGTGTATTTATAGGACAGGGTATAGCAGATGAGCTTTGTGACCGTGGGGAGGGAGCCTGTCATCCCAAAGCCTCTTCATCAATGTGCCTTTCACGCTCCAGGAGATTAACAACCACTGAAAATAGGAAAAAGGAATTTTCCTTTCTTCTGTCTTAGAAGACCCATCACACCATACTCCTGTCATCTCGGCTTGGAAATGGCTTCAGTCCTTAGCAGAACCCAGAACCCAACAGGTCTTTGAAAAGAAGTTCCGCTCCCTTGATTTAAGGGAAAATATCCTTTTTGTGTGGTTAGTCACACACATCAAAGGAAACAACCGTTTGGTCTCCATGTGCGTTTTTCAGGCATTATTCGTGGTCCAGTGACAAGAGCTCTGCTTGAGGGACAGCAGTGCCAGAACCCTTCAGCCTTGGACTGAGACAGAACCGGGCCAGGCAGAGACCTGTGTCACTTTTTGGTGACATTTCCCATTTTTGTTAGGACAGAGCCATTTCCCCGGGAACCTTCCTGACACCCTGGCCCCGCACGGCTCTCCCGCCCAGGGCTGCGGGTGTTTGGCACCGGCCCCGTGCTCCGCCATGTCCCCTGCGGTGTCTGTCCCGCAGTGTGGAGATCACGGCGGAGATACCGCGCGTGTCCGTGGGGTGAGGGCAGCACCGCAGGCCCAGCCCCCCCTCTCCCTTTCTCCCTCCCGTGTCCCGAGCCGCGGGGAGCCCGGGGGCGGCGGGCGCAGCGTTACGGTTGTGTTAACTGCCAGCTCCGAGGAGGCCGCACCGGTACCGCACGGCGCCGGTACCGCCGGTCCGCGAAGGGCGGGGCTGGCCGTGCCGCGCGGTGATTGGCTGACGTCCCGCCCGCCCCGCCAATCGGCGGCTTTGTTTGGGGTTACAGGGCGCGGAGCGGGCGGAGCATTGGCGGGCTCCGTCCGCAGCCGATTGGCCATCGCTAGGGGCGGGGCTCCCCGCCCGCCGCCTCCCATTGGTCCTTCGCGCCGTCACTCTGCCGCAGGGCGCCGCTCGTTGGCCGCCGGTGCCGGTGGTGCCGTGCGTCACCGCGTGCGTCCCGCTTCCTCCGCGGCGCGGTTGGCTCCGGTGCCCGTCATTCGCGCGTAGCCGCTCCGTTCATTGGCCCCGGCGGCCGTCAGTAAAGCGCGAGGTCCCGCCCTCCTCTCCGTCCCGGCACTACCGCTGAGTGGCTGCAGCGGGTGTCACTGAGGCGCTGCCGCGCTCCCATTGGTCGGAGCTGCCGTCCATCGCGCCCAGCCCCTCCGAGCTCCCGCCCACCGCCCGCTCCCATTGGCCGCCGCGGGTGTCAGTGCCGCGGCTCCCCCAATGGGCGGCGCGGGGTGTGCGCCGTGCGCGCGGGGTGGCCGGCCCGGCGGCGGCGGCGGCGGCGGCAGCGGGAGGAGGCGGCGCGCGCCTGGGTCCCGGTCGCGAGGAGGCGGAGGAGGATGTGGCGCGCGGAGGGGAAATGGCTGCCGAAAACAAGCCGGAAGGTGAGAACGCGGCCGGGACGGACCCCGCTCCGTGCCGCCGGGCCGGGCCGGGGCCTGCCCGCCGATACCGCCGGGCTGCCGGCGCCACGGGCCTGCCGTGTCGTTCTCCCCCCCTCCCTCCCCCAGCCCCGGCTCCCGCCTCGGGGCGGCGGCGGCGGAGGAGGCCGGGTCGCGCGGCGCGAAGTTTGGCGGTGCCGGGATTAGGAGGAGAAGGGGGGGGCGGTGGCGGCGGCGGGCGGCGGAGAGGGCCATGTGCGGCGGGCAGGCCGCGTGGCGCCGGGACCGCGGCGGCCGGGCCGGGCACGGGGCCGGGCACGCCTCCCGCCGCCCGCTGGCACGTGCCTGCCCGCCGCCAACATGGAGGCTGCGGCGGGGCCGGCGTAGGGCGCGGCGCGGGGTTCCGGGATCGCCGCTGAGGGCCTGGGCCCGCCGCCTCCCGGGGTCACTCCGCGCCGGGCCGGGCCGGGCCTCTCCCCGCCGGTCCCCCCCCCCCCCTTCCCGGCCGCCGCCCCCCCCCTCCCGCCTCCCCCCCGCTTCTCCCCCCCCCTCCCCGGCGGCGGCGGCGGCGGCGCACGTGCCTCGCGGGCACGCGCCCGTCACGAGCGGAGCGGCCTCGTCCGCGGCCCCGTCGCACCGGGGCCTCCGCGGCAGCGGGCGGGCCAGGGGCGGGCACAGTCGGGGCGGGCGGAGCGGCGCGGTGCGGTGCGGTGCGGTGGGCGCGCAGGTGAGCGCGGGGAGGACCCGGGGAACTGGGGAGCCCAACTCCGGCCCGAAGTTCCCGGCACCGGTGTCCGCAAGGGGGAAGCGCTGCTCCGCCCGCCGCCCCCCCGGCGGGAACACCGGAGCCGGGGAAAGCAGCGGGGCCGGTGGGTGGGGATCGGGCCCCTTCGCGTGGCGGGTCGCGGTTTGTGTTAATTTTCCCCAAGCGCACCGGGCCCGCGGTTCCCGCACACCGGGCACCTCTCGTCCCGCATCACCCCGCATTGTGCCTTACCACAGCTTGAGGCCTGGCTCGCCGTGGCGTGGTACCACCGGTACCGGAGTCAGGACCTTCATCCTATGGGATGGAGGTGGGGTCTGCACCCCGCACCGCCCGGTTGTGTAACGGATACCGGGTGCGTTTCAGCAGGGCCGCAGGGATGGGTCCGGCCGTAGTTGGGCACCGGCAGCCCCTGTGCTCTGCCTGCTCAGGATTTTCCTTCCCTCTCTGCCCTACAGGTGTGCCCCTCGCTTTCCTCACCAGGAAAACCCTTCTTGGGGTACCTGGGTTGTGATCCCCCTCCTCTTTTTTTTTTTTTTCCTTTTCAAAGTGCTTTTGGAGTATATCTATATTTATTTTGTGGCAGGCCCAGAGCTGCTGTCAGCACAGCCACCTTCTGATTGCTCTTTGCCCCCAGCTTGTGCAGCCAAGTGAAGGCCGAGTGCTCTACAGAAATGTGAATTTTAATAGTATTGGTGGTTGTGAGTGTTGTCAGCTTCATCTTCTATTCATCTCCTTGAAGGTCCCCAATTCATTAGTTCATTTTTCCCCGTGATCTGGAAAGCACTGGGCTTTATTCTTTTCCCATTTGCATTGGAGTAAGCGATTAATTCCACCGGAGCAGTAAAATGCCAAGTGGTTAACAAGGGTGTATGCAAGAAGAGAGTTAGCAGTTATCTGGGCTTTATTGCTCAAATTGTGGTGCTTTGGTTCTTCAGTGGGTGAGGGACTCATCAGCAAAACACACTTGAGCTTGGTTCTCTTCCCGGGCTTCCTGTGCTCACGTATGATGATATTTTTTCTACGTAATGCTCAGGTTTCAGTACACTCATTCCTCTGAGGCCACAGCTTTACAGAGCCCTGCAGATCACCGCTCCTTCAGTGGGAAGGTAAATTCGGCCTTTGCACTCGTTATTTATTGCAGCTTTTGTCGTGTTTCATCTTGGTAACTCATTTCTGTGGGCAGCTGAGGTGTGCTCGTGCTGGGGAGGTGGCTTTAGCAGCGTGGCTCTGGGTGGGAGCCACCCACGAGGTGTGTACCCATCCAGGGTGCTCCCACTGGGTCACGGGGACGGTCAGGAGCTGGTTGGTGGCTGAGGTGGGAGCCCAGAGCCCTCAGCTCGGTGTTGGTGCCTGTCTTCTTCGTGTAGTAAGCTCACAGAGCAGCTCCCCGTGCTGACCTAGTTCTCTGGTGTATTTTCAAGGAGGAAAGATATAAACCATTCATTCCTTAAACTTAAACCCCGCCTGTCAGAAACTTAAGTGGGAATGGCTTCAAAGCGTAATTCAGGACGAGTGTTTCACCAGTGGTGCAGGTGCTGGAGGAGAGAACACAAGTCACTTTAGGTTTTTGTTACTTTCATATTAAAAAAAAAAAAAAAAAGTGAAACAGCAGCCAGCAGGTTAGTTGTGTGAACCTCTGCTTTTACTGGGGAGCTGTCTGCTCTGTCTGCCCAAAGTGCTGCAGCAGAAGGGAGCCTTGTGAGCAGCAGTGAGCAGCTCTGCAGAGCTGCCCGGCCTCTGAGTCAGCCCTGTCAGGACTTCTCCTGCCCAGCTCAGAGCAGAAAAACCTCGGGAGCAGGGAAAGGTTTGAAATGCGGCTGGCATCTCTGTTCCCAGGCTGCAGGAGAGATCTCCATGGCTTGGAAAACTTGGGTGAGTTCCCTCTTTCTGGTTACACGCTTAGGCAGGATGGAGTTGGGTTGGATGAGGGAGCAGCTCTTACCATGCACGCAGCAGAGGGTTTGGGAATTTTGTAGTTAGTGCTGCATTTTATGTCTAAGGACCGAGGCGGGAGGACTGACCCTTGGAGGTGCCATCTTGGCACTGAACTTGAGGGGGTGCTTCATTAAATTAAAGGGTTTTAGCAGCTCAGAATAGAGTGTGCATAGGGAGCTTTTCTTTGTGTGTCTGTGTGTTCCCACAGGCAGGTCTCTGAAACAGTAGCTTTGAGTCAAGCCGTGTCTCCATCCATCACCATATGTAACCAGTGAGGCTGATGTGCCCCTGGCTGGGGTAGGTGCAGTTGTTGGATTTTTGGGTCTGAATTCAGGAAAAGCAGGAGGTGGGAGAGGCAGGAGGTGGGATTTCTCCTTGTACCTCCCACACGAGTCCAGGATGGCAGCCGGGATTTTGGCAGCTGCGTTGGGTTTGTTGTTGATACTCACCAAGAAGGAAGTTAGAACTTCAAATATTATTGAATGCTGAGAGATTGCTGGGCCAACTTACCTTGGTAAACAAAACACTGTTGATTTGGTTGTTCAACAGCAAATATTTATTTCCTTTCTGTGGAAGCGTTGCATAACATTTTATTACTAAAACAAACCTGAGCCTATTGTGAGCCACGGATTGGATTTTGTGCCACGCGCTCTGTGCTGCCATCCTTTCTGGCAAGAGTTGGGCTGTCACAGTGCAGAAGCAGGGTTTGACACTGTCTCAGTCCGCTTCTTGCCCCAGAATTTTTGCTGAATTTCAGCAATAGGGATTTTACCAAAATTGCTGTTGAGTGAAGTTTCTAGACCTGCTCAGAGGGCTGGCAGCCAGCAGGGCAGTTTCAGAGAGAGGACTTGATCTGCTTTATTCAAGGAAAAAAGGAACTACTTGTGTGTGCGAGGTCAAATTTTTTTTAGTACTTTTGGTATTTTAATAGTTTTACACACAAGGTGCCCGAAATAAGGCATGGAGCTTGCTTAAACCTCTGTTGTTTTTTTTTAAATCCAATTCCCATCTCTTGTTGTTAATGGTTTTCCCAAACACTTTGGCTCAAAGGTAATTTGGTTTATTTGTGTTATTAAAGCTACATTTGTGTGAAGTTTTTCTACAGATGTTGTAGCTCAGATTGCATTTCCTGTATTGGGAAACAGTGAAAGGATTATGTACCAGTAAGGCTAAAACAAGTATTTTTAAATTCAGTCTTTCAAGACTTGGTGCTAACTTTACTAATATTTTCAAATGGTTCTTCCCAAACACACAGTCTTTAGAGATGTGGTTATCAGAGGAAGGGGAAGTAGCTATCTTACCTCACTGTCCAGGCGAGGGAGCTGGAATGTGACCTTCCTTTTTGCATGTCCCTTCTGTCTCTGCTTCAGTAAACCAAATATATCTGCAGAGAGGAAAAAAAAAAAAAAAGATAACAAACCCAAACCTGTCTGTGGAGTGAGATGAGGCTGTTAGAGGGTGCGTTGTGGAGTGGAGTACAGGTCTGGGTAATTAAAATGCAGTGCTTCTTGCATCTTCGTGTTTCCTGGCTTCCTCTTCCACATCTTGCTGAGTATTTTCTTTCTGGCTTTTCCCCTCACTTCCTGACCCCTTTTTATCTTCCATGGCTTCCTGTACCCTGTGTCCTGTTTTCCCCTCTTTTAAAGCCTATGGGTTTTGAAAGGCAGGTATGCCTGTGGTGCTGGTGTGTGTTGAAACCTGAATTTTTTGGGGTGCAGCACGTGCCCTTTTCCTGGGGGAATGCTGGAGGTGCAGCCTTGTACCAAGGAGCAGCCATGGCCCTGGGCAGCAAGCTCAACCTCCTCTTATCACTGGGAATGGAGAGCTTGGTGTCCTGCTTCATGTCCCAGCTTGGTTCTGGGGTTTTTTTGTTTATTTTTTTTAAAAAAAGGAAGAATTACTGTGGCTGGTGGCTGCTGTGTGTAGGCTCAGGGTAAGTCATTCCACTAGACTTAGACAATGCTTTGGGACTCCTGAAAAATTTGTTGTAGTGTTGAGAACATGTGTAAGGTTTAAACATATAAATGAGTGCTTTATTTTTTATTGGTTTGAGCGATAATATCCATCTCCACTTTTCATTGCAGTTGAATTTGATGACATAAATTTAGTGAAAACCAAGGGATGAAGGAATTGGTGACAGGTCTAAAAACAAATGAATTGGTGGCAGTGAGCTGTGGTCTAACCATTCTGCTGCACTTGTCATACTTAACATGTTCAAGTCATGCAGGAGCTGCTAGGGAGCTCCTAAAGATTGCTTTAAAAATAGTTACTTTTGTGCATCTTCAGTATTTAACAAAATTCTCATGTTTTGTATGGGTAGCAGAGTGCCAGCTAATGTGGGAGGAGAGGAGCCTGAGAAACAGAGTAGTTGGGTTTGTTGGTTGAGGGAAGTAGACACCAAAGTGCTGAGCACAGTGATAAATGTACAGCTTAAGAAATAAATAGCTAATTGTATAAGTCAGACTTTCTTGGCTTTCATTAAGAATTGTGCTATCGACTCTTCCTTAAAATGTTCCATTGGCAGTTTTAAATAACTGTGGTGTTTACACTGAATTCAGTTATGAAATGTCAAGAAACTTCTGCTACCTGAAAATGATAAAATAATTTATAAGTAACTTACAAGTAGCAGAAAACAGGGACAATGACATGCAGCAACAGCAGAGTTTTAGCTTTATTTGTATTTTTTTAGAGTGTTTCATAGAGCTTGTCATGGAAACAAGGTATTTATCACAAATATTCCAAGAAACTAAGCTAAAATCAATAACTTACTGGAGGAAAATTATTTTGTTGATTGTCCTTGATACTGCTGCCATTCCTATGATTCTCTCCTCATCCTTTTTTGGTTCTCTTGGTCTCCCCCCATGTCTCTGCGGGCAGCAGTCACACATGCATGTGTGCTGGTTCCTGATTTGTCATCTCTTGCTCCTATTTTACCTTCTTCACCTTTGCCCCAACAATTCCCTCTTTGTGTCCCCCTCAGGGGTTGCTCCATCCTCTGGGAAGGGTTGGGAAGGTCTGTGCTCAGGCAGTGTCCCAGGGCTGGCATCCAGTGGAGCCCTGCTGAGATATCTGCAGAGCTGGACCTGGTTATCTTATCTGAGCCACCCTCCACTGGTAGTTTGAAACTGGCTTTTGTTGCCAAGAGATTTACAACTGTAATCGTCCAAATATTTCTAGAAAACAGACCAAAAGCTGTTGGTTTTGCTTATACTGCTGCTTGTTTACTGATGGAAAATGCCAGGAATGAAGTTTAACTGTGAGAAAAAGCATGCCAGTCCTTCAGATGCTTGGATCAGGGATAATTCTTTGCATTTAATTCTACCAGCTTTGATTTTTTTGGTGTCCAGAGGTCAGCAGGTGAAAGAATGAAGGACTTCAAAGGGACTTCACCCCCCCGCATTCACAGCCCAGGACCAAGCAGAACCAAACCAAGATGTGGGAAATGCAAATATGTTAGGAAAATTAATTTCTTTTGACTAAATCTAGACAGCTTGACTTCAGTTTTTGTCTATGTGTATCGTCTTTAGAAAAAGGAGTTTTTGGAAGAGCAGTTTTTTTTTTTAAAGGAGCAGAGCTTCAGAAAAGCCAGTTGGGTTGATAACCACAGCTCTGAAGGAAGGACACTTGTGTTTGTAATTTAATAAGCTTATTCTTTATATTTATTCTTTATATTTATTTCCAATATGGAACTGCCTGCAAATCAGCAGTTGATCAACACCTATTCAACCACTTCTGTATTCTCCAATTATACGTTATATTGATAAACTGTAGTAAATGGTCTACAAACCTAAATTCACCTTCAGGATCCCAGAAGATTTAAGAACCGGTTAAATAAATAAATAAAAGGAGGGGAGGGGGGTTTGTTTGGAGAGTGGGGGTAGAGCACAGACTCACTGTGTGATTTGCTTGTGTGTGCTTTAAAGTTTTATGGCCCATGTTGCATCCCTTGGGAGGATAAAGTGCAAGGAGCATGAACAAACCCATAAAATTAGGAAGGGTTTATGTGGTGTAATTAATATGGAACTTTCCATGAACTTTATAATAGTTGTACTTTCTTAATTTTATGTGAATTTCTGGTTTGCTAAGGAGTACTCTTGTAGATTGGTAATGGAACTTAAATTTTAGATTTCATACTGAGTTGTAACAAGACACATTGTAGGGTGCTGTATCGTAGTGCTCAGAGTTGGCTGTGCATGCCTTGGGAAGCGTTTTTGAGCTGTCGCCAGCTTTGCACTAAGAAAAAACCCTGTCAATACAGCTTTACTGGCAAATCCTCCTTGTGCAAGTGCAGCTTTGCTTGCAAAAGCACTTTTTATTGACACCAGATAGGTTTGCAGATCACAATGTCATAAGTCACACCCATAGCAAAAATAATACGAGGGAGAAAGTTCAAGTACGGATCTGGCCTGGATTTGCACAGTAAAGTCAAATAAGCATTGTGAAATTGCAGCTTCTTTTTTTAACTACAGGGAAAATTTTAGCTCCAAATAAATGTAAAATATTCCCTCTGGAACATGCTGATTGCTTGGTAGGTTGAGCATGGATGCTGAGCAGCGTTGATTCTCATTCCTCAGACTTGATGAGAAGACTCTTATGGTGGGTGAGTGTGTGTTTCAGCTTGACTAGACATGATGGATTTGATTCAAACCAAAGGACACCCACTTGGTTTTTGCTCCACCTCCCTAAAGATCCACGTGTTTCAATTGGAAGGATTGTGGTGATTTGGGAAATGTGAGTAGCAAAGTGATAATTTGTCTGAAGGAGTATGAGCTCCTGGAAGCCAGTCTGCAGGTGGGGATGGCAGATCCTGGGATCCCTGGGGAGCTGCTGATGGCAAAGGCTTCATGGAGGAACCTGAATCATGGAGTGGGGGCCCAGGGGTGGCTGAGGTCTGCCAGTGCCATTGGTGCAGCAGCCACTGTCTGCAGAGGCTTTCCTTCTCTTTGGAATAGGTCTTGAGTGATTCCAGCAGGCATGGAAGCACAATGCAAGTGAGTGTGAGTTGTTTGGAGTGGGCACTGTCTTGTTCTTCATCCTCATAGCTGGTTGGTCAGCTCTGTCCTTCTCCAAGGTCAAATCTCTTGTAGAGGTCATTGAATTCAGGATGCATTTCCCAGAACATGATTATTGTGTGTTCTGATCATCCAGCTAGAGGATTTGTCAATGAAAGCCTGGCAGGTAGAGATAGGAGTCTGTTGTTTTTCACATTGGGGATTTTTTGCAACAGACATGTCATTGCTAAGAAGAGGGAAGGGAAGTCTAGGTGGGATGTGGTTGTGTTGCAGGATGGTGACAGTGACCTTCTGATGCTTTAATAACACCGGGGTATGAGATGCTAACAACAGGAGTTGGAAAGTTTAGAGTCAGCAAGTTCTGATAACTTCTACCAAAACATTTTTAAGGGATCTGTTATCCATAGGCACTTTCTGGATTAAGATTACTGATAATTGATGACAGTGGAAGAAAGTTAATAAAATGAGCTGAATAATTAGAGGTCTGCCAGGCCTGTGAAATAATGGAATGAATGATAGAGAACTTGACTGATACGGAGGTAAGGGGAAGTAATACAATTAATGTCAATTAAAATGTGCCTATGGAAAATAAGCTGATGAGATGTAACTGTGGATGTAGTTTGGCTGATAAAAGCAATAATGTGTGCTGTAAAATACTTTGCTGCCTTAATGAATTGAGTGTGGTGCAATGCAATATTTTGAATGAGGAATGAAAACGGTATAAAATTAATGCAGGGAATATTAAGTAGGTACCAGCTAAACTGGGTGGTGGATTTGAAAATACAGGTGGGAATGGCTGGGTGCTGCCAGGATACAGCTATATTCATTGCCCCAAGCGAGTTGGTGTCGTTGTCATGACAAGAGTTTGTGAAGCTGTGAGCAGGCAGGGGTGGTGGGAGATTCCGAAGGTCAGACCTGCAGAGCGTGGCCGGGGAGAAGCCCTGTAGAGTAGCGGTCTGAGATAGTCAGCTAAAAAAACTTTCTTGCCAATTTCTTTATCAGTTCAGCAAAGATCAGTACAGCCCATTGGCCCAGGAGGAGGTACAGAAGCAGCAGCCCCGTTGGTGTGTCTAGTGAAGCCCTACAGCATCATTCCCGGTAAGGCAGGGAGCGCCAGGACTGGTAAATTACAGAGCAGCTCACGTTTATCATACACATCGCTGCTTATCTTGTAAACTCATCTGCTGTGCTTGCACGAGTAGTTGATTTAACAGCATGTATATTGTTGAACTTGACACATCCAAGAGTATAATCAAGCTTTAAAAATAGCGGGGATGCCTGGCTGCTGGCGTGCCTGCAGCGACTGCGGGACGGGATCACTGGGCTGGGCTGCGGGTCACAGGAAATTTCTGTGTCCCACCTAATTGCAGAGGAGTTTTATCATGATATTATCTGTTTAACGACATAAGGTGATCAGATGTGTAAAAGGAAAAAGTTAATATCCTTTTTCTGTACGCTTCCGAAGGAGAAATGACAAATTATTTTGTAAAATCCCAGTGAATAAGTGTACCTCCCATATAGTGCTGCCCGGTATCTGTCACGCACGTGGTGTAAGGCAGAGATGGGGGTTTTTGGAAGAGGAATTAGAAAAATTCCTGTGCTGGGATTTTTATACTTTTTCTGCAGGGGCAGATCCGATCCTTAAGCACACACAATTTGTGGGAGCTTTTGATTCTTTAGGTGGTATTAAGCTAGAGAGACATAATCAAGTTCATGCTTTTGGGACTTCTGAGGGCTGCTGTTTGGGCTTTTGGGAGTTTTGGATCTCTTTTTGTTTGGTTGTTTTTTGTTTTTTTTTAAAGAGAGATCAACGCAGCATCTGTATTTTTAGCAACAACAACAACAATTATTTTGTATTTTTCAGTATTTCTGCTTTTGAGACCCCCCCCCAGGTGTGGTAAGTTAGGAAGACTTCCATCCTTTTTCCTTGCTCCTTTGTTGAGGAACTATGCTTACTTTTTGAGGTGTCCATGGGAAGAGAGGGAAAAAAAGCAGTTGGGTTTTACTCAGGCACAGCACATTTTAGTTTTAAATGAACTAATAGAGCTTGACTTGCATTTCTGCTAAAGCCTGACAAAATTATAGCAGTTACTGGGGCTCTGTGCTTATTTACTTGCAAATCCTGTCAAGTGTGAACTTCATTTACGACTTTCCTGGCAGGTCATACCGTGGTGGTCACAGCTTCTATAACATTCTGTTGCTATGGCTTGTAAAATTTGCCACTGAGGGAAATAATAAGCTAAAGCAGGCACAGGTAAGCACACACGCAGGCCTCTCATGCACTTTTCTATCAAAGCTCCTCAAACCTTGCAACCACAAGGAATTAAACTGTATTTCGATTTCTGAAATAAAGGTGCAATTTCAACAGAAAGCTGTATTCCTCTTTGCAATGGCAGATTGCCTGTTCTGGCTCACCAGTGAGCTGTTTGGTTTCCAAGTCTTGTTGTATATCTAGGGTCTCCTCCTGGAAACCACGTGTTCTGCTCTGCATACATCGTGTGTCTCCTCTTCTTTCTAGATGATCATGGGAACAGCAATGGCAGTCATGTAAAAATCTTTTTACCGAAGAAGCTGCTTGAATGTCTACCAAAATGTTCAAGTTTACCAAAAGAGAGGCACCGCTGGAACACAAATGAGGTAGTTAAATCTCTTTATTCTTAAATGTAGCAGTTTACTTGATGCTTATGGATTATTTTTTGAGAGCATTCCATGTAAGTTACAGAATATTAATTCCCTGGCTGTAGAGCCTGTTGTTTAAATAATCAAGTCCCATTACGTGTTAAAACTGAGCTTTAAAAGAGGATTGAAGGCAAATGTGGAAGCTGACTATTAGTGTAAGAATCTGTTGCTTGTGTGTGTATGTCACTTGTCTCAGAGAGTCAAATCTTGTATCATATTATTGACATGTTTCAGAATTCCTTAAGGTTAGATAGATGTTTTGGTACTATGTTAAACAAAATGGTATCTTACTAAGTGTAAAGGCTATTGAACAAAAAACAAACAAAAAATCAGTGCATGTCCTTTCCTGCAAAAGAGGGTCCTGAGAGATCACTAGCATATTCCTGTCCTGAGAAATCTTAAGAACAGGGTAGACAAAGAATTGGGCATTTTATACTGGAATCCAGTTACTCTGAATGTGTTAGTTTGTATATCTCCTGATAATACATTGTGGGCTCACTGGAAAGAAACAGAAGTGTTTAAAATGCAGGTGTCAGAGGGGCCAAGGAAGCTGAAGAATAATCCAAATAGGTCTGCAGTCCCTCACCTCTATTCCTTCTGGTCATTCAGTCCGGAATGTATATGGCAATATCCACAGGATAGTTCTAGGTTTTAGTAGCAGTGTCTTGCAGTACCTTTGCCATATTTGTGGGAATCATGTAATGATAGGAGCAATCAACTTTGAGAAATTAATGTAAAACTGCAATTAGTATCTGCCTGTTGCAAGCTAACTGTTCTTGTCCCTCTAATCAGTCATTTAGAACATCTAAGCCTGTTAACAAAAACTGTACTTATGAGTTAAATGACTGCAAGTGGCCAACTAAGAGCAGAAGCAAATACGGATCACTTCACATCTATATTTCTCAAAGTTGGAGTCCTTCACCCCCCTCCTTTTTTCTGAAAGTTAAAGTCAAGTGTCTATTTTTAACGTATTAAGTACTGTGACAGAATTAATCAGGTCTTCTGGGGATTTGCTGGCATTGGCTCTTTTGTATAGATGTTTTTGTCTTGGGTCGTTTGAATTGAAATGTAAATTGTAGAAAATGTGGGTTGCAATTTATTCTGTGATAGCATTTATACTAATGGGAACAGGGCATGGAGTAATGGCAGTTCCAGTGGTCTAAAGTACAATGTTGAGAAAGAAAAGTGTACAGGTTCACAGCAGAACGATGGTCCTTCTTGTTACATGAAACAGCTTGTTTGGTTTTTAGTTGCTTTTAGTCACTCTTCTCCAGTATTTCTCTGGGTACCTAGTTTAGAGCTTTGGGTGCACATTTACACACCAGGCTTTCACCTTTTCTTGCTGAAGAGTGTTTGGTGTGTGTGTGTACCCTCCCAGGCTGCAGAAGGTGGCAAATGAAGTTAATTACAAAGCTGAAAATCTTTATTATTCATAAGAATATGATGCAAATGGGAAATTGTAGGTGCTTGTGAGGGGTATGAGGCTAAAGAAAAAATTTGGGAGAGGAACCTTCCCTCTGAAGGACATCTCAGCATTATTATGAACAGGGGAGCAGAGGGGTTTCAATGGTGTTTGACAGTATACTGCTGGTGTGGGCTTGTCTCATACCTTAATTCAAGATGGATTGTTTCCTAGTAATCACAAATCATTAGCTGGGATGTTAAAAAACCAAAACCAACCCACTTCTGTCTTTTTGAATGTCAAGTTTGTCACAGTCATTTGTATCTCTCTTTCCTCCAAAATCTGTCACCGTGGCTGCCAGGCAGTGGGGACAAAGAGCTGGTTCTGTACGTGGGTCATTACTGGAGCTGTCTGCCAGTGTATGTGCTGTGTTGGTTGCAGTGTTCCTATTGCATTATTTAAAAGGAAGAGCTTTTCTTGTGGCCAGAGATTTTTAACCTTGTTGGAGGGGAAAGAAAAAAAAATAAAAAGACAGTCTTCTACGAGATGAAGTCTTGGAAAAATTTGTGTTAATTATGGGGGAGGAGGGAGCTTAGCTTACAGATTTTATTTCCCTCCCCACCCCCAGTGTGGAGGTTTAATTTTGTTCAGTGTTATAAAACTTGATTTTTTTTTTTCTTAGGTTATAATTGAATAATAATGTCGGACTACATTTCAGAGCCATTCCTAAGGGAATATATATTTTCATCTGAGTACATAGGTGTGTTCTGTCTGTGCTGATGAAGGCAAAAGTTATACAGAAGAAAAAATTTTATACAGTGATACTTCCAGAATCTTTGTTTTGATTTCAAAATCTCTGGTACTGCTTGCAAGGTGTCTCACCAGTAGGAAGGTTTCTTAAAAGGTAACTTAGACCTGAACATGTCTATGACATTGCTGTCCTCCTCAAACTCATTTGTCTTCAGACAAACTGGTGGGTGTCCATTCTCACCAGAGGGCGAGCGCAGTGGGAACGGGTGGGAGATGTGGAGTGGGACGTGTCCCCAGGGGGTGGCCTTCCTCACCCAACTGTCACCTGGCTGCTCACTCATGCTCTGAAGCTTTTTTTCCCTGCTCCTTTGTGTGGGAACTTGAGCATGGCCCTTGTACTCTTCTGCAGGTCCTTGAAACACCGTGCAAATGTCCTTCCACCCACGGGGGCTGGTGGGCAGCGTGCGGGGCTGGTGGCTGTGCTGGTGTGTGGGCTCAGTCTGCCGAGCAGTCCCTTGCATCTGCAAATGAGATGCTGCAGGCAGAGGTCAGGGAGCAGCCCGGGTTTGTTCTTTCCTCTACCAGGGCATCGCCATGGGAACACTGCAAATAACTTTTTCTGAGCGCTTTCATCTGCAGATTGAGGATAATGGTCATATGTTGCTCTGGATCGGGTAATTGGCACGAAGAAACAATATCCTTTGAGAGTGGAGTAGGTTGTGGTTGACTTTACACTTAGTAAAAGAATGCTATGAGCAGCAAGAGAAATGGAGCATTTGAAAGTGCTTAGAACACATTATCGAGATGTTTGCTTTCCGTCAGATTATGCAGTTTTAACCGAAATGTTTGATGGAAATATATTTCCATATCAAGATATCATCTTGCCTTAAATCAACTTTATAGTGGTTGTATATTTTCTAGTGAAGGAAGTGTTACTTCTAATTCAAATTTTTTTTAACCAGAGATACACAATCATAAGTTTAGCCAGGCAATTTAATTACAGATTTACTTCTTTTGAGATGCCTGTGAAAGTGTGTGCGTGCTTATTTCTCCTGCTCTGAAGGAGAAGAGAAAGTGGATTTTCGTACAGTTTTTCATGTTAAGACAAATCAGTTAATTGCCAGAAAATTCTGCAATACTCTGTGCACCTGAGGGGGGGTTCCTTGCTCCTGGGTTTCAGTTGTTCATTTTAAACCCTTCTAGTGTTTGTGTCATGCAGACCTGGTTCTGGCTGTAGTGAGACATCCCATGGTGTGGTGCTGCATGCAGCTTGCTTGGTGTGCACCTCTCTTCTTAGGGGTGTCCAGGGGCTCCCCGGGCTGCAGGTGGGTGCTGGGGTCACCTCGTCCTCCACAGGCATGTGCCAGAAGCAGAGCTGCAGCTCTGAGCAGAGATGCCTTTCATTAGTGGAGTTGGCAGCCGCAGTCATTAATCATCCTTGTAAACACTTAATGACACAGTATGAAAAAGAAGAAAAAGTTAAACATCGGAAATGTAAAATGCTACCTAGGGCTTTTGTTTCTGACAGTGTTCTATATTTACGTTCTCTGTTGGGAAATGCCCATAGTTTCCATGGTGGAAAAAAATAGTAGTAATTGCTTCATGTGCTCAGGCTTTTCCTGAGGGGCCAGGTGGAAATGCCCCGCTTTCCAGTGTGATACCTACCATCAACTTCTTGCAGATTTCAGGCTTGGGTGTATTGCTTGTGAGTGTGCAGATAAGTGCACTTACAAAACTGTATTTGAGCATAATTTAGCACAGGAAGAAATTCTTTGACGACACTGTGTTGGGGCCCATGCTGGCTGACATCTCTGATGTTCTCTTGCGTTTCTGCTTTGCTTGCATGACAGCAACATTCTCCTCTTCCACTTGACAACGAGTTCTTTCCCATCTTTCCTCTAAAGTGTTGAGGAAGATCTTGAAGGTTTAGAGAATTGCCTGAGGGACGTAAGGGACCCGGACTGATGTGGGAAGTGAGTGTTGGGGCTGGCTATTATGCTCTGAAGCACTAGCAAGGAGTAGGTGAGAGGGATACATCTCTGCCATTCCCCCTCAGCCCCCGGCAGATGAGTGACAGGCAGCCAGTTACCAGCACAGCTCCTGTCATCACAGGTTTGTTCATCAAAGAACCACTCTGGGTGAAGACTAAGCACTGTGACACACTACTACTATTTTTTTTTTTTTTTTAAGTGCCTCTTACAATTAACTCTTATGTTTGCAAATACCTCTTTGATTTACGGCTGCCCTGGGTGGTATGGCGTATTTTAACACTTTGCTATATTACTGTACCAGTTCATACCTTATTTACCAAAGGGATCTAATGTGTTGTAAATTCATGGGGCTGAGCCAGCATTAGGGGATCAGCTTGTGTCACCACAACAATCAGAGCAAGGCAGGGGTGTCTGTCCCAGTCACGGCGTCCCCATCTGCCACAGGCCATCAAGGTGGCAAAACTCCCTGGAAAAGCAGCAACACTTTCCTGTGGACTGTGATGTTACTCAGTGCATTTTTGATGCTTTCCATGAAGTTTAAGCTAATTCAGAGGTGTTTTGGTGGCTGCCTGTTTTGGAGCCATGCAGCTGCCCGGTCCTCAGAGCTAGAGCACCCTCATGGTTTGCATCAGCTCTGTGATCTCTCGGGAGCAAGGAAAATATTTGATTTTGACTAATTGCCTGCTGCCCACGTGATCACGGAGTATAAAATATGGTGGTATTGGCAAATGCTATTATTAGAAGTTCAGTAGCTTTCTGCTCTCTCTGATGATCCTCTGCTGCAGGAGTAGCGAGGAAGCGGTCACAGCCCGGCCTGTGGATGCTTCCTGCATATCATCTCCTGGCCTGGCATGGGAGGTTATCTTGATCCTTCTGCTGAAATGGGTCTGAAATGACTAAATGTGAGGTTTTGTGGATGAAAGCAAGTGCCTAGTTGGGGGCAAAATGTCTGCCAAGTGCTGGAACAGCCGGAGCACTTGTAAAACCAGAAACATCGGTGTTGTGGCACGTTCTGTGTTTCAGTGGTGTTGAGGCACATCCCATGTTCCAGCTGTGGTCTTCTACTAGCTGTTGTAGCAGGGAAGAGCATGTCCCACCTGGGTATGTCACTAGCTGTCTGGATGCCTCCCTGCCCAGCCACGGGTGCTGTGCTTTCTAAAGCCTGCCCTTCCTTTGGGCCAGCAACAGACATGGAGGAAAACCACTTTCTTTAACAGAGAAGATAAACATCTGAAAGTTAAATCCAAGGGAAGTGAAGTTTACACCCCGAGTAGAGCAGAGCCAGAGTAAACTGTAGACCTGACTGATGCTGTCTGGCATGTGTGGGTGGCTTTCCTCCCTGCCTGCATGATGATGGTTAAAGGCTGATCAGTCAACGAGATGGAAATTTCTTTTTAACAGAAGCACTTCATTAAGGGTTTATTTTGTGAAATTAATGAAATTCTGGGCTTTGCTTAATGTACAAAGCAGAAAATCTGCTACTGACTTTGCTTTGCAGTTTCTCAGTCATGTTTACATAATTAGCAAATGTTGTGAGCAGCCTCAGTGATTTAGCAAAATGGAAAGGTTACCCTTCCTGGCAATTTAAACAAAATACCTGCTATGCTGTTCATGCTCTAATAGAGAGGGATTCCTCAGCGTCCTCCTAGGAAAAATCTAACTTTTTTCCTTCCCTTTTGTTAATGTCAGAACTGACGTTTTATAATGATAAGTCTTCAAAAATGGCTGATTTTGCAGTTCTGTGCATTGAATGTGTCGGGAGTCCTGGGACCAGACTGAAACCTGTAAAGCATAGCAAACAGATGAAACGGATTGGTTTGGATAATGTACTGCCATCCTGGCTTCTTTCCTAGTGAATATGACAATGAATTAAACTAACTTTTTTTACACTTAATAATAGTTAAAGAAAAAAAAATTACTTTATACTTAGTTCGGCATACTGTGCCCAAAACATATAATGCTGATGGCATTTAACTCCCTCTTTGACCTTAGTAAACTCTCAAAATACCTTTAGATGTTATTTACAAATTGTGAAACTTTCTAGCAATTAGTTTGGACTGGAATTGGTGCAGTGTGTTTAGAGCTCTGGTGGCCGTGCCCTGTATGCTGACTGCCCGGTGAATGCCTCCCATTGCTGGAGCTGTTGGTGTTGGGTGAAGGACATGTTGGTTTCTGCACTGCACCCAGTGACAGAGCAGACCAGAACAGGTCTTGGGTACAAGGACCAAACCCCCAGCACACCAAGGGACTCTTTCAGCTGGAAGGGACTTTTTGGTGGTTTGCCATATTGGGCACCTTCTCTGATGAAAGCAGACAGATGATGTTTAGCAGCAAAAAAAATGTATGTCCAGGCATCTGTTCCTCTCCAAGAGCAGGCTGTGAATTCTTTGCCCATCATATGCGTACCACAATAATAAAAAAAGTATTATAGCTTGCTCTAGGAATGCAGGGAAATACCAAGTGATTAACCTGGGGTGTATTTCCTAACATGCGTCCTTTCCAATGCTCCATTGTTACCCCAAAGTGTAGTATCAACAGAGAATGTGGAAATCTGGTGTAGGGGGATTAGAAAGTTGGAGTTACCATTTACACAAACCCTTCTTCAAATGTGAAAGCATCAGTAGGGTTCATTACTGTAATCACTATATAGCTGTTAATCTACAAGAACACCACCAGCAGTGGTAGGTACTGCTGCATCATGTACTTGGCTCTCAGGCTTGCACAGCACTGAGTAAAATACTCACTGGTGCATTACCCAAAGTCATGCTTTGTACTGCATTTTACAAGGAAAATGTTATAACAAAGTCAATTTACAAAGTCAATTTAAGTGTGTCTCTGCCAGGGACTGGCATATATAAACACAAATGAATTGGTTCACTTGTCAAATGAATGGAAACTGAGGATATTACATTTTGTAAGTGATTGAAATCCTGTCTTCTCAGTTTCCTGTTTGTTACTTCCAAGGGTGGCTGTTTCATTTTGAAGAAAAAAATCAGAGGATTGAGATGAAAAAGAAAAACTAGATATGAAGGAAAAATTAGTGTCAATGAAAGCAAAGATTTTATGCAGGGGTAATACTTAAGAAAAAAGAACTCAGAGTGGAACCAATATGGTTTTTGCCAAAGGAGTGATCACTGGGGTATTGGGGGGAAAAAAAATGTACCTGGGGGAAAGCAATTAAAGAACCCAGCCCCAGCACACGGGTGAAATCACAGTGGAAAAGCTGACTTCTTGGTGCAGAACACAAAAATTGGAACTGATAAATGTTGAAAAAGTGGCAGGAACTCAGTTTTACTCCAAGTAACTTCAGGAGAAGAGTTTTCCAGACGCCGCTGCTGGGGGGAGAACACAAATACCTTCCTGCTCCCTTCAGCAGGTTCTTGCTTGCAGAACATGTAGAGCAGGAGCAATGCAGAAGGATGTGTTGTGTTTGGAAAAACATGTAGGCAAATTAGATTGTTGCACTACACATTGACCTGGTGGTTTTGTGTCATTGGTGGCTTCTCTGCCTCAAAAAGTCAGTTTCGTGGGGTGGCTTTGTTGCTTGGCTTCATGTGTGGAGCTGTTTTGTTCCAGATGACACTCCCCAAACCTTGCTGGGCAGGGGTGGGACACAGAAATGAAGAGGGATGTAATGCACTTGGGGGGTGTCTTTCTCCTGAAGTTATCTGATGTAAATATTATGCTGTCTGCATCAATTTAGTATAGATAATTGACTGCATTTTGCTTGGAAATGGATACCAAAGTTTGGTGGTTTTTTATAGCTTCTGTGTAATTGAAATTCCAGGGGGAGAGGCTTTTGTCTTGGTAACCACATTTGAATTACTTTTTGATTGTAGAGTTAAACCCATAGGTTATGATGTTAGGAGTTCAGCATGCGCGTGTCAATGACGACTGCATTTCCACAGCTACAAGGAATAAAGCAACCTCTTGGAAAAGAGCCTGTAGTACCCTGAAAACAGCTGATCCAACACTTGTACTGGCAGCCATGGGTGGTCTCCCCCAGGAGGGGCAGCAGCAGGGCTGCACGCAGCTCCAGCTTGGCTTTTACCTAAACTCTGAGCCACGTAGAGGAAACGCTCGTAGAGAAATGACTGGTAGAAGCCATTCTAGAGGGAGGTTTCAAATAAAATTTTAAAAATAGTAATAAAAAATTTAAAAAAAAAAAAAAAAAAGTGGTGTAGGGGAAGGAGCCGACCTGGGTCGGCGGGTGGTGGTGGCCACAGGAGGGTCGGAGGTGGCCCCGGCCGGTGGGAGCAAGGGCGCTGCCGGGGCCGCGTGCGTGGCGAGAGCTTTGGTGGGGTGTGTGGAGGGTATTAGTTATACTCACTGAAGCTCCTTTGTTTTGCAGAGATCTTGATGCAGACGCCCTTTTGGATTTCTTTTTAATAATGTGTGACCCTTCACCTTTGATCCCTTGACCTGCATTACTTTGGTAACCATTTCATTTTTTAATTTCATTTCATTTTTAATTTCGGTGTGCAAGCTGTAACATTTCATCATTTTAAACTGTAGCGTTCTTTGACCTCCCCAAATGTCTTTTTTCCTATGAAGATATGTAATGTTGGCTTTCTTGAATAAAAATTATTTCAGTTGTTAAAAAATAAAGTATGTAATTCTCACTGGGTTTTGCATCTTTTAAGTTTAACTGTGTGTATGTTTCTCATTTAGTACATTACATTTTTTGACCTGTGTTCTCCCAGTACTTAATCTAATTTATTTTGACGTTTCTGTACATCTTTGGTTTTTAAATACATTTCTTTAATAGTTTTGGTCAGTAAAACATACGCTGTTTATTTCCCTTCACACACCACCCCCCACTCCCTCCTCCCAGTCACATTTTGATAGATCAAAGTAATCATGGGAGCATTTAAGGTATTCTAATTCATAAGAAATATCCTTTATTGTTAAAATTTTTTTCTTTGTCCTGAAGACAACTTTTCCTAACCATCATCTTAAAACTGATAGCTATTTTAATAAAAGATTAGACTTTAGACCATAGTGAAAATCTCAATCAAAACTCAATTTGCATTTATTTTTGTTATCATTGAAGCTCAAAGGAAAGCTATCAATGTGTTGAGATGTGCTTTAAGCACAGGTGTGCTTAAAGAAGCAGTATTGTGCATGCATGGGGTAGTGAAATGTTCAGTAGCCATTTCTTTCCACTTTCCTATTGGAAGGGCACGGGGTGTATAAGACATAGATTTTGACCAGACTCTATTTTTATCTTTTAAATGATTGTATGAAATTACTGAGCACGGCCCACTAGAGCACAGATTATTTTTTAAGTGTCTCATTATTTTATTCTCTAACATTTAATGCTGAAGTTTTAATTGCACACAGATGAAGCTGCTAAATGAGCACTGAAATGGATTTAGGTCTTCTCTGAGCTTTGTTGATGCTTATAAAACTTCGTATCATTCATTAGAACTACAGATTAAAATCCTAGTGAGCTGCCCAGGTGTTACAGGTCTGCTCTGCTGACCTCACCTGGCCACTGCCTCTGTCTGTCCTCTCTTGGAGGAGCCCAAAGCCCATCTGAAACCCCTCTGCTGATGTTTTGCACCCCAGAGGCTGCAGTGGGGTTTTCTGGGGGTGCTGCTGTCCCATGAGGCTGATCTTACCTCCCCCCAAGTCCTTTGTGGGGCTTGGTGGGCTGAGCCCAGCAGGTTTTACCCCAGAGCAGTGGGAAGCACTGGCATCACCAGAATTTTTTTCACGAAGCATCTTTTATTTTTCATTAGCATCCATGCTTGAGGAAATGGTATTTCTAGCACTAATCTTTGTGCTTCAACAGCAAGCTCTCTGTTTCTAAAACACCCTTCATTGTGTTCTTAAGAGTTACTTTTTAAAATAACACAGAACTCTGCTGACCAGTATCCCCTCTGTGATGTATGTGTTTCTCTCTGATGCAGTGGTTAGGAGCAGAGATGGACAGACACATCCTACATTGGTGTCTGAAGCACTAAGGTGGTTTTTTCATTTTCCTCTCCTGTTCTAAATTTTATCTGTAATAGTTTTTGTGGGCTTGAAGTCATCAATTCTGGTAATCAAGGCTGCTGCTCCTATGTTGAGCATCTTTTGGATAGCTGGGATTTGGCTTTTACTCTGGTTTTAATGCTGCCTGTCAGCTTGAGAAGTATGATCCTCCAAAATCATTTTGAGACATTTCTCCAGTCTTCAGAACAGTGTTTTTAAAACTCGACGGAAAAAATATTTATCTTGCCCAAGAAAACCCCTTGAAGACTATTTTTCTCCTCCTTCTAACACATATTTTATATCAGCAGCAGTTAGATGTGAATGCCTTTACTTTCTAGGAAAGCAATTTTTTAAAAAAACCTTTATTTAGACATCTGGCAACCAAAGGGAATCTCCCTCCTCTGGGTAGAGGGCTGGCATTCAGCTGCCTCCTTGCAGAACAAACAAAAAAGCAATGGAATAAAAATGTCTGATGTCTGAATTTCAGTCAGTAATATAAAAACACATGAGGTTCAAAGGTGGCTTAGAATTTCTTGTTATGGGAGATGCTTTGTCATTTCCATCCAGCCTTCTTTTCATAAGGTAAGCACTCCTAGTGATGGAAGTAGTTGTATGTATCTCACACGGTGTTGGGGTGGCCCAGGAGGATGCATGTTCTTGTTGTCATGAGCTTTCCAAGTGCTGTTAGATGCAGATGGTTATTCACAAAAGTCAGTGTAATGAATATGGATTATGCCTATTTAGGTTTCACATGGGCTTCCAGAATGCTAGAGCTGCTGAGGAAGGAGAAGGTAGAGCCCTTGGAAAGGGAGGATAGGAATTGTTCTTGGTTTCCTATAAAAACAAAAGTACATATTAGTAAGAAAAACTCCTCTGTTAACATGGCAATAGCATTATCATTTACCTGAGCTTCAACTCTGGGTTTCTGCTTTTGTGTTAGTGGGTGACAATAGGTCATATATATCAGCAACAATTGTCCATTTTATGGCAAGAGGTGACAGAACTACATTCATTTTACTGAGCTTAGTTTTTCAGAACAGGAACTAAAATACATGTTTTCTTCGAGCACTTAAGGACCTACACAAACACTGCAAAATGTTGGCAAAACTAAAACATTTGTCTATTTAAATATTAAGAGATACTCTGTGCAGAGATTTGTTCTTCTTTATGAGGTTTTTTTGTTATTCAGAGCCAGAATATTGATCATCCACTCCTGAAACAAGTCTTAATTTTGAAATTCATGCAATATCTTCTACTGCTGGATGCTTTTACATGCTCACCTTAATGTAAGGCTGAATGGCTGATATGAAATACTCAGCACATTTACTAGATGTAGAACATTGCACGTCTCACAGTTCAGGTAATGCAGCTGGGGTAGGATTAATGTAATCTGCTTTATTCAACCTAATAGACCCACTCATGTATCCATCATCTGCATGTGCTGCTCATTTAATAAAATATACATAGGCAACAGACAAATAGCTCATGTCAGTCTGGACTACTCTGAAAAACAGATGTATCAGTCAACACGAGCAAACATTGTTTTTTCTATTAATAATAAAACTCATCCAAACATTCAGGGTGAAAAAGCAGACAGGGCAGATTTCCCTCCCCTGAAGTCTGTATCAGAGCAGATTTCTGTACAGAAGCTGTCTGTGTACAGTAAACATAACAACTGGGCAGCCCTCCCCTACTCATGGTTTAGCACTGGTGGATTCTAGCTGGGAATCCTGTTGCTGGTGCTCAGAGGGGAAGGGTGGTTCTCCCTTTCTGGAGGAAAGCCCAAGCATTTCTCCAGCCCTGTGCCTGGCTGTCAGAGCAACTGTGGGAGAACTGGTGCCCTGGCAGATGGCTGCTTGGGGAGTTTCTCCTAAGGGGGTAGTGGGGGATTTCCCAGTTTTTTTTGCCTCACTTGCTGTTCCATGTAGACACTGTTTTGAAAAGTCCTTAAATAGTTTAATTATTGCTATGCTTTCGACTTGAAATTCTCAAAATGCATTAAGATCTTTGATCTCTGAAGGAGCAAGCCAGCACCATCGGGCAGCCTTCCATAACTCAGTCTTGTGCTTCTGCTTTTATTCTGCTTACAGAAGTAGAACTCCAGTAGCAATGGAAACCCTGCGTTTGGCTTTGTGTGTGCTAGAGGTAGGGTCCTCTGTCTCCTTCGCTCCTAGCTGCAGACCTTGGGTGAGAAAAAGTTCAGTGATGAAAATGTGTTTTTATTTCTCCTTCTCAGGTTTGGCTTGTCTGCTTTTCAGCTCTTCTAGACGTTGGAAATTCCAGTTTCTGTTTATTTTCTCTGGATTCTTTCCACAAGACAGAAGTGTATTCAGCATGGATTGGTGGGGAGAGCCTTGGCTGGGAATGAGTATAATTGCAGTCCCTGGCTGTGCCACACATTTACTGATGATTTCTTTTAAGTTATTCACCTGCACTGTATCTGTTTCCTCAGCTGTAAAATATGGGTAATTACCTCCTTTGTAAAATGTTATGGGGTCTGCTGGTAATTATATGTATGAAGTGCTAATTACAATGATTATTGCTTGGACCTAGTCTAGATCTGGGTGATGTTCCTGTTTCGATGAATGTATGAAACAAATACTACACTTTGTCTTTCTCCATTCTTTGGGAGGGACCTTCAAGGGAAGGTGCCACTGCACTTGGATGCCAAGCCTTGATGAGAAGCACCAGTACTTTTTCACCCAAGTCAATCTGCTAACTTCCCATCTTGCTCATCAGTCCTCATGTGGTATCAGGGTTGTAGGCTGATGAGATCCACATCTAATCTGACACCACGGGTTCATGCTTTGGCATTTGCTTTTCCTCTTGGAGATCAGTAGAGGAAAGCAGATTGGGAACAGTTCTCCTTGGGATGTTGTTTGGGTTGGGGCCAGTCTCTGTGCCACCATGTGCTCTCAGTTCCTTTGGGAGACCTGACCTTGATGCAAGGAAAGGCGTCTGTCCCTCCAGCTGCTGAGAGTATTTTCCCCTCTAAAAAGACCACAAGTTGCAAGGTGGTAGTATCAAACACTTTGTCTTCCTGTTCTCTGCTTCCTTAAGACACATTTTTTTTTGTAGCTGAAAGTAACTCTGCCATCCACTAAGCAAGGCTGGGTAGTGGAGAAAGAATTTATATTCTTTGAGGTGGAAATGTAGTGTCCTCATCCAGAAAAATCTGCTGCTGCTGCTCAGATGATGTTGTAGTTTCTGACAGTGGTAATAACGAGTCATGTCTTACAGCCTCACTTTAAAGCATTTAAAATACTTGGTACTTGTCTGTGTGTCTGTCTTTGAGCTTGACCTAGTAGTTTTATGTTAGATTTTTAAAGAAGACTCTAAAACATAAACTATTGATTTGGAAAGCAAAAAACGTTGTTCTTTCCTACAGAAGAATCATATTTTAAGACTAATTTGGTGTGAGATGCTTTGAAAGTGAATGATGCCATGTGACATTCTTATTGCACAAGTGAATTGATGTGTGTGCACTCTGCAAGTCTTGTATGGTGAGGCATAGTAAATCACTACATAATATAAAGGATCATCAGTAATTCAGATTTGAGATTTATTCAACTCTAATTTTACAGTGTTGCCACTGCTTTATATCAACAGTGTACATAATAGGAATTTTTAAAAAATTTAAATGTTTAGTAACATCATAATTGTAAGCTCTCTGAAATCTTTCTCTTCTTTGAAATTAGTGAATTGTCTAGTTTTCATCATGGTGGCAAAATGTTGCATTAAACTACTGTAGCTTATGATGAAAACTCTTTCAAGTGCTGGAATTAAAATGCAGCGTCACCGTGAAAACAAAAGTATCACCGCATAAATGATTCCAAAATAACTTGCCACAGAGTGGAGATTTCTCCAGTTTTGAGAGCAGGTTTTAAACATGGACATAACCTGTTTGGGCAGCAGTTGCAACCCCCAGTGAAAGAGTCGAGGGCTTGTTTTTATTTCTCAGTGTTTACTACAGGAAAATGTGCAGTGTGTGCAGGCGGGCCAGGCCAGCGCTCAGCAGGTGCAGGAGGAGGAGGAGGAGGAAGAGGATTTCCTTCCCGTGCCCCATTTCTAGCTGCCCCCTTCTCTGTATGGACGCAGAATCCCCACAGGAGGGTGCTGTGAAGGCATTTAATGTGCAGATTTTGCAGGGAAGATTGGAGTTTTGAGGAGCCAGTGATTATAGGGAAGCCAAAGCTGTGTCACTCCGGTGAGGACCGCACACGCATTGTCCCCAGGGAGGGACTGATGCTTGCTTGCAGCATCCCTGCTGCCCACCAAGGTGGGGTCCTGTGGTCAGGAGGTCACACAGCTTCTCGTCAGCGGGCCTTGGAGCAGCTCCTTTATTTTCCTGTCTTTCTATAGAATATTTGATCCACATAAGATGCAAAATCCTTTTGGTTGCGAGTAGAACTTGTAACTTCTGTGCTAAAATACTTCCTGTGTTAGGCCATTTAATTCAGCATGATAGAAAGGCTCGTGACACATGATGGAGAAAGCTCTCCTTAGTTCTTAGTGCTAAAACTATCAAGTATTTTATGTAAAATAGGTTTTTCCTTCTGTATAGTATGTAGTCATGCCAAGAAACCGTTTTGTGATGATGCAGGTTAAATGGTATTTCCCACACGCTGATCTCTTCAGCTGTGGTGCGGCATCAAACAGGAATGGGTATGCTCACTGAAAAAAAAACCAACCCCCCCTCAGAGCTGAGGGCTGTTCCCCTACACCTCACGCTGTCCCTCTGCCCCTTCCCCCTTCTTGCTATTGCTTCTCACTTTTGTAAAAATAAAGCTTAAAATTTAGGATTATAAGTAAAACAGAGACTTGTCTTTGGGATGACCTCTAAAACACGTGGGGGGATTAAATCTAATTCTGTTATACAGAATATGGGTGTTCTGATTCTTTCTTTAAATGGCAATGAGATAATAAACCAATGGGGCTGTATTGCTGTGCAGGTTTTAAATTACCATTAAATAAGAATACATCACTCAAACTTGGCGACTGGGATCCATGTGCATTTTGGGCAAGTCCCTAAGTGGAAGAGGCTTTGTATTATCTTGTATTTTTTGCTCTTGGCTTAAATTGCATCACTTAAATCTTTTGATGGGACAGACCCTCATGAAGGTTACCTACAAGCACTGTGGGAAGCCAGTGCTTTCCAGCAGCACTGGAGCTTTCAGCATGACAAAACTGAGCTTTTCTCCCGTTTGCATGTGTGCTAAATTGGCCGTGGGTTATTGCAAATAGACTCAGATTTGGGCTTTGTAAAGAGAGTTTTTCAGCTTCCCAGAGGAATTTTTGCCTAGTAGGAACCAGCCATAGTTTTGGAAGTTTCTGGTTGCCAAGCAGATTCTCTTTGCATGTTAGGAAATTAGAGCATAAATTCTTAGGCTGATGAGCTGTGTCATCGCATCACCTCTGTGACCTCTAACTGCTGTTATTTCAAACGGTTCCCGTTAAACACAGTCAATAACACCCTTATGTATTCTATAGGATCTTTTCCTCCTGCCATCTCAAATGAAAAATAAACAAAAGTGCTTAAGTACACAACATGCTAAATAGACTAATAAGCTGTGAAAATATTGTACGGGGAAATCTGGGGCAAGAGTTGTCTGCTGAAGCAAGCCTATTAGACTTGGCAGCAGAAAAGCTTTGGGAGGTGTTCTTGGGGAGAGATAATTGAAAGATTTTTTCAAATGTATGTGTATTTTTTTCTCCTTTCTGAGTAGTTCTAAGAATTCCCTCCCTCCTTAAATTGTTAACCTCTCTGCATCAGGCCTTGGCTTTAAGTGCCTGCTGAGCTGCTCCGATGCTGATTTGACTTTGCCTGTTAAGTGTAAACTGGTTTTAATCTTCTCATTTAGATGTTTTAATGGAAAGCAAATGTTTAACTTGCTTAGCTGTGGCACCCACATCTTTGATCCGTGGGAAGGCCTGTAGTGAACTGAAAATGTGCTTTTGTTTGACACAGAGGTTACCACTCCAGGGGGGTGGATGGTGATTCCTTTTGGAAATTCCCAGTGCTCACCTTCCCCAGGCTGGAGCTGGGGCTGAGATGCCCCTGTCAGGAGAAGCAAATCCTTGTCCATGGGATGAGCAACAGACAGGGGGGCTTCAGAAATACCACGGGGAGAGTGGGGGGAAGCCTGACCTGGTTTGGTGCCTGGCTCTGGAGGTGGGGAAGGTTCTGTGTGTGTGTGTGCTGGAAATGAAGTGTTTGTGATTGCTGCCTTCAAGTTTAATCACAGCTTTGGCTGGGGTTTTACGTTTGGAGATTATCAGTGTGTTCTGATGTGTTAGAATTGTGGCTGCTTTAGACAATGAGAGCTCAAACTATGAGCTCACTGAGAATGCTCTGAGACTCAAACTGGCATCAGGTTTGGTTCCTGTTTTACAAGAGGGAGTTTCCAGTCTTCTGTAGCCACTTGGTTTAGTTATTTCTGCTTAATTTTTATTTTTTTTTTTTTTTTTTTTTTTAAGGCATTTAGTGCTCCAGGACACCAACACTGTGGGCAAATGAACAGGCCAAATTCAAAATTTATCAAGGCAGGGAAGTGTAGAGTGAATATGGATAAAAACCACCAGGGGTGCAGAGGCAGCCCCCCGTGCCTGCTTGGGTGGTGAGGGCAGAACAACAGCTGTCTGTCTGTCTGTCTGTCTGTCCCTCCTTTCAGCACGGCTATGGCAGGGCTGCATGTGCTGTTACCTCATTTCCACTTGGAATTTTGGCCTGAGGTCTGCGGTGTCTGTGTGCTGCTGGTATTGCATCACGGGCAGGTGCCAATGGGCAGTGATGTCACACGGGGCATCCCAGCAGCATCTCCAGTGAAGAGCAGGATGTTTTCCATGAGATGAATCACATGATGTTTTCCATGAGATGAATCACGAGTGGTTCACACCCATCCACGGGGACACGGAGCTGCCCCGTCACTGTGCACTGGATTTACAAGTCGGATTTACAGCATATTAAAAGTTTCGTTTCCTGAGCTGCAGTTATTCCAATTAAAATAATTTGCCTGTTTGCTTTCTTCCTGGTTCTTCTGGTTCTTCTTTGACCAAACCCGATACCGGGATGGTGCGGGGGGCTGAGGGATTTGTGGTGCAGATGGGGACATTGGTGAAGGTGTTTGCATCCCCTGTAGCAGCAGACTGAAACGCCGCATCAGATGTATGTATCACCAAAATAATAAAGGGTTATGAAAGCACTCAGGTATGAGTTCCCCGCTTGGCATGTTAGAGGCAGCTCCTCCCCTGTGCAAGGCCAAGCGACTCTGAATTCATCCCCCGGGATTTGGCGTTAAAACGCGTTCACTGCCAGCTGACAAAAGAGTCAAGCTCGGATTTATTACACGGGCACCTGCAGTAAAAAAATGACAGATGATGAAAATGTATTTAATTATCATTCAGCGCCACATCTCTGTCTGCTCCATCTCGGTGCTGCAGCTGTTGGCACACACTTTATTTTAAAGTCAATGTGCTTATCTGGAGAGGAGCCCCATCTCCCCGGTTAAAGGGCTGCGGGGGGGGGAGCGGGAGGTGGGAGCTCCTCTCATCCCCCTGGGGCAAACGCAGATTTGTTACCGCATCCCCTGGGCTGGCCGGCACCGTCCCGCTGCGGGGGGAACCGCATCCTCCCCTCCATCCCCGCCCCCGGGGCTGCCCCGCACGGGGTCACCGGCAGCCATGGCAGCGCAGGGGCCAAGCTAATTAACCAGCCCTGCGGCAGTAATTGGCTACACTCGGTGGAGGGGAGAGGCGTCTCAAAGGCGGCTGCAGTTTGCAGCAAGGTCAGGGGAGACAAAACCCAGCACTGCTGCTGCAGAGGCAAGGATTAAGGCTCCTTTCCAAGTGATGGCTCCTCCGATGTCAACTTCTGCCTCGGTGACACAAAGCTGCAAGGTTCCGGTGTGGTGTCCAAAGTTATAAGTCCATATATGTAGCTCTACGCATACCCATATCTCCACAGACACATATAGGGCCCTGGGGCTGCTGGCCACCTCCTGGCCCAGCTGCAGTCAGTGAGGCTGATGGGACAGCCCAATATGGCCCAGCTGGGATCAATGGGGCTGACTGGGTTGGGGGACAGCCCCCCCCTACACTTCCCCTGCCCCAGGAGGGCAGAGCTCAGCTGGTTGCTGCATCCTCAACATTTTCCTCTGCTCCCTGGATGCTGGTGAGTGCTCCCTCTTGGGTAAAACCATGTGGCTGGGCTGGGACAAAAAAAAAAAGACAATTTGGGGGGTGAGCTGAGGTTTGTGTTGGATGGTGTTGGGGCCGCAGGCTGTGCAGTAGGACAGGGGGGGTTGTTATGGGGGGGACCGGTGCGGTGCTGTGCTCTGGGGTCACAGCATCTAGCTGGAGCTTTTTGTTGGGGTTGTGTGTTGCCTGAGCTCACCAAGCCTGGTCAGAGAAAAAAGCTTTTTTTGGAGTATTAAAACATAACAGGCTGAGCAGGAGATTTTTGTGCATCGGTTCCAGCAGCTTTACACCACATGGAGAAAACAATAACCTATGTGTAGAAGGGGTCAAAGGAATTAGCTAGAAACCACCAGAAAAGCCTGATATTTTGTAAAGTTTAAGAGGAAAAGCTTGCATATTTTGGTCTTGCCAAAATGCCTTTGATATTGGAGTGCTGTCTTTGTTTTTAATAATTACTTTAAAAAGCATTAAGTTGAAAGCAAAAACTGGAAGTGATGTGGAAGGGACGTTTTCGTAAAAGTCCTTTAATGGGATATCCTCAGTTTTGTGTGTGGAATAGGGAGATACCTGCTTTGGAGGTTTTTCTCTGCAGGAGCATCTTGTGCACCAAAACTTGTACTTTTTTGTTGTGTGCAGAGGTTTTTTTCCCAGGGTTCTGGCTGGAGCAGCCAGGCAGGGGTACAGAGCTATGCTGGGTGGACACTGCTCTCTGTTTACCACAAAACTCAAATTCAAAAGTGGAGCAATTCAGCAGAAATGGGAGGCTTCTGAGAAGCCCCCCAAACTTGTGGTGTTACTGTTACTCCTTTCCAGGGCTTGGGGGGTGGGTGCAGGCATCTCTCTCCTGACAGCCCCCCAGCTTGGGCTGGGGATGGTCCAGGGTGGGTGCTGAAATGAAGAGGTTCTTAGTATTCATGAAAAATGTTTGTGACAGCCTTACCCCGAGTAATGAGAAGCCACCTGCAGTTCGGAGCAGTACTTGATAATGCCGTAATTAGATTGGAGATGCAAAAAAGCTCATTAAAATTAAATAACATATTTGTCACTGGTTTAAGAGGCGCAGATTGCCTCGAACCATGCTGGTCTCTTGACCTTGAGTGTTTTGGTGTAGTCCTCGCTGTTGAGAGCATGAAAATAATGGTGGAGCAACCGATACCAGGGCGGTTCCGCGGTGGGGTTTTGGCATAAAGGTGCAGGCACTCGTTTTGCCCTGCTCACATCGTTTGTTATGGGCTCATTTTTGCTGTCCTCACCAGTCAGGCTGGTGCTGCCTTTTGCTGTTGGGTGTGCAGTGAGCTTCCAGGGTTTCACAGAGTTTGGGGGAACTTTCCCAACTGTCACCAGCTGATGGTTTTGGGCAGGCAGTAATGGATTTCCCTTACCTCTCCCATGCCCTCTTGGCTGGTAGGGGCTGGGACCCTGTAGTACCAGACCTCAATCCCCAGAAATCCCGAGGTGTAACAGACGGTGTTGTTCAGACTGCTCTGAAACACAGCAAGCTGGAGGAAGGGGGAGGCAGCTTGTGAGATGATGGGAAAATCATCCAACATGATGTCTTTTCCTCCTTGCCAGTCCGAGTTGCTAATGCAAATATGCTCAGGTTGTGAATCTGTGCAATGCAGAAATGTGGGCTCCCGAAGACATTTGTCTCTCTCTTCAGTTTTTGATGAAATAGAATAAAATGTGTTTTAAATCCCCTTCTTCCCTCCTGCCTGAAGAGGAACACGCAAAGCCATAACAGCGTCTATTAACAAGACTGTAATTTTCCAAAATTAATTTTTAATGACTAATTTGTCTTGTTTTCAGATGCTTTATACAACACCTATTGTTTAAACCCCATTTGTTTTCTCCACAATGTCACCATGAAGGAGACTGCCGTTGGTTCAGGATCTCTGTCTGGAGCATCCCTTGCTGCCTTTGCTCTGGCCTAGGCAGAGCTTCACCTACTGAGGATTGGGGGCTCTGGGGAAAGGCAGGGGTTATCTTTCACAGAAGGGATTTTTCCCTTTTTCCACCCCAAAATGGGGCTTCTATTCCCCTCACAGGGTCCCAGTGCAGGGCTCTCCTCCCTTCAGCTGCAGCCATGCTCTGCTCTTCCCCACAGAAACATTGCCCAGGTAGGGGCTTCTCTTGCAAGAGCTTTTATGCGCAGAGGAGAGAATTAAAAACAAAAAGTGGGTTTTTCTTCCACCTCCTCACTCGTTGTGAGTAATTTCATGTAGGTGTCTCGGAGTGGGAGTGTTTACAGATGCTTTGTATTTTGGGAGCGTGGGGATTTTCCCTGTGTGGCTCTCATGGTGTGAGCAGCAGCAAAGGCACCGCAGGAGCCCAAGTCCTTGTCTTGAATTGGTTGGTGGTTTTCTTCTTTGGGAACTGGAGGAGAGGAGAGTGTCTCTGAGCTTCTGAGGGAAGAGCATTCTTGCAGGAAGAGGCAGCACGGGATCCCCAGAGCCCAGGGTGGGCAGGCAGAGCTGAACCTTAAAAAACAAACAGAACCCAAGGTGTTTTCACAGGCACAGGTTGAGCTCAGAGGTGTCTGCCTTCCTCTCACAGGTTGAGTACCTGATTAGCAGGATACTCCTCCATCATCCAGGTGAGGGAGATGAGAGTGAGCAGTTCTCACTGCTGATGCTGAATGTTTCCAGGTAAAACAGTGTGATTCTTGCTGTGCTGGAAGCAGAGCAATTGTCAGTCTCCTGCACCTGGGCTCCTGGTCAGACCCTCCGGGTCCTTTAAGCAAGTCTCTGGCAGCTTCAGAGCAAAAGAAAAAAATACCAAACCTCAAAAAGCCACGTTTAGCCTGTGTGGTTATACAGAGGAATCTGCTGGAAGAGTAAACCCTGGGTAAACATCCTCAATTTGCTGCCTCCTCAAATGGAGCAGCTTTTAGAGTTTCAAGCCACAATTTGTATTCAAATGAAGGTCATTTGAAAGGTGTAACATAGTAAACAGCCATTATTTCATTTTGATAGTGGTACTAAAATTATAGTGTTGGTTGAATTATTTTAGTATAGGACCATTACCATCTCCCTAAAACACTTACAGGGATTTTTATATCAGTGCTGCAGTCCTGAAATTAGAGGAAAATTAAAAATCACATGGCTGTGGTAGGGAAGTAATTTTTTTTGCAAGCATCCCTTCATTTTATTGTGTGTTCTCTTTCCCTTGCTCTTCTGCCATGCACGTCTGCTTTTGGGAGCTGCTGCTGCTCCTCTCCCATTGCTGTCGGGGCGGTCGCTGTGACAGGGACAGGAGCAGAGTTCTTGTCCTGCAGCAGCCTTCATGCTGCTCAGCATCTCCTTTCCACAACTTGGTGCTCATGTCTGGAGGGTGGCATGTGTGTCATCAGTAACATCCCTGCAGCCATCGGGCTTCAGGGGAAAAGGCCTTGTGTAAAAAAGAGGTGGGAAAATGGCTGGTGAGATGCTGCAGGTCATTTTGGGGAGCTGCTGCCTGTATTTAAAAAATACTGATGTAGGGGAGCAGATACACACTTGAAATCTCTCTGCATTTATCTTCTAGGAATCCATGTAACAAAAGTCCAAGTTAATCAAACGACAGTAATTTTCCCTCATCAGAATACTGGCAGCTCTGAGCGTGGCAGTTCAGCCCCGATTGCCCCCGTGGTGGATGGGTTGGTGCATGTGAGCCGGGGCCATCAGACGTGAACGAAATTTTAATCCTCAAATTCCTGTCAAATATTATAGCTGCCTTCATTAACATTTTCACACTTGGCTGCCTAACAAATGAGCAGAAGGGCTGGATTTATAGGGCTCCAAATACGGTTGGTACCTCAGTGTGTGGCAGAGGTCTGTGCCCTTGCCCCGTGATCTGTTTGTGTTCAAGGGGAAGGGATTGTCTGCTCTTCACAGAAGGGGAAAAATAACAGGTGTTCTGTCCGTATTTTTAGTTAAAATCTTTGTTGGCAGTAAGCTGGTTCTTGATAACGTGAAGTATCTTGCAAATAAAATTCTCCTTAATTTATAATTACTTCAAGAATTTAAGATAAATTTTCTAGGTTCCGGTTGCATCTTTATCAAAGTTCAGACTGTGTTCTGATCTCTTTTTGTGTGGTGTTTTTTGATCTGCTACTTCCTAAACTCCTGGGGTTTTAGTTGCACAAGGAGGTTGCCAGTGTATATCCACTAGGAAAAGGCATAAACTCTTAAACCATGGATTTTTTCCTGCTTTAGTGTTACCAAAGCTAATACAAATGATGCATGAGCCAGGAGCAGTGTTGGCTGTGGAAGGCCACCATGTCATGCTGCAGGTCAAGGACATGCTTCCAGTCTCCTCCTTGGCCTTGTTACGCCTCGACTTGCTCCTCCTCATGGTTTGTTTCTGGAGCACTCTGTGCTGGCAGTGTGAAAATGTTTTCTTGATGTAGTCATGGGGCTCTCAAGCACAGGGTTGAACAGTCCCAGCCTCAGGTGAAGGATTCTCTCGTAGAGCAGCTCCTCCACTGATTTCAGATGGGTAAAACTTGCAGCTGGACTGGGATGCCCTCAGAGGTGAGCATCACAACCTGTTCCATATTTATTATAGGCAACAATTTGACTAAGGGAGAATTCAGATTAATAACATTCAGCCCAGAGAAGTAATTTCCTTTGAGAAAGCGATTTACATGCACTCTGCCAAAAAGAGCCGTCACCGCGCGCTCTCGTCGTGTCAGCTCCAATAATGAAGTTGGAAATAACATGGGAGGTTAATAGGTCCTACTTATCTCCTTAGTGCCGGAAAGGAAGATTTACAGTGTGCAGCCTGGTTTGCATATTTCCATTGGAAAATGAAAGGTTTTTTCCCAGCCGAGATTGATGAGACGTGACGGTTACAGGATGTCTGCTCTGGGGCTGTAAACCTCCATCCCAAGGGATGTGCTCCTGCTGAGGGGGAGCTGCCTTTCCCCAGGTCACTGCTGAGGGATTGACTTAGATGCCTGCACCACTGTTTGTGCAATAATTGTTTTTAACCAGCTGCATCTCCTCTAAGCCTAGAAGTTCCCAGCACTGTGGCTGCCGTGTGGTGGTTGAAAGGTGGGTTGGAGCTTGGTGGGTTTTCCTGGAGCTGCTGTGGGTGTGTGGATGGGAACCTTGTCTGGAGGTGGGGTGGGAGGAGGACACTGCATCACCTTGGGCAGCTACTTGTGCCATGCTGTCCCCTGGAGGGTGTTTTATCCCAGCTCAGCCCCCAGGAGGTGATCTGCACGGTGGTCTTTGGGGCTGGGAGCTGCCAGACTGCACTGGTGTGCTGGCCAGGACCTGCTCTCTTAATTAGGAACAGTAATGACCTTGTCATCAGAGAGGAGGACACTGCTGCCTTTGGGTGAGGCTGGACCCACCCCTGCATTCTCACCTTCCCCCTTTGCTGTGCTCTGCTCATCCCCGGATGTGCATGGGGATGACGTGTGGGTGCTGGAGCTCTGTCACTTCAAATTATTCTCATTAAACTCCCAAAGGGCTCATGGCACGTTATGGGCTATTGTGGGAGCTATTTCATTTCAAACAGCAAAGCTGTCTGAGTTACAGGAGTAGAAAAACAGCACTCAAATTTTTCTTCGGCTTTTTTCCTGTCCTCTAGCTTTTTAGAAAATCGCTTTCTAACTGCTGTTCTCTCCCAGCAGGGCTGTGTTTGGGTCCTTGGTAGGTTGTTAAGCTCTTCCATATGGAGAGTGAAAGAAACTTTTTTTTGAAAAAAAAAAATCAAAAATCATTCCCTCTTGATAATTTAAGTCACCTGGTGCACTGAAACCTGCTTAGAAGAACAATTCTAAAAGGGATAGAATTTTTAGTAAATGTTCTGTCTAGCACAAACTGTAAAATATTCATTTAAGTTGGTTATTTCATATTACTGAGTAAGGGCAAGAAGAATTAACTTTCTGAGCAGCTTAAGGTACAATTCAGTAATAACCTGAGTCATTTAATGAATGAAATATTTAACATCATTTGCATACATTAAGTGAAGGGATACAGAATATAACACATGTGAGATGGAGAGGAAAACTGGGAAGAACAAACAGAAACCCCTTGGTTTGACCCCAGACACCTTTCCTTGGTGGCAGCATGGGGACAGGGAAGAGCTGACCATGGGAACATGGACATGTCTGTGTGGTGGGTCTGGCCAGAGCCATGGCAGCCCCCCAGCATCAGGACCATCCTTTGTGGGCAAGGGGAGGAACCTCAACACCTTTTGTTCCACTGGAGTCTGGTGCTGTCCCTGTGTGTCCCCCAGCTGGCATTGCTGCAAGGTGAATTTGGGCTGGTTAAGGTGGCAAAAAACCCAAACCAAACCAAAAACAGGAAAGAAAAATAAGTGAACCTTGACGCTTTCCCCCATAAAAATAGGGAAGGTTTACCAGGCATTAGGTGACCAAGAAGTTTGTGCTCAGCAGGTCACTTCTGGAGGAGGTGGTTGTGAATTTGCATGTGCACAGAAAATGCTGTTGGTAGTCACAACAGTGGCAGGGTTGGAAGTGCCCTGACTTGTGGTCAGCTTGTTCTGCTTGGGGGTGATCCGCATGGCATGTGGTGATCTGGGTCCAGCTGCACCCTGACTCATCTGAAGCTCCAACATCTTCCATTGCTTTATCCCCTCTGGCAGCCCAGCCCTCCCCTCGCCCCCATCACACTGAGCAGAGCTGCACACCCCGATGCTTCTCTGGTGATCTGGGATCACCTGGAGGTGATGCCATTAACACAGACCCTCTCAGGCTGCATGAATAATGCATCTTTCACTTCCAATCCCCATTACTTTACCTTTTCCCCCCCCCAGTGCTGTTTCTATCATGTTGATCATTCACCCAGTTTGTTTAGGGGTCTCGGCTGGCTTTCCAGCCTGTCTGATCCTGATTCCTAAATGCCTCTTGTCATATTCACGTCCTGCCTTCTCACTGCTTGCCTTCCAGGTCGTCAGTAAATACTCAGCAATAAAGGATGCAGGCTGAAGGCTAAATATAAAAGGAGTTAGGCAGGGAATCCCCATCTGCCTGGGAACGGAAAGCTTCTTGATGTCAAAACTGACTCTTAAATACTTTAAATGCTTAAAGATAGAGAGGGAAGAGAGTAATCCTGAGATACGTCCCTTTCTTTGGTAAGCAAGGTATAGTTTTTTAATGGTATATAATTTTACAAAGCTTCTGCTGTGGGTACAAGGCACAGGCCTGGATGAGTACTCGAGGTCCCCTCTCCATGCCTGGATTTGGACTACCTTAAAATAGGAAGACTTGTTTTCATCCCTGCTGTCGATTTGCCTTGACAGCCAATTAAAGTCAATATTACCCTAAAAACCTTCTGCTTTCATAACAGGCAATTTTGTTTGTGTTGAAAACGCTTTGTTTGATTTCTGGAGCCATTCATTACAGGATCAAGGCTTCAAATTGGAGCCAATTAGGTGTAAGAGTCGTTTTTAAAAAGCTTTTTTCCAAAAGCCAAGAGCTTGAAGGTGAACATGCAGTGAAGGGAGCATCCAGCCTGCATCCCGGGAGGCTCTGTCGGGGTGGCCCTGGGGACAGATCAGCAGGGCTGCATCCCCACCAGGATCCAGCCCTTTTCTATATTTAGCAGGAAATGCATCAGCATCCCTTTTCCTCCCTGAATTTCCTCTGGGAATGGAGCTGCTAGTAAATAGCTGTTGCTCTAAAAATAACACCAGCTTTGTGCCCTTCCCTGGCAGAACACGGACCCTAAGGGCTCCCACCCCGGGAGCAGATGTTTGGATTTATGGTTATTTTTATTAAAACAAAAAAAAAACAAACCCAAAAACCAAAAAAAAGCCAGAAATCAAGCACTTAAAAATGTAAAGACTGTGAAACTGCCTGTGATGCTTAACCTTTGGAGAACATGATCAGTGCTTCAGCCATCCCCTCTCTCAGATGAAGCAGGCAGCAGCCCTGGCACAGCCCATGGGGATTTTCCAGCCAAAAGCTGACCAGAGGTGTGCCAGTGGCCACACAGGTACCCAGGGTGATATGGACATCATCTCTGCTCTTCCACCAACCTGCTGATCTATTCCTTTCTGCTGAAAAATGCAGGAAATCCTGGGTATTTCCCTGCCCTGTCACTGCTGGAATTATAAGCAGTTTTTATCACATAAATAATGACATTATCTTCTTGTCATTTTCTCCCCCTTGTTCTTTTTTCTTAAATATTTTCTCAAAAGTGAGGAATGAGTAAAATCTCAGAAGTCTGAAAATAACCTGCAAAGAATTTATGATTCCCTGGTGCTCCTCTGGTTTTAGGTTGTTTATTTTCTGTTCCAACAAATCAAATAACTCTGGGTCAGAGGAAGAGTTTCCAGTGGAGGAAAAACAGCTGGACAAGGCAGATCCTTTCTGGGGGCCAGACCTGCTGTGATGCCCCTGGCTGGTGGCTCTGGGATAATAGTTGTGCCCAGGTACCTACTGAGAACAGAAATATTTCCACTTTTGTGCCCCATCCGGAGGGAGGATTGTTTGATTGCAGCACAAGTGTAATGAGTTGCACAGGAGCTGCCCTCATCCTGGTGGGAATGGCTGGTGACCCCAGGGGACCTCTCTGGACCACTGCAGGCATCCTGGCTGAAGTGCTGAGCCCAGAGCTGTTCCATCTTGCCCAGTGGAAGCAAGACTTATTTCTTAATTGGTTGTGTAGTGGGATCCTCTGTAATGTTTTCAGCAATAATACCAACAATTTCAAAAGGTCTTTTTTTATCCCGTTGACACCCCAGGTTTTGTTTGAGGTTTATTTGGATTAATTGGGCAGAGGTTTGGGAAAGAGAACAAATACCTGCTGGTATTTGATTTTGCTTGCACAGCTGCGTGATGAAGAGAAATGGCAGCAGAAGACCTTAAACTCCATTATATTGTCTCTGGGAAGATTTGTGAGGAATAGTTGGCTCCTAGAAATAAAATTTTGAAGCCTCATCACTGCAGTTAGCTGGAGGGTTTTCAGGTCCAAGCATTGAGGTGACCTGAAGAGGCTTTGAGGAAGAAATGGGCACCACATTTTGCATCCAACTGCTGCGTGCAGGGAGCTCTCGGTTTCTGCTAATAGCTCTGTGGCCTGTGAGTAATGAGTAATTAATTTATATTAATATTTGAATAACATTTCTTCTGGCCACATCTATGTGTTTACTCCTATATTTGACATTAGTCCTTCTGCCATTTAGATTTTATTATTTTAATGGAACAATACAAGGTTATGGGCTCTTGCAGGAGATTGGTATCTTGTGAGACTGGGGGAAGGATGGTGAAAGCCACAAGTCTCTTGTAAGCCCCTGTTCCTTTGGGATCTTGAATACCTAATAAAACAGCTGGGAATTATATCAGCACACTGTATAGCTTCATTTCATATGGTTTTCATAAACTTTCATCTTCCCATGCTCGGGTGAGGTGCTGTAGATGCGGTGGAGCTCAAGTCTTGGTTGGTGCAGTTTTGTCTGTTTGCATGTATGAAACAGTAACAATTATTATAGGATTAATAATAGCGGGTAGCATTGGCAATTTTTTTTTTTAAAGATTAAACATATTTTGCGCAATGATACAGGGGAGCAATACAAAAGGAACAAAACCATTAAATATAATTTATTTAGCTGAATACCCTTTATTTAGCTGGAACTTCAAGGGGAGAGAGATCCTTGTTCTCGGAGGGCAGGAGGGGATGTATGACGCATGAAAGCAGAAGCAGCAGCAGCCAGGACACCATTTTATGCTTGTTAAGATCCCAGGACTGAGTTCATAGCAGGACAGTGCTGTGTTAGCCCAGAAAGCACCATGAGCCAGTTACTGCTGCTTCCAGATTTCCCTTCTTCATGGTGCTCGGTCTGACCAGCATCATCATTCGAATGTGGCTTTTATCATGATTTAATATGTATCTTTTAAGAAGGATTTTAATTCCCTGCTCGAAGTAAGAAAATGCTATAAATCAGAGACAGAATCTTTTAACATTTACAGTTTTAAATGAATTCCTGTTGAGAGTCTCTTAAGCCAGATTTATATCTGATTCTGCATTGAACTGTGTCGTTATGTGGGACTGAAAAACTCTTACAAAATTAGGCATAATGCAAAAACATGCTGAAAAGACAGTTCTGCAGGAATGTGGAACATTATTATGTTAGAGAATATTGGAGTGAGGAATATGCAGAAAGGGACAATTACCGTGGATATTTTCCTTTTAATGAACCTTGCACAGTTCTCTGGCAGACAGGTTTGCTGCTGTCTCCTTGCAGGAAAAGGCAAAGTGAGAAAGCACTGATATTTTCACCCCATCTGGCATTTTGTCGGCCTTTTCTCTATGGTTTTACTCAGTTTTTTAGGTAAAAAGCTTTGATTGTGCATTCAGAAAGACTCAAAGTCTTGTGTTGCCCACCAAGGTCGGTGAGCAGAGGGTGGTGTGGTCTGTCCCACCGCCCTGCTCCAGAGTGCAGCTGCACAGGTCAGTGGAGGAGAGCTGCAGAAAATTAAATGCTCCTCTTGGTTTCTGCAAGAGCAGAGGCCAGGGGAGCACCTCTCCATGGCTCAGGGATGCTCTTCAGCATCTTCAAACTACCCAACTTTGATTTATGTAGAATAATTGAGGTTTTTACCATGACACTTTAATTACCTGTATCTTACTGAATTGTCTTTTTTTACCCCACTGCACATTTGACTCAGGCTATGGCAGAGAAGGCCTGTTTGCCACACTAAAGCTAATGGTGATGGTGAGGTGGCAGTTCATGTGTTTCTTTAAATCACAGGGTTTAGTCCAAGGTCATTTAAACGAAAGAATAATAATAAAATAATCACACAATGATCCCTGGGTATTTTCCAGTAACTAAAGATTGGGCATTATTTAATATCGTTCTGTTTTACTGCCTATCCCTCAGTTTGGGACTTAAATGGAAGATAAAATCTATCCTAATCCCATTAGGCACTGGCTGATTCAAGGTCTGACTTTGCTAATTCTTGCAACTAACGGTACTTTTGAGACGAGCGGTTCAGGGCAGCCGTTGCTAAGTGTGTTTGTGCAGAATTGTGGTCTTGCTGTTATAAAGACCTATTGTGTATTTCACTTTACTGCTTTCCATGTGTATCTGGCAGGTGAAATTGCTGACCAGATCTCATTCAACTCTGGTGTCTGTTAACCACCACTTACTTGCTCGATTGGTTTTTTTTTTTTTTTCTTCTCTTTTTCGTGTGTTTTAGAGGAAATTATTTCTCATCTTAATCCAGCTTCTTCCCACCAGGGTTAGCTTTGAAAATAGAGCATTCAAGTTGTCCACCTGCTGTCTCACAGAAGTTTTGGCCGTGCTGAGCTGGGTCTCACAAACCCACATGGCTCTGGCCGCACATCCCTCCCAGGCATAAATAACCTCCAGGAACTCCTCAAATTAAAACTGTAATGAAATATATAGCAGTGTGGGCTTAAGTCTTATGTGTGCTGGGAAAAGATCTATGAATCTGGCCTAAATAGGATTGTGTAAAATAATAATGACTAATTATCAGTAGAAAGTAGCTGAATTTGCTGGGATGCAGGAAAGCAGTTGTTACGTGGGGATGCTGTGGGGCAGCTGTATCTGGATGGATCATATTCTCTGTTTCCTGAGATGTCCCTGAAGTGTCCAGGCATAGGTGTAAGACCTGTGGTTGCTGGAGTTGGGCAATAGTGGATCAAGGATGGTTCTTGGGCCTTTTTTTTTCCCCCTCTCTTAGTTTTTATTTGGGTCTTTTCACTCCTGTCTCACCGTACGTTTTCTTTGGGAATACATGCAGGCTTCTTTGAAGCTGTTTTTCTTGTGCTGAGGCTGCCCTGGATTTCACACTTCTACCCCTTTAACTTGGGAGTTAAACCAAACCACTGGAGGGGCATCCCCTTTTGGCAGCACCTCGGGTACGTGCTGCCCTGGCACTGCTGCTAAATGCCTTCACAGTTGGGTGACTTGATCAGCTATCGGAGCTCAGGATTCCTAAATGTCATCCTATAATGTCTAATTAAGGTTGCAGTTTGAAGACATCATGTACTTTAATTGAAAACTGTAAGAGTAATCTATTCCATTTTTTTTCTGTTAAATTAATAGTGTGGACCTTTAGCAGATGGTTAGTGAGACGCTGTCATTAATGAAAACATCCCACTGCCTGCACTCCAGAAATAAGACCTCCATCTCCCCAGCCTGGCACAGTCTCTGCTCAGTGGATTTGTGGTCCCTGGGTGGCTGTTGTGCCTCTTTGGGGAGATCCAAATTCCTCAGAGGTGTGTTCTGCTGGCCAGGAGCTGGCAGCAGCCTGTGAGCTGCAGGTCATCACCTGCTCTTGAACAAAGTGTGAAACACTCTGGGCCCCTAAAATTGCCATTTTTTTTTTTTTTTCCACTTTGGTGTAACAGGCTAAGGGGTCTGGATTAAGCTATTGGATGGTATTTTCACAGGTATAAAAGTGGCTCTGCTGTGTGAGCACAGGCCATGATGACAGAGGTGAGCTTGGCATCCCCCTGTCCTCCTGGCTGAATGTCAGAGAGTCCTGTTTGTCTCCCAGGTTTTGGTAACCAATTTTTGTTCTCCCCTTTATGCTTCCTTTGCCACTTCCCAGGGGGCCAAGCAGCAGCAGCAGAGACTGGGGAAAGCCAGAATGTTTATCACTTTCTCCTGTGTGGAGGCTCTAAAACAGCTTCTGCAACATAAATCTCCTTTAAGACCCTTCCAGAGTGGGATCTGGTTTATTGCTCCAGGAATAAAGAAAACCCAGTTCTTCCCCAGGCAACTCACCGGGATCCCAACGGTGACATCCTGGTCACTTGTGGGTTTTGTGTCTGATAGAAAATGGGAGGGCAGGGCTGGTAAGGAGCATCCCCAGGGTAGAAGTATGGCCCAGGACTGAGGAAGGAGCTCAGAGGGTCCAGAGTGTGTCTCCCAGTGTCTCCCAGTGTCTCCCAGTGTCTCCCAGTGTCTCCCAGTGTCTCCCAGTGTCTCCCAGTGTCTCCCAGTGTCTCCCAGCAGTGCCTTGTCTTTGCAGAGGAGGAATTTGCATCGCCTACAAGGATACCCAGTTTGAGTCCTCTCAAGGCAGGGAGCTCCTTACAAAGCAGATCTCTTCCTCCCCCCAAGAGGAATGAAGAATCAGGGACTGATGCAGGTTTTCCCCCAGGGGACAGGCATAGCCAAGGCATTTTCACAACCTCCCCCCTCCCTCGGTCTCACCTCCCCCTGCTGTGGCTCGGAGCTCCTCGGCACAACCAGGACTGGAAATGATTCAATTAGCCAGCTGCAGATATTGGTAATAAAACCCAGTTTCCATCTAATTAGATACAATGTGAGTTGGTGTACCCTTACTCAATTAGAAAAATACATTTAAAATGGAATTTTAATTTATTTTTGAATTCAATTCCATCATGCTGGAAGAGACAATGTAGTAACTACAAAGCTGCCTTTCAGGTACCTTGCATCAGACCCCAAAGAGGTGACACAGCCCCCACTCCTCCCCCCTGCATGTTTGGGGACAATTAGAGCAAATCCCACCAAAGTGCTGGTGCTGACAATCTGCTCTGGCTGGCTGTGGCAAAATGTGGGATAGGAAACTGTCCCCTCAGCCAGCAGCTCCTGTGGCTGGTGCAGGTCATCAGCAAACCCACCCCAATGTTGGGGTTATTCCCCTCCTCATCCTGGGAGTGTGCAGACCAACATTTGTGTTGCAGACAGAAACACTTCCAGACAAAAACAAAAGCACTGTTGCAAAAGGAAATAAAACATTTTGGTTTAGAAGTTTGTTGTTGATTAAGTGTTTGTCAACTCAAGGATTTGCTCTGTTGGTGATTCCAAAACTTTGTTTTTCTTTTGCCTCTAGTTTCTCCCCAGCTCCCCAGGTGACTCCCTCCCCACCCTGTGTTGCTGTTTTAGGCTGAAAAAATGGACAAGTAAAATGGTATTGTGGGTTTTTTTCCAGTGATGCTAAACAAGGTAGTGAGAGCTTGCTCTGTGTGGCTTTCAGTTCAGTCTGGAGATGTAATATTCAGAATATTAATGGCTTTGAGAGTGAGGATGGCTAGAAAATGAAAATGGCTCGATCCCAGCTGAGAAGATGCTACATAATCAACATGAATTTGTATTTTCATTTCAGAGTGGAAGGACGATAAGAAAGCTATGGGCTAGAATTTGTCTTTATAGCAGCAAGGATGTGGAGATTTCCTAAGAGAATAGATGTGCTTGCTTAAGAGATCGCAACTTTATTAGCTCTGTTCTATAAATCCAGAGATGTGTACAAACTCTCCTGCTTTCTCTTAAAACATGCATAAATTTCAAGCTTATTAATTTGGATTTGTATAATTCATACAAAGTAATAACTTGGAATTTAAACTTTTTAAACTAATCATTTATTACTGTGAGATAAAAGAGGTGGCCCAAGCTGCCTGCCACAGGGAATCCTATTTTGCTTCCAATCTCTTTTTCTTTTGAGAGGCCAGGTGGGAATTGCAGATTCCCTCACAGTGATGCAGCGATGGGGCTTAGGTCAGATTCAGAGGCAGTCCTCTGCCAAGCATGGGTATTCACCATGAATTTTGGAGCTTTTTACAACTTCCTTTTTTTTTTTTTTTTTTTTTTTCCCCCTCTCAAACAACTCGTGTATTCCAGGGTGAGTCTTTCAGTTTAGAGCAACTTCCCTGTGTGTGTGAGATGGGTTCAGGAGCCTCTCCCAGTGCTGGATCCCTGCCCACTGGTCCATACCCTGACCAGGGATGTTCTCTGTCGCCGGGGGCAACCAAGCTGGCTGTGCTTGCCACGGGCTTCTGCTCATCCTGCCCGCAGGATGTGGGGTGAGCTCAGGCTGCTGCAGGCTCTTCGTGTGCTGTCGTTTAAATATTTAAGCTTCAAGAAGCTGCAGTCACGTAGCGGCGATGGGCAGCGGGATGGATCTCCTGATCCGGGCTGCTCCTTGGGGCTGGGGGACAACCCCAGGGACCCTGCAGCCCACCTGCCCCTCATCTGGCACCATGAGCTTGGCTTTCTGCAGCTGATGGTTCTGTGCTGCGTTCAGGCTGATCACCCTAACAAACGGGAGGATGCCAAATAAAAAGAAACGTTCATATAAAATGCTTTCTCAGCCCCAGCGATAAAGTATGAGTTAAATCACTGAGTTATGTGACTTAGTTTAGGGGTAAAACATAACTCGTGTGGTATTAATATTAAATTATATAATTGCTTTACAGGGTGCTTCGATTATCTGATCAAATTAAGCTTTTTTTCCTTACTGGTCTTTGAGGCTCAGCCCTGCAGTCTCAGGTGGGACATGCCATGGAAGCAGCAGGCACAGCCACAAAGAGATCTGGGTCTGCACAGCTTCCTGGCTTTCCCCCTTTTAGTTTGCTGCTCACCCTAACAAAGATGGGCTTGCAGGAGCTTTTTTTGGGGGGGAAGACATCCTGGCCAAGGGCTGCTGGGCTTGGTGTGGGGTGTCCTCACCCAGGGATGCTCTTGGGTGGCCTTGGAGTACCCCTCCATGCCACTTATCCTGGTCAGTGCCTCAGGAGCACTCGTCAGTGGTGATGGGTCAGGTGTTTATGGCACACGTCCTTTTATTTCCTTTGCTCAGTTTATAATGAAACAGCAAAGCAGAGGATGGAGAGCTGGGGTTTCAAATCCTGGCTCTGTCTTGTCTGACCTTGCTGGTGCCACGCTGCCTTTTGTTTGTAATCTCAGGGAAGAAGCAGCCCAGAAAGGGCTTGATAGGAGACAAAAGCAAACAATAGCCTCGCTCCAAAGATACGATGAATGGGATGTAATTGAATTTTTTGGTGAAGACATTGATTTGACCCTGTAAGACACACAGAGTGAATCATTAGGGGAATTAACACACATTAAAATGCAGGGTTTTTTTATCTGAGGGCTTTTATTGTGCCTATACTTTTGTTTTTAATTATTTAATGACTTTGTGTCTTCTGGTGATAAATCTATTTCTTCTCCTTTTTTTCAAAAGGGAAAACAGTGTTGGTGTGACAAAGGGTGCATGGCCTGAGCAGCTGATCAGCACCGGCTCTTGGTTGGCAGCCCTGCGTGTGCCCCAGAGCCCAGACAGAAGCTTCTTTTAAAAAGCATCTCTTGCAAACTCATGCCAAAACATCACCATTAGGCCCAGAAAAAGGGGTCAGACTTTCACATTTGTTTTTTCCAGTCTCTGTATAGCAAAAATTCAGTAGGAATTAATTTATTGCAGGAAGCTGTGGGACATGGTGTTTGGGAGGACAACGTCCACACTTGGGCTGCTCAGGGTGGGTTTTGACCCTGGGTTTTTGGAATACTGACTGCTCACTGGATGTGCCTCTTGCTGGGAACTCCTGTTTGCCTGGCTCTGTGTGTGTCTGTGTGTCATGGAGTTGCCTGTCCTCACAGTTCTCCTCCAGGCTGAGGTGGCAGACAGAAGGTCATTGTCCCAGAGCCTCAGTGCTTACATGGTGACAGAAGGTGGCACACAACTGTCAAACCACAAGCAGGGATTTCTGCTCACCCATCCCTGGGGGTTGGTGGCTGGGGCCATAATCAGCCCCTCTGGCAGACACCATCCTGACCCCAAACCTTGCTCGGAGGCTGCGTGCCAGGTTCCTGCCGCACCGCTGGACCCACTCCAGGAGCCGACAGGCAGGGCGAGCAGGTGACACAAGGGGTTTTTTTTAAGGCTTTTTTGCCCCATTTGAATGCCAGTCCTTGTAATTATAAGCACTCGGGACATGGAAGGCAGGATGGAGGATTTGCTGTCTCTATACATGTTAATTTATAGCGCTGCCATGAGCTCGGTTTTCCTTGTTATCCAAGGTATTTCCTCTGGAGGAGGGAAATCAGGCTGTAATATATCATTAAGCAGAAAGCCTTGGGGAGCTCCTATCCTAGTTGATGTGGATCCTTCTTTTATCCGGTTAGAAGAATTGAATTACATGTTTTGATTTGTCTAAAGATCCAGCTTGGAGTCTGGTCAGAGCTGTGGCTCTCTGTACCACCACAGCCCGGGCAAGAGCTGCTGGAGCAACCCAGCACCACATCTGTGGGTCACCAGCAGCATCAACCTGCAATTTATCCTTTGGTTTGCCCGAATTCAATGTGGAGGAGGCAGGGTATAGACTGGTTGAAAGGAATACCATAAACAAGCCTTGGCTGAGACTGAGATTGTTTGCCTGAAATCCTTGGGTGTCTCACATTACTGTGGGGGTGTTCATTCAGCTGTGCAACTTATAGATTGCTTTATTTCTCCTATGTCAAGTTGATTTTCCATAGGAATAGACAAAACCCCGTGATAATCTGAAACACCCCAAACCTACCTATTTTTGCAGGGTTTTGGGGTAAATTAGCTGTTTTTGTCTCTGGAGGATGCACAGAGCTCCTGCTTTGGCATTTGCTGCTGCTCGTTCTGTGGTGTCTCCAGAGCTTGTCTTGCTATAAGGTGCCAGATGATGCAGATTTGGAACGTATCAAATCGAGGACACAACATGGGATGGGTTGGGAATAAAATTCTGCAGACCACAGCACATTTGGTGAAAATAATGCACTGACTTAAAAAAAAAAAATATGATAACCAGAGAACTTAAAAATATTTTTTTAGGAATTTTAGTTGCAGAGTCTTACTTTTTAAAGTATGTTTCTATATTAAATCACCAGTTGGCTCCTTCAGCCCACCCCCTGTGTCAAAGCTATGAGTTGATGCTCTATTGGTGGCTCATGCAGGTAGCAGTGATCCTGGGGCTGGACCTTTTTGGCATCACAGTGCCCAAATTTTAACGTTCTCTCTGATTCAGTAGCAGCTCCTGTATTGGGAGGTCTGGCACGTTCTCTGGGGAGGTCACAAGTACAGACTCCTCCTTCAGCATTAATGCAGACCCTGGAGGGCTGCACCGGGTTACTGTGATACTGAATTTTACACAGCAATTATCCAGAAATTAAAAAGAAGTCTTTTCAGAACTTCACATGGCTGCTCCTCCTCCTGACTCACGCAGAAGCAGTGATGCTTCTGCCGACCCTGCCATGGTAATCTTTAAAAAATGCAGAGTTGGGCATGGAAAGCGAGGGGTGCAGCAGTGGATTCTGGGAGAATTTATTTGCAGTGTAAACATGTTGGTTAGGAGTCATTAATATGACATTCACACAACTCTAATAAAGTACATAACACGGAGATCTGGCACCACTGCAATACCCAGAGAACATTAAGTATGAGTCTTAAAACCAAGAGTATTGGAAACAAGATATTTTTACGTCTCTTTTGGGAGTAATATAATTGCATTTTGTGGCTCTAGCAGATGCTTGGGCCAGCTGGTTGGAGAGCATTGTGGATTTTTTTTTTTTTAGTGTTGGTACTATATAGCTACAACCCTTATATAGAACTATCTCTAAAAAAAAAAAAAAATCTCCTTGTCAAAAGACCTGTTTCCTGTATGTGCAGAACCTTTGCCATGGCACAGCCTGGAGACACTTCTGCTGCAGCAGCTCTGGAAATTAAACTGCACATGGGTTTTTTTGGTCTGATTTGGGGCAATTGAATACTCAAAGGAACTCAATACTCCTGACCTCTCTGTGCAGCTTTTGCCATTGCAGGTCTCTCTGAGAAGGGAGGCTGGACCCAGCTGAGATGCAACTTTTCGAGGAGAACCATCAAAACCCTACATATTTCTGAGTATATCTTCATGGGTGGGAAAAATAGGCTTGTTTCCAGCAGCCTGTGGACAGCAACAGGGGTCCTTGGCCATCATCTAAGTGTGTCCCTAGCCAGGGCAGCTGGTTAGGGACAGTCCCTGTTCCTGCATCCCCCCAGCGTGGATTGTCCCATCACTGCCAAGGATGCTCAGCCTGCCTACGCTGTGGCTGCTCTGCCTTTGCACCCAAGAAATGGATGGGCAGCCACCCCACACTCATCAGACCCGTGTAGAGAGGCACCATTGTGAATTATCTCACTGGCGCCAATAATTTCCTGCGAACAAATCAGTTCTGATCTGGAAGTAATCGCCCGTATCATTCCTGCAAGTGGGAGCAATGGCTTATGTTGATGTCACCCGCTGGCTTTTTATGGCAACAATTAATAATTCAGTAATTCTCTCTGCAGTGATGCTGTTCTATTTATAAATATTTAATTTAGCTTCCCGTGTCTGTGCTGTCGCTGCCCTCCCCTCTGCCTCCTGACGTAACACCAGGCTCTCGGCGATGCCGTGGTCAACAAAGTTACCAGCAAATTGTCTGCACTGGAAAACGTTAATGTCTTTCCTCCTTTGCATCTCCTCTCTGTGTTGTTTAAGCCTGGCTTTGGTGGTGCAAACACAAAGGTTGAGCGAGGGCACCAGTTCAGGCCAAACCTGACTGAGGCTGCGGATCCACCCCGGGGCCGTCGGCTCCTTGTGTCTGTTACAAAACTTCTCTGTTGTAAAACTTTCCTCCAACACAGCCATGCGAATAACTCTTTTTTCTTTCTGCGTTTCTCTTTCAGGAAATTGCAGCTTATTTAATAACGTTTGAAAAGCATGAAGAATGGCTAACAACTTCCCCTAAAACCAGGTAACGTTGCTCGTGCTTCAGCCCCTGCAAGCGCAGATGACTTGACTGGGCTAGTCAATGTGCTGGCCACTGAGGGCTCCCAGTCATGCTTGATGGCTTGTGACACCAAACTCTCATTGATTGACTTAATGAGCATTTTATTGAATGAGATGAGATTGATTAAAAATGGAACAGCTGCAATCTTGACAGGTGAAAGTTTTAACCCGATTGTTCAGGATTTAATTGTGTCCCTCAGATGAACAGGTTTGGAAGCCTTTGCAGGCTGTTCATCCTGACAGTGCAGCCTCCAACTTTAAATCACTAACAAAGCGCCAAGTGTCCCCCCCCCTTCTTGGCTCATTTGACGTGCAGGCACAGGGATTGTTTCCATTTTGGTGTTTTCCTTCCTGGGGTTAAGTGTTTGATGGTGAGGAGATCCCAAAAAGCCGCATTAACAGACGTGTTTGCAGTTTATTATTCAGTAAATGTCATGTCTTCTTCGTGCTGCCATAAATGTTTAACTCCTCTGCTCCCCTGGGAACAGCTATGGGAAGGTTTGGCTGCGGATGTTTTCCTGCTGCTTTCTGCTGTGTTCAGGCTCACACAGCTTCTGTATGTTTCATTAACACAAAAAACAACTCTCACTTTCTAATGTTGCAGGCTTTTTTTTTTTCTTTCTTTCCCAATCTTCTTTCCTATTGAAAAGGGCAGGTTTATGGGAGGGAGCCTGCTAGGACCACGGTGGGAGCAAAGCCCATCACTGCCTGTTGCCCCAAGCATCCCGAGCTGTGTGTTGCTGGGTTTGGCATCTCCTCCCTCCCTAATTAGCAGGGGCAGAAACTGTAGTGAGGGGGCAAGGACCAATATTGACCCTGACAACAGCACAGGTGAATTCCTGGGAGTTTTGGAGCATCCACTGAGGAGAGCCTGGAGGTGGGGTGGGCAGCACAGCACAGACCTGCTGCCCATCAGGCACAGGGAAACTAGGGCTATGTCGCTATTTTTTTTTTTTTTTTTTTCCCCTCAGTTGCTTTGATAGTTCTTGTGGCATCTTTAAGTAATGTGTTTACCTGTTGTATTGAAATGTGTCTGTCATGCCTGAAAAAGGAGAGGTTTGAAATTCTCCAGCGGGTCCCTGTGACCCAGAGCTGCCACAGTGGCAGAAGGGCCCTGAGATGGACCTTGCCCACTGACAGCAGCCAAGTCTCACCTTGTGAGTGTGCAAAATGCTTCATTTCACTCCCCTGCTTGGCTGCACGACAGCAGGTAACACGGTAATACTAGAGGAGGCTTTTTCCTGACCTTGTAATCCAAGTTTCAGTGTTAATGCAAAATAATTTATTGCTCAACCTTTGCCAGATAAGCCTATTAAGTGGTCAGAAAACATTAACTGGTCTGGGCATACATGGCATCATTAAAGACAGGAGAATTTAAATGTTTGTGTAGCAGTGTCTTATGATTTTAAGAGTTTGGTTTGCTAAAGGCAATGCATGAAAATAATTTTCTGATGAATATTAGAGTACCTTCCTCCTGTGTGTTTACACTTGAAAGAAATAATGTCCCAGGAGAAGGAAAGTTTTGATGGCTGTTCAAGGACCTTCTTAAATTGTTGAGATAGTTTTCTTTTTTTTTTTTAATATAAAAATTAATTGGAAGAATTAAATGCTGAGTTGATACAATCAAGGCTCTCGGTATTGCAGAATTAATGACATTGATCCAGTGCTGAACTGGAGCACTCCCAGTTCTTTGTTTGCTGCTGGGGGTGCTGCTAATTTCATCTCGGAAAATTAATAAAAATGAATTGCACCACTGACACCTATGGAATTTCTTAATAAGATGATGTATAGTGTGATTTGAGGAAGGGCTGCCAGACATGTGGCTGGATGGTGCACTCGAGAGCTGGCAGCTGAGCTGGTGGTGGATGTTGGTGATGGGGTTTCATTGTGATGGTTGTGGTGGCATTAGAGCAGCTTTGAGACAGCGTTTCAATCTTTAAAATTGCCCTTTTTTTTACAAAACTTGTTGGATTACTCTCCTTTGTAAAATGTGCTGGTATAAATATACTGGAATATTATTACAACAGTCTTTTGAATGCTCCAATTTATCAACATAAATTAACAAGTACACCTCACAAGGCTCTGACCTTGGTGTTTCCTTCAAATGGTGTTTGGTTACTTGATAATGTGCCAGATAATCCACAACAGGGGTTCCAGTCAGCAGGGTGAGCTGGGGGAGTGTTCTGCTAATGCAGCAAGGCTGACGTCTCTGACATTTCCAAGTTTCAATGCAAATCATCACAACAAAAAAAAATTACTTGACATTTGTATATCAAGTAGAACTTAATTGTTATTTACATTGGAATGTCAATGACAAAGCTGACTTAGTCCAGAATAATTCTGCTAGATGGAGATACTTCGCTTATCTTTTTCCAAGTGCCCTCTGTAATTATTTTTTTTGAAAATACAGCCCAACGTGGCTTCACCTGTGCTTCACAAGTGAGGCTCAGGCAGCAGAGAAGACTCGGCCATGCCTGGAAGCTGCATGTTCCCAGTGTTCCAGCTGGGAACACCGTTCAGATGTCTTTGTGCCCAGCAGCCAAGCCCAGTAAAGTGGGTTGGGTCTCCAGCTCTTCTTACAGAGGATGAAGCTGTGTTTCTTCCCAGGGGCTGTCACAGCATTATTCTGGTGTTTCTGCTGCATGTACAGCAAACCCGTATCATTCCGGGTGGGCAGCAGGTACCAAGCTCTTGTTTCCTTCCTCGCAAAGCCCCGAAGATAAATGTTCTTCAGGAAATGTTTCTGGAAGCTGATGCCATGATAAGCCGTCACCTGTACCAGTATGTGAAACGTCTGGGGAAATTCCCAGGTGTGGGTTTTTCAGCCCAGAAAGAGCCCAAATGCCGATTTTAGGCAGTGAGACTTGGCAGTGATTAATATTTCTGCAACTAACAGAAGTTGGGCAGCAGCCTGCTCCTACAAATCAATAGCGATTTACATACGCTGTCAGGATCCATTTGGGGTAATTCAGTTTTACTTCTGCTACCTACTGGGTTATTTTTAGCACTTTAATTCCCTTCTCCTGGCTTCAGGAAAACAAGCTTTGCTTGTGGTGTCACAGGCAGGGACAGGAGGCTGGGCAGCATTTCCCAGCGATAAATCCCGATGTAATAAATCCTGGAGTCATTGGGTCCCGGTTGGTAACAGCAGCAGCAAGCCCTGGGACAGGCTGAGCTCTGCTGGGGCTCACAGGTGGGAGTGGGGAGGGCAGTCGTCTGGTGGCCTGGCTTAAGGAATGCATCTTGGATGTCTTTATCAGGTGCTTCTTACAGTTAAGTTAGGATCTTCCAGTATATTAATTTTTTATTAAATAATAGTACAATTAATTGAATTATTCAATTTTCAGGTAAAAATAGGGTAATAAATATTCATAACTTATTTTATTAAGGGAATTTCCATTTCCTATGTCATTAAAGTGAGATTAACTAAGGTTGGCTTTAAATGAAGATTGAAAACAATTGTGCTTAGGAATTAATTTACTTTGTGAGGTCATTGCCGTCTGCAGCCACTCCCCACTGCACTCCATGCAGGAGCCATTCAGCTGTCTTGGGAGGATGCAGTTGCTGGGATGTCCTGGCACTTGTGAAATGGCCTGGAGGCTCTGTCTTGAGGAGAATCTCCTGTGAGCTAGAGGTCAGGAAAAGGCGACTGCCTGGAGCTTGTGATCGATGGCAAAAGTTTTGTCCATTCCCCTTTCTCCTTGCTGCAACTAGAAATAGTCTTGAAACCTTGCTTTGAGTTTCAAGGCACATTTCAGAGGTAGTTGCTCTCCCATGGAGCTCGTACTCCCCACAGGATCCAGGACCATCAGCCTCCCTTGTGCCAGATGCTGAAGTTTGGGATTTTGTGCTGGTGTTGCTGGGAATTGTTTACGTGTTTGGGGTCACGTATGACCTGTTTTTCCTTCATCAAAGGCAGTGTGTGTGCTGTCAGCTCTTTCTGCCGTGGCGTACTGCTTGACATAATCCCTGCTAAATGTGGCACATCTCTTTACACTTTAAAGATTTCATGACTCTCAACTCTTCCTTCTCACTGCTATCAGTATTTCCTACTCTTCCCCCCCTCCAAAGAGGATAAACAGTGCAGAGATGGTTTTAAGAGGCATTGATTCGTATGGATTTTTAGCTGCTGTGGTCCAGGGGTGTTGAGACACCAATAATTCATTCCTTTACCAGCTCACCCCATTTGTTTTAACGTGACCTCATGGCAGAATTGCTGGGAGCCATCAGGACGCCCTGGCCTACATCAGTTGACAGTCTTCAAGAATTTCATGGAAACCCTTTCCATGATTGATCCAGCCTGGATGGAAGTTGGTGCCCCTGGAAAGCTGGTTGCCTTTTGGATTTGCCTGGTGGTTCAGGAGGGCTGCATCACTGTGGAAGAGGGCACTGGGAATACTGAGATGTCCATGTATCCATGATGGATGGGATTCACCTGGCACAGATGCTGAAGGTTGGCTTCTCCAGCCTGCTGATCTCTGCAGTGTGGTCACCAGGCTCTGACTTTGCCACAGATATGCTGGGTATAATTTCAGAGCTGCTGTTCCACACAGATGGACATCTCCTGTCCCCACTGCCCAGCTCTATGGGGTAATAGCAATGCTGGGGTAGAAAGGCTCCTGCTCCTCTTGACACATCATGAGGGCACAGTCCTCTTGAAGGGGCAAAGAACCCTAGAAAACATGGAATCATCAGAAAAAGCAATTATCTGATAACAAAGCGATTTAATTCTTCAGCAGACTACTATCTGCCTTCAGTGTGGCTTGGTGAGCTTTTGCCATCAATAGACAGAGCCCGAGAAAATCCACAGCATTTGTTTTTGGACAAAACTGACAGCGTTTGGGCAGGCTCTTACTGTTTCTAGATCAAACTTTCTGGGGCTGGGAGGACATTCAGGGTTTCAGGCCCCCTGTGTCAACCACACAATCTGGAGTGGGTTGAATGGGTTGTGAGCCAAAGGAGCAGAGCCCCTTCGGAGCAGAAGAAAGGTGAAAATACACAAGGAGAGATTTTTGGGTTGGGGCTCTTGGTGGCCAGAACCCTCCAGAGCTTCTGTTTTCATATATTTTATGACTGCAGTCAAAGGGCACTGAGAAGGATGGAAGCTTTAATTGCTGTTGTGGGACCACTTTGGAGATGCCCTTTCCTACGTAACGCTGCGGAGGGGCTGGGAAAATGGGTATTTGTTCATACTGTTTTAAACAGCAACAAAATTGAAGTCCTTGCCACAATTTAAAGCCTTTGCAACTTAATTTATATTCTAGTATGATAATGAAGAAGCATCTTTTGTCCAGGAGGTGAGATATGCAAAAATAACCTTTAAGTTGCTCATAATTAACCTTTAATGATATTGCCTCATTTTTTCCAATACATTATCTGCATCAAAAACAACGTGCAGAGTGCCTGAGACGGCTTGTTGCATCTTAATGGCCTGCAAATATCAGATGATTAAAACCTAACTATTCATTGGGGTAATTTATTGACAAAGTGCTTTCACTCCAGGAAATCTGGCCCAGGAGTGGGAGGGTTGGGCTGGAGCCTGGCACCATGGCTCCCTGGCCAGTAGAGATGGGGATACCCAAGGTCAGGTGGAAGGGGTGTGTTTTGTCGGGGGGTGGATGCTTCACTTTCCAGGTAGGAAAGGTGTAATAGTTATGGCAAATAGTGTCATATCAATTGCACATCAAAATGTTAGCAGGTGTGTAGTGGAAATCTGGATTTTTGCTCTACATGGCTTGCTCAGTCCAAATGTGGAGAAGTTGATAGATGAGCAATAAATACAAAGGCTCACAGTACAGATTTCTTTTTTCTTTTTCTTGTTCTGAGAAATATGGATTTGTGAAAATCTGGAAAAGATTCTCCTTGAGTTACACTCAGTTGGCATTATTGCTATGCATGCTGTAACAATACTTGAATATAATTAAATTTTAAATTCTGTGTAGAATCTGGTGGGTAGGCAGTTGTACCGGTATGTTAAACTTTATGTCACTTAAAAATGGTTTTCAAGTACATCAGAGGGAGACCATCCAGCTGTAAAATTATCTGTTTTATGACACTGCATCACAGCTTTGGTCTTTTTGTTTTAATTAAAAATGTACCTTAAATCTCAAACTCTGATAATTTCCAGCATGCCGTTTTGTTTCCTGTAATTTACTGACAGAATGCAGCAGGACATGATTCTTCTGCCAGATTTTGGTATGGTTTACAGGGGGGAGAAAAATCCATGCATTAGGATAAACCCTTTCTTGTTTTCTGTAACTGGTTAATGCGGAATGGAGATACAGAGATAAAGTTTTGCTTAAGAATGACTCCAGTTACCTGGAAAGTAAAATCTATCAGCTCTGGCAGAGCTGTTGTTGCTTCTCCCTGCAGAGCCAGAATGTGCTGGGGTGTACTGTTGGGGTGGGTTTTTTTCAGCCCAATTTAGCAGTGCAGTGTGACGATGCTGAACAATGTGGTTGTTTGCAAAGCAATCAAATGATGATGATTTCATGAGGACTGGAGGGACAGCAGCAGCTCCAGGAAGGCCAGATGACAGCTGGGTGTCTTACATCTCTTGTCATCAAAAATATGGAACTGGTGGGTGTCAAGGATCAAATATTCCCCCTCTGGTGGAGCTGGGGACTCCTGGACCATTGCATCTGACCCTTTTGGTGCTGTAGGCTGTTCCCTTCCGTCTCCAAGAGGAACCTCCTCCAGACATGCCCACAAGGAGGGGGAGGTGTTCTGGGGAGAGGTACCAGTGGGTCCCACAGGGACCAGGCAGCACCATCCCCCCCTGTGCTTTATCAGCACTCGTGTGACTCCTGCTGCTGCCAGCAAGGGTGGATTGTACCCATAGTCTTATCTCTTTTTTTGTTTTATAAATGTCAATGATGAACCAAATTAATATAAATAAGTCTGTTGCCTCTCACTGTTTAATTTACAAAATCTTAATGAGACTAATAGCATCTGTACTTGTTCCATCTTGTGGCTGGCTGGAAGATGGGCAGCGGGTCTGACAGCTCTGCTCAGCTTATTTTCCAAGAATATTCAAAACTGGAGGATTTTACATCAGTGGTGTCAAGCCACTTGGTTTTGTCTGTGCTTCATCTTACACCAGTGGGAAAGCTGAGGGAGTGATGCTGATGGCAAAAGAACAGTGTCCTTGTTTGAACCTAGTGATAAGTGGAGTTGTGGGATTGTAAAATCCCACGAAATCCCCAAAGCACTATTGTAAAATGCAAGTGATGAGCAAATGAATTGCTTTGAATCACAGTGCTGGATATGGGCAGAGGTGGAATGAAGCCTTGGGTTTGGCATCTGCTCTGCCCACCAGGGTTCTGAGCACTTTCCCTCACAGCCTGTGTGATTTGCTTGGGGTTTGAGGAGCAAAGTGGCATCTGGAGCATCCCTGTGCCATCAGCTCAGCGTCCTCAGGAAGGTGACCATTCTTTTCCCATCCACTGATCCTCTGGCTCAGCAAATGGGTCACGCAGGGGAGATCTTCCTGCTGGATAAGCAATTAGCTAAAATAAAGTACTCAAAGGACAAATCATGCAGGACTCTTGCTCTGTAACAAATGACTTGATTGACTTTGGTGTTTGTGGGATGTTCCCTCTGTTTTACTTGACTCTGGCTGAAAGGCTCTGGTGTTTGCTCTTTGCTGCTGCAGTGAGCAAGTGGGGTATTAAGGGTTGATTTCCATGGTTATGATTGATAATTAAGAGAACCTTTTTATACTTTCTGAAGAGAGACACAACTTCTTTTCATTAGCATGTCCAGGAGCACCAGTTTGATTTGTTTTCCCAGGCTGTCAGCAGTGTTCTCTGCAACACCAGGAAGCTTTTCCAAGCAGCTCTCCCTAGGACATGCCAGGTAGCAAGGCTGTTTTGGGAGCTTTGTGTCTGCTTTTGGGTTTTTTTGGTTTGTTTGTTTGTTTGGGGGGTTGTTTGGTTTTTTTTGTTGTTGGTTTTTTCGGGTGCCATGAGGTGTGAAAGGGTGAGTGACCCATGCTCGTTCCAGATGGCCTCAAGTCAGGGAGTGACAGCAAAAGGAATTTGTTTTCTCAAAAGTTAGTTCAGGCTAAATTAATATAAAAATATATAATTTAATCACAACTAAAAATACTGTAATGTAATTAAATGCAGAAGTAGGATGAGCTGCGAGTGTGTAAGAAAAGATAAGCATCAGAATAAAACAATAATTGAGTCTGTATTGTAAACATATTCCTATAGGAATTTGGCGTTTGATTTTTTAAGCTGCTTCATTATAAATTTTAAGTCGAAAGTGCTTGAGTGGCTTTGGTGTATTTTTGAGAAGCGATTGGCTACCTTTATATATTTATTTGTATTCTTTGTTGGCAGGATTTTCTATATTTGGGTTTAATTCTCTCTTATCTACTAGTTTATTAATAAGTTTGAAGGCAAATAAGGCTTAAAATTGGAAAATGTGTGTTTCAGTGTGAAGCTGGTTGTTTTGTGGATTCATGTAAGCTTTTAATCTAATTTTTCTGATAATTGGAACTTTAATATATAAAATCATTAAATTAGATGAGTATCATTTAAGTACCCGATGTATTGACTCAAAGTGCATCATATTAAACATTGGTGCAAATGAGTCCTCCCTTTGTGTGTGCACAGAGCTCTTTGCTCTGGTCTGTGAGCCAGGACAGAGGAAAGGAGTCAGGGCCAGGTCACCTCGTGGCATCCTGCTGTTTGATGGGTCTGAGCCCCATGGGATGGGTGGGGTATTGAGGAGTAAAAGCATTGGAACAGTGATGTGAACACTTCCACCCAGAAACATTATCATCAGGATGTCTGAGAATTGCCCCAGCTAGCAGTCTGAGATTCTGGTGCTGGCGTCTGTGTCTTTGTGCTGTGAATGCTGGGTGAAGCATGGAGAAAATCAACGTTGTTTTGTTCTTGGCTTCATCCAGAAACCAAACAGCATGGGGAGGGGAGGCTGAGGAAGCTGCATTATGTCTTTTTGAGGTGATAATGGATAATTTAATTCCTCTTCTGTGATACTGCCCGATCAGCTCGGTTCTGCCATGGCAGTCTTTCACCTTTTTGCAAAAGTTTGCAAAAAAAAAAAAACCAAAAATGTTTTCATTTGCAAAAAATACTTTACCTTTAATTCTGAAAAATGGCTTTACAGATCTTCATATTTCACAGGCCATAACTAGATTACTGCCTTTTACTGGAATACTTTGTGTTAATGAAGACCGATTGGGATTACATAATAGATTTCCTCTAAAGAAGGCATTATGTGGTTATTTTTTACTGTCTGGCATTCTAGTTAATTGCCTTGTCATCATTAATTGATGGGACTAAATTGATATAAATAAATAGATTATATTCTTGAGGTCAATTTCAAAGAGAGGAGGGGTTTAAACCAGGCTGCTGGGGGGGGTATCAGCATGTGCCCCGAATGCAGCATGAGGTTAGTGACAGTCAAAGAGAGCTCGGGTGCCAAGGCTATGTTCTGGCTCAGGCCATGTCACCTGCAAAGAAATTTTCCCATCCTGCTTGGAAGATAGATGCCCTTGTGAGGGCTGTTCCCAGATAAAGGTAGCCTGCCTTGCCCCATCTTCTTAAAACTAGTCTCAGCTGCTGGCCAGGCTGGATGAGCCTCAGCAAATGATCCTGGCTGGTCTATCACTTTGAGCACCTCCTGTTTCCAGAGTAACCCAGATTTATGTGTGTAATCACTATTAAACAGCAATCAATTGAGTCCATGGGTAAATCGATGGGGTCTTTATTAGGTTGCAATATTGCCTGAAATCCTTTTGCCTGGAAAGAGAGAGCCTGTGGGGGTTGAGGAGCAGCAGGCTCCTTTTCAGGGCTTGCATTTGCTCTCAGAGATGGCGTGTGCCAGTTTGAATGGCTTCAGAAACATGGGAGAGCACAAACAAATGGCTCCTTATACACTTAGTTAAGCTTAGTTGCTTTATAGGCTTACACATCTCCTCCTGTCCCCACTGCCCTCACCTGTGTGTTATATATGGGGGTCAGTCCTCAGCCTGTGCTGCAGCAAAGCCTGGGATTTGAGCCCTTCCCATCAGAGCATCGCTGTCTCTCCCAGACGGAGCCTCCTTGGCTGCTCTGGGTGCTGCCACGCATTGAGGTCCCTCGAGATGTCTGGGGGACAGAGAGCTTTATCACCACTGTTCTGCCAGCCCTTTTCCTGGCTGCAGCATTGGAAGTTCCTAACTGTCGAACTGCAATTCTGATTTGAAGTGGTTCTCAATTGAAATTTATAATTAACAAGTTACTATTCAATTTTCAAACATTTATGGATTTCTATAGCATCTCAAGTCATGAGCCAAGCTCTCCGCTGCTGGCAGAGAGAGAACCAGAAACCTTTTTCCTGCCTCTCTGCATTTTTGGAGCGTGGCACAGAGCTCCTCTCTCCCCCCTCCTCTCTGAGGTTTTCCCTATCACCAACAAACCCCATGCAGTGAGAAGAATTTTCCTTCCCTTTCCTTCCTCCTCCGTTTGAAGGTGGCAGCATCTGCAGGGCTGAGCATCCCTGCTGCTCCAGGAGGTGACCTGGCTTGGAAGTGGGCATCAGCCTTGGGCAGAGCCACCACCACGGCAGCTCCTGGAGCACTGGGCCAGCTCCCCAGAAGTGTTTCAACAGTAAATTGGAGCTGCAGGTCCTTGCCACCTGTTTGCATGGAGAGACAGTCGATGCCACAGCCTGCAGGTGTGTGTGGACACAGATTGAGGAGGGTCTCTCCTCAGTGCCCCGACAGATATTGGGATGACTAATCTGAAAACAATTTAAAGCATTCATGAATTGAAAGAACTAATTCCCAGTAAATCAAACAGCATCCCCATGGGAATAAGGAAGAGAAATAAATGAGGGCTAAAGAAATTGATAAAAGTCCTTGAGCAATAAAGAGATGAACGCCAGTTCTTTTAAAATTTATATTTAAATGAACAAAGTTGATTTAACTGTCTTTTCTCATGCCTTGTGCTAAGATTTAGGTCTATAGCATGACATTATATCAAGGAATAATTTGTCAAAAGACTTTTAAGCATTTTGTGTGCATTCCACTTAATGACAATTTTAATATTCTAGCTTTGGTCCTATATTGTTATGAGGTTTCAATTTCTCGGCATTCAATTTCTCCTCAGCCAGAACTGAGGAGTTCATAAAGATTGTTTCTAATTTCTTTTTCAAATGTGATATTGAGTTCAGATCCATCAACACATGACATGTTACTCAGTAAAAATGTTGGGAAGACCATTGTTATCTGCTTGAACTAAGTATACAGCTTTGGGGTAGCACAGTTGTGGGAGGATGTTCCTGCTCAGGGAACCAAGTTCTGCCTCACTCTGATATTTGAGTCAAGAAGGAGTTTTGATAAATGGAGTCCTAGGAGCACATTGCAGTGACCCAGGATGCTTTGTGGCTTTGCCAGTGTGAGATCTGGCAGTGGAGCTTGCCTGTATTTTTGATTGCCCTCCTTTGAGAAGCTTTTAATATTCAGTACTTTGAGCCACTTAAAATTATAACAGCTGACAGAAATTATTTATTGCAAAAAAGCCCCCCTCTGACTCAGGTTTTGGCTGTTGGTATTTTCACAAGGCTGCAGTTTCCAATTGTGATGTGTCTTAAGGTGTAAATTAGGGAAGGACAAGATCCAGATGATGCTGTGGAGGGAGACGTGGCAGTGAGGGCTCCAGAATCCACACCAAGGAAGGGGGGGAGATGGTCTCTCTTCTGTTTGGTTTCTTTCTTTTGTTTTTTTTTTCCTGGATGAATCTTTCATGGATTTCACTCTTTGGCAACAAAACATGATACCATTGAATGTAAGTGGCAGCAGAGTAAATATTTACTGAGAAGCCAAATCCTATTATTAGTTGTATTACTATTATTAGTGCCGTTATCACTGTTCCCAGTTTCCTAGTTGAGTCAAGAACAAGTACAGAAAGCAAAACCGTGTGGGCTTTTCCAGCACATTCATAGAAACAGATCTTGGCTCAGGAAGAGCAGTACTGTTTGGAGCTGTTGCTCAGTGGAGATCCTTGCCTCATCATTCCTCATCTCCATGGCTGGGCAAGGAGCACGGGTGAGGTTCTGCTTCTCCAGAGCTGCCATGCCCAGGGACGTCGCTGTTGGGAAGATGGTTTGGGATAGCCTTGGGTGTGTTTTCATGGCACTGGTGTCCTGATCACTCCCTAAATAGCCCCAGAGAACTGCTTTGAGGTAAAGGTTTGACAGCGATTGTCCCAGCGCACACCAAAAAAATACCAAGTGATTTTATAGTGTTTTGCAGCAAGTATTCCAGCCTTAAAAACTTACCCTGGTCTTACAGAAATGTTCTGTCAGCCCACAAACAGTCCTGAGATAGGGTACAAAAGCTGTGGCAGGTGCTTGTTGGGTCCTGTTTGTTGGAGCTGTAGATAATTAGTGCCATACTTAATGAATAGTGTTACTTTTATTGATGAACATAGAGGCTACATGCTGGAAAAAGGAGGTAAAGAGTAGGTTTTATGGCCTATGGTATGAAAAGGAATATCGAGACACCAGTTAGCATCCCCTTGATGGGACCAGCCATTGTGTTAACTGCAACTCTGGATAAAATTGCTAAGTCTGTTATTTTAGAGTTATACTGCTTAAATGTTGTAGGTACAAAATAAGTACACTTTCATCTTAAATGCAAATGACATTTAATAATAGAGATGAAAAAAATACAATGAATTTACATTTTCTTGTGATTTAATTCTGTCTGCATGGATAAAAGGACTTCTGAAGTCTTTATCTCTGAAGAATCCTAAGCTCAGGTAAATTTCAAACGTGTAATCTGGAATCCCTCTGCTTGCTGCACTCATCTGGGCTTCAAGGGAGGACAAGGACCTGAAAGGCAGTGACCTCTCCCTGCGAGGTGAGACGTGGCTGGGTCCTTACTGACATGGTGCAGTCTGAACATCTCTAAGAGTTCTCGTGGGGGGGGGGCATTTCTGTTGTTTGTTGAGAAAGGCTGGACACATGCTGAGACTCCTTTTCTTCCAGGGCAAGTGTCTGTCATTGCCTGAAGGTCACAGCCAAGTGTTTATTTGGATGGGGGAGGGGAATAATAGGTTTATGAAGCCACTTGCTGTGTGATCTGCCAGTGGTACAGCTGCAATGGAAAAGTTTCTCAAAGTCTGAAAACATTTGTCCATGTGAATATTATTTTTAAACTCTCTGTATACAAGAGAGCTATAGGTGCCTATCACAGCATCCTGTCCCAGGTGACCCCATCCTTAACATGGACACGTGAATCTTGGTGACCTCCTAAACCAACACCAAGTGCCAGGGTGTCTGCTTGGCCAGGGATGGATTTGCTCTGAAACATCAGTGTGAGATGTCCTGGTCTGTAGCTCCTCAGCATTCCCCTTCCCATCTTCTATTTGGGCTTTAATCTTCTGATAAGCCATTGGTACAGCAGAGGGCAAATGTCAGGGCAAATGAAGACTTACAGAGCAGTGTTTCTCAGGGGAGGAATAACTTCTGTCATCAGATTTTTTCTTCTGTAGAAACAAGAAATGGGAGATGAGATATTTTCAAAATCTTAGTCAGGAGCAACCCTGACTGACACCCTGTGCACATGCCAGCCCTGCAAGGGACAGGGGAAAAATAAGAGATGGTAATAGATGGTCACTTGAAATCCATCACCAGGGAAGTTTGATGGCCTCAGATGGAGCAGAGCTGATAAATGGATGAGCTGTGACTGCCCCATGCTGCTGGGGAGGTGCTTGGAGCACTTGCTCCTCATGCTGCTCCTGGTCCCTACACATGGGGGGGGTCTCACAGGGGTTTGTCTCACGCTGCCACCCTCTGTGTCCCCACCTGCTGGGAGGGAATGTCATAGGCCATGGGTCTGTGCTGCTGGGCCAGGTCCAGGGGAGGTTGATGCTGTTGGGTACAGCCAGGAAGTGACTGAAGGTGATTTCCAGTGAAGCAAAGTGAGTCAGTGACATAAACTGGATAGATGATGCTTTTAAGAAAATTGTGTGAGTATTGGATGAGGGAATTACAGGTCTGTGTTATTCTTTTCCAGTGTTATTATGTACACTCTGTGTTATTTTAAAGTGCCTCTGTGTTGGCTACACAGAGTTTTTCTTGGGGTGCTCAAGGAGGTACCTGATTTCTCACAAGTATCATATTCTCGGTCCTCTCTCTTTAGTTTAATTAACTTTAAGAAAACTATTTGGAGGTGTGATTTTTTAAAAAAAATTATTATTTAACATTTGCAGGATATTTTTGACAAACTTTTCCTTCACTTTGTGCTTGTGTTGCAGCCATTGTCTGGTTGGAGCTGTACCCAGCTGCAGGGTGGCCAGTGGAGCCCAGATGTGGGCTGGGACCTCTTCTACCCCACATCTGGGTAGTTTCTCCAGACATACTCAGCAGGACAATGATTGCACTCCTCCTTTAGGAACTAGCCCAGAGCTGTTGAAGAAAGCAAGTGTGGTTAACCATGCCTCCAGCTTTAGAGCTTCCATGGGCTGGCCAGGCCACGGGTGTGTGTTGTGTCAGCGTGCTGGACCATGATGGTCAGGGATCCAAAGGTGGTGTGCTCTGCAAGGTCTCTCGTGGCCAGAGGGCTCCTTGGAGAAGAGTGTCTTCATGCTTGTTGCTGGCTTGTTTTGCACCCACAGGAAGAGTTCTTGTGAGGAAAGCAATTTCAAGGACTTTGGCCTCTTTGTGTTCGTTGGGGAACAGGCAGTGATTCAGTGCAGTGATTTATTACAAGGCTCTGTCTCTCTTTCCAGGCTTTCTCCATAGCTCCAGCTTTTCCCATCTAGTTTCTGCATCAGTAGGGTGCTCCTTTGGGAGAAGGGAAGTTAATTTCTCATCATTATCGTGCATAGATTCAGAAGATGGAAGATAGTCCCCTTTTGCTGTCCCTTGACTCCATGATAACTTCATAGCCAGAGAAAATAAAGCTAACAGTTACGCAGGATAAAAAATAGCATAATCAAGACTGTGAGCAGGAGCCATTTCTCAGTGCTGTGTGTGGTGAGGGAGGAGGTTTTGTCACCTGAACGCTGGAGACAGCCTCTGCTTGTGCACCAGGATGGCACAGAAAGTATCAGGTCTGTGCCACCCTCTCAATTCATCACTGAGCGGCTTTAATTGTGTCACCCTCCAGCTCCTTTTGGTTGCTTTGGGCTTTGCCATATTTGCAACTCCCTTTCAGCAACCCAAGCTCCTGAGGCAGTAAAACACAGTTTTCATTAAATGATACATCTGACATTTACCAAATCTTGATGTGACAATTTAGAGGGAACTGGCTGCATTGAACATCCTTATTAATATTGTAGTAACATGATTAGGGGAACATCTCGGTCACTTAGGCCAAAGGGACTTTAATTTATGAGCACAGTGGTGAGGCAGACATGAAGCATCAGTTGACCAAAATACCCTGATCATATTCAGTGGCGTGGGCTGGTCCTGAGCTGGAGGTGAGCATCCTCAGGAGCCCCTAGCAACCACCAAATCCTGAGTGAGACCCATCAGCCACAGGGTATCTTTGTTCATTCTAAAAATAAGCTCCAAAATGGAATTTAGCATCTTCTTCCTGGCTGTATCAGGAACAATTTGGGCAGAAGTAGCTCTTACACTGTTGTGGCAATTTGTGATGGTAAATAACAGGGGCAGAGGGAGGGAAGCATCTCAAATCCCATCAATACTGAAGACAAAAGGCTTTCTGCTCTGCAATTACTCTTCCTGTCCTTTTCCCTCCTTCCCTCAGGCCACAAGCAAGGAACTTAACTAGAGATCAGGCAGCTTTTAAATGCCACAGCCTCATAAAAGAGAGGAAATTCAGATTTGTAACTTTCCTGTGTGCTATTTGGGTCTTTGAGCAAGTAGACCATCCTGCAAGCTCCACACAGTGGGACCAGAAATAATTGCACCATCTCTGCGAAGAGCCGGGCTGCCCTTGTCTTGGGAATGGGGCATTTGCTCCTGCACATCATCTCCTGGGCTGTCTGCTCAGACGTGTGTCAGGCTCCTGGTACCCAGGGCAGGTCCCTGCCATCGCCCCAGGGCTCACAGAGATTTGGGGAGGTTTGTGAGCACATCTTGGGGAGGGGTGGGGGTGGCGGTGGCGGTGGCTGCAGAGGTTTGCTCACCACTATTCCCAGACCAAAATGAACGCAGCAATTCACTCTTGGCTAGAGAGGTGGGCATTTGCTGCCTTGTTTTTCTGAGAGCAACAAACCCTTTCTTGTCTGATTGCAAACAAATTTATTGAGTGGAGGGGGAGATGCTGTTGACCTTTTTTTTGCCATGCAGGAAAATCAGCTGGAGGGAGTAAGCAGTGTGGGCTGGTGTTTGGTGTAGAGCAAATACAGGCGAGGCAACCTTCTGGGAGATTGTGCTGCCATTTCATGGACATGGATCTGTTTTTTGTCACAAGTGATGCAAAACTGGGCTGTGACCATCCCCACCAGAAAGGGACAAGGTGGGGGCCATGGCAGCCAGGCTCTGTGGGGGTTCTGGGACCCCTCCAGCAGTCCCAGCACCTCACCCTGCAAGCTCAAACAGGCCTCTTGGTGGCTTTGCATCCCTCTAGCTTGCTTGTTTTCAGCTGTACAGTAATATTAAAACATTACTTTATTATTTTCCATTTAGTCCTGCATTAATGAAAAGAGCGCTATATAGCTGCAAAATAGTAGCTAATCAAATCAAACAAGTTGCTGTTAATGTTCCTGCAGTGTTGCTGTTGCTGGGGCTCCAGGTGCAGTGCAGAGGATGGTGGCTGCTCTCCATGTCCTATGACCTGGGCATGCTGGCTGGGCCCCAAAGGCAGGGACAAGCCATGGGAGCCACTCAGGATTTGCAGTCCCTGGGTGGTTGGTGCTCAGGGGTGCAGTTTCATCCCCCTCTTCTGCAAAGGTACCAGAGAAATCCCCAAATTCAGAAGTCTGAGCAGCAAAACCTCCAGAGATCTGTGATGAAGCTGCACTGTTGGGAATCCTGGGGATCCCCTTGGACCTCCTCTGTGGAGCCTTCCCACAACTGTCCAGCTCCTGGCTGCATTTTTGTGCCAAAGAAAAGCACGGGAGATCCTCCCTCTCTGTTCTTTCTTACAGCAGGTGCCGTGCTTAGGGAGACTTTCTGCAGTTTCCCATCCACATCAATTAAATTTGTGATGTGCACACAGCTTCTGGAGGGCCCATGCTGAGTGTAGGTCAGGCAGGGCATCCTGGAGGGTCTCTCTCTGCTGATTTGCAGAGACACAGCAAAAGGAAGAGCTCTTGGCAGCAGATCCCATGGCTGCTGATGGGGTTTCTTCTGATGGAGGAAGGGTGTTTGTTGTATTGGCTGAGCAAGGTAATTTCAGCTGGCTGGTAGTGGTAGAAAACCATCATGAGCTTGTTTTTCTCAGTAGTGAGGTACCTTTATGCACTTAATGGAGCACTGGGATGAGTTACTCTATAATTAACAGCTTTTACATCAATGTTACTGCCCTATTATTATGTGATAAACATGGGCGAGGGCGGCTGTCTTCAAATGGAGCATTTTGTTAGAGACAAATGAGGAGAGGGTACCTGCTGAAGCCTGTTCTTGTGCTTATTTCATGGTATCCTGCTGTTTGTGCTGTAGAAATGGGAGGGAAGAGGGATGCTGCTCCAGCTGGGCCAGGCACTGGTTTTTTGCACCTTTGGCATTGCTCTGGAGTCACAAGCCAATATTGCATGAACACAAACCGCTTAATTTGGCTTATTTATTTAAAGAGCTTCTTTGCCTTGGCTGGGTGTGAAAATATTCAGTGTGGGTTTTTTTTTTTTCAGCAGTTCTGAACACAGCCGGGTGCTGCTGCCTGGCTGGGAAGGGGACCCAAGGCTGCTTCTCTTCTTTTGCTTTGCTTGTACAAGTTTAGGTGCTTTAGTTTGCAAAAAGGCTCCAGCTAAAGCTTTCCTGTGAAAGTTGTTTATTGCTGCTGCTAATGTCATTGTTTTTTTCTGTGTTCTGGGTGTCCTAAGGCCAAATTACTGTGCCCACTGCCCCGCTGTGACTGTCTGCAGCATTGTGCAGGCTGGGCAGCACGTTCTCTCTGCAGCATTGGGGTTTTATCTTTTTATTTCATAGTACTACAGCAGAAATGCCCCTTTTGTGTGTCGGCTTAGCAGACAGCAGAACATTTATGTGAAATATTGTTGTACACCAAAACCATGTTGACTCTCGTCTGCTGGGCAAGTGTCAAGGTGCCTTTGTTGATATTGGAAAGCATCGGCGTGGTTTCGAAGCAGAAAATGTTTTTGTGTGTCTTTGAAGTCCTGTGAGTGCTCAAAAGAGAGAAAGTTATTCCATGTCTAGCACTGATCTAAGCAGGAACAGCAAAACCAGTGTATAAGCTAATGCTTTTTTCCTTCCATTCTTTTTTTGCTTGTTTGTTTCCTTTTTAAGCACACATCCCTATTCTGGTGATGTGTTAGAGGTGGCTGTTATCTAATCCTGCTGATGCATTAAAAGAGATTGAATATAATAAAATAATAACAATCCTTTCTTTAATCTTTCTCCTAATTTTCAGCATGCATGGAAACACTACTCTGGCTATTTTATGATAAGATTTTAAAATTATTTTCTTTAAACCTATCACTGGCACAGTGACTTCATTAGGTACGAGATTCTTAAGTAAAATTTTGCAGATCGCCAAACATCAGTTATCCAGTTAACAGCAACAAAAGGTGAAAATTTGTATTATGTCAAATACAGAATATTGCTTTGTGGTGTAGACTTTCACACTCTGTTGTGCAGTGCTTCGCTGACTCTCTTGGAGTGTTTTTTTACATACAGAAATGTAATGCAAAACTGTTTCTTGGTTTCAGACCACAGAATGGTTCTATGATCCTGTACAATAGGAAGAAGGTGAAATACAGGAAAGATGGATATTGCTGGAAAAAAAGGAAAGATGGGAAAACCACCAGAGAGGATCACATGAAGCTGAAAGTCCAAGGAGTGGAGGTAGGAGAGCGCAGCGGGATGGGGTGGGCTGCCCAGAAGCAGCTCCCCAAAAAACATTCACTGTGAAGCTGTCCACTCGTTCAGAAAAATGTTTATATTTGCTGAGTTCCAGCTTTTTCCCCCCTGCCCTGCAAAAATACACATGTGTTCTTTATGACCGCTTTGCGTGAGATTTGAATGTAACTTCACCCCTCTGATTGTGCCCATGCTCTGGGGTTGTCAGGAGGTCTCAGAGCCCTGGTGCTGCACTCAGCCTCTGACGTGTCTTCACACCCAGCATCTTTTGGTAGGACATGTGCTTCTGGTCAGAGGTGTTTCATGAGGGCAACCAAATGTCATGTGGGGGTGTGTATGCTAAGTTGTTTGGTTTATTTCACCATGTAAGCTTGGTATGTACGTGATTTGATTCTCACAAAATACTGGACAGTTTTTGGTAGCAGCTGTCATAATTTTCCATGCACGCATAAAGCATTGGTTCCACAGTAGCAGAAGTCAAATTTCTGTTGAATTCAGACCAAAATCAAATTCTGCTTCACAGCATGTTTTGATGAAGACCCTTGCTCTACAGATGGTCTTTAGCCATTCAGAGAAATTCAGATGGGTGATTTCACCTGACTCAGTATTTCTGGAGAATTCCTGTTAGTTCCAAAGCATGTTGTTGGACACAACTCTTCTTTCTTAAACTCTGTGTGAGAAAGAGCTGTTTGATTGCACTGATCACCTCTGATGTTCAAGGTCTAAAGAGATATGGTTAAGAAGTACATTTAGTTAACTTTTTATATTTTATTAAGTGGGAATTACATTTTCTGATAGAAGTGCAACTGCAGAGCCTTGACTAGGTTAGCTCCTGAGACAGGAGGGCTGTTCTCTGTGTTTTAGACTGAACTGCAGGCCAAAGTTATAACAGGGTTGTTATAATGTCTGATTGTAGCATTCAGCTTTGTCATCAAGAAATACTGTAATGTTGGCAAATGAACAGAGAAGCTATAATAATATATATTTATGTAAACTGTATTGATTTTGCAGCTCATAGACTGCAGACATCACTGTGGATGGGAAGCTGTGCCCAGTTGTGTGGGCAGAGCCCAGCACTGTTTGCAGCATCTGGAATAATTGTCAATGGTCAGTGACAGCCAAAGTTTGCCCCATTATCAGGAGACATGTCTGACAGCTCTTGGGCTGGACCTTGGGCCAAGCAAAGCTTTCCAACCTCACCCCTCAGGCCCATCTTGGCAGGTTTTCGTGGCATCAGCTCTCCCAACATTCCCCTGCATGACCCTGGGGGTTCTGCAAGGGAGTTTGGCACCCATGGGGCCATCACTGAGTCTGGGTGGGGGACACGAGGTGGCCAAGCACCTGGAATACATCTTGAGCTCCTTCTAGGCATTTTTAAATTCTTACATTCTGTCAGCTTTAATGAGGTTTTGGGTTTTAAAATAATAATAAATGGATTGCATGATATTACACCAGAGAGGCATAACTTTGTTCCATAATTTTTACGTCCGATAGCAATGTATTATGACAAGGAAAAAAAAAAAAGTCAGCATAATAGAAATTGTGCATTGTTTTCGTCTTAGGTTTGGAGGGCACGATTTAGTTAACTTCTGTGAACTTTACCAATGCAGAATATCAGAACCTGCACTGCTAAACTGGCCTGTTAGGACGGTGGTGGTGACCATGGGCCACGACCTATACCTGTGATTAAATAAATACTTCCCAAAGTGTGTTTTCAAAGATGGAGCCATCCACCCCCACAGTGCCTGGCAGGCACCGTGCTGAACTCAACAGCTCTGTGCTGAGCCCAGTAATTTCTGTTTTATTGAAGTGTGGCTTCTGGAAAGTAACAGGTTCAAAATGGGATGTGTCTGGAGCTGGGGAATGCACAGCTTTCAGGGCTTCTTCCTGTGGCTTATCACATTTGCCACTTAAGAAAATAAGTGTCAGAGTACTTGTTTTGTGATTTGAATGTGCTGGGTTTGGCCATTCATTCCTACCTCTCTCTCCAGCTTAAGAGCCCTTTAGAACCTGGTATTTTATCTCTGAGAAGGTACTTACACCCTCTCATCAAGGCGTCCCTCAATCTTCTCTCTAGGAAGCCCAACAGACCCTCCTGTCAGCCTCTGAGCCAGTGCAGCCCTTCATCTTCTAAACAATGCAGGAAAAGTTCTTTTTCTTCACCTCTAAGTGTTGCTTGGGCAAAAATATATATTTTAAACCTTCTTAATTAATTACTCCATCAGTACACTGTGCTACTTCACAGATACTGTTATGGGTTTGTTTCTGATACCATCCCAATAGGAATCCCATGTTCTTTACTTAGACACACAGGCAACAGATTTAAAATAATAAAAAAGGCTTTTTTCAAAGTTGGAGTGATGCTGTAGTTAACCACATTAGGGTTTAACAGGGCATGAAATAACTGTCTGCCTTGTGGCACTGCCAGATCATCTCAGTGGCTCTTGCAGCCAGAAGATAAATAGGTATCATTGTCACACTGATGGAAAAATACTTGCAAAGGGGAGAGCCAAGAGCATCAATAGCATCCAGAGATCTGAAAATAGCAGCTAATAGGCAAGGAGAAACAAAAAATTGGTCTGTGAAACTACTGACCAGCCAATTCTGAAGATGTTTGTATTAGTAGATTTAATAACTAATTACTTCCTGATTGTCATCAGTGTGGCAGGTCCTGTGTGTTTCCAAGTTTTTGGTAAGGAGGAAAATGCATTTTGAAACAAAACATTTAGGCCAGATACTTCTCGCTATTGGTATCTAATGGGACTGTATAGAAGGATTTGGTGAGCATGGACAATGCAGCTAAAGCAGACTTAGTACATAAATAAGGAATAAATAAATTTAAATAAGAATACACTAATTTAAACAAGGAATGAGAGGAATAAACTAATTAACTAAGTGGATGCTACATGATAACTGCCTGAAATTCTCAAGCTATTATCTTGGTTGGCATCACTGTGCATGAAAGTTTAGGATATTACTTAGTTAATCTAATGCACAGTCCTGTTAGGAAATGCTGGATAAACCAGAAAGGAGAAATTAATTTGGCCTTCTCCTTAACATACCTCATTGTGCAATTCTTTATGGAATCCATTAAAAACCTCCAATCTGTGATCCTTTTGAAAATTCTAATTAATTAGGATCCCTGGTGATGTGTTCCTAATCAATTCACATAATTAAAAAATTTAACTAATAAATAATAGTAAGGGGAAGGTTGCAATATCTTTGACATCATTCCGGACTGGTGCTGCTCTAAGTTTCCAGCTGTTTGCCCATGAGCTTTTCCAGGTGCCTGTGAAATGTGTGTTCACATGGATTCATAGGAATCCACCACTAAAATTGAAATGAGGTGACATTTTTATAGTGAATTTCCCTCTTGTTCTCTGTGCTGACCATGGGGCACCCGTTGGTGGGGATGCTCCTGTTCCCTTGCTGGGAGGGAGTGGTGCTGCTGGTGGCCCTGGCTTATCAGGGTGGGTCCCTCATCAGCCCTGATTTAGTCTGACACTGCTAATTTCAGATCAGGGAGATGAGAGAACAAGATGAATGAGCCAGAGCTGATATATTTGAAAGGTCTTGTTCTCTCATATATAGATGTATGTTAGCTCAGTACAATATGATATGATGATCATGAATTCCTAAAAAAAAAAAAAAAAAAAAAAAAAGTAAAACTTGATTTAAGTCTTATTAGGAGGGAAACTCCCTTGTGGAGATGGAGAATGCAGAGTATCAATTTTGTATGCAGGACTTGTATTTAATTAATATCCTAACTGTCCCTTAACACTATTACAGATTAGTCCATGAGGACAAGAATGGAAATTTTAGATTATCCAATTACTGCACAAACTCTGGGACATCACCACCAAACTTTGCAAGAGGTTCCTTTAGCATTCAGCCTGACCCTGGAGCAGGGTCCCCTCTGGGTGGGATGGGCTGCACAGCTTGGATGGGGACAGCATCCTTTCCTCCTGCAGCCTGTGCTGGCAACAAGGTGACTTGTCCTTCTAGCAAGTGACCAAATGGGCTTTTCTGTATTAATGTAAAATAACCTATCATGGAATATTCAAATACAAAATGTTTTTATATCTCTTCTCTGCTATTGTCGGTGAAATTCAATTGTAAGTTCTTACTGAGGGTGAAATGTTGGGTGGTGGCACGCTCTGGCAGGATTAGTCTGGAGAACTATTCCTAGGACAGCCTGATCCAATTCGCTTTAATTTACACGGGCTGTGCTTGCCCTCTGAGGTGAGCTGTGTAGTTTGCAAACTAATTAGGATTACATTGTTCAGCCAGGCTGCTTAATGCATTCCAGAGAAGTACTGCAGAACGGCTCTGGAGGAAAATAGGGGTTTAATGTGGAAGGTTTCTGGAAATATGACACACGTGTGTGCGTGCATTACCACAAACAAATGTGGCCACGAAAGCAAAGGAGAAAAACTGCCCAAGAAGGAGGAGCAGTTTGTCTACAAACCTTTTCTTTATCATCACTGCTAATGATATTTTCCTTACATCTCTCCTAATATTTGACTTTTTCCATTTCTAACCAGCCTCTCCCCTGGTCTTCCATAACTTTGGTGCAGCCTCAGAGTCCAAACAGCATCTCCTCATCCGTGCTGTGCCTGTCTGTGCCTTGACAGCAAGGGGCAGATTCTCCTGCAGAAATGTGGAATGTGTTGTCACCTCTTGACCCATGGTTAGGTTTAATCCTATTCCCTGTTTGAGGTGGTGTTTCTGTCATCCAGAATATAGGGTTGAGATGGCATCTGAATGATTCATGTGTCTGGGGCAGTCCTGGGGAAATCAGAGTGCTGGTTCACTCTTTCTGAAGGGGAATATGGATTATCATTAAATCTGGAATGGGTCTCCTGAGAGTCTCTTCTGAAGGGAACATACATATCAATAATTTGTTTTCTATATCAGGATCTTAATGTATTCACTTGCAGTAACATAAATTCACAGTAAATGGAAGTGGGTTTTGGCATCTTCTCCTAACACCCTACATGTGTTGTGGAGCTTTGTTCTTCAACAGGCCTGTAATGTACCTAATCCCTTAATTGTTGTAGCTTATTTTACGGTGTATGACTTCAGCAATAAAAGCCTTCTTAATATCTGTGTGTCTGAGAAAGAAGATTCAGCTGAAATCAGGGTTTGTGTGTGATGTTGGAGGAGATGCTTTGCCCAGATCTGAAAGGGCTGCCTAAAGCCTGAAGGACTTTCTTGATTTAGCAGGAGGAAAATGGGTGCAAGTGTGGGTTGCTTCCCCTGCCAAGCTTTTCTGTCCTCAGATGTTGGTCTGGATGCCTCCTGGTTGGGATTGTCTGTCCCCTGTCTCCTTCCTTAGCGTGTGCCATGGAAAGGGGCCTTGCTGTAACAGGTAAGAGAATAGTTGTGGGACAATTATGAAATCTTGAGACTACACAATACAGCTTTTGTGCTGTACTTTCTTCATTCTCTGAGCCTGGCAGCATCAGTCTAGGATAGCTAAAACCACAAACCAGACAAAAGTGTTTCCCTCTGGATCATTGCAGGAGGCTGCCAGATGCAGACACTTGGGAACTGCCAAGCCTTACCCCAAAAGGGGTGAAATTGAATTCACAAAGAAACAGTTTGTTTCTTACCCCTGCTTTTGTGAACACTCTTTCCAGTGATATGTTAGGAATGGGTTGAATTGCCAGGGGATTGCTTTGGGGTAGGGAGAGCAAATGTTACCTTCACCGTAACTGATGTAATGCCAGGAGACTGCTTCTACACTTGGTTAGTTCACATGTTGTTTTGGACATGAACCAGAATGGAAAGAGATTTTGGTTTTGAATGATTAAGGGAGAAAAGGTAGAATAAAAGAATTAAGTTTATTTCCTGGGCTTTCTCCACTTTTCCCTCCCCCATGTGTTCCGTGGGGTAAGGGATCTTTGCCTTCCTAATCTGCCTTTACAAAAGACAACTTATAAAACAGAGCAGATTGAACTTTCTATTTTGAAAACAGTTTGCTTCATGGCAGCAGCCGAGGTTTTTGCACAAACGTTATGAAGCAGAGAGAAGAGCGAGAGCTTTGGGGCTTGCAGCTCAGCATGAGTCTGTCTGTGTGGAATTTCAGTAAGCAATGGGGTAAGCTTGAACATTTGCAAACCTTGGAGCAGCAAAAGGCTCCTGGGGGTCAGGACCACTTCTGGGTTATGGGAAGTTGGCTCAAAGGCAAGTTCTGCCCAAGTCAAGGGCAACTGTCCCTTCAGTGCAAAGCAACAGGTCTGCAGCAGTGGTTCAGGTAATTGCTTTGTAATTGACTGCATCATGGTTTTTTTCCTCCTGTTTAATAAATAGCGTGAATAAAGCTGAGCCACAGGTGGTAGGTTTGTAATTCAAATCCCATTCACTAAAGTCAAGCATTTTTCATTTAGCATATAAAGGCAGTTTCAATGTAAATTATTCCAAAAGGATCTCTGTGGACTAATGACATTAGCGTCTCGATAGATTGAAATTGTTTGAGTAATTGATGTTGCAATTGCACCACATGCTGGGGGAGGGCAGAGAGGAGGAACTGGGGCCCCTGAGTTTGTGCACTTTTCTGTTGGGGAGGACACAGAAGCCTCAATATGCTGGACAGGTCTAAAGGAATGGGATGACAAACTTTGAGCCTCGAGGTGGAGGTTACTCCAGTTTTTCCATCTTCCTCTTGATTTGCCTGAAAAGCAGTGGTAGACATCCTGCTCCTTTCTGAAGCCCCCCAAAATAAAACAAAAGACAGAACAAAAAAATGTAATACACTTCTGTATTATTTAGCCATCCTTATTAAATAAAACATTAGAATAAGTGTGCAGACACAAGCCAAGCTAACAGGCACCCCTGTACCCTCCTATGAAACATGAGGTTTGTGTCACTTCAAAGGCTGTACAGCACAAATACACATTGACATTTATATTGACTATTTCAGTTTAGAGAAATTCAAAATTAAATATATTTTCTGCCAGCTCTGTGGGAAAATCCATTTACGAAAACAAAATACAATAGGAGATCTAAAGATTGGTGGCCAGAAATGAAATATTTTGAGAATAAAATATATGGAGATTGGATTGCTGGATCTGCAGTCTCAGTTGTAAGGTGCTGGGGACTGGAGATGGGAGCGGAGGTTTATTGGTCTGAGCTTTGTCCCAGTGTTTGCAATTCAGATGAGGCAGTTTACAGCAAAAAAACCCCAAACCAAACAAAACCAATAAATACCTTTTGCACCAGAGACAGTGGTTTGTATTTATTTCTTTAAACACGTAGTTGCCTTTCTGTGCCGACATAAAGATCAACTCCCATGCTGAAGCCCTGGACAGCCCCTGAGCGCTTTCCGTGGGGTGCAGAGAGGCAGAATTGCTGCCATTCCTCACAAGATTAAGAGGTTTCCTTTTTCTATAGGGATCCCTGTGATTGCATGGAGGATCCAGATGCTGAAGCAGCATGTGCCTTGTAATCTTGTAATTGCATTGTGGGCTGTGACGGAGATAAGGGCTTCCACTGGAAACGAGGAGCATCAGTGTCTCTGTGTTATGAGCCTGGGTTTTAATGTGTTTATATTTATTTATTTACTTGATGGTGTGTTGGAAAGGAAAGCAAATCTCATTTGCTGTATTGCTGCTAATTTTGTATGCATCAGAGATGCATTAAACATTTTAATTTCCTGAGTTCCTCTTGGAAAGACAGATATTGCTTACCAAAGAGTACGTAGGGAGGGGAAGCAGCGAGAGCAGAGTCGTGTTGAGGGTTTGGAGGTGCTGGAGCTCCTGAGCCAAGTCTGATATTGTCCCCATAAGAAAGTACAATTCCTTACAGCTGGTTTTTGGAGTGTGACCCTGTCCAGCAGGTGTGCACATTTTAATGGCCACTGCTTTGTGGGGTGTTATTTGCTTGCCCTTTGTATAGGCAAGAGGTAAGGATTAATTAGCCAGTGCTGCCCATGCCCCTTTCACACATTGGCAGCTATGGGCTCTGGGCAATGTGTATCCCTGCTCTTAATGCCAGAGTTACTTGAACAAAGCCTGGGGAACCAAACCCCTCTGGGATCTGTGTGGATCCTGCAACTGTGGAGTGATGCTGTGTGTCTGTGGGCAGCAGGCAGTGAGCTATGGCAGGGGTTTATAGATAGTCTCACTTCGGGTGCCAAGAGTTTGTAAAATAAAAACACTCCTCAACATCTACTGGAAAACAACCTTGTTAGGGAAAAAAAAAAAAAAAGAGAGAAAGACAAAAAGCAGGCAAGCATCTTAGACAAAAGGGCACTAATGAGATGTTGGCCTCTGCTAAGGTGGTTGAGATAATGGCTACTGATGAGATGGAGCTGACAGGAACAAGATCGTGGGTGTTTTCTATTCACTGAGCGTGCCAGGTGTGAAACCGTGGGGCAGACAGCCATTGCACAAACCAAACGTTGTATTTCTTAGAATAAATTAACTGATGTTCTCACGGGGACTCGGGTGAAGCCTGGTTGTTTAGTACTTCCCAGGAGACGGGCAACAGCCTGTGGGATAAGCCTGTAGCTGAAGCTGAGAGAAGCTGGTTACCCAAACCTCAGGAAATTATTTTGAATGAGGAGTGACCCGTTCCTGTGCCTGCTGTAGGGCAAATTACAATACAAATACTGTCAGGGGATGGGGCTGTATTGTGTCAGTGCTACAGTAAGCAAGCACACGTGACCCTATTGGCAATTAAAGTAATGTAGCAAATGTAAACCGTTGTATTTCAGAGGGAAAAACTCTTTTTCTACCCCCTGCTTGTCTCAACAATGTCATGGATGCTGGGTTACGTTTAGCAGTCGCCTCGTCTTTGCGAAATATCTTCTCATTATAATCTTATGCTAATGCATTCGGCCATTCCGGGGTTCCCATATTTCTGCTGCCATCGCGTGGCTGATGGGGATTATTGTCCCGGGGGCTCAGCCAGATGGGGGGGTGCTCCAGGGCACCCTCTGCCTTCAGCTTCCCCCATCCTGCTGCCAGCTTTACCCCCTGGTAAAGAATAGGATGCAGCAAGACGCAATCAAATTTTGTGTGTCCCTTGAGACGTTCCTCCCTGGTGGGCTTGGAGCTCTTTGGCAGCCCCCGGTCAGAGTGGGGACATTGCTCACCCCTGGTCACAGATGTGTGGGCATCACCCACTTGGTGCCAGGCAGGGCATCCCCTGCCCTTCTTGGGGCTCCCACTGCTCCCAGGCTGCCCCCAGCAATGGGCAGTGCTGAAATGGGGGCTTTTGAAATGATCTACAAAGAATTAAGTCCCCACAACCTCTTCGGAACACGAAAGTTCTGCAGATTAGAACCAAGGAAGGATTGAAATTCATCTGTAATTGCAAAGCTATGCTCGGCTTACAATTTTGGTGAGTAAAATAAGCTTGAACTTTTATGAGGTACCTGGGCTTCATGAAGTTAAAGATTCAGATCTTCAAATCAATCAATAAATGAAGTTAAGTTTTGCATCTCCAGGACAGTTTTTCCATGCCTGCTTGTGGCTGCTTCTTGTCACTTACCACAACAAATATGTTGTATTTTTCCATTAAAAGGCCCCATGCTACTGAGGATTGCAGCATCTTAGAACGCTATAAATATGTTTTGAAGATTGTCTTCTGTCTGACCTAAGTATATTCTTTAATACTGTGTGGGTGGTTCTGTTGGTGGTTACACTTTGCCTGCAGTTTCTGTGTGCCTGTTGCCATAAAGAATTTTTCAATAAAGCAAGAATGAGGAAATACCTCTATGCACAAGCACTGGAAGTTGGTCATACAGATGCTGTTGGTTTTGCTGCACTTGGTCAATACTCCTTCTGCTTTTACTTTTGAGTGTGTATGATGTAAGCCACATCTTTTCCCCTTCTGTGTCCTCAGGTCAGCCTCACTGCTGTCCCTGGGGACAGGTTTCCATTCAGTATTTAGACTCTTACCTGCCATGGTCAGAACAATTTAATTTAGGTTTTCCCTGCTTAAGGAAAGCACATATCTGAGCTGAAAAGAATTAAGCACCTCCTTTCTTGCCTCCCATGTCCTTCCCTTCATGCCCATCCTCTCACAGTGGTGGCTCTTCCCAACACTTGGACTTAATTTTGAATGAGAGGTTTCATTTTTTCAGCTTTTTGCAGCCTATACCTATCTCTGATGGCAGAGCTGCGGGCTCTTTGGAAGAAAAATGGGCTGTTTAAACACAGCAAAACTTTTACAAACTGGTTGCAGTTGAGGAAATGGCATTTACCTCCACTGTGACACCAGGTGAGGGGCAATGCTTCTGCTGAGCTGCTCAGGGCTCTGCACCAAGGTTTATTAACTTGACACATCTGAGAAACACCCATCTGAAAACAGTAAAGTTTCTTTTCTTGTTTTCATATGAAGAGACATGTTTAGACTTCAGGGTGTTTTTAATCTCCCTGTGTTGGTATAATGAAAGATACATTTGTAATTACAAAAACACGATCAATTTGTGTGTGTGAAGATCATCAACTTTCTTGGAAATGCTTTCTCAGGTTCCTGTCCCAGACTCCAAGCCCTGTGGTCCAGAACCACCATCCTGTCCTGTCCCTCTCCTTGGGCTGGGCAGAGCAAAGTCCCAGACCCCCGAGGCTTTTCAGTGTCCCCTTAAGTCACACTTCTGAATTGACTTGTTTTGAACTGCAGTAATTGTATAAAATTCGTGGAAGGGTTTCAATTACAAGCCCAAAATCTGAAGGTTTATTAATGACTGGAGGGCACTGGAATTCAATACTTGAGCATCAGCTTTTCAATTCACAGCATTTAAAAAGCCAGTGACCAGAGATGATTTTAGATATAGCAACTTTCTTTGAATACCCTGCATAGCCTTCAAAGTAAATATTAATCCCATTATGCTATAAATTGTTATTTATCATGCCAGAAAGCCATACAGTTATTTTACTAGAATATAGCCAGGAAATTGTATATCCTAGATGAGATGCAGAACACACTGAATTCCAGCAGCAATTACCCAACATACTGCATGCACATTGGTATTAAACACACTTAAATGTGAGTTGCAGCTGAAGCTTGTGCAGGAAACTCTGGTTTGCTGTTACCCAGCCCGGGTGGCAGAGCACACTCACACCACAGTGCCAGGGCTGGAGAGCAAGGTGCACAGAGCAGTAACTCAGTGATACTGCTGCTTGTGTGTTATGCGTTTGACTTCTTTAATTACTCAAATTACTTATTAGAAGTGCCTCATGTTTGCCTGGCTCTGAGGTATTGCAAGACATCTAGGTTTTAATTATGTTTTGTTTTTTTTTTTTTTTAAAGTGTAGTGCATTTAGACTGTACACAGTGATTATTTAAAAAGCTGGGTTTTCACTCATTCTAAATGAGGTGGGGGGTGCTCCTGCCAGAGGTGTGGGCTGCTGGTGAGGACTTTATCCTTCTTCAGAAAGCATGCTCGGGGTTAACCTGGCAGTGCCAGGAGCTTCCACATGCTGTGCTTTGATCCGTGGATCGATTCCTTCCCAGCGGTGCAGCAGGAGGGATGCTCCCAGCTCTGCAGCATCCTGGGTAGAGGACATACCCACAGTGTGATGATAGTCCAGGATGCTGCTGCACAGCATTACAGATTTCAGTCGGTTCCTGAGGGCTGTCACTGATTGCAGCCCTCGGTGTGGACTGACCTTCAGCGTAGATTAGATCTGCCATTTTATAGCAGAAAACAATATCAGGGAAACATTAAGGTTCATCAGCAGTTGGATGCGCTTGTGCTAGCAGAACAGTGAAGGCTATCTGCCAAAAATTATTGACTTGTTGTTGACTTTTATCTGCAAAAATAACTCTTTTTATAGATAACCTATGAGAGCTATGCAGTGGCTGGTGTTAGGGGAAAACTCCGACTGAGTGTTGAATAAAATAATTAGGTTTAAAATTTAAGTTTAATTTCTTTTTCTTTAATAACTAATTAATATCAGCCACCTATGTCACAAAGTGATGCCCTAAGCAGAAGAATGCTAAGTTAATCATATCATATTTGTAAATATTTTATATACGTGTGTGAAAAATGGGAAGAGAACGAGGCTCATGTAATCAGAAATGTCTGTAAGATCAACTAGATGGTCTTCAATACCAGAAAGATTAAAACCATGAGACTTACTGGAGGACTGTTCAGCTATCAAAGGATCTTCTCAGCTTGCAACCATCCTGTATTTGAAATGTAAAAACACCTTTGAAACTGCTCAGTTCTTCATTAAACAAACAAAATCTGAAGTGGGTTTGCGATAGTTCATTATTTTAGTGTTAGATTGTCAAAATCAAAGAAAAAGGCCTGATGATTGTTGAAAGTCGAGTTTAGGAGGAAAAAACCTAAGTAGGAGTTTGTTAGCTGTTGTGTTTCTGATATCCTGTAGCTAGAAGGTTATGTTCCTTAAAATCCTGATTGCAAGGTCAAGAGGAACAACTGTGATCATCTGACCTGTGTAGCACAGATCAGAAAATTCCACCTACCACTGCCTAACTTCAGTCCGTGACTTCTCATTGAGTCTTTATCTTTCAAAAAGATGTTGGTCATGATTTAAAGGTGGGCAAAGACAGAGAACCTGCTATATGCTTAGGAATGATGCTCCAAGGGGCATTAGGTGGCAGGAGGTTTGGCAGACCACATGTACTCATTTGGGAGTCTTGGGCAAACTTTGCCACTCTTCTCTGTCTCCATCTGCATGATATTCCTCATTTTTTTTCACCCCAGGACTTTTTAAGAGCTTCTTACCCTGTGCATAGCACATACTGCCCAGGTCCTGCTACTTGTCGATCATTCATCCTTGGCTCTGGGATTCCTGGCTTCCTCAACAAGTTTTTCCCCCTTGTTCCCTGTCTGTCTGCTTCACTCCCAGGCTTCATGGGTCTTCAGCTGTGTTGCAAGCTGTGTCGTTCAAAGCAGCACATTGTCTCAAACCAAAGCAAAGTTCTCTTCTTGTTCAGAAAACTTCATTTTTCTTTCTTCCATTCTTCTTTTGAAGTTTGATTTTTAGGTTGCAGGAAATAGTTTTATTTAAAATTTGTGGGATTTTTTTTTTTTCCTACTGAAAGCTCAGGCAAGTCTCCACTTTGTAGCTGCTGCTGCTGTGCAGCCAGAGCCCATGGTGCTGTGCGTGGGAGAAAGGTGTGAATTTGGCCTGTGTAGTCTGGAGGGGTAACCCAGCTGCTGGCAAGATTACAAAACCTACCAAATAAAGCTTAATTATAGCAGATGATAAACACGTCATGGTGGAATATTTGCAAGGTGGGACAGCATGGGCTTAGGGAAAGATTGGAAGCTGCTGCCAAAGGTCGGGCTGGTGGGTTTGCATGGGGAAGGTGTCTGTGTATGTGAGAGACATGTCCATGTATGTATGAGACAGGCACCTTGTCCCTCTGCAGCACTGGCAGAGGGCTGGGGTAGGGCTGTGTCCCACCGACCCCCTACAAGGCAGGAAGGGACAGGGTCTGGGGGTTGAGGCAATTCCCAGTCTGGTGACGAGGATTTGCTGGCCAGGCTGTGCCTGCATGCCCACAGGGTTGGTACAAACAAACCCAGATGCCCTGGACATGGGGACAAGGCCAGAGGGACAGTCGGGGGGTCAGAGGCTGCTGACACATTGCCTTTGTCAGGAGTGCCCACCCGAGGCGGTGTGGCTGGGAGGTGATCCAAGGCCGTGGCCTCCCCGGTCCCCCCGGCCAGAGGCACAAGCAGACCCGGGCAGGCGGCTCAGAACGGGACCAGAATCTTAATGTGGTTTATGAAGCGTGTCTGGCACTGGCGTATGACAGGGATCTGTTCCCTGCTCTCCACTCTGACATGTTACTTTTTACGTATTATTTCTGATCTGAGCAGTCCTGTCTCTTCTCTTGCATGAGTCGGTTTAAAACAACATTTTTGTTGCTCTCTGCAGAAGACTACTGACATTTTCCCATTCCCTGCAGCTGCTGATGCCAGGAGGCTTCCCACACACTCCGATAACCTCCTTGTCCTTCCAGTGGCTTCCCTCGAACCTCTGGCACCCACTCAACACTGTCTTTGCCTGCCATCCCCCATCTGCCACCTTCTCTTTGGATCCCACTAGTGGCATCTTGAGTCTCTTCTGCATCTGTTTCAAGTCCCTCTTCTTCACCTTTAATATTCTTAGTTTTGCTGGGTTGATGTGTTCTTGTCCTGATTTCCCACTTGGTTCTGTAATTCCCTTCACTCCTTCTGATTCTGTCCCTGTGTCCATCATCTCTAAGCTCTGTCCACCTCAGGTTGTATCTAGTGTCTCATCTTCCTCTGCCCTTGCTTGCCTTCCCTGCACTACACTGCCTGTTCTTTGGGGCATGCAACGTGCCTTCATCTTGGCAGTGTTGCATACATCTGCAGGGCCGTATAAATGATTAACTGTGCTGATGATAAAATGTAGGGCATGATGTATTTTGGATAGGAACTACATCGCCATTGAGGATACATTTTGCTTTGAGTGATGTAAATGTCTTTCACCAATGAAAAGGAGCATCTAGAACCTTCACCAAAGTCCTATTTTTGTTGCATGATGCTCAGGGTAACATGCAAGACCTTGAAATGCTTCATCTGTACAGACAAGGGGTTGTTGTTGTTGTACATAAACAGAAGTAGCTCCAGCTCTGGATTTCTGTTTTTCACACCCTGAGACCCTTGAGGAATGTGTTCAAGAAATGTGTCTCAGGAGCATACAGACCTCATCTTTACTTTTTGGGGTAGTAATTCAAACTATAACCACCATTTTTATGATGGAGGAATTTATTAGTAGTTTGCTCTGGAAGTTTCCAGATGTACTTTTCCATACCAGGCTGCAGCTTTCCAAGCTTGCCAAGAGAGAGCAGGGAAAGGCATGGCTGGGAAGTAGAGAGAGGCAGCAGGTGAGCTCAGCTGTTGGCCATTCCCTGGGTAGTTTGGGAAAAAAAAGGAAGCAGTCCTTGGACAACCTGGTGGGAAGCTGGAGGCTGAGGTGTAACCAAACATGGGGTGGTGAAAGGAGGCAGAGCTTCTCCTGCACACTTGGCACATCCAGAAAGGTTCTGCTTCTTGGATTTGAAGGTTTCCCAGGTCTGGAAGATCTGGGAAATCAAAGCAGGACTGCTTAGCTGTCTCCCTGGACCTTCCTTGCGTAATTAATCAAAAGTTACAGCCTGTCAATTAGGCTAAGCAGGGAACAATGTGTTTCTGTCATTTCAGCAGCTTCAGTTGAACTGTGTTCCCACAGGTCAGGCTGGTAAGTCTACTCTGGTTTTGGTTCCTTTTTCTAGCTTCTGTCCAGTGGCTGGCAAATGAGAGAATCCAGTAAAATGGACAGAAATCACACACACTGTGGGTAGGCAGGAGTGACCTCTGCTTGTAGAGCTGGTGAAGTTCTCAGGGAAATGCTGGAGAATGCCTTAAAGGAAGTTACAGATGTCTGAATGGTTAAGGTTAAGCTTAAAAAGGTCAAGATTAAAATTTTGAAGTCCCTCTAACATCATTCCCAAATTTTGGGGTAGGACAACTGTCCCTCCTGCTCGGAGTCCCACTGCAGGAGGTTTCCAGGCACTGTGGGTGAGGTATGGTCATTTTTTGAGCCTGATGTAATCAAATCATCCTGAAAAACACAAAGGAATTAGAGAGAGGAATCATAACCACCACCATCTCCCCTCACTCTGGTTCCCTGATAAAGTGTTTTCCACCAGGATCCTGGAGGAACATCCTTATTTCATGAATTACTTCAGGGAGAGGAACAATCCCCACCAGGAAACCATCGGGGAGGGTGGATTTTATTATATTTTGCCAGTAAACAAAAACTGGTACATTTAATACTTGCCTAAGTCCTGTGGGATCTCTCTGACTAATGTGAAGTGACAGTTGTCACAATATTCCGTATAAATACTCATCTATTTGCAGGTGTCTGTTCTATTTTTAATGTGATCCCACCTTCCTTGCTGTGAGGGAGAAGGGGATGATAAATGGACTCTGCACCTATGTCTATCATTTATGTTGTTTTGTCATTCATAAGAATTCAAGGATTTTAATACACTTGCTGGCTTGCCATGGTAATTGTTATTCATGTAATTTAGCTGCAGAGTGCAGATTGCTGGGGTGATGTCGAAGTGATTGCTCAGTAGCTCTGCATGGGGACTCGAGCAGTGCTCCAAGCAGGGCCATCACCTCAGCTCGGACAGAAGTGCAGCAGGTTGGGCATGGCAAGAGGGAAACATGAAGTGGGGAGAAATAGAAATGTAAAAAAATCAGGATTTGTAGCATCTGATTCAAGTGCTTACGGTTCAAGGACCACTTTACGGCGTATTTTGATAAATTTACAGGATGTTTCTTTAGCTTTAGTTTTACCTTTTTAATCCAGAATTAAGCAAATGTTCTTTTGTGGCTGGTATTTTTCCTTGTGGATAACTCAAGCCCTTAATATATTAATTTGCATATATATGTATCTATTTATATACACATATATATTTACATTGCTATAATTTACTTGCATGCATCAGTGAATATTCATGAGGGATGTTTTGAATTTTAATTCATCAGCATCTTGCTCAATGCAGACTGTAATGTATTTCTGACCTCAGAGACAGGAAAATTCCCCACAATAATGGACACAGACACTTGCTCCCCTCCTTGGGAAGGCCTTCATTGAGTCTGTATGAAGGGAAGCATCCCAAGCTGGTGGCCCTCACCCCAGCCCAGCAGCTTCTGGGTTGTGTTTGTACCCATCAGTTCTACATTCTGCTCCTTGTGGCAGTTCCTCCTTTCAGGACCCTGAGTATGAGGAGCCCCAGATCCTTGCCCCTGGTCCTACACTGGTGTCACTGTGCTGTTGACCTCTGGTGGAACGTGCCAGCTGATGTATTGATGTACCGTGCCACAGACAGCCTTGCCTTTTGACTATGGAATAAAGCATTTTTGTAGCCTGTTCAAAATCTTCTGGCTGTGTTTACATTTTAATAGGCACTGCTGTAGGATAGAGCATATTTTTATTGCTTACATTTATCAGTTAGAGGAAAAACTGAGTGCATGGTTGCAGCTTTGCAGAGAATGCGCTCTTCTTGAGTAATCAGGGTGTGAAAATATTTAGGGGAAAATACCATAGAATTTTTAACTTGTCAGATAACCATGCTGTGCCTGCATTTGATTGCTGATGCAGATAATTGGAAAGAAATTCTACTTAAAATAAAATTTTCAGCAGTGTCAGCATGGAATAAAATGAGCAGGATGCAGAAAGTCTTTGCACCTCTTTGTTTCATGCCGAAAGGGAGACCTCTGATACCTTTATTTTAAAAGTAAAATTAAGCAAAGCACGCGAGGTCTGGAATGGAATGAACCCAGCAGGTCATGAAACAAACTGCAGAGAAGGCAGTGGCTAGTGGTGATTCTGTCACTGGGTGTCTGCAGCACTGGTGAGGGGCAGCTCCCTAACCAGAACATGGGAAAGTGTGGTTTACTCAGATTTTCCAGTCTGCCAGCAGTTTGGGCCGATGGATCTGCTCACTAAAGCTAATCCAGATCTGCTCAGGACAAACAGCTTTGTCTGCAGAGGCCCTGCTCGGAAACATTTTGGTGCTGATTTGATGGGATGCAGGGGGTGATGGATGGGCAGCATCCTGTAAGCTGCATAAGCTGCATGTTGCTTCACAAAATTGATCAGGTGCTTTTTAAACCAAATTTTTGGGGTTGAGTATCAAATTGTTATTCAGACCCTGTTTTCTATTGGAAGAACTAAATGGTGAAGGAATCTAATGCTCCTGAATCAATTTCTTTTAAAGCCAATTGGCTTTGTGTTTTGCTTAGCATGACAATTTGCAGGCAACAAACACATTTTGGCACATTTACCAAAGAAAAAGTGTGGATTATATAATAGTCAAAATAGAAACCAGTTTACAGTACATGGCAATCTGCAGCTCTTTCTGCAGGCAGTGCCAGGCAGCCTTCAGCTCATGCTCCTGGGGATCATCCACTCGTTGCACCTTTGCTGTGTCCTGGGCCAGTCTTTGGCATGTTGTGCTGTGCCATGTCCTGAGCTATAGTGTGTACTTTGCTCTGGGAAATACATGAATTAAGGCATCAGGAAAAAAATATTGCCTTTTTTTCCATAAGAAAAAAGAATTTAGATTGGAGGAGAATTTACTGGTAGAGAAATAAAAATATAACTTAATGGGGCTTTAAGATAGCAGTATGTTTTGAACTTCAAGGTCAACTCAGCTAAAATGACCTTGAAATAAAACCATTCCCTTCCTGCAGATGCAGTGGTATTTTTGAGGCTGTAGAGCATTAAAGAGAATGAATTTCCCCCCCTCCTTTTTTTTTTTTTCCCAATTTTTCTTTTATCTTTTTCTTTTGTGTATGTGTTCAAAGACAAGTCTATGACTTTAACCAGGTTTCCATGTCGTGATGGCCATAGGTTCCTTGCTACTACACACCAGCAATGCTGACCCAGGCTGGTTGGTATCAGCACAGCACAGGGTGGGCTCAGAATGACTGCACAATTGTTCTCCCTCCCCAGGAGCATCCTCTGCAGGCCTGATCTGCAGGCAGGGTTTGGTTGGCATCCAGCGGCTTCTCCGCAGAGTGCTCCATCACCACTGTCTCCCTCTGGGCATCCTGCCCTCTCCCAGGAGTAAACAAGGCTCCAAAAGGAAACAATGTGGTGACTCCTCCAGCAATAGGAAGTTAAAGCACAGTAATAATAATAGCAGTTGCTTATGAACAGATCACTGGATGAAATAGGGTGTTTGATTATTGAGGTCAAGAGGTCTCTGTCAACTGCTAAGAAGCACAGCATCCCAGGGATTGCTTCTTGCTTTTTGCTTTAACTTTCAGTGTCACTTTTTTTTTTTTTTCCTTTTTCTGCATTTCTGAGTGCTTTTCATGTGCTCAGACTGCTTCACAACCTTTTGAATGGTATTTTCCCACCTTGGTAGGGGTAATCCATCAAATTCCAGCGTGCTGCATTACTAAGGTTACGTGGCAGCCCTTTGAGCCTGGTGGTGCTGGCCTTGCTGCTGAAAATGCATCACATGGCAGGAGCCCTGTGGATCTTTTTCTTCTGACCCCTCTCACCACTAAAATATTGTCCTGTGGATATCAAATGAAAAGGGCACAACCTTATTTCCTCAAAGATCAGCTGATCTAGCCCAGAGGCATAATAAAATTCCAAACTTTGCTTTTAGGAATCATCTTTTATAAGTAGTATTTTTCAGAGTTAAGTGGTAGGTACACAGCTGAGAAATAAAATACCAAGGCTCAGTGCCTTGGAGCTGAGTAGGTTTTTATGTTGTAGTCATGCCTTGGTTTCATTAGGAGAGTTACATGATGTAAAGATGGTGCCTTTTTCTGCAGAAGGTGCTTCAGTATTGGCTGAGCCCCATCTTGCTGCTGGTCCTCTCTTAACAGAGACCAGTCTGTGAGCATCCTGGTCCACAAGCATCCTGGTCCATGCTGGCCATGTGAACTTATCCAGCATGGCCATGGAAGACAGGGCTACTGGGTGAGAGCCCAAGTCTTACCACCATGGTCTCTGCTCTGGCCATTACTGGATAAACAGAGAAAGCCATATTTCAGTCTGCAGCAGAAAGGCCACTGCTGTTTTTCATGCACAAAATGAGTTGTCTGTTGCCAAAACAGACTCCTTCCGTCTGCCTGAAGGTCATGTACCATCAGCAGCTGCCTTTATGGGGAGGTTTTTACAGCCACGTGGTGTCAGATAACAAATCCAGAGTGCCATGTGAATGTGGCCATTAGGATTCCATACTTTTGTCTGTTAATGGCACCACAGAATAGTGATAATTATATGAAGCATCATTTAACATCATTGCTAGTGTGCTGTACGTTTATTTATACACATTTCCTTCACAATCAGCAAAACCCATACTCTAAAAAGCACCCAATAAGTAGAATATCCCATGGCTATTACTCCATTACTAAGGCTGCAAGTATTTTAACTCAGCTTTTTGTACCATATGCCTTTTTCTGAATTATCCAAAGGAGTTGTCCTTTCCTTTTATTTCTTGGTTCACCCTTGGGATATTAGAGGACCAGTCCCAAAGATATAATGCCCACCACTGCTCACTCTGTCTCAGGATTTCATTAAAAGTTCATTAAACCTAAACCTTTTGTAGACATAAATTTAAAATGCTGACATATGCTGGAGTTCAGAAAATGTGTGGAGAATAGAATTTTTTTTTCAATTTCTTGTCAAGTCATCTTGCTTTATTGCTTTAAAACAACTTGGATAGCCAAACCAGGCTCCTGTCTATGGGGTCACTTGGTTCAGAAAATGTTCCTTGGCTTCCAGCGACGTGTTGTTGTTTTACAGATGGGTGCATCGCAGAGGCAGCTGATTCTGTATTTTTAGAGGAATTTTGGCTGTGAAGCACCAACAGCAAAAAGTTAAATCAACGTTTTGAAGTTGTTGATGTGTGGAAGTTGGGTAAATAACTCGCTGATACTTTTTCCTTAACCTCGCAATTTCCTAGTTTGAGATTGAACTGAAAGGAAGAATTTCTGTATGTGATGGGTTCCAGGTCCAGGCAGGAGGATCATGGCACCATGCTCTGTGCTACCTAGCACTGCATTTTTCGGATAAAGCACAGAGCCTTTAGTGCTTCTTGGAGCTTTTTTAATAGTTACAAGTAAACCCTGGCATTGTGAGATAAAATACAACACTTATATGTTAGTTTGGCTTGATTGCTACTGCAAGTGTGAACATTGTGTTGTTACAGGCAAGTCATAAGGCTTAGACTAAAGGAAAAAGCAAGCTGGAGCATGCAGGTGAAAGGAGCCTTGCTACAAAGGGAGCAAAGTGATGTGTTCTGCCTTTGCGTGGCCCTGGCTCTAAAATAGCAGCAAAGTGAAAAGCAGAAAATGGAAACCACCACAAAAGCATCAGGTCTGCGTCTTACGTCTCTAAAATTAACTTCAGTTTATGCTTACTAATAACCACTTTTTAAGGAGGAAGATGAAACAGTCACAGCCTCATCCATTCCTTCCATTTCTGTGGGAAGCAGGAGGCCTTTGGTGGTTTCCCTAACATGTGGTTAAAACTCTTGATGTGTTAAATGAGATATGACCTTGAAGTAAATTTGTCTATTATCTGGAAGTTGTGGAAGCAGATATTAAAAATGGACTTCATTTTATTTTACAAGGAGTCAGGGCATGTCACGCTGCTCATAATTAGTAATAAACTTATCTTTGCCTGACTGCTTTTTATGGTGTTTTTATTTTTTATTGGTATAATCACACTTACACCAATCGTTCCTCTGAGGAAATAGTGGGCTCACTGTAAGAGAAGTGTCTTTTATGTTGTCAGGGGAATCTTCCAGATTTGCTTGTTTGTCAGTAGTTAACAATAACATTGCTATTGCTCAAGCTGATCTTTCTGATTACTCACACCTTAAGATGGAGAAAACAATGTGTTTTCTCCATTAAAGAAGAGGGACTTGTAATGCTCAAGCAGAGGGGATCTGCATCCTGCAGACTCCTGCACTGAGAGGTTTCTGCTGCTCTCATCCCTGCTGGGAGAGGAATGATGCAGTCTCTTGTGTTAAAGTGTCCCCAAAGGTAAGGAGGGTAAATAAGGAAGGTTTCCCCTGGGACTCTGGCAGATGCAACCTGGGAGTTGTAAGAGCCAGTGTAGATTGTAACAGACATGACCTTGGCTGTCTTGTTCTGTGTGAGAAAGAGGAAACTGGTGACAAAGTCTTGGTAAGTGGGCAGCCAGGCAGCCACAAAACTTTTCCATTTCCTCTCAATTTGCAAACTGTCCACATGCTTGCTAGCAGGGGCATCCTCAAAAGTGCTTTGCAAACTTTGCAAACTTTTTGCTGTACCTGCAGGAGACCTTGAACTATAAAATAGCATTTTATTATCTGCATAACACTGGACTCTTGCAGTAATGCCAATGTCAGAAAGATTGTTAATAAATAATGAACAGCAGAAGGAGCCAAGGGTTGACCTTTTGTAGAGCACCATCTGTCACCATTGCTTTGCTTGATCTTTACTTCCAGTGCTGATTTCTTTTCCCATCCCCCTTTGGGAATATTATAGGTTTCACTCTTATTAATAGCTTTTGCCTGACTTGTAAAATCTCTTGTAAAATTGAGAGGTTCCCAGCTTTCATGGGAGACAAATATTTGGGGAACTAAATCATAGATGTTTGTGGAACTGCCAATGGCTATAAACGACCCTCCTCAGACCAAATCTGTGTGGCAAAAGGAAGCTGCTTGAAAACGTCTGCGGATTCCATGAGTTAGGGAGAGTGTCTGAGAGCATCCTCAGCACACTAGATCATGGCCTGAATTTACAGCTGCTGTCTTTTTCACTGTCTATGTTGTCTGGCCATGGGAAGGTAAGATAGAAGACGAATCTAGGGAAAGTGTTGGCCAAGTATTTTAAGTAACCACTTGCTCATGTGCTGTCAAGAACTGGATCCAGGAGACATGAAGAGGTTACCTGTGGGTAAGCAAACAAATTGCAGCTCATGCTCCTGCAGAATGGGCACTGTGTGTGTCTCTTTGCATCATTACAGCAAGAGAAATGCCCCGATTTAAAAAAATTGTTCATAAATAAGTGTTTGTTAAAAGCATCGAGTTAATTCCCTCAGCTTTTGGGTGTAAGGAGCCTGTTTGGAGATACGATTTAGGTTTGCTTCCCCCTCATCTCTCTAGCAATAGTGCCATCAGTTGAAGGAAACTATAATCCAGTATGATCTATGCAAAATTTCCTTCCTTAATTCTTTGTAATTTCCAAAGCCTTGAATCATAGAAACGTGCTGCAGGGAAAAGCTATTAAATGATTTCTCCTACCTTTTGAGCCAAAGGTGGATGATGCCCTGCAGTGTGTTTTCTAACATTCTGCATAATCTAAAATGTTCCAAATGATGAAACTTCCATCACTGGGCCAGAAACTTCCATTCTAAAACATAATAAAGCATTCTGCCACCAAGGTTTCCTTTGATGTTCTGCCTGAGTTGAGGAAAAAATTCCTTGTTTCTACCCACTGAAAAATTTTCAACCCTCTCCAAAAATACTTGTCTTGATGTCTGTTGGTTTCTTTTCCATGGGCTTTCTGACAGCATCTGTCTTTCTTCAGTCCAAGCAGTGCAGTGGCACGGGGCCAAGCTCCTTGGTTGGAGGAGCTTATTGTTGGTTTCTTTTTAAATTTCTTCCTCAGTGTTGGTTATTTTGAAGGTAACTTAGATTTAGCTTAATTTAGCTTCTGTATCCTGACTCAGCTGGAAGGAGGAATGTTTATAGCATGACTCCTTACATTTTATCTGTAACTTTAAATGGAAGGATTTTCTAGTGAAATGCCTTGCTAGGTCCTATTCAGAAGTGTATTCTGCTTTGACTTGGCTACAGTCTGGATGCAAATCATTTCCCTTCCCACACGTTACCACAAGCTGATGGTTGTAATTATATTGGTAATGTTAGAGACTCTGCAGAGTTGGGTCCAACTGTGCAGGGATCCAAGAATCCTCCCTGAATGACGTTACTTCAGTATTATTCACCTTTCAGGCAACGCAGTGTGGGTGTTTCCTAAGTCAGGTGTAGAAGTGTAGAAACCCAGACTCTGGACCTTCCACACAATGCCTTTTTTACCTGTGAAATGGGACTGCAGGGTGAGCTGGGGGGGGGTCCCTGACCTTCACATCCTCTTCTCTGGCTGTGTGTCTCTGGTGTGTCATGCCATAGCAGGGTTGGTATCCCCAGGAGTTGATTTTGGACCCGGCCATGCATTATTAGCCCACCGATTTATGTAAAAAGCAACTCTATTCCTGCATTTCCCCTGCTCCTGTCCTTCCCTGGCAGTCCCTCCCTCCTCAGGAGTGCTGACACGCGTTCTCCTCGCTCTTATGGAGCCCTGTGGAGAGGTGACCTCCAGCAGGAGAGGGGGACAGCGCTGGACGCAGCCCAAGCCACGGCCATGTCCGATGGGGAAGGTGACACCGGGGCTCACGTCAGCGCTCTCACTCCTTGTCCTGGTTTGGGCCAGGATAAAGGTAATTTTCTGTCTTGTAGTCTTGCTTTCAGCTCAGTCTCTTGGAAGGAGCTGCACTTGCTGAAATGAACAGGGAGTTTTTCGGTCAGTGTCTGCTCCTGGGACTGATAACTCCATGTTTATAGTTACTGCTAGAGACTGGTGTGCAGAACCAAGGACTCTGCTCAGTTCTGAGGAACATTCTGGGCTCCGGAAAGATAAAAGGAGTGAAGAGGTCACACCTGCAACCCTCCCTTAGGGAAGAACAGACAAGATAAATGACCAAAATTGACCAACCAGAGTATCCCATCCCATACATGTCATACAAAATATTAATTTGGGGGATCACGAGGCTCAAACCCCTTCCCTCTCCTTCCCTTCCTCCTTTTCTTTCCCTGTCCCTGTTTGCTTTGGCATCCTGGGGGGATTCCATCCATTTGTCTGCCTGTGGTCCTGATCCATACCAGCCTGAGTCCGTGTGTTCTGCCTCCATCTCCCAACTGCTGCTGACCCCAGGATTCCAGCCTGGACTTTCCCAGGGCTGCCCTGCAGCCTCAGTGGTGGCGTGAGAGTTATTGGGGGAAAGGGAGGAGGAACGTGGTATCAATTTTCTTGTATATTTGTATATATTTAGTAATTTTTCCTTTTTATCATTACTGTTTCATTAAAGCCGTGTAGTTTAGTTTCCAACCCATAAGTCTCTCTCCCTTATTCTCTCTCCTTTCTTTATCAGGGAGGGAAGGGGAATTAATAGAGAGTATCTGGCATTCAGTTTAATTGCCAGGCCAGTGTTAAACCCTGACACTCCTCCAAGAGGAATCACTCCTTTAGGAGTGAGAGCCCTGCTAACAGGACAGGACCCTGGCCCTGAGCTCCCCGAGGGCAGGAGGCTGACAGCCTGGCCATGTGCCCAGCATCTCCTCTGGTTATTTCCCCCATCCCTCTGCCAGGGCTCACGTCGGGCAGCTCAGTGGTACCCCCTCATCACACCCCCTGCCCCTCAGCGTGGTGCCATGCCTCCTCCTGAAGTGGTCCAGGGGCTCATTGCTCCCAGTCGAGCGCAGCCATTGCCCTGCAGCTCTCCTGGGCGCTGAGGCTGTGGTGCCAGCCAGGGCAGGAGGCAGACCCTGAGGGGGCTGAGGAGCAGGGAAACTCCATTCTGAATGGAGATAAGGGAAAAGGAGAGAGGTCTGGCTTTTTTTGAGAGCCAGACACCCTGTTAAAATTCCTGTAAGCCCCAGTATGGCGATGCCCTTGCTGGGGAATTGTGTTTGTGCGCCCCTGCCAGGGGCTGGCTCTGCAAGGGGACAGCAAGTGACATGTCAGCTCAGACCTGGTCCTCTGCGTGTCTGACCAGCACAGGGACATCCTCTGAGCACCATGTGCCTCCCTGGCCCAGCTGAGAGCCAAGTGTCAGAGCTGCAGGGCAGGAGGCTCCAAGGGGTCGGATGCTCACAGGCACAGCTCCTCCCTTTCTGCTCACACCAACACCTTGTATTGAAGTTTCTTGCTTTCTTGAGTTTTTTGATTGTGTGTGTGTGTGTGTTTTCCCAAGCTAAGCGTAGATGGAAATGAGAGAAAATGTTAAACCTTTCCTACGTGGTCTCTGATGGACACTGACCCTTTGAATATCTAGAGTTCTGCTCATGGGACTCTCTCCTCAGAATGAGGTACTCCTCATATCTTCTTCCTGAAGTACAGAACAACTTTATTGGATTCAAAGTACATGGAAAAATAAAACTTGAAAGTCAATTGACTTAAAAGTGGAAAAAAAAAGTGGTTTGGTTATTACATTGTATGCTAAATTTTAATAGCATTTATAAAGTGTTTTGTGGGGTAGAAAGGAGAAGCAAACACATCAAAGCTCAGCTGTGTTCTGGTTTATAGTGCAGAACACTTTGCTGCTGCCATCCAAAGGCTTTAAAATGTAGTAAGGCACAGCTGAATCCAAGAGTATCAAGATATATGTAAAAAGTAAGCTTATAAAGGAGTTGAATAAAGGATTCCACTGCAGAGGAGGAAGGATTTAGGCAGAGATGATTCTAGTGGAAGCCTTCATGACTTGTTCTGCTTTGTAGGTAATTATTTACTAACATGTTTAAATACATAAAGAATAACATTTTGAAAACGTTTGGAGGCTTGGAGCATCTGTAATGTGCTATGGTTCTTCTGTTTAAAAAAACCACCATGATTGCAACAATGTACTAATGTGTATTTATAAATACATTGACAAAGTCGGTAAGAGAAGCTTGCTGTCCTTTGCTTGAAAAAGTAAACCTGAAGAATGACATATTTCAACAATTTGAAATATTGGTTGTTGTTTCTGACTTGAGCAAGCACTGCCACAGCTGATGTCTAGTTTTAATCTGTAACTTTATTTTTCATTGTTTTTCTTTTTTCAAAATACTGTGCTTTCTTGCATGGATTTATAGTCCTTTCATCTTTATATGCTAATAAATATGTTATGTGCTTCTTTCCAACCTGCTGCAGAGAATTAAGCCTGTAAGTTTTTCCCTGATGCTAGTTCAGGTGTTCTGTTACTGACTGCATTGCTTTTTAGCAATGCCACCAAAAGAAACAACAACAACCTGAAAAAGAAAAACAGAACCCAGACTTAACTGGATTTTGCTTTCACTTTTACTTATAGTGGTGTAGCCAACAGCTGGATTAGTTTTCCCATTTCTCTCAGGTGAGTTATACAAAATTTTTATTTGCAAAATGGGAGCCATGAACTTACTCAGTTAAGTAGTATTTAAAAAAAACAGTTCATGAACATCTTCAGGCTGGTCTCTGTGCAGTTCAGACCCTGCTCTGCAGCTCAGATTTTCCACTGACACTGAGTGGCAGCTGGAACATGACGCTGAATACTTTCCTTTAAAAATATATCTCTAAATGTATATTTTAAAGAATGTTGCACTGATAATGCCTGAGAGTAGGAGGAATGGTAGCAGGGCCAGATGCTGAGTTCAGCGTGGAAGGACAGGCTGACCCAGTCTCAGGCACTGCTTGCTCAGGGAAGCAGCTCTTGCTTCTGATTTCTCACGATAGTGACTGTCCCTACAGGCAGCTTTCATCTCCTGAGCTTCTCTATTTTGCTGCACTGAATCTTCCACCATTTCTGTGTAATAAAAAAAAAAAAAAAAAAGTAGAAGGTTACTGTGTGTATGTGCAGTCTAGATAATTTTTTATAAAGCTTTTCCTTAACTGTAGCAGCTTTGGTCTGTAGCAGTGTAATGAGATGGGAGCTAAGTGCCTCCATATCCATCTCTATGAACCTCTGGAAGTGGGCTGCCTTTCCAGCAAGTGTTTTACCAGCTCAGAACTATTCGAGATGCTGATCTGATGCTGGTGTAACCCATTCATCACTGTGAGCTGCAGATCAGGTCCCACATAACTGGTCCCACAGGATGGGCAAGTGTTTTCTTTGGCTGTAAATGCCGGTGACCTGCTGGGAGAGTGGTGTGGAGAAGTTACGAAGCCAGTGGTTCCAGGAGTTTCAGGTTTAAAATAGTAAGCAGTGGAACATGTTGATTGGCATCAACAAAATTAGATGCTAGAAATTAGGTACTTCAATGTGTTTGTTGCAGCATTATTTATTAAAATGTAAATTATAATTTTATAGATAAATCATGTTTTTCACGGAAACGTCTCACTGTCCTCCAGTGCATCTAATACTGGCTGTTGTCAGAAGCACGAGACTAGACTAAACAGGGATAGATCTGGTGTGATAATGTCTCTATTTCGTGTCTGGCAGTGGATAATCCCCCACAGATTAAATTCTGAACATGTTTCCATGAAAATTCATTTATCGACATACTCTGATACACACACACAGACAGTGATTTGCCTGGCAGGAGGTGCTATGGTCCCATCAGAAATACAGCAATATCTGAGGGGGAAGACAAGAGCTGCTTTTCCTTAGGTTTCTCTTGGGTCTAGCTGGGGAAGCCTGTGCAGTGTCTGAGGAGCAGTATTAATCCTCAGTTTCTGAACAAAGACACTGCCTTTAATAGACCTTGCTTTTGAAACATAACTCTTGGAGTTGTACAAATACCCCATCAATAGTGTGGCGGCTCATTGCATTGTCCCCAGTGCGTGCAATCTTCATTATTTGCACTGTTGGTAAAAGGCGGCGTTTCTAGCAGATCCGCACTACTCCATTTAGCCGAGAACAATGATTTATTCCCCCCTCACCATTGGACACCCTCTGCTTCCCCAGCTAATAAGGAACTTGGGCTGTGAAGGAGGGGATGGGGAAGGATGGCTCTGCTGCAAGGAGAGGCAGCAAACCAGAGGTTGGGAAGCAAAGCTCCCGCTCCCTGTCAGATGGTGTTAAAACACATTACACGTTGCTTAAAGCCCTAAGTTATCTCCTGGTGTAGACATTACCAGAGCAGGCGTTAACTACAAATAGTCTGGCACTCCGAGCAGGGCGGTGGAGGGAGGGTGCTGTCTCAGTACAAGTGCTTCAGGGCTGTACATCCCTTCCTCATACCTCTGGCATTGCTTCTTTCTTGCTTGATTGCTTTCTTCCTTCCTTCTAATCTTGGGGCTTAAGTGGTTGTGTCAAGTCTTCCCACAGACCATCAGCCCAGCCCCAGACTCTCTTCTGGGTGCCCTGTCCTGTGCTTGCTCCCTGCTGGTTTCCCTACACAAGGTTCTTGGAGCAGATGAGAGAGGTGTTGCATTGCTAGCAGGTGAAAGCAGGGGCGTTCCAGGGGCTTGGCTTGTTTCTTGTTGACATGTGGAAACCACATGAAATTTCCAAGACTCATCACTCTGGGCCTTGGAATAACATGCTGGAGGAGAAAGGCAGGTGCTGCCATTGGAGGATTACCAGGGGGTTGTTGGCTCCCCAAGGCAGGGCAGGATGGAGCTCAGTGCTAGGGCTGGACCGCAGGCAGAGGTGACAATTCCAGCCCTCAGGAACCCCTGAGCATCCTCTGGTGATGAGGGAAAGAGACAAATACCCAAAACCTCTGACTGCCAGGTGTTTCTGCCTTTTTGACTTCCTAGCAGTGAGCTTACACATGGGATGATTGCTGAAGTCCCTGAGTAGGGTTTGTGGTAAGGGCAGGAGGTACTTGCATCTTGTGGGGCTGGTCTGCACTTCCCACTGCAGATCAATGCCTTGTGCATGTTGGAGCAGTGCACAGAGCATCTGCATCCTGGGAAAAGGACAGGGAAGGGCATCCTTGCTGTGCTGCTGTAGACATTTCCCTTCTTTAAAAACAGTCTAACTGGGCAAACTGGTACAGCAGAGCTTTACAATTATCACTTGGGCAGAGATCTGATATCTCTGGCCAGCTGTTGCACAGAAGCCTTCACCCAGATGTGCTTTCTCCAATGTACATGACATCCTGACAGCAGTTCAGCTTCATGACTGCATGCATGTGTGGGCTGAGTCGTTTGTCCACTCCAGAGCTTTAATTCTTTCAGAATCATTTCTTTCCAGGGTGCAGCCTCCTCTCCTAAAGCTCACTATTCAATTATAATTCCCAGTTGACCATTGCTTTTGAGATCTGTCAGCTTGCCAACTTTTAATCCATTAAATGTGTGCGTTACAGATAATGTATAGCTGTGTTTTTATAATATTAGAATGCTGTTTGGTACTAACTCAAATGCTGCACAAAATGTTAAGTGCCTTATGAATATGTTGCCTTTGTCAACTAGACTTTGAACCTCCTCAAAGAATGAAATCAGGTTTCTTTGACAAAAAACTATTTTCCCACAAAACCAGGTTGGCAAGCATTAGTTGTAGTCACATCCTTTAATTCCTTATTAATTGAATATCATATCAGTTTTTCCACAGCTTTGCCTGGGACTGGTGTTAAACCAATCAGCCCAGTGTGAAAGAATGAGAGGTTCATTCTGCTTGACCTTTTTGGATATCAACTAAGACAGGAATTTTAATCACATGTAATACCCATGTTCTGTACAAGTTAGTAGCCCTGCCCATGCTACAAGTTGTAAATGTGACAGTCTGTTTACTTCCCCTCATTACATATTGCTGTATATTGCATGCAGATCTTTGATGTAGTTAATGATTAATGCCAGCCAAAATTTGGTGTTTCTGGTGACTTTATAAAAAGCAGGGAGTCATGATGTTAAGAATAGCATAATCTCTTAACATTCATGAAGATGTTCAACATGTGCACTGTTACCTCTGTGTCTGAGATTAAGGTCTGTAAAATTGTGTAGGTGGCAAAGCCAGGGCATGGCTGGAGCCAGCATCAGGGTGCTCAGTCCTTGGGCAGCAGGAGGGGAATTAAACAGATTAGTAATGAGAGAGCATTTGGGTCATACCCCATGGGAGACATACCAAATGAAGTACATCAGGTACATCAAGGCAGACCACACTGTTGTGGTTTTATCCTGGTTTCACTTGGGAAACAAAAAGACCAGTAGCTAGATTGCAGGTTTTTATTTATCCATTAATATATTAGAATATGGCATCGGGAAGCATGCAAGTTTGCTTAATCCTAGAAAAAAATGTGGTGCTTCTTTTTATTTAAACATTCTTGCCTCAAGCTGAAGAGTGTTCTTATTTGGGAGTATGTTTCCAGTTATTTGCAATGTGCTAATTACCCGGTGGCAGAACCTAAGTGGGTGTAAATTGTCATATCTCTGCTGACTTCAGTGGAACTGTGGCAATTTGCACTTCAGGAGGATCTGTCACCTAGATTCCTGCCAAATTTGAAATCCCTTTGCTCTAACTTGGCTGGGGAGCCTCAGGCTCGCAGGAATACAGAAGAAAGCGAGCATTTTGCAGGGCTTAAAATTCTGTGCCTCTTATTGATTTGTTAGTGTCTGTGTTTGTTATTCAATCCGCCACAGCAAAGTGTAATGGATGCTTGAGCCATCTCGACTGATGAGCAAAGCATCCTGCTCCAGCTCAGCCGTTGTCATGGAAACGCTGCGGGTGCTGGGCGGGCTCCCCGCACTGAAGGGGAGCACAGGGAGGCAGCAGCACCCGCAGCCTCCTGAAGCCAAAAGGAGGTGATGGGATTGTGAAAGGATCGTGCCTTTCATTGAGTGATGTCACCCTGCGTCTGGCCAGGAGCTCTGGGTGCTCAGGAGGGCAGCAGGGGGGGGTTCCCTTCCTCCCCAAGCCCCCTCGGTGCTGCAGGTACCCTTCTCAGAGCAGCCAAAATGAGAGATGGCTCAGAGGGATGGTAAAGAGCGAGCAGGGAATTCCAGGCAGAAGGGCATAAATACAGATTTGTTTGGCCATCTCACATCCTGACGTTTCCTGCTGTAATGGCTTTTTAATTGATTAATCCTAATATAAAAGATTCATGCTGTCAGCTCCCTCCACAGCTTTCTCAGTTCAGTGTCATCTCGAAAGCCAACAGAAAATGTCTTTCACATTGATAAGAGCCCTGGAGAAAATGATGGGGATGGCAGAGGGGAGTGCAGGAGGCCCCTCAGCAGCTTGGTGTGGGTTCTGATCCCCAGAGCAAAGGGTCCTGGGTGTGCTGTCTGGACCAGTGCTGCTGGTGAGCTGCTCCAGTGGTGGAGACCATCAGCCTTCCCTATGAACCCTGTGCTGCCCAGTGACCTCTGAGGGTTTTTCTTCTGGAATGTCACAGGAGGTGGTGAGCTGGTTTTTGTGTCTACCAAGCTTATAAAAATGTTTGGGGTAATGATATCATGAGCACAACAATACCCAAAAGCCTTGTGAGACACTGCCCTTGTATCTAGATGCATCAGGCAGCTGCAGATGGAATTTGTGTATTGGAAGAATAAGCAAGAGGGGAAAGCAATCCTTTTTTTCCCCTTACTCTGTTTGTTCCTCAGTTGCATCAATGTTTTTTCAACATTTTAAGAACTAATGAGGGATTTCCCTAAAAATCAGAGTGTTATATCAGTGCTTCTGAGAATATGTCCTTTTCCATTTTTTAAAATAATGGCATCAAAATTTGCACAAATTTTACAAATTTTGTAAAGCAAAGCACCTGCATCCCTTCCTTCCTGCCTCATCACCACTTTCTCTCTCCCATCTGACCTTACTGAGTGCTCTGTGTGGTCTCCCTTTGCTCTCTGCTCCCACCCCTCCATGCTCTGACCCAGCCTCTCCCCTTTGTGCTCATCTAATGTCATCTTTGCTCAGATGCTTCTCAGCCACCCTCTCCCCTCAGTGCATCCTGTCTGGCTTATCCTGCCTGTCTTGTTTGGTGTTCAGAAGCATATTTTTGCCTCCTGTTAGGCCCAGTGCCAAACACCCCTGTGCTTTCTGGCTGGATTTGCTTTGCCTGGTGCCTTTCTCTTGTCCGGTGAGGCACATCCTCGCTTCTCCTTCCTAATCTCCTCTGCAAGATGTCTGCAGAGAACCTGCAAGATCTTCATCCGATGAAGTGCTGCCATTGCCACCTGTGAGGCAGAACATGACGTTTCCATCACTCCTTCATAGGTCTTGTGAGGTCTCTTATGTGACACAACAGGGTCCTGTCCCCATCCATCGTGTCTCACATCCACAGCAATATGATAATGTTATTTATCATCGCAGCAAAGGAGACCTGGGGCTGCCTCACTTTTCTGTGTAGCTTAAATAAAGGTGTGGTGAATAATGAGTTTCTCACTCTCTGTGTGCGTTAACTCTTGCTGTAGTTAAATACTGTCAGTGTTTGTTCACAGTGTCTGATGCCAATGGTATTTATTCACATTATATGTTGCTTTGGAGGCACTGGTGTTTGGCATGGGCTCCAGCCCATCCTGCAGGTATGTGGCAGTGGCTAGTGAGGTGGACAGACCTTCTTAAGGAAGATAAATCCACAGGCTGAGGGAGGTTTTCCCAGAATCTTATTTATTGGCCATCTGCTTGTATGTCTCATCCCTTTCCAATGCAGGGGAAGTTCAAAGGATGTTAGACCCCATTTCCAGGTGAACAAGGGGTAAATACCGGGATGGAGAAGCAGAATGAGTGGCTTAAGTGGTCTGTGGCCAACACCTTCCCATTTACCATGCCTGCCTGTGCCTTGTGTGTGAATGGCTAGATGTTAAAATAAATATATGCAAGCATTTTATAAACAGCTGTAATGGACCAGGTAGCAGATTTTTGTCTGCTTTGGGCCTAATTCATTAACATTTTGCTTGTACAGGCATACTGTTATCTTTATGTGGCTTCTCTGGTTGGCCATATGGGTTTGTTGGCTGCATAGTATTTTTCAGCAAGGATGCAGCAAACTTGCCATCTGGGTGGTGTTTGCCCAACTACTTGAAATACTTCTTTTAAAATATGGATGTAAGAACTTTCTGGTATCCCCCATTTCAGCACAGGTGGTGCATAGCTTGCTTTCCTCTGTATTGAAGCACCAGGTGGTAGTGGCAGCCAGGGCTCAGAAGAGTTTGAGGTATGATCAGCCTCTCTCTATGGTACAGCCAACATTTCTGCTGTGTTATGTGCAAAGGGCTCCAGAACTGAGCAAGCTAGTTTGGAAACCAATAGAAAATATATGGCTTCTTTGCAAGAAAAAGTTGATACTCCAATAATAAGGGTGTATTTTATTGCACCATTCCTGGGTTAGTACGTTACTTTATATAAAGCTGATTTATGGACACAGAAACGACAAGAAGTGAACTGCAGGAGCTGTCGCTCTGGGGGGTGTGAGTGTACTGGAGCATCCCTCATCGTGCTGGGGGTTTGCTGTCTGGGAGCTGATGTCACTCCCTGGTGAACATCACACCCTCTCCTGGTGATGGGACACTGGCCTGCAGGGCTGGGCAGCCAGCGAGCATCACAGGTCCAGTCTGTGTCAGTCACCTTGCTTTGCTCAGGGAAAGAAGAGGGAATGCACAATACCTCATTGCTGAGCAGCATCTGGAAAATTGCCCTTAGGTCTTACACTGATGTTTGTAACCTTTGTGAAAACATTTCCCATTGCTACCTGATTTTATAATGTCAATATACTAATACCTTCCAGCAGTGTTATGCCTTACACACGGCACTGCGTTCTTCATACCCTAGAGCACTTGTGTGTTCTGAGCTGGCTTTCAAAAATAGACAGTTTTTTTTTAAAAAAAAAGGAATTCACAGGAGACTTTGCTGTTGGCAGGGAAAGACATGCAAAATCATGGTCTGGAGCAAAATGCGTGGCGGATCTTTAACTGAAGTTCACCTTTAGCATTCAGGGTTCTTCTGGCTCCCATTTGAAAGCCATTGTGGTGGATCATTATCTGCAGAGATGTGTTTTCCTTTGGGACTTTCTTCTGTGCTCCAACTCCAATGCACAGAGCCAGAAAAACCTCCCACGTGAGCCATAGCAAGTGCTAAATTCTGAGCCTGGGGGCTGGGAGGCTGAGGCATGGTGAGGTGCCTAGCACGGAGTAGCTGGTGGTCCAGAGCATGTGATGCTCCTGCCTACTCCTGCTGCCTACTCTGGAAAATACAGCTTCCCTTCTATTACTTCTTTAGATTTTATCCCATCTAAAAACCTTATTATTGTCCGATTTTTCCTCTGTGAAGTGTGGAATTAAGAAGCTGCATTTAGATTAAGGGAAGGATTGTCCAAAAATATGCCTATCCAAGAAGGGCAGCTCCTCATCAGCAGCCGTAACCTCGGTGCATGCCATGGTAATGCAATTAGCTGTACAACACCACTGCTGGTGATTGAATTCTGTGGAGTTGCACTGGAATTTAAGGAAATTAATACAAATCATGTCTAACGCTCTTAGTCAGAATACCAAATCCTAGCATCTTATGGTTTGACATGTCTATTATTTATATGCAAATTTAGTCTTTTCTGTAGAATTTCCTTGGAGATAAACATTTCATTAGAAAGTTAAGGAAGAGGACACAATATGTTAATAGAAGATAATCAACACGTAGCTCATGACTTTCGGAATATAATGATGAGAAGGATGGAGATTAGCCTTTATATAGTTCTTATTCTTTGAGATGCATTCTCCTTTCCCTCTGCCTCATACATGTTCTGCTGCCAGGCTGTGTTAAACCACATTTTGTTAAATTATGAGTATTAAGTAATACTTTACATGCTGGAAGATCTTTGCAGCTCAAAGGGATGGATCGTCTGCAGTGGGTGCTCATTGCTATTGTGGTGATTTCTAAGAGCAGCAACATCATTTTCATTGGTAAGGGGCTGTGGCCCAGTTTTGTTCAGTAACTTGCCTGCATTGTGAGAGTGAAAAGAGTAACGGGCACTTTTATTAACAAACTACTTTGTAGAGTTGTAGCAAAAAATTACATTTTAATGATTAAAAGCTCAGCGTTATTTGCTGGTGTGAGAAAGGCACTTGCAATTCTAGGATGCTTCAAAGAAGGACTAACTGGTAGCTGTAGGCCACTGAGCAAGGTGGCATTGCATTATTTATAATACTGTATACAGCAGAGAACAGTGTTCAGGAATCATCAGGAGAAAGCAGAACAGAAAAGGACAAGTCATACTGATCAGGAAGATGAGTTGGCTTATGAGCAGAAATAAAAATCCTGTTTAGCTTGTTTATTCTGGCAAAACCAAGGCTGAGGTGTGACATAGTTGCTCCATCTACAAATGTCAAAGAAATAAAGTGGGGAGGTGAAAAACCACGTAAAGTGAAGGATGGTGTCAGCACTGGAGTTAACGGGAGCAGGAATGGCAGCTGGGAAATGCACTGGGAGGATGGGAAAGTGATTTCTGTTTCTCTCACAGCCTTGAGCCTCTGTACAAGCCTTCACATAGGAGTCAGGGTGCTCACTGCAAGGCTTGTGCAAGGATGGAGCCCAACAGGAGCCAAGGGCTGAGGCCAGAAATCATCAGACCTGGAGAAAGCTGCAGCAGTGGCTGTGCTGGGCAGGGACAGACGTTTTCTCTTCTTTATCTCTTTTTTTCTCTCTTCTCCAGCATATAATTAGACTTTTGATGTGTACTAGGACATGCTGAAACATTATTTTGTTGGTTAATTATGCTTAGTGGCAGGTTCTTCCTAAACCACTGGAAAATTCACACCTTTCTTGGGTGGCATGGCCAATATTTAGAAAGCTCCAAAACCTGCAATTATCCCTGTGCTTTATAAATACCTGTCTGTGTTGTTCTCCAAATGACTCCATTTCACATGCTGCTGCTGTCATCGTGATGAATCATTTCATGTACAAATTTGAGATGATGACTTCTAAATTTAGGGATTGGCTTCATGAAGCCTCCTTGAATGTCTGTGTATGATCAAGAGTGATTTTTCTCGTGGGTGCAAGCAGCTGAGCTGGGTGCTTCCATGTGCTCATCCCACTCACATAGGGGAGGTTTGGCTTTTGTTTAAATCAATAGTGTGTGGCTGTATAAATCCATGAATAAGATGTACTTCACTAGCAAAGCCAATCTTGCAAAATCAGCACCTTCTGCAACTAGAAATGGCTCTTTTTTTTATGTTCAGAGGAAAAAGAGTAAGGTGAAGAGGATGGTCACAGCAAAACAGGTGATGCACTACATGCAGGAAGAAAGTATTTTAATGAAAGTTCCTGTGGAGCTGTGGAAGCTTGAGGATTTATTTGTGCTAGTTATGCTGTTCTTGGGAAGTCTGGGTGGTCTGATGATCCTCCAACTCTGTCCTTGCACTCCTTACTGTGTGTCTTTTAAGTTTTAAGAGGGGAGTTTTGCATTGGGTTTGTGCCCTCAGCAGTAACAGAATTAATAATTACATTATTGTAGAATTTATAGTTACATTTTTATTGAATTTTTTGTTTGCAAAGCACATTACAGTTGGTCTGTAATTATTTGCATACCTGTAACAAGACAGAGCTGTATCAGAGCCACTGTGCACTTTAATTTCTACTTTCTTTTCTTTCTCACTGGGGCAGCTGGTTTTGGTGCAGACCCAACTTTGGTGTGTTAGGTTGGGTTGGAGGACTGCAATCAACTGTTAATTGGGAGACAGAAGGGGGAGAGGGCATTGCTGTAAAAACACATTTTGCACCTGACCCAACAAATCATGTCAGGCAAGTGGTGGGGAAACTTGGGACTGGTTTTTCAGTGTCCAGGCAGTGAGGACCTGGAGGCCACCTGGGCCACAGTGGCTCCCAAAGCAGTGGGTCAGTGGCTGGTGCTGTGAGTTTTCTGTCTTGGTGATGCCTGTGGAGCCCCAGTGCAGTCCTGGCTGCTTTTTCCCTTTTTTTCACCTTAGTTCTGTTTCTCTGTCCACTCTCTGAGTGTGTGTTATGCTGGAGATGGTTCTGCTGAGCTGGTTTATTAGTTTTTGAACTGCGTTCATTGTGGGTGTATTTACTTAACAAGGTAAACAACAAAGTAATGAGGCTCTGGCTGAGTGTACCTGCATTTGCTTAAAGTGTTAGAACCTGAAGATCATTTTGGTGGTGGAACATCATGCCCATTGTCTTCAGAATATGGTGTGGGATGGTGCCACCTGTGGAGCAGGTAGGGATATATCTTTGCCTTCCATCCAGCCTTCCTCTGTTTCCTTCTCAGTCAGATCTATCTCTGTGCTATCCAAACCCAGAATTACCAAACTATAAAGGTGAGATTAATCAGGCTGAGCAAGCAGGTAAAATAATCTAGTGGCTGCTGCTTCACAGGTTTCAGGCAGTCACCAGGCATTGAGAGTGTCAGTGCTCCAAATCCCACCCAAGCTGATGCTTGAGATATGTGGTAAGTATCCTTATAAAGAGAAAAATGAGCCTGAGGCTGGATCTGTGGTCAGCCCAGACAAGGCTTTGCAGTCATTCTCACTACAGTGCATGGCTGACCATCCTGGTTGTGGTCTTGCCTGAACCAGCTGCTGCAGGTGACAAGTGGACCTCCTGTGGTCACCTCTCCTTGTGGCTCCCCTGATGTGGCCAGTCTCCTCCATAGTCACAAAACAGTTTCAGTATTTTATGAGAAATCTGTCTGCTTAGTGTAAGGTAATTGATACAAGCAATTTCAGTTCCCTTTAATATAGCAGATCTCAAGTGTGAAACCTTCTAGTTAATTATCAGCATAAAATAAAAGTCTTTTTTTAGTGTAAGTTCTCAGTTAATTTTACAGTTCGGTTGAAGTGAAAATATCATTAAACGGGGTAGCATTAAACTTCATTCTTATTGGTCCTCTCCTACTCTGCAGGGGAGAGATAAGTTGGTGTCTCCACAGTCACTGTTTTGAATCCCTCATTCTCTGGTGCCTGCTCCATGCACGACTCTGCCAGCATCGTGCGTGTGCAGGGGCAGGGTGGAAGGGAGGTTTAGGTCACCTAGTACTGATGAGAAGAGTTTCCAAGGGTGCAATATTCCCCCTGAATCCTCTGGGGATACTCAGTTGATAGTCACAGTCAAATCCAGCCTTAGCACGAGTCAGCTCTTCTCTTTTCCTTGCCATCAGTAGAGAAACATTTTTATTCCAAATTAAATTGGCAAGCAAGCCTTGAAACAGAGCAATGATATTCGGATTTTATAAAGCAAGTGCTAGCACTGTGAGGTGGCATCCTTAATATTAAAAGGGTAATGCCTCATTTATTTAGACTGCATACTGAATTAAAAAAAAAAAAAAAAAAAAGGTTTGCAGATAACCTTTGTTAATATTCCTTTCAGCTGTACATCTGTGTACTTCAAGGCTGAACTGGAAGGAGTCGTGGGTGCTGGTTTGGGGTGTCAGCAAGGAGGAGGCACAGGCAGGTCTTCTGAAAGTGTTTGCCATCCCCCCACAAAGCCAAGGAGCTTTGAAGGGTACCTGAGCTGCACAGCTTTTTGCTGCTGACAAAGGACAGAGGATGTGGTTTCGGCTTCTCATCCCACTGCTTTCCCTTTCTTCCAGGAGAGCAGTAAGTGCATGTTGTGATTGATTTTGTAGTGAGCCAGGTGAGAGCAGGGAGGGAAATGGCCACATTTACTGTTTTTAGCACAAAACTGGGCTGTAATCTAGGCTGTGTGTGGGGATCTTTTGTTCAGAAGTTTTTTTCTTCTCATGCATGGCTGTGAACCCAAGTAAATCTCAGGCAAAGCAGTGTCCTGGGCCATGATGGTGACAAAGCAGGCCCTGTCAGAGGTGTCACTTGTGGCACACAGGAGAGTGTCCCCATTCTTCTCCCTGCCTGCTTTCACCTCCATGGAATAACATCTTCATTAGCTGCCCTGCTGGTAATCTGCTGCTGATGGAGATTAATAGAGAAAATATTTTTTAAACGCTTCTGTATGCGTTTTCATTAATCTGTGCTTGGAAAATTAATCTTGTGGGGTGACCTGCAAAAGGTGTTAATTGCAGCTTCGGAGGAGGATTCGTCAAAACTTTGAGGAGATGCAGCAACAAGCTCCTAGCAGTGGCAGGAGTTTCAGAGCAAGCATCCCTGTGCTTCAGACCCTTATACTCAGTGCAAACAAAACCATTTCTTTTTAAAAGCTCTTAGGAGCAAAGTGCAGCCTTTGCTCTGTGGGGGTTGCATTCTTCGGGTTCAGCATGGGATTAGGGAAGTTTGAATTAATATCCATCCTTAATACTGTACCCTTATTTTTCAAGACCACTCAGTTTTTCTGTTGGTTTGTGGTTTTTTCACAGTTACCAATAATGAAATTTGACATTAAAATGAAACTGTGCATCTTACATGAGTGGCATCGGTATGATGATGATTTATTGTCCACTTCTACTTATGAAAGCAGACTTGCTAAATTCCCTGTGATTTGTAAACCTACAGGCAATGGATTGGATAAAAATGATGAATTGGATGGCTGAGGTAACAGATTTCTGTCCACTTATGGGACTCATTTTTAGTGACACGTTTTGCAGTGTTAACTTGTGGTTTGGGTAAGGGAGCAACCCAGAATTTTCTATGTATTCTTCTGCTTTTCCTTGAGTCTTGAACGTGAGTTGGTTTCAGTGACTGAGAAAATATTGCTTTTCGATTTTGTGCTGCAGCCAGCTTAAGTAAGACTCAGTACATGGTCAGTCTCAATGAAGCATTTTATCTTGGCAATAAACAAGTGTATGAACCTGTATTCATGCCTTTTCTCACAAATGCTGAAAACCTTCTGTTTACAAAAATGAAACAAGCAGTGTTTAAATTACACGTGCTGCTGTGCATCTTCCTGTGATGTGTTGGACACCATGAATGCCTGGATGCCAGAAATTACATGTGAAAGTATTGATCTGCTTTTGAGCTATCTTTAGCCAGTGAAAATTGTAGAAAGTGTTTGAAGTTTCTCTGTACTGATACCAGGGTTGTAAGAGGGGACCGCTCTCAAGGGATGACATTTCACCATTTCAGGCTTGAAAAGAGCTGAAATAGTAATTTCATGTTCAAGTAACATTTCAGGTCTTGCTCAGATGTCATCCATAATTAGATCTGTGCACCTCACCACTGGGGAGCTGAGAACACAGAGCAGCCCTCGGAAACAACATGGACAGGGAATCCAGGACCTTGGAGCTGCTCTTGTAAGGACTGAGCTATTTATTTGTCCTACTGGAAGTGGAAAAAGACAGAATGACTTGGAAACACTGTTCTCCAGCAGTTTTGTTCTCCAGCTGTGCCCACCCCTGCAAAAGGATGGTGGTGGGATCTGGGGAGAGGGCAAAAAGTCTTTGTTGACATTAGCAGAGCTGTTATTCTGTACTCGCATTCAAGGAAAAAATTGTTAGGGCTGAGAAAACTTACATACCAGCACAATCAGTAAAACATGCTGAGAACTGGGGGGATGACAAAAACAGACCTGATGGCATTAAGCTTACAAGTTTACACCGTGAAGTCTCGTGGTCTTTTTCAATGTCAGCCTAGAAGAAATGTTTTGAACTTCTTAATTGGCTGTGATGGGGAAAACGGAAGATTCCCTCTGTGTAAGAAGAGGTGATGTACTAAAAATGATTCAGCAGTCTGTTTTGTCAAATACCTCATCAGCACTGTCTTCCTTTTATTGAGAAAATATGCAAAAAACACTTTAGAAGTGAAGCTGTTGAAACTGCGAGCTAATCACTTGACTTTCATCATCAGTGCCCTCTGATTGTCTGGGTCTCCATCCTCATGTCCATAGGAACTGTGGGACTCTGCAGCCTGAGGGGGAACCTGGAGCAGGGGCAGTGCCTGTGGCTGCTGTCCCCCCCTAAGCAGCAAGGGCTGGGTCACCCCCAGTGACATGGGAAGGGGGACATGGGGCACTTGGCAACCCTCAGTACCTGTGGGCTCGATGGATGCTGTTTGCATTTTTAGGTTCTTAGGTAAAAAGAACCAAGGGTTGAAGAGGAGTGTATAAGATCCCATCCCCTGTGAGCAGAGTTTTTAAGATTAATGTGTGAAGGCTTGCATCTAGTTAATCTATAATTAATCAGCAAAGCCCACCGGTTCTATAATTGGATGCTAGTGACAAGTTAGTTAAAGTAAAATTAAATCCCTTCATGTCACATTTGTGCATGGGAGACGTTGCAGATCATATATTGAACTAATGGGCCTTTGCTGTGAGTCTCTCTTTGTTGCTGTTGCAGCTGGGTGGTCTGGGCAGTGTGGGACCATCCTCACCAAGTGCTGGGTACCCAGACCTGGTGTGGTGCAGCCAAGACTCGGGGGCCCTGGTGCTGTGTGGGCAATGCAAGACAGGACCCTGAGTGTCTGCTGGAGGGAATGGTCCCTGCAGAGGAGTGTAGGGACAGCACTGCTGCCCCAGCTGAGCAGGAGGAAAGGGACAGTCCCAACCTGAGGTCCCTCCACCTTCAAGTCCCCTATCACCAGAAAGAAAATGCAAATAAACATCTTTTTGGCAGCGTGTAGGCAAATCCCCTTTGACAGCTATACTCTGAATGCCAATGATAGAAATTACTGGTTTTTTTACAAATGAGAAGAAAGTTTCCTCTTTACTTGCAGTTTTTGTTTGTATTCATAATGTGTCTGGGCACATAGAAGATACTTGCTTTTGTGCTTAGATTTGTGTTTGCCATCCTCAATAGTCCAAGTGCCATAAGTGTTACATAGTCCTGAACAAGGCAGAGCAGTAACTTGCAAAATCTCAGTCACCTCAGGAAGGTCTCTGAAATTCTGCTATTGTTCAGACAGAGGATACACTGGTCTGGTGTATCTTGCTGTAGCAGACCTCCTCCAACACTCATTATCTGTCACAAACTGAGCTTTCCATTCTCTAATAAAAAAATTAATAAAAGTAAAACATTGACCTTTTTGTTGCTTATTGAATGTCAAAAACACTCAGCTGTTTGCTGGTGGTGAACTTCAGTAAATTTAGGTACACTAATCTTGAGAAATTAATGCTTTGCTGTTGGGGTTTTTGGGACAAGAATGAAATATTTATAAGTTGGTTGCAAGCAATGTAAGCTTAGTATTTCTACAACAGCTTTTCCAGGAAGACATTCTTAAATGCTTGCTTAGTGTAGCCCCTGCCATTGCTCGTGAGCGATAGTGAAGCTCTAAGGATTTTAAATTGGAATAGGAAGATTTAGTATTGGCATACACAATAATTTGTTTTAGGTTGTGTAAATGCTTTTTAATTAAGGGATTCGTTGGAAGGAAGTTTGAAGGTCAGGTCCTTCTTGTTTCTGTGTGAAGTTTTGTGTGCACTTAAATTCAATTTTCAGAATTTGGGAGCTGCTGAACACGTTAAATGACTTCCTGAAGTGGGGAGGGGAATCTCTGAAGTCCTTTGATGGACACAGATAGCCTTGCCACAACCATGCTCTCTTTCCACTCAGTATTTTTAATGCTGTAATGTGAATTACACCACCTTTGCAAGGACTTTGAAGTGACCAGGCAGGGAAGGCTGCACGTTGATCACTGGATCACTGACTTCAGTGACTTCTGGTCTTAAACAGAAGTGAGCAGTGTGAAGAGAACAGGACCAGGAACGGGGTGTCTTGCAAACCAGCAGAATGCGTCACTGCAGGCGCTGTGTGGTGTGATAACTCCAGGGCTAATTTTGCACAGGGGAGGCTGCCGAAAAAAGATTTCAGCTAAGGCTTCTAGTCCATTCCAGCGCAAAATTAATCCAAGAAGAAAAGAAGTGCATACAATTAATAGCTCACAAAAGTTCTTTCGATATTTATGTATTTGCTATAAGTTGCGTTTGTTAGTCTTGTCTGTGTTTACCCAAATCTGAAGGACAGCAAATGCCTCTGACCCTTGTGCCCAATGTGATCACATTGCTGTGCCCTGCACCCTACTGTGGTCGTTAGCAGATGCAGCTTTTTTTTCTATCTTGTGTGTGCAAAAAATACTGGCTCAGCCAATGTTTCCCTAGGGTACAGTCAGACTGTACAATCTCCCCTTGCTGTAATGGTATTTTTTACTTTTTCCCAGAAAAAGAGATTCATCCAGATAATAAAAACTTCCTGAACTTGGGCATAACCTGCCTGTGTGATGGCCACAGTAACAGTGGTGGGGCTGGGGTGGGTGGTGGTTTTGTGGCAGTTGATGGGTATTTGATGTTCTTGCTCCCAGCCCATCCAGGCCTCTCTGCCACAGACCCAGTGTTCACTTCTCAGCTATCCCATGGGATTTGCTTCCCCCACTCTCTCCCTGTGTCACTACTGAACTGACCACATCCCCAGAGGAGCCCAGGAACCATCCAGATCCAGGGTCAGGTGTTGATGGTGATGCCTCTTGCCCCATCTTCCACCACCACTCTGTGGTGCTGTGAACCCTTACATTACCCAACCCTTCACAGTCTGAGCTCTCCCTTTTCTCTCGTGCTGACTTCCAAAATCTGACTGCCCCCTTAAAACACTTTCCTCTCTTGTCCTTCTAGACTATCAGACATTAATTTAATCAAGAAACACTTTGTTCTTTTCTTACAGCAGATGGTAAAATGTAATGACTAATAACTTTCAAGATCTTTTTATAATTGTGTATTTGCTATCTCAGTCTTGTCCCCACTAAGACCAGCTCAATAATCCTTTTTCTGTGTGGTTTTTAGTCAGATATACACATATTTAGACCTCTACCTATCTTCATTAACTTCTACTGAATCTGTTCAGCCTCAGTCTCCGTAACAGCTTAGATAACCAACAAAGACATTAGTAGTTCATACAGGTTTGTATCTGATTTTCCGTTTATGTTGTAGCAGACATGATTAAAGCTTTTGAGTAAAATTGCAGCTAAATCCTGTCAGAGCCTAGCCCATTATTTTTTTGTTTTCCTATTAGGATTTTAGGCACTTCTTTGACACATTTTTATTGCCAGATGAGGAGGAAAACCCCTGACTTGTTTGCAACGTTCTCATTATATTGTCTCTATAACATTTCTAAAAGAGAATAAGTCAAAAATACATCTGTGTATTGTGGTCATATTTCAGTCCGATGTTACTACACCCCACAGTTTTCCAGCTCACAATTCTCCCAACCCTGTGGTGACAGTCACAAACCCCTTCTGCCTGGGAAAATGTGCAGTTGCACAAGATGCTGGAGTCCAGGGGGGGGGGACACCTGGGTGATGCCTCTGTCCTGTAGGTTTTATGTAGCCACTTGAGCAGCCACTGAGATGGTTTTGGGCTGAAAACCATCTTACCCTGTCCTGCCTGTGCCACCAGCTTCTCCACGCTCCTTTGACCACTTGTAAATTTTGTTTGCAGCAATTCCCTGTTTGTCAGCAGGTCACTGATGCAAAGATTTAATAGTGCTGGGCTTCAGTTCCTGAAGAGTGTGATCGGGAGACTCTGATCTTAATTTCCAGTGAGTGGCCACGAGACAAGGCTTGGCAGCAGGAGAGCTGCTGCTTGTTCTGAAGCAATATTGACTGGTGTGTTCGTGAGGTGCCTGTATCTTAATATCCAGAGCCAGTCATGACCAACACCTGCCTCTTTGTCACGAGTTCAGATAGATCTTGTCTGCCAGCAATGAGAGGTACTTCTGTGAACTTCTCTTTCATGGAAGAGAAGATGATTTTATTCCTGAGATTCAGATGTTTTATAAATTGTTTGCGGTTTATGTCATTCAGAGCATCCACAAGAGTAGCTTCAGAGTGGTGTTCACACTGCACAGCCCCACACTGAGATCCTTCTCCTAGGGATCAATGATTTGTACTCAATCTTGCTCTTAGCTGTCATCTGAAGCATCTCCTGAGTCTACAGAAAACCCTGGAGATTATTCTAGAGTATTCAAGCCATCTTGGTGGTACAGGAGGGTGATGGGCAGGAGCTGCCCAGCTGGGTTACCACAGTCACCCCCCTCGGGGATAACTTACATTTTGGGGGTTTGGTAGCAGAGAATTGTGTGAGTAGAGCAAAGCCTTTTGTGACAGATTAGGAACTGGTTTAAACAGGACATTTAGCAACTAATTGGCCATGACCACGGGCCCTAAGGAAACTCCCAGCTCCTTGAGAGCTCGTCATGCCATCGGGGATCCTGAGCACGATTCCCACTTGAATTGTTCCTGAGGAAAGGTGTGACATTTTCCTTCTGCCTCTCACAACTTTGTCCCTATCCAGGCAGCATCCCTACCAAACAGTTCTCACCCAGGCCAGAATGATTAAGCACTTAAATTGATTAATCAGGTTTCTTGTGATGAGAACTACTGTCATTCATTAATCTGAATGGGATTATAAATAAGAGCTGGCAGATAGGGGAGACAAACATGTTGACAGATAGACCTGCTGCTTTGAATACAAATTACACTGCTGCATCTGGAGGGTTTTTGCTCGTGGCAGCCTTGGGATATAGCTTCCCTAAAGGTAAAATTAGACTGAGATTAAAGTATCCCCATATTAATAAAGAAATATGCATTTATGAACAGGCAGCTACTGTGGGCGGGTGTGCAGGGCTGCATACCAATGATCCTACAGCAGGACTGGGCTGTGGATTTTGTTTCCTACAGAATTCATGAAAGATTTTATGAGGTTAGTGTAGTCAAAACTCAAGGATAACACGGTTGCGAGCATGTGGCTAAAACCAGTTTGAGTAATAGTTTAGTGGGATGGCATGGGCAGTTCCTCTTGAATCGTCTCACAGTTGACAGCATTGCAAATATCAGAAAATTCCTATCAGATTTTTACTTTCTGCAGAAACAGAGCCTTGTTCTTTTCATCCCGTGACTTTGGATGCTGTTTAGGCAACTTAAGAGGGATGCTGATGCCCTTGCCATGTTAAAGCTGGTGTCACAATTCCCCAGGTGAGCAGGGCTGGAGTCCCCACAGGGACCAGGCAGCTCTGCAGGTTTTGTCCATGGTTGCAGAGCAGCAGGGTTGCTGCAGAGCTGCTGGGATTAAAGTGATTGCTTCTTGTCTAACTGGCTTCGTGCATTTCTTTTCATAATTAAATAATCCTTATTAAAGGAATTACTAGTGTAAAAAATTAGGAGTTTGATAGCTGGTGTGCAGCATGCTGTGGTGTTGTTTGTGGTGGGAAGTCAATTTTCTCCATGTTGATGCTGGATCAGGGAGAAGTGCTGGAGGTGTCACTGGGCAGGACCACGCAAGGCTCTTACTACCAGCATGGTGACCAGCACTGGGAGTAGAAAAGAGTTTGGGCAGGCTGGTAAATGCCATGACTGACTTTTTATTATTATCATAATTTAATGCACTGCGTGGCAGCCCCGCTGGATTTGCAATAATGTCCCTGTGTAACTTTTCCTTTGTGGCAAGTGTGATGGATGGAAAAGCTGTGGGCATCAGGGCTGGGAGGGAAGCAGGGCTTTGGTTGTTGGGTGAAGAAGCTATGGTTTGTGCAGCAGGAGAAGAGTGAAGAAAGCCATGAGGGGCAGATTGGGAGGGTGGAGAAATGACAGACATACAGTGAGGGATTGCAGGCAGAAAATTTAAATTCTAGAATTTGGGACACCAGAGATCAGTAGCCATATACACAGATTTCTGCCAGCCAGTGTCATCAGAAGAATCATTTCCGACAGTAAGAAAGTTAATTCCTCCAATCCTTGTAGTGACTCAGAATTGCACTGGGGGAAAACAGGGTTTGAAAAAGAGCTGATTAAACATTTAAATATTTCATCAAATATTTAACATTTTAAAAACTGCTTTCTAACAAGTCACGAGGTAAGCAGAACAATATTTCTCCCAGAAGTGACAAGGTCCTGCAAAGAGCAGAGCCTGGCTCTAGGTGGTGAGGTAGTGGTAAGATGTTCTCCCTTGCCAGCAGTGCAGGTCACACTCACACTGAGATCTGAGCACATTTTTTGTGGTTTGCTGAATCAAAGTTACTATCTATAAACACTGGGAAAACCCAAACCTGTCTAATGGCCGTGTTTCATTAAGATCAAGAGCGAGAAAACATGTTTAGCGGTGTTTTAGCTGAAGCTTTGCTGCATTAATGAGAAATTTTGGATTCCTCCCTATGTTATGACACTTTTTTCCCTGTTTAGATCAAAATATGACCCCTGGGTGCAGCCCGCCCACCCCCCTTGGGTGGTTCCTTGGCACTGCAGGGTTCAGCTATGATTACACCTCCCTGTTTTAAAAAGATGAACCAGGGCTGATCTGTATGGAGAAATATTGAGGTCAGTTTCTTGTCGCATCCTTGTCACCTCGGTGTCACCGAATGTGGCTTTGCCCCATGAGAGCTGTTGCTTTCCTGCTTCCCTGCTCCCCTGGCAGCCCCTGAGGTTGCTTCCCCCTCCCCAGCTCACTGCCGGGGGGAGGAAAAGCGAGATTGATGGCATCAGGTTCCCTGTGCGTGGTGTTGGCATTGAGCCAGAGGGTTTTATAGCAGCACGTTGGCTTTTCTTGCTGAATTTTGATTAATGGAGCAGGCGGGAGCTGCTGCTGTCTCCCAGCTCTGGTGGCTGACAGGGGTGAGCCTAATCTGATGTTTAAATGGATTTGGAACGTGGCTATGGCTTTGGCATCCCTGTCCTGAAGGAAGGACCATCTGCTGCAAGATACCCTGATCTCAGATGGTGCTTACTCAGGGCTGTTTGAGAAAAGAGGTGACACACATAAAGTTTGAGGGCTTTCCCTGATGCTTGCTAGTTTGGTGGCCAAGAGGTGGCTCACATTAGAGACCCAAGCTTTCCCATGGCCTTGCTTTTCCAACCATGGTCTGCACTCTTGGAGAAGAGCAGCAGAGAGTTTTGTGAGCTCTTGGTACAGATGTAGATGGAAAATAGCTCCTACATGTGAAACAAATGTATTACTACAAGCAGCTGACAAACTTCTCTGGTTGTGATTTGCATCAAATACAGAGAAATCAGTTGCAAGAAGATTGGAAATAATTCTTCTAATGAGCAAGAAGCCTGATCCATCCTTGCCTCCCCATAAGCCCACAGGCAGGGAGCACGGGTTTTTTCCAAAATAATACGTGTGGATCCTCCTTGTGATGTCTGCAGGCTGCTGGGCTATTGGAAGTTGAGGCCTTACACCATAAAATTACTTGAGTATATTTTAATAATTTAGAGCCACAGGTCTTACATGGTTTGTTCTTTAAAGATTGATTTAGCTTCTTATTAAGGGAATTGGGAATTCAGTGTGAGAATCTGAACAAAATCTAGGCAGTTTTTTGTTTTTTTTTTTTTAACTATCCATAGTGTAACTCGCCAGGGAGAAAAATTTCAAAGCCTGTCCAACCCTATCCTGAATTTTTTATTCTTTTGCTTGCCTATTTCCATTCCCAAGGTGTTCTTGTTAAGGAAGAACACCTCAGCATTATTGTTTTATTTTTAAATAATCCAAAATCACTTTAAGGAGCTCAAGGCAAAAAAATCCACTGATACTTTGATTTTCCCCCCTTCCATTTTTCAGAAGTTTGATAATGCAAGATGTGAGCTGCATATAAATGGAAGGGTAGGTAGCTGTAATTGCACAACTTCCCCCTCTGTCCAGAGAAGGACCTTTTTTTCTTTAATTACCTGTCGATTTTAAAAAGGTGCAAGATGAAGTGGAGCTGGCAGGGCTTGGCTCTCTGGGAGCAAGGAAAGTGCTTATAGCCCTGCTATGGCAGCAGGGGCAGGAACCATCCCCAAGGACTGGTGTCCATCTCCCTGGCTGGGGCTGCTCCAGGCTAGTCAGATGCCAATCCCATGCCAATCCCATGCTGATGTTGATCCCACACCACACTATTCCCACAGGATGTGATGGCCACTCACATCTCAGCTCTGCTCTCAGAACAGAAATCAATAACCTGCTGAAGTGGTGTTTCTCTTCAGATGGCTTAGAAATGCCATTTCTTTTCTCCTGGAGATTTTGTAAAGTTGAAAGAGAATCACAAAAAAAAGAAAAAAAAAAAAAGAAAAAAATACTCTCCCCTATCCAGCCCATTAATTCAGCCTGCTCAGGACAGAATTAACCTTGGCAAACCTTCCAGAGGAGAGAGTCATTCTAACCTTAAAAATCTGCTGATTAAAGCTGGTTTCAGGAATTCGATTTCACTTAATGCGTTGGCTGAGTGCCCAGCCTGGCATTAACATAGCCACAGACACACAGACCTCTGCATTTTACCTCCCCAATGAGAAAAAAAAAAAAACAAACAACCAAAAGAAAACCTGGCTAATGAAAGCCCTTTTGCCTGTTTTGAGCAAGAATTCATTTAAAACTCTGCTTTAGCTCAAGGCATTAAGTGTGCCCTGGCTACCTGACCAACCAGGGGATAATTCTGTGCTCCTAATTTGTTGCAGTGCTGGGTGCTGAGCCACCTGCCACCAACTGGGTGCTTGGTGCCCTGACCTGGTGTGAGGCAGAGGGGTTCATTGCTGCCCGTGTCAGAACCAAGTGTCAGAAAATCTCCTCTCTGCATCCTCTGCCTGTAAACCCACCTGCACCCTGCTACCAAACTGAGATTCAATCTTAACTCATGAAACTTGGAAATTCTCCAAAAAAATGAACCTTAGATTTATGAGGTTTCTATTTATATCTTAAACATTTTTTTATATGAAAATTAATGTAGTTTTTATTGCCACCATCACTGGGTTTGTCTTTACTCCAGAAGCAGGGTTTCCCAGGTGTGTTTGTCCCACTGTGATGCATTTCTCCACAGCCACGTTATCTCTTGGTTCAGGTGCACAGTGCCTACCCCCTCCCCACTCTTTCTTTGAGGCTGGGGTCTTGCTTATGCATGGGTCTGCTTCATCCCAGGTGCCCAAGTTAGAACACGCAGCCCTGAAACATAAATCCAGAATATGATTTCAGTGTTGTGCCACAGGGGAAGGAAAAAGAAAAATTTCAAAAAATCACTTCTGTATTCTGCATGCTTCGTAAATTCTCTGAACCGTTAGGATTTTCTTAACAGTTTGCTGAAATGTTGAAAACTGGTTTCATGGAGGTGGGATGCTTTTATGTAATTCATTATTGACACCTCTGGAATTATATGCAAGACAGAGAGCAGCTTTGCTACCTGCTAAATGTGGCGAGCTCCAAGGAGCTCAATGTTAGTGCTTGTCATTCTTTTTTTGTTTAATCATGGTGAAGTTTCGATCAGCTTCACAGTAAATGGGGGTAGGGAAGCAAGTGGGGGGGTGCCTGATATATACTGAGATATATTGATATGTGTTGCATGAGGGGCTGTGGGTGTTCCTTGCTCTCGTGGGGGCTCCTCCATCACCAGAGCAGCTTTCCCATCCTGGCTGGGAGATCCTGCACCTTCTTCTGCTTTCTGAAGTGTGGGGACCAGCTCTGAGTCAGCAGAACTGGACATTAAAGACCTTTAACCAGTTCCTGGGGCCATGCAACTGGGAGCTGCTGTCGGGGATTATCCTAAACCAATGGTGTCTGCTTTTCCCCAGGCTGAGTGGTGAGATTTAAATGTTAAGCTTTTCTCTGGATTATTTTCTGCAGGGCTTATTCCCCTCTACTTTCCCTCCCTGTTTTTTTTTTTTTTTTTTTGTGTGTGTGTGTGCAGAATGTACCCTGACACATTTAAAAACATTATTAATCTTTGTCATTTGTACTTTAAAAATAGCTCTGTGATAGCAGGCAGCAGCCCTTAAAATCCATTTTAATTCAGGGCGACCTTGTGAGCAGCACCCTGGTGCTCAGGCACCGCTCTCCTGTCTGCCCTCCAGCAAGTGGCCCGAGCCCTGCACTGGGGCCACGTCCCAGAGTGTGGCCAGCAGAATGGTGTCACCAGGTGTCACAGCCCAGCCTGGGTGCCCATACCTGCCTTCCCATCACTCTTGGTGCCATGGGAAACGTGTCTGCAGTTTGTTGGGCTGTTGCGATTCTGCGTTTAAGGAAAACTGATCACCTTTGGTATAGGGGAATACATCATTATACACACCCCCATCCCTCATGTGCACTAAAATGCCAGCAGTCAGAAAGCAATATTGCTTCCTTAATAATTAACAAATCTGCTGGACAGGAATTGTACCAGAATCTTTTAAATTAAGAACATTTTCATGTGCTTGGCTTGCACCAGGCTTAGCTTCCAACCAACAGCAGTGTTTGAAAAGTTTTAACATACTTGCAATGTAATTTTTTCTCAGAAAGAATTCTTCAGCCTTACCGATTTCAGGTGATGTGAGAAGCAGAGTTAATTTAAAGAAAGAAGAAAATAAAGCAAATGTATTTTGGTATTTGATGTATAATGTACCTGAGAGCAGTTTTTTCAGTTTACAAACCTTCATTTGTCAATTTGCATGCCCAGGTGATACACCATGAAAAAGATACGTTTGTATTGTGTTTTTTAAAAAAATTAAAATATGGTGAAGCAAAGATTAACGTGCAGCAAGCCAAAGCCCACTCTGTATTGAACCTGTAGCAATGTTTAAAAAAATCACAACATTAGGATGGTCTGATCTGATTCTGGGTGTTACCAGCCCCAGACCTATAACCAAAACAACATCCTCTGGTGGCGGGTGACGTTCAGCTGACGTGATGGTTGGTGCCGTCTCTGGTCCTGCCTCCTTGGCAATGGTTTCCTTCACTAACCTGACTCTGTTTTCTCTCTTTTTGTGTCCCTAGTGCTTGTATGGCTGCTATGTCCATTCCTCCATCATCCCCACGTTTCACAGAAGGTGCTACTGGCTTCTGCAGGTAGGACAGCGGCCGGTTCTGCTCTCGGGGCAGCGTGGTGGAGCCGTGGGGCTGGATTGGGCCCTGGCTTCTTGGCCATCCCTTCCTCCAGTGCCTGGGGGGGATTCTGTGTGACAGCAACGGGGAGTTTCTCAGTTGCATGCCTCTGTTAGAGGTCTGATACATTTGCTCTGCTGGAGTTTTGAGCAAATGTAGATCCGATGACCACTCAAACATTTCCTCAACCAAGACTCAAGTGAGGTTTCTAAGGTTTTTGGCTGTGTCTCCTGTTCTGGCGTGGGTAGGAGCCAGCCCTGTGGCTGTGTTAGGATTGGGGTGAACCTTGGCCACCTCAAAGTGACTTGTGTGCCTTGAGCCTTGGTGGGGAGCTCAGTCGTGAGGGAGTCTTTTGAGGTCCCTCAGTGATTTTTCTTCTGGCTGTTGTGGGCACAGTGAATGCCTGGAGGAGTCAAGTGGAGTTTTCATCTTATTTCTCTGGGGTTTGGGTGGTGGCCTGATTCCCCCAGGGCTGTCAGGAGTTTTCCCTGGCTGGGCATTCACTGGACCAAGATGCCAACCCTACCTCTGTGAAGCTGTTTCTACTATTGACTGGTTACCTTTGCTTACAAACTGGAAGCAGATTGTTTTGTTAGAAAACAGCATTTGACACATTTTGTAATAATATTATTGTTTTGAAGATTAAACACCCACAGTCTTGAAAACAAGCAGGTCTGAGGAATCTAACATCTGTTTCAAGAAGTAAATGGAAAATATCCTTTTTTCCCTCTGGTTTTGCAATTGCACTTCCATATTAAAAAAGAAGATATAACAAAAGGGGAAATGCATCAAACGTCACTGTCTTCTGTGATGTTTTTGTGCATCCCTACTCTGTTTGCATCCTCTTCATATAAATGCCAGTAAGGGAAACACACTTTGCTGTGGCAGTGGGAGCAGTAATTCAGCTCCATGGAGGAAAGCTGTGACTTCTCAAAGCCCAGTGTGACCATGCCACTTCTGCAGATATGGAGCACATTTCCCTGCAGCCTCCCAAGGTCCTGACCCATATCCCTAATGGGATGCAGCCAGAAAAGGGGAGCAAGATGGAGGTGTGCCTAAAGAAGCCGTTAAATGTTTATGACACAGTGCTCTGGACCTAGCAAAACCTCTGCCCTTATGCAGACAGCTGCTGATATTGTTTTGCATCCATCTCTGCTGGTGCCTGTGACGGATGGTGGCATCCTCCCTCCACCCAGGGGAAGTGGCAATACTGCTCAGGGCTGTGCCAGCCTGTGCTTGTCCCCAATCCAGAGGTCCTCTCATCCTAGGTCACTCCTCTTGTCTTTGAGAGCTTTATATTTGTTTTTATTTTTGTTGCGTGCTACCTGGAGGTATTGCTGGACTTAGTGAGTTTCTGTCTAATGAGATGCACTGCAGCACATGGGACCTTCTTACCTGCACCCCAAGGGATGGCTTGGTCATTTTCTGAGGATGCTCCTCACCCTTTAGGCATCTTCTTTGCCCTGCTAATTGCTTGGGATTGAGATGAGTGGATGGGAAGTCCATGTCGTATGGCCTGATTTTTAAAACGTGATGCAGGATGTATCTTGTGGATGTCACAGACTGCAAACAAGGACATGTTGTGCCTTCACTGTGGGAGGAACAGGGCTCTGTGATTCACAGCAGCATCTCCCCCACATGAAGGGACATCCTTCAGTCATGTGCTCAAGGTTATGCAGCCAGGGAGAAAAGACCTGGCCAAGAACAGCTGATGCTTTTCTCACATCTGCACGTTGTTTCTGTTCAGCTCCACGGTGAATTTAGGGGGAGTGAGACCAAAGAAGGGAGAAGGGAAATTGTGTACCTTCTTCAGTCTTGCACTCCAACAGCATCCAATAAATAACTATCATACTCCAAAAAAGGCACAGACAGGGCAATGTTTAGCATTAACCTCCCACAAAATGTTTGGCTTTTTAGTTCACAGAGGCAAATGAGTGATTTTTGCTTTTTTTAGGGAGTCAGGTAGTGCCTTCCTGGGACATGGAGCTCAGCCTGCTGTCAGAGTGGTTCCAAAGAATGTTTATCAGTATGGTGATAGGTGCTTTATATTTATAAATAAGGTCAATAAGAAGTAAATACAATTAGTCTGCGGTGTTGCCTGTGTTTTATGGGATGATCTTCTTCCAAATCCTATTGTCAGGTTAGATATTGATTAAAAATCCCTGTGCAGTTGTTCTCTATCTTTTCTGACGAGTGTTTGTAGTGTCAAGGCCAAGACTCAAACCAGCCAGAGCCCAGAAGTCTTTCTTGTGCATTTCTGCTGTGCTGAAGCCATGAATTATATGGCTCTATCTGATTTCTTACTTAAACAACTTTGTGTTTTTGTTTATGACTGATGCAATGTGCCATCTCCTTGCAGGCTGGTCAAAGGCTTAAGAAATGAAGACCAGGCACTGTGACCAGTCAGCAGGTGAAATGCAGTGTCCTGGGTCTCTGGGACCAGCAGTTCTGCTGCTGTGTGCAGGGGCTGCAGCGCAGTGATGGTGGCCATGGGCTGGCACCAAACCGTCCTGGTGGCACCAAGCCAAGGTTCTGCCTCTCTGTTCTGAAGGGATTTTACATTTTTGAGATATTTCAAGCTCTATTGATAACAGATTTTAAATTCTGCCTTACCTCAAACACCTTAAAAATTTTCAGTAGTTATTGGAAATGCTGAGGAAATGTGGCAGTGTCTCTGCAGGAGATGGTCCAGCCCTGGGCACTGGCAGCTGCTCACATGGACCCCTTGGAGAGGAGAGAAGGGACAGTGCCTAAGGTGGCAGTGGTGTTTTCCTATGTTGGATTTTTGTATTTTTCTATCAGCTTTCTGATTTCTGGAGATGTAGGATCACGTTTGGAGCAAGAGGCAGAGGAAAGGGAAGTGCTGAAGATGCAGCTGACCTCTACAAGGGGAGCTGGGGAGGACTCCTGAGTAGCACTGGTTTTTTAAATTTTTTTTTTGTGTTACCTGGTAGCCTCCTAAAATCAGCCGTGCCCGAGCTGTTCCCAGTTAGTGCCAAATGATCCTGCTGAAGCCTTTTTTTAATGTGTGAGTGATGGCAGGTCCCAGACTCCTGGAAAGGCTACAACACACAGACACCATCCAGGTTTGTTGGCTTGTCTGCCAGCAGGAATCTGTACAAGCACCCACCCTGCGCATGTTTAGACCTTCAAAATGGCACTGGATTTTCTGTCAATGGAGAAAGAAGAATAAAAAAACTCTGTTTGTACTCGTGATGACTAATGCAGGGAAAATGTGGACTCTTGGATACAGACAATTTTCAAACATTGGCACAGCTGAGTAGCAAAATGCAGCATTCCCTTCTGTGGACTGGTAATTGGCACCCCAGGAATTTAAAATTAATCTAGCTGCCAGGCTCCTGGGGCTGGCTGCTGTTTGCAGAGGTTACTGGAGGCAAGCTTCATCCTTACCCACAGATAGCAATGTGTCTTTTGCTCTCTTCCCTGCTTGTGCCATACAGCTGGAGCCTCTGGGTTTGTTGGAGCTTTCCATCCTGCTTTCTGTTGCCTTTTTTAGCGCTGGTGTAAAGGTGCTGTAGTTATGGGAAGCGGGACATTAAAAGTAAGAAGCGTTGCCCTTTTTCTTAATTAAGAAGTACATGAACTTTGCTACAGGATCATGCTAAAGACTTTTTGTGAATTTTCCATTAAGTGAGAGGAAAGCCTTCTCAGTTCTTCCTGCCGGGGCCCTGCCTGATGGATTGCGCTGCCCTGCGCAGCTGCCGTGGCCCCAGGGGAGCAGCAGCAGAGACAGCTTGAGGATCTCGGTCTTTTTCAAAACAAATTGGAAACATTACATTCTCATAAAAATTCCTGAGACTTTTTTTTCACTAATGGGGTTTTATTTTTCATTTGGGTGAAGCAGGAATGACTGGGTACTGAAGTTTGTGTGCAGCACGTGGGCGCGTATTGTTGAGGAGCAAGGCGTAAATTTGGCTCTCGGCATAGTGAGCCTTTGTGTTCTTTCTGAAACTGTTGCTGCTATCCTGGCACATTTTCCCAACCTGAGTTTTAGCCTGTGTGATGAAATAAATGTGTGCTGAAGCCCCAGCCCATCCCTGGGACTGCTGCTGGGGCAGCTCAGTTGCCATCTCTGGCTCGAAGCTTGCCAATGTGTGGTTCCTCTTGTCCAAGGAGCTTTGTCCCAAGGCTGCATCCCTTGAAACCTGCCTTCAGTCTTACAGTCTCTGTTTTATCACAGACATGATCTATTCAAGTTGAAGGCTGTTTTTGCTTAATTTTTCCTCCTTCATGTTTTACTTGCTCGCTAATGTTCACATCTCAGAGAATCTTCACCTTCACTAAAATTAAATCCCATCTGGCAGAGTTCATCACATGCTTTCTCCCAACCATCTCCTTCCTCTTCCTAAGAATGAAGCCATCCTGTGCACTGTGTTCCAAAACCACCTGGCTTAGCTTCACAGAAATCTCATCCCCCTTTGCTACATGAAAGGACAAAATGCTGGAGGGAACAGCATCTACAAGAGACCTCTTTTTTTGTGGGAGAGCCATCATCCTGTCTACATTTCACACCTATCCTCACATGCCAGACAACAAAAATAAATCAGGATGTTGCTTTCCTAAAAAACGCTTTTCATGACAAAAATCTGTAGTAGATAAAATTGAGCTTGCGACTCAGGCTGGGCCATACCCTTTTATCAGTCTGGATACCTTCAAAACAAAGATGTGTTTTGACACCTGCAGGATGAGTAAAGTGGGACTGTAGAGAAAGGCAGCAATAACCCTCAGCTGATGTTCCAGTGAAGGGAGGCAGAGAGGATTACAAATGAACTGGTATCTCAGAGGCTGGAAACATTTTAGCAGGAGTGCTTTATCTTTTGTAATGTTTTTATAAATTATTTATTAACACACTTGCTACATTTTCCTGAGAAATTGGGTAGAAAAGCAAAATGTATAGCCAGCAGATTATATTCCAGAAGAAAGACGCCAGTGATTAAAAAACAATTTCCAGCCCTTTCAAACACATAACTTTATTTTAGACGAGTAGTCTGCTATTTTTGTATCTCTCTCCACCATTTTAAAGAAAATCCCGGATTCATTCCCTAGATATATGAGGAGGCTGACATTAATGCAAGCAAACTAAAAAGCAGTCAGAGTGCTTTAGTTGTTGCTTAAATAATCTGTTGTCATTTATAGAAGAGATGCATTTCCCAAACTGCTATGGGACGTGCCTGGCTTGCTAATCAAGAGGAGTTATTACAGGGGTGACATGAAAAAGTCCAAAACACGTCCAACCCCCATAGAAACAGGGCAGATTTTGTGGGTTTGTCTCCTGCTGGGAATGTCATATGGGGGGTGGAAAGCAGTGTCTTGGTGGCAGTGTGGTGGTGGCCATCCTGCTGAGTGCTGGGGGACCCTGCTGAGGACTCCTCTGTTGCTTGGGGAACACCAACACCTTGAGGGTGGCACCCACATGTGACACAACTGGAAGCCAGGTTGCTTTTGCTAAAGTGTTAGGCCACCACTTGCCCAGGAAGACCCCAAAAAGTGGGACAGTGATTCCTCCAGAGTCTGCTTCGATTTGGACTGGTGATGCTGTCACCAAGATGTCCTCACAGCAGGGGTCTCAATGATGTGACAGCACAACTCAGCTGGAAATTAAATCAAACTGCAGGCTCCAAGACACTTATTAATATGCTCTGTATACTGAGAATTGGGCTTTTGGTGACACTTGAATTGAATTCTAATGCTATTTTGAAATATATAATACACTGAATTTACTTCACCTCAGGTTTGAGTTAATGGTTTATTAAATTATGCACCTTGCAGTAGCAAAGCTGTTTCCTGGTGTAGGACACCGAAGCTTGCTGTAGCAATGCAGCAATTTTGCTGATCTCATCCACATCCTCCCTGGTCAATTATTAGGTCTGCAGGTGTCTGTGAATGTATTATACTGTCAGCTGAAGTTTCACCATTGCTAGAGAGGCACAACTGGGGATTAGGTTGGAAGTTTTGTAGTGAAGCAAATTGCAATTTGAATTTAGAGATTTGGAGTTCCTTCTGGTGTGGACAGCAGAGGACTCATAGCAGATGCTGCCAGGACTGAAATCTCTTCCTCAAACGCAGGGTATTTCTCTCTTTTAATATTCAGTGGTTTGGCCAGCAGTGAGTTATTCCCCTTTTGTATTTTATCTGTTAAGACATGCCTTTGTAAGTGTTTTGGATAAATCACTTCCCAAGTGCCAGCAGTTTTGAATGTTTTTCTTGCTGACCTCCTGCCTGTGTGAGTGCCTTGCTTATTACCCCAGTTGCTTTTATTCTCAGAATCATCTTTTATTTCTGAAGGAGTGTCTGTCTGCTCCCTTTCCATAGAACAGCCACCTTGATGTCCTGCACTGCTGCCACCGGCCCCTTGTTTAGGAAACAGCAATGCTTTTTCTGACTCTCCCTGCCCTGCTTGTACACAGAGCCCCTGCCCCATCCCTTATCTCAGCCACCACCTTTATCCCTGCATCCCACCTGCCTGCCCAATGCTTGTGGTGATGCCTCGTGTCAGGCTGATGGTTGGGGAAGTGGCCATCACACATGTGAACATATGCATGGTGCCTTACTCTTAGTCAAAGTCAGTAAAGGGTACTAAAAGCAGCCCCAAGTGCATGGTGTGTACTATAAAATGACGTGCCGACCTCTGACATCATGGAAATGGTGGCTGCAGGCACCTGTGAGATCATTTAGTGATCTTTACCATATCAGTAGAAGGGCAAAAGCCAGAGGAGACAACCTAAATGGCTTTCCTTCCTTAACAGACTTTGTACCTCTGGACATCATTTTCCACGTCAGGGAAAAAGTGCAATATTTTTCTTATCATACATTTGTTTCAGTTAAATGTCATCCAGTTTGCATCTGCTCCACATGCTTCCACAAGAATTTGTTGTATGACAGGCTGCTAGCTCACACCAGAGTTACTGGCCATCAGCAGTGATTTAGATGGAGTAAAATTTTGAGAATTAGTCAGCATGACCTGAATCTGGCTTGAGGCTTAAGGTGCCTCCTGCTTGTTGCAGGGAAGAGCTCTGACCCCAAGGAAAGCTTTTGGCAGCACTGGGCCATTACTTGCCAGCAGGAGCTGGGCAGGAGGGTGTAACTGCAAGTTCAGGTACCTTGAGGGTGCATATGCCAAGTGCTACAAGAGTGCACCACGCTACTAATTGTGTGCTGTCTTTAAGAAAAAACCCACAAAACCAACAAAGAAAACCACCGACCCTGCCTGATACATCGATGGTTAAAGAAATGGTATTTTGCTTAGGTCAGAAGTGCTTGCACTGGCAAGAGAATTTGTCTTAGGTGCATAGTGTAATACTTTGTAGGAAAAGGAATCCGCATAGGAAATAAATCCCCTTCTCAGCCTACAGTGAAGGGACTGGAGCCACGACATCAGTTTTGCTGTGAATGGATTGAGTGAGGTGCAGAAATCAGCCCTGAACTCCTCCCGCAGTGCTTGGCACTTGCACAAATAGCTCGAGCCTCAAATGTTGTTATTCTTCTGGTTTTATTGAACATTAAATCCATCGCAAAAATATGCAGAAAGAAAAATGAATGCAACCTCTTTCAAGGTCACTTCTTTCGTGGCAGCAATGTAACGGCGCTGGGCTGGCGGTAATAAAGCAGCGCTGGCGCAGCAGCCATACCTTTCATGGTACTGACTCCAAATCCTGTAGCAATGTTCCTCCTTCCATGGAAAAATACAGCAACCATGGCCTGTAAGCTGCTACCTATGCAGTGAGGCACTCTGATAAGCAGTAATTATTACAGGACGTCATCTCCTGTCTGCCATTTAGTGACCTTTTCCTCAGTGTAATTTTCTTCACGGGAGCTGGGGTAACTCAATATCCCGGGAAAGATGAAGCGTGTGAGTGTCTAGGACAGTGCAGCAGCAGAGACCCACTAGAGTTCTGAAAGGTCCTTGAATTTAGACCCCCTTAATCTTTGCAATATGCTGACAAATCAGGAAAGCTTTGAGAAAAGAAGTTTTTTTCTGAGTTCACCTTGTAGCTGTTGAGGGAAAAAGAAGATAGAGCTGTTGGGTGCTGGGAAGCTGCTAAAAAAAAAAAGTTATCTAAACTAGCTTTTCTGACTATAACGTTTTAGATTTCAGAGTCATTCCAAGCTCAAAGTGACCATAATCTTGCTTGTGCAGTGAGAGACATCAGCCTTCCAGGGAACCGAACCCTTATTTTAGGGTGTTGTAGAACCAAATATAGACTCCATTACAGATCCAGGAATTAATGGGAGTGCACACATTTTGAAGGTGCAACTCTTGAGTTTGGGGAAAGAAGAGGTATCACGTTTGGGTTTTAGCAGTGGCGTGCTGAGATTGCATGAGTTAATATCATGAGTTATGAACATCAGTTGCTTTAAAATATCAGTTTCTTCGTAGCTTTATGAGACACGAAGCAGACCTATATAGTCTTTAGGCATGGCAAAATAATCTGTCCCCCTCACTGTGACCTTTGAGCAGTGCATCCCTCTGGCAGCAGCTTCTGGTGCTTCGGGTCAGGGGCTGCGGGGGCTCAGTTTCCAGCCTGCATCTCATGTTGCAGGGGAAAAGGGAGAGAGGATGTGGAGTGGGCTTGATTAAAAAGTGGTTTTGCTTTTACTCTTGAAGGATATTTGCAGTGAAAACTGTACATGAAATTTATACTCCTCTCATATGATTTCGACTGGTTTTAGTGCACAAATTCTCAGTAGAAAATGCATTCAATAAAAATTTGATGTGTAATTGTAGCTCAGCTGAATCTTTTTTAAGAAATCCAGCTCTGGAATATTTATTTTGTATCTAGTTTCAGTTTTAGAGCCTATTCCTTCTGCAGATGCCCTCGTTAGCCTACTAACAGGTTATGAATAGCTCATCCCTCTCGTGCCTGAATCCCAGCGTCCTGGCAGTGCCCAGAGCAGTTCTGCAGTGAGGTTTTTGAGGGAAAGCTCAGCTGCATGGAGGGCTGTGTAGGGCTGCTTCTGCTGTCTCCTCCAAGCAAACCCATGCTTTCTGCTAATGAAGGGACCAGAGGGCTTAGGGCTCACCTGGGTAGCAGGGGCCAAGCCTGCAGTGGATAAAGATTACCAAGCTGGTGGGCAGCAACGTGGCTGACAAATACAGTGCACTTGATTTATGGCCAGTCTCCTAGGAAACAGTTTTAGCAGGAAAAGTGCAATAATCTGGATTTATTCTCCTTTGATGCTCAGCATGCAAAAGGAGACCATTTAGGGGAAAGAAGGAGAGGAATCCAGGATGGCCACAAAGAAAATTTCAGGGTGAACCTGACAGCTGGGAGTCTCTTGCTGTGCTGTAACATCCCTCAGTGCCAGTAAATGTGGCATCCCGGTACCCAGGAGGAGTTAACTTCCATGAGTAGGGGAGGAGGGAGTTTCTCCAGGCTTTGAAGCAAGCAACAGTGATGAATGAAATCCTTGCTTACCTTCTTGATTTCTGACAGTTGTGCCCAAAGGTTCCAGTTTGCTTCCCAAAACTGCAAGCCAGCGTTGTGGTTTTAGTATTGCCAGCTGTTTGCTCAGCTGGGAGAGGTGTCCCAGGGCAGCGGTGACCACAGAGGCACAAAGTGAGTCTCCAAACATAAACCCCAGGGTTGGAACCTCTGCTTAGCATTTCAGGGGCACCATAAAGATTTCTAACAGGCTTCTGGTCCAGCGTGCTGTGGAAAACCAGACCCTGAGTGGTGCCCCTGTGAATTGCCATCTCCTCAGTATGTTTTAACAGAGCTGGAGGCTCAGAGCACTGAGAGCTTTTTCCTAATGTTTAGTGATAAACTTGTGTCTCCTGTGAGTAAACAATCTGATTGCTTTGCCACTTTTTTTCAATTTGAACAGGAGTACACCGAAGGCCTCTTGCAAAAACATTTATTATATCTAGCGGAACTGGAGGCTTTGGGTTGTGTTCCTCAAGTATTTTTTCTTCTTTACTTCTAGTGTTCTCATATCAAATTTTCACTCAAAAAATACTGCCCAGAGGCATGAGAAGTGGCACATGGCTCTGTGAAATATACTCCCATCCTAGGATATGCCATGTTTTTATTTTGTGACAGTCCAGGATTCAGTGCGTGGCCTAAATATTGTGGCACCCTATTTGATTTTTGAATTGTTGGATGGACTAGACACTATAGTTCACAGACAACACAGCCATTTTTCCTCGTGGTTTACCCTTTTTCTAGATTACTGTCTGTAAGTTTCAAAATGGAACAGGATTCCTCCGTGGTTTATAAATTAGGGCCATATTACAGCAGCATCCAGCAGTCCTGCTATATGTTAGATGGTGTCAGAGTTTCTATTATAAACCTCATTTTTCAGAGGTTTATAGCTCAGCCATAAAAATTCACTGTGTGCTGGGATTTGGAATTTAACAGCTGCATCTCAGCCATGCAGAGGGTGTGTTTGCATGTATTTTTTTTAAAGCAAAACAAAGCATGCTTTGTGTGTTCATTTAGTCTTGAAAGTCTCTATATTAAAAATCAGTATAAATTTACTGCAACTTTGGATTTAAAAGTTAACTGCTTGAAAGAGAAGAGGTGCCCCCTTTTTGGCAGCCTGTGCAGCTCTAATTGTTCCTGTTGGTCAGCATGCTCTGTGCCCAGACAGGATGCTGTTTAAGGAATAACAGGGGGGTAATTAAAGGCTGTCTGGGATTGCTTGTGCCCAGGAGCCGAAGTCAGGCTGCTGCCCATGGGGAGGGAGCACTTGGCTGGCAGCAGGAAGGTCTGTGCTGTCCCTGAAGAGCCCATTCCCATTCCATCCCTCCTGAAAGGGCTCTGGCAGCTGGCATGGAGGTGCTGGGATGTGCAGGAGCATCCTGGAGAGGGATGCTGGGATCCTTCTCCCAAACACCCCATGATGCTGCACTCTGTCAGTGCAGGGTAGGTTTTTCTTGAACTAGAGTAACAAGACAGGGTGCAGCCTATTTAAGGGCAGAAGCTGATAGATTTGCTAATAACCTTGGTCTATTTGGAGTAATTAGCTGGCAGCAATATTAACTGTGAGAGCCATTCTTCTTCACCAAGGGGTATCCGGCCTACACAGCAGCAATGGTCCATAAATATTTCCACCCTATGAAAAGAAACTCTGAAAATGGATTTGCAACACAGGCTATACCTTCAATCTTATCTATATGGTTAAGTGTCTTTGAATATATATAATCAGTAGGTTTCTTATGTTGACATATGAATAAGATACCAACATCCTCCTTTTAATAGCCTTGCAGAATGCTCACACCTGCTGTAGAATAATTTGTGGCATTTCAATACATTAGCCAGCTCAAATGGATGAAGAATATCTTTGCACAGTGCTGCAGGAGCTTCTGTTGAAAGAAAACAAAAAGGGGATCCTTGTGGCCCCCTGCTACACACAGCCATCACATGGCTCAATATGTCTTTATGGGCACAATTCCAACAGTCATCAGCACAGCAGCTGTCTCATATATACAAACAGTTGAATAATGAAGGAAGGACACAGATATGGAAAAAGAAGAAAGAAAAACCACAGTCTTCAATTTGGTGTTAACCTCAAGGCAGCTAAATGTATCTTTTGTGACATTTTGACTCTCGTTGGCTTGGCATCTGTGTGATTTTTACCATCATTGTCAGACAGGTCTATCTTTAAGCTTGTGTTTTTCTGTATGTTAAGGCATTTTTACCTTAGTGCCTGTGTTAATTCTCACTCTGAAATTCTACCTGGCAAGAGATGCCTGATCAGATCTCTCTCTTCAGACGCTGGTGTGGCAAGAATATTTCTCAGGCTGGCGCTGCTTTCCAAATTGTATTGAATTACTGCAGGGAGCACATTTCTACCTCTTCCTCCTCAATATTTCTCACCTGAATTCAAGCCCAAGCAGCAGCACACCATTGGGTGGGTGTACAGGGTGTAATGATGGGGAGCTCAGTCCCACACAGCCATCGGGGTGTACGCTCCAGCTAGCCCCTAATCTGGCTCCCTTCAAGGTGCCTTCATCACCACACCTGCACAGCCTCATTAATTCATGCCATGTTTCACATTTCATTTCAGTAAAGCCTTTTCATTACAGAGCTTGTTCCCACGGTAGGAACAATGGCAATTCTTTGCAAGAGCATTATAATTAAGCAGTAGTGCAATGGGGAGGAGGATGTCTTGCTCACAAGGTGCATCTGTCTGGCAGTCTGGCTGCGATGGTGATCCCAGCAGACATGGGCAGTGCTCCTCTGCCTGCACTTTGCAAGATTTCTGTCCCAGAGATACTGTCTGCTTGTAGCATCTGGCCTTTCTTGCCAGAGTTTTCAGTCTCAGGTCATATTTCACAGTTCCCAAATTTTTGGATCGCTGCAGCTCATGGCTGGCTGGGGCAGCATCTTTGATTGCTGAGCTTGGTTCTGCAGATTATTTCTTTACTGTAGGCTGTTCCCAACCAGGACCACAGTGGGGATGAAGGACTGAGAGGTCTGCTGTGTGGAGCCAGTTTGAGATGTTCCTTCAGTTAAATATGAAATGCCAAGTGTGTCAATATAAGAGGTAAAATACTTGGTTATTTTAGGTCTGTTGTGGCTTGTTCCCACAGTTCAGAAATGGCCATGCCTGGTGTACACACATCTGTTCCTAACATGCAGATTCATTTTGATGATTGCAAGGAAACTGGGGCTCACCATGAGGGTAAGGCATCGCTGTTTGGGAAAGGCAACTAAGCAAGAGAAGTTAATTAAGTTGTGTCAGAATTACATATGAATTGAAAAAAGATTTTTATTTTCTCTTTGACAAAAAGTGGGGTTTATAAAACAGGACAAAGCCTGCCCAGGAGGAGCAGTTGTGTTCCTGCCTCTGACCTCAGGGATGCTTATTTACAAGCTATCCAGCAAGAAGATGGACATGCTTCATTAGCTAGCAACATTGCATGTTATCTGGAGAAGATCCTAATGGAGTAAATTAAGAGAGAAACATCTGTTGCTTTCTGTCTCAGTTTAGTGCTCAATCTGGTGCTAATCTTGGCCTTTTGCAACCTTTCTATATGTCCCTTCATTCTAAATATGAGCCACGTTTTGATCATTAACTGTGGACATGTGTTGCAACCTTTGAACTGAAATGCTTCAGAGTCCATCTCTCCCCTCTAGGAGAGATTTGTTCCCTTCTTATATTCCTTCATTTCTGAGACGTTATGGACATAATGTTGGAGGTGGAGCTGGAGAGAAAGGAGGCTGAGAGACAGTAAAATTCTGAGCCGGGCAGATGTGTGCACATGTATGCATATATAAGATGCAGAGTTCTGCCTTGATCCCCTTTTGTATAATTAATTTATCATTCAAATAGCTACAGCTTATAATGGAAAATTAAAGTCTTGGTTTACACAAAATTTGTGGCACATTTAGGAAAAAATATTTCTTGCAGCTTCATGTTTATGTCTAAATATCCAGGTTTGGTGCAGGATTTTTCTTCCTAAATCATACTTTTTCCACCAACTGACATGGCACTGGCAGGTGCAGAGCTACTTGGCTGCTGCTGCTGGGCCCTTGACGTTGGGAAGCAGCTCCCTGTGTTTGTGAGGAAGAGAAGCTGGAGGTGGTGGATGCTCTGCTTCTGATGCCAGTGGGTGTCCGTGTTGTAAGCACCAAGTTGGAGCTGTTGCAGTCACAGAAGAGTTTTGTTCAAGGCTTGAAAAACACTTGCTCTAGAGTAATAACCAAAAATGTCAAATGTGTCCACAGCTAATTACTCATTAGACGTACAATTAGTGTGAGATGATCATGACATTTTACTGTTATTAGTTGTTCTACTCTGATAGGAATTAAATCAGCCTGTGATCACAGCACACCAGTTTGAACCCCACACTGGTGCCTGCCTGGTGCTGAGCTTGGCAGGATGCTCTCCTGGCTGCCCAAGGAGGTGCCTCACAGCCTGGGATGGCATCATCCTGCCCTGTCACTGGGGTGCACGTGGGAAGCATCATCCTGCAGGGATATCTGGGCCTCACAACAGACAGGGAGGTGCCAGATTTGCAGTCAAGTTTGCAAGAAAGTGAAATGGCAGTGAGAGAGCTGAGGTCTCATTTGGGTTTTGCTTCCAAGGGAGTAGGAAGAGCTGGCTTGGGTGAAATCCTCTACTCACATGGCTGGTCACTTAAGGAGGGGTATCCTTAAGTTTATTGCAAACAGTGAACAAAACCTTTTGAATTATAACACATCTTATCCCTAAACAGTGTAGTCTTAATAAACATCTTCTGCATCTTCTGATTGGATAAGACTTTCACTTGGCAGTGGTTTCCCTAATTGCATCTTCTTTCAGCCCTTGCTGGGAAACATGCTTTGCAAATTCAGTATAGTGATTAATTTATATGAAGGATGCATGGCTGAGTTTCAGGGCTTCTTTTCCCTCACAAATATATTCATTCCTCAAAGGACATTTATACCTTTTACATTAATAAAAATTTGGGATTTTCTAGCAAGTATAAAAACAAATAAGCCTGAGACACAACATTTCAGTTAAAAGTATTAGTTCATTCTATACTGCTGATCAGTGCTGAGGCACTTGTAAGGAAACTCACAGATGGTTGCCTATATTCTAGCTCCATCTTCAATCTCTCCACATCTCACTCTGCAGTTGGGATCCTCCACTGTCTCATGGGTGCCTTATCAGAAACATTCTGCAGGTCCTGATGAGTCTTTCCAGCAAATGTCTGATGAGGATAGCAAACTGAGTTACACATGACCATGGCAATAAAAATATGATGAGGAAGGGACAGGTACCAAAAAAGAAACACTTGTGAAGATGTCCTTAGCAGGTTTTTTGCACCAGTAAAGCTGTTGCAAAATCAGGTAAAAGTTTGGGAATATCAGAATTTAAGAATATAAGCCCCCTTAAAATAAAACCTAAGATTCTCTAAGCATGTGGCTTTCTTCATAAGCTTGGCAAGTTCTGCTGCTGAAGAGTTATTAGAGGACCTATCTCTCCAAGTGATAATTCCTCAGGTGACAGGAATATCTTTGCAAGGATTTCTCCACTGATGTGGGGAGTGGCCCAGACAAGTGGGCAGTAAGTGGCATTGCAATCATAGTTCAATGCATTAACTGCAAACAAGTAATTATTTCTGCACGTTAATTTTTAAGGCATATTGTTCTGACAGAGTGTTGATGCTGTTTGGTTCCCTGTGATCAATTTTTAACTTCCTGCTGTATCTCTGCTCTAAATAGAGAGCTGCAGGATGAAGATAGACAGGCTGAGCCTCCTCAGTACCAAGCTCAGTTGTCTTCATTAAAGCAAGGATAAACTCAAAAAGAGCAAAGCCAAGTGTGTTGGGTTCTGTTCATTAAGAGACTGGCGGGTTTCTGACTTTGTTGTCTTTTAATACACCAAGAACAGATGCAGGTTGACAAGTGGCATCAGCCAAGGGACTCAGCTTTATAAGGTTGTGTTGAAGCAGGGCTTGGAAATAGCCAGCTGAAATCTAATTTGTGGCCAAGTGGAATAAATTGGAACTGATAGTTATTCAATTAATGGCATGGGCAGCAAGGTGAGGTCTCCTCTCAAAATAGCAGAATAAGGTTTCTTGACAGGGAGGTTTGGGAAAATGGGGCACGGCACCAGGTTTTCCATCAAATTCAGCCATTAATCATCTAAGTAGCAGGAAGGAGATGTGATTATTATAAAGAGGCTCAGCAAAATGGTTGGAGTGAGCACTTCCCAAAAGTGTGATGGAATCCAAACCCGAGTCAGCAGACCTGCCCCCAGAGTTTGCTGGGAGCTGGGAGTTTCCTGGACAGCACTGCATAAACCAGCAACCTCTGACCACCAAAAAGCTGGAGCCAGGACTCAGGGTAAGTGGTTGTCTTCTCCCTCTGCACCAGTGGCATCCCTGGGCACAGACACTAGGCCTCTTTCTATTAGAAGTTCTTTTTATATCTGAAAATGTTGTGTTTCCTTTCTGAGTAGTTCAGTCAGGAATGGACAACTTTGGCATCTTTTTAGTGCATTTTGTGCATCCCCTGATGCTGAGTAGGTGGTTCACTAATGTATTCACTAGACTTCTTGCAGATACCTGTGGTGTGGTGTTTCAGATCTTTGGATAATTGCATAGTGATAAAATTGCCATAGTTCTCTCCACCACAAGCAGAGCAAGAAATACAGAAAGTCTTTTTTTGCCTTTTTTTCTTTTAATCAAAAGAAAAACTTTTTCCTACGCAAATGGCCTCCATAATAATATTATCAGTGTTGCTGCAGGCTTGCACAAGCTGAATGGAAAAGAAGTTGAGTTTATGATTTTCAGCAGAAGAGTTTTAAGCTTTATCAGTTCAGTATATAAGTAGGAAAGGAAGGCTCATTTTACCTGGAATAATGGGATTCTTTGGTTGCATCTGAGGGCAAGCCAAACAAATAACATAACAGGAAAGTTCGTGGCAGTGGCTGGAAGCTGATGGGACCATGGCAGTGCTGCTGCTCAGCATGCTGATGCAGATGGTGTGCCTTAGCACTCATGATGTCAGCTTTTGTGAGGGTTTTGGGTTGTGTACCTGGTCTGACACGGGCTCTGTGCAGCTCCCTGTGCCCCTGGGCTCAGCAGCAGTATGGAAGCTCTTCTGCATGGAAACCTGGGATGCCAGATCTGAGGCTTTCTGGTTTATCCTTTATCTTTGTTTCCAGTTATGATGGTTAAAGAAGTAATGAAAAAGGCTTCAGCAGTAAACAAGAGGGCTGCTGGGGGCTTTCCCTGTGAGGGTGGAAGGTCATGTAGGGGTTGGCACAGAGACTGTCTTGGCTGCTGTGAATGAGGACAACTGAAAATTTGTGCAGATTAGCTCAGATATTGAGGTCAATGTAAATGAACCAGATAGATGGACTCTAAACTATGAAAGATGTAAGATAAGTATAGTCCAATATTTGTGGTCTTTCATTAAAAGCAAAGTTATGACAGTGAAGTTTCACTCAGCAATGCTGATTTGGTGCTTGTGAAATCATTAGCAATTTGATATTCTAGCTTTCCCACTATAAACTTCTGCAGGAAAGGGAAATTAATTTTTCTGTGCAGTCAGAAGTTGTCAGAGGAAATCCCTCCCTTCCTGCATAACTGGATCAGAAATTCCTTGCGTGCATGCATTGACCCCTTCTCTCTGGGGACCACATCAGTTGAAGTCACACTTCTAATTAAACTTGTGCTGCAGAAGAGGCAGTGTAAAAATAATGCAGAGTAGCAGTGGCAGGCCTGGAGGAATTTGTAGGAGCATTAAGCAAAGCAGAAGGTAATACATCAGCCAGCTTTCAGATCAGAACTGCAATGAGGAGGCTGCCCGTGGCAATTTTTTTTTGCTTGTACTTAGGACATTTTTCTGTGAGGGCCGATATAAGAGAAGTCGTAGGATCTTGTTACAGCAATGTCTCAAGCTGTCTCTTGATGTGCAAGCACTTCATCATCTTGCTGGAAAGCAGAAGGCACACCAGGATGAGAAGTGGTTCTCTCTCCATCTTTGCACTTTCTGGTCCCTTTGGACCCGTTACTGCCCACACACCCTCCCTGTCCCCCTTTGCACCCAGCAGTGCCAGGGCATGCCTGCAGTACACCTGAGATGTGCAGAGCACAGACCTGCTCTCCTTTGTGTGGCAATCTATTATCTTTCTGACTTAGCTTAATACCTGCTAAGAGAGAAGTTGTAAATCTGTCTTACCAGACCCATCTGACAAACCACTCCTGCTTTGGGTTGTTCCAATGAACGTGTCTCCCTTACTTTACCTCACCCCCAAAACTCCTGGTGAAAACAGATGCCTCTGCCCTGCACTGGCAAGGGGAGATGTGGACCATGCATGGGGGGACAGGGGTTTGGTACTGGTGGGCCAAGCCTCCTGCTCCCTCTGGCTGGGAGCATGTCCCCTGGCTCCGTCCCATCATCAGCAGAGGAGATTTGCTCTCGGGGTTTTCCCCAAACTGTTTGTCCTTTGCTTAGGGCACCCTGGTAGCATTATCTGTAAATAAAATGTGTGCAATTCCACTGTGAAGAAAGCAATTTACATAAATGGGGAAAATGAGAAAAGATGCAAGTGGTCTTACTAGTGCTGATAGCAAATTTACAAGGTAGACAAGACTTGTACTCTCAACAGTGCATCCTCTTACCAGGTTGCAGCAGTAATGATGAATATTTCTCTTTGGCAGCATGATATTGATGGGGGGATTCACTTTGCCATGGTTGTGCTCTCATAAAAGCTCAGGAGAGCTCCAGGTGTTCTCTCTTTAATATTGCATTGATAGCCTGATGGTTTCTTGCTGACAAAACTTCCACAGTTCTTAATATCAGCCTGTCTGCATTTATCAGCCACAAAGGTTTTCCCTCCTGTCGGATACTGGAATAGCATTAGACAGAAAATGGAGAAAGCGTAGGAAGCCAATATGATCATTTTTTAATCTAGCCACCCTATACCAGGGAGCTGGTTGTGCTGTGGTGACGGGAAGTTGTGATGCAAAGCAGAGGAACACCGAATGTCATTTTAGTGAAGCGTGTGGAAATATATTTTTCAATATTCTGTTTGTGTCCAGCTGCGGTAGTGAAAAAAATGCTCAGGGCCTGTGCACCACTCCTGTAGAGGTCCTGTATGGAGCCTGTGGGGAGTATGGGTTAGGAACACGGAGTGATCCTTGGAAGAAGCTACAAATCCCATTCCGCAGTCCGTGAGGATCCAAAGGCAGGGAATATCCACACTCTGCCCTGGCATCCCTTAAGAGTTATTGTCTTCAAGTGCAACTGTTGCTGCTGTTATAGACACTCCTGTAATTTATCAAAAAAATATTGTGCAATACTGTGGGAGTTCAAACTCAATATTCCTGCAGTGTACCCAGGAGTCTGTTCCTGTGGGACTGCAGAGCTGTGCTTGCAGAACCCCCAGCTGGGGAAGGATTTGGCATTTGCCTTTTAACCATGCTCGCCTTGGGTATAAATATTAACACCACACGCAAGGGTTGTCAGACTGGCATGAGCCCTGTAGATTGCACCAGCTCGCTGGTGGATTTCACCACTTCCCTGTTAATGGGAAATTTATCAGTTTGTCATGGCAGTTCTCGTAGCATCCCTTTGAGACTGGTTTTGAGCCCAGTAGTATTCAATATTTTATCAACCATCTGAAAGAAATTATAAAATCATTACCTGCAAGTTTTATCATCAGTTCCATTTGTGAAGTTTTGGAGGGTAATAAATATTGATGAAGATTGGTCACAGAAATTAATCTGAATATGATTATTAGAGATGGGTGGAGTTATCAACATGTGTTTGAAGTGAAAAGCAAGCTTTTGCATCAAAAAGAGGGGTGAGAGCAGACTTACAGAAACCAGTGATGTCTCTGAAAATGGCTTCCAGTCCAGAAATGTCTGAATCTCTGGAAGTTAGGACTTTATGTGGCTCTGTAGTCAGCCGTAGTCCTTTCACTTTTAGAGGTGGAAAATGGCCAAGGTTTTAGAGGAGAGCTTACAGCAAGAGAATAAAGCAGCTTGGAGAGGAGGAGATCAAGCAGTGATTTGATCACAGCCTTGATTGCACTTGCACTTGGGCTGCTTTAACTGACAAAAGCTGAACAAGAGAGACCTCTGAGCTGAAGTCAGCAAAATTAAAACTTTGAGTTGTGTTTACTGTTTGAATGATAAATGCAGCTACCGAGGGAACAATCTATTAAGAGACTCCCTTGCTTGATCTGGGTGGATTTTGAGAAGTGTTCCTGGCTGGGCTGGGGTCCCTGGTTCCAGCAGCTGGAACACCCCTGCATCTCTATCCCAGGATGCTGCCAGAGCAGAGGCTGCCACGGGGGCTGGGGCTCTGGTGGGCACTGGCAGAACCAATGGGGCTGGGGAGGGGTAAGGGGACTGGAAGGATATTTATGTGTGAAAGACTGTCAGGGCTGGGAAGATGAAAATCTGTTGTGCTCTCCCAGGGCTCCTCACTTTCTCCCCTCCAGGCAGCTGGCAGGATTTCTCTAAATATTTGAGATAGTAAAGGGCTTAAACTGGATTACTCCTGGACATGAGCAATTATAATTGTAAATGCTGTATTATCTGAGCACTCTTCTGATGCTGTTTTGGCACTGATGCATGACACGGTGACAGGGAGGGTGTGAGGGTCAAGTGCAATGTAAGGAGAGCACTTCCCTGGTACCTTGGGGCTGGTCTGCAGTGGACTTGACCTACTGGGAATCATCCCTTGGGAAGCATCACCTGAGAGCTGCACAAAGGGCTCCCATGTGCCTCAGGCATCCATAATTGTGTTGTATTGCAGCTGTATTTATTAAATGGATATATACCAGTTGCAGCAAGTATAAATCCAGTGCATTTTACTGTACATCAATTTCAGTTGGAGTTTTCTGGATGTGGATGTTATTTTAAGCCTTGAATTTTTTTTGGAACAAAGCACGGTCTTTTTTTTTTTTTTACTGAAGTACTGAGATATAGTTACACATATATAAAGCTATGGTGCTCAACTAATACTAATATAAAGGGATAAAATCCAGATTCAGAGGGCAAAATAAGTGATGGTGGGAAGGATTTAAACCACCCATGTAAAATAGCCTCTGGCAGCTCAGGTGCAGCCCAGCAGCCCTAAGATTTATCCTGGTGTTTGCTGCTGTGGGATGGATGGCAGCTGGGGGAGGAAGGCAGTTGTCCTGGCTGGATGGACTCCCAGCTCCATGTTTCTGCATGCAACTGTTCTCTGCCTCTCCATCTTGAGCTCCTGTCCAAAAGCTGTCAGACTTGTGCAGCAGAGGTGCTGCTGAAGCTGCCCAGCCAATGCCCCAGCCTGAGCTGGAAGAGAAGCAGCCACATACCCTGGGAGACCCATGTGCCTGGAGCACTGGGACGGGGTATTTATAAGAGAAGAATCTTGGAAACTCTATGGATGCTGGTCCAAGGGCTGCTCCAGATGGCAGAAAGCACAGGGAGGATGTGGCTGCATGGGAAAACCCTTGCAGACTGAGTCACTGTGCACTGTGGCACATTGAACTGTAAATCACGAGTGGGAAGCAGTGCTGGCACCACAGGAGAGCCCAGCAGCAGCAGGGGAGGGCTTGAGAGGCTGTGCAGAGGGATGTGCTTCAGCAGTGGGTGCCCCAGTGACACCTTTTTTTTAATGGTTTCATGTTTGAGGGAAACATGGTGTTAGAAGAAGCTGACATTTTTAGATGCATTTGTATTTCAGTGATGAATTTAACTGATCTGAGCGATTGGCAGTGTATTATTCAATAGGAAACAAGTCTATTGGGCATGAAGTGAGATGCCTGTTCCTGGCAGCAAAGGGTGTGTTGGGAGAAAATAGGCTGTGCAAAATGTGGCATTTTCTACAGCCTGAAATCATTCGCTTTCCTGCAGCCAAGAGGTCAGGAATTTACCTCCTGCCTGGCTTCCAGAGAGATCCCTGTGTTTCTGTCACAGGGAGGAGAGGAGATCAGAGTACATTCAGCAGGAGCTCGGGAGACTGGTGATGTATGAGCCTTTTAAATGAGGTGTTTGCATATCTCAGTGTTGGAAGCAGGTAGCCAGTAATTCACATGCACGCCCACATGCTCAGCATCCTCAGCATCTCTCTAGCCTCTGGGAAAACAGCTGCCTTCCCTTCCCAGCAGCAGGAGCCATGTGCCTGCAAAGTGTTCCCAGTGCCCAGGAAAAGCAAGGAAAAAGATGAAATGCGTGAGCACCCGCCACAGTAGGAAGGACCATGGTGTCCCACCTACTTGTCCAGAAAGCTTGGCAAAATCAACCAAGATAATTTTTTGCCATGACTTCTGCTGGGAAAATGAGGTGTAGGGGTTTAGTCTTGTGATGAAATAGCTTTCAGGAGCCTCTAAGGCTTGATTGCAGCTCTTTAATTAGCTGTCAGGCAAAAGGGTGTCCCCAGCGATGGGCTGCACACCAGGAGAGCACCACTACTTGGGTTAAATCCTGGCATGTATGCAATACAGAGTTTCCTTCATGGGAAGGGGTGATGGGGAGTAAAGAAAAGACACCTTCAGCATGTCCCTGGAATATCTGCTGATCTCTGGTGCCTCGCTTGGTGTTTGAAAATGGTTTGAAGTTGAGGTGTCGATAAAAGGAAAGCTTCATAAAACAATGCCAACAAAAATAAATGAAATACTTTTATCTGATTCCTCACCAGTCCCTCGGGGTTCATGAGACGTGGGGTGGGGGGACCGCAAGGTCATCAGCAAAGAGTAAGCTGGAAAGGTTTTTTTTTTATATATCTGCATGAGCAGTTAACTGGAGCATGCTGCAGTGTTTACGGCAGGATTTTGGCTTCACAATGGATTAAAAGATTTTAAAATCCATCTGCAGAATATCTTGAACTTTAGTGTTGTTGTGTGCTCAAAATAACTTCAGTCTTTTAATGTTTGATGTGCTGGGAGCCTTGAGGGGAATCAAAGGATTTTGAAATGGCGGGAGGAGGGAAGGGCAGCTCTTGGCATTAACAGGGTCCCTTTTGAATTGGTGACATGGGACCCCCTGCCTGCTGCCCAGCAGGAACACCACTGCAAGCTCAGAAACCTTCTGTGCAGAGCCAGCACCGTGGGACAGCTTGGGAGCTGTTGGGCTCAGCTCAAGCATCCGAGCTGCTCCTCAGCCTGCCTGGTACTGGGATGTGGCTCTCCTGTCCCACAGCTGCTGCCAGCTTGGCATCCTCTCTGGGACTTCATTGTCTCCAGGGAAGCAGCTTGGGATGATGGGTGCTGAGTTTGGGTCTTGGGTGTTTGCAGCATGGGCAGAGTCGACTGGGGAGACAGAGACCAAGGTCTTGCTCCAGCTTTTCAGAGGCTGGGGTGAATTTGGGAAGCTTCTTTCTAGACCTGTACTTAAGCTGATTTTCAGAATTATTCAGAAATACCGGAATTAGTTCCAGAGTCCCAGAGACACGTGGCTGCCTGGAAGAGTTAAGCAGCCAGGAGGAGCACGGGGTGGCAGCTCTGGAGGGCACAGGGTTCCGCTGCTCTCTGTCCATCTTCTGCAGCACCCTGGGGTGCTGGGATGAGGAGGTGCCTGGTGCTGTTGCCTGGACCTGCTCTTGGTGCCCCAGGACAGGATGGTGTCTGCAGGCAGCCTCCCATGCCCTTCCCTCTGGCAGGCAGGGGCAAAGCAGAGGATCTGCCAATACAAAGCCATGCATCTCAGCCTGTGACAAATCACTTTTTAATTGCCTCAAGGAAGTAATCCATTAGTCTTCCCTTTACGTGAGAATCATAGGAAATTTCTGCTGAGCATGAGCAGATGATGTACTCCAAATAACGCAGGTGCTGCTGCTGGTTTCACTTAACCTCCCTGTCCAGTTTGGAGCATTACTTTTCAATCCAGCAAAATTGAACTGTGAGCCCCCTCCTGCCTCTTCCAAGCAGGTGCTGAAGAAACCTCTGCTGAGACAGGAATAGCATTACTATGATGCATTAATTGTCAAACAAATCAGTCTTGGGTTAGTCCCTAGTTCGTGGTATGGCTTGCCTTTGTTTGGTTTTTATTTTTGTTTTTTAAAGCAAATTATTGTTATTTCTTTTCTTAGAAGTGCAACCAATAGACCTGGAAGGCTTTGACCTGCTGCCAGCGTTGTCCCTTAGCTTTTCTGCATCTCCTGATTGCAGCAAAGAGGCAGAAACATTAAAGTGTGTTCTTATGGCAAATTACTGCCCTGCCATCTTAATTTAAGCCTTGTTGCTACAAAAAAAGGGTTCAGAATGCCTCTGAACTTTTGACAGCCATGGCAAGCACAGACTGCTTTTTCTTTGGCAGCTGTTTTCAGGCAGGTTTGTCACAATTTTTAGGTATCTCTTATAGGAAGAAATCCAGTTGGTGGCATAATCTGAATCTTACCAGTCCAGGCAGTTTTTTTCTCTCTGGACTTTTTGTGATGATTCACTGCATCCTGGCAGAAGTTTGGAGCAAGACAGTGAGAAGAAAATCCAGATTGTGGGAACACCTGTAAAACCACCTTCTCTACCAGCTTTTCTCGTGGTAGACGGTGACTTAGCAACAACCATTCCTTCCATTGACAAGCAGCTTGCTACCACTGCAAATTTTACAGTCATCTCTGTTACTTGACTTTATTTCTAAGTTATTCTGTAGAAACAAATCTCTTAATGCTCACACATTTGCTCTGCTCTTGTAAGGAATATCTTTAAATTGGGGATTAATACTATGTTAAAATTCATTATTATAATGTGCACAGGGAAATGATACTAATGTAAACATTTATGATAGACTGTAATTGTTCAAATTCCAGCAAGAAGTCCCAGTTTAGTTCCCAACCTGTAACATGAAACACTTCTCTGGCCACAGCTCTTTCTTGCTTATGGGACCAATAAATGAATTCACATTTGCAAGTTAAATAAACCCTTTGAATGTATTATTGATGCAAACAAATGAGTATTGGGGCTCTAGACAATACCTAATGAAGCTGACTCGACACAGGCTGTTCCTGCTGAAGGGTGCCAGGTATTGGTGCAGGAAGATGGATGCCTGTTTCATCTTGTAATTATCCCATGGCTTAAGCTTGCTTTATAAATTCCTTGGCTAGGCACAAAGCTAAGGGCACCACGATAAGTAATTAATTACCCAGTATCCACTGGCAGCTATTAAAAAAGGATCATGCTCATTTGATATTTTGTGACTGTATCTGTGCTTTGATCTCCTTGTAGACTCAGGGTGTGGACTCTCAATTATTTTTTTTCTAGCAAATACTGCTAATCAGATCTTTTAGAAGAGGTTTGTACCTTTTCTGAAGTTGGCTACTTGATTCTACTGCAGACTCCAACTGGTGGTACATAAACTTAGTCCAAAAGCCCAGCTCTTTACACCTGAATTATAAATAAGGTGCACAGCACTGGAACCAGCACCAGCTGACAGGCTGCAGCCTGCAGGAGAGCTGAGCTTTTCCCTTCCCTAAGAGAAGAGCAAGAGGTCAGTCTCTTCTTATGCCATCAAGAAAGGTACTCCCAGCATCAGGACTCAATCTGAAAAGCAAATCAAAACCTTGTGCTGCCAGGGTGGATCAGCACCCACTTTAAGACGGGGGGGATCTCTACTGTACCTCTCTGACTCTTCCACTTTTAACTCTTTTTTTTCAGCACTGTAACTCAGGTGTCTTGGAGTGATGATGTCCCACATAGCATCCCCTAGTGGGCCACAACAGTGATGTTTCTGATTGCAGGGTATTCTACCTGGAAGTTCATGAACTGTAGAAAGTCAGGAGTGGTGTTGAGCAAGGAGGGATGGGGCTGGGTTAACAAGACCCCAAATGCAGCTCTGTTCCCTGACTCTCTTCTGGCACAATGTGGCAGAGGATGTTGGTTGTTTCTGTGTTCCTCAGAATTTGAGGCTTTGCAGCTGGAAGTGGTACATTTTAGAAAAAGGATCATTTGCTGGTGATGCTGGGGAGCCACATCTCCCCAGGACCTGTTGGCAGGAAGGTGCCTCTGTGGAAATAATGCAGTGTAGGAATCCAGGCACTTTTGAGGTGATCTCCAGAAATGCCACCTGGGAAGACAAGTGAAGTGTGGCCAGGAGAGGAAAATACAAGTTTGCTTTGAACATCTTGATCTGGAAGTGGCAGCTGGAGCTAGCCTCTTTCTCAGCTTAATTCTCACTGGCAGCAGCTTGAATTCATAGAGCTAGTTGCTGGTTTTCTCTTCTGTGCAGGTGGCAACAAACTGCCCAGTTGGCAATGAGTAATGTGTTGGGTTAAAGGCTTCAGAGGGATAGTTACATGGTCAGAGAGGTCACAGAAACTATTGTTGATGCCTAAGCACCAAATGGAGCTGTAGCAAATTGATTAATTGGCTAAATTAGAGAGGCTTTGACCTACCTCAGAGAAGTTTAATGAATTAGTTGATCAGTTACACAAAGTTGTTTCAGCACACCAAAGCCAGGGAGACCATTTTCTTGGTCTCCAGAAAATGACCTCTACTGGAAGCTGCCAGAATGATGCTTTTGGGCAAAATATTTTTCTCACTTAGGTGAAGTGACTGAGGTTTCCAGACCTGGTGCAAAGCATAACAGAAAGGAGTGTATTGAGATTCTGGAAATTCTGCAATGCACAGGACTTAATGTTATTTTTCAGCATCCCAACACTGGTCAAGCTAGCTTGCTTGCTCGTGGCTTGTGCCTTCCTATTTTCCACCTTTCTTCCCTCTTTCTTTGTAGTGTTGATGTGTTTTACAAAATTGCTGCCTTCTATCCTCCTTTTCACTAGCTCTGTGTTGTATTCAGTGGGAAAGCTCATTCTCCAGATGCTGCTTGAAAACGACCTAAAGAGATAATTTTTGAACATGGATTATAATCTGACTATACCTCAGAAAAATCCCTTTATCAATTGCAGTCTGTTTTTAAAAGAAAAATGTCATTTCTCTTGTAGTTGTTGTTGTTGTTGGGCTGTTTGTGAGTTGGAATGGGTGGAAGGGTTGGGATCATGGCCCTCAGATGCGATTTGGTCAAGAAAGCAAACTTCCTCAAGTGAAAATAGAGCAGTGCTCCTCAGGGTGTGGGATCAGGGTCTCTTTGCCTGATCCCTCTCCTTTCGGGCCAATTTCAGACCATATCTGGGTTGTGATGGGACCCTTCACATAGCTGTCAAGCACTGGTACCCCCAAGCACAGGAAAATGTTTTCTCTTCCTGTTGACACACCCGGCTATGGTTCATCATCAGGTGCTGAATAAAAAGAGACTGCCAGGATTAGCATTTTGGAGCTTGCTCATTACAAGTCATTGCACTTTTAAAATGAGTTTCCATTTACATTTTTTGCCAAAAGGCAGCTGTGAAAAAGCCCTTGGACTAAACTCTCTCCTTAGGGGGTAAAACAACCTCCAGTATACTTTAATGGATTCTTGTCAAATTACTGATCAGAATAAATCCAAGTGCTCTTGGAGACTGAATGTTTCTTGTTAAACTCTCAAAAAAAGAATAGGATTGATTTGGAAATGTCACTTGTGATTTAAAAGCTTAAAGGTGAGAACATCAGGATATAATTAGCAGCAGCTGATTTTTCTTTTATTTATTCCTTGTCGTCTTCATGAAAATGTGGTGCCCTCGAGTGACTTTCTCAGCCAGCCCAAATGTTTGGCCAGCAAATGTGGTACCCGAATCAGAGGTGGGTCTGAAATCTCAGTTGCCTCCCATGGGTCAGGAAAACCAAGGAAATTCAAGTAGTGTGGCATGGAAACCTCGAATTGCCTTTTCCTGTGCTGCTTTTTGGTTAAGTCAGTTATTCCAAGAACTTAAGTTATTGGGTATTGTGTGTGATCTTCCAGGTCACTCCTGGTGTTTCCATCTCAATTTTGGAGCAGCTGCTGATCACTGGAACACAGTCTGCAGACACAACCTTTGTGCTGTCTCAGAGAGACAAAGTCCTGCAACACTGTGCTGATTTCCAGGATTAGGAAATATTGATGTGAAATGCCACTGGCATATCCAGCCCAAAGCCAAGAGGACAGAAGGGAAGGAGCAAGGGGTCTTTGCTGGGCAGTGTAGAGAGAAGAGGAGCTCTGTGCTGTGTTTCCCTGTCTGATCAAGATGAACAGAGGTCTGACTGAGGGGACATGAGAAGGGCCCTGTGCTCCCCCTGAGAGGAGATGGTATTTTTTGCACTGCTGAATCCTCCCTCTTGGTTTTGCTTTCTCAGCCATGCTTTGAGCATTGACCTTCTGCCTTCACAAGCTCTTTCTGTACCAGGGAGAGTGCACATGGTATCCTTTCTTGCTATATTAGTATTTGTTGCTTTCTGAAATTAGATGTGCTACAATAAAAAGTCCAGTGTTGTCGCCTGGATTTGAAGAGACTTTTAAAGAGATCTTCTGCTATTGGAAGGCAATCTTGTAGCAATTAATTGTAAAATTACATTTCAAGTGAACAGTGTATATGGGTTTTGAGATTAATTCTTCTGGAAATATGATCTGTCATCACTCTAGGTATTACTTTTGAAATAAACTCCTTTATTTCCCAAAAATAGAATGTTGAGTGTATAAATAGAAATCATATTGTAAATTCAGATTTCAGCCAAAATCACTTGTATGAAGTATTCAAGATCCAGTCTTTGAAAAAGGCTGATTGTGATAATCCTACAGCATTAGAATTATAGTGTGGCACCAAAGGTATGGAAAGACCTGATCTCTCTTTTTTCCCAATACAGTAAGTGTGGCCATTGATCAGGATCACCTGATTCTCCATCCTAGCTTTCCCCTGATGATGTGCATTTCCTCTGCTCATATTATCTTTGTTGGATTTGAATAAGATTCAATTTCCTGACATCTAAGGCTCTTTGTACCTTGCAAATTGTTATCCTTAGTTACAAAAGAGGACATATTAATTCAGTCCTCCAGTAACTGTGGACAAAGACACATGCCAAGGGTGCAACCCTATTATTAGCATAAGGCAGATGCTGCAGGCTGTGTGCTCTGCAGGTATGTGCCCAGCTGTAACTGCTCCTGGGACTGTTTAAATGTAGTCTCTGTAATGTCTAAGATTTGTGCTTGAGGGGGGCAGGCAAAGATATTGAGTCATGGATTAAATCTGGAGTGTGCTTTGCTAAGGATGTGGAGAGCAGGAAGGGATGCCTGAGGGTAATACCCAGGGCTCAGACTGCTGTGAGAAACACCTGCATTGTGAAACCCATTTTTAAAAATTTTTTTAAGGGAAACCCCATGTTTGAAGCAAGTAAGAGTGACTGTGAGCAACAGTGGGAGGCCAGGGGTGTTCCTGTGGTGGGAGCAATGCAGCACATGGATAGCAATGAGGTCCACAGCACCTGTGGGGAGCAGGCAGCAATATTAATGCCTGTTACGTCTGCTGAGGCAATTGCTGGAAAAATCTTCCTGAGTCCTTGCTCGTCGGCAGGGTAAGGAGGATTTTTTGGGAGCTGGAGGGTGCAGTGCTTGGCAGCCAGCCCAACCCAGGTGTCTGCTGCCATCACTGCTCAGGAACTCTGTGCCTCCTCTTTACGTGGCCATCGGTGTCGGACAAAGATGAGGACACTGCAACCCCATGTGACAAAGGGCGTGAGGAACCAGAGGGTGCTGTGCCCACCACAGCCCTTCTGCAGGACCCTGCCCTGCCACACCAGAGAGCCCGGGATGAGCTGGTGCTGGGACTGTCTGCTTTTCTTTGTGGTGGCAGAGATACCGATGGCTCAGCAGTCTCTGGACCAGGGAGTGATCTGCTCAGTTCTGGTCCAGCAGGTCCTTGCATCCCTCTCTCCTCGTGGCTCTCCCCAGGCCTGGCAGCATCGTTTCAAGGCTGTGAAAGTGTCCTTGCGGAGTCCTTCATCTGTCAGTATTTCTCTGGTGTTGCTCCAGTGACATAATGAGCCTTTGTCAAGGAGTAAATGAGTTTAGAGGAGGAAGGACCTGACCCGACACTTTGCAAGTGATTAGTGGTGAGTGATGCTGCCTGGGCTGGAGCAGGATGAGCCCACAGGGCTGCTCCAGCCTCCTGCCTGTCTCTGCTGTGGCTGGGATGTGAGCAGGCAGTGCAGACAGGGGCTGGGAAGCTGGAAATAGCTCTCCCTGCTGAAGCCAGGCTGATGGGATTAATAGGGAGCAGCACCTTCAGTTTCTCTATAAAAAGCTGGGTCCTGGGTGCTGGTGTCTCATCTCCCTTTAGCATCCTTGCAGCCACCAGCATCTCAGGAAAGCATCTGCAGAGGGAACACTGAGGGAGGGCGACTGGGGCTGCCTCTGCCATAGCTGCAGAGGATGTGAACTCTGGGTAGCCACCTGCCTGCTTTCTGCTGCTTTAGCCATTTTTAAGAAAGAAATCTACATTAAGCAACTGTTACTCAGCATATTTTATGGTGTTGTGCCCTGGTTCGAGTGTGTAAAGTTACTAAACTGTTTAATTCAGCACTTTTCCTGCATAGTTGGATGGTATAACTCAGTTTGAGTTCAGCAGAATGGAAAAGGGGCCTCAGTTTGGGGACACTTGATCTTTGATCACTACAAAACTCCTGCACACTGTTGGTGTCCCTCTAACAGGTTTGCTCAGCCAGTCTGGTGTGACCCTTAGCATTTGTCCAGCTCCTTTTTGGTACCTTACCTGAAGAATGGCTTGGGGTTTGCTGGTTGCTTATTCCTTTGGTCTATTCTCTGCTGGTTCATTGGCTCTGACATCTTCCAGGGATAGGACTGCCTTTTCCTGGGGTTCCTCGGGATGAGCAAGGATGAAGCAAGAGGGTGGGAGTGATGCCAGCACTGCACCTCTCAGCAGCAATCTGTCTCTGCCAGGCCTGGTGGGCAGGGTGACAACAGAAAGGGTTTTGGGAGGGGTCTTCCCCAGGCACCCCCCCACCCTGCCAGAGGCAGCCTGCAGCAGCATCTCCTCCCTCGCAAACTCTTGCTGTTTGAAGAGCGAGCACGAGGCTGCCCTGATTAAAATTTAATGAGGCTTGGTATTATTGAGGGCCCTTTAGTGTCAGTTCTGCACTCATCAGCAAATAAACACATCAGTGGTGTAGGGGTGAGCCCCATCTCTGCCAGCAGCCTGGGTGCTGTGGGGTCAGCTGCAGCTGGAGGGGATGGGGCAATGTGGGGAGCTGGGGTGGGTGGTTTCTCTCCAGCAGCTGCTGGAGCAGGGGTTCCCTTTTATTTGTTATTTGCATACTTTAGCCATTGGAATTGAATTTGTGCCCATTAAAACTAAATTAGCACTGCCTGGAATTTTAAATAGGCTCTGGCAGAGCAGCCCATTAACTCTGTCGGAGCTGTTTCTGCAGATCCCTCCTTTAGAGGCACACGAGGCAGGCTGGAAACCACTGCAAAATGTTGGTTATTTGCATGCTCCTGAGAATAATTTGAGTGCTGATGTTACTGACAACGTATGACAGTTTAGAAAGCCATCATAAAAAAAGGCTGTAACTTCTGCTGCTTCAAACAAATGCATGGTGGGAAAGTCTCACCAAATCAGTTTGCAATTCCTTGGGCTTAATACCATATTAATTCCACGACTTGCAGGTCCCTGTGCCCCTGTCCCTCCCATAAGGCTCTGGCTCTGCTCTGACAAGCCCATCACCTCCTCTGGAGGTGGCTCCCCTCCATCTTAGCAGGTCCCCTGGCACCCACTGACCCCTCATCACCCCAACAGACTTTGTGCTCTTTTGATGCTGTGCCCAGATGGTGATTGCTTGGATCTGGAGTCCTGCTGGCTGGGATGCTGGGACCAGCCCAGAGCCCGTCCTGTCTGAAGGGATATTCTGTGCCCTTCTCCCACCCCTTGTCCCCATCCTGTATGTGGGAGCCCCACATTGGGTCAGTCCCAGCCCTTTCCTGGAACATGCTCAGGACTTGGGCAGCCTTGCCAGGTCTGGCAGCACAACTTGCCCGGCAGATCTGGAAGTAAATTGATACTGTGTGTCATACTTGCTATTAAAATTATCTCCTTTGTTCAATAGTCTTTAATGAGGAAGGAGAAAATATACCCGAGTGAAATGGTATTACAAAGAGTAGATTTAATTTAAAGCAGAAAATTTCTTTGCAGAAAAAAACAAACCCATGTTCAATCAGACAGAGATACTACAGCAGAGTTTATGAGACAAGGCTTGGCTCCCTGTTCCTGATACCAGCCAGGATCCTCGAATTCTTTTGGAATATGTATTGGATATCTTTCATGATTATGAAATAAGTGAATGGAGCTTCCCACTGGTGTTCTTCCAATGTTACATGCTTCTCAGCAGTCGCTGCTCCAGACATTTCCCAGGCACGCTTCCATCAGGCCCTTGTCGTGGCTTTATTTTGCTTGGCTGCACCCGTGTGTCTCTACACCAGTGAATCAACCAAAGAACTTTCTCGTTTGAGCCCAGAGAAATGGGTCAGCACTATACAGTCAGACATCTTTTTTAGGGGTGCTGTTTGGTCTTTTGCTTCCAGAGCCAAGTCTATTCCTGGAATGTCCAAAAAGTGCTTTGTGGCTTTCCAGGCTGAGGGAGAACACACAGATGTGGGGCACATTGTCCCCAAATACAGAATGACATGATGTGCATCCTTAGGTGCCACTGCTACCCCCTGTCCTAGAGCATTACCTTCCTCATGTAATAATTAAAAAATACACTACAGGCTTCCATCTACAGCCAATACATTTAGCAACTTTGCTTCTGCAAAGCCCAAGCACATCCTGCCCTGGTGCCTCTCATCGGGTGCCCAGCAAGCAGCCCAGAGGGGAAGGGCAGGGAATCAGCACCGTGGCTCCAAGCAGCACAGAACAAAATTTCTTCTAGAATCTGATATAAAGTGGCCAACACGACTGCTGTGTAATTGCTCTGAATCCAATTAATGCTGCCTGAGTAGATGTTAGGAATTATGAAGAGGAATAGGAGCCTGAGCTTGTCACCTAAACTATGATAATATTCCTTCAAAGGAGGCACATTTGCAAACATTATTAATTACCTGGGGAACAGCTCCGGGTTTAAACTGAATTAAGGGGGGAATGTGGTTTTGTGATTTTGGATTTGATTGAGAGAGGGAGAGATTTCCATTTTCTCAAACTATGGAGCATTTCTTTTTTACAGACCTGGCAGCAAAATTCAGGGAGTTAGTCTGCACCGAGTCCCCTGCCCCCCAAACCCAATTTACTGGCAAGGATATTATGCCAAGAATTACCTGGAGCCAAAAGAGCTTTTAAAAATGTTTAGCACAGGCTCTTCCAATCAGTAAAACCTGGGAGTGCATAGCTAAAATTTGGCTTTTTTGTTTTCCATTAAGGGTCATTTGGCTTTTGGATGTGTTGGAGCTTTTTTGGGTTTAGCTGTTCTTGGGGTGTGTTGCAGACATCTTTGTGGGGTCCTGCAAAAATAAATCAAATCAAGCACATAAAACCTCCAGATGGAAGTGGAGGTACCTGATCAAATTCCCTCACTGCTGGCAGGCAGCAGGGGAAGGGGGCACCAGCCTGGAGAAGGCTGATGGCTTTTGTGGGACCAGCAAACCTTGATGTGGTGCAGCCATAAAAACCAAAGGACTCAGTAAATTACCTGCAGCACAGGGTGTGGGGGAATTGAGTACAAGAGTGGTGTAGAGAAACACTGCTTAGACCCTGTTAGCCAAGGAAATAAGTAGGATCTCTTTCATATATATATATACAGATATAATTATTTTTTTTTCCTACTGTCAGTCTAAAGAAATCATCTGCTTGTCTGAAATGACCCCATCCTAAGCCAAAACTACCAGGCAGATCTTGCCTTCATCAGAGGCCCTCTTGTCTGAGAAGCTACCTGGAGATGGTTTCAGCCCCCAGTCTAAACCAGCATTGCTGCACCTAAGTGGATTTAGAGCATTCAAGAGATCTAATTACTGTAATACCCAGTGTAGCTGTGTGAATCCTTTAATAACCCTGCCCTGGGAGGGAGACTCAGGAAATGTGGTGTCTTCTTATGACCAGGTGTGTGTGGCCATGGCATCTCTATGTTGGTTCTAAGATGACTTTTCCTACAAGCCCCAGAAACCTGGGGCTTTCTGAATTTCAGCATGCAAACTACACATGAAAGTACTCTCAAAAGGCATTTGCTGCTTGGCTCGGCTGTGAGCTAGGATTTTGGGGAGTTTTGCGTGGAAGTAGCATCTTGCTTCAGCCCTGGACTTGGTGCTGTCACCAGAAGGTAAGTTTTATTTTATTTCTATACTAATAGAAACCTCAGCACCTTTGGTAGCATCTTTGGCTGTGTGTGAGGAGCCTGTAGTCACGTCCCTGAATTGCTAAGCAACTGTGTCCCATTTGCTCTTCTGGAGCAAATTGAAACATTGATTTATCTATTTGTTTTGCAACCAACACCAGGGCTTCATTACACCATTCCCTAGGGACATACTTCCACGTGCTAGGATTGGAAATTAACTCCTCTTTCCCAAAAGAGTCCATGGTTTTGTTTTTAGTTTTGAAGAGAAGTCCAGAAATGTAATGGTGGATCAGTGTGGGTTTGCATGTGGCCTCTTTCAGGAAGAAAATATGGAGTCTCCCTTCCCTGGGCTGCTGGATGCTGGTTTCACATCCAGGTCTGATCCAGGATGTTGTTTGAGCCTCATGTGCCATCTATAGGTCTGTGATGTATGCTGCTGGTAACTCTGCTTGTAACTACTGGTAACTGCTGGTAACTACTTGTTCAGAGGGACAGCTGGCTGAAAGCAGAATTCAGCAGCAGTACAGGCAGAAGTTTAAGATGCTCATCCCCATACAGGGGATAAAGAGAAGCAGCAAGCCCTAAAACTGGCACGGAGTAGGTGAGAGGAGGGATGCAGGTGCTGATGCCGGGCAGGAATCTGTTTGAGAAGTGCCAGACTTTGTGCCTAATCACTGGGAATGTTTTACAGAAATTACCTACCCACACAAATGTGCAAATTTGCATGTCATGTAGGCAAAACACGGCAGCCTTGGTTTTATAAAAGTGCATAAAAGCTTGGTCACAGCAGTCTGTGGCTTTGCAAGGCAGTGCTTGGGCTCACCCCTGAGAGCAGCTTTGTGAGGAGGGTCTGGCTGTAGGGGACAAGCATGGTCCTGGCAGAACAACTCCTCAGAGCCCCTGCTGCATCTGCTGGTTATCTTGCAGTCTTTTGGAGGGGTGGAGGTCTTGGGCTTTGGAGCTGGCATGTGGTTTGCTGCAGGTGGAACCACCAAAGGTCCCTGGAAGGAATCAGTGTTTAACCCCTGGTGAGCCAAGATGTGTTGCTGCTGCAAGAGCTGCTTTGTGGTAGCACTGGTGGGCACCCCCTGACCCAAACAGCAGTGTCTACTTCTACTTTGTTAGAAGGCTAAGAAAATGGAAACCTGTGTACAAAATTAGATGATCCGCTCCCTGGTGTTGAGCGTTAAAATATATAATAATGTGATATAATGCTTTAATGACATGAGTGAATGTTTTGTGACATGGTTGGATGTGTTCCCATATGGAGCCTCAGTAAGGTTTGAACATGGGAATTCTGGATTCTCTTGAGCTAAAGAAATACCTGATGGCAAGACTGAGCTGCTGCTTTGCACCTGGGTTGGAGCAGTACAGCACAGAGGTGCATGGTTTGTAAGCTGGTGGTTAGGATGTGCTGGGCTTTGGAATGAGGTGGTGATCCCCAGAACAGGGGAGCTTTTCTGTGCCTTTTAGGACTTCTGCTCTTCTGAAGTTCTTAAGGTCAAAAGGAACTGGATTCCGTGCGATTCTGTGAAACACATGGGCAATAGGCAGAGGAGGAAGCTGAGAAGTTGCATCAGGTTTGAAGAGTCTGATGTAATGAATTAACAACAGGCAGTTCATTTGTTTGTCTAGAACTTGGCCCATGTCAGTCAACACAAAGCATGTTGCCCATGAAGCCTGATTCACATTCAGGATTGTTTTCCAGAGTACTTTCAGGACAGTAATGGCAATGAATAAAGTTTGTGCAAGTGCTGCTCATCCTGAGATTTCCTTTTGGAGGAGCTGTGCATTCTGGCTCCCCGTCCATGCTTCGACTCGCTGTCCTCACATCCAAAATGAATTATTAAAATGCACTTAGGTGAAGCACAGCAAATGGCTTCCCTTCTCAGCTGGAGCAGAGGGGGCTGCCTCTGCTCGTACCAATGGTAGTTTGCTGCTGAGAGAAGAGAAATGATGAAGTATGAGGTTATTTAAGGCTCAGTCTCCCTTGGAGGAATGTGCTTAAAATGAAGATGTTGCTGATGAATAGAAAAAGGAAAGAGAGAGGAGTGGAAGGCCCTTAGCCAAGGGTACTTGGCAACATGGAGGTATTATTTGAAGAACTTTTTAGCCAGTGACTAAATGGTGTCTGGCATTCAAAAGTCTGAGGGTCAGGGAGGGCAGGATATATTAACACAAGACTGAGAGCGTCCTATGCCAGGTATTTCTGACCTGAGGCATCCAGCAGCACGTGTGAAGAGTTACAGGTTGCCATTTTGCTGTATTCAATCGAAACATACAGGAAAATACCGTGCAGAATTATTATTTAAGCAAAATTAGGGCTGTTCTCTGGGTTTGCTGACAGTCTTGTCATCACAAGAGGACAGTTTGGCAAAAGTAGTGCTGTCTTAAGGGTGCACCCCACATCCAGCTGGCAATCCCTAAGGAATTCCCTAATAGTGAAAACAAGGCTTCAGCAGTGCCTGTACATGGCCCTGCACCTTTGAGGAAAGGTGAGCTTGTTTTATCTTTTTCTACCACCCACCATCAAATAGCTATAAAGAAGCATCAGTTATTCCATAATGTCAATTATTAACCCATATTCTATTTGATGTTATGTCCTGTGACTATTACAGGTGACACATATCCCAGGGCAGCTCTGACGAGCTGAAATATGGTGGTGGCTGAAATGTGGTGGTGTATTTGTGGGGGCTTTTCTCTCCCATGGGTGTGCTGGGATGCTGGTGGAAATGTTCTAACCATGCTGTGCTTCAGTCACAGCATCTGGGAGCTCGTCCTCCCCAAGGGCACTTTCCTTGAGCCATGGAGTGAAGCACATGCCTCTCTGCACAGCATATCGAGCTGGCAGTTGCAGTGCATTCCCTCCCTTCTCCAAAAAAAGAAACAGAGAAGACAGACAGATGGTTTTCCCTGCACTTGGAGTCAGTTATCTGTTTTAATTCCAGCTGAGAAACCAGGGCAAGGAATATACATCAACACAGTACAGACACCTTGTAAATCACCACAATCTAGCTTAAATTCTTTTTATTCTTCACTGTAAACCTGTCCTAAAGTAGGTTAGTGGATCAGAGCAGATCTGCTCTATATTATTTATAGGTTGTTTCCTTTTGGTTCTTGCTGCTTGGCTGGATGCTGCTAAAGAGGACTCCATGTTCCAGCAGTCTTTTTCTTTGCTGCAGCTTTAAAACCTTCTATTTTTGTCTGTAGGAATCCCAGCTCCCCAGCTCCCCTCTCTGCTAAAATCAGCACACTGGCACTGCTGAAAGTCTTTCATCATGTGCCATGCCAAGGCCTGACTAGGATGAAAACCACTGTGCTGTTTCATTAGTGGGTGAGCACAGGTACCAGGGGTGTTTGTCTGCCCTGCTCCCTGGTCAGCATCCTTTAGGGGATCTTTTCAGGGAAAACTGCTTTCCTCTCCCAAAAGGATGCTTTGGCCAGGATGTTGCTGCATGAGCACGTTTACCCCTTTGAGCCAGATAACTCTTCAGGAGTGTTTGCAGGAAAAGCAGTAGTCATCTTTAGCTATGAGTAGACTTGAATTCAGCAGGACCCAGAACCCAGGGCAGGGTTGCCCCCACAGCAGCAAGGCTGGAACCCTCATAGTTTTAAACCACTGTCAGGTGAAGAGACTCTACACAGCAGCCAAATGTGATAGGCAGGGTAGGGATGCATAATTTATGAACCTGCATTTCTTTTCAATGATATTTTGAGTCTAGGAGGGGTTTGCTATTTTTTATTGCATCTCTGAACTCAAGTTATGTCAGATTCTGGGGGCACAGTCTGTTCTTGTCAAAATAAACAAATAAATAAATGGATGAAGCACAGGATCAGCTGCACATGGCTGCACTGAGCACTCTGGTCCAGCCCAGTGCAAAGTAAACCAGCTCCTTGCAAATCTCTGCTGAGAGTTTCCAAGGATTACTCTGTCTGTACCCAGAGGGAGCATGGGCTTTAGCAGTGTGCAGGGATTATCTTTGCATCCCCTGCAGCCTGGTGCTGGTCCTGCTCAGCCACAGGACATTTGGGTGGCAAAGGGGTTGGGTTGCTCCCAGGTGCTCTCTGCTGCAGAATTACAAGGTCCAACTGTGTGCTCTTAAAGAAATTGTCTTTTTGTGTCCTGCATAATTTGGGTTGGGTCCCAAATCCACAGACCTTGGGTCCAATGCTGGGCAGCACAAGCTGCTGAAGGATCTTCCTTCCAGGTTTTCCCTGCCCCTTGTGCTTACAGCCGAGTACAATACTCATCCCAAGTTAATTCAAGATCACACCGTAACCTCTGAAAGGATGGAAATTCAGGGTTGTTCTCTGCTCTTCTGCGTGTTGAAGGTGAAGGTGTGTGGGCAGTCATTGCTGCAGGTAAGCATCAGCACATCAGCCCAACAAATTCTGGTTTTCGCTGCAAAGGTGAGTGCCTGGTGTTCGGAGTGCTGGAGGCAGACTTCTTTTGGTACAAGGGTTCCCTTTTTGAGTAGATTAATCTGAGTAAATTATTGCAGTACTGTTTGAGGTCAGAGAGGCTGGTATCACTAGCAGTACTAATGTGTAAGGATTTAGCAGACGTATTGATATTGTCTGGAGATAAACTGCTAGAAATCAGGAAATGTTATAAAACTGTGTCTTGAGTTCCTGTTCCCTTATCTCTGCATGAATGTTATCAAGAGTTTAAAATACATGTATGGTAAAGCACTTCACAGAGCAGTTGGAGTGATGATATGTGCTGAAAAGCATCTCTGCCTTCCTCAGGGGTGGGGGAGCCCAGGAGAGCTATGACACTGGGAGAAAACAAATGCTTCCTTTGGTCAGATGGGTGCTGGAACTCAGGATGCTCTGCATACTGGACTGTCAAGAACTTTTATAATGTGTGTTTTTCATGGCAGTCTGGGAAAGAGGGAGAAAATTGGAAAGCTGTTTCTTAGTCCTGTAAGGGCTTGAGTTTTGGTTTTAAGGTATCATTAGAGGCTGGCGTGGCTTGTCAGTGTTTCTTTTAATGTGCAATTTAGGTCAAGAAGCCAAAAAGGATGTTTGCATAAAAACAAAAAGCAGAAGCAATAAATAAAAGAAAGTCTGATGTAATATTGTTATGTACCTCTGTGATGCAGCCTTGTCTGATACACAGCAGGTATCTTGACAGTCCTTCTCTGGGACTTGGGTGTGAATTTGAAGGTGGCAGAAGAGATCTCTCCCTGGAAGGGTCCTGTTGTCAGGATGTCCTGAATTGGGAAGACTAATATTAACTAATAAAGACTAATATTAACTGACTAAGAAAGAGAAAATAAGATGTCATACAGGTCATGTGTAAGATGAGAAATTGTCTGCTTTGTTTGGGTTGGGTTTTTTATGTCGATGCACCCCCTAAGGTCTTTCTAATGTAATTCAGGATTACTTGTGACTTCCAAGGTGTTGATTCAGACTGCCTGTTACACTGAGCAGCAGCTGGAGGATATGGGCTTTCCAATCTGATGGCTTTTGGTTGTTAAGCAGGGAAGTTATACCTAATACTCAATAAAAAACCTAAATCTGGCATATGGAAAATAATTACTTCCTTCTTAAGTGCTTCAGTGCAGAAAACACAACTAAATCAAATCATTGGGTACAGGGTGTGTATCTGCCAAAGGGCTAGCAGCTTCTCTTAAACACTAACTGCATGTGATGCCTGAGCTGAATACCCTTCAGAGCTGCTTCACAGCTTCTCTTTTCCATTTTGGTGGTATCCTTCTAAATTATACATTAAACTTACCAGGGTGAGTAATGCATCACAGCTTCCTCACGTCAGACTTAATGTTACTTACTCAGCTGTAGTTCCGTGTTTGCCTTTCCCTTCCATTTATCTTCAGGCTCTATGCTGGGATGGAGCAGACCCTGGGTCCTCCTTACCCAAAGCTGTCTGGTGCAGAGATGCTCAGTAGGAATCCAGGATGGGACTCCTGGTCCAAGCACTTCAGAAAGATGAAAAGCTGCCCTGCAGCAAGGTGGTGCTGTTTGGTGAGAGCAAGACACTAGACACTAATATCTGCAGAAAGTCCCTGAAAAATGCTGTATTCAAACCTGTCCCACTGCTCTGCAGGGTGCAGGTGCATTCTGTAGTTTGGTTTTGTGCTTGTGAGTCAATATGTCAAACCAGTCTAATCAGCCAAAGAGTTTTTGCCCCACAAGGCAGTGGAGAAGAATGGTCTCAGCAATTTATCAGCTCTGTAAGCGCTGATTTTAGGTAACGAGGGACTGATAAGATAGTAGTAGTAATTTTAGGTGCTACAGATAAAACAAGTAACTTGCTACTTTTGCCAACATGTGAAGATGAATAGCATTTGTTTAAGTGCAGCTTTAAAAATGAAACTAAGGCAATTTTCTTCCAGTGGCTTTTCAGAATGTTGTGCTGCAAGATGCATCTAAGAAGAAAGGCATCTCTCTGCGTTTGAAGTGCTGTGTATTAATGCTGGTTTCTTTTGTGAAATTACCAAGCTTTGTTGCTGAAATTCTGCACCCTTTTGCCCTTTGTAGAAATGGTTATCTTGTCGTTAGTCACTGTTTTCTAGAGCTGGTAGAACTGCTTCTGAAATATTGATGTTGCACAAGGATGACAAAGGAGGAATTCCTAAATTTAGGGTTTTTCCTCTTGTAGTCTCCCAATGTTACATTGTCTTTTACATTTCCTCTACAATTCACTGCAGGAAGCCACTGGAGTTCCCTCTTTCCACACTGCCTCTTGCTTCAGCTCGCTCTGCCAAGACTCCCCTGTTTGATCAACCCCTTTCTTTGGCCACATCAGGCATTCCAGCATGTAGATGGTCTGCAGCACTGGTGGTTTCAAACAGTCCTTTTATAATGCTCAACTTCATTTTGTTCTGATGTATATGTAAATAATTGGATGCCTTTAGCAGGTTGCAGCTATACTCCTGAGTCATACTTCCACCATTTGTCCTCTGCTTTTTTTTTTTATTTTCAGAACTCAGCAGGCAGATGTGGGAATTGGCACTGCTTTTATAGATGCAGTCGCTCAAACATCTTTAGCACCTGAATGGGTTTTTTTTCTGAACAGCAGTCAGCTTTTGCTATTTGCATCACCTTTTCACCTTATTATGTTTACATTTCTATAGCAAAACATGGCATGTTTCAGCAAAATTAATCAGTATAATTATATGTGATTTCCAATGTCAGGTTCAGCTGAAATACTGATTCAGGGTGGTGATTAGCCCTATCAGAAGCAACGAGGATTGAGAGCTAATCTGTGCCTAAAACTGTTATTTTGAAAAATGACGTTTATGCTCTATTCATAAATTGAATATTTCCTCTGAACACCCCCCCATAACTAATTTGAATAGAAAATGTAGTTATGTTAGATGGCAGTGCACCTTGTCTTAGACTGCTGCTTTGCTGCTGCTTGCAGAGGCTGCTGATGCTCAGACAGAATGGGGCTGAGCTCAGTGTAGGTATTTATTAACAGGTCCTCAGTGTTGGGCTGAGCTTATACCAAAGGAAATCTTGAAATTATTTAAATCTGCGTAGTCTTTGCCTACTCTGATGCCTAAAAAATAATGCAATAAAAAGTCCTGTGAATATAGTTTGAGTAGTGCAACAAGAGCAGACATCTCTTGAAACACAGTTCCTGCCAGTACCTTGCCAGTGCATCCCTTGACATAGATAAGCCCTTGAATCTTTACAGGGTTCATGTGTCAGGTTCAAGGTTCATGACCAACATGGAAGAGTTGTGGAAGTGTGGAATTATTCTTCATTTCAACCATATAGCCTTTCAGAGTAAGGAGCATTTTAAAGACTGCAAGCTACAAGAGTGATTAATTTGCTTTTTTAGTCTTTTAGAAAGTGCAATTATATAGAAACAAAGTTCCTGCATTGTAAAAAAGTTCAGATCAATTAAAACAATTTACTTTGTTGCTAATTATTTCAGACCATTGTAATTTATTGGTAAATAAGTGACTTTAAAGCCGCATTCATTTTGTGAGCGCTCAGAGGAAATGTTAACAAATTCTTGGATAAATTAAGTCTGGAATTTGGTAGCAATCTCTTGCTGCAAACCATTAGGATCAGCTCACTGCACAGCTTGAAGGATTCCAACTTCTGGAGAACAACTGAAGTTTCTGCTGGGTTTTCAGCACCCAGAGAAGTGGAGGAGCTGTGGGATCTGACAGGCTGGGAGCTGGAGCAGCTGAGGTCCTGCAGCTTGCCGGGCTCTAAGGAATATGAGTGTCTGACATCCAGGCTCAGCAAGAGCTTAACTTCCCACTAATGTCTCTGTCTTCAAAGTGTATCTTCCCCATATTGATTTTTTTTTTTAAAAAAAAAAAAAGTTGCTTAGTTCGGTTTTTCCTGATTTTTTTTCAGTTACAAATAAAATTCATGTTTTTTTCCTGTATGTGGACAACAATATTAACAAGGTGTGGTGCAGATGTGAAAAATTACCAGTGTTAAGGAACAGGCTCTGGTATTCACCAGAGAGAAGTTAAACAGTAATTACTGAGCAGCTGTTACATTGGCTGCAAATATATTCTGTAAAATCTTTTGAATGGTCTTTCAAAAGGGACCTTTTTAAAGTAGAACTTAACAATGTTAAAAACTAGGAGTCGGTACAGGTCTTGTCAGGGTCTCACTTATCCTGTGGACAAGTCTGCTGCAGCTTCGATTTGCCTGTCTGGTAAAATAGGCTGTCACATGCCAGGGACAGCCAGATCTGTCAAGCTCCACAGAGTTTTCCTTTATTAGTTCTATTGGTTTTATTGCCTTTCTTATGCTCTGAGGGATGATGGTTGTTTAGTGACAAGAACCTGGAAAATCATTCAAGTTGACAGCGCTTTTTAGATTTCATTTTTTCCTTGTGTCTCTAGCTATAAAAAAGAATGACTTGATGGCACGCAACTTAACAGGGAGTTTGTGGCATTACTCAGAACTTGTCTTCAAGGTCTGGGGTCTACTTTTGTTGCCATCTCCATGTCACTGAACTATGGTGATGTGTGGATTTACCTGTCATGCTAGAAGCCCTGGTTGGTGCCTCACAGCTTTTTGCATGTCAGGGATGTACTTTGTTTTCTTTTGGTAAACAGCAACAATCTGACTTTAATTTCCTTAGGCGTGGTGATTGTTCTGGTCGTTTCCAAGTTGTGTGTGCAAGTCAGGAGGGAAGATTTTTGAGAGGGTTTCCAGGTTCTTGCAATACTGAGCCAGCTGAAACATTTCTGACATAGTGCCAAAACATCAGGAAACCTGGAGAAGAGAAAATTCCAACCAGCTGTGATGGAGAATCTCCTTCATCGTTAAATATTCTCTGGCTAAAGAGGGGAATGCTGTGTTCTTCAGAGAGAGCTCTCCTGATTCAGAGCCAGAAAGAGACTCTGCAGGGAACCTGTGCATTGCCCCACTCTGGTTTTGCTGCCTGTGGTCTCATTATTTATTCCTTTACAGGTTTCTGAATACTCCCTGGTGTGTCAGGCAGACAGCTTCCATCACACGCAATATTTGACCTTCAGGCTGGCAGAGCAGGACGTGCTCTCCCTTGCCCCGGGGTGGGCAGTGCCCTGTCCCTGATCCCAGAGGTTAGGAGAAATGAAATCAGTTTTGTATTCGTCAGGATAAGAGAATCCCCTTTGTTTTCTGCCCCTGGGGAGGCAGGAGGACAGTGGGGCAGCACAGCCACCTCACTGGGCACTGTGACCCTTTGCTTTGCTCCTGCCCCTGTGCAGGACAGAGATTATCATGAGAAATTATCAAGACATTATCAAGAGAAATATTGCTCGTTCCTGAGAGCAGGTTGGTGATGAGAAGGGGAACCCCAGTGGCTTGAATTTCTGCTGTAGCTGATGTGTCTGCTGGTTCTGTGCTCTGCAGCTGTGGAAGGTGACAGGGATGCTCCTGATGGCACTAGAAATGCTCCCGATGAAAAGGAGGGAGCAGCCACAGCTCCTGTGTCTCTACCAAGGTGAAAATCTTTCTGTTGAGTGGTTTGTGAGGAGGCATGACTGCAGTCACCCCAAATGACACCACTGCTGAGGCAGCACTACCTCTCCATTCCAGCAGGACGAGAAAGTAATGATCTGTGGTGTGATGAGTGAAGACACTCAAACCTAGCAGGCAAATGTACAAACTCTAAAATACTAAATACTGGTATTTTCTGGCAAAGCATAACACTATACTTGTTCAAGGTAGATCATGCTACTAAGATAACTTTGCAAAAAGCTTATTGATGAATTTATTCCTTTAAAGTAAAGGATATACTTATACCTTTAAACTAGAGTGTTGTAGAGTTCAACTGGTACACAGGGACTAGGATTGTCCCGGGGAAGGGGACAGGAGGTGGAGCAACAAAGGAAAAGAGATGCTGTACACAGTGAATGCCTAGTAACAGCCAGGAGGGTTAGCATAGATGAACGTAAGTATCCCTCCTAAAAATAAGGATAGCGGAGATTATTGCTGTTTATGGGATTTTGGGGACTCTTTTCATAATCTGTTCATTCCTCAGAGTTACCTTTTTCTTAGATGCTGTTTTAGATGCATCGATGCCTAAGCTGAAAAAAGCCCTTTGATCTGTGCTCACTTTCCCTAGCATTTATAAACTTAAAAGTACTTGTGTTAAACTTTAATTATTCCCATGTCTGGCACTGGATGTTCTGACTACTGCTGCTTTTTTGGGATGTCTCAGAAGATACCAGTGTATGTAGCTGGGTCAAGTAGCTGATGGGTAAAATGAATAATGACTTGTCATGTGTAATAGCTTGTGCCTGTTATTGAAATTTAGCAGCTTCCCTGCCTTTTCATATTTTGTAAAGTGTGTAGGGTTGTTGGCATTGTGTGTTCTTTTCTCTTGATAATGTGAGTGCACACCACAGGCAGCAACACTCCGTTTATAAAATATCTCTGCTTCGTAGATATTTTTGGAGAGTAAATAAATAAATAAAAAAAAAAGGGGGGGGGGGGGAATTTCTCCATATAACAGCAAATGTGCTGGTATTTGGTTTACTCTACATTGCCATAACTTCACTATTGTGATCAGAGCATACTGTGAAATAAAAACATCAGGGAAAATCTCCAAAGGAACATGGACACAAACATGGAGTTTCCAAAGACACTGGTAACTCTCACCTGCTGCATCTCCAAATGCTCACCTGATAAATTTTCTCTCAGTACTTAAAAATCTAATTGGTTGTAGTGTCAGCATCTGTCATCTGCTCAGCCTGAGCCCAAGGGCTAAACAAAGCTCACCTTCTGCTTAAATAACACAGCTTTTGAGGTTATCAGTGCCCTTCATCTGCCAGGAAATAACCAGGCTGCTCCCATGCAGTGGATTTAAGATTGATGGATTGGGCTGAAGTCCTCTTTACTTTGCTTTAGCCAGGTTTTAGCACCCCTTCTGTTCATTGCAAATAATAATAATAATAATAATATCACCTTCAGATAGAAGCCAGGTTGCTTGTTTTACTTTGAGAATTGGAGGTGGGATAGCCTCACTATCCATTTCCCATCATCTTCTCACAGTGTTTGAAAGAGACACTGATTTTGGTCAAAAAGGAGCCAGGAAGGAATGTCTCCTCCTTCAAATTCAGAGTTGTGTTAGCACTAATCAGAGCTGTTTGTCCACCCTGGGAGTGTGTCTGTGTGTGCTCCCTTCTGTGAAATAGAGAAACAAAATCTGGCTGTCAGGTTGTACAAGGAGGTCTCCTTAAAAGAAACCAGAATACCTACATTTCCAGGAAGACTGGGAGGTCTGGTGAGGAGAGAGCTCTGCTCTCATCTCCAGGTCGGAGAAGCCTCTGTGAGCTGCAAAGCAGCATTGGTCCTTTCACCTTTCCTGCTAAGATTTCACCCACTTGGGAGTCTAGAAATATATATACAGAAGACCCAGAGAGCTGGGTTCAGTCTAACAGCCTAAAGCAGGAGCTCTTAGATGCTAATCTGTGTTTGTTAATCTCTGTCTGGGGAAATTCAAAGCTCTTCTGAGTGATAGTGAAGAAGAGAACAGGGTGTTTAATAATCTTTTTCTTGCAATTCAGAAGATATTCAAGTCTGATCCTTTCTTCTGCCTTAGGATTCGATGTTTCCAGTCTAAAAAGCTACATGGTTCCCAGCTGGCTGCTCTGAGTCCCTTTGAGGACACCATCTCTGCCTCTGGAGACAGTCCTGGTGGTCCTGGCCTCCCTGTGCACCTTTAATTTGGATCTGGCATCTTTGTGCACTCTCATGTCCAAACAAAGTTGGTCTCTAAAATACATACTGCAGGAGGTGAACTTTGGATTCCCTGGCACTGGGGGATACTCTTGTCTGGAAAGGTTATCCAGGCACAAAAGAACCTTAAATGAATAACATGAATGCCATATAGCAGTGTCATAAGGGTTATGCCATAGGAACAAAAGTGTTGCAAGACTATCAAAGCCAACATTATGAAAGTGTTTTGAACATTATTGATGTTCTTCCTCTGGGAATTGTATTACCAGTCACTGATATCAAAAGTAGGAAATTTAAAGAACCTATAAATGACAAAGCCCTCAGAGCAAGAGCAAAGAGTAAAAATAAAAAGGATTATGTTGGCTTATCATGTACTATACAGGCTGCGTGGAACATTAAGTAGCAGTTATCTCCTCTTCCTCCAGGCAGGCACTGAGGTCATGCTTGTGTCCTTTCCAGGCACCTGGAACTCCATGGCTCTACATTTGCTGCTCTTTTGCAGGTCCATGGGCAGGACCAAGGGCCCAGGGGATGGTGTGCTCAGAGTCCTGCACTGGGGGAGGAGTGAGGGGCAGCCTGACCCCTTCACCCCAACCAGGCACCAGCCAAAAATAAGTCTTTAGTCCTACCTCCCACTCTCTTGCATGCTGACAGGCTGCTGCTGCAGGGTTATACAAGATTTTTGAGGGGCAGTCAGCTTCCAGATTATTTAACACATTTGCATACATACAAAAATAGCTTGAGGCTTGGTGGAGCTGCACTGAGGGACAGCATGTCCCTGGAGGGAGAGCTCACTGCAAGCTCTGGGTTCATTCACCTGGGTTTTTCTCACTTGGTATTTGGAAATATCAGCTTTCCATCATTTGGTTTGTCTACAACAAAACTAATTAAAAAAATGAAAAAGCAAGGATTCCTCAGGTACACATTGAACTGTTCTTAATTCACAGAAATGCATTCATGTTTAAAAGTTAATAGTGTTATTAAGGCAAACTAAGCCATTAGCATATGAGAGAAAAAAAACTTGCACCATCTGCATTCAAGCCAGAATTTGAAGTGGTGCATTCTATTGATATAAACTTTGAAAGCACTTGGTGAATGTCAGTGGAGCTTTGAAATTAAAATTATTTCTTATTCCAGACCAGCTATTGTTGCATCTCTGGCTTGGGTGAGCTGGGAAAGGATAGAAGCCACTTGGGGCACATGTTATAATGCTGGCATTTCTGGACGGTGATGAGGATGGAAGTGTTTTGAGCTTAGCTCTGTCTGAGCGTGTTTGAAATGCAATGACAGAATTCCCATGTAAAGGTTGTGATAAAAACATAAGGAGGGAGAGGAGATTCTGCATTGCAGAGTGAAGAAAATAAAAAGTCCTCAGAAATGTCAGCTGAGGGATCTCTGGCTCACATTTGTTGTGGCAAAATAGTCTGAATGCAGTAGAAAATCTCACAGAGTAACAATCTGGAAAGAGGCTGGCACCATTAAATTGTACTCAATACCTCCATGTTCATCTTTGTGCTAGTTTGACACGGCTGTCTTTGTGTTTGTGTGGGTGATGTGATGTAGTTTTGAACTGTTAATGCAACTGCAGGGCAGAACTCTGCTCTCCATCCACAGCTTTGCTGGCCTTTGGTGACTCTTTGTCCTGTCAAGCACTTGCTTTCTTTTACCCGAGCCAGAGCTGTGTTCTGCTGTTAAGAGATTTCAGTATATAATTTTGGCTCTACCTGTTAGCAAATTTGTCAAGGTACTCTCAAAATTAAAAGCACAGTTCAAGTAAGGGTAGGTCACTTTGAAATACAAGATGGTTTGGATGGTCTGCTCTACATGACTTTCCATGCAGAAGAAATTATAGTAGTCTGGAAGAGGCTGCAATATGCAGGCTTAGTAGAAGAAAACAGAGGCTTTGTTTAAGTGTCCATCTTCAGTGGTGGAGAGTTGGAGTAGCAGTGTATGTGCAGGTAAGAGGAAATGTATTATGTCTGTAAGAAGCCTCATTTGGCAGGAATATATGTTGTAGGAGTTCAGACCCAAAGAAGCCTTTGCTTTGCCCTCTGAGTTATTGTTTGAAGAACCCAGAGGCTTTGCAGAGGGAGTTGTGAAACCTTGGACAACTGAAGAGAGCAAGTGACAGCAAGGAGGAGGAGGTGCTTTGATGATGTCCATGGCAAATTTGTCTCCCTTGAAAGGCAGTCGATAGAAGATGTGGCAGCTGGGTCAAATGGATCCATCCCTTTACGATGTGGTTGTCGTGAGCAGGGTGTCTGTGAAGAGACAATATCTCTGAGGAAGCTGAAGTAGGGCAGGTTGCTCTATGTAAGTTTTTTCTGTATGCTTTTATCGTGGTTATGTGTTTGTATGTGAGCAATGATAGAGCTTTAGAAGGTTATTGAACTCACTCAAACAGCTGCCCAGGCACCTCCTGAGACCGACTGTTCAATGGCTATTGAAGTCTCAGGCTGGTTGTTCAAGAATCCAGATGTATAGTCGTAAAGGATTGAGTGGAAATAGTAAAAAACATGGTTTGACAGAGGGAAGAGCAGCTTTTGCTCCTTCAGCTCCTCTGTGTGGTTTGAAACCTGGAGCCAGCCCTTGGCAGGGAGCTCTGCAGCCAGGCTGGGCTGCAGCTGGGGAGGAAATGATGCCAATTGGTGTCCCCTGAGCAGGGTATTGCCAACACCCTGCACATTTGGGTGCCTAAGACTTGGGTCCCCTCAGCCCTCACCATCTCTGCTGGATTTTTTGCTCTGGAGCAAGGAACAGGGCAGGAGTTGTCCCTGATGCGTTTCTGTCCCCAGGCACCAGGACAATCGGACTTCTGTGTCACACTACCAGTTCCACTGGGTATTTCTAGATAAACAGAGGCAGTCGTAGCTCATGGCAGAATTATCTTGTCCCTGTCAGCTGCCCATGTAAGTTAAAGCTTCCAGCTGGAAGCCACGACACCAATGAAAAGACATTTCCGTTGTCTGGAAGAATAATACCTGCATGAGAAAGAGAAATGCCCTTTGTTTTATTTTGCTGCATGCTTCTAGTTGTATGCCATTGTCCTTCTGTTGTACCTTCTAGCAGCACAAGAGGCATTGCTATGAAAGGTAATAAGCAACTCAGAAATCAATTTCTTTTTGGAACTTTGGAGGCGAGAAATTACAGTGCTATATTTTTCTGTATCTTTAAAGGTGCATATTAAGTAAATGTGATCCCCAGGAGTATTCAGAGGCAGCTCTTTGTGTATAAAATACCTTCAAATATATCACACTTGATGATGTATTAGTAAGCATTTGGTATTTATTCTGTATTAAGACTCTTACTTTGCTGCTTGCACTATTTGAAGGCTGCCTGAGGGTGGCCAGGCTGATCCATGGACTGTTCTTAACTTTCCACTCCCTTACTTTCTTCTCCCAAGATTTTCCAGTGGGATCTTCTGCTTTCAGCTCTACTGGAGATCTTATTCAGTGAGATCTTACTCTACTGGAGTATACTTACTCAGTATTCAGACATTGCCACCAGAACGTGGAGAAAAAGTCAGTGTTTCAGCCAAGGATGATGCTCTGTGCTGGCTGCTGGGACCTAGGAGCACAGCTCCTGAGGAGCAGTGGGAATTTGTCCTTGTCATTGGTGCCATAGGGATGGGACAAGCACAGTTTGTTGTTTGGGGAGAAATATGGCTTATCAAGGAATGCCAGAGGCAGCCAGAGGAAGAAGAAAGATAAAGAAGGAAGAAAAAAGAAAAAAAACTGTATTTTTCTAATGCGAACCCTGCCTGTGGTGGCTCTGTACCCCTTGGTCATTCTTTTGAGACATAAAATGTAGAACAGAGTGCAACTACTGATTGCATTTTATCTTCCCTTATCAAGGTATGGATGAGGAACTAGGGAGCACATGATAAAGCATGCAGCCCTATTAAGTCTTGATTCCCTCTAAAACAATTGAAGGAAATCTTACTTTTTTAATTACAACAGGGTTAAAATAATTTTTCACCTTCCCAAGCCTTTCATGATTTGTCATTCCCTTGTTTGCAGTCTGTGGAGCTGTACTGGTCTGTCACCAGTCTCTTGACTCAAAATTAATAAATTTAAACAAAAAAACCTCAGAAAGCTTTGGACTGAAAAGCTGGGAAAATTACTCTGTTTTGGAGCTATGGGCTGACTGGAGCTGCTACTACCTGTGGTATCCATTGAGTATAAATCCTGCAACTCCAGGCATGGCCAGGATCAGTGGTGATGGAGATGGAAGGGACAGGCACTGCCCTGGAGGGGACTCCCTGCTCCTGTGCCCAGCACATACAATGACACTCAGCATCTGCTCCTGAGCCTGTCAGGATGCTGATTTAACCACCTTTAAAACCATATATGCACCATTGTCTCTCTGCTTGGCTGAGCCCAGTGTTCTCTCCCTCTGAGGAAGCTTTATAAGGGACATAAGTTCCACCAGGTCTTCCATGCAGCTGGAGGCATCAGATAAAAGGTTAATTTAAAGATCTGCACAGGATGAAATGGATTTCCCAGGAAGAGGGGTCCTGCTCTGCAGCACAATTTCTGCTTTATCATCCAGTTCTGGTGTCTCCTTCTCTTCCAGGTGCTCTGGTGCTTCAGCTCTCAGGTGCCAGGGCTGTACTGTATGTCTGCTCCTTCTCTTGTTCCCCCTAACTAGGCTTACCCAGCTCAACATAACTTGGGCAAGAGGTTGTGTATAAAGTTAATATTATTTTTTGTTGTTGTTGTTTTCACTGTTAGTGTGAAAGATTAATATATTCTAATACATCAACCAACAGGTTGCCTTCCATGGCATAACCTCAATAAGAAATTAGTTCCAAGATAAAGAAATTGCAGGGATTCAAACAGCAATCTTGTCCAAAGCTAGCATTTAGTCTCTGGAAAAGAAAAAAATCTTATTACATATGTGTTGTGTGTTTGTGCCTTGTACTTCAGGTATCTCAGACTCTGCTCAGAAACTCTCCAGGTAGACACTGCTATAAAGAATGGAGGAGTTTGTCACCTGTACCCCTGTATGTCTGGGAACAGGTTCATTCCTTGGTTTGTTTGTAGACTATATCTAGATGATACACAGACACTCTCAGTACCTGTTTTCAAGTTACCTGTGGATAGTGAAGCATCACCTAACATCAGCCTCTCAAAACAGGGAAACCTTTTGGCATTATCATTTTCTGGGTGATAATCTGTTAGGTATGAATCCAGTCAGCAGCGGATGGAAGCCAGGTTCCCAGAAAGCTGATATTCCTTTCCAGCCCTTTGGATGGTTTGAGGAATACAAAGTCTCCTCAAAATACAAAGTCTCTTCATCCAAACCTCTTGAATGAAGAGCCATCAGAAAAGAAAAAACCCTTTTATAATTTGAGGGCTTGGAAGGAGATGCAGGAGCAGCTTCTGCATCTGCTCTTCTGCTCTCTCTGCCCTTTTGCTTTGTGGTTCAGCCATTAGGAAAGGGCTAGTTTCACCTTCCATGTTTTTAATAATGCATAGCACTTTGCAAGTTTAAAGTAAGAGAAATACCACGGGTATCCAGTGGGAGCCTGGGCGAGGTGGCCACAGAATGGAGCAGAGATAATGACTGCTGCTGCTGGCACCCAGGGCTGTATTTGGGGGTAATTTCCTTGCAGGGTAGCTGGGATTAAATTCACTGATGCTCATTATCCCTGAGGATGATTTATTTTCTTTCATCCTTCCAGCAGGGAATATAAATGCAAAACTTTCAGCTCAGAGGTATTTTTCTGAATAAAAAATCTTCAGCTGTGGTCATTGGTGGTTTGGAAGCCCTCACTAGTGAGATTTAGCCTTGAGCTGATTGCTGTTGCTGAGCAGCTGAAGAGCGTCTGAAAACCGTCCAGAAATAGCTTTTGATTTTTGCTAAAAAAGAAAAGAATGCTTTGGGATGGGGACAGCAAGAAGGGAGAGGTGTTTTGTGATTGTTCTGCCCTTCCTGAGGTGGATTCCCTTGTGTAGGGAACTGATCTTGGGCAGTAACAAGCAGGCAGAAGGCAGCTGTTGAAATGAGAGGAAGGTTTCCCTCATAGCCCTGGAGCACTGGTGGTTCCTGCTATTCCCTTGTCAAGCATTAATCAGCCCTTTGCAGGCTGGATGTGCTTTTCTTTGCATTCCTGTCCTCCCCTCCTGCCAGAATTGGGGAAGCTGGAGCAGCCCAGCTTGTTTCAGCTTTGTGTTTCTGTTAATGTGAAAAATACAAACATGGAGTGGGCTGGTGGAACAAGCAGCAGCTGATTTACTTGGTTAATTTGAATAGCAGGTAGTGGGCAGCACAGGGGGTTGCCTCACTGCTCCAACCATCCTGCTGGGAGGGAGGTCTGCAGAGCCATTACATCCTATGATTACTTTCTGGATAATGTATACACTTTTGCTATCACATAGGTTTTCTCCTTCATTTTTCATGAGAAATGGCACTAGATTAATGGTTAAGCCATGGAGGCAACATAATGCCACGCTGGTCTGATTTATTGACCACTTAGTGCTGATGAAGCTGCAAAGAAGAGTCAGACAGATGTTGCATCTGCATTTTTCTTTATTGAAACTAACAGCTTTTTGTGTTTTTTTAACCACTTCTTGCACCATATTTGGCTTAATCTACAAGTACTAGGAATACTGGAACAAATTCCAGGACCTCCCAGGGAAAGGGCTTCAGCTGTGACACATCCACTTTCCTGGCACCTTTCCCACATGGAAGTTACATTTGTAGTTTTTCTTTTCTAGTTTTTCTTTTCCTTCCTTTCCCTTTCCCTTTCCTTCCTTCTCTTCCTTTTAGTCTCTCTCATCACACAAACTGTCATACCTCATCTTTTGTCACCTCTTTTAAAGGAAGCTCTGATCTCGGGACAATCTGGTACATACTGGGATCTAATTATGATGCTTTTAATCATAGTTTTAGTTAGGAAGGTAAAGACAAAGAGCCCTGAGCAGAGGGAGAGGCCCAAAGGTGTAACTTTTTGCTCTGCTCTTCCCACAGAACCCAGACATTGTGTTGGTGCACTACCTGAACGTCCCTGCCATCGAGGACTGCGGGAAACCATGCGGCCCCATCTTGTGCTCAATAAACACAGACAAGAAGGAATGGGCAAAGTGGACAAAAGAGGAGCTCATCGGGCAGCTCAAACCGATGTGTGAGTATCTGGTGGCTTTTTTTTGTTTCTCTTTTGCTTTAAAAAGGGTTCATTTAGGGGATGGTGTCTATCGCTACCACCAACCGTCCCTGCAAAGGAGGCATTTGTCACTGTCAAACTCAGCTTGCATCTGCATGCACATTCCTTCTTCCCAATATTCAACACTTATGGGATGCAGCGTCTGAGAGCTGTCCAGACTGTCCCCAAAAAGGTCTCATCCTAAAAAAGGTCCCCTCCCCACGCTAGGAAACAGAACGGTACCCATGGTCTTGTGTTTTCAAGCACCATTTTTAGACACCTGGTTGGTCACAAAGAGTATGAGCAGTAGGTTTCCCTCAAGGGCAGTCCGTGCTTGCATGGTCAGCAGCCCAGAATAGGTTGCTGGTGTTTACAGATGGACTCTGTGGAGCTGAGTGTGTCAGGCTGGGTATCCTTTACTACTGCTTTACACTTTCCAGCCTAAAGAGAAGGCTGCTTAGATGTGCAGAGTGACCTGGAAGTTTGTTCTGCAAACAGGCAGCTCTGTGGAGTTCTCCACAACTGCCCTGGAGTATATTTTACATCAAAGTTACATTGTCTGTCTTCCTCTGCAGAGCATGTTCCAGTGTGCATGCAAACATCTTTATGCAGTGCAAGCAAGTTTAGGCATAATGTGGGTCTGTAAACAAGAGAAAATTAACTGTAGAAGCCACAATATAAAATCTAGGTGCTTGCATCTGAGTCAACAAGCATCAGGTCTGCTTTTCTTCCTCACCCCTGCCCCTGGTCAGGTGCTGGTGTCATGCCCAGCTTTCTGTAATTAGAGGTCACAGCCCTGGGGTACATTCTGATGTGTCTCAACCATCAGTGAAAGATCAGTGTCATGCTGACCACAGCATTAGATCTGAATTTGCACCACTCCTCTGTTGTATCCCAAGCTCTGTTGGCCCATGTATTCCTCTTCTACACAGAGCTGGAGGGCAGCAGACAAATAGAAGAGAGAAAACAACACATATGCTAAACAGAATATTTGCCCCTGAAACTGATAAGCCGAACCAGAAATCCAAGATGTTGAAGGTGTAGATGAGACTGGATGAGTGCCCTAACATTAAACTGGAGAGGAAGTAGCAGCCTGTTAAAAAATCTGCAGTACATCAAGAAAATTTTATGAAAACTACAACAAGCTCACCATAAATTTAATAACACTTGGCTCTTTTATGTCTCAGGAGGGAAGAGTGAAAATCTGCCTAACCCTTCAGAGTATATATGCATATACATTCTTCTGTTTGTGGGTTCATACCCTGGGAAATGCATCCTTAGAAATGTAGCTAAAATAAAACCTTTAGATTCTGATCAGACCTAGAAAACAAAAAGGACACAGATAACCGTGTTTGGGGAACACAGAGGGACACTGTGCGCCAAGAAGCCATCAGATTTGGTTCCAGTATTGGGTGTGCCATGAAATTCTGAAGCCAAGCACATTAGTTTCATCACATTTTTGCATTAATCACATTCTTTCACAGACTTCACAGTTTGATTGCCTGATGTTTCCAAATTTCTCTGCCCTAAAGCAGATTTGTCGATGACTTAATCAAAGCATTGTGCATGGTGTTGCTGGTGAAGTGACAGCCTTGCCCTTTTACCTGTCTCACATTGCAGTCCATCTAGTTTTATTCCTCTGGTCTGGGAAGCTGTGTGAGGTTTTTGTTGATTGTTTTGTTTTCTTGGTTGCCATTTTCCATCAGAATTTCACATTTAAGATGAGTTAGTGATGATACAGCCAGGGTATGCATGAACATCAGAGGCAAAGGGATGTTTTTGTATCCTGTTTCAGACCATCAATGTCATTCAGAATTAGGAGAAGCTGATACTAGTTCTACCTTTGGGAAAAATGCCTCCTTCTGGTCAGAAGCTGGTGATAGTGACCAGTTCTTGACTCACTGAGAACAAGTGCTGTTCGTTCAAGTCCTACTTAGCCTGGACCAGAGCTGGGTATTAAAGCTTTTGACCTTTGTCAAAAAAAAAGCTTTTATATCAGAATCTAGGAGAGCGGAGAGTCAGTGTGGCAGCCAAAGGCTGGAAACATGTTCTCTTGGCCATTTGTGCCTGGAGAACTAAAAGTGATGTGGCAGATGGTTGGCAGGGAGAGAAGCATCAGTCTGAGCACTGGAGCCAGACAAATACATCAAACTGTGTTTCCTGAAATGCAGAGACTGGGATGAGCATGGAGTTTGCTCATGTTTCTTGCATCCAGAATTAACTTGGCTCCTTCTCTTAACCACTGCATCATCCCAAGGTCAGTCCAGGCTCCAGTAAGTGTGTGGCAGGAGTCCAGGACAGGCATCATCTCCTGGTAGGTGACCTCTGATCACCTCTGTGATCCCTGAGCCCCAGACCGCCAAGGGGTGGCTTCTTTTCTCTTGAAGAAGACCTCTGCAAACCCAGAGCTTCTTGACTGGCTTCAGAGATGGTCTTTTCTAATGCTGTGATTGGGCTTTAGTTTTCCTGGCTTTGAATTTTTGTTTGGTTCTGATATCACCTACCTTCAAGCTGGCACAACCAGGAGCTCCTGATTGTCCTGTCTGGACAATTCCTGTTGTTGCTCCTTGAGACAGAAGCAGACAAGCCTGGAAGGGCTGGATAGACTATTCATGGTCTCCAGGAGGATAACTTCTCTCTCCTTACCACCTAGGAGATGGAGTGCTTTGTCTGGGAGCAAGGGAAGGGCTGTAAAGACCCCACTGAAATGTCCTGGTAGTCCTGCCATCCTCTGACTTTTAGCACCATCCTAACTGGTTATCTGAATCAAAAGGGTCATCATGTGTGTTGCTGCTGTATAATGCAACCTTGTAGGACATTTGTGCAAAATGGATACCGGTAACACATGAAAATTTTGTAGAGAGCATAGTTTCAGACACCTGTAAGTCATTTCAGGATGCCTGGTATGACGGATGGGCCTCCATTTGGCATGACTTTCAATTTTTCCGTCCCACTTGTGCCTCATAATAGTCTTGCTTTGAGATTTCTCTGAACAGATTAGCAGATGTCCTTAGAGGCATCTGGTGGTAAAAGCAAAATGCAGTGGCAGAATCCAGCACAGCAGAATTCTGTATATAAACTCCATATGATCAGGAAATTGTGGGCCGGATTATGTTGGGGGTTTCTCCAATTCATCCCCTTTTGGCTTTCTCATCCTTCAGCTGGCAAAGCATGAGTTACAAGCTTACAGCTGGTGCTCCAGTGCAATCCTTGTTTCAGGTCCACTAGAACTGAGAGCTTTCTTTCAGAAAGCAGCTTTTTTTGTTGCTCTGCTCCTTGGAAACTGATTGCTCCTGCTTGTGCTGCCTGCACACAGCCACAGCTGGGGAGAGGGGAGGTTTCTCCTGGCACCTGTCAGATTTAATACCTTTGAGCACAGGCAGTGATTGTCTCTCCCTGTTCTGTCGGTGACAATGGAGCTTCTGGAGGTGACCTGAAACTGCATCCCTGTGCTCTGGCATCCGGAGAGGGCACTGAATGTGTGTAGCCTGGGATGAAGTTTAAAAAGCAGCAATCGGTGTTAATGTGGTTCCAAGAATTGAGTCATTGGGTAATTTTATCTTGACTTAAGTTTATGTTTGATTTCAGTAACTATGTTTAAAGTTTAAGAGTTAATGGTGGTTCAGTTGTGCAGAAGTGGTAGTTGGGATGATTTTTACCATTCCCCAAGCAGTTTCTCAGATCCACAGAGTGACTCTCAGTGGAAACTGAAGCTTGCCAGCTTAGTTCCAGCAGACCTCAACGTACAAAGAGCAGATTCTTTAATAGAGTCTGGTTTTAGTAATGTGGGTGTCCAGTTTTATTGTAGTAGTACTTACATGTTGGTAGAATCGGCGGTGGGATTTATTTATTGATTAGAAAAAGAAATCAATACCAGGTCCTAGGTGGGTTCCTCTGGGACCCCACCAGTCAGGGTCTTCTCCTCAGGACGCAGCTCAGGACCCCTTCATTACCGCGCGTTCGCTGGTTCAAACACGGGACAAATTTTCAAAAATGGGGTTCGGCTTGTGCGGGTCCTTGTCCCCCGCGTGTCCCCCGCGTCCTCCCGCCCCTCCCGTTCCTTATCCGCTGGTGCCACCTGGTGGGGACGGCGGGGACGGGCGGGGCCGTGGCCGGGATCCCGCTGCCGGGGGGGCTGGGGTCCGGAGGGGCTGAGGTTCGGGGACCGGAGGACTTGGGGTCCGGGGGGGCTGAGGTCCGGGGGGGCTGAGGGACCGGGGACCAGAGGAGTTGGGGTCCGGGGGGGCTGAGGGACCGGGGTCCGGAGGGGCTGAGGTCCAGGGACCGGAGGGGTTGGGGTCCGGAGGGGCTGAGGTTTGGGGACCGAAGGTGTTGGGGTCCGGAGGGGTTGGGGTCTGCAGGGGCTGAGGTTTGGGGACCGAAGGTGTTGGGGTCCGGAGGGGCTGAGGTTTGGGGACCAAAGGTGTTGGGGTCCGGAGGGGTTGGGGTCTGCAGGGGCTGAGGTTTGGGGACCAAAGGTGTTGGGGTCTGGAGGGGTTGGGGTCCAGGGACCAGAGGGGTTGGGGTCCGGAGGGGCTGAGGTTTGGGGATCTGAGGAGCGGCCGCAGCGTCCTGTGTGGTGTAGCTCTGGATGCCGACCCAGAGGAGTTTGGTTCCGACAGGAACTAAAGCACTTCATGCTTTAGTTGAGCTGAGTGTAATCCCGAGCTAGGAAGCAGAGTTGTTCAGCAAACAGGACCAGAAATTCCCAGCCTTGCAGAAGGGAAGGGCCCAGGGATGGCAGCTCTGTCCTGATGGATGTTGTCAAAGGCAAGAAGTCCAAGTGTCATCTATCTCTTTGCTGCACGGGATTCCCTGTGGATGGCTGAGAAAGGCCTGAGAGCATTAGCTCTTCAGCACCTTGCTTTCATGGGTGAACACCCTGGAACTTCAGGTGACTGGAGGTAAAAATTGCTTTAACTGTACATAAAAGTCACAGAAATCTCGCTCCAAGCAGCCTCAGAAGAGTCACATTCTCCTGGTCCTCTCTTAGGGTAGCTGTACCCCTTCCCACTTGCTATCAAGCCTCGTTGTGTCTGAGCAGAGCTTCAAGGAAAAGTCTTGTTTTGAAAGAAAGATTTCTCTTTCGGGAACAGCTAACAGTGAAATGTCTGTACAAATCCTTACAAAGATGTTAAAATTCAGGAAATGTCATGAAGAAACAGCAAATGTGCAAGGTGATCTTCCTCACCTGCATCCCCAGCAGCGTGGCACAAGAAATCTTTATTTCATAACCGGTGATAAGTGGACACAGAGGACTGGAAAATCTAGGGGGGCTAGGGGGGAAAAAAAAGCTGAATTGTGTGTGGGTGTCTGGATATGGAAGGAAAAACCTAATGGAATTCTCCTGCAGCTGAACTGAGAAATCAGAGCAAGACCCTTACTTCTGTCAATACCAATGCAGCAAATATTGAAGGGACAAGGCTGCCATTTCCAATGGACCATCGCCATGGAAACAGTCATCCAATGTCAACAGAGTGGAATGCAGGAAGCAAGGCAGGCTTTTGGTCCCATCAGAGATGGGAGATGTCATCATTATTACTGAAAGAAGAAAAGACATGCCCTTGCCTCTCAAAACGAAGCTGGTAATAGAGCTGGTAATTGTGGAGGTCTGAAAACCACCACCAGCAGAAGGTGGCTGAAATAGAGTGTTACAAGAAACCTGGACAATCATATTTTTGTGTATGAGAGATTGCTTTGGCTTCTGAGCTGCCTTTTTGCTCATAATGTAGATAATTTTTAATACCTTTGCTCATGTTGGTCAGACAAAGTCCTGATGGTGCAGGAGTCCAATACTGAAAGGTCATGTTTAATGTTTTTTCATCACAAAGGAAGACAGAGAAGAAACAAGGAGAGGTTGGAGATATTTCTCCTAGGAGCAGCATTAGCATTCTCAATTGTGGACCTTCCTTGAGCCTCACATCTCCACTTCAGACACCCAGTGAAATACCAGGAATTCTCAGTTCTGCTGCATTAGTGCTGCAGGTGCTGTACAGAGGGTGCATGGCAGGGAACGTGTTGCTGCTATAATGCAGTAACTTTTAGACCCATTCCTGGTAACACTGGAAAGAAAAGTGTTGAAGCAGTTTGCAGCTTTCGTTTTTAATTATAAGGAAATGCAAGAGGAGTCTGAACAGAGATGCAAATTAAAATATGTCCCAGAATTTCTGTTAAGCTTCAGTCTTTTTTATTTTTTTTTTCTGGTGTTCCTGTTTTATGACTATGTTTAATCAAACATCTACAGTGGTTTCACTTTTTGAACCACTAAGAAACAGGAAGAGTGTATGTATATGCTTTTTATTAACCTTCCTTTCATACTGCACTTCCCTATAGAAATCTCCTTTCCTGCTGATTCATTATGTGTCAGGAAGCCAAGCGTGACATGTTAAAAGCCATCTTGATAGCACTTGGTATTCAGTACTAACAACTCACCAGCACACAGGAGTTTTTCTTTCAAAGGGGGAGGGAGAAAATCTGCATGATGGTTGTGCCGAGATAGTGGATAATTTGCATTCAGCACCTAGATTTTTTTTTTTCAATCTGTCACCCTTCACTGGCTTTTTATTTTATAACCTTCATAACATACAGGGAGCATCAGCACTAAAAAAAGTCACACCATGTGGACAGAAACTGAAGCTGGAAGCACTTGGAGCCAGGCTAGAGAGGGACGTTTCCTCAGCAGCAATAGATCCATGACAGGACTTTATTATACTGGAAGGACCTGAAAATAATAGGCAGGGTACTCTATATATCCAGCTATAAAGCTGTTTGTTATTTTTTAGCTTTCAGCTCACAGCTTGATTCAGACTAAGAACCATCATCATGAATACACAAACCATGAGAATGTGTTTCCCTTCCCAGACTTGCCCTCTGTACACTGCAGTAGGGAGCAAACACTCACATGCTGCTGTAAAACAGATTTCTTTACCTAGCAGTGTGTGTCTGAGCACACTTCTTTAGCAAAGCATTTCTAGAGTAACCAGAAAAAAACTTAATGCAAAGTTTCTCAGTAATAATTGCAGTTTGGTAACTGCATGTAGTATAGCTGAAAGGATTCCAAATACATTAATGCCTTTTAATCTGTCAATGTATTTTTTGCAAAACTGCTATTTGAACATCACCTGTTAGGCATAACGTCACATGTGACAGATTAATGTACCTAGAACAATAAAATTAATGTGAATAGAGGTACTGGAGCAGTGAGCATTTATAAATTTAAAGTTAGACATAATAGCAGGTACTGAGTTTTAAGAGCAAATTCAAAATTGTGAACCTATTAGAAAGCAAAAATCTGTTGGGTACAATAACAATAAATGTGGTTGTCAAGTAAGCATAGCGAGAGTCATTACTAAACTAACTGGAGCACTTTAAATAGTGATATGAGGAAGAATACTTTTGAGTCTTATTTACAGTATTTCTGCAAGTTATTTGGCCTCACCAATAAAGCTACAAATTCTGTAATACAAAACTAGGCTAAGATAAGATGGTGTTAGGCAAAGTAACATCAGTGTGTAATGAGGCAGCACAGCAACAGGTGGTGTAAAAACTATTTCACAGAGCAGATGCAGCAACCCTGTTCCACTGGCTATATATGACATACTAGTCAGGTGGAGAATATCACTGCTACATGAAATTCTGCATCTAAAAAATTCTGAGAGGGATCCCTTAATTAAATAATTTATGTGCATGTAGTTTAGCATTCTTATTTGAATAGCTAAAGGCCACCAGAATCCCTAGGAAATGAGACCTTCAGTTTGCAACATGTTCTGCAACATTACTCTCCTGTCCATTTTCCCAAATTACTAAAAAGTTGTCTAAATCTGAGGAGGAACTCGCACAGTGTCTGTTGGTGACTCCCAAAGAGTGAGTCAGTCTTTGCTGCTGCCAGCCAGAATCTGACTATGAAGACCTGTGAGAAGGTTTGTATTTGCTATTATGTTGGTGTATGGATGCTGATTTAATTTTAAAACTAACTCATTTTTCAGATTAGACAGAAAAAGCCTCCAAAATGCTTCTTGGAATTCTAATGTTTTACTTGAGATGAGAATTTGGCTGCTTTCAGGTTTTTAATGAAGGTTACCTGCATTATTCAGATAGTCCTTTCAATTTTTCAGCTTAAAGAGTCATCATGAACAGCGAACAGAAACAGAAAGATACTGTACTGAGTGTTTTTTTCCCTATATGTATCTAATCCAGGAATTACAGTTGGGAACCTATGGATATCAGAGAGCAGAGAATAGTAAATAAACATTACTGTTGCTTTTTACAAGACTCCTTCAGTTCTGACAAAAAGTAGGAGGAATTGGATTCTGCTGATCTTTTGGAGTGGCCTTTCGATGGTTTCTGGCATCTTTTTTGAAGTTTCTGATGGGAAGTTTTACTGCTTTCTTTGCAGTTCATGGCATTAAGTGGACATGCAGCAATGGAAACAGCAGTTCAGGGTTCTCAGTGGAACAGCTCGTGCAGCAGATCCTCGACAGTCACCAGACCAAACCCCAGCCTCGGACACACAACTGTCTCTGCACTGGTACCTTGGGTGAGTACCTTGGGAGGGCACAAAATTGTGTGTGGATATAGGGAAGGGTTTGTAGTACTGAAGTGCTAAAAGTACTGTCTCATGAAATACCAAGACACAGTGAACCCAAGTGACAGGAATCTTGAGCGTAAAAAGGTGAGGCTGGGACTTCTGGGAAAAAAGGCAACAGTTTGTACTTTGCAAGTTCTAATACGTGCTCTCTATATGTGACCTGCTCAAAAAGGCATATTCGCTTCTACCTCATCAAATTTTGTTATCAAAGTCTCAAAATTTGATGTTCTTCCCACTTTACCATCTATATTCCTTGCTCTGCAGACCCCTTTGCTGGAGTAAATGGGTTCAGGTGGTTAAGTTTAAGGCATCACTGGGATAAGACAGGTTTTATTTAGGTATCATGAAAATACATGCGATTTCTTTCTGTTGAAGAAGATGGTTTTGTTTGAGTAAGACTACAATAGCAAGAACCAGCATCCTCAATATGCATGTTTTAGAGAGAGTGGGAAGATGAGTGATTCGCTTTTCAAAGTCATCTGCTTTATAGCCACCCCTTCCTAATACTTTGGTGAAGTGAAATATATGACACATTGATTAGTCTATAGCAAAATTTATAAAAGAAAGCTGTCAGTGCTTAAAAGAGTTAATTTTTTCTTTTTGGGGGCAGTTGCCTTATCCAATCAAGATTTAAGTAAGAATTATGACCTCTGAAATACCTGAGTTTGGATTAAAATTCAACCCTTAAGGCTCAGTGTTTGATCCAGGCTTGCAGATCTGAACATGAATACTTTTATTCTTCCCTTTGATGTTTTGTCTTGTGCTACGTCTGCTGTATGCTTTTTAACATAACAGTATCACTTTGTTTTGTAACTGCTCACACATTGGCTCCTTATCATCAGCTGCAAAGATGACAGCATGAAAGCCTCTTCCTTGTTCCTGTTCATCTCTATACCTAAGAGAATAGAGAGGTTTAATATTGCATTTAGTCTCAGAAGCACTGCCCTGAACTACTTTAAGTGACCTGATTCAAATCTTGAGCACATAATAGAGAAGTTCCCCTTCAAGGGCAAAGGAACAAAAGATTTAGTAAATTGCAGCAGCTACACGGATGCTTTATATTACCCAGAAGATGGCATTTATAATTTTAGCCATTAGCTATAAGGAGGTTTCTTTCCCCCTTTAGTGATTATACAGCACCATAATTAATGTTCTTACCTCATTCTGGGGAAAATTAATCAATTAAGGAAAGAAACATCAAAAATTCATGGGCTGTTTTTTAAACAACAAAAGCAGTTCCTACGCCAGAGTTTGTGGCCAAGATGCCTTTGCAGACAGAACTGTTTACTTCATCCCACCTGATTTCCAAGCTCCCAGGACCTCGGGTGATGTTCATCTTCTGTCAGGCCATTAAAGGCACCAGCTGGCTGAAGTCCCTGCAGGGTTGTGTCCTTGTGACCTTTGCTTGACCGTTCTTCAGCCACCCCAGTACTAATTGTGCACTCTGTGTGCAACCTCTTGAAGTACAAAATGTTTATCTCTCAGCATGTGAATGGCTTAGGACAAGAGAAATGCATCACCATCCTTATGGGAGGGAAAGCCTTCTTGGTGCTGGCTAACCAATCCTTCTTTAATAATTTGATTGGCAGCTGTAATAGGCACAATGATGAGAAAAAGATAAGGGTTGCAATCTAGGCAGCAGGGTGATGCTGGGGACAGGAGCTTGATATGGCATCTGTCACCTCCAGATTACCAGTCAACATCCAACCCCTGAGAGAGGTTGTCAAATGACCCGACATCAGCCAGCATGAAGAGCTGCACATCTGTGTGTTCAACAGTGTGCTCAGGTGGCCAGGAAGGCCACTGGCATCCTGTCTTTTCCAACCCAGCTGATGCTGTGATTGCAGTGGGCTAGCATCCTGTCCATGATTCAAGTGAAGCAGGACCTGTGAGGCAGAAGTTCTCTGCTATAACTGACAGCAGCAGCCCTTGCTTTGCAGACTTTGCATGTTTAAAAACTCCAGAACTTGTCTAGATGCTGATTTCTCTCCTCCTAACGTGTTGTCTGGTGGGGCAGGGAGGAAGGGGGTAGGTGCTATGTGGGGTGAGGGGAAGGGTACAAACGTGCACAGTGGACCTACACATTAGATGGAAAGGGAGCTGTAAATCCAGCACTGGTGAGAAATTAATTTTATTTCCAAGGTCTTTCTCATGTGTGTGCCACATAAGCACAACTCTGCTGCAGCCCTAAGGTGGGTGGCTGGCATTGTCTTGTTTTTGCATTCACTGAATGGCAGCTGTTGTTTTCTGACACAGGGGCAGGAAGCAGTGTGCATCACAAGTGTAACAGTGCCAAACACCGCATCATATCACCAAAGGTCGAGCCAAGGACAGGTGGGTACAGCGCTCATTCAGAGGTACAAAATAACGATGTTTCTGAAGGCAAGAATGAGCACAGTCATGGCAAAGCCTCCAGCCGAGAGAAGAGGAACGGCAAAGTGGCGAAACCGGTGTTGCTTCATCAAAACAGCACTGAGGTTTCTTCCACGAACCAGGTGGAGGTCCCTGACACAACACAGAATTCTCCCGTGTCCATCAGCAGTGGATTGAACAGTGACCCGGATATGGCGGATAGCCCAGCTGTGACTGGTGTGTCCAGTATGGCTGTAGCATCAGTTATGGGAAGCTTGTCACAAAGTGCCACCGTATTTATGTCAGAAGTCACCAGTGAAGCTGTGTACACCATGTCACCCACCTCCGGCCCAAATCAACACCTTCTGTCCTCAGATGCAGCTGCACAAGGACTGGTACTTGCTGTGAGTTCAGATGGGCACAAATTTGCTTTTCCGACAACTGGCAGTTCAGAGAGCTTGTCGATGCTACCCAGCACTGTCTCTGAGGAACTTGTGCTCTCCACAACTTTAGATGGAAATAGAAAAATTCCAGAAACCACCATGAATTTTGACCCAGACTGTTTTCTTAACAATCCCAAGCAAGGGCAGACATATGGTGGAGGAGGTATGAAAAATGACAGCATCAGTACCAACATAAGACAGTCACCCACAACAGAACGTAGCTTCAATTTCAATACAACCCTCACAAAGGAAATTAAAACCGAGGACACATCTTTCGAGCAACAGATGTCCAAAGAAGCATTTTCCTCTACTTCTGCATCTAACACTCTCACCCTCACTACTGGTTCGGGTTTGCTTCCATCTGGAGGGGGTCTGAGCCCAAGTACCACCCTGGAGCAGATGGACTTCAGTGCCATTGACTCCAACAAGGACTATTCTTCCAGCTTCAATCAGACTGTTCAGAGCCCTCACGTTCATCAGACCCCTTCCCCCAGCTTCTTTCTGCAGGATGCCAGCAAACCTCTTCCCCTTGAGCAAAACACTCACAACAATTTGAATGACACAAGTGGCTCATTTGTGAACACGTTAGGAATCCCCAGTGTGAAAACAGAGTCCTCCTCCCAAACCACTTCCAACTGTAACGGCACAGTGGAAACCAGAATAGAGTCCACTTCTTCTCTCCAGCTCATGCAGTTCCAAGCAAACTTCCAAGCTATGACTGCAGAAGCTGAAGTTCCCATGGAGACCTCCCAGCAGGCAGAAGGGAATGAAAATCTACTTAAATCAGGGGATCTTCAAGCCTGCAGCACGGAACACTACTTACAGCCTGAGGCCAACGGGGGTATCAGGAATGGGAACAATCTCCCAATTCTCCAAGGAAACATGGTACAAGGACTCTATCCCGTGGCCCATCCCAGCTTAAATAACTCCTCCAACATGGAGCTTAACTTGGACCACTTTGACATCTCCTTCAGCAACCAGTTTTCTGATCTAATTAACGATTTCATATCGGTAGAAGGTGGGAGCAATGCTCTCTATGGACACCAGCTGGTGTCAGGTGACAGTGCCGGACTGTCTCAGCCTGAAGACAGTAACAGAGCAACATACAACCAGGCTGAAATGTGCATTCCTTGCTGCAGTCCTCAGCAAGCCAACATGCAGCTCAGCAGCACAGAGACTGGAGCCAGCACGATGGCATACATGCATGTGGCTGAGGTGGTCTCAGCAGCTGCAGCACAAGGCACTTTGGGGTTGCTACAGCAGAGTGGACGCTTGTTCGTGGTGACAGATTATTCACCAGAATGGTCTTACCCTGAGGTAAGTCTAGGGCTTTTACTCAGGAATATTTACTGGTTTATCTTTCATTGCTTTGTTAATAAGGGCTCCCAAGAGCTGCTTTATTAAAGCTTTGACAAGGCTTTAAAAATATATCTCTTAGAAGTCAGAGAATCCAAGGCCATTTGCATGGCTGAGCACAGTTTTAATTAAGCATTTCATTAGTGGGACAGGGCCCTTCACTTAGGAAGCATCCATACAGAAATGCTTTGTTTCATTGAAAAGGAGAGTATTTCCCCCTGTGACACCATCAAGGTTACCCATATTAGAGCAATCACAAGTTGGAATGTACTTTTCTTGTCTTGGTAGACCATGTCATTGCTCCTTCTCTGGAGCATGACAGAATCTGTGGTGGTCACACCATATCTGTGGTGTTATCTATTGATTGCTTAACATGGAGCAATGATGGCCTGGTAAGAGCTGAACCCACTTAGGCTTCCTTTGCGAGGGGCATGGTATTTGGGGGGGGACATTTGGCTGTGTTGGGTTACAGATACATTGTTGTCTGGACAGTCTGATTCTTGCTTGTGCAGAAGGTCCTAAAAATCAATAGAAAGTTCTGACAGCAAACCTGCACCCTTTCTGCTACAAATCTTTCTGTTTTGCTGCTACCGTGGAAATGTGTTTTGTTGTTGTTGTTGTTATTTATTGCTACACTAACAAGTCGTTTGACTTCTGCTGGCAGAGATGGGTTTATTTTTGCGTAGCCTCACTGAACGTTGTTCAGAACCAGCGTTCTGGCTCTCTGGGTTCTCCAGCCCCCCACGTCCTCATCCAGCTTTGCTGCCCACCGTGTGCGCTTGGAACCCACCCGAGCATCTCGGCCACGGGTTCCAGCGGCAGGGCACGGGGCGACGGGACCGGGGTTGTGTCCCGGTGGTCCGGTTGTGTTCCGGTGGTCCGGTTGTGTTCCGGCCCGGCGGGGTGCGAAGCCACCGAGGATGCTGCTCCCGGGGGCGGGCGGGACGCGCTGCCGCCGGTGGCCGCCCGAAGGGAAGGGATGGGCCAGGAGGCGGTGGCTGAGGGGTGATGGCGGGGCCAGGACTGCTCTCACGGACTGGTCTGGGCCCTCTTCCCGGTGGAGGCCCCACTGCTGCTCCCAGTCCTGTGCGATTCTTCCCCAGCAATAGTGTTGGGCGCTAAAATGTCGTCCTTGGGGCGTTCTTCGGCAGAGAGCACCTGACAGGGGATGGAGGAGGAAGGTCTCGATTGGGTTGACAGGAAGGCGAACATGAACCGGCAGTTTGCCCAGGTGGCCAAGAATCATAGAATCATAGAATCATAGAATCATAGAATCATAGAATCATAGAATCATAGAATCATAGAATCATAGAATCGGCTGGGTTGGAAGGGACCTCAGAGATCATCAAGTCCAACCCTTGATCCACTCCCCCTGTGGTTCCCAGCCCATGGCACTCAGTGCCACATCCAGGCTCTTTTTAAATATCTCCAGGGACGGAGAATCCACTACTTCCCTGGGCAGCCCATTCCAATGTCTGATCACCCTCTCCGTAAAGAAATTCTTTCTAATATCCAACCTAAACTTCCCCTGGCACAACTTAAGTCCATGCCCTCTTGTCTTGTTGAAAGTTGCATGGGAAAAGAGCCCAACCCCCCCCTGGCTCCAGCCTCCTTTCAGGGAGTTGTAAAGAGCGATGAGGTCTCCCCTGAGCCTCCTCTTCTCCAGGCTGAACACCCCCAGCACCCTCAGCCTCTCCTCATAGGGTCTGTGCTCGAGTCCCTTCACCAGCCTGGTTGCCCTGAAGAAGGCCAATGGCATCCTGGCCTGGATCAGGAACAGCGTGGCCAGCAGGTCCAGGGAAGGGATTCTGCCCCTGTACTCAGCCCTGGTGGGGCCACAGCTCGAGTCCTGTGTCCAGTTCTGGGCCCCTCAGTTCAAGAAGGAGATTGAGGTGCTAGAACAGGTCCAGAGAAGAGCCACTTCCATTTGGACCTTTACAAACTCTCTTTTGCCTTCTCCCAGGCAGATATCAGTAAGACAAGAGGCTTAAGCTCTGCCAGGGGACGTTTAGGTTGGAAATTAGGAAAAATTCTTTGCAGAGAGGTTGATCAGACATTGGAATGGGCTGCCCAGGGAGGGGGTGAATTCTCCATCCCTGGAGGTTTTTAAGAAGAGACTGAATGTAGCACTGAGTGCCATGGGCTGGGAACCACGGAGGGAGTGGATTAAGGGTTGGAGTTGCTGATCTCAGAGCTCTTTTCCAACCCAGATGGTTCTGTGGTTTGGGACAGGCTTGGCCCCGGTGCCGGGGCTGTGGTGGATGGAAGGACTTCTGCAAACACAGCCCCGTTCTGTGCCATCTGCTGCCATCGAGTGTCAGCCTGGCTCGAATGCCACCTCAGGACATGGCCCTCTCTGGAGATGTCTTCTGTAATGCTATTTCCCCCCCACCCCACCCCCCTCTGCTCTTCACAGGGAGGAGTAAAAGTCCTAATTACTGGTCCATGGCAGGAAGCCAGCAATAATTACAGCTGTCTGTTTGATCAGATCTCAGTGCCTGCATCTTTAATTCAGCCAGGGGTACTGCGCTGCTACTGCCCAGGTAAGGAACATCTCTCTCATAAATCTGGTGCTTTCAGAGCAAGTTCTCAGCCTCATAGTGTTGTGTGTATTGTCTTAACTAAACTCATGGACAGATTGTGGAAGGTAGTGCATAAACGTCAAGCAGCTTTTACTCTTTCTCTGACCTATTTGGAGTAAGAACTGCAATTCAGGATCTTCATACATCACAACAAACGTTATTTAGAAGCTCTGAATTAGCTTTAAGATAACCATTTTAAATAATATAAAATCATTCTATTTCTTTAATATTGAAATAGCAGATTAAAGAGCAACTGACTCTTAATTTGCCTATATTCTGCACTTTGTCCCTGATGCTTACAGGATAAGAGCACCTCCAGCCTCCCTGCAGGAATTTTCAGTAGTGCTGGATGACCTCAGGTGCAGGGAAAATAACTTAGCTTCATTGTCAGGCCCTAGCTTCCCACTGGAAATCCAGTGAGGATGGTTAATCTTTATGAACACGTGTGATTCTGCCTCCTGCCAAAACCACCCATATGATGACTCTCAAGCTTACAAGCTTTATGTTTGAAAATACTGGTTGGCATTTTGGACTCTTTAGTCACAAAAAATATTGTCAAATGCTCCCTCTCATTGCATCTGCTCTTATCCTGCTGCCCAGCACATGGGGAGATCAGTAGGGTAATACCTAGCTCTGCATTTCTGTGGGGAGGTCTCTGTCTTACCACATGCCTTTCCTTCTAGCTCATGACACTGGGCTTGTGACTTTGCAAGTTGCCTTCAACAATCAGATCATCTCCAATTCTGTGGTGTTTGAATACAAAGCCAGAGCTCTGCCAACCCTGCCTTCGTCCCAGCATGACTGGCTGTCTTTGGATGGTAAGAAGCATTCAATATTCTTTATTGGAACTCACAAAATGGTAGGGCCATGAAGGAAAGGAGCAGCTTCTGGTGTGGGGGAGGGATGTAGAGGGGTGAGTTTGTACTGCAGGGAAGGTCTGTTGCACAATTAATCAAAAACCTCATGCTGAAATTTGTTAGTTCTTTTGGTGTGAACAAAATGTGGCTGCATTTGATGGAATGGAGACATGGGAGGTGTTTTCTTTGTTTGAGTAGAAAGCTGATTGTTTCCCCTGAATAGGAACTACCCAGTCCTTAGCAGTAGAGTAGCAATTATCCTCCAGTTGTCTTCTCTAAGAACTCTGAAACTTGAGCTTGTCTAGAAAAACGTGTATTTACATAAGCAAAAAGTACTGCTGTGATGCCCACATCCCACCTCATTACCTTGGAGGTACCAAATGGGACAGGGGTAGTTTCTGTCAAACACCTGAGAGTCCAGAAGAATCCATGTTTAATCAGAACAGATCTCTGGTACCTAAATATCCCAGCAAGGGATGGGAACACAGGCTCTGGATTTGAGTGGCCACTCTGTGTGTGCAAGTTTTAGGTTCAGGTTTACCTGGTAACCTTATGCCCTAAAAATGCATTTTATAAAGGAGCAAAATGAGAAGGATAGCAGGGGAACTTAGGAGTCTGAAAATTCATTTCCTTTCCAGTCCATTTCCTTAGTGTGGTTGCTAGAGAGATGCAACTTCCAACAAGAGAGATCAAGGAGATGCAGTGAAAAAGCTGATTGGTGTGACATGTTGGGAAAGGAACAGCTTTCAGCTTTCTTCTTCAGAAGTCAGCTGCTGGGGCACTGCATTTTGTACAATCTTTGCAAAGTCCCAGCACTCCTGCTTGGTGAGCCATTTGCTAAGTGTCTTATTTTCTCTGCTAAATGCAGGATGTAAGGATAGTAAGATCAAATCATCAGAGATTTCAGACATGAGGTCCTAATGTTAAAGTGTTACACAAAAGGAAAGTCACAGGAGTAGTTGTTTCTGTTGGTCATACTGAAGTCAGGAGAAATAATGAGCTAATATACTGATGCAGTTTGTTCCTCAGTCAATTAACCTCATCCTATTTTGTCTGCCAGCTATAAACATGGTAACTGTAATATAACATGCTTTGGCAAATCTGCCATGGATATTACTTTTGATACCAGCTTAATGCCTTTAAAATATTGCTATTTTTACAAGGGAGACTTGAAGCACAGCTGATTAGAGCACCCACAGTGCATCTGAGGTAGGTGAGGAGGAGCCATTTTCAGCTGGATTCTGTCAGAGCAAGATGTACGTGTGCAGAGTCTGAGATGATGCTTTTGAAGACAGTTGGAGAGCAAATAGAATGTCCTTCAGAGTAGCATCAGACATCATTTCTGTGGCACAGTACCTGCATCAAGTTGTTCAAGGTTATGCATTGATGTCAGCAGCAGACTGACACATCCTTCCCTGACTTTCCCTGTCACGTCACATAACACAAATGTTGAGTTTGTCTCCACTTTCTGACCTGTGCTGTAGTGTTTCTCATGCCATATATAAGAGAGACATTTCAAAGAAGTCAGGGCAGCACTGCTTCCAGCATTTGTTAGACATCAGTGGAACAGAGGCAGATCACTCTGGCTATTGCAGGAGTACAGAGAGGTTTGTAACTTGGCTGTAGTCATACTTGTAAATAGGACTGGAAATAGCTCTGAAAGAGGAGGTGGACATATTCTGATGTTCACCGTGAAAATTGAGTTTGCTTGGATTTTGAGTATTGGAAGAGTCTGCAGGTGCTTTTCATCTGCTACTCAGGCTGCATGTTGCATGTGAAGCACAGCCAGTAGTGATGTGATGGAGATTGATATGCAGCTCTTAGCAATCTCTCCAGTGTGGCCTGCAAAGTGGATAGGTTTCTAAACCCTTGTTTGACAATTCCCTCCGTGCTGGTGAATTGGGAGGAGGTGCAGAAGGTGGCTGTGAGTGCTGTCTCTGGTGTTCCTGCTGTTTGTCTGGGAGCTCCTGGTTAGCAGGTGAGCTCTCAATTAGAGGTTGTTATGATGTGGTGATGGTGGAAGGGAGGGGGACTGCAGCAGTGAACAAACTAGGGCATTGCTAAGGGAGGGGAAAAAAAAAAAAAGTAAGAGGACCGCTGCATTGCAGAGGCCCTTCAGGGAAAGAGACTGAATAATTATCCTAACCATGACTTATCAGAAACCTCTGCCTTGATGCAGAGTGCTCCAAAGGGAGCAAATTACATTCTTATTTAAAGGACTAGCAACATTTTGCTGTTTATTCTTAGAGAACAAATGTTAGCTTAGCAAGGTAAGGTGTAAGCTAACGTGAGTTGATTCTATCAATAGAATAAATACACAAATCCCTGTCTTCTCTGTTTACTTTAACTGCCCTGCTTCAAGTCCTTGCCCTACTGCCTGTAATGTAGTCTTGAGGGAAGAATTTCAAGGAATGTTTGTAGTTCCAAAATATTGACTAGAATTTTAAAATTCTTCCTAATTAACTCAATGGAACACTGAGTTCCTTTGCACTACACTGTTAGAACACAGTTAATGATTCCAGCTAGTGTGACAGCTGCAAGAGAGGCAGGGTTAGCAGTCAGCCATACCCCAGGAACAGCCTAGTAAAAGGATAAGCAGTTTCTGTCTTACATAATTCTTCTACATGCTCACATGCAGAGAAATGGATGGAAAAAAATAAGTCTTCCTTATTTTACCCCACAGATGAGTTAAATCTTTTACAAATGGACAGTGAACACCAGATGCTGATGGTTTTGCCTTTTATTTAGTTAATTAGAATAGTGGTGATCTTTCTTTTCAAAGAAAGTCTGTCTCAAAAGCAGCACTCCCATGCAATCCTGATCTCTCGTAAACTTGGCAGCCTCTGCTTCTTTCCCAATAAAACTGACAATTTTCAGAAGCCATCGTATGCTTCTATAGCCATTTGATCTCACTTTTCAGTTACTGTCTGTAAGAAGTTCTCTTCATGCAAACAAAACTTTTTAGCAAACAGTGACAGATGCATAACAAATTAAAGAGGCTTCTTAGCATAGATTTCTAAGGAAAAGCATGGGGTTTTTTTTCCTCCACTGAAGCCTTTGCTGCTTTCAAGAAGTGGCCATAGAGATGACACTTCCATGGCATGGGACAGGATCCAGAAATTCCAGGGAGACTGATGTGAGTGCTCCTTGGCATTATGCTTATGCATCAGCAGGGGAGGAGTAAGTGCTGCCATAAGGAGCCCAAGCAGCACTTAAAATATGGGCAGACAACATGTGAACTGATGAGTTAAGGTGTGTGTCATGGTTTAGGCCCAGCTGGTACCAACTGGACCTCCACTTACTCCACCATGGGACAGAGAGGAGAAAATCCACCTTAAGGTTCATTAAGCAAGACAAGGAAAGGGAGGTTTGCATTCCCCAATTACGGCAACAGGCAAAACCAGACAGCTTGGGAAAGAAAAAAACCTAATTTAATTTATAAGGAGAAATAGAAAACACGGCCAGACCTTAACATCTTCTCCCCCACCACTCCCTTCTTCCTGGGCCTGGATCACTTCACTCCTGCCACCCCTGCAGTGGCACAGGGGGATGAGAAGTGGGGTTTTAGGGTCAGTTCACCACACGGTGTTTTTGCCCCTTTTCCTCTTCAGGGGGAGGACTCTTCACATTCTTCCCCCCCCCCAGGGTGGGGTCCCTCTCATGGGAGAGTCCTTCATGAACCCCTCTGACATGAGTCCCTCTCATCGGGTGCAGTCCCTCAGGACTGTTCCAGCCTGGGCTGTCCACAGAGTCACAGCTGCTGCAGGAACAGTCACCTCCTCTGGGATCAGGTCCTCCAGGGCTGCAGATCCACATCTGCCCCTCTCTGCTATCCTGCACAGGCTGCTTCCTCACATCTACCCGCCTGTGACACTTCAGGGGCTACCAATATCCATCATGGTCCTTCAAGGACTGCTCCACCATGCTGCTTTAGGGACTACTCCACTCTATTCCTCCATGGGGCTGCACAGGCACAGCTGCCATCTCACCACAGTCTGCAGGGAAATCTCTGCTTGCACCTTTCCTCCTCTTCCTTCACTGACCTTGATGTCTTTTCTCTGTCATTTCTCTTTCACTTAATTCTCTACTCCACTCTGTGGGTCCTTTTCTTATATTTCTACACTTTCCTTTTCCCTTTGCAGAGGCAAATCCAGCTTTCCATATCTGCTCTGCCTTGGGCAGAAGCAGGGCAGCAATTGGAACCTGGGGAGCCTCCAGCAGCTTCTCACAGAAGCCACCCCTGTGGACCCCCCTGCTTCCAAACCACCCCTGCACTAACCCGAGACAGATGACCCAGAGTGTCTGGTACTGAATGTAAATGGTCCTGATGCAAGAGAGCATAACAGGCAGCCTTACAGCTACTGTTGAATTCTTAGTGTAGGATTTGGCTTTCTCAGCTGAAAAACAGAAAAAGACTGTGGGGATTGGTGCCTCATTCGTGTTAGCATGACATGGCCATACCTGTGGCACCTGAACTCTCGTTTCAACACAGGGAAGGTGGATGGGACCACATGCACTCAAGCTTTATGTGACAGTACAGTGTGTGCTACCTGTGGCATTTCAGTTTGACAGGGGTGTGATTTCCCTAATGCTGAGGGTGTTCATCACCAGAATCCAAAGAGGATGTCTGTTTACCAGGACCAGACACCCTTTCTAGAATGCAGATGTGATGAGATGCAGGCAACAGTCTTCTAGCAGAGATGTGCTCAGTCTCAGTGAGCTCCTTAGAAATGTCATTTTGCTGCCATCACAGTGTCTTGGTAGAACTCTGTCCATCAACAGCAGCACTGTTGATCACTCCTCTCTCCATCTGGGTAGATGTGATGTTTAACTTCACATCTTGGATTGTACCACAGAGGTCATCTATGTGGGGTCTCCCCAGGAAGGGGGATGAACATTTTGTACCGTGTTGTGGGGCTACAGCACAGGACACACGGAGGGCTGTTCTTTCCTAGGAACTGCACTGGGAATGAACTTCAGCTTTTTCCTGGCCTATTGCATTTCCCAGCCTATCCCATTTCTATTTTTGCTAAATAGTCTCCGTGCTCCCGGGCTGTCTGTGTCTGTCTGTCCTCAGGCTGGTGGCTGAACCCGGGCGAGTCAGAACCGGGACCCGGAGATCCGCTGGGATGTTATGTGAGGGGTTTTAACGCTCAGCAAATTTCCCTTCTTGGAGCTATGAGGAAAAATATCATTATTGAGCGTGTGGCGAGATGAGGAGAGCCCCACGGCAGTGCCTGGCGGCTGCTTGGAGGTGCCGCCCCCGGAGCACGGGTGGGGAACACACGGGAGCTCCGGGAGCTGCCGGGCCCGGGCAGACAAGCACCGAGGACGTCGCTCGGTGCAGCGGGAGGCGTCACGGACAGGGTGGTGACGTCAGCGCCCGGTGCCGTGACGTCACCGCGGGGCGGGGCGCCCCGGCCGCTCCGGTCAGACAATGGGAGGCGGCGGCCGGCGCGGGGCGGGGTCGTCGTCGGTCGGGGCTGTCATCCCGGTATGGTGGCGGCGGTGGCGGCGGGGGGCCCCGGCGGGGGCTGAGGGCGGCGGTGGGACGCCGCACCCCGCCGAGGCAGCCTGAAGCCGAAGCTCCCGGCGGCGGGGATTTAGGGCCGCCCGGGGTCGGTACCGGCGCTACCGGTACCTGCGGGTGTGAGAGGGTGCCGGACGCGGCCATGGGCCCCTGGTCGCTCCTGGGGTAACGGGGGGGTCTCCGCCGGACCCATCGCTTAGCACACGGTGCCCTCGCTGCCCGTCCGCTCCCGACGTTCTTCCTGCGGGTCCAGGGCTCGGCGGGCGGGCGGGCGGGCGGCTCAGCTTCCCCCCCCCCCCCCGCGCAGACGGATTCGCACATCTCCCGCATGCGGGACCGGCGGCCTCTCAGCCGGCCCCTGACCGGAGCCTCCCGGCCTTCGGCTCCGGCTCTCGGGCTTTCTGTGCCGCGCCATGCCCCCGGCCGCCCAACACCGCCCCAACACTGCGGGCGGCAGGACTCGCCCCCTCCCCAAAGATGCCGCCGAGCGCTAAGCCCTGCGTGGCAGTGCGGGGGGGGCATGGCTGAGACCCCGCCGGGTTGCGGCAGGACCCAGGAGCTCCAGCTGGCTGCGAGAATGCGAGAGGCGACAGCCAGGGCTGTGGGGGAACCCGCTCTGTCCACCCCCGCTGTACGCTCTGCACGGAGCCTCCGCTGATGCCTTCATAGCCTCCCAGCCAGGTCAGTCCTCTGGTGCCAGATGGTGTCAGTTTCTTTCCTGGGAAGCAGATAGAGGCACAACAGAGGGGTCGGGGACCCTTTGCAGGTGGCTGTGACAAAGTACTGCTTCCAGTAAGTATTAGAGGATGATGTGTCGTGCAGTGTTTGTTTGGGTTTCAATCTGCATGCTTCTGTGTTTTCCCTTCCTCTGTTGTACTTACAGCATGAATGCTCCCCTTTTAAGCTCCTTGTTCCTCCCCTTTTTTCTCCCTGTACCCCCAGTCACATTTCCATCTCCTCCCTCACCCATCCCCAGCCCTTCAAGGGCTATTTTAAGGTGCAGGCTCAGAGTTGTGGCAGCACTTTTAGTGTAGCATCACACATGCAGGAGGACAGGTAGCATCCTAACACCCCTATTTCACCATCTCGTATTCCCAGTTGGAATGGTGCAGGATGAGGTCAGTAGCCCAGACTTTCCCGGGGGGGGGTTAGGGATGCTCAAAACACGATGCTGCTTCACACCAGGTTACTAAAAATCTTGGTTTGCAGGGCACTTCATCAAAAAGAGGAGCAGCAAGAGGGATTCAGAATACTATGCAGGCCACTCCCAATTTAGAGCTGGGGTAAACATGACTTCACTGGACTTTCTGTTCATCAGTCTGGTGGTTTCTGGGTAAATACTTGGTTTCTTGAGTGTGCAATTTTTATAAGAGAAAATTCAGGTCAGAGATTTCACTGTATTTACAGTACCATAGTACAGATACAGCATGGTGCCTCATGAGGTGTTTTTTTCCTGTTTATAGCTCCTTTCCCATGTAACCCTTGGAGAAGGGAGGCTCTGTGAGCAGTGGGTAGCACTGTGCAGGTGAGCAGTAGCACAGCATGTCCTCCTAGGCTGTTGCTCTTTGTATACACCCAGAAAGCACCAATATCCTTCATAGTGTTGGCACCTATGGGGTGCAGGTAGTGACCTTAGGCAGCCAACTGTTAGTGTATTAATTACCAAATAGTACAAAAAGTGACATCTTTAGCAGTCTGCTCTACCTGTGAGAGACATCAAGTCCCCGTGGCATCCCTAAAGCCTTCCCTGCTTTGCTGAAGTAGCTGTTCCTAGGTAGCTTAAAAATCCTTTTGTCCCTAAGATCTGTGGAAGAGAAGCCTAAAAAAAAAAAAAAAAAAAGAGAGGCAGCAAGTGGTTTATTGCTGTTGCTATAGACACTAACATTTGGGTACAAATTCAGCCTGAGACAACCCCTTTCTCCTCTTGTAATGGTATGGTGAAGAGAAGCAGGGAAATGTACCATCTTTTGATGGAGCTTTGGCTTCTGGGGATGATGGAGAGGAACCAAATGGCATGGGAGTAATAATTGAAGTCCTACAGCATTGGCAAAACTATGGGGAAAGTGTTGCTGCTAAGAAGTCTTGCCCTGGTAAGTGGATTAATGGCTTAAAGTCACTAACAGTGCCTGTACTTGCAGGTCTGGATTACTTCATTATTCCTGCCCATGCCTGGTAGTGTTTATTTCTTCTGTGAAAGCACAGACTCTCTTCAGCTGTCACTTAGGCTCAGTGTGTAAATACAGGCTTTTCCTCATCTTATGCCTCAGCAGCTGTGGCATTTCTCACTAATCAAAAGACCTGGAAGGGACCTTCCTCACCAGCACAAATGTGCATTTGTCTTAGAATACCAAATAATAATTTTAAGTGCTTTCATGTGCTGGCAGAGACCGTGACCTTTAATAGCTTACTGCTAAGCAGGGCTTTTTGTAATATGCAATGAAGATGCTGCTGCAGTTTCATTTCAGACAGAGGTGTTCTTGCAGTGATAACACCTCAGAAATAAGTACTAATCCAGACCAAATTGGGATATGCAAGGTGTTCAGGATTTTTACTGTATAGAAAAATCAAGCAAGGTTTTATAGGCAAGTGACATAATTTGTAAAACAGGAACAGAGGAGTGATACTTAGACTATTTCCATCCCCACACACAGCTTGCACTGGATGAGAGAATATGGGATGTCTTACTTGCTTTGCAAATCCGAAAAATGTCTTTGTGCTGAATGTTTTATTTGTTGTTTTGTTTTCTTTTATAGTGCTCAGCTGTTGCACTTCTTAATTCAGTCTGTGTGTGTTCATACAGTGAAATGTTGTAGTGCAGAAACTTCTGTGAAAGAAACTGCACGTGCTGAGAAGCCCTCCGAGTTGCTTCTTGCCTCCTGAGTATTTCATCACAATACTTGGGAACATGTGCAGATCCAGACCTCGTGCTGTACCATCAGTGCAGTGGTTAGAAGTCTGGTGAAATAATTATATTCTGGACATAGTCTGCCCCAGTGGAATGTGCAGGATATCATGGATCCTCATCCTTCAGTCCTTCCAGTCAAATACTCTTGTCGTTCGGGTTGTGAAGTGTAGGGAAAAGAGCAATTTTCCAGATGAGAGTGCTTAAAAAGAGCAAGTGGGATGGACGTGACTTACAGCTAAGAGCTGAAGGTTTATTTTTCATCAGTGCAAAGCAGTGTTTCCTCTGTAATAGTTCTGGCAGCACTGCCAAACTGTGAGTGCTGTAGTAAGTTTCTTGTTTGCTTGGCAAAAAGGAGGAAAGAGGAGATCCTTCTGGATCTTCACTTGCCCAGTAAAGCAGTGTGCAGAGATGAGAAAAGCAACTCTCTATGCTAATTCCTCAAACCTGGCTTGCCAAGCAAAGGAGGTCTGGACCATACTGGTGTTTTTAGGCACTGTTCACACAGTGCATTATCTGAGGCTCCGTGTCTCCCGGCGTGGGTTTAGTACATTTTGTAATAAAGCATGAGCAGGAGGCAGTGGTTTGAGATGGTGTCCACCCATCAGGAACACTGCTTCCATACCTCAAAAAGAGAAATAGTACCATGCCTTTGGAAGAGATCTTCAGCTTAGAAGATGGGGAGGACCATGCAGAGGAGCAGGGGGGCAGGTGAAGCACTATACCTATGCTCTGCAGTGCAGGCATTTCCCCTGGGTTGGTTCTGGTTTTCTGGACCATTTAGGGTGCAGACTCCACCCTTCCGAAAGTCTTGTTTGGCTTGTGTCCTGCTGGTGGGACAACACAGGTGAATTAGGGAGTTGCATGTGTTGTGGTAGCTTTGCAGCAACTCCCACTTGGTGTACAATCCCAGACATTTCTGGTAGCAACCCTGCTGCCTCCTTGCATGGGAAAATTTGCACAATGTTTGCAAGTGCTGTGCTTTAGGTGCCCTTTTAATATCAGGTATGGGCATTCAGGAGCTGTTAGCAGGCTTCACAGGGCAGGTGTGTTTGCAGCTTCAGATAAAGGCTTGGGTAGCATAAATGGCTCCATTCACGTTCTTACTGAGGAAATTCAGTATTGTTGGTTGACACTAAGGGAAAATATGGAGATGTGACTTTGGAAGTCTAAGGGTTAAGATTTTCCATTTACTGTGCCTGCTGCGATGGCTCATAGAGATGTTGGTACATGTCTGCTTTGAATTCATCTGTGAAGGGAGCTGAGCTAAGAAAACATCGCTGGTTAAACCAGTCCTGGCAAAAGAAACTTATCACGAAACTATATCCAGGTTCTCTTGGCATAACTGTGTAAGTGGACACACTGCTGCTCTGTAAAATGCTAAGTCTGTCCTTAGAAGACTTGTACCAGAACAGTTTTGCATATCCAGAAATGTTTTGTTCATAACTTGCTGTCATTCCTATAATCAGCAGTAGGCTCCCTCTGATTACATATTAAGAAGAAGCTCATTCTGCACTCAATGTTGATTCATGTTCTATGGAAATGAGTGTGAGATTCACACCAATTTCTCAGCGCAGGTCAAAATTGGACCAAGCTGCTTTTCCCAGTCCCTCCCTGCTGGGACAGCCAAGTTCTTCTCTGGCTGCTGGCAATGTGGAGCAACCCAGCCCTGACATGTTACTGAAACAACTGATTTTCTCAGGATGATGGGACCCTGCAAGTAAATATCACCATGAATAGTTTCACTGCATTTCCTAAGCAAAGTGCATAGGTTTGTGTCCACATGCATCTTCACTGCCTTTGCAAGACCTCTTCTTTTGCTGGGCTGGAGACATTCCCTGGATAATATAGGAGAAAAGCTTATTTTGACAACTTGATTTATGTGGTTTTGAGCTGTTGTCTTCAGTGTACTGTCATGAGATCTTCAGTTGAATATAAAAGACAAGAATGTAGACACTGTGTCCCTGTATCTAAGGAACTGTGTCCCTGCTGAGCAGGTGGCTCTACACAGACCCTTGAAGTAAGCAAGACAAGAGTGTCACTATTAAAATAAGAAATAAAGTTGTTCCATAAGTTCTGCTTTTATTTTCAACAAGTCCTGTTACTGAGAGTTCAGAAGTGGTAATGGTTCGATACAAACTGGCAAACTTGGACCTGGGACTTACAGAATATTGATTGCTAGGGGATCCCTTAAAGACTCACCCAATAATCTATCATGTGTCCAGGCCTCCCTGTGGAAGCAGAGGAGCCTTTTGTCTCATTGCTGGGTCCAGGGGGAACCTCAGGGGAAAATGTCCATTCCTTTGGCTGTTCCTCTCTTAAGTTTAGGTGTTATTGTTCTGTTTTGTTGAGGATGTACCAACTCCTGCATCAGAGCTAGTTGCTGTCTTGCCTTTCCTGTTCTCACTCTCATCCCTCAGTTGTTTTGTTTTAATTTTCTTGTGTTAGGTAGACTACTGCAGCATATGCACCTCAAGTGACCGCTTTTGAATGTGGTGTACTTGATACCATGGGATTTAATAAGGAAACACTTATAGAGAAATTATTTTGTTATTGTCAGTCAGTTGTGTCTTTATTCTAGCTGCTTAGGTAACAAGTTTAATCACCTGGAAGATGGGCAGCATACAGTTACTCTCCATGCACTACCACCCCACTCACCTTATTTGCTGTCTGGAGCTTTCTAATCCAAGGGTGCACCCTGCTGCTGAGTAAATGTTATCAGTCTGTGCTAGATGTGGAAAGGGCTCCCTTCACTCTTTAGGGTGCTTCTGAATATTTGTTTCCGCTTCTCATTTTACTAGTACTGGAATATTTCTGACCTGCCTGCAGACTTAGCAGCAATTTACAACCTTCTGTGAAAGGTTGTAAAAAAACCACATTGCTTTTGTAAGATGCTGAAGGCTGTAGGTTTAACACTGAGATGACTTTATCATGTCTGTCCTTCAGACACCTGTTAAGTTAAACAGATACCCTGGGCTACCTAAAATCAGGTAATCCTGCCCTAAATACTTAGCTGGAGAACTGTCTAGGTGTCTGAATGGGAATACATGGGAGCACTAGTTGCCATTTCAAATTCTGTTTCCTAAGAAAAATTCCCTGCTTTTCTTTCTTTGTTTTAGTGCTCCAATCTGGGGACAGTGGTGGTGATAGACATCCCTTTAGCAACTTACCTGAGTAGGAGTACTTGTCATTAGCCCTGTATCAGAAAAGGTGGTGGCTTCACTCATTAGAGATCACATAGTATGGAAAATTAACACAAACACAATGGCTTCCATTTCTGTTTCACAGTGGTTCCACCTTAGGAAAAAAAAAAAAAAAAAAAAAAAAAAAAGCAGGGGGGGCATGAAAATAGTAATCTGCACAGTGTACTTCTGCATCTCACTGAAATAATTTTATCCTACTGTTTATGACTGTACAGAATAATTACCCTTGTTTGATTGCTAAATGGTAGGAGCAAATCCCCAGTACATTGCAGCCCTGGGCTTCTTGTTCTGTGACACTGGCTCGAGCCACATTTCTTCTTCTTTCAAAAAGATGATACTTTTGCTGATACGAGGTCAAAGGCTCAGCTACAATACCCAGTGTTTGTTGCTACTCTTAGCTCTAATAAAATGCAAGTGCTGGGCATCCAACAAGAGAGAATGGCATGAAACATGCAGAGCAGAGCTGGTAGCCTGCATGATGAACATGGCCCCTGTTCTTGGTGCCTGAGCTGTAGCAGCTCTTTCTGGCACAGGATTTCAGTGCTAGGTCTCCTTCAGTCTCTGCAGTGTACGTGCTCTGCCTGGCGATGGGGAAGGAGGAGAAGGCAGCACAGACTGCACTGCAGCACACTGCAGCACTCCTGGAACAAAGGCAAGCCAGGAAAACTCAACTGGAGTTGCTGCTGTGTGCTGGTCACAGGTCAGAGACAGAGCCCTGAGAACACATCTGCCTTACCAGTATTTTTTCATGTGACAGTCAGGTGCTTTCACAGAGCCTTTGCAATTAACAGGACAGCTGGCTTTTATTAATAAGGCATTAATAGTAAGGAATAGTGTGTCAGGCTAGGTGAGAAAAGACCATCCTGATCTCACCTCTGAAATGAGGGTAGAGAGAAGATGCTGGCTGCACTCCTGGGCAGCCAGTGTGGGATGTGCTGCAGCATGGGGTGGGACACAGCACTGCACTGCAGGACACACAGCACTGCAGGACACACAGCACTGCAGGACACACAGCACAGCACTGCAGGACACACAGCACTGCAGGACACACAGCACTGCAGGACACACAGCACAGCACTGCAGGGCACACAGCACTGCAGGACACACAGCACTGCAGGACACACAGCACTGCAGGACACACAGCACAGCACTGCAGGACACACAGCACTGCAGGACACACAGCACTGCAGGACACACAGCACTGCAGGACACACTGCACTGCAGGACACACTGCACTGCAGGACACACAGCACTGCAGGACACACAGCACTGCAGGACACACTGCATTGCAGGGCACTTCACGCTGCATTGCATGGCAGGACAGTGCTCTACAAATCATTGGAGCTGTTCAGAAAGGAGCAGAGAGCTTCTTCTCTACTGTCAAACCACAGCAGCTTCCTAGGGAGAGGAGATGTTGTTAGCCAGTGGACTTGAGTGTCTTTTATCAATGGTCTGCAAATGGGCTCCAGTGCAGCAGAAAGATCCAGATCTTTGTAATACCATCCAGTGAGAGTCATGCCTTGCAGAGTGTATTATTCAAGTACTTTTGCAACCTTCCAGGGAGGACTCTGTGTCACTCAGAGAATGCTGTCTCTTTAAGCCCAGTGAGAGCTTGTTCGTTTTGATATACAGATTCTTACTGCTGTCTGTGGGCTTTGTTCTTGGATTAATGGTGCTGTGCACCACTACATCATCACTGTGTGTATGCATGAAAAGAAATAGGATGAGGGTTGTATTTCCCCCATGTTTTATTATAGACACTTAGTATGATAGCAAGATTCATGAGATGTTCCCTATCTGCAAAATTATCCTACCCAGCTTTACCTGAGCTGTGTGAAGCACAAGTCAGAAGGAGGGGTCACAAGTCAGAAGAAGCCCTCTGTGTTTCAGCCACACAAGCAGCTCTTTCTGTCCCTAAACACAAAAAGATTGCTGGGTTCTCTCTACAGCATCAGGTTTAGCCATGCCCTGTTAACCTATTTAAATCTCCCTTCTCCTCTATTGAGACGTTAGCAGCTGTATCACACTGGTAGGTTACAATGCAAGGAGAAGAAAATAACTAATAGAGCCTTTAGACTTCTGCAGGGACAAGAGGACTCAAGAGTTGTACTGCTTTTCAGAATGATGTCATTGGATTATCTCTGCCCATACTCTGATTTCTGGTAGGTCTGTTCCTGGCACTTGGCTGAAGCTGTTTTCCAGGAAAGGGAGCCTGTCAGGGAAGGAGCAAATGCCTTTTTAAGGACTCGTTTTTTTCAGCAAAGAAGGAAGCAGAGTAGTCTTTTTGCCTCCAAGTACCATTATTGCATGGTTTTAGGAGGCAAACCAAGCTGGATTCAGGACTCTTGTAAGCAGGGGGATTGTCTTTGAAATGCAGAGCAATTTGACAGATCTTACTCTACTGAAATGCTGTCTGAATGGTTGTGTTTGCTTAGGGTTTACTTGTGTTTTGAAGTTGTATTACACTGGTCCTTTATTATGTGGATACAGCTTGAATGAAAAGGGATCATCAGACTTCTGCCTGTGTTTTTTGTATTTCTGTCTGTTTTCTTTAAAGAAGTTCTCTGGAATTGCAAAGGGATGCTGCAGGAACTTGAGGAAGCAGGGTGTGCAGGGCAGGTGTCCCTGTGCATTGGCAAGCAAAGCAAAACTGCAGTGAGCTTCCAAAATCTGATCATTCTTTTCATGGAAATATCCTTATTCTGGCTTTCTCCAACCTAGATAACCAGTTCAGAATGTCAATATTGGAGAGACTTGAGCAGATGGAGAGGAGAATGGCTGAAATGACAGGCTCCCAGCAGCACAAACAAGGAGGAGGAGGTGGGAGCAATGGGAATGGGAACGGAGGAACGCAGGTGCAGGTATGAATCCTGCTGTGTCCAAACACAGCAGCTTTGTGCTTTCTGACCAGAGTTTGGTTTGGGGGGGGTTTATAGTTTTTACTGAACAAGAAGTCAGGTTTGGGGGTGTCTGTAAGATGCAGTTGGCTTTCACTCACATTTGCCACTGTTTCAGTGCTTCTAGAAGTGAAAGGCTGCCTGCTCAGGGCAGGCTGCAGCTCCACTCAATGGTTAAACTGGGATGTGTGTGGTGTTTCAGTGCGTTTCTGGGACTGGGACGCTGGGCAGCTGCTTTGAGAGCCGCGTGGTGGTGGTGTGTGAGAAGATGATGAGTCGTGCTTGCTGGGCAAAGTCCAAACACTTGATCCATTCAAAGACTTTCCGAGGAATGACACTGCTTCACCTAGCTGCTGCCCAGGGCTATGCTACACTCATCCAGACCCTCATCAAATGGCGGTAAGACACAGCCCTTGGGTGTCAATACAGGCGTGGCAGAAGCATGTATAAGCTCTGCTTGGTCCAGGTTTCTGGTTGTCCCTTGCAAACAGCCCACGTCCCCTGTCCCTTGATCCGATAGGACCTGTCTCTTGAGAGGATGAGTCCAATCACTGGATGTATCATGATCTTAAAGTCTCTGGTGGGGTCACTGTCTGTAGTAAATATGTGTGTCACGGGCATATGCATGTCTCAGTTATATGGTGCACTGGGTGAAGCTCTGGGTTTAGGCAATGTTCCTAATGTGGCTACAGAGCATCATTTGTTCTGCTGTTTCCTCTGCAGCACCAAACATGCAGACAGCATTGATCTGGAGCTGGAAGTTGACCCTTTGAATGTGGATCATTTCTCTTGCACTCCTCTGGTAAGAGCAGAGACTGGCTTCTGAGGGAGTCTGAGAACCCTCTGGAGTTCTTCCTGATGTGTTATTTTCCTGATGTGTTTTCCACTCTGAAGAGTAAATGTGTCTTGTTGTGCAAATGGTAAAGACATAGCACTATCAGCATCCTGGCATTTTGTTAGAGAGATCACAGTGAGAAAAACTTTTCATTGAATAACATGAGGAAAGGGGACCGACAGGTTTTACTCAAAATCTAGATCTGTCTAGGGACAGATCACCACTGTCATCCTGGTGAAAGGGTTTTACATGCCTTCTTTCAAGTTGTTCTCTTTGACTCACTGACTGTAGAGGTCATAAAGTAATTACAGTGTCTTGGTCATAGGAATCATGAAATCATGGCTGAGAACTCAAGCAAAAAGCCAAAGCACCAGTTTGCTGTTGCAGAGTGTTGATTTTATTATTATCAACCTTAAGTCCTGTCTGGGTTTTTCTGATTTCAGAGATTCCTTTGCTTATGAGACTGTTCTGTCTCTGCAGTAATTCCAATGTCAAAAAAAAAAAAAAAAAAAAAAGAAAAAAAAAAAAACCAGACCAAAACAGAAAATCACCAATGAAAAACAAAACTAACAAAAAGCAAACCAAACCAACCACAAAACTTTACAACTAAATAAGACATGTGCAACTGTCAGCTTCATTTGGCAGTTGAATCTTTGTCATAGGAGACAGCAGCATGCTTCTAATCCTTTGTAGTGGCCCTTTGTGGGACAGGACATCATTAAAAGCTTGTTGCTGGGGTTCAAGCATGTTATGTTTTGCCTATCAGAGTAATCTTTCTGTGGGCTGGGGACCAGGTTCCACTGCATTAGCAGGAAGGGAAGGCGAAGGCAGGTTGCCCAGTGGCTCAGTTGTCTTTTCTTTTTCAGATGTGGGCCTGTGCCCTGGGCCACATGGATGCAGCCCTTGTGCTGTACAAGTGGGACCGCAGAGCCATCTCTATTCCTGACTCCCTTGGGAGATTGCCACTGGCCATTGCCCGGTCCCGGGGCCACGTGAAGTTGGCAGAGTGCTTGGAGCAGCTACAGAGAGATGAGCAAACTCAGCTTGGGCAAAACCCCAGGATTCAGTGCCCCTCGAGCACAGACTCCAACACAGAGAACTGGGTGTCCCAGTGGCACAGTGAGCTTATTGCCTCTCAGGAGCCTCAGAAGGGAGTCACTGTGATTTCCAGTACAAACACAGGTAAAACAACCCTGAGGGCACGCCCTGGTTTGCTGCTACATGACATGTAAAAACCTAGAGGCTAGGAGCTCACCTGGGTGGCAGATGCTGCCTTTAGCCCTGCTGTTGAGGCTTAGTGCTTTATCTGTGGGCTCCCTGTCATATGCTCTGTCAATTTGCATAAGTATGGGTAAGATGAGTGAATTCCTACTTTATAAAGGTGTGTATCTTATGAGTGGTTGAGGTGGTATCTTCCCTGGGTGATAGTTGCTCCCATTGCACATTCTGTTAGGTGTTTCAGACCACAGTGCAAATTTCTGTCTGCAGCTCTGCAGCAGAAGCTCCTGTTCAACAGCAGTCGATGAGCTGCATGCTTTTGGTTTTGACCATTGATCTTTTTGTTTCCAGAGCTGAGACGACCAAGATCAGAACCTTCCAGTTACTACAGTAGTGAGACTCAGAAAGATTACCCTGCACCCAAAAAACATAAGCTGAGCCCTGAGTATTTCCAAGCCCGGCAAGAGAAGCTGCTTTCCACTGCTCTGAGCCTGGAACAGCCGAGCATCAGGAAGCAGAACTCCAGCTCCAAGCAATCCACCACCGAGACAATCATCCCAAGTGAAGGGATAAGGGACTTTGGCCGGGAGCTCTCTCAGCACATCCCAGAAGTTACTGGGTACCGGGGCTCTGGCAGCCAAGCAGGCATCAAATGGAACCCAAAAGACGTTTATATCGGTGTGTCTGCAGCGCAGGTGGCGGGGAGCCCCAAGAGGGCTGCCCTGGGGAAGGACACTGCAGCCCACCGGCTACGCCAGCGAGAGCAGATGAATGTGCTGATGATGGCTGACAGGGAGATGGTGGATGGAGAGCTCTTGTGCTATAGGGACAATGCAGGGGATGAGGACTGCTTACACCACATGGATGACTTGCAGGTAAACATACCTGTAGCACCAATATCGGCTGTCTCAGAGAAAATGGTGGCTTCGCAGAGGAGCCTCACTCTGAGAACCTTCTGTGGAGGCTTTTGGAGACTCTGAATTGTGCTTTGTGAAAAGAGGTGGTTGTGTGGTTGGTGTAGACGTTCTTCCAGTTTCAACCCAGCCACAAAAGGCTGATGGTTAGCACTTACAAGCACTCACTGGCATACGCTTCAACAGTGCACTCAATGCACAAAAGTGTTTGCAGTTTTTGCAAGGAAAACAGAAAAAGCAGAGTCTCCTGGTCACATCAGTAAATAAGAGTAAGGTGGCCCATAATCCTTTGGGAGCTGGGAAGCAGTCCTTATGAAGACAAAATGACAAAAAGAGGCAGTGCTGTGGTTGTAGGCCAAGCACTTTAAAGGGCAAGGACATGACACTGGAAAAGGGGAGAGACTGGGTTGGGGGAAGAAAAAATTTCACAAGGTATGGAATAGAGGAAATAAAAACACAATAGAAGCAGAATAGGCAGATGAGAAGTAGTCATAGGAGAAATTATACCGTGTTTAGTCATCTGAGCAAAAACAGTAATGGAAGGACTGTTTTGGCATCTCTAAATATGCTCATCTTGCTGGTATAACGTGGATGAAGCAGATCTTGGCAAAACAAGAAATGTTTTCTGTTCTCAGTATTAAAAATTCCTGTTAACCTTAGTGGGGGAGGGATATGATTCAGAAGGATTCCTAATGAAGCTGTGGTCCCAAGGGTTTTAACTTCTCTTGATGTACCTTTATTGTCTTGGCATGCTCTACTGCACATCTCTGCGAAATAGTGGCGAGATCATTTTTCCTTTGGAAACAAGATAGTGGCAGCTGACACTGTGTACAGCAAATGTCCAATGACATAAACCTTTTGCTAGATCTGTTAGGCTCCCCATACAGTCGATGAGAATGAGATCTGGGGAATATGAAACCCTGACGTGCTTTGTCAGAAGAGACAGAAAAGCAAAAGAGCTTTGATTAATGACTTTCTCTCCAATGCTGGGACAAACAGTAGACTCCATCTACCATAAGTTTGGGGAAAATGGAGCCATCTGGGATGTAACCTTCAAGCACGAGGCTACTGCTACCAGGCAGCAAAAGTTTGCTCTCCTCTCCTTCCCAGGTGAACATGATGACACTTGCAGAGCACATTATTGAAGCTACGCCTGACAGGATCAAGCGGGAGAATTTTGTGCCAATGGAGTCATCGCTGGTGGAGAGAACAGAGAGTGCTGCCATGAGCACCACCATGAGCTGGCTGGCCAGTTACCTTGCTGATGTCGATCATCTGCCCAGTGCTGCGCAGATAAGGTCAGTGGGAGCTGGGAAGTTGCTCTGGGGTTTTGAGGGGTCTGAATTCTGGGCAGCATGCGCTGATTCCTTAGGCTGCAGATGGTCTTTCTCGGTGGGACTCAAAGCTGGTGTTCCAAACCCAGCAATGCACTCGTGGTCAAATATATCATGGTCAGACTAGCTACAAATTCATGGAAGAATGGGAGTGAGTGCAGCAGGAGGAGAGTGGGAGTGTGTCCAGTTCTGTGCTTCCCAGTTCAGGAAGGAGATTGAGGTTCTGGAGCAGGTCCAGAGAAGAGCAAGGAGGCTGTGAAGGGATCCAGCACAAATCCTGTGAGGAGAGGCTGAGGGAGCTGGGGGTGTTCAGTCTGGAGAAGAGGAGGCTCAGGGGAGACCTCATCACTCTCTACAACTCCCTGAAAGGAGGCTGGAGCCAGAGGGGGGTCAGGCTCTTCTCCCAGGCAGATATCAGTAGGACAAGAGGGCATGGACTTAAGCTCTGCCAGGGGAGGTTTAGGTTGGATACTAGGAAAAAATTCTTTCCAGAGAGGGTGATCAGACATTGGAATGGGCTGGCCAGGGAGGGGGTGGATTCTCCATCCCTGGAGGTTTTTAAGAAGAGACTGAATGTGGCACTGAGTGCCATGGGCTGGGAACCACAGGGGGAGTGGATTAAGGGCTGGAGTTGCTGATCTCAGAGCTCCTTTCCAGCCCTGAGGTTCTCTGATTCTGTGACAGTGGCTACAAGATCTGACTTGTGACTTCATTTCCAGTGCCAAATCTAAGCAGTGCAGTACAGGCAGGCTCAGGAGCATGAGGTGTTGGTTGGAGGCAGGGAGAGGAGCACGAGTTTCTGCCTAGAACTGAGAAATGTTGTTCTTACCTGTGATGCCAGCTCAGGTACTTTGTGAGCCATTAATTCCTACTGTCATTGGTATTTCAGAAGTCTGTATAGTGAACCCCTGACCCCTTCTTCGAACACCAGCTTGAGCCCTGCAGGCTCACCAATCAGTGAAATAGCTTTTGAGAAACCCAGCCTTCCCTCAGCAGCAGACTGGTCTGAATTTCTGAGTGCGTCCACCAGCGAGAAGGTAGAAAATGAGTTTGCACAGTTAACTCTGTCTGATCATGAGCAGAGAGAACTCTATGAAGCTGCCAAACTCGTCCAGACAGTGTTCAGGAAATACAAGGTACGTGGCCAGAATGTTCAATATCTTCCTTTTTAGAAGTGAGAGACTTTAATTTGTTACAAAAACAATGTATGGGCAATACGCACTTCTGGGACAAAAATACAGTTTCTGTCATAATTTTTCAATGCTTCTAGCATTTGCTTATTGATGTTTACCCAGCAACTACTCAGCTGGAGAGATATTCAAATGCCATACCCTTTCTTCTGTGCCAGAACACAACTCACAAAGCATACCCTTAAAACACATCTCAGAGGTTCCTCTTTATTTGCCTTTTTGGTGTCAATATCAATTTTGAGGCTTTGTCGCTTACATGAATTGAAAGCACGGATATCTCCAGGAAATGCCTAGACCAGAATGAGACTGGGTAGCGCTGCTAGAAGAGATTGTGTGCTGTGAGCCACTTAACATCATCTGTCCTCTTTTTTGGTGCTCTCTGACTACTTCCTGCTCCTTTCCTTCTCCCCTTAGGGTCGTCCTCTCCGGGAACAGCAAGAGGTGGCTGCTGCGGTTATTCAGCGTTGCTACCGAAAATACAAGCAGGTAATTGAGGAAGTGAAATTTTATAAAATGTGTAAGTGCCATGAACCCAGCCCTTTCTAATGGAAATTATCTCTATGTGCCTCTTGTATGCTTTTCAGCATGCAGTAGTGAAATACCCTGCTCAGAGAAAACTGAAAGGGGAAGAAAATTCATGTCCTGAATTTTAATTTTGGAGGTAGTCCATGAAAGGGTTTTGTTTGTGATGCTAACCTGCATTTTTGATGCAAGATAGAGGGCAGTGATGTAGTCCATATTGGCCTTTATGCATGCTATAGCCTGGTGAGACTAATCTTTGACTAGTTGCTTGCCAAATTTCATTGTGAAATTGAAGTTGGTTTTGCCTTTCCTAAAGGCGAAGATGAAAAATACGTTGTTTTATTTTACACATGCTAAACGTTGAAACTATGGGAAGTCACATGTTTTAGCTTGATGCAAGTTGTTCCAGGACTGAGACTGTTCTCCAGACTCTAATTGGAGATATGCTTTTAGGCTGAGTTCTCAACCCCAGAAAAAGAAGTCAACCTTTCTTTCTCCTTTTTGGTTCTTGGGTTTTGGCTTTTTCTCTAAGTTTTTTTGTTGTGGTTTTTTTTTTTTTCTGGGGGCTGTCACCTGTGCCCCCCTTTTCACTGTGCCCTGCTAGACTCAGTGCTGTGGCAGCATGTTACATGAAGTGGAGGGCAAGATGCCTGTGCTCTTTTACAGTTTTCAAAAATATTTATGTGCAAAGCATTTCTAGTGTTAGGTGACAGCATCAGGATTCACTTTCAACTTGTCTCATGGCTGTCATTCTGCACTGATGCTTCCTCCAACAGGGAAGCTTAATTCCTTTCAAAAACTACTGTGTCTTGGATCCTGGAATCACTTCTTTTTGAAAGAAGATGGTTTGGGTTTTTCTATTCTTTCATTCTTTATTTGCAGAACTAACATTAACTATGTATTTTCTGTTTCTTCCTAAGCTTACTTGGATAGCCTTGAAGGTAATACAATACAAACACTATTTTGGAAACAATTCCCCATGGGTCACTAACTTTCATATTCAGTATAAATCAGGAGAACATGGCATTTAGATAAATGTTTTATTAGTATCCACTAGTAAATACCTGCAATTGAGAATTCAGTGGCAAACCTTATGGGAGGTCTGTAGGGACTGCTGTGCCACAGTTTATCAACATAGTAAAACAACTAGAAAGGGGAAGTCTCCTCCTTCTCCAGGTACTCATGTGAGCAGTGATGGGCTGAGCTGTGAGAAAGGTTTTGAAGCCAGTTTGAGGCAGATGAGCTTTCCTATGTTGCTGATGATTATCCATCACTTGGTGATCTTTGCTTTGGCACACAGGAAGGGAGCACAAGGGAACATCTATCCCATCCATGCAGCCATTGTCCTCACTGTCTTCCCAGCTGGAGGGAAAAAGAGGAGCAGCTCAGCAGCAAAATGGGTCTTGAGATGAATGGAAATATGTTGTGGTCTGGTCTATCCAGTGACTGCTGTATTCTCTTTCACACACCTTATTCCTCTATTATGTTACTGTATTGTTAAGATCAGCACAGGCTCCTGACTAGATTTGAACAGTCAGAGCTTACATCACCATTTCGTATTTGAACCCTTCTTTCAGGGGTTTGTAACTCAGCCACAGAAGTCCCATCTGGGCTAAAAGTTGAAAGAAAAACCATGCCCAGCCTGTGAGTGGACTTGAAATAGCTAATTAATGACACAATATGATCCATTTAATTAAAAATTTTTAAAAGGAAAACAAAAAACCAAAACAAACAACCAAAAAAGCACAAAAAAAAAAAAACCAACCAAAAACAAACAAAAAGGAAATTATTAACGGCAAAATATAACTGCACCTAATGACTGCTTCAATTCCAAAAAGTGAAATTTGGTAAATGGTGGTCTGTGATGATATTGGAGGGTTTTATGCTTTGGGGTGATGGTGAGGGTGGCGTTGTGTGTTTGCTTTTTGGGTTTTATTCCCAGGAGATTAGAAAACTATTGATGTATGTTAGGACATTAGCCTGTGTGGAGCATTGGCTGCTATTTCTGTGTCTCATCTGTCTGATAAAGTGAGCAGAAACCATAGCTGATTAAATACCCAGGAACAACAGACACCTAAGTTTTGAAAGAGTTAAAAATTTAAAGATAAGATCAGTAAACACTCAGTAAACACCTCTGTTGTAGTATTAGCTCAGAGGTATGAGTGCAAATTCTATGTATTATTCTACATCTCTATCTTTAAAAAGACTTCTAAATATATGCAGGAATGCCTATATTTTCAGTTAAGCAGCCATTCTGCTCATGTGCTTTAAAAAGGAAAGGATGTAGAATAAAGATGTCCATTTTAATAGTTTGTGCTTGCCTTATTTGGGATCATGGGGCTAGAAATAATGCAGTGCTAGAGGAAATTTTGCATGTGTGTGACTGCTTGTGCAAACTTGTAAGCTCAGTGGATTCTTGTTACATTTGAGGAGATTTAGTTTTGCTTATGCTTAGGCTTAATACTAGACTCACTTAATTGCCTTGGATTTTGGTTATTGCTTGGTTTTGGTTTTGTGGGTTTTTTTAAAAATTAGAATCATATGTTATTCTGCTTGAAATGCTTGGATTTAAGTGGGTATATGAGGAGCCATCAAAACTTTTGTAGTATTGTACCATGCCATCGAAACAAGAAATGAGCTGTTTAAATGTGAATTGCCCTAGGAAAGTGGAATACACTTGTGAAGAGCAACGTTGGTTCCATAAGTAATTTGTTTAAAAGATATTTTTAAAAGAAGACACCAAAAAATGTAGTTTTACTTTAATTAATTTGTTAGCATTGTGAAATAGTCATTCATGCTGCTTTATCTATAGTCACTTAGCTGGGCTTAGCATACTTTGTTGCTGTTATGAGAAGTCTTTACAAACAACTGCTGCCTAGAAATGACCATCCTGTGCTTTGTAATGAGGTATCTATGTGCAAGGGAAACAAACAGTTTACTCCAAGTGTAGTCAGTAGTTTATCCCTGGTGCAGAGCCACTGCAGTACAAGTACAAAGCAGTGTAAATGTCTGTTTCCATCTGACTTGGTTATTCTGAAGCTGTTCATTAGAATAGTACAGCTGGTTATGATCATTAGCAGGTACACATAGAGCCTTCGCTAACAAAGTATTAAATAAAACCAATCCCTCAAACTACTCCTGGGGCAGCAAAACAGGTGAGAAAACCTTTCATGGTGCAGGCTGGGTTCTACACCTAATCTTACAGTGATTGCTGTCACCCTTTTCTCATCCAGTTCCCAACCAGCAAGCAGATATTTATCTGCTTACCCTCAGGTCTCACTGGCACAAGAGTCTTCCACCGTAGGCAGCTGCTGCTTGCTGGTTTTGTCGGAAGGCCTCAGCTTCTTTTTGTTTCTCTTGTAGTATGCACTTTATAAAAAGATGACGCAAGCTGCCATTCTTATCCAGAGCAAATTCCGAAGTTACTACGAGCAGAAAAAATTCCAGCAGAGCCGACGAGCTGCAATGCTGATCCAGCAGTACTACCGCAGCTACAAAGAGTGTGGGAAGAGGAGGCAAAACCGCCGGGCAGCCACCATTGTCCAACAGAAACTCAGGTGAGCTTTTGGGATAGTGGATGCTGCCAGGATCTTTAGGTAACACTTTGCACACTCATCGGGGCTGTGCCGGAAATTACAAAGGCCAGTGGGAAAAGGACAGTGGTTTATAGGATAGTTATTCTTGCGTTTACTGTTATTCACCCCAGCTTTACCTACACTTCAGTGTTGGGTTTTTTGTTGTTTAGAAGCAGTCTGCTTACCAAGAAGCAGGATCAAGCTGCTCGGAAGATTATGCGGTTTTTACGACGCTGCCGCCACAGGTATGGCATTTTCTTTTGCTTGATGCTGCTTTCTGCTTTGTGAGAGTCCTGCAACAATATTCAAATGTGTCAGCAATGTGTACAGTGTGTAATCGAGAATAGAATCGGCTCGCTACAGACCTATTAATCGAATAAGAAAAAGCCCTGCTGCTTCCAAAATATCCTGACAAAAATGAAATCTCTAACTTAGAACCGTTGCCGAAAGAGAATCATGTTCAGCTCCATTGCTGATGTGGTAGAGCAGCCCAGGTTGGGCAGAGACAGAGTAAGGGAACTTTGAGCAAACTAAGGCACGTGACTTTAAAAGTTGAACTTAAGGAAGTCTGGAAAAAAGCTTATTAAATCATAGCTACGGCTCATTAAGTGCTGCACAAAGTGGGGAAGCGCAAAATCTGGTGTATGCTGGAAATGCCTTTAGTTTGGTCACAGGATCATTTGGTAAACTCTTATCAAATAATGGTTATATTTCCTGTGGATAGGTAGAATGTGCCAATGGGGCAGCAGATGAGTTAGTTCCTGTCAGCCACTCCACATGTATCCCCAGTAAGCTGGGGGTACAGACACAAACATGGAGCTGCATTACCTCCTGCACAGGCTTGGCAAAGTGCTCAGGTGTGGCAGTTGGTGCTACCATACTGCAGCTCTGATACCTGCAGGGTGTTTGTTTGGGTTTTTCAGTGTAAGGATCCCATACATGATCAGGTTGCAAACTGGAACTTTGCCTAGACAAAAGTGAATTTGGATGTTTCTGACTCTGCTCCCTCCATTCTCACCACACATGCATTTCATCCACTCAGGAGCTGGTCAGACCTGGTGCATTCTGAAGTGTGTCTAGTTCAGCCCAGTGATGTGAGAACAAGGAGAGCTCTGAGAGGCAAAGAGGCATCTGAAAAACTTGATTTTAGAAACACTCTGTCCTTTTTTTAGGACTTCAGCACTGCAGTTTGGAGTTCACTGTGGCTCATGTTGTGAGCAGACATCTTCTCTGCAGGTTCAGTGTAAATTAATTAATGTCTGGACAAGAAAGAGAGCTTTATAGTTTCCAGGCCAATTTCAAATGCACTTGAAACAGACACAGTTGTTAATGAAGAAGCACAAGTGGCTTCTTGATCCCAGCAGGGCATGGGGAAGAGACCAAAAGGTTTGTTTTGTTGTGTTTGTTGGGCAGCATGTCCTGCTGCAGCAGACAGAGGCTCAAAACTTCTGTATCCAGTCTGCTTGAGGTCTTGGCAATCCCTGGAGAAGCTGAGTAACCATTTCCATTTGTGGAGGCTTTCAAATCAACCTGTCCAGAGGCTCCTACAGCTGTCTCACACACAAGCTCAGAGAATACCTCACCACTAGCTGTATCACCAGGTTTCCCTCCAGTGTCCAGGATGATCCATGCACTTCAGCCATCTGCAGTTAAGTCTCCATCTGTCGAGTAACCTAGATTCTCCAGGCTTTGAATTGCTCATGAAGCCAGTAGTGTTTCTTGCCTTCAGCTCATTGCCTTCCTCCTTCTCAGCACCTCCTCAGTTTCCTTTGTAGAGCCAGACCCTACTCATTTCCATCACTGAAGTCTGCAGGCAGGTCCCTTCCCTTTGCCTGTAGCCAGTCTCCTCTCTCTCCAGCAGTGTGGTTGCAGCTGCTGTGCATCATTAGGAAGTGGGTTTAGGTCTTGGGTATTTGTAGAAAGGAAATAAAAAGCAGCAGCAGGTGGATCCAGTGTTCTCTCTGGCTTATTTCACATGCGCAGGACTTGCATTTCTGCAACAGTGCAGTCCTGTCTGTGTCCATAGGCACTTCATTAGGGTTTGTGGTCACTTGGGAATTTGTCCATGGTTCTTGGCGAGGTTGCAGCAAAAGAAAAAAGTAGCTTTTTTCCACTGAAGATGTTAACCACACTTCAAAACAACTGCCTTGCTTTTCCTTCTGAAATAAAAATGATCACACATGCATTTAACCTAGGTTTTTGTGCACAAGCAGATTCTGTTACTGGGCTAATAAATCACTCATATTAAAAGCTTGTTCTGTAACCTTTCGGCAAGATTTAATCAGGTTATTTTTTTCCTATTTTAAATTGATCAAAGTCTACTTCAAGAAAAATACGATTAACTTTCTCTGCTAGCATTCAGTTGTTTAAATGGTCTTCTTGTGCTGTTTTGCTTATTAGCTTCTTGGCACAAAGGCTCAGTAGTGCAAACATGATTCCTATCAGCTTGACGATCCAGGATGCATAGCTGTGTTGTTCTTGTGTTTTTTGATCTCCTGAACTTAAAATTGTTGCCTGATCAAGCAGTATTTCAGATGTTTTGAGAGACTTAATGAGAGAAATTCTGAAGTTCACGCTCTCTCAGTAACTGATGTTTAGACTTTGATGTAAATCAGAAAAGAAATGCAAGATTTGGTCAAAGATATTCTTAGAGAAGATACTTGAGCTCGAGTAGCTGAATTATATCAGGTGTCATGGAGTCAAAAGTGGTCATTCATCAGCAGCAGTCATTCCAACAGTCAGACATGTATTATTTCCTTTTGACTTTGCAAAAACATAATACGTATTTATCCATCTGTTTTCATATTCTCAAGAATATGGTGATAAACATGCATCAGCCATAACATGGTATCAACATGACTTTTCACGGAAGTGTTGGTTGTTGAGAATAAGACATAGAAACTTCCTGGCCTCCCAGGAGAGCTTCATCCCTCTTCCCATGGTGCCCAGTGCACTTGACTAATTTTTAGCCTAAAATTTGACATTAAACCTACAGTGAGTTGGCTGTCTCTTGGCATGCTGACCTCTGTGAGGCAGAAGCAAGGATTTGGGTATCTAATGTTTTTGGGAGAGATTCCACCTACTTAGTGATCCCCAGATGTGACACATCTATAGAGCTGTAAAGAAATCCCAGAGCTCTGAAGCAGGTTTGGGTTTATTGAGCTGGCTCCAGATATGGTCCATGCAGTCAGCTTTCACTGGGAAGGGAAACCTTTTCCTATTCTCTCTCCAGTTCTTAAGAAAAGTTTGCTCTTCTGAGAGGTATGCACCATTGCTAGGTCTGTGATTGTCATCTGCAGTGTTTTTTATGAAGTAGCATTTGGAATGAGACAGAGACCAGATGACAGTTGTGGGGGAAGGCAGGGTGCAGCTAGAAATGCCATGAGGGTGACAGTAGTGGGTTTATTTTACTTGGTTTTTACTTTCTGCCCTAAAACACCTAAACACAGGACTGCTCATCCCTGGTAACAAGGAGGAGCCCAGTAGGCAGGAGTGGGAAGGGTTCTTTCTCTCCAGGCAAGCAGAAGTGTTGTCTCCTCCTCCGTGAAGTGAAGCTCTTGGTAAGGTATGGTTATTGCCATGTGTGTGCTAATAGCTCTTTGGTATTGTTTTGCAATCTGAAGCCCACTGGTGGACCATAGGCTGTACAAAAGGGTGAGTGTAGCTGCCTGCTAGCCAGTTCCTCTCTTCCATTTTAAATATTTTTGCTTTCTGCTTGCTTGCATGGGGCTGCAGCCGAGATTTGCCAGTAAGTTTCACCTCCATTAATTATATAAAACAGAATCCTGTATAAACTAACCCTACTGCAATGACTAACACTGCTGCTTTTGTAAGAGGACAGAGCTCTGCAGTAGATGTTACCAGTGCATGAATGTGTGAAAAAGGACATGTGTATTCATCATGGGCATGCTTAGGCCGCATTGTCGGTGGGGTATTTTTTCAATATCCGAAATGTCTGTTAGTAGATTTTGGAACTCAGTGGAGTCTGCACTCATACACACTCAATGAGTAACCATGTCCTTTGTCATGAGACTGTGACAGCACTCAGGTTAGACCATAGGAAGCTGCAGTGCAGATGTAACCTACTTGTATAGGTCTATTTCTGCCTGAGCCAGAGAGAAGCAGAAGAGCTCGTCACACTGCTTTTTACTCCCTACTGTGGTGAAGCACGAATGGTTTTCTTCTAGAAGTTGGTCTTTGGTAAGTTACACACCTTGTGACCTTACTAAGACCACCTTTTTAACAACTGCTTCTCTCAGCTGATAATCTGCATAGTGGAAAGAAAAACAAAAGCCTTAAATGAGGGTGCAAATTCCATAGCTCTCTTGTAGTAAGTGCCAAGGGAGCTCCTGGCAGGAGCCTCATTCTCAGCACAAAGAGTCCAAGTCACCTTTGTGCCAGGCTGTGTCTGTGGGCTGCCTGCACACTCCCTGGATGAACAGGGACTGCTGTGGCTTTCCAGGCACGTGCCCGAGTTGTCAGCAGTACTGCTCAGTACCATCTTGCATTTGAGAGGCTGTAGGACAAGCAGGGGTTGGGTGAAAAACTTTGGTTGGAAATAACACCGTTTATGTGCTTGTTACTCCTCCCTTCAACAGGGGAGGAGAGGTGGAGGAAGGGATATAGTGTTCAGAAACATAAACGCGAGTTGTTGATCATGAAGTTTTACTGACTTTGAGTTGCACACATAATTCTTGTGGCTTAGGAGTGAGAGTATGAACCAGGCTTAAGCCTGCTGAAGGCATAATTATTTGTTTAATTGTTGAGCCCAACAAGCAACAGCTAATGATGTTTCTTGCCAAACTGTGACTTCTGAGCTACCATTTTTTGTTGAGTATCCTCCATTTTTTACAAGTAACAATTTGGGTTCTTTACTAATGACAAATGAAGTAAGAACTGGATGAAACGAGGACAAGGGCCCAGATGTGCCTTAACTGTTTTTAGTGCTTCTTTCATGGATTTTGCCATGATGGAGGAAGAGAATCCCTACTCCTGATTGCAGAGACACCAGCACTGCGAACTTGTTAACTGGAAACCAGTAGCTCCAAATCTTAGCACATATGGTAATGTGCTTTACATCTGAAGCAGGTTCATTCAGGAACTGTATAAACATAGCCTACATTCCTGTAATGGTGAACTGACTGGTTGACTTCTTTTTACTAATCTGATGCTTTGTGTATAACTAAGGCTGGTAATTTTTGGTCTGCAGTTGAGTGCCAGGTTTCAAAAACTTCTGGAAGAAAAAGCATAATTTGTTTTTGACAAATGTTATTCACTGGAGGTAGCTAAAAAGTAATTCTAATTAGATAAATTGACCTTCCTCTGTTATAAGGGCGTGTCTACTTTTATATGAAAAAATATTAACAAGATTAACCAGTATTAATCTTGGGTTCAGTTACTGTATCCACAGGACAGAAATGAATGCTGCAGACAAATTAGGACATTTTATTTAGCAGACAGTAGAGCAGTATGCTGCAAAGGAGATCTGGCCAAGGCTGGCTCTAGAGTATACCTTCCTTCCCCAGCAGGCAATACCCTGCCCTCCAGCACCCTGGGAATGGCACAGGCTGCTAGCCTTTAAATGCCAGGCAGGAGGGGATTTGTTTTAAGACCTTTGAATCGGAAAAATAATTTCAATTTTAAACTAGCATACTGAAGTGGGCTAGTTGGATTCAGAACTGAAAAGAACGTGCAACGTGTGACTTGAATATAGAAGAAAAAAGCAATTGTGCTATTGTGCTTTTCCATTCAAGGTTAGGATTCCTACTTTAGAGGGCAGATGTGTACTGCAGTCTCAAGATACACTAAAACTGATCTGTCTTGCATGGTGAGTGTGCTGGAAGAGAGAACTGTCATGAGGAATAAGTGCAGGGTCCAGGCTCACAGCTTGTGCACAGCACTATGGGCTTGAGCAGAGCTGGGGAAGGCAGCCCTGAGGGCATGCTCTGCAGACACTGTGTGGGGATTCTGCCCTAGGTGCAGCTGGCAGGCTGGTCAGCAGGACTGGAGGAGAAATAGTTTTACTTTTAAGGCATTATGTATGTAACAGCATGTGAGAAACTATCAGGAAGTGAGTTCTGGAAGTCTGGTAGCATTTGCAGGTTGTGCCTTGAATGGCAAATGATGTGGGATTGGTCAGGAAAATTCTATGCTTATCTGGAAAAAAATGAACTATCACAAAATGGTTACTGTTCTGCCAAAACAAGTTTATTACAGCAAATGATTCTTTGCTGCTTTGCATTCTGATAGAAACCTACGTGCAGACGCTGCTGGCGTGCATGCACATGAGAATAGCACTGGGGGGCCTTGATGGCACAGGCTGACACGTCTGCATACGCTGAAGGAATGCTTGCAAACACCTCTGTAGTATACAAACTTTGTGTATTCTGTGCACTGACACCATGCTTACGTGGTCTGTGTGTGCAGATGAACGATCATAACATTTGCCTTCGTGTTTCAGTTTGAAAACCTCTTTTCAGAACCTTGGGTTACCCTATACCAGGGTCAGTAGAGGGAGAGGTGGGAGATTTTATTGACCAACTTTCAGGAGATAAAACTCAGTATCTTTCTGTAGCAGAAGTGAACATACTTTCTAGAAAAAAAAAGTCCAGTTACTGTTGCCTTTAAGTAATAGTTGTCATCTTGGGGGAACACACTGCAGCAGACAAATTTCAGCTAACCACAGTGCTTGCTACACAGTTGTTTCCCTGCTCATCAGTTAAACCATCTCCTTCATAGGAGAGCTTTGCTCAAAGTCCAGATGTAGGTCATGAACAAAATACAGGGCTGCTTGGACTGTGCCTCTCTCTGCCATGCTCTTGGTAGGCAGGTGGTAGAATCTGGAGCAGAACCACAATGAGCAAGTCTTCTGACATCCATTAGGTTAGGCAGTCACTTTCTGCCTGTGGCAAAACTTCTGTCTTCTCTGAGGCAGAGCTCGTGCACTTGTTACTTGTGATTGTGAGTAATAAAGAATGTATTTGTTCACAGCATCCTTCATGTTAAACTAGATTCCCTTGCCCCCACCCCATTCTTATGGTTTGAATAAATGCTGCTCTCCATTTTGGGGAGTGTGCATGTAAGACCTGAAGCCAGTTCCTCTGGTAAGTACAACTTTATTTCATACCTGAATAAACAACATCTACTATATTTTGTTGTTCTTTGCATACCCTTCCCTCTCTTGACATTTCAGCAGCAAACGCTTTCCTACTCCTGTGCACCTAGGACTCGATTTTCTTCTGTGTTTTTAGTATATGCTATGCAGCAGCCATTGCATTTAAGTGCCTGGTTTCTTACATCTCTTAGTAAGCTTGAGAATGGGGGAAAATTTTAAGGGATTAAAAAATCTCATTTGTTCAAGTTCAGGACAATGGGAAAGAATGTCATATTGGGATATGCGTCACTGTACCTGCAACAATAGTTTTCAAAGTAATTTCTTTTTTCATTTACCTCTTACAGGGGCTGAATGTATTTGGAGCTCAAATGTGTGTGCTAAATCGCAGACCACGTGCTTTGGGGTGTCATTCTTATTGGGCCTTTCTGTCTTTTTTGTTTTGCTGCCCAAATGAGCTATATGGAAAAAGGCAAGAGTTCCCTTTTCTTAAATGTCCCACAGGCCATTTCAGCTCTCAGAGCAACAGGTAACTCTCCAGACAGCCTTCTTTGGCTCCTGCACTCTCCTTTATACCAATCTTCAGCATTCAGATCCATTAAACATTTCCCTGGCTGGGCATTATGGAGTAAATTTGATGAAGCAGCTTTGTGTTATGCTTTACCCATGAAGCCATCGTTTGCTGTAACTATTTCTGAGGAGGGGTAATGCATTTGCTGACATTCCCATACAAGAGTGGGGATGGTGTGTGGGGAGAGGAGCTGCTGCTCGCTTCTGGGGCTGTTGCTTTCTACATTGCTTCAGCACGTAATGATGCAACCTCCTGTGTGGTGTCCAAGTAAGTAACACAGTTCCAAAGGCAGAAGCTTTGTCTGGCTGGAGCAATCTGGGAACTGGGACGTCGCTCCCAGGTGTCAGGGTTCCAAGCTGAAATCATCTTCTTTTTCCTTTCTGTGCGTCAGCACCACGACTGAGTCAGGCACTTTATCAGTGGTCATCTCTAGTGCACGTGCTTTCTCCTTCCATCTGCTCTTCAGCAATTGCTGAGGGAATGACTTGGTTACCTTAGAGGTGCTTTCTCTCTAGAGTTATTTGAGGAGGTTTTTGTTGAAGGCTTCATCAGTGCAAAATCAAAATTACGGTACTTGCAAGTCTGGGCATGGTTCCAAGAGCTGCTGAAGTAGGATGGTACTTCTTGTTTGGAATCTTCCAACAGCCAGAGCTTGTTGCCCTTCCTGGTGCACTCTGGCTTGCAGCCATGCATCACTTGAACTGTCTTCACCTCCAGTCCTCATGCAGCTGGAAACACTTCCAGAAGTGATCCAAACCAGCATACCAGTGCCTGCAGACCTCTGGAGAGGGTTGTGCACCATCCATCAGCACATGGCTTGCTGGTATGACTTGCTCTCTGCACACTCGTATTTTCTACTGTTTGAAAAAAGGAAAAAAAAAGTCTCAAAAAAGCTGGATTGAAACATCTTTTCTAAGAGCATCCCTTCTGCTGCACCGTTCTATAAATTCCAGTAGTCTTTTTCTTAGAACAGTTTATTAATGCTTGTAACTACAAATGCTACCCTTTGGCCCTCTTCCCCTGCCTGAGTCTAAGAATGGAAAAGTGTGAACTGAAGAAGATTGCCTTCTAGCATTAAGGCAGTGCTATATTACTAACTTAAAAGCTCTCCTAGCAGCACTTAGTGGATTTCTATTTTCAAGGGTCCTGATTTGTCCAAAATTCTTCACTGGTCAAACTGTATTTTTAACTGCATATGAAAATTTAGAGAGTTTATTCCACTGAGCATTAATGAAGGGGAAATACCAGCCCTACACTTACATTGACACTTCATATTGTTGTAACAAAATCAAATCAGAGTACTGCCAAGTAAAGAACTTAAGAAGAAAAGAAGGGTTAAATGAGGACTGAAAGGACTCTTAAGACACAGGAAATGCTGCAATACAGACTATCCAATATGTAATTAATTGGTTGAAAGCCAGTTAGTTTTAGGCTCTCTTGATGAAGTGATTTAGAGGCCTGTTAAGAACAGTTATTTTAAAAAATAAAAGTAATGTATTTGCTCGGTCTGGTATCTAGCTTGATGTGTACACTGGTTGTGGGACTTGATGGTTAGCCCTGGTTTGGGAGGGAAGCAGGGCATTCAGAAATACACCTCAGTGCTTCCCAGGCATCAGGGTCTGGCTGTGGATTTGCTCACTTACTGGCAGCAGTCAGAGGTCCTTCAGTGTCACTCTGGCTGAGTGGGGCAGCCTCCTGCCAGGAGAAGGGAGAACTTCCCTGCCTTCTTAGTGGCAGCTCTTCTGAGCAAGGAGGAGAGATTGTCAGCTGCAGACTGTAGGTCTTCATACCTCCCAGGCAGTGTACTGTACAAGTAAAGGACTTGTAGTGCCTGCCTGCACTCCCACTTTTAATGCAGCACATGCACAGTTATGTATGCTGAACGCAGAGGTTAGTGTAAAAAATGGGATAGTTTAATAAATTTGGATGTTCATCATCTTCAGTTGAATCCTAAGTTTATAAATGCTGTGGAATGCAGGGTTTGTTTGAAGCCATTGTGTACTAAACAGCATCATTCAGTAAAGTACCCATGGCAAATTTCAAAGTCTGTTAACTCTGCAGTAAAGAAATTCTGTACTAGTATGTGCTTGTGTTTTAAGGAGTAATTATCATTGCACTTGTAATGTTATAAGCCTGAAAATCTGTCAACCAATGTAAAGTACACCTGACCAAGGAAAGGTGTTGCATATTTCTGAACAGGATCTGTACTAGTGCAAATGTTGAGTGCTTTAGTAATTAACTTCCATTGGCATGTGTGTTACAGCTAAACTGATTCAATATGTCTGCACCAGTACAGATATTGCATGCTGTAGGTTGAAGTGTGCAGCAAAGCATGTCTTGCATTCTTCCAGCAAAAGTGCTTTGGTAGTGTAGTCCTTGCATGTTGAAGTGCTCTACTAAGGTATAGCATGTCTCAGCAAAGAGCCACCAGCTTATCTAATGTGCATGTTCTCAGTAAGAGATCTACAATAACAGGTTAATTTTACATTACAGTACTGAAGTGCAACAGAAAACACTTGGAAGTTGCACTGCAAATCTAATAGATGGTTTCTTGAAAATAGTCAATCTAAGCTTTAAAAATTGCCTGATGCACAGAGGCACAACATACTTTCCTAGCACAGCAGTGATCTTGGCTCACCTTTTTCACCTAAGCAATGCAGTAATAGAAATATTAGTAATAATTTTGAGGGTGAGGCTGCTTTTCCACTGCAAGTCAGTACATCATTTGTGAGCATTTTTAGGACACTCTATCAGTCCTGCTATGTTTCCTGTAAAAAAAATAAAAAATGACCCGGACTTAGCAGAGGCTGAAGCTCCCAGTGCCAGCAAGGTACCAACTTCAGACACCAACTTGTGTAGAGCCAAAATTTCCCCACTGAAAATTTCTCTCTAAAGTTGTATCAGGCATTGAGGCGTGGAACAGCACTACCCAAGTAGGAATTTGGAACCAATTGTGCTGCTTGCTGCCTTGCCCCTTCCTCAGCCTGGGGATCAGAGCACTTCTTGGCCTTGGGGAGAGTGTATTGAGGCATCCCTCTGCCAGACACAGATTTCAGAGGAGTGCCATGGCCCCTAGGATGTCAGTCCTCAGGCTCTGAAAACAGCTTCAGTATTTGGACTAGTGGAGCCCTCTGTCTTTACATGACGTTTTCAAACAGTTCAGTGGAATTAAGATAATTAGCAGAGGTCTGAGCTGTGTATTGTTTAGTGTGATTTATTCATTGCCTTCTGTTTCTCCCAGTTTCAGAGAGAACACCTCTGAGTCCTTGAGCTAAAACAGTTAAAAGCAGACAGCTCCCTCTTGACTGTGGAAAAATTATTAAATAAAATCATGAAATAGTTTTAGAGGCCAGCTTATAGCCTTTTTCTTATGTTAGCAGGCTGGTGCAAGAGCCAAAAGAAGATGTATGAGAGGAAGTCTACATACAGAAGTTACAACCTGGCACTGCTGCTTAGCTCTCCCAACATCTTTTACAATCTATATTTACCTAGGCTTTGTTAAATTAACTCCCTTTTAGCTGGATTCTGTTACACAGACACAAATCTTTGTATCGTGAAGTCATTACTTGTTCTTCCAAGTTTTTGCTACATCAGTTGGGCAGGAACACCCTTTGTGCAATCACCTTAATTTAGGCAGCATTTTACTCCTTTCAGAGTGGTCCTCCCCTCGCAGTAGTGGAGGAAGGATACCTGGAGGCAGGTGGCAGAGATCATGCTGTGGAATGGAGCTCCCTGCAAAAGGAGACAGAGCCAAGCTGCCTCAGGCTCAGCTGGGCAAGTGCCTTCAGGTTTAGGGACATCACGGGAGGCCCCTGTGGATTTGCTTTGGCTCCTTTGCAGGGAGCACTGACAGGCAGAGAGTTTTCACCCTGAGCAGAGGATTGTTGATGCTCCAGCACTGATGCAGAATTCTGCTGTACTTGATGGGATTGAAATTACTCCCTTCTCTTCATCCTTTTAATTTAATTTTTAATTATTTCAGCTCTCAGTGATGATTTAGTTCTTATGCTGACAAATGCTAGAGGAGGTAATGTATTGCATGCTTTTAAAGAGTTGAGAACTGAAGCAACGGGCCACGTCTAGGAGGAGTGACTCTTCCACACTGCAGGTTCATCTCCCTTGGCATGCAGTGTCCTCTGCTGCTGGCTGGGAGAAAAAACATGAATCTAATGCCAGTGACATGTGAGGAAACACAGCTGCTAGCAGGTGGAGTAATTGTGAAGTAAATTATCATTACACCCACACTGGTTCCTTCTACTCACATATAAACACTTTCCTTGTGAGATTCTGTAGCAACATCAAGCTTGTAAGCAGGACTGACTGATTTTTCCCTACTGTGCTGGGCATGACATGAAATTGTCACCTCAGCAATGGGTGGAGAAAAGAGGTCAAGACTGAGAACCCTTTTGCCATAACAGCTGGAGTAGCAGGCAGCTGCAAAATCATTTAATGAGCAGCAGTACCAAAAAACCCCAAGCAATTAAATAGGACAACACCAGAACCAAGTCCAGCTGCAGTGGCAAATACCAGGAAATGAGTATTTCTTGCCAAATGTTTCTCTTGGATTTCCAGTGGGCATTCTTGCACTTCCAGTTGTTTATGGTGTCAGGAACGTGTTCCCCTCCCGTTGTTTCTCTGCTGGCTCTTTTGCACGGGAGGTTAGAGCAAGGAATCATTTTCAATTTTCTGTCTTGAAAGAGATTTGTAATAGAAGTGTTATATAGCTCCTCTTTGCTTTTTTCAGAGTGAAAGAATTGAAAAAGGCCAAGGAACTTGAAGATACGCAGCAGCATCCCGTAGCAATGTGACATTGCTTTTCAGACTGTTTTCATTTTCTGTTTTTAGCAGAGACATGCAACAACAACAAAAATACCCACTGCAGTTCTGGAAATACCAGCTGCAGGATTTTAACAGTAATGTTTTGGTCATTGCATTTGCACTTTCATGGACAACTTTTAATTTGTTCGGCAAGACATCTTGGAACTCAATCTTCTGTTGGATCGTGGGGAAAACAAAAGACACCAGGAGGAAATTGTGAGTTGCTTCATTCTCCAAGAAGGAAGAAGCGATTAATTATCCTTTTCATATAGGGCTGTATTAAACAACATGTGGAACTGTACAAATATTATACCAAAAATATTGTTAAGAAAAGGTGGGAATGCACAAGCAACACAAGAATGCTGTTCCTGCACCTGTTGGTCATCTCCAAGAAACTGAAGCTTTGAGAGTCTCAGTGGAGGGGCTTAGATCAGTACATCTTTATTGGGTCCATGCATCCTCATTTCCTTCACACTTCTGTCCTTTGTGTTTTCCTTAAATCTCTACAGCACACTTAATGCAACTTTTTAAATCTGCAGGTTTTTAATACATCCCGTGGGAACTTACAAGAGAGGTTGGTGTATGAGATAAATGGGTAATGCATGAGGAACAGAGAGAGCAGCTTGAGCAAGTTTTAAAAAGTTTTTTTGGTATTTTTACTAGAACCTGCAAACATATCAATTGTCACATACTTTTCTCTCATATTCAGCACTTTATTTTCTAGCCTTACTTTCATGTACTATTATTTTAATTAAGTTCTTAAAATAATTTATAAAACATGTAGCTTTTTATCTTAAGTATTTGTCAAACCTCTTGTCATTTTGCAGAGTCACATACAATATGTTGCCTGGACATTTTATACCACCTAAAGATCAGAGTGGTGCTGCATTCTGGCCAGTAAATTACTTATTTTGGCTACTTCATCAAAATCTGGGCAGTTTCTGTATATATAGAAGGTAGACATGGAAAATGAGAAAAATATTTGAAAGGGAATATATTGATTAATTACTAAATATTTTATTCACAAAGGGTCAATAACTTGGCAAGATAAAATTATTATTTGTATAGTTTTGTCTGAATGAACAAGAAGAGTGTGGATGTATTGTTTGTACATACTGTATATATTAAAACAAAGAGATATGTGCATGAACTCGAAAAAGAAATGAACAAAGCAAAGCATTAGTGGCTATGGTCTGTAAAATGAAACAAAAACTTTATTTCACTATAAGAAACTTTATTTTAAATGTTCTTTAGAAGAACATTTTTGCTAAAGCATGACTAAATGGCAAAAAAGAGCTACTGTATTTAGAGTTAGGAAAAAAAGGCAGAGCAACATTACTTTAAAAAAAAGAAAAAAAAAAAGAAAAAAAAAGAAAAAAAAAAAAGGATATGTTTACATTTGATTTTGGCTACCAGGAGTTTGGTTTGGTTGGATTTAATTTATTTATTCCTTCCTTCTTTTTTTTCCCCGTCTTTTTTTTATTTTTATTTTTTAAAATTTTTTTTGCCAATGGTGCCAAGTAATGTGAATGCTAATATTGCTTAAGAAAATTAAGTTACTTTTGCAGAGCAGATAATCATAAGAGTACAAAAATTGTATCTAGCTTAACACCATACACTCACTCCAATAAAGAACACTTAGAATGAACATAAAAAGAAAAAGAAAAAAAAAAAAAGAAATAGTACGAAAGTAGAAAAATATGTTTCACATTTTCATATCTCCTGCTGGAAGTCAGAAAATGTAATAAAAATTGCACAAAAAATTTTAAAAATGAAGTAAAACTTAAAAAAAAAAGATGCAAACTGATCTTGTAGGGGTGTCATGGTATATTGCTATTTCCACATAGTGAGGAGCCAAAGAAATTAGATTTTTTTAAATTGAACTACTAATTTAAAACTGTCACAAATTCTTGACAATGGGAACCAGGTTCTGATCTTTATTACACAGGAATGTAAGGGAAGAAACTCCTGAAGTCTGTGTTGTTACTGTGGGTTATGTACATGTGTCTGAGATCAGAAACTGCTCCTGTGTGTTTGTTTTGTTCATGGCAGTTTAAAAATTTCTGAATGGACTGGTGTAAATTTGAGATTGTTAGTTTTGGAATAGTTGTTCTTGCTTGATCCCGGCCACCAACTGCAATGTTTAAACACAAGGCTTGTTGTGAAGCCTAAAAATATTCACACATAAGAAGCTTTTAAACTGGTGTCTTTAGAAGAGTAAAAACAAAGATTGTGGCAAAAAAATACTGGGGTCAGTGCTCTTGGTGCCTTTTCTATAATTGTACCTGTTTTTAATTACTTCTTTTCACTGCCAGCATTGAATTACAGTAGATGTGCTATAGCTCATTATCAGACTTCTCTTGTACATTTCTGAACTGCTGCTTTATGACCTGATTCAATCAAAAAAAAAAGAAAAAAAAGAAAAAAGGGAAAAGAGAAAAACAAACGGCCCGGCGCTCACACTGTGCCTGTGGGCAGCCTCATAGCCTCAATTTACTATATGGAATTGGGACTTCAACTGTTAAATTTTCCTCTCACGCAAAAAACAGAACAGGAGAAGCTGCAGAATCTCCTTAGGGATGGATTGGAAATGCTCTGTATTAATACTGGAAGAACTCTGACATTTTGAAACTGAAATGTTGCTCCCATTAACCAATACGTGACAATATAGAATCGACCTTTTCCTAACAAGAGTAGTGACCTCAGTGGAAATGTTTTAACTCCCTGTCTTTGCAGAAAATGATTCAGTAATATACAGAGCTATTTCAAATTACTCTTCCAGATCCATGGGCCTGGTGGTGTATCTACTAATCTAGATCCTGCTTCAGCCAAACGTTTCAGCTTGTACTTGCTGGTAAACATCCAAGCAGTTCCATGGGTGAGACAGAACTACTTGCATGCTTCAGGCAAAGTACAGCTTCTAAGTGCTTTGTTGTGTCGGGCCATAACCCTTCAAGTGTATCACTGGGGAGTTAGAAACACTCCCCCTGCAGTGAAGTGATTCCGTTCACCCTTTTCTTGGTTGTGGAACTGAACATTTTCACAGAAGATAAGTAAGTGCAGCTTTCCGGGAAAACTCAAATTCCCAAGTGCCAGGAGCCAGATCTTCTGTCTTCTGATAATGGAATTGCTCCTTTGTGAAACACATTTGACAGCAGTAATACTGTGTGAAAGAAATACAGAATATAACATGAACCCCCTCTCTGGTTGCACGCTTATGGCAGTTCCACACAATAGCTGGTGCCCACTGGGGGGTCCCCAAGACTTGCATGTAAAACTAGTATAGATGTCTTCTCTTTTGTAAGTTTTATTTTTGTAACCGTGCATGTAAAGCATCACTGAATCAATGGATCTGTTGAAGAACTCAGCTGCTGGAACCATGCAAAATGTTTTGAATTGCCCTTAAAATATGGAAAATGTTTTCTGAATGCTTTATATTCTTTCTGCTGTAAATTAAAAACAAAGAAAATTTCCCCATACAAAGTGTGTGGTTTTTTGAAACGTCTCTTTCCTCCCAGTTTAAAAGAGAGATGCAGTCCTTTACTCACTGCAAGCAACCATCAAAAAAGTCTGTTTCTTCCACTACCTGATCTGTTTGTAAGTAGCATCTCTTCTTGCAGATTATACTCTGAGTAGTTCCCAGCTCACCCATGAGCAGCCACGAGACCCCTTTAACAGGGTGGGATTCATTAAAATACAACTTCAGAGTCCTAGATCTGCACCCTTTCTGCTGCTGTTTTCCAGCCTGTGGCCTTCCTCTGGTGTGCAGAGCAGCAGGCTCAGAAGAAACTCTTTTTCTTGGCAAGATTTCCCAGATCTCCTACACACCTTGTAGTAGAATGCTGAATTCTACACTGCACACAAAGCAGAGGCAAATCTTTGTAGAATTCAAGAGCATGCAGATGCAGAAACAGGAGGTCATACTTCATAACACAGTAACACCAATTACTGAGACTTAATAATATAACATATATATAAAAAATTAATAATTTATCTGTTCAGTGCAATAGTTAAGTTACATGAAACAGCTCTCAATAATGCAAATTTTGTAGCTGAGTACAGTCTAACATAGGGGAAAAAACAGCTTTAATAAATTAACTCATCTGTGAAAGCCTGTGTTACTAATATTATGAGTAAATTCATCCCTGTTTTTCCATTTTATGTGCCTGTTAATTTTGGGTTCTCCTTCAGCATTGTGATGCCTTGGCCCCGGCCAGAATCACGGCATTGCCACAGTTGAAAAACGCCTTTTTTCATTCTCTGTTTTTAGCAAGAGACCAAAGCTCATCACATCCAACCATCCAAAGTAAACCCCAGCCAGCTGCTTGCTCACTCCCCCAGCTCCTCCCCAGCAGGACGGGGGAAGAGAATTGGAAGAGCAAACAGGAAAAAAATGCCTCGGCTGAGATAAAGACGGTTTATTCAATTCAGGAAACAAAGAGCAAAAATAAGAACAAGGGATGCAAAGGCAGTCACTCCCCACCGCTGGTTCCGCTCCCAGCTGTACAGCTGAGGATTATTTGACTGCGCGGAGGGGACACAGCCGGGGCCCAGCCCGCCTTCCCGCCCTCATCCTTCCCAGGGCGGCCCCGAACGGACCGGCACCCCCCGACCCGGTACCCCCCCGACCCGGTACCCCCTCTTGTCGGGTTAAACCCCCTCCTGCCCCGCCCGAGTCCCCGCAGGCCGCGTAACCGGGGCTGAGGGACGAATGACACAGACATGGAGCACCGCCTGCACCGGGACCGGGCGAGACGGGACGGGACCGGGCGGGACGGGGTGGGGCGGGACGGGACGGGACGGGACGGGGCGGGGCGGGACGGGACCGGGCGGGACGGGGCGGGGCGGGACGGGACCGGGCGGGACGGGGCGGGACGGGGCGGGACGAGGCGGGACCGGGCGGGACCCCCATCCCTCCCCGAACCCGTCACGGTGCAGAACCAACAAACCCCACCCCCTCCCGCACGCCCCGGTCCCGCCCATTCCCCGCCCCCGGTCCCGTCATACCCAGAGGGCCGCGGGCGCTGTCGCACTTCCCGTTGGGCGTTCCCCGGAGCTGTGGCAGCGCAGGGTCCGCTCCAACCGTGAGGATGTGAGTGGGGCCACGGGGAGATGGCGATGGGGACGGCCCAAGGCGGGGGGGGACGGCGGGGGGTTCCTCAGGAGCCGCTGTGCGCGGAACCGCGAGGTGCGATGGGTGGCGGGGCCGAACCGGGCCGTGGCTTGGGCCCCACGTCGCGCTCCGTGGGGTGGGCACTGGAGCCCTTGTCGGCTGGAGGAGTGGGCGGTTCTGTTCGGGTGTCGCGGGTGGAATTCCGGGAATTCCGCCATCCCCGGGCGGCTCTGAGGGCGCTGTCCTTGCGAGCCGTCTGGGGGGAGTTGTGTGTCAGGAAAAGCTGTCATTTCCGAGAGTCCTCAGCATGGGGACAGCTGCAAAACAACCACGGAGCGGTGACTTCAGGGCCAAAACAGAGGAGCGGTTGTGTTGTTGTCAGAGGCTTCCTGGTCTGCTGGTGTTTATGCGTTTGTTCTCACTAAACGTAAACTCGAAGTCAGCGTGTAAATGAATAAATACGGCCATACTTGAGATTCCAGCTCTTTTAAGACATTTTATCTACAATAAATAGTAGATGTTTTTGATCCAGGAGAAATAAAACCACAGAAAAGCAAAGTGAGTATAGAGGTATGCAACACAAACTTGTTGAAGTAGTGATAAGAGAGAAGGAGAAGTCTGTGCAGAGGCTCCTGCACCTTGAGGAAGATGTGGGATGTTGCAGGTAATAAGAACTCAACTGCCTGAGGTGATGAATCCAAAACTGGCCACAGGTGAATCGTGTATGCTGAGTGCTTTTTACTTCTGCTTCCTCTTTTTGTTAATTATTTCAAAAGGATAGAACAGCTGGAAGAGCATATAGTTAGAATAACCATTAAGTCTCTGTATTTTTTGTGAACTGTTGTAGCTCGAAGCTTAGTCTTGGTGTTAACACCACAAGTAAGAACACCCCTGAACCCAAATTCTTAAATGGTGAACCATTGTAAAAGTTGTCATATGCCTTTTTGTAAGTTTATGGCACCACCAAGTCACTGCTGGCTTAAAAGTCTCTGCACATCAAGCAATTTGTTGTCAACATGTTGGCACACTGCAGGACTTGTACCTCCTGTCACTTGTTAAAATATCACTTCTCCAGTAGGGAACTCCCTTTATTTAATTAAATAATACAAGTTCTCTGTGTTCAGGAGTGTCAAATAACTTGCGTACCCTAAGCATACTCACTGAAAAACAAAAGCATAACTTACCAAAATCTAAACAGAATAATAATTATTGTCTTCAATGCAGGTCGGCCAGTGTCCCTGGGAGTTCAAATGTGGCTGCTGGCAGCAATCGTCGTCTTCAGCAGACTCAACACCAAGTAGATGAGGTAAAAGTCTAGTCTGATAGCTGTGTAATGCTATTTCTTCAGGAAACTGAGGTAACTAGAAGAGATATTCTGGCCAAAGCAATTTCCCCTTTGTTACACGAAGGAGAAGTTTAATATCGTTGAGCTTGCTGTATTGTACTTACATCATCTTAACTCTTGCAAAGGTTAAAAAAAAAGAAATAAAAATCCATTCAGCTGAAGTGGTTTCTGGAGAGATTTCTGGGGAGTTCAACAGCTAGGCTGGCTACTGACAGTATTTTTTTACTTTAATGTGGTTGACTGTCATGTTTATATGCCTCGGCCCCTGAAGAGAGAATTATTTCCCTGATTTAAGGGAATGCCAGTACAGCTGACACTACTGACATTTTAAAGTAGGTAACGGGGGCTTCCAGTAATGGGATTTTTTTTTAAGCTTATGGCTGGATATAATAAAAGGCAAGATCTTCTACTTCTGAGAAAAGAGCATTAAGAGAACCATGTGTTGCCTGCAGTGAAGTTCTACAGGGGGTGATACAACTGATAACTGATGGTAAGCATTAAACTGATGTAGGTTGTTGACATCATGAGGGTGAACGTGGACAAGGTGTTGGAGCGTGACCAGAAGCTGTCAGAGCTGGATGACCGTGCTGATGCACTGCAAGCAGGAGCTTCCCAGTTTGAGACCAGTGCAGCCAAGCTGAAAAGAAAGTATTGGTGGAAGAACTGTAAGGTAACCGTGGTTTGTATTCTTGCCCTGTGCAGTATTGTAATCAACACCATTATGATTTGCACCCCAAAAGGCAGAAGCAAAAGGGATTTAAGTCAGAGCATGTATTTGTAAGATATGGCATAAAGGTGAGTTGGAGGACCAGCTGTGGAGCTTAATGCAAGACCTTGTCCAGAAGGAAACACCTCAGCAATTTGAGGCACCAGGGAGAAAAAGGCTGAATGTTTGGGTTGAGTTAATGTGCAGGATGTATTAGAGAGCAGAGGGAGCTCACTCAGATTCCTGTACTTGTTGGCAAACATTGGAATCATCTTTGGTGAGTGACAGACACAGTGCAAGATGTGGTAAAGGGGAAAAGTAGAAATATTTTTTAATAGTTCTTGATTCTTGCCTGTACAGTCACCTGAGGCAGGTTTGGCATGGAGACATGATGGAAAAGAACCTGTTGGTCTGCTCTGAATGAGTGCACAGCTGAGCGTGGCTGAGTGGAAACAGGGAATCAATCTTGTTCACTGAAAAAGTTTTACTTACTTGCCCTGTTAGGTATAGAACATGGTACAAAAAGTACCTTGTAGGGGCTGTTTTCCTGTACCCCAAAGGCCAGTTAATGCTGTTGTGTGGTTTGTAGTGTTGTATGGCTTTTTTTTTTTTTTTTCCACAGATGTGGGCAATATTGATAGCTGTTCTTGTCATTATTGTCATCATCATTATTGGTAAGTTTCATCAAAAAAGGGATTTCTTAGAGAGTTGACATAGATGGTATTAATTCACTGGCTGATGTGGCTTAAGTAAATCCAGGATATTCAAATGAAAGTATATACAACATTAACTAGAAACAGCAGTGACTGCTTTAACAACTCTTGCCTGCAACCAGTGGTAAACTGTGGCCACTGTGGGAGCTCCAGGAGCTTAACCTCAAACACCTGTATGGAGTGAAACAGGTGAAAGTAGCAAGAATTTAAAAAAAAAAAAAAAAATTGTTCCTATTTGCTACAGCTGCTTGTTGAATAAGGAGAAATACCACATGCCTCCCTGGTCTGGGATCTGTGTTTCATCAGCCCCAGCTTCTTTCTGGATGAATCCTTCTCAGTGTGGCACTTACAAATGCACTGCCATTGTAGGGAGGGTTTTTTTTTAGAGTATTCTGCTTGATGTTGTGGTGCTGCCATCAGGATAGCAAACCAGAAGCAGAGAGCTGAGTTTTTGGCTTGAATGTAATCCCCATGCATTTTTTCAGGAGGTCAAAGTTTAAGTTTGTAATACTGTAAGAAATGCTGTGGTAACCATTGGCAACAGACCCCTAATCCTGGGTAAGAAACAGCGTGCAAGCACACCAGAAAATGGCAATTAGGGAAACCAGCACTGGGAATTAAATCCCTTTTTAACCAGCTCTAGAACCTTGCATTCTTAAAGTGCAGGAGTGTGAGGGGGTGAAGGAGACTGTACCTTGTCCAACTTTATTCTTCTTTTTGTAGTCTGGAGTACGTCTTCATGAGTTAAAGGAGCTCAGACCACCTGAAGTGCCTCCACTCCTACCTACAGCCCCTCCACTTCAAACCTGCTGCATTTTCAGCCAATTTTCTGCTGTTTGAGCAAAACTGTTTTGATTACTGAAATGTTAACTAACTTTACCCGGTTGCCTTAAGACACTCCTCTCATAAATCACTAACAAGCACAGCCCTCCCCTTAGCACAGTGCCTTCAGCCACCGGAGCCGCTGAGGAGGAGCGGGCTGGGGGTCACCATGCTCTCAGGGCTCTGCCCGCCCTCCCCGGTGCCACCCCCGTGCCTTCACCTCTACCTTCGGGGAGACCCCCGGCCCGGCCCGGCCCAACCCCCCAACCTTTCTCTTTGACGCTGAGCTTTTTCCCCCCCATCACCGCTCTCGGTTCCGGTTCCGTCCCCGGTGAAAAGGGGGAAGGGGGGGGGGATGCGGGGGAGGTGGGGCCGCGGGGCTGCACGTGGCGGCGGGGCGGGGCGCGCACGGGGGCCGCGTGCGGCGGCGCGTGAGGGGCGGGGCGGGCACCGCCCTGTCCGGGGGCCCCGCCCCGCCGCGCGCTCGGTGCTGTCCAATAAAAGCGGTTCCGAACCCTTCCCCCGCCTCCTTCACCCCCGGCTCCGCCTTTTTATTCCCGTTCAGCGCGCACGGGGCCGAGGTGTGTGCGGGGCTCGCCGCGTGCGGCCGCGGTTACGTAACGGGGAGGGCGGGGGTAAGGGGGGGGGGGGGGGTGGAGTCCCGGTCCCGGTGCCTCCGGGCGGCCGGGGCAGCATCGAGCGGTGGCGGCGGGGTTTGCACCTTCCTGCCTACCGGGAGCGGGGAGGACCCGGAGCGGAGGCTGCCGCTACCTGGGAATGGTTGGGGGTCTGAGGAGCGGCCGCCTGCGGGGAACCGAGCGAGGGAAAAGCCGGCCCGGAGGGAGCGGGCGGTGGTTCGGCGGTGAGCGGTGGGCTTCCCGCCTCCCCTGGAACTGAAGCGCTGTCCCTCAGAAGCCTCCCCGCACCCCGCTGCTCCGATCGTGCCTCAGCGCTGAGGAGATGGAGGTCGGCGGCTCGGGAGACGCTGCCGGGTGGTGCCCGGGGGCTGAGGCGATCGGCGGCGGCGAACGGAGAGGAGAGCGGCGGGGGGATGCGGGGTCAGGGAGCGAGATGAGTGCGGGAGCCGAGCCCGGCGGGAAGGAGTTGAATGGGGTCGGCTCTGAGGGCTGCGGGACCCAGCCCCAGGGCTGCTCGGCGGGAAGGTGCGGGAGGCAAAGCAGAGCCTGCAGGTAACTCCTGGGGAGAGCGAGGAACCCGCAAACCCTGCTGCGTGTCACGGTCTCGCGTGGGGATTAAATTGCTGCTCCGTGGTTTCTCATCAGCTGGTTGCCTGATTCCTACATTGGCTGATCCAGATGCGTCATTGACCCTTGTGGGGCTTCTATATATACTTAATCTAAAGGCTACATTTAGCAGTAGTAAAGCAGAAATTACTTAAATTATTTTTTTTTTAGAGTCCAGACATGCAATGATATGCAATTTTTTTTTTTAGCTAAAAAAACATCATTCAAGAGCAATCGTTTATGCAGTGTTATGAATGTAAAGTTAACGTGTAATACTTAAATTTATATAGTGATTTATACAGTACGATACTGATGGAAAAGCCAAATGGGCAAAACTTTATTAAAATCACAGTATTTGTGTCTCCTCTGTAGGTTTATAATCAATCTGTGTTTCTAGGATTAACTGCTTATTATTCAATCTGTGAAAGATGCAAAAGCAAGAAGAGGGAGATACTGCTTGTTAAGAACCTTGCAGCTATTGAGGCCAACAGCTCTGTTAAAAGCTTAAGGAAAACTTCCTAGTCACATGAGGAGAAACATCTTTGCTTTGGGTGGATTTTGAGAACCTCAAAAAAATTTCCCTGAAGAGTAAGACATAGACAGCTTCATGGTGTCCAGTCTAATAAGATGTAGGCACTGAGGCTAGAAAGACTGATATACATAAAGAATCAGCATCTACTCATGATTTTAATACCACTTAGATTTAGAAGATGTTAATACCGACTTTTTTTTAGTTACTTCGTAGCAAACACTCATTGGTTATGATGTGACTTTGCCATTCATGATGTGTTGGGAGTTCCAAAAGGGGAAGGAAAGGAGAAGATATTAAGTAACAAAGAAGAATGCTACAACAGGAAATAGAGCCAATTAGCACTAGGACATTTCTGGCTATTCTGTGACTTTGTAACTATGCCCATAAAGAGTAATTTAGTGAATCATTTTAATTAGTTGACAGAAGAGAAGCTTCTATACCAAAAGTCTCTGGTGAAATTTAATCTCTTGCAGTGAAGAGCTGAATTGGAACCAGTCCCACAGAGATCTAATGATGATGATCCAAGAAATGAAAAGGTGTTTGCCTGAAGAGAAAAGAAGTTCCAGCAAGCCCAGTACCATTAGTGCTCTCAACTATGCCTTGCAGTGTGTCCAACAGGTTCAAGGTATGTGTGGAAAAAATTTGGAAGGATAGAAAATGTACAGCATCTTGGTTTGAATAAGTGTGTCTGGCAACAAACAACATTAAAACAAATTAATACATTAATTGTCCTGCAAACTTTCTGAAGCACTGTGAGGTTTTGTTTTGTTAGGGTTTTTTTATAATAATTATGTTACCTTTTCCTTTGAAATGCCTACCTAGTGCTTCTCTTTTCTTCAGAATCCTATAGCTATAGGTGCCAACTAATAACTCCCTGTGTATATTGAAAAAAAAGCATTCCTGTCCCATTTTGAAAAATTACTGTATAGTCTGTTTTCCAACAGAACTAAGTAGTTAAAATTGTTACTTTGCCATCAGATTCTGCCCTTTCTACTCCCTCATGCTCATTTTTTGTAACATAAATAGTGCACTCCAGTAGTATAACCAGTATTCCTTTTTCCTTTGTCACTACACAGACCTTCCTCATCTCACCTTGGACTTCAACAAAAAGCTGACAAAAATACAAGGGCTGTAAGAAATACTTTCAAAATAGTTTCCTTACTGACTTCCTTGTGTTTGTTTTGCTTTTCCTGTTTTTTTTTTTTTCTTTTGTTTTCAATTAGCAAACAATGACTTTTTCCAGGCTCTGAATGAGCGAAGAGTGTTTCAGACAGATGTGGTGACATACAGCATAGAAGAGTTGGTGGCAGTTGCATCTGAACACACTCCAAAAAACACTGTAAGGAATTCAGGAATAGCTAAGGACTTCTACTTGGCATCTCTTTATTTAGCTTCCTTACATCATTTTGTGGGAATAGAATGTGTAAAATTTGAAAGTGTTAAGTTTTAGCCATACAGGCCCTTGTGTTTTTAAGGATAGAATTATTTCTTATCTGTGCTGACTCAGGGTACCCAACAGGAGTAAGTGAAGACATAGCTATATTTCTTCTTTCTTTTATTTCTCTTTTTGCCAGAATTAACAGAGCTCATTGAGAATCTGATTTGAGAATTCATTGACAGGGTAGCGATCTTTTTAGACAGACTTAGCAGAATGTTTCCAAGTGGGTAAATTCCATAATTGTGAGGGACTTTGGTTACTATTTGTACTCCTGAATTTTATTTTTTTTTTTGTCATTAGCCATACGTCTCATCCTTTCCTGCTCTGCTTCAAAGAAGAGAATGTTTCTTGAGATTCAATACTGTTAGATGGCATATCAGAAGTATTATAAATGCTTTCTACTTGAAAAGTTTGCAGAATATTTTTGTGTGTAGAACTGTGGTGAATACTGTGAGATCTGGGGAGAAGTGTGTGGAGTGATAACCAGTTATTCTGGACACTGCCAAGCAATACTTGAGCTTCAGTCTTGATGTTGGAGTCCTGTTAGCATTTTAAAATCCTAAGTGAGGTGTTATAGCTCTGGAGGCTGTAGCAGCTCATGCACAACTTTAATTGGATGCTGGTTTAAGAACACATCTTTTCAACTTCTGTGGTGTGTGGTGATTTTTGTTTGTTTGTTTTGTTTTCCTGGGGTTGTTTGTTTACTTGGGGTTTTTTTGTTTGGGTTTTTTTTTTTTTTTATCATTACAGTATTGCTACCAGGTGTTGGGGAAGGATTGAACAATGTTTGTTTTTTCAGGACACATTCGTAGCTGTGTTTTCCTTGCTTTCTGGACGCATAGTGCATATTTCTGAGCAGGCAGCATCCATCCTAAACTGCAAGAAGAAAGTGTTGGACTCCTCCCGGTTTGTAGAGCTTCTTGTCCCTCAGGATGTGAGTGTCTTCTACACACACACTGATCAGTCCCACCTGCCACTTTGGACCATGGAAAGTCACACAGGTGGGACTTGGCAGTGCTCTTCAGTGTTTTATGTGTCTTTCTGTCTTTGCAGAATAAGGATAGAGCAGTTGTTAATGCTTGTGGTAGCAGTATACATAGGTAACACTTGTTCCTGTTCCACTTTGACATGCAGCTTGTCCTAGCTGGTCTCCTATAGGCTTTATTTTTACTTTGAGTAAGTAAAAGGCAGATACTTCATTGGTTTGTGTACTACAGTACTAATTTCAAATCCTGCTGCTTCAGTGGGAGAGTTAGACTAGATCTCTAGAGGTCCCTCCCAGCCCTGACAATTCTGTGATTCTACTTTTTAAAAAGAAACAAAAGGTCTCCTTGTCAGTTTAAAGTTGTTAAAATTACATCTTATGGTTGTTCCAGTGCCTTGTTTTTGTGGTCTGCTTGCATTCTGCTGTGAACATTGCTTGCTGTACCCAAATGTAAAAAAAAAAACAAAAAATGTACCCAAAAACTCAGTGCTGGGTGTATGTAGTGACTTTTGAGTCCTATGTTATTTGTGACCAATTAAAATGCAGTTGGCATGTGACAGACTTGTCTTTTGTCCACCTGCCCGTGGGGCTGTTTTGGCATCAGATCTGGAAAGTCCAAAATCCTTGCTTCCTTGCTTCAGTCATTGCATGTGAGACATCAGAGGCTGCTGACATTAACGTGCCAGGGATGTCACAACTCAGAAGCTGTAGCACCCCTATGGAGTCATCATTTTCTTCCTGTGAACTGTTACTGAATTTTCCTCTCCCTGTAACCCTTGGCTGTATATAGGTTTTGGTACATGGCTCAGAAGGCCAGGAATTTCCACCTTTTTTCACCTTTTCCATAGTGATGCACTGGGCATAGGAGGTTTTTTACATCATACTTCCTGCTTCTTAATTTAGTTTCAAGTAAGCCATTTCTCCAAGAGTGAAGGGGCTTAAAGAGAAAGATAGCATTTGAGGTGGAAGCAAACTGATGACCAGCTAATTCAGTAGCTCATAAAGAGTGGGTTGTGAGATTTCAGTCTTTCTCAGAAAGCCTGAAGAATGCAGAATTTAAAATAGTTCTGATAGGTGTCACCTTTTTAAGGATATTAACTGATAGTTTCAATGTGTGTGTTCTATTTAATAGCTTCTCTGTATGAATATGCCCAGGTGAAATCCTTTTTCTGCAGGATCAGGCAAGTACATTATTATAGTTTTATACTGGTGAAGGCTGGGCAATGGGTGCAGTACTGGACAGAAACAGTGTTCTGTTGTCACAGCTGACCAGTGTGAGCTTGTAGAATTTCATTACAGAATTGGCTTATTGTGTTTAATACTGACATCCAGCAGAATACTTTGAATAGCTTTCCTATAGTAATGCTTAAATTTGCATAGGAACAGAAGGAAAGCTCTTCAGATGTTTTTTTTTTGACCTATCAGTTTCTTTCAGTATTGTTGTACAGGAGAACAGTCGTGTGAAAAATGACTGCTCTCCCTTTTTACACTTTGAGAGCAAAGGCAGAGGGTGTTTTGCTCAAGATTGCTGGAGAGTTTGTGACTGATACAGTAACAGAAACTCACCAGAGTCCAAGTGTGAGACCTGAATCACGAGACACTGCTTGCTGTCACTATGGATGCACTTTGTTGCTTTGTGCCTGGCTAAACTGAGTGCTAAAAGAAGGAAAAAAAATTGGGATTGGCCTGTAATCCTCAGTGCAGTTCTCTTCCAGACTCAGGTGGTCCCTTAATTTTAATAAGAACTGTTTGCTGGTGAACAGATATAATATTTATTCCGTCTTTCAATTGATCATTGATTCACTCATCTGTCCTTCAAAAACCCAAGCTCTAAAATCACCTTTGTGTTTTGATTTGTCTAAGGGTACGCAGAATAAACAACAAACAGAAAAAGAACTGCTTAACTTAAAGGAGTGCAAAAGACAAAATTAGTGGTTCTTATGAATATTTTTTGACTAAGAAAATAGTCTTTCACTGTTAGTGTAATGGCATTTCTAGAATAGCCTCTGAATGCCAGTACTGGAGCCAAAACATCTACCTGGTTTTCAGCAGAGCAAGGTCAGTATTACCCAGTGTTGATGTTGGATCCCAAGGGAGTCTGTGTAGGACCTTGCAGGTTCTGATTATCTGTGTGCTTAGCATAACTTCTCTGTGCAGGGCTCTCAGCCCTGGTGTAAAGTAACTGAGTCTTGACACCAGTTTGTTATCCCTTGTACTTTTCCTCAGGGGTGGTAAAGATCAAGAACAAGAAATGCATTGTTACCCCTTCCGAATCACCCCATACTTGGTCCATGTGTGTACTTCTGTCCACGTGGATGCAGAATCCTGCTGCTTAGCTTTGGCTGAGAAAATTCACTCTGGATATGAAGGCAAGTTGAGAGACTCCAGTGGAAATAACGAGCCAATAGGAAAATGCAGTGCATGTGAAAGTCTGCTTCCCTTGTTTAGGACATGTGCTGGGGTAGTCTCACTGTTGTAACTTCCAGTTTGTGTGTGTGTGCATATGCATGCAAATCCAGAGCATCTGTGCCTTTTTTGCAAGGCCCTGAAGCATTTGACCTCTTTTCACTATTTTTCAGAGAAGTCTGTAGCACCTAAAATTTTGTAATGTTTCTATGACTTTCTGGTCAGAAAGCAGTGAACAATTAAAAAGTTCAGGAGCCAATAACTCTGTTGTGAGTTAAAGTTAACAGGTTTTCTGTCTTAGTGCATATTTTGTTTCAGTAAATGTTTCTTTTTCTATTAGCTCCTCGAATTCCTATGGATAAAAGAGTCTTCACCACCACTCATACCCCTGGATGTGTTTTTCTTGAGATAGATGACAGGTAAGATTTGAAACTTGAGACCTGAGAGGTGTGTATTGAGGAGGCAGCAGAAAATCCTTTGTTGATGTGGCTGGAGACACAAATAAAGTAGTTGAACTATGCAGTTGACAATATTTAACTAAACAAAGTAGTTTTGTATTAGTCTGCTCATGGAAAAATATCTATATATCCATGGGCATAATCTTTGTTGACTTGAAATGTGAATTAAACAGACCTGCAGTCAGTTTTCATTATCCAGGACATTGGGGACCTGTGGTAACACAGTCAGCAGAAAACCCAGATAATCCTGAGCTCTGGGGATCACAGTGTGGCAGTACAGCTGAGCTGGGCCAAACTAAAGCAGTGTCCCTCAAAGCCACAACAGTGTTCTTACAACACACTTCACAGCATCCATGTCAGATTTCTTACTGACATCTTGTCTGTGACCTCTTCTTTTTTTTTATTTTCTTTCCATTCGATATAGACAAGCACAAACCTGCCTGCAGATATTAAGATCTGATAGATCTTGAGGCACAGAATTGTTTCTCATTGGTATTTACATGCTTGCATTGCACTGGAGCATTGTCTGATGGTCTGGAAAATATTCTGTAGGCATCGCTTGTGCTATGGTAGATCGTGCACAGGTACTTCACTGACAAGCGAAGGGTTAACAATATAAATACTCAAAGCTATATTATAATCCGTGATAATGTGTTTGGGTTCCAGAGCAGTGCCTTTGTTGGGTTACTTACCTCAAGATTTAATTGGAACATCCATACTGATGTATTTGCACCCAGAAGATCGTCCTTTGATGATTGCTGTTCACCGGAAAAGTAAGTCCAGTTGCTTTAAGAGGAATTGCTGCTGGTTTTAACATTCTTTCATTATCGTATTGCTTGACATGTGACTGATCTTCAGTCTAGACCAAAATAAATGAATTAACGAATTAAAGCAACCAGTTTGAGATCAAAGCAAACTCAAACCAAAAGTTTTAAAGGACTGCAGTTGTGCTTGCACTACTGTGTCACAATTTAAACTAAACTTTGCTTTATTGATGGTTTTTTTCAGTACTGAAATTTGCTGGCCAGCCTCCTTTTGAACATTTACCTATTAGATTTTGTACTCAAAATGGGGATTATGTCATACTGGATACCAGCTGGTCCAGTTTTGTGAATCCTTGGAGCAGGAAAATAGTGTTCATCATTGGCAGACACAAAGTCCGGACGTAAGTCAGCTGTTTCAGATGTTTCTCCTTAGTTTCCAAGACATTTGGAAACACGACTGTCTGCATTCCTCTCCTGGTTTTCTTTCTAGGAAATGGCTATTTGGGATGGCCTTTGGATTTTTCACAGTGATCTTTTAATCGAGATTTTATGGGGTGTCAGTCTGTCTTCGGAGTGAAGGAGGCAGAGGGGTAGATGTTTGTCATGTTAACTCATGTCACTGTGCTGCTGCACTGACTTCCCTGGGGCCTCCCATGAAGCACATCTCTCATAACACTGCCCCTCTACCCTAGTAAGGCTGCTAGTGGAACAGATTACACCTCTTTGTGTTGATTCAATAGCACAGTCAAAATAAAATACTTAAAATTTTTAAAAAGTGGCTGTTCTAACTATTTATAGCTACCTTTTCTTCCTCAAATTAAAACTAATAGTGAAATTTTGTTGGCTTTCCAGAGGCCCTCTGAATGAAGATGTCTTTGCTGCAAGAAGTAAAGAAATGAGCAGTGTTGAGAAAGAGATAAGAGAATTGCAAGGACAGATTTACAAGCTGCTTTTGCAGGTAAAGAAAATGAAAGAATTTCTAAACACTGGCTGGCCTGAATGAAACAAAAGAAACTTGGGTTTGTTTAGCTGACTTTTGGGGATGATCTCTTCAAAGGTCTGAAAGGAATGAGCTAAGTGGAAACAGGCTTGTGTGACAACATTAAAAATATGGCTCTGGGTAGCCCACCTGATCAGAAAAAAAAATATTTTATGACGTATTTGCCAGTCCTTATGTTGCAGGATAAATTGGCATCTTGAAGCATCTTTAAGCATGGTAGAGAATTTTTTCCAAGTGTCATGGTTTAAGTGGTGACAGACCTCAGAGCAGTACTGACTTTTCCCTTTATTTTCCTTGTTTACTTGAAGTTCTGTGTCACAAGGTATGCTGTTGCCTTCTTTTTGTTCTTAAGATGATGATTTTTTAAATTATTATTTCCCCCTTCACCCGATCCAGCCAGTTCATAGCAATGTTTCCAGTGGTTACGGAAGCCTTGGGAGCAATGGCTCTTATGAGCATTATATCAGCATAGCATCTTCAAGTGACTCCAATGGGAATTGTGCAGAGGAAATACAGGAACCAGTAAGTCTATGAATGTGTCACTGCCTGCAGAGTAGTAAAAATACGGTTTTAAAAATACAAATACCCTACTCATCATGAAGCAGGAAGATGCAGGTATGTTGAACCTAAATGTTCTTACACTGGTCAATTACAGAACACTGGCTCTTGGTTTTTGCTCTTAATTTTACTGACCAAAATGACAGAAAACTACAACAGTAGTTCACTAAAGTAAATTGAAAACTTGCTTAAGATCAACCTTCTCAAAAAACCAGTAGACTCAGAAAAAAAATGAAAGCACCATGGAACCAGAAAGAAGATTGATACATGTGGAGGGGTTTCTGTTTGCTTGGGATTTTCTGTTTCATTTTTAAAATGGCACTGGAGGTACAGTGTAGACTGCTATATAGAGGTAGAAACTGTTCTGTCCTTAAACCAGACATTGCAATAGGTAATTTGCTTGTCAGGCTCCTGGGCAAGTCATCAGCTTATTCCCACTCTCAAGGCTTGCATGAATATTAAAACATTCAAATGCTGAGGCTGTTGGAGCTTTACCATAGTTAATTGAATTAAATGAAGCATGATCATGAGATTCACTAAATTTACAAATACCAATAGACACCAGGCTTAGGCTGACAGTCTACTCCCTTTCATTCTGGAGAATAGAAGAAACCAAGATCATCTTACTGGTCTCCTGTAGGCCTCTTTTTGTTCAATTTATTCTGACTTCACGTTTTCACGTATCTCAAGCTGACATTGCAACAAGTTTGTGCAGATGTCAACCGAATAAAGAACCTGGGACAGCAGCTGTACATTGCATCAAGGAGCAAGCCACAGAATGGAAACAAAGAGGCTGTGAGCTCAGAAGTGCTCAGTGGTAAGTTGATGTCATTATGAAAAAGCCAAAAAACCTCTTGGTAGATTCTTTAGCTTTTGAACCGGCCCCTGAGATATGGGAGAAACATCTCTGTCTCTTTATAGGTTAGTAGACTTTCATGTTTTTAAAAAATTATTTTAACATTCTCTAGTGAAAATGCAGATTTGCATGTAGCAAGTGTGAGTCTACTAGGGAAGGTTTCCCTTGTTACTTTACGTGCATTCTCAGAAGCAACCCCTAGGCTGGAAGGCTGGAAAACACTGCCCCATTTCCACTGAACTAGTGGTTTAGTTACTGAGTGCTTAATGTTGTGCTGATACACATTATTTTCAGCTAGTATCTAGCACAAATATATGGAGAAAATGAGATATTTGTTCAAATATAGGAATCTATTAAAATATTTTGCACTGTGATACTTTCTATGAAAATTACAATTAACTCCTAGTCTTGTTGATAAGAGGGCTGCACTGTCAGTGTTGACTACTCTGCCCAGTGTATCTATGCTATAAAAAGCTGTAAATGACTGTAAAACAACAGGTTGGATTCTGTGATGTGTAAAGTGTGAGAAAAGTAATATTTACAGTTTTGTTTACAATTTAAATACAGGGGTTTTTTTCTGTGCTGTTTTCTTTGTGTTCAGTAGTTGTTCTGAGTGGATGTTTAAGGTGCTATGGTTTTTTTTCTCTTTTTAAGCAATCTTTCACCTCCCTCCCCTGCCTTGAAACATATGAATTGAGATGAAAGTGCAGAATAACTTAGTAATGAGAGCTGTGCTGTCACAGGCAGTATAGCTCTATATGATATATATAATATATATCCTGGTACATGTGTGTGTGTCATGTTGGGGCTAGTGTTTAGATGTCTTTGAGAATATCTTATTTTCTAGGGAAGAGGCACACCCCTTCCTGTTTTCTTCAGACATTAAGAAGTGGTAGCACAGAAGAACCACTCAGTGCATTTTATGATGATTCAAAGAAGTCTCAACGTGTTCCTTCCTATCAGCAGATCAATTGTGTTGATAGTATCATTAGGTAATAAACTTTGAAGCAATTTTAGTGCTGTAAGTTTAAGATCAGTTGGGAGAAGGTAAATACCCAAGCAGTTTGCATTGGTTCTAAATTGTGTTTTGAGTTGTAAGAGAAATTTAGGATTGTTTGTAGAGTTTTGTGCATCTCCACAGAATCCATTCCAGTGGTCAGTCAATCTGAATTTCACAGTAATGAAGAATTCAGGTCTTAAGATTCTGTTAGCATCTATTAATGTTTGTCTATCTGTATAAAACAGAACACGGATATAATTTGTAAAAAGGCATTTGTTTAAAAATAGTATTTTTAGCCATTTTAATGCAGTGGATAACGGTATTTTTTTCTTACTTTTAAAGAGTAATTGATATATTTTATTTTAAAATGCTCCTTGGAAAGTGGCTCTGTGTCCAGAGCTTCCTGCAATGAATTTAAAATACTAGTTAACAGCTTCTAGTTAACAGATAATACTAGTTAACAGCCCCTGGATCTTCACTTTGGATTGTTCAATTATTAAGCTCTCCAAATGGAGAAAAAATACAAAACAGGGAGAGCTTTATGTGATATGCTTTTATTTCAGATATCTAGAGAGCTGCAGTATTCCAGCATTGAAAAGGAAATGTAAATCTTCTGCAAATATATCATCATCATCATCATCTTCAGATGACAAGCAATCCCAGCAAAGTCAGCAGGAAGTCAAGGCACTGGAAGGTAACAGGAACTAATCCTGACAGGTGTAATACAACTACAACAACTGATGTATTTTTCATATGCCACTGTTGTACATTGAAAGGTTCAGGTCTTCTTTTTAAATTGTTGTCACACTAACAGCACAAATATTTTGTCTCTGAGGGAAATACTTGCTTACCTTGTCTAGATCTCACAGCATACATGCTACAGTATTCAGTCTTTCTAAGCAGAAAGTTTCAAGCTAGCTATTTCTTGTTGTTGCTAAAAGGACTTTCTGTTGCTCATTTATGTTCTGCAATGTTTCCTAGGTGCTGATATTTCACTGGCATATGAACCTTACATTAATTTGTATATAACTGTCTTATTTAATAGGCTGCATAGTTACTGGTAGTTTTTGAATCAGTCACATTTTAAGAATTGGGAGCACGGTGCTTAGTATGGAATTTCATATGTAAACTTTGTAATTTGCTAATGGATACTGATCTGCTTTCAGTTCATTCTCAAACTCCAGTATCTTCTGGTTGGGAAGAGATGCTGAAAGATAGGACAGCTGCAGGCATGGTGGGAGTTCCTCTGGCAGACCTGACCCTGTCCAAAAAGGCTCCAAGTGTGGTCTCTGTCCCCAGCCAGTGCAGTTACAGCAGCACTATAGTGCATGTCCCACATCCTGAATCAGGTACTGTTCACACAAAACACTGCATTGACTCCCTGATCTTTAAGTTTACATAATGTTTCCAGACTGAAGTACACAGTGAGAAAATTTTGTCCATTAGAGATAAGTTTTCATTAACTGGAGTTCTGAAATATAATTAAGGTACTTCTTGGAAGGAAACTTGAGCCTGGATATTTTTATAGTGTTTTCATGAAACCTAGTTTGAACAGAATACACTATTTCCTTTCCCCTTCAACTTCATGTATATCTCAAACACATAAATATGCTTCTGGCCACTGAGGATTAAAGTAAAAGTGACTAACAGGCCAATGTTATGTCATTTTAATGCAGAAAGAAGCTTAAGACTTACTATTTAACTGCTATCATACTGAGAAAGTATGAAGAAAGAAGTACGTTAAGTGAATTTGAAGTTTTCTAGACCATGCAGAGCAATTTTCCCAGTTGATTTTAGTGTAACTATATTTGAATGTAAAGGGTGTTCTCCCCCTGCCTCTGCAGCCTATATCTGCATGGTAGCTCAGATGAGTTTTGTTTTCTGTGTAACCCTCTGGGTGTTGTGGGAGTTGTTATGTGGAAGCCAGAGCAAAGAGTGAGTGATTTATTTTCTTCCCCCCTGAAAGAAGTGACAATAATGGAGGACACAGCTGCTGGAAGTGAACAAATTGAACTGCCTCCTGTGAATGCTCAGAGTCTCACTGTGGTACCTGAGTACTTAAAGCCAGTTGGGCTGACAAAAGAGACATTGTCTGCCCACACACAAAAGGAGGAGCAGAAATACGTTGACAAGTTCCGCCAGAGGATCTTGCTCTCTCCATTTAGGACTTACCTTCAGCTGGAGAGCAGAAGTAACAGTGGACATTCCTGTGGCCAAGGTAGGCAGCAGCTTTGAGAAATAAGCCTCCAAGGTGACTTATGAAGACCAAATTAGTAATAGAGTGTGGTTCTCCTTTGTGTGATTTAGCAAGTGTCTTGCTATGGCTGCAAACAATACTTCTTTGAACTGCAGCATTGTCCACAGAGAAGGTCTGCTCCATTGTGGCTATTGCTGTCCTAGGCTTTTTCTATAGTAAATAATTATTACAATAAAACCTGCTAATACTATGTAGCTTGTTGCCTTCCCTTGAAGGAATGTAAAAGATCTAATTGGGATGAGCCAGAATTATCAATCAAAAAAATGACATGAAGGAAAATACTGTATATATATATATATTGCCATATATAATACTGTATATGTGGCAGCAAAGACATCACTTGTATGATAGTCATTCAGAGGAAAACCAGCTTTCTGAATAAGCCACACACAATTATCTGGATTTTTTCCTATTTTCTCTTTTTTTAAAAATGTTTCCTAATTTTTTTCTCTATGTCTGTCATTTCAGTGAATGTCTATTTTACTTCCTCCTTAGGAGATTCCCCTTCAAAACAGATGAGCCCAGCTAGCTGTAAAAAAGGCAAACGTGGAAAATGCAAGCGCCAGAAACCTCAGAGACAGTCCTCAGGTAGCTGCTTTTCTAGTAAAAACAGAAATAGTCTTCCATGTGAGAAGAGAACAGTCCAGGAACAGTCATTCTCTCCCTCAGAAGTGTCCTATCTGAGCTCAAATATGAATGTACTTCATCCTATGGGATTGCCTGTCTCTTCAGATCCACTACCTGCTTTTCCAGCCTTCTCTGCAGAAGAGGATCTTGCTTTTCATTCATTAAAACCTGAGTCCTTGTCATCCTCACAGCTCTGCAGTGCAGCACAGTCGTGCCCAGCCCTTTATCCTCCAAACATAGGCACGTTTATGGCTGTATTTTTTCAGAGTTTCCCCACGTATGGTCAGATGCCTCAATATGTTTATACCCCCTCTTCATATCCCTACGTTACGCTACCTCCAGCCCCTCCTCCTGCTCCATCACCACGAGCACTGCACTGTGAGGATCAGCCCTTTCCATCCTCTTCTACCCCATCTATGGAGGACCAACAAGAGGGCCAGCATGATGGGGCTGTGCTGCTGAGCAGCTCGGGGAGCAGCTCCCCACTTCAGCTGAATTTGCTTCAAGAAGAGCTGCCAAAACAGATGGAGCTTTCCTTTACTGCACATGCAGAAGCTACATGTGTAAGTACCATGAATTTTTAATGTAGAGGAGAAACTGCCATTCACAGTGTTCAATCACCCAAACCAGTGATGGTGATCTGTCGCCAGGGTCACCAGATTTAGATAGCTGCTTTTTCCAGTGGCTGTGCTATGTAGACTGCAGGACACAAATAGCACAGGAGACAGAGAAAGGTCTTTATACTTGTGCCTGTGGGAACTTGTAACAGTACCACGTTGGCACTTAGCAGGTGGCAGAAATACACAATATTCTGGTCTAGGCTGCCCTAAACTAGCAGCCTTTTCAGTTAAATTGCCAACAAGAATTTTGGGTTTGGGGCATTTATGCATGTGGAACTTGGTTATTGCATCCTTTTTCACCCAGTCCCACAGTCTCTGTGGAGAACCAAAAGGAAGGGAAGATACACTTCTAATTACTCCCTCTGTCTCCCAGGGATGCAGCTAATGAACGAAGAACAGGGATCCGTGTGGGTCGGTTTCCATACATGGGCATAGAAAAGGCCTCTCCAACTTCCGCGGTAAACTCAGAGGCAGGAATCTGAGCTCTGCAGGCAAGGAAAAAAATGTTGGCTCCTGAATCCAGATTGGGCTGGAAAGGCTGCATCAGCTGAAACTGCAGGGTAGGGTCCTGAAAGGGGAGTTGGTATACTCATAGCTGCTGAAGTAGGGAGCTTCACTTAGTGGATCAGGGGAAGAACTCTCGTTTTCCCTGGAGTTCACCACTGCTTGATGTTTGTGGCTGCTTCGTGCCATCTAACAGGATGTGAAGGGATCTGACTCCTGCTCTCTTGTCAGCAGTAAATACTAACAATGCAACAGTACAGTATCTTGTCCCAGAGGGGAAGGATCCATAGCAGAAACCAGTAAAATAGAGCCTAGATCCTTGTTGATTTCACCCGTGAAGTTATCCTGAGTCCTAGACTGCCATTCACTTTCAGAGCTAGAAACTCCAAACCTGTTGAACTGATAGGAGAACTTAGTCAATATGTGACAAATTCAGTAAATGCAAAAACTTCCTTTTTCAAACTTACATGTAACTTCCATGGATGTGTTCTGATTTTTATTTCCAGGGCAATGATCCAGAAGATAGTGGTAACAGTGATAGTCATTGTGCTTCTAGTGAGTTTATGGACCGCTCGCTGTCTGAGTACTCCCAGTCGGGTACAGCTTCCACAGCAACAGGCAGTCCATCAGCTTTATCTAGTTCATTAGACTCTGGCTGCAAAACGACTTCTGGTTGTGGCACAGGTAGGGAAGTTCAAGATTTGGATGTTTGGTGGTAGATGGCTTGCAAACGGGTTGGTAATTCATAGTACGATACTGGTACGGGAAATCTTTTCACTAACTTTCAGTGTTTGAAGCCAAGTTTGTTTCAGTCACTGTAGTTGGAAATGGGAATCTAAGCAGCTGTTCCTTTAATTTCTAAGTTACTCTTTCATTTTATTCATTATCACTTTTCTCTGCCTTAGATACTGGCTTACATCTTATTTGAGGAAAGGTAAATCTTCCTAGGGCAGAACCTCTTGAAACAGAAGCAGAGAAGTTGAGCCAGTTAATTTTGGGAGGGGCAAACAGAGCTTTGGGGATCTTGAGTAACTTAACAGAATATACTTATCTTTGAATTCCCAATCACTTGCTAGAGCAGTCATCTGGGAATACCTATCTGTGTTCCTATTACAGAACCAGCTCACAGGAATACGTTGGTGTTTTTATTTTTCATGCTGTGTTATCAGGATTTCTTGGGCATTTGCATTCATTTTTTTCATGGTAATTTTCAGCAGGTAGTGGGAAAAGCAGCACGTATTTTGCCAGTAGTGATTCTTCTGAAGCTTCCAAAGAAGAGAAGAGTCAGGAAACAGAAGAAAAAGGGCCAGTTCATAAATCCAAACATGAGTCAGCCCGGGTGATGATGGATCACACACCTGAGCAAGTTCTAATGACTTACCAAATGCCAAACAGGTTGGAAAACAACAATTTCTGACATGTAGTGTGGACTTGTGCATAGAAATTTAAAATTACAAACGAGACCATGGAAAATTTGCACATACTTACGATTCTCCCAAGAAGGTGTATTAATTTATTGTTTGTGTGTTTTAAGACATAATTATTTCCTTTTCTCTAGTTTTTCCCTATTTCCCACCTCAGTTAAAATGTGGTGACATGTAAGCTTTCTGCTGAAGTGTTAAGGGGATTGGTTATTGTCCTGTAATTTGAATGCATAAAGGGGAAGATACATATTATTTGCAAGTTGCTTGCAATTAGTTTATATATAACTTTCAGTGAGATTTCACATTTAAAAAACAAAGCCCAACAAAACACACAGCTGTTAAAAAAGCCATACCAAACACCCAAAAAGCCCAACAACAAAACCCTCAGACAGTTACACCAGTGTTGAAAGAAGACTTGCAAAGGAAATAAGGTATAGTGAAGTTTGGTTGCTTGTCAGTAGCTGATGCTGTGTAGACTGCAACCACAGATACTGGTGAAAAGACTCTTGAATGTGATGATCATCAGTGCCTGCTGTGCTTCATTTAGCACAGCCTGTGTTGAGAGATTTCTGTTTCCTCCAGAATTAAGGAGGAAGTTTTAAAGGAGGATCTGGAGAAGCTTACAGTCATGCAGAAGCAGCAGCCATGGTTTACAGATGGGCAAAAGAAGGAGCTTGCAGAGGTGCATCCATGGATCCGGACCCAGACTGTCCCACTGGAAATCAGCACCCAAGTAAGGAGTTGTGAAAGGAACCAGCAGGTTATTGATGCCTTTGGCTAACTGGAAGCAGCTCCATCTCTAGCCAATGCCATCTTACAATGCCAAGATCTTACATGATTACTTACTTGACATCTGAGGTGCTTAAACTGTTCCTAGGCAGTAAGTCATGTTTCCAATATATATTGTCATTTTATGAATGCATCCAGGCTTCTGACAACAGAAAGAAGTGTAGGCTTTCTATTTTAATACTTTATTTCAATATCATACAATTTCTCAAGAGAATAGAAGCCTGGTCTGTCAGTATACTCAAACATTTCAGCCTTTGTTTGTTGTTGCTGTTCAGTCCAAATCCATAATGAACATCTTGCTGAGAGATAAGGCCTTCAAATTCAAGGAAATCACATGCCTTTCTATTTCTAAGCAAAAAATGTATGTTCCACTAACCAAAGAATTCATTCCTGAGACAAGGTAAGTGGCAGGTGCAAGTACCTTCTTCTGAAAATATTATCTGTGTAATATTTGCTTCTAGAGGGATTTCAGGTCATTGGTGAGAAGTTTCAAGACATTGCATGTTACCAGGATTTGACTCTTTGAAGTATACTCTTAAAAAGAACAATTTAAATTAGTGTTCTTGTTCCTTGTTAAAGGGCTGTGTTACATGTGACATCAGGGAAGCAAGTTGTGAGGCCACAAGGACTGATGAGAATATGGAAAACAAGGGAAAATCACTGGATACCAAGGGAAAATCACCTCTGCTGCAACACTGAAGAATCAACACTTGTGTCAGTAAAACTGCTTGGTGTAATTCCCATTCTCCTTTCCTCTGGCTTTGCTGCATACTAGTGATGAATCCATCTTGCTGTCTCTTCCCAACATGAGCAGTTGCACATGTGAAATTAAAATCTTCCTCTATTACCTCTTCCACTCCTGGCAAGACCTTGAGGACAATCTTTCACTGGGAGGCCATTTCCCTTCCTGGCCTCACAGATTTGTTGCAAAATGGGTACTGTTTCTAACATTTTTCTGCTCAATTATGAGCAAAATACAAAGGTCTTATGGATGGTTTTGGCTTTTGTTTATTTCTTTGAACTTGGCAGGTGAGGAATGAAAAGATACAGTGGTTGAGAAGCTGCAGTGATGAACCTAACAGATGGGAGAATGTTTCGTCTCCAAGTGAAGTAGTTGTGTTGAAACTAGCATTGATATCCAGCTACAAAAGAGTGCTTTCCATTTTTGTTCAGTATTTAAAGGTCTAAAATGAAGATGCTAGTACTCTGAGGTTCTAAAATTACTGTAGCTGGTTTGAGAATCCAATAGGCTTTTTAATGACCAGCTGAAAACTGGCCAGGTTATGCTGCATCGAAATGCCTTTCACCAGCCTGTGCCCATAAAAAAAAAACCTGAAGTGAAAAGAAGCAAAGCTGTTCCCTATGTTTTTCATGATGAGTGTTTTGTAACCAAGTTGATTTGTAGCTTTTGCTTTTAAAGCTGTGTTTCTCAAGATAGGTTTTTAGAATTGAGGATAACTGGTTTGCAAATGCACTAGAAATTTAATTACAAGTAGCAATCAAAAAATATGGAAGTAGTAATTCAGGAATTATTCCCTTATTGCAGGATCTGCTTTTTAATAAGACACAGACACATGTAAAACCTTCTCTATCAAGACACATTTTAAGTGTTCATGGCTAAGTTGACTCGGTCCGTGTTCTTTTTATTTTATTTTACTTTACAGTATGCTTGCCTGCTCTATGTGTACATATTGCTTTCTGTTTATTCTTAAGTTGCATTTCTTTATTTGTCTTTCATTTTTTTCAATTTGAACATGTCTTGTGTTGCAAATCAGCAGGGGTCCATGCATCCTCAGTACTTTCTGTATTTGAACTTGGAACATTTCTTAAAAGAAGAGACTTCACAAGTTCTTTATATATAGAAAGTTATGTCCATATAGCAAGTTATGTACTCAAGTAGGAAAATGTGGGCAGTACCTTATACCTTTCCTAACCTTTTTCAGCACTGTCCAAATAGAGTATTCTGCTTTATGACCACACTGCCTAAAATACTTGCTCTAAAACATGTAATAAGATGCTTTGTGTATAGATTCTTTTCTTAATTGGGAAACATCTTAAATAACTGTCAAATTAGATGGATGCACACAAATCTATACTAGTTAACTATGTTTAAATTGTCTGCTTTAATCTATTGTGAGACCTAGTGAAATAGATTAATTGGAATACTTCAGGTAAGGACAGCTGTCTCCTTCAAAATAATTTTTAAATGTAAGCCAGAAGGAAAGTGTAAAGAACCAACTCTTTTGCTGTCCATTATTTCCACTGTTTATTTCCTGAGCATGAAAATGAGATGGCTTGTGATTTCTTAGCAGGTACACATGTAATCCATTTTATAGAAAGTGAGACTTAATTTAGGCAAGTGGTTATATGTACCTAACACTTGAATAATGCTTTTCATCTATAGGCCTGCAAACATGTCAGAAAGATGTCTGTGATAATCCCAATTGTATAAAAAGAGGCAGAGACACAAAGGACTTGTACAGATGCTTATGCCCTAGTTCATACCAAATCCAGAAATGTAATTTGGGGATCTTCACTCACTGTATCATGTGCTGTCTTAGCTACAAGTGGTCAAGATTCTGACCTCTATGTAGGGGCTTGATCACACTAAATGAGTTTCTTGTTTGAAGATGTTAACCCTTTTACTATGAAGCTGTGCCCAGTAAGATCACACAGCAACAGAAGTCCTAGAGAGCTTTTATACAGTCACACCCTCTGACCATAGAAAATGAAGGTGCATATGCCTGGGAGTTTGAATTAAAAAATTTGTAATCCTGGCTAAATCATAGGTGCAAGATTCCTTCTCTGGGACAACACTAGTCCTGGGTTATGGAAAAAAAATGGTATGGGAAAAGCATGTAAGAGGGATGAAGAGGTCAATTGGTGCCCTGTGACAATGAAACCAAATTATTTGCCCAAAAACACATATGGTCTTGTCAGCAAAACCAGATTTAGAACAAGAAACGGTTCCCAAGATACTTTTTACCACACTAGAACCACAATATCTTGTAATCAAATGCCTTATCAAGCCTTTTGGGAAGGACATTTTTCCATGAGTTTTCAGGAACTTCAGCTTATATTCATCTTTCAATCTCTTTAGTTTGCTGGAGTAGTCAGAGTGAGATCCAGTTCTGATCTGAAAGACCAGTGCAGTAAAGGTTGCAGCTAGATTTGCACGTGCTATTTTGCTTATGTGAGTTGTTTTGCCTGGCATCATCAAGATGTTGCAGACAGTTGACAGCTGCTTGTAAGATTCCTTTTTTGGTGATCAAAGGGAAAACATGCAATAAAGTAATGATGTAGTTACTACCCCCTGTGGGGGCATCAGCAGTTTGGAAACCCTTGGTTGATTTTGCTGTGAGTTTTTTGTTGTTGTATTCATCAATACAGAATTATGGTTTTAAAAGATGAGTTGATGTGCAAGTATTTTCATGGCATTGCTGTGAGAAGGATGGGACCCTGGTTTATTTTTGCTATGTGACAAATACTTGCTGAATGAGTAACTTATTGGTAAGTTTTTATTCCAGCTGGATTGAGTTTTAAATCACAATCAAATGAATTTTTACATCAGTTGATAGGAATATTTTATTGAAATAATACTCAGCTGTGGTTGAATTTACAGTTGTGATTTTAACTGTACACTTTAGAAGAGCTGCTTTTTTATAAATAAAACTGAAAAATATTCTGCAAAGACCTGTTTCAAGTTTGTGTTTACTTTTGTTGTTGGTAATTTCTAGATACAGACTTTCAAGGAAATACTTATTACATTTTTCTGATTGTACATAGGTGCTGGTTGTACATAGGTGAGGTTGTGGGTCCAGTGAAAATGGTGATGCAGTGACTATTAACCCTTTTGTGTGTGGAGTGTTGTGACTTGTTTGGGTTTTTTTTAAGATCTCACTCTAACTTGCCCACCTTGGGACGTTATTTCCTTTCTAGTTGCATCTCATTGAATGCAAAGGATTGTACTTGGATGTGCAAGCTGCTGGGGTTTGGCATGCAAGATTTCAAGCTTCTATCTATGCTCATTTTGTTAGAAAAGGTAAATGATAAACACCCTGCTAAACCACCATGCTAAAATTTGTGTTCTGGAGGAAGTACAAATGAAACAGGGCATATATTTAATTCACAGTCATGTCTCATAGAGTAAGAAAGTTCTTAACTAATTGTAGAGAAAAAATGGGCTCATCTCTTTTCTGCTTCAAGGGAATTTAAGGAGAAGTGTGGTCAACAGTGCTTAAAGAAGTGTGCAGGAGAAAGGCAAAGTCACTGCAGGGAGTACAGGTTACAGAGCAAAAGTTGTAGCATCTTATTAAAATTGGAGAAGAAAATAATCTTATATAAGTATGTAACTGAAGGTGCTTCTGGCAAGGTAAGTGTTGCAGTTCCTTGAAATACAGGCATCTCAAAGGTAACCTTTGATATATTTTTGCTGATTTTTTATTAATATGTAAAAGGGTGATTTGGTCATTCTAAACATACCTACAAATGTGAGCCAAGTTATCTAGGTATTTTTTGGCCCACAAATGACAAGTAGTGAAATAAGATGGAAAAATTAAGAAGTTCCAGGTGATGCTATGTTTTATTCAGACACCTGGGCAGTGTCAGTCCATCCATGTTACTGGTTTGCCTGCAGCAGTCATCCAGGGGGAGCTAATGCTGGATCCTGACTCATCTTTGGGGATGGCAGGGGGGCACAGGGGATTGTTAGTTAAGCTGCCATCATTTAAGCAGCAATGATGCTTCCTGGCATCTTCCTGGCACCCCAGACTACATCACCTGGCACCCCAATCTATATCAAGTGACCAAGCAACAAAGGAGAAAGTTCTCTTGGCTCTGGATTTGGACGCAGCTGAAGCGTCACTCTTCTGAAGTTTCACGGGACCCCTTGGGAATCTTGCTCCCCCTGCTCATGATGTTGCATATTTCTCTCTTTGTCCCATTACTTTCTTCCTGTTGTGCTGAACTCACAAGAAAATACTACACTGTTCACAGCATAATTGCAAAACATCAACAATTTATTGATTTCCAAGTAGCATAGAGTCTAAAGTTAGGAGCTGTCTTCATGTTTCTTCTTTCTTGTTTTAAATCAAGCAAATCTCTATACACGTTTCCAGACATCTGTAGAAATTATGCAACCAAAGGCAGGGAGAGTTTCTTCTCCTGTCTACACACAGTATTTCCAGAAGCACTCGGAAAGATTCCCACGTTTCTTGTACTGTTTCCTGTTCTTGGTCAAGAAGCGGCCAAGCAAAGCAATTTGAGGACGATTTCCATAGAAAGTCTGAAGTCAAACAGCATCAGAGAGGTTACTGTTGGATTGGAAATGTGCCCAGTGGGAAAGTACATTGCCCCAGCTGATCCCCCAGACCTCTGATCTGATGGGAGGAAGGAGAGGCAGCTGCCTGGTGTGCCTTTTAATTTAGATGATGTATTAACTGGCATTAACGGACAAGGAAAGAGGAATTACGTTCTGCATTTACCTAATGGTTCATAACAAACCTGGTAATACTGTCTGGCCTATGTTGTAGCAGTGGGGGAAAAAATGACATGCAGTTGATACTGTTTAATATACTGGCCTGTCCTGGTGAAGCTGGGAACTGGTCTTTATTTAGAAAACTGATTTGCTGGGGAAAAAAGTGTGCATGAAGGGTAATTTTTCTTTTTTCCCCACTTATCCAAATGTTAAGTGATTCCAGCTTCACAAACACTGTGGCATACTTTAGTCCGTACTGTTTATGAAGTCTGTGGATCTTAAACAATTGCTTGGTAGTAATTCAGTGTTGTTGAAAATGTGGGGTTTGGGGTTTTTTGTTTGATTCAGTGACTCACCTGTTTGATACTTTCCTTTGGGTTGTAGCTGCTGGGGCTAAGACCTGGTAGAGAGCAGACATAATTAAATGCTTTACCATTTAGAAATTGTGACCCTACACAGATCATTCTTGTGTGCCATAATGCTATAGCTGTCAGAAGCCTTGAACTGGAATGTCCAGAACAGAAAACCCTCTCTCCAGTTCTTTGTTCTGGTGCACAGTTCCAGCAGAGACTTCTGATTGCCCCCAAACCATCTATTGCTGTTGATTCTGCACTTTCTGCAAGTATTGATGTTGTTTAGGAGACTGCTACTTTATTTTTTCTGTTTGCTCCTTCTAGGCCAATCTTTGCCTGGCCAGGTTTTGCTATATGAGGTTTTGCTAAACTGATTTGGAGATTTTGTCAGCTAGTATTGACCTAAAGCATCACTGCTCAGCAGCTTTCCCCAAAGTTCCTGTTAACCAAATCCCAGCTATCTGGTGCCTACACTGAATGTTGTATTTCAGTAAATACCCAGGAGCTGGGCACAATACCTGTGGAATATGCAAACGATGGGCCCTCTCCCATAAATTGCTGTGGTAAATCCTCACCAGGTTTGTTGTCTTCAGTCAGTGTGCCCAAGAGCTCTGGTAGAGACTGAAGCAGGGAAGTCCTTCCTAGGCTGCCCAGCTGCCCCAGGTTTAATCTCAATTCTTCATCAGCTGCGAATGGAAGATGACAGAAATAAGGTAAGAGTCTGTTTACTCTACCAAAGGACAATTTCAGAAGACAGTGTAAGACTCAGAATGCTGGAACTTCCCTGTGCTATGTGGAGACAATTCATATCTCTAGTCTTGCATTATTTTTTAATTCAGAGCAGTGCTAGCTGGTAAATTTGCTTTGAGATTTAAAACAAAACAAAGCAACCTCTTTAATACAGAATTCTAGTTCTGTCTTATCCATCCTAGAGATCCTTTATATTAGCAAGGAAGATTTAATAAGCCTAATGGATGTCTTCAAACAAATGCAGTAATTGTTAGAGCCAGCTTATTTGCTCTATGATGTGATGGATAATGTCCATACTGAGTCACAGTTGCCTGTAAATGCAAGTTACATAGCAGAAGGCTTGTGAAGTCCAAGATTTCCAAAGCAAGCTAGGAACTACTGATACCTGTAAACCAGCACAACAGCTATTTCACCTGCAAAGCAGGTAAGAACAGTCAATTCTTAATAGTCATCTTTATGCAAGAGCTTTGGGTTTGATTTGCTGTCATTTCAAACTTTGAGGACAGCTTTTTCAAGCAAAGACATTTTTTGGAGTCTGCATTAGTGAAAAAAATTGCATGCTCAATACATTGCTGGTTTTATTGTGTGAGGCAGATTGCCTGCTCTTGATCTAAGTAGGACTACGTTAATCTTTGCAGTAGGTTTCCCCCCTTTAAAGACAACTTCAGGTAAACACAGCTCATTTTAAAGTGTAGGAAGACAAGACTGCAGCCAAGTTTCTTTAAATTAGCAAATGTGTACTAATGCTGCTTCAAAGACAAATGCTGTATATGGCAGCTCCCATTCAGTATTAGAAAACTCAGATACCTTTGTCTCCTGGATCTGGAAACAGCAGGATGAAGTATTTAGGGCACCCAACCTCCCCAGTTTACAAGAAAAGCACCCACTAATGATGTCACTTGTGCTGCCAGTGTTCTGTAGACATTCCTGCTGTTTCCACACCTAATCACAGATAAAGGCCCTTTGGAAAGCATACCTGCTTATCTTCTGGGTTTTTTCTCCTCCAGCCCCTGTTCTGTGAACATTGAAATTGAGACTTACCTGGGATTTGATAAGCCTTCTCACTGGCATTGATGATGGGGAGAGATGAGAGAGGACAGGAGTAGCTGACAATAATGAGACAGCAGAGTAACAGCCTGTGCATCATTGCTGTCTTGAATATATTTGCCTGTATCTACCCCAGTAACTCAACTCCTGTCTGACTGTTGCCTCTGCTCCCAGTTTCACCTGTTATATAGCCACTCATGACCTCATGAATATCATCATGTTTCCCCCCCCTTCCAAAAAAAAAAAAAAAAAAAAAAAAAAAGACAACAATGAATTTATTGCCCATGGGTTCTAAATGGAAACCACTTTGCATTGATGTAATTTTTCAAGGTAACAGTTCATAGACAATAAATTTACTGTCTTACAGCTTGGTGTACAGAATGGATATTATATCAAACCAAGCACAGTAAAGTTTATAAATCTGGCATTAAAAAAAAAAAGTAACTTCCAGTTATAAATCATGAGTTAACAAAAGGGTCAGACAGTTGAAATGACCAGGGCAATAAGACAGCTGATTTATGAGCTTAGCAGGCTTGACGCAAAGCTTCTGATACAAAATGCACTTTTTTTCCCCCCTTGTGAGATGGATGGATGTGTTGTGTTGTATTTGGGGTTCTTGTGCCAGAAAAAGTAAAAGAGAGGGGGAGTTAAAACATCTAGTTAATTTACAAAAAGAATGTTAGGGGAGTTAAATTTTTCTTTTTTTCCCCTAGAGGACTGCATATCTATTTATTTGAGAAGACCTCATCCAGTGTTGCCCTAGAGAATTTCCTTGGCAGAGAAAGAACAGCTTCCATCTGGAGACTTGCTTGGTCCATATAAACCACTCTGGTTGATATTAAATGCAGGTACCTCACTAGACTGGGATACTATTTTTCATTTCACTTCCCTTCTTGAGAAGTGAAGTTCCCTTGGTTGGAACTAACTATTCAATTCTGTGTGTGCTAGTTAGCTTTTTTCTCCCTGTTTGCCTCTTGTATTTATTTAATGTTAACACAGTTGTTGCTGTATATAATCTCAAAATTTTAGTCTTTATTCCCTTCCACCTAACATTTCGTCTTCTTTACTTACAATTTCATTTTTTGTATTAAAGAGCAAGGACTGACTGGACTGGTCCCTCATCTTCATTCTCTATGAAGGATCATATCCAATTGTATAGAAGCTCAAAAGTAAAAAAAAAGTAAAGGAAATTTATGTCAATTTTCTTTCCTGTATGTGGTCAGAAGGTTATGCCTGTTCAGGTTCATAATAAATTGAGGTTTGGTAATTTTCTTTCCTGCCTCTCTAATCAAATGCTTGTGCCTTCAAGTGCTCTTCAAAATACCATGAAATCTATCTAAAGGGCTTCCCCTCTGCTGAGTTGTGTAATAAGTGTAAGTTGCAAAAGGAGTCAATTTATCTACTCTCTTTTTCCTTTATTCACACTTCCTGTTGAAGATGAATTTTTATATTATAAATTCTGTGGCTCATAAGACTTAATTTCAAATTAGCTATACCAGTCATACAGAAGAGATGTATTTCAGCCACAGCTCTAATTCAGAGTGACTGCCCCACACCTCCACTGTTATTAACAGGTTGCCCAGAAAAAATGTGGACTCCATGACCCACAGAATGGTGGAAAGCAGAAGGTACCTCTGGAAATCATCTAATTTAACCCCTCTGCTCAAAGCAGGATCAACTAGAGCAGTTTGCCCAGGAGTGTGTCCAATCAGATTTGAATAGCTTCAAGGGTAGAGTGGAACTGAATTTCAAAACTGAGATTGACAAGGCCCTTGGCATTCCCATGTAAATTCAGATGTTCTGCTTTGAATTCAGTGCTGGGGAATGGGAGAGGTGAGAGATGACTTTCAGAGGTCCTCCCAACCTGAACTTCTTTGTTGTCTTGTATGTACAGAGAAGTCTAGTATTGATTTATAGAACACATGCTGCAGGTGACTACAAATCCTGTTTCTCTGGACTTCTCTTTACTGAGGGGATGGATATGACAGAAGAATTTCTCTGCAGAATAAACCTAACACATTTTATATGCCTTTTTCCCTGTGCTTCCCTGTAACAGAAATAAGTAGCTAGGGAGGAATTCTCTCTCCTTCTCTGAGTCATGCAACTCTTCCTTCCAAAGCTGCAGGCAGTAATTAGCTCTGATTTGATGCATGATCTCACTATTGGTGCTGGATGCTCTGTACAAATGCTTCTCCTTCAGTGCACTATCAATGACAATGGCATTATCAATATTCACTTGGAGCTTCCTCCAAGGAAAGCTAATGAAGGCCTCTTCAGAGGCAACTTCTGTCCTTTGTCTTCTCTCAAGGAAGACTCAGCCTCTTGGAGCCATCGTCAAGTGCGTCATGTGGAAGCCTGGCAAGCTGCCTGCACCTTATTGCTTTTACTCAGATTTGAAGCTGTCACATTCTTTCCTCTCCCAAAATGTCAAAGGCATTTTCCTCGGGGGACAGTGCACACTTTGTCATTCAAAGCAAGGCAACAGCTCATCCTGAACAAAAGTACCAAACCCTGAATGCACAGGTGAGGGCGTGGGATTGCGCTTTGAAAAGTTGAAATCCACTTGCAAGGAATTGCTTTAATATTTATCAAAACTACTGTTTGGTGGGGAAACTTGAAGTTTTGTCTATGCTAATAGAGTTTCGGGGACTTCAGTTTAAAATAACAGGGTATCAATAGTCTGAATAAATTACTGAGCAAACACTGAATAGTGAGTATGTTACCCTATCATAAAATACTATCCTTAATTATCAGGAGAAAGAAATATTCTTGGTTTTAAATTATGTGAAGAATAAATTGCTAATAAAGTCAAGGAAACATAGTAAAAAATAAAATAATTTTTAAAAAAAAACAGAAAACACTAAAATCTACCAAAAGACAGAACAAAACCAACCAAAAACAGTCCTCCAAATTAGCAACATTTTGAGTAAAATAGTAAGGTTGAAATCTAATCCAAAATTTTTGTCCCAATTTTGTGAGAGGTGTCCTTATGTTTGTCTTTATTTTTCTGTCCAGATTTTTTGGTGCACACCTGTTTTTCCTATTTTTACCACAGGAGCTTAGGATCTCTTTATCATTTCAATATCCACAACTTACATTAAAGGAAAAATTTCAGGTAGTTCTGCAGAAGTTCAGTGTGTGGGCAGGAGCCACTGACTAATTAAAGAGGTATCCAAATAATTGTTGGCATTTAGCTGTTCTTCTTAGCGTAGGCAGTAAATGGATGGCTCACAAAAGCACACTTTAATTTTTATTTTGCTATCCAAGTGCATTATCCCTTTAATCTTTCATTACTTGGAGTTTTTTTGTAAATTAAATGGAATCTCTGCAGGCTCTGTGATTCACGTTTTGGGACAAACTTCAGTACTTAACAGGGGGAAAGTTGGCATAGGTCTTCCTAGGCATCTTGAGGTTTATTCAAGGTTATTCATTCAAGGTTGTTTTGTAAATGAAAGCATGTTTCTTGGCAGTCAGCCATAGAGAATCTATAGAATCTACAAAACTGAAAAAAAACAAAACAAGTAAAAAATTCCAGTCAAGTGTAGTAGCTACAGCATTGGTTTTTTTATTACTTTGTCCAGTTTTTACAGGAGCCATTGGCCTCACCATTAAAAGTTCCATAGCAGTTTGGCAGCCTTCAACAGACAGGGACAGATAAATTTGAACAAGATAAGCATTTTAACCCCTTAAATAAATAAATTAAAATAAAATTAAATATTAAATTAAAATAAATTAACTGTTTTACATGTTTGTACAATAACTATGATCCAAATTCATAGAATTACTATTTCATGAGCTGTTCTGAGGATGCAAGGCAACTCTTTCCCTGTGAGCTACAGCCCAGTACAGTGCTTGGTTCCAGTGCCACTTCACTTGGTCCCAAATGCCAGCAACCATCCCTAACTCCAGAGTCCCCAAACGCTGGTGACAAAGGATCCATTGTGCAAAGCAAACTGGTGCAGGGTTTCCAGCAAAGTGTTCAGTGGCTTTCTCTGCTGCTCCCTGAAATACCTGAATCTTCCTGGCAGATGGAGGCGAATCTCAGGTTCTGGACACACTGAGCCACCCCGGGTGCGGGGCAGAAAAGGCCTCAGGGGCTGTTGCTCAAGGAAGCCCCGCAAACCCGGGGCATTATTTTTTTTTAAGCGCCGTTTTCACCCATAACTCCCTGAGGAGCAACCACGCGATGGTTTAACACAGGGACGTGAAGAGGACCTGGAGGAGCCACCTCCTCCCGCTACCTCCGCACTTTCTGCAGAGTCTGCAGCTTCTGCTTCCCGCCAGGCGGGCACTGCCGACACCCCGCATCCCCCCCGCACTACGGAGTTACCTGTGGGCCGAGACAAGAGGATGGCTGCTGGGGAGGCCGAACCCGGCGCCCCGAACTCCAGCCCAGGCTGGCACTCACCCGACGGGCAGTCAGAACCGCAGGGCGGGGAGGCCCCGGGCCCCGACGCCAGCAATGCCGCGGGCAGGAGCGCCCGTCCCGTCCCATCCCATCCCGTCCCGTCCCACCCCATCCCATCCCGTCCCGTCCCGTCCCATCCCGTCCCATCCCGTCCCGTCCCATCCCATCCCATCCCGTCCCACCCCATCCCACCCCATCCCATCCCGTCCCGTCCCACCCCATCCCACCCCATCCCATCCCATCCCGTCCCATCCCACCCCATCCCATCCCATCCCGTCCCGTCCCACCCCATCCCATCCCATCCCATCCCGTCCCATCCCATCCCGTCCCGTCCGCGCTGCTTTCGCTGCTCCCACGGGGTGGGCGCTGCCCCTTAGAGCCGCCCTGGAGGCCTCGGCTGCGTCATCCCGGGGGCGGCGGGGAAACTCCGGCCCGACGGGGCTTTCCGTCCCACCCCAACCCCCCGCGACCCCCGCTTCTGCCGGGCAGTGCCCGCAGCCCTCTCTGCGGTGCGGGGCAGCGCCAGCCGCTCCCCACCGGGGACTTCCCGGTGACTCCCGCCCAGCATCCCCGCGGTGGCTTGGCGGGCCGGGCCGCTGCCCGAAAGGTGCGGACGGTCTGGGTGAAGCGGAGGAGATTCCCCTCCAAACCCCGGGAGGGCAGAGGGGGGGCCGGGCAGCACCGCTGTGTCTGCACAATCCTCCGCCGGGGGCGGGGTTGCTGAATCCGAAAGCAGCGGGGCTGAAGGTGACCCCACGGCGGGTCCCGCCGGGCTGCCGGACGCGTGAGGGAGCGGGCTCCGAGCGGCACACGGTGCCCACTCGCGGAGGAGGTGCTCGGCCGGGCAGACTCTGCCCCTGCGGCTCCCCGGGGCCAAATCCCCGCGGGACTCGCATGGAGCCGGGTGCATCCTGGGGCATCACGGAGCTGGGAGTGCGCTCGGGAAGGCTTTGGATGCGGTCCCGCCTGCCAGGGTGCTGCGTGGGCCAGCGTGGGTGACACGCAGCGCTCCCCTCCCCGTGCGGGGTGCAGGACTGCGGGAGAGCCGCCAGCGAAGCCCTTCCCCATGGCTACTCTGCGGTTACGTGGCTTGGCATGGAGCTGCTCCCCATGGTCCCCCTGAGCCCCTCACCAAGCACCCAGGCCGTGACATCCCTCAGGGCCCCTTTCAACAGCTCCGCCCGCCCCTCGCAATATTGAATTTTCTCTTTAAAAACTTTTCTCGCCCCCCGCGGGCGTTTTCTGAGAGCCGGGGGGGGTAGCGGGGACGTCTCCGAGACGTTTGGGGTTGGCACAGTGACTCCGTACGAGCGGGGACGGGGAGGAAAAGCAGCAGCGCGTAGCGGGGCTCCGCACCTCGCGTTTCCGCCGCTGCGGGGAAGGTGACGCCGTCCCGGGGGCGGTCTGGGGAGCGAGCGGGAGGCGGGCAGAGGGGTTTGCAAAGGGAGAAGGGCGAGGGGTGACCGCGCGGGGGCGAGGCCGCACTGAGTCCTCCGTGCCCCGGCTGAGGTGAGTGCGGGGCCGGGGTCTGGGGCTCGGGCTCCCCGCGGTCGAGGGGTGTGCGGCGGGTCCGTGGCCTCAGCGGTGGCCGCGGCGGCTCGGCCCAGGGCCCGGCGGAAGCGCGGTCGCTCCTCCTTGGTGGCGGTGTCTGCAGGCTCGCCGCGGGCCTGCTCCGGTCTCTGAAATCCTTGTGGCGTTGAATGGCTCCGCGTCCTAAAACAATGCAGGACGTGGGCTTGCAAGCGGACTGATAACAGTCCCCGCCTCCGGGAGGTTGCGGTTTGGTCTGTGCGGTGAAGGGCGGGATGCGGTCAGCACGGCTTTCCCCGGGGCTCCTGAGGCACTCGGGAGTCACCATCTTGGGAAGCCTGCGCGCACGTAGCGATGTCGGCTTCGCCTCCGGGGCAGTGTGGGCCCTGAGGAGCAAATGGAAGGAGTTTCTGTCCTGAGCACAGATAGATTGTTAAATGGAGAGGTTGTTAGAGCTTTATTGCTTGGTTCTGCCTCCCCCTGGTAGCTCTTACACCGTGACAGTGTCCAGGGACAATCTGCCTGTTCGCATCTAATGAAAGAGGCAGACAGACTGTGGTCTGGAGCATTCTAAAACAAAAAGCAAACCCAGTATTTCTGCATTATGGTTTTTGCCAATAAGTCAAATTCATACAGAAGTTAATTTTGCAGGATCAAGGTGTACCTTCAAGGGCGAATTATAAATAAGCTCCAAGTTGTTCTGAAGCTACTGCTGATAGCCCTGGTTTCAGTGTACTTGTGCAATTGGTTTTGCTTTGACAGTACTCAGAGCTGCCCTAAAAGGAGGATTTGATATGATGAGTTAGTTGCATGCAGGATTTTCTGCTGTATGTTACTGCATTTGAAATGAGATTAACAGCAGGGAGTGAACCCGAAAATAGATGAAGCAGAATGAAGGCATGGTTTTCTTTTATGTAGGGAACTAAACATGGATTTCATTTTATTAGGAGCTCCCAGGTGCTACGTGCATGTCTGAATGGGAAGTCCCTACAGAGGAAGAAAATTGTCTCATAGAGTGGATGACCTGTGAAATGCTTTCTTGTACCACATATGCTTTCACAGACTTCTGTCAAACCAGCAGGAGTTTTTATGTTTTACATGATGTAATTAAAGTTACTTTAAGCTAACCTTCAAATGGAAATTTGGCTATTCACCTGAACTTGAATTTAGAAAAAAAAAACCAACTCTTAAGCCTAGTGTTTTCCATTTGCTAAATTTTGGGGTCTACTTCCCCATCACACATATGCACACGTGTTTCTTCCCCACAAAATTGTGAAATACCCAGAAAATCTATTGCTTAGTATTTGCAGGGGCACTGATCAAGTTATTTTAAGTCACAGGAAAGTTTTCATGAAGCTCTGCTGTGTGGAAACTAAATACCAGACATGAGGTCAAAGCTCATGCAAACCTTTATGAACACTGGGTAGGAGTCAGTAGTGAGGGTGTGCAAACTAAAACAACTCAGCCACCCACCTTGAGCTCTTCTCTTTGTCAGACTTAAGTCTTCTAAAATTTTCAGTAGGCCAAACTGCTTCCTCTTCTGGTGCTGGTGGGCTGTGACTCCCACTGCATGGATGTCTTAGTCCCTTATTACCATAATGCATTCCTAAACTCTTTAGTTAAATGGGATTTTTGTCAATATTAGTTAGAGCTAGTGAACCATTTTGGTGGCTAAATGAAAGATAATGAAAAAATGCAAATTACTTACTGTTAAATGTCACTGTTAGGAAGGATTGGTGCTAGGGGATTTGCCTTCTAACCATGCTGTTTCTTGTACCTCCCTCAGCTGCTTCCATCTCAAGTATCTCACCTAAAAGCAACCAACCTCTCAAGATATGGCCTCGAAAAGAGCACTGGTGATTCTAGCAAAAGGGGCAGAGGAAATGGAAACTGTAATCCCCACTGATGTTATGAGAAGAGCTGGGGTGAGTATGCAGACAAGGAAAAATCTTTCTGTGAGTGCTTGGTCAAAGAATAAACTTTGCATCAAGCTGATGTTCATTGCTAAGAGTTCAAGGTATAATCTGTTGTGCGAGGTAAAATTTTATCTGTGCATTCCTACTGGTTAGCAAATATTTATGCCATGCCCCAGATAAGCATGCATGACAGCTGGTGTTTGTGCAATAGAAAAAAAAACTTCCAAAATACAAGCCTGATGTAGACTAGAGTGGGTGTTTCAAGTAAATCTTACTCTGTTGTAAAACGTGGCTGCTCCCATGCATAGTGACAGGAAGTGATTGTTTTGTGGGAATCTGAACAACTCAGTATGTTACAGCTCATGACATTACATGGCTTTTCTTGAGCTACTTGAAAAAATACTGTCATTAACTAGAATTCTGGCTGGTAGAATTCCTCATGCCATTTGTTACTTCTGCAGCTGTAGAGGTCCACAGTGTTATCATCTGATTAGGTACAAAAATAAGATTTTAAAAGAAATACACCAACTTCACTTGTATATAAATGACTAAAGTAAAAATTATTTTATTGTACAACTTCTGTGATTCCATTCATGGTTTCCCCACTTTGGCTGCCATGAGAAGCCCAAACTTGGCTGATAACTGAATGTGAGCTCTGCTACACACATCTACAACATGATGACCAAGCATCTTAAAGTTAAGGGAGGAAACAGAACATGCTGTAAGTTTGTTTCAGATTGGCCTAAGCTTACAGAGAGACTTTATTTACCTGATCTTAACTGCTTCTATGTTGCCCTGGTCTTGGCAGCTTTCAGGAGTGCTTTCTGTGTACTAAAGAAGTAAGAAGAAAAATGCCCTAAATTCTTGAATTGTAATGATACATTTATTTTTCTTTTAAGATCAAGGTGACTGTTGCTGGCCTAACAGGAAAAGAACCTGTGCAGTGCAGTCGAGATGTTTTCATTTGTCCTGATGCCAGCCTTGAAGATGCCCGAAAAGAGGTTGGTCATCACTCTGATCTGATATAATGACAAATACAGCTTTCTCACAGTTTCAGAGGTGAATTTGGGAATCTTATAATTCCTTTAGAAGTATGTCTCATGTAATGTTAGCTCTAGCAGCAGTGAATTACAGAACTGCACATCCTGCATTGCTCCTCCTCAGCGTTGTCCTGCTTCATAGCATGCTAAGATCAGGCTGATTTCTTAATTCTGCAGGTATTTGTTTTTGTAAAGTATCAAACACAGAGCTTTATTTTGTGTGCTAGTTGGCCTAACAAGATTCCCTGATTTTGAACAACTCAGAAGTTCTTGATGGGAAGCTAAACAGTGCTGTAGTTAGACCTGCACAGTTAGGTTGGAGCAAAATCCCTTGTCCTTAAAATGCAAGAGCTGCCATTTGCTTGCTGAAGCTCCTAAATGTGCTAGGCTTAAGAGCTAGTTCTGTGATAGACTCTATTGATAATAGTTTTCCTATTCCTGGGATAGGAAACAGGATTTTCTTCCATAATTAGAACTAGTTCTCTGACCATAAAGTACTATTCAGTGGAAGATAAGGTAGATGCCTTTGCTTCTCATCCAACCAACAGCATTAAGACAGATGTACATACCAGCCTCTGCTCAGCAGAACAATTTTAATTTTTGTTTAGGGGCCTTATGATGTCGTGGTCTTGCCTGGTGGTAACCTTGGAGCTCAAAACTTGTCAGAGGTAAAGTTCTGGTGTCTTAAAGATTATGAGCATCCTCATGGGTAGTGGGTGGTCCACACTTGCTCAGTAATCCTGCAAATTAAATTCAGCATCTGAAAATATTGTTTCACTCAGAAAATAAAATTAATTGTTAAGTGTCTTAAGTCTTTTTGTGGATTTATAGGTGGGACAACTGCATAAGTTCTTGGGACTTGGGTACCTAGTTAAAAACAATAAAAATGGAAGGGTGCTCTGTATTGTGGGGAAATCTCTGGTCATAATTGTATGAAGATGAAAAAGTTGCAAATGAAAATTTAATTCCATTAAATATAAAACAAGCCAAAACCACACAGAATCCTGTCACTGGTGCAAAGGTGTTTTAGTGGTAGTATAAATACCTTGTGGAAAGCAGGTGGACAAACAAGTAGATCTGTCAGATAGGTATGGATTAACCAGCTTTTATCTGGGCCAAGGATGTCCATTCACTTCCTTCTGATTTCCTTAGGGACAGGCTGGAGAGTTATCAGCTGGTTTTTGTTGTAAAACTTGTTTATGATTTTGCAGTAGAAAAATATTTTGTCTGTGCTTCAAATAACCAACCTCAAACAATGACTTGTGACTTGGTTTCTCCATCCAGTCTCCTGCTGTGAAAGACATTTTGAAGGACCAGGAAAGCAGAAAAGGCCTGATTGCTGCTATATGTGCAGGTGGGTTAACAAGATGTCTTGCTTTGTAAAGCATTTGAATATTTTGAAGGGGCGTGCACACAGTTTCTTGTTTTAGAAATTTGTATTCTTGTAATTTAGTAGCAGGGTTTTTTACTCTACACACACATCTGACAACATTTGAATTGTTTCTACATGTAATAGCAAAGGACTGTCTAAACTATTGTGAACACTTACCCTGCAGCAAGTTTTTAAAAGTGCTTGTAGCAGAAAACAGTTTCCTCAGTGGTGCAACTTTGTGTCCCTACAGGTCCTACTGCCCTCCTGGCACATCAGATAGGGTTTGGAAGCAAAGTCACAACACATCCTTTGGCCAAAGACAAAATGATGAATGGAGGTATGTAATCACTGCTCTGAGTTGCTTTCTAAACCCTTCTCAGAATTTTTTTTTTTATCCAAACCCTTGATTTAAAGAAAAAATAGCTTTTGTATCTTAATTTGTATCTATGAATTTCAGTAATGCTTTCCTGAATAATCAAAATTCAACTGAATATGCTAAGACTATTTCTTAGTCTTTTTAACCTGAAAATGAAGGGCTGTATTGACATTTTCATCCGTGAAGAAAATATGCTGCTGCTGTAGTGCTAGGAGAATTTTTCCCCTTATCCTCTTGAGGCTGAGACATCTCTTGTCCTTTTGATTCTTTGCCTTAGTGGTTCCAACACCAAACCTCAGCAGCACCTTTCCTGCTCTCCCATGAGTAGTGCTTTGGTGCTCTGAGCAGCTGATGGGTCCACATTGCTGTGTCAGACCTAAAGGAAGTGATGGTCATTCTGTGAACATAGAATCATGGAATCACAGAATCATCTGGGTTGGAAAGGAGCTCTGAGATCAGCAACTCCAGCCCTTAATCCACTCCCCCTGAGGTTCCCAGCCCATGGCACTCAGTGCCACATTCAGTCTCTTCTTAAAAACTTAAAAAATTCTCTTCTAAAAAATGGAGAATCCACCCCCTCCCTGGGCAGCCCATTCCAATGCCTGATCACCCTCTCCGTAAAGAGTTTTTTTCTAATATCCAACCTAAACCTCCCCTGGCAGAGCTTAAGACTATAACAACAGACATTAACAAGTCTGAAAGTGAGCAGGAGATGGCAGGGTTCCTCTAGTTTCATATGTATACATTTGGAAAGAGGAACATTCTGAACAGCTGCACAGGAGCAGTCTTAACTTCCAAAAGGAACCTCACAGGAACTGACAGGAACAGCAAGAGCTCCTTGAGGAGCTTCTAGAATCAGAGGGGCATTCCCATACCATGTGAATACCCTTTTCCTCCCTGAAGACTTCAGGCAGTGATGAACTTCTTGGTTTCTGAGTGGCTCCACAGAGCCTGAGGTGGGCTGGACCCACACAGATGGTTGAGGTGCCCTCTGTGGAGCTGGAGCCCCCACTCCTCAGGTGCTTCAGCCTTCAATAAACTGTGCCCTGAGACAGGCAGGGCTGTGGGCACTGTGCTGGAGACTGACTCTCTCTCTGTTGTGTTTCCCTCCCCAAGCACACTACTCCTACTCCGAGAGCCGTGTGGAGAAAGATGGGAACATCCTCACCAGCCGTGGCCCTGGTACCAGCTTTGAATTTGGTTTGGCCATTGTTGAAACACTGCTGGGGAAGGAAGTGGCTGAACAGGTGAAGGCACCCCTAGTACTGTGAAAGTCTGGTGTGGGACAATTTTGGATGGGGAGTCTTGTCCTTTGTAAAATAACTGTAAGATGCACTGTTGTAAATGCAATTTAATTGTGGGTGAAATTAGCAACTGTACACCTAAAGTAGGATAGCTTAACAAACTGTTGGTCTTTATTTCTGGAAAAAAAGATCCTTTTAGAAAAAAGCTTCATCACGAAAAAGCAGCCAGCATCTAAGAATCTCATCTATTTCTTGGTTGGCATTTAAAAAAACATGGGAAAATGCTTGCTGAATAAATAATACTGAGGCAACTCTGCTTGTGTGTTTTTTCTTTGTCTGTTTTCTCTCAACCCAGACGTGAAACTTTTTTATCCCTATGGTTAAAATATGCATCATTAAGAACAACTTCTGCTTCCATAGGTCTGAAGTATAAGCTGCAATAAGAATGTCAAGCACTGGAACAAGCTCTCTAGGGAAGTGGTCATGGCCCAAGCCTGCTGATGTTCAAAAAGTGTTTCAACAATGCTCTTAGATACACGGTTTAACTTTTATTTGTTGTGCAGAGATAGGAGTTGGATTTGATGACACTCATGGATCTCTTCCAATTCAGGATATTCTGTGATCCTACAACATATATTATTAAGTTTTAACTTAAAATTTGTTAAAAACAGTATTTAGTTTCCTGTATACAAATAAGGCAAATTCTAAGACAGCATGGGGTAATACTAAAAGGGGGAATATTCTCTACCTTGTCAAGCACCCTAGACTTTCTGTAGCCAGCAGGTCATCTGTGAGACCTTTGGAATTTGTCTTCTGCCTTAAATGATTGGAGATCCATTGAGCCATATAGCCAGCTAATATTCAGCATAAAGCAGAAGTTTGGACTTGGTAGTTCATCCCCAGTAGCAATGTTTGCCTCTGCTTCCAGTAGATTGGAACTTGGCACAAGCTTGGCTTAAGTGACCGTGTGTCAGTTCAGAGGAGTTGCTGGCCAGGTCTCTGGAGGAAGTGGTGGAGCTGTATCCCCATGAGAATTAAGAATTTGGGATCAATTTTTTGTCATTGTTACCTTTTTTTTTTTTTTTTTTACCAAATAACTGCTCTTACCTACTTCTGTCAGCAGTCCCTTACAAGATGGCATCTCACTGGACTGTGAAATTGCCACAGTATTTGAAGACCTGGTTCTACATACATCTGACTGCACTGTCTGAAGTTTTGAAAATTACTGCATGGATGCCTTTGTGATTACTTATTTTAATGGGAAACAAGCTCATTCTCAATTACTGTGTTTTGGTAATGAAATACATAGGTACTTTTGCAAATTTAGAATTAAGAAATGTCTCTACATTGTTAGAATCTACTGGAAAAACTGCTTTAGCTGTATACTCCGCCTCTAATTTGTTTAGGAAATCTTTCATATGCTTCTCTAGCTTTGAAATGTTCTCAAGATATGCAGAAATTTGTAATCTGTATTAGATTGGGCATGTTTGTTCATTAAATCTGCATGTCTAACTGGTATTGCCATGCAGATGTAAATCAAGTGATGGAAAGATTCTTTGTCCTACAACCTGGAATAATCACTTGGTTTGTAAATGGGCATGATTCAGGATACAGGAAAAGCTGTGCATTTCTGGGCTGTAGTACTGCATTATGTATCATGAGAGGGAAAATATTTCCATGCTTGTATTATATTCAGGCTTCCTGAAATCTTTTAATATAAGGCACTAATGAAGCAGTCAGTAATTTAATTACACATTTTTCTTCTTTATTCTAAGGCTGAGAGAGTTCAGTTTATAGAAATGAGGTATTCAATGTGTACATTTGGGTTTTCCCACTCTTATTAAAGTAGTAACAGGAAAAGCACTTAGTAAAATGAGCCTAAAGCCCATTAATGTATCTGGTTAACTTGCATATTCTTTCATTGCATTCAGCAAAAAGGAGTTGGTTAATGAAATGTGGTAATGCTGCTTGCATCACAGATTCCTTCATAAAGCTGACCTTGTTCTCAACCTTTTACATTGCAGATGTCCAGCAAATCTGAATTTACATTTCTGACAAGGTGTCATTAACTCACTCATGAAGTTAGGGGAGCTGTATTAACTAAAATTATGCTGATTTTCCTTTTAGGGTAAGTGCTAAGAAGGAATTTGCTGATCTGAGATAAAAAGGCCTTCCAATTTGTGAAAATCCTTTTTTCTTCTCTCTATCTCTGTTTAATACAGAGGTTCTCTAGCAGTTACACTCTCTTCTAAAATCCCCTTCATCTGCTGCTGGAAGATGAAATGTACTTTTCTGCTCAGTGTTTGACGAGTGCTAGAAACTTTGTGCCCTTTTATTATTAGTAAGATTCAGTTTTAGAGCCAGTGGTAACAGGATATTTGCTGTCACAGAATTTGGTTTTAAATGAGGGGAGTGCATCCACTCTTCAGCTCTCACAGTTTTGTTCCCTGACAGTTGGAGTATTTGGTGGGGTTCTGTTTTCTTGCTGAGAATGTACTCAGCATCTGCTCTATTCCTTCTATCATCTCTCAAGAATATTTGCGTTGGTTTTTTCCTCTTGATTCTGGTTGTTGTGTGGGCTTGAATGCATGGTTGAAAGTGAGCTCTTGCTGAAGTGAGAAGTATTGTAGATCTTAGCAACAGACATATACACTAGTGCAGTGAAACTTGCAGTGCTGAAAAATACTTTCCTTCAGAATGAAGTAAATTAAAAATGAAGAAGCAGCTCTGAACTAGAAGAAAGGACGTGGAGAGTGAGCAATCTGCCTTTGCTGCAGGAAAATTCCTTTCCAAAAAGGGAAAAGCAAGTGAATGGCACTGTACCCTAGGCAGGCACAAATCCTAGCTTGAGAATACATCCCTCTGAGCAGCAGAGAAAGGATGCTCTTCTGGAGAAAGGTATTACTTTTAAAATAGGCAGAGGCAAACACAACCCTAACGGATGCAAAACAGCCTCCACACTAGTACTTGCAGCTCTAAAAGTACACAAGGAAACAAGCTTCATCCAGTAATTACAAGCTTTTGACAGCTCACTAGCCATCTTGAATATGCATACTATTTGGTATGACCTAACTACAAGGTGTGAAACCCACAGTGACTGTCAGAGCAAAGAATGGTTACTTAATCGGATTATTTTGTTTGTTCTTTCAACAAAAAGGTGTATTGTGATATAAGCAATGATCCCAAAATGAGAGAAGGTAGATAGCTGTGTTCCAGCTGCCTGGATGACACATGACTGAGTTGGAAAGATAGGCATGTAACAGAGAAGTAGGGAAGAGCCAACTAAAGAAAGAATCATGAGGATTGCATCTATACCATCAATCCATGTTCACATACTGTACCTCCAGAAAAAAAGGATGCACTGCTGCTACATGGAGACTACATTTTAGCAGGACATGGGATGCAGTGAAAAATAAGCAGTAAAACACTGAATGGATTAGTAAGTTGTTCCTTATATTTCTAAATAATATTTTATCGTGTTTAGAATGTAGTCTGTAGGCAGTATGTCCTACTGAAATGCAGTATGAAAAAAAGCAAAATACAATGAAAGCCAAGCAGGCCCCAGCACAGATGTGCCTACCTGCTCCCCAGGCTAGCAGCTGAACAGCTTACTCTGCTATTTCCTAGCTCTGAACTTTAATGGAGATTCTGTTGTTCTTGCAGCACAGTCACATGGCAGGAAGTTAAAAGGTTGTCCTGGTTTGGGCCAGAACTAATTTTGTTTCTTGTAATTTTACTTCTTGCTAAGTTTACTCCAAGTATCTGTGCTTGCAGGTAAGAACAGCAAAAAGGGACAGGACATGTCTGCTGGAATAATTTATCTGGCTGACCTCTTCCTGCCATCTCAAGAAGCTTTCAGGGAAGGGAGGGGCATAGAGATGTATCCAGAGCACTTTAAAAAGTAGATCAGTAGCTAGGGGACTGGGTTGTCTTTTTCTGGCAGCACTTTGGGAAACAGAGCTAACAGAGGTGGTGGGCTTCAGAGGCAGGTTCAGACTTGTAAAACTTACATCTTATTTTTCTGGCAACAGTTCCTGTATATTGTCAAGCTGTGCTGAGGACTCCACTGGGTGGCACAGCAGTCCAGTCTACAGTGAGTGCTCTGTGTGGCTCTAGAGCCTTTTGTGCTTTCTACAAAACTTCTGTGTGATGGAAGGTGTCAGTGATCGAGAGACAAGCTTTTACACTCAGGCTTCTTGTTCTTTTTGCCTAACTCTGTTGAAAAACTTCTAAGTATACCCTCTGTAGAAGTTTAAATAATTCCTCCCTGTGTAGGGTTTATGAGTTTTCAAGCCTTGTAGATACTCATGTACCTTCAACAATTTTGTTCAAGGTTATTCCACTAATAGTAGAGGAAGAAGTAAAGTTCTCTGAGGATCTCATGCAAACACTCATATCTTAAAGTACGGACTTATGTCTAGAGAGAGATGTGAAACACTGGTGACACTGAAATTTTCCTCAGCTGCTGAAGTTTCCCTGCAGGATTAGGAACATAATGATTTTCTGAGAAAATCATTAGAAAATGTAATCTAAATCTAATGCTGATTGCCATATCTGACGCCTTAATTGGTTGCTCTTTCAGTGAGTTTTGCAAAGGAGTAGTTTCCCTTCCTTTTAGTTGTGTAGAAAGGGAGTTAAATGCTTGTACTAGGAAATTCTAGGAATAATGTGGCTCTAGGATCTTATGTGAGCTTACAAAGACATAAGCTTTGCCATCAGCTTTCAAAGAAATCCCTAAGAAAAAAATTAAGAGGATTTTTCTCAAGAAAAGAGCTGAAGAGTATGAACACCATTTACATAGATTAAAAAATATAGATATATGTGTATATGAGAGTTGCTGCCAGGCTCTGAAGGTGGCACATGGTGGCACTGCCTGCAGCCATATCCATTCCTGGTAAAGCAGGGAGGCTGTGGGCAGTGACAGAGTGCAGTCTGTGCATAACCAACCCCCCTGGCCTCCCACCTGCCTTAAACCATTTAACTTGAAGGGAGGAGTTTACCAATTCATCCTCCCTTTGTCTTTAGAACCCATGCCAGTTCTCAAGTGCTTAAACTGTAAGGGGGGGTGCAGGAAAACTTTTCTTGAATAGCTTTTCAACACAAGAGATGACAAATGAAGTCACAAAGTGCAATCTAATATGACTGGAGTCTCTGGTTTCCTCTGGACCTTGTGTAAGAGCCTGGGAATGACAACACAGAGATTGCAAGGCAGTGAGTAACCAAGGTCCACTTGCTCTTTGCTTGTGTCTTCCTTGCACCTTGCCATGCAGCAGTTGGGCTCAAAGTGGAGGCATGAGCTGATGTCCTCAGTGTGGACAATGTCCTGGTGTGAAACCCTGAAGCTGGTGAAGCTCCCTGAGAGCTTTACACTCAAAGAGTGCAAAGTGTATGCAGCTGGTTGGCAGAAGGGCAATCAGGAGTGCTGCCCCTCAACCTTGTGAGCATAATTAACACCTTAACAAAAGTAAAGTATTTAAGGTAGCAGGAAGAGGGCTTTGACCCGGGTAGGTGGCAGCAGGGGATTGTTCTTCTGGAGAGATCCAGAGACTGTGTGGAGGACCTTGTGGGATTTTATCCTGATGACAGTGTGCAGTGGTGAGCATCCTTGAGCAGCTTCAGGGTGGTGGTGGTGGGGCATGGCTTCTCTAGTGTTTTGTGGCAGTGTATTTACACTTTTCTTCCTTTGTGGCTTTCATATGCTAACAATTCATGGGCAGAAGTTTTAATCTTCAGGAAGAAGCTGCAGGTTTTAAAACACAGACACATCTCTTCCTCTGAATCACTTTGTAAGGAAATAAATAGCAGTAATGGTTCCCATGTTTCAGTGGCATGCCACTTAGAATTTGGAATACCTAACACCTTTTCCAAAATTAACCACAACAGGGATCAAGGTACACACCAATATATAAATAATATAGCAACAATCTATGAGCAATCATGGGTGTGGCTTCCATATATGATTCAGAAAAAAATAACGAGCTGTGCGGATGAAAATAGGCATTTGGGTGGGGATTATGCAAGGCCTGAATTACAATGCAGGATGGGTGGGGATAACACCTCTTTCAGTTTACAAAGGCTAATCACAAGCTCAGCAGCCAGAAACCTCTGCAGTGCTATTTAACAAATATTACTAAAGTATAATTAAGCTTTGTATGCTAGATTTTCAGTGCTAAGGAGCTAAAAGAACAACAACAAAAAAAAGCTGTGTTTTCAGTTTTAAATGAACATAACCTGCTTTGGAAAGCAAGCTATAAAGAAAACATTAGGCTACCTTAAAAAAATAAAAAGCTTAGCCCAGGAACTGCAGCTTCAGTGGAGTAACAACTGTGCCTATTGCAGTCTGGGAGTGAATGGAAAGTAGTGACGACAATGATAAGTAATTTTAAATGACTGCAGAATTTAATTATGTTGTCAATCAGCATACTTTCAAGTCAGGTTTATTTTCTGTTTTGATTTATCTTTTATGATGCAAGACAAACTGACAATCAAGAACCTTTCAAAGGACCTCCCACTATAGCTCTGTGTTATTCCCTGACATTATCTAAGAGCAATTTAATGTGGTGAAGTTAAGCTAAAACGTTTTTTAAATTAGCAGGTACTAACACAGCCTCTTCCTTTCAGGGAAAGGTGTATATATATGGAGGCAAACTTCCTATCCTTTAGTTACCACCTAAACTCAGCTCCTCTGGGTTAATTTGCTAGTCTGAAAGTCACCAAGTGCAGGTGTTTCAGCAACATCAGAGCAGGCAAGCAGCACCAGGCAATACTTATCCTTAGCACAGAGCAGCTGTGGCAGATGTTTCCTGCTGACACTGCTTTGGAGTTTGCTTTTGCTTGTGGAATTGACAGTTTTGAGCCTGGGGGAGTTGACCCCCCAGCCTTTTTCTCCAGCTTTGCTGGTAGCCATATCTCACTGAAGTCTACTCAGTTATCATGGGGTCACTGTAGGTTCTATCCCTCTGTAGTGTTGTGGTACAGCAAAGTCCCTTTGCTGCCTCCTGGGACCTGGGGTCCTTAGTAACATGGCTGGGTGGTCTCGAGAGGCAAGAAAGATTCCTGAGAGAAGGAGAGCAGGATGTGTACCCCACTTCCTGAACTGGGAAGCTATGGGAAGCATTGCCTTAAATGCTCATCTTGCTTCCCTGCTTTAACTAAAATTCCTTGACTTTTCAGACTTCAGTATATTAAGCTGTAAGTGCTTTGAAGTGTGTTTATTCCAGTCAAATCTATCTGGCAAGGGGCTTCCTCCTCAGAGACAAGCTATCAGGCCTTGCCCAGGTGAAGCCAAGCTCTTAATATTCAAATGTGATCAGGCTGTTGCAAAAGCTTGTTGTGTCCTGACAAGTCTTATCATGTGTCAGGGGATGAGCAGAGAAATGTCTTCTGGCCAGAACTTGCAAAGCTTTCCACAGCTTTCCAGCCTTAATTACTCACTTGGAAAACAGAATAGTATTTTGCATCATGCAAACTTTGTCCCCCAAAGCACAGGAGTCTTGTGTCTAAGAATATACAAAAGTGAGACTTCACCTGTCTTGGTCAGTGACCCACATTACATCACCCACTGAACTGTGGACCAAGACTTCTGTGAAACTTTACTGCTTTGGATTTTTAAAGGGGAAACAGCCAAGTTGCTCAAATACTGTAAGATGTAAATTATTTTCTTCATACTGAAAAGGCATGAGATCTCTCTAACCTGCTGGAATGTCTTGCTTGTAGCCAAGCAGTTCCAGATACTATTTTTGATTCAGGTTCACTCTGTTTGACTTGCACTAAACTTAAATTCATCATTTAACTTCTGGAGTGGGACTTAACATTGTGAAAGAGCATGGCTACAGATTACAGAATATTTTTTAATACTCATGACTGAGCAGACAGCACTTTCAGGAAAGAGGTATGCAGATTCTTCTAGGAGAAAAACTAAAATGGAGAATAGGTTACGTCTTACACTTTCTTGGTATTTCAGCAAATATTATGTAAGACTACTCAAAAGCACAAGTCTTTAAAGCTTTTCAGCACTAAAACAGAAAAATAGAAGTAGTCTTATTCTGAGCAAGTAAAAGCATTAGCAGGAAAGGTTTTAGCCCAGTGACTGGGGAACTTCCACTGCTACCAGAAGTGGAAATGTGTGCCAGGGTGTGGTGCTGGGGGAATTCTAACAAATACCCCATCAGAAGTCTTTCTGGCTTGCCTTGTGCAAATACTATGCAATAGCATCAGGCTGGAGTGAAGTGTTAGGACAGAAAGGTTATTCCATAATTGTATTCACAAAAAGGACAGCGAATGAGATCTGGCAGCAAGGTGCAATTGCTCAGACTTGCAGCTTTATTTAATCCAAATGCTTTCTATATCCAGCAATACAGAATGCCTGGGATGGCCTCCCTGTTAAAAGGGGTTCAGTTCTCAGTGTGTACCTTAACAATGTGCCATTCTCCCAGACTCTTGAAGGTAAAACACTCCCACTGAGAGCAGGGAAGATGCTTACTCTTGAGCATCTGGATGGGGAAGCTGCTTTTTTCCTCTCCAAGAGAGGCTTTGCTACTAATTTTGAGATTAATTGCTATTAGGGGCTGAACTGAGACGTGAGGCCTTGGGGAATTCAAGTGCTAAGGGGAAAAGAGCAGTCTGTTCATCCACATGAACATAAGGCTAAAAAAGAGGGTTTGAAATATCAGGAATGGAGTGGGACCCAAGAGTGAAAGCTTGAAGGCATCTGCAGGGCAGTTGCTTTAGACTGAGAGCTGCCAAGATTCTGCTCAGTCTCAACAAGGAATAAATTGCAGCTCAGCAGCACTGATCTGCTTCCTGCAGCAGGGATGGTGTCTCTGAGAAAGTCTCTTATTCTGGGCTCCCGGGGTTAAAATTTCTCAGATTCAAGGGGTAGGCTGCAAGTACCAATTTGACTTTTTCTAATTGAGAAATATCTAGGAGGTGGAGGGGAACCAGGGCTTTCAGTAGGATGAGTATTATAGTCAACAGCCTTGCACAGGATTAGATAACTTGTTTATGCTTTGGAGGCCAATCTGCGTGGGTTCTTAGTGGATTGGCACAGCATTAGGTTTTTAAGCACCTAGATAAATAAGGCTTAGCAATGTTGGCAGCTGTAAAAGCCAAGTAATTAGGCATTACTGAAAACCTACATCTGATAGTTTTTCCAGTGAGTACAATTCCAAGGATAGTAACTACTTTATCCTGAAATAAGCTCATTCATAGCAAAAGTGAAGATTTTGGACTACCAGATTGAGGCAAGTATTTTCCTGCATGCTCAGGTAAAAAAAAAAAAAAAAAAAAAAAAGAAATTGTCTGATGCTTTTTATCTTCAGTAACCTTATCCACAGCTCACATAAGTTAAATATACTTGCTTTGTGACAAATATTATTTCTTTTTACTCAAAAATTACTGTGCTGTCCTCAAGCTTTCTGCATCCTCAGACTATGAGTAGCTCAACCTTATTCACCCTGAATGTGCAGTTTTGCTCTTTTTTAACTGTGACAAATTGAAGACAGGCACTGTAGACCTGTTTTCTGCATGATGTTGCCTAACAAGCTGTGGGTTGACTACAGAATTAACAAGGGTTATCAATAATGAGAGGCTAAATAACTTAATCTTACAGGATGTTTTATTGCCAGCACAAAACTAGACACCATGCTACCAATAGCAAGGAGGAATTAAAATTAATGGTGTGCAATGTAAATTATTGAACACTTCAGAAAGCTCTATTAAATGCAAGCAACATCTGTTGCACATTTAATGTTACTAATTTTGAACTTCCCAGTAAATGCGGCACTCAAACGCACTATTCAATAAAGCAAAAACAAAAATGTATCATAAATAAGTATTTTATAATTTTATTAAACTCAAGACATGACAATATTCAAAATACAAAGTGAATTATTTTTTATTCAATACTGTACAGGATGCAGAAATATCAGTGCATTTCTATAGCATGTATTTCACCTTCATTTAGTTTGTACTAAAACAAATAAAAAGTAAGCTTTAAAATAGCTCAAAAATCTCATTCAGCAGTTTAAACTGTAAACAGCTTGTTTATTTCTCTTAGGAGGAACATTCATCTCCATGCCTCCATCAATGAGCACCCTTTCTCTTGTGCTTATCTGCAAGAGGATAAATGTAATCAAAATGAGCATGAGAAACTGCTAATGCACAAATGTGGCATCTTGGTGAATGTCAGTGGATTTGCTGAGGTGCAATGAGGAAAAATTAAACAGCAAGAAGCAGCATCTGAAGCAGCGAGAGATGGGACTGACACTGTTCATAAATGGAATCATGTTTTTTCCTCATACCCTCCTCCTCCCCTAAAATACTGAATAGGAAGCAAAACACAAGACCAGCTTGTGTTCCATTTCTTTACTTAATACAGTCAGAATTTTGGACTCTAGGTGAGCATGTAGTTGTTACTGCCTATCTAACAGCAACACATAGCTGCTTGTATCCTCTGCCACTTTTGGGATACTTCCATGTGTTTCTAGGATCCAGCAGGAAAAGAGCAGCAGAGGAGGCTTAGCAATAGCTGGTCCAGGTCTCTCCTAGGAAAAACTGCAAAACTGAGCCAAGTCTGTCTAGCAACTGAAAGAATCCACAAAACCTAACTCACTTTAAAAGTCTATTAGTGTCAAATTAAGTTGTAAAACAGATTAATCTTTTGAAATGCACTTCCAATATGCTTGCCAAGTCTTGAAGTGGATATCAGATCTTGCAGTTACCTTCTTACCAGGTTGACATATCCTAGTCCAAAAGGACAGAGTCTGTTCTCAGCAGTTACTGTGTGAAAGAAATTTTGGAAATGCACAATACAAAAACCTGTACTGTGTTTTCTGCTGTCAGCTTTCTAATTGACTGGTAAGCAAAGTTAGATTAATTTTTTTTTTAATAACATGACTACCAAATATGTTCATCTAGGTAGCATATCACTGGCCAACTGTGACAACTATGCCCCCATGTTTCTGTAGAATCTTTGTAGGTTTTCAGCTATATGTACCAAGACAAAAACCAGTCTTAAACACATCAGAGATATGCAGCATAAGAGGACTTTACCCATCTACTTTCCAGTTCTCAGAGAACAAACTTGTCCCACTCCATTATCTGAGAACCTTTAGAACTTTCTAACATGATCAAGTTCAACTCCATCATGAGCAACTGAGCTGAGACTATGGGGACACAACATAAGATAGGTGTTTTCTTTTCAGATGACCAGCTATGTCCATTCTAGGTTTTGAGTCCAGCTTTATTGGGGCTGAAGTGGCTGTGCAGTCACCAGGCCAGGACTGAACCTCTGTGTTAGAGCTACTTTCTTCTGCTTCTCTGAAGAATTTCTCATACTTGTCCAAATAGGGAGGCCTCTCAGGAAGCAGGTAGTAGTGTGTGGAACTGGCCTTCTTACCATTTTCAATAATTGGAAGAATGCAAGGGACCCTGTTGGAAGATCCTTCACTGTTTTGTCTTTGTAGAGCTTTGCTGCTGACATACTTAGGATCAGGTGCAAAACTCTGGGTGGGGGGCATAACCCCGTTGAGGTATGATGGGAGGCTTTTGGGACTTGGTGTACGGGAGTTGCTGCATGACAAAGGTTCTCTTGGGGGCACTTTTGGGGGCCTGTCCTCATCACTGTATGCACTGGAAGCAACTTCTGCTGACCACCTTCTGTAATCTGGTTTGAGAGCCCTTGGAGGTATGGGAACTCTTGGTGGAATCTCTGGTTTATCTTCATCAGAGTTTGGAGAAGCCCTGTTTAGGTGTCCAGAAAGTCTTACTACTGGTTTGTTAAGAGATCCAGCAGGTCCAGAATGGGACCTCCGCAAACGTCGATGCAGCTGCTGTGGAGGAGGATAAATACTGGATATGTATCCATTTAGGCTTTGTGTAGGGTTGGTATCTTCTGGTTTTGGTCCTGTTGGAGTGTCAAAGTAGGCATAGTTGATTTGTCCACAGCCCCTAAAACTCCGCCGGCTCGGAGTACTGGATTTAAAAGGAGGAAGTTCATAATCCTCTAACAAAAAGTCAGTATCTGAGCTAGTCAGGAATTCCACCTCTCTGTCTACCTCATCTGGAGTAGGGTCTTCAGAAACAGGCAGAGGGGGGAGTGGCCTGGAGCTACGGTCATTGGAAGATGTGGAAAGAAACTGAATTGGCCCATTTTTTATTGGCATGTGAGGTGGTGTTTCCTCTGAAACACAGCCCATGGTTAATGACAGTTTACTGAAGCTGGGAACAAAACGGTCTTCATATTTTGAAACTGGCTGGTCATTTTTGGGACTGACAGGAGGTGGACTGGATTTCTCAGCTGGGACCTGGATGCAGCTTTCAGCAAAGCTGTGGTTGTTCATGGAAGCATGGTTGGAAGAGTGCCCTGAAAGAAAGGTAAGAAAGTCTTAAAAACACTTTTTAAAGTGTTGACTTTTTTAGTGCGTGACTTTGCATATTTAACTGTTTAATTCCTTCCAATGTAACAATAAGTAATGTCTGCTTAATGACTCTAGTAGCAAAACTCAGCTATTAGAGCTCTTTTCTGGTTGTGGATTTATGCATTGAGTATAGAGAGCAGACTACCTTATTGTTTTAGGCCAGTGCTCCAGTTAAATGAGGTGGTTCAAGAGACCTCAAACATAAACAAACCAGAGTTGCAGCTACAAAGATCCCAGCAAAGGACAAAGAACAAATGCTATTTTGCTAAATGGCTTTTTTTGTCAGAAGTGTAACAGCAACTCAGCAGCCTCTAAGCACTAGGAAAAGGGGGTTTGTTTGCTTGTCAATCACATAATTTAAAATATTTTGGTTTTTTTTTTTTTTTGTTTGGCTTGAGTAGTAATATTCTGTCACAATGTTTATTTTCCATCACCAGAGGGCAGCCTTATATACAAAACTGAAGAAATCATTCTATGTCTTTGTGAAGAAGTGAGGATTATTTTTTTCCCAAGACAAATCCATTATGCTATTTAATACATGTTAGTCTTCAGACTTACCAATGGATGTTAAATGTTGCTCTGTTGATGGATTCAAGTTATATGCCACTGCTAGAGGGTCCACATTAAAGTAAGTACTGAAAAAAAAAAACAAACCACTGTAAATAAAACATAGCTCAATACTGGTACAAGTATTCTTAGCACTATCTCACATACTTGAGACCAAATTTTAGACTCACTTTTCAAATCCATTGTGCCTACCCCAGCAGGTTTTCAGACTCCCCATGCCTTGACTAGTGTGAAGGAATCCAGTTTTTAATGAGACTCTCATCTCCTGAGCAGCAACTCCTGCAGTTGACATTGTGCACTGGTCTCTGGTGATGTTTCACAATCCTAGAAATTCACAGTCTTGACAGATTTCCTGCAGTTTTCATTCCCTTCAAAAGAGAGGACATAATGATCAGAAGTGCAATCTTGGTGAGGTCATTTCTCATCTGAAATTTCAGCTAATCCAAGGAATTAAACAGCCTTCTGTCCTAATACTTGTGAACTGGAAAACTTTACCAAACTTGTTAATTTTTGTCTGTTTGCAAAACCTACAGTACAAATCAGGTAAATTTTCTTACAGTATTAAACTGCATATAAAAATATGTTCAGTTAAGCTATTGATATATGGTAACTGTGCATCAACAACTTCAGTTCTTGTACATGAACTGCCAGTTATTCAGGCAAAATAAGTTTTCTGTAAAAATCTAACTTTCCAGTAGGCATCTATCTTTATTTGTATCTTTTTGCTAATGAGTTTATGGTTTCCAGTATACCCAACATAGAACAGCTTAGTCTGTTTTTAGTATTACATTTAAATAGCCTAACAAATGGCCTTTGTTACAATAAAAAGAATTACTGACTACATAAATAAGAATTCCAAAGCTGCTTTTAAGTCAGTCACCATTATTAAAAAGTAAGCATTAAGATACTTTAAATCAGCCTCAAGTCTTCTAGCTATTTCAAACAAATTGGAAATCTAGTGATTTTCTATGATTTGAACTAATCTCATCTTAAACTGTCCTGCTGTATGCAGATTTATTTTGAATGAGTGAACAATGCTTTTTATCTGCTCCATTTACAACAGCAAAAACGTGTTGGTAATTGCTTTACATTGAGTAAGTAATCATAGTCTTAAGGAACAAGCTGATCCACAGGGATTTATTTAGGAAATTCAGAATGCATTACTGGGTAGGAGAGGTTTGGGGAGGAGGAAGGGAGGTGGTAGTGTAAAAGTAGTTGACAATCTGAAGGCAGAAGAAATGAAGTCTGTGTTTCATCTACACAAATATTCTAAATTCAGCAAGTACAATGTGGTGGTATATGGCTATTTAAAAAAAAATAACCAACCCAAAAACCCCAACCTACTCCAAACAGTTTAACTTGTTTACTTTTTTTGAGAATCAAGAATATGACCAGTTTCTTAATAACAATTTCCTTCTTCCTCTCCTCTTCCCCCCACAAAAAAGAAAAAAGTCCACCTAAAGAAAAGTCAACCAACAACTGAGGGGACAGCTGTATCAGTGCAGTATACACCTCAAGAAAATCCTTCAGAGTATGTTACTGCAAGAAAATGAGGTACAGAAACAAGTAATTCTTATGCTTATGGTAGATCTTTTCAAAAGCAGGGATTTCTGTAAACCAGGTGCCCCAGGATTAATTTGCAGTCTAACACCACTATTTGCCTTTCACAAACACTTGGTTGAGAAAAAAGCAATTCTGCTATGCTTTTCCAAATTTTAATTGGGTCCAGTATTGATCATCTAAGCAAAGAGCATGTGCAAAATAGCTTCTGACTGCATGTATGTTTAGGATGTGAAAAACCTAATCCCATTATTTTTAAGAGTGTGATGGTTTTCTTGATCATGACTACTGGTAAGCACCCTGGTGTCAATGGAATTTTTTTATTCACTCCCAGATATTCTCTGTATTTTATCCAGGCATTTTAGAAGAACTGTTAGCTTTAAATAAAAGCTAATGGACAAACCAGAGTTCTGTCTGCTGCAGTGGAGTATTAGTCTTAGTTCTACTTAATTCATTCCCTTCTGATTTGAGTATACCATGTTCTTCCTTTACAGACAGTATCTTTAAACACTAGCTTAACCCTGGAAATTTTTACATTACACTGACAAGTTAGACCCTTCCCACTGATGGGAACTGCAGCTTTTTGTAGTAAAATTAAATATAACCATATAGTCCCAGAAAGCAGTAACAGTTCTGATTAGCAAATTAGTTCAAAGTCTCTAGTAGTCCTGCAACTCATTTTTTCTTGCAGTTCCGTGAGCAGAAATAATGTCTGTAGGGGAGCAGATGACTGGAGAAATCCATTTGTCAGAAAAACTAAACAGCACATTCAAGTAGAGCACTGATTCTACAATTACTTCCTATGATTTTAGCACAATTCACAAAGAAAACATCCATCACATCAGCTCACACTGTACTGAGCAGTGATTTTTCATGCCTCACAGATCCTATTGTGTTAGCAATGAATCTGCAAAAGTATTCACGAAGGAGAATGAATTAGTTAACTTAAGGCTCATACCTATGAAGGAATTTGTTCCATTTAAGTATTTTTAGAAGTCAAATGCCAGTCACAAGTTGAAAAATCACTGATACACAACACTGATTAGTCAGCAAATGACAGAACTCCACCTCAGTGCATGGACAAGATCTGACAAGACCATGAGCGAGACATTGATTATGATATAAAAAATGAGACAGGAAGGGGGGGGTGGCAGTGGTGGCATTGCTATAGTTTGAGAGCACATGTAATGTGCTTGCTATGATAACATACAACCCTTGCAGGGCTTGTTAAGAAGCCCAACCTCCATCAGATCCCATGCCAAAAACCACTGCTAGTAATTACTGTGTCAGCTTTCTGAACACTGTCTAAATCTCAGCTCTCAAGACTGATGGTTGCACAATTGTCTCTCTGAAATCCCTCTGAAATGATAAGCTAAACTTCTGAAATAGACTTAAAATGTTTACATGCTCTAGGAAAAGGTAATTTTCACTTGTTTCAATTGGCTCTTTATTTTTAAAAATAAAGAACCGACACGTTTTGTAGCCCTAAAACTTGCTTGCTTCTAACAATAACCCCTTTGTGAATTCACAGAAGGTGACTTGCCATGCCATTTCAGTGGGAAGCTGTGAATGGGCTGAGTTATGAAACTCTCCTCCTCCATGCCTTAAACTAGGAGTAGCTAGGAGTATCACGGGAGGTAAAGCATGTGCTCTTTTCACTTCCTTTTCAGTGGAGTCTAGAGAGTTGGGGCTTCTATTTTACAACATACATAAGCTTGTTTGAAGAAACAGTATCTTCAGAGGACATGTAATTGAGAACAAACTATTTTATAGTGTGTTTATAAAACTGAGCAGTATGTATTTCATGAGCCTACTATTTTTTTTACTGATTGGATAGAAGAAAAACATACAGAAGTCAGACATTAATATATAAACACCATGAGCTCCCACTGTAACTCTTGATCCTATCCCATTCTCCTTAAAGATTTAAGGTTCTAAGGTTAACCATACATAAACTACATTTGCTTGAGAAAATGGACACAATGCAGTAATAAGTGTTCTGGATCTTGTGCTTGCTTGCCATTCATTTGCAAGGTTTCTGCTTACTCTGTCTCATCTCGTTGTTCATAGATTAAGGCACTAAGATCGAAGGACTTTGAGCAAGTTTGAAGATTGTTGCAGTGTCAGTGTTATCCAAAAGAGAGTAAATTTAGACTAAAACTAGAGCTAGTCATTAGTACAGGGCAAATAAAAGCCAAGGCACTTCACAAGTTTGTCAGTGCCTTAGGAAGCTATCAGCAGCATCCACTGTAAGGAAAGGTAACTGCAGAGGATGTGCTTTTTCATCATTCATAAACCAATACAAATTCTAAATGCTAGAGATTTTTTTTTAAGGCTAAATATAACTTTACACTTCAACTGATTAGTGATTAATAATAAGATGGATATAGGTAAGCTGAAAATGGACAAATGTATCCATAAACAGTTGGGTATTTACACAGTGAGGAATGTATATGAGAATACATCAGAATTTTTTCTGAGATAAAGCTGAATTACACAAAACACCCAATATACAGTTTACATACTGATGCATATCACTAAATACTAGTGTTATACCAAGATTAGTCCTTTATTTAGACAATAGTAAGCGTTTGCATATATTTTACCCAAAACCTATCACTGATCACACAGCTAATCTTGTTAACTCTGTTCCCTTCTCTCTCTCTGTCTCTTCTCAGCCCCAATGCCACCAAGTATTTGAGGCAAGTCAGATTCATAATAAAGAAAACCTTTCTGGTATGCACACTGTAGACCAAAACATGCTCTAGAATGTTTCACTTTAATTGGGATGGAATACAATTTACCATACAACTTCTAATGCCTGTACAAATTTTGGACAGATTTATTTATAAAGGCAACACTCTTGACAAGCAGCTTACATAATTTTTTTTTTATAAGAAAAGGGAACAAGGAGAAAAAAAAACTGAACTCAAACCTAAGACCTACTTACCACTTTTGGGAATGTAAGAAATGTGGCTACCTTAAATCCACAACCTATTTCTGCTCAACTTGCCACCGTGTATCTTTAATAAATCTCAGAAGCAATTCACAGGAGGAGGGGCACATTTTTGCACTACAAGTCATCTGCTCCAGCTAGCTGTTCCTTATTTGACAATGTGATGTAATTTCCTTTTTTCCTTTGACTTTCTATTTAATGCAAGTACCTGAGATAGTCACCTCTTTAAATATTTAAGTATTGCAGATTTCTAATTGGACTTTTAAAATCCTAGGAGCTGTTAGTATACTTTATGGAATTCCATATATTTAAAAACTAAATCCTTGTTCTATAGTGGTCATATCATCCCTTTAAGTGCTTTTGTCTTTACAACTAGATGAATGCTCAGAAACCAACACCCAGCAGAAACAGCCTCATGAGAGGTTAGTTTAAATCTATTAATAATCAGATGTTATTTACTATGCACCAAACCTCCAGAGTACAGTTCAGTATTCCTTGGAGTCACAAGCTGAAGCAGATACAGGCCTCAGAAGATTTGTCCATTTATATGAGTTATATTCTTTACAATCCTTAATAAATGAGACATTCTTAGCTCTGAGAGATTTTTCTATGCCTTCTGCCAACCATTCTGTGGTGGAAAATTTAAGATTTTGATGCCCGAGTAAAGATAGACAAAAATGCTGCTCAAATCATAGGAGGTTGCAAAGAAAATTATTTCTACGGGTATATCCCAGATTATGACAGGCATAAATTTAAAGAGATAAATCAACTCAACAGCAGTTCAATATTTTTAGGTTATTTCAAGGCCAGGTTGGATGGGGCCTTGAGCAACGTGATCTAGTGGAAGGTGTCCCTGCCCATGCAGGAGAGTGGGAACTAATGATCTTTAATATCCCTTAAAACCCTTGCCATTCTGTGATTCTACTGATTATAAAAGACATTTTGGAATATATTCAAATAACTGCAGTTCATCGGTTAATTTAAAGTTTGAGCTACCATTTCATGGTCCTACACAGCAACTGGGAGGAACCTGTAAATTGCCAGTAGAAAACTAATAATTAAATAGCAAGACAAATGCCTTGCCTCTGCTTGTCAGATTTCAGATGCATGCTTCAGGTAAGGTATGGTACTTCACCCTTCTGAAAATTTAAATGTGAATATAGCCAGCTTACATTCAGGAAATAAAAATTCCTTTATAGCTGACTCAAGATTCATAACCATAGTGTTAGACACACTGTGATAAGTTTTAATTGGTTTCCAATACAGAGAAGTGGAACTGAAATCATTTCTGTGTTGCAAAGGATGGCAAACAAAGGGCTCCAGCAAGAAAATATGCCCTCAAAATTTAGGCTTCTAGTGAAAATTTTTAAATGTCCCATATAAGTTAAGGAAACCAGGTTTGTGCATAAAGGAACACCGGGTGAATTGGGTGGCTTTGTTTCCTCTTTTGAAGGTTTACTGGCTACTAAATAGTTCCCAAACCCCCTGGTGATGCAGCAGCATTGCTCAGAACAAAGCTCCGAGTGTCCCCAAAGTGACCAAACAGCCCTTGCCCCTCAGAGCCTTTTCAATCCAGTTTATCAACATATAATTAAGTACTGTTATCTTTTGATCAAGCTTAACAAGTTTTTTGCTTCTTGTTTCAGCAGTACTGCCCAGGGTCCCCGCACAAGGCAGACGGAGCCCACTGAAGGGTGCGTGGCAGCCCCGCAACACCGGGCGGGTTCCTGCGGGGCACCGCCAGAACTTTCACAGCGGTGTCTCCGGACCCGGACAGGCAGAGTGGTTATTTAAAAAAAAAAAAATCGAGAATACGCGTGTACGGGGAGTATTAAGTCATGAAGAAATGTTTATTCTAAATTAAGCCATCCGAAATTAGAGCTCGAAGCGCAGAGCCTGAGCCCACAATGCGGTCTCTGTTTCCTCACAGGAACCAAAGGAGCAGCTCGGAGGTGGCTGAGAGGGAACACTGATACCGGTGCGGGTCAGGAGCTCAACGCGTGGCATTGCCACGTTGATCCCCAGGAACGTGGCCCCGGGCACCGCTGGCCCCGGCAGCTCCCACCCCGCGGGACTTGGGCCGCCGCATCCCCGCTTCCATCTGCGGGACGGACGCGGGGATCGCACCGAGACGCCCCGCATCAGACCCGCAGGTAAGCGGCTCCCGGGGCCCCGTTCCTTCCCTTCCCTCCCCCACCGCTCCCTCGCTCCTCCCCGGTGCGCTTCCCGGGCCTCGGCCCTCCGCTGGCGTGGGCCGCGCTGGCACCGCGGTTTCGTGCCAGGGTCCCCACCGACCCCCGCGACGCAGCCCCAGCCGAGTTCCAGCGACCCGCGGATGCCCCCTCCGGCCCCTTCTCCTCTCCCAGGCGGCAGATGCGGGGCCGCGGCCGAGCCCTGTGCGGAGGGGGTGGGGGTGGGGGGCCGGAGCGGGTCGGGGAAACCGCGGCAGCGAGGGGCACCCCGCAGCCACGGCAACGAAGGGCGCGGGGCGGCGGGAGGATCCGCCGCGGGGGCCATCACTCACCCCGAGAGTGTCGCGGAGCTCCGCATGTCCCCGCGCAGCCGCCGGCGCCACACGCATGCGCCGATCCGCGGCAGTGCGCGGTCAGTGCCGCGCCGCGTGGAGACAGCGGGAGTTATAGTGAGGGGAGGAGCTGGCGGGGAGCCCCGCCCGGACCCACGCTGCGTTCCGGCCGGGAAAAAACCTTAAAGGGGCGATGGCCACGCGTGGGCAGGCAAAGGTGCTGTGGGGGTTTGTGGGTTGGGCGGGCACGGGCCTTGCCGGGAAGGAAGCGAGGCGGGTGGCGGGAGCTCTGTCCGCTCCTTCGAACCCGTCTGAGGGAACGGCCGCCGGTGCGTCCTCTGAGGAGAAATGCCGCCCCCGCTTAGGTGCCCCCTTCCCACCCTCTGCCCGGGCTGAGCGGGATGTGCGGGGCGCAGGGCTGCCCGGGAGCTGCTGCTCGGGGTGAGGAAGGGATGGGAAGCGCGGCCGTGAGGCCCCGGTCGGAGCTTCGTCCGCGGCGGCTGCTGCCCAGCAGAGGCTCCCGGTTCGCCCGCCCTCGGCATCCTCTCCTGCCGTGCTTCTCCGCTCTGGTTTCCTTGCCCGGCGCGCTGATCCTTCGGGGGAACTGTGTGTGTGTGTGTCACCCCCTCTCCCGTGTCCTCCCGTGTGTCCCGGGGTCTCTCCCCCAGGCTCCGGGGTCTCCCGCATCTTCTCGGTGCCGGCGGAGCGGGGCGGCCGTGACTCCGCCCTTTGCTTCCCTTTTGTGCCTCCCGCCTTCTGCGGGGGGACTGCGGGTGGGGTGGTCCTGGTCCTGGTCCTGGTCCTGGTCCTGGTCCGGTGTGCGGGTGCTGTACGCTGAGGGAGGGCACTTGTCCCCCCATGGTATGGCCAGGAGGAAAACCCCCCCCAGGGCTTTCACCGATGGAGGGGTTCTGACTGTGAATGTCAATTTTCCTGAGCTTTGTGTTGAAATAAATACGTCTTGGCATATCATGATTTCTTGGGTATTCTGATACTTGGTCGATCACAAGCTGGAGAGTCCATTTGGTGTCTGGATACAGCATTTAGGATGGTAAAATGCAGTGGTTAGAGCAGGAGGATTTTCAGGGAAAGCTGCAGTGTAGATTTGTGGGAGCTTTTGCAGGCTGTGCTGTTTATTTCTCCTTTATTTTCTTCTATTATTATAGAAGCATCCTGAACCTGTTGTTTGATCAGGTGTGCTGTACAGGGCAGTTATTTCCTTGCTGGACAAAGAAATATAAATATGAGACTCAAAACCACACTACTGAGTGTCGCTAATAGGATTAAGAAAATGTGTCTGTTATATCTTGGAGGTGGAATAGTTACTCAGAAACAATCATGCTTGATTTCATTGCTTGGCAGGGTGCATGTGTACAACTGACTTCTACTTTCTCTTTTAGGGTTTATGTTGGAAGTCTCCCATCTGCCACTGATCTTAGTGATGGTAAGCTGTCCTGCTGCACGTTTGCATTCTAAAAAAACTGCATAAATGAAGGTGATGTAGGAAGAAATGTAAGGAATATAAACTAGGGGAGATTTTTTGTGGGTTTTTTTTTTTCCCTTGGATATGAGAAATTATGGAGAGGTCGTGGTCAGTTGTTTCTGTGGATGAACTGCACGTGCAGCATGAGTTATTTTAAGTTGAAGTTTTCCTGGTTGCATATATGCGTTGAGGATAAAGTTTTTATTTGTGTTACTGTTGGGGTTTTGTTTGTTTGCTTTAGTTCTAGGTTTTTTGTTTGTATTGTTGGGGTTTTTTGTTTGCTTGTGTTGCCTCTGGTATGTTGTTGTACTTACTGGCTGATGGTACCAAATAGCCCTAAAAATTGTTATGAGTCTATACAAAGGACAACCTTTTTATTTTAAGTGCGTTTCAGAGTATTGGCGTGACTTCAGTAGGACAAAATATTGCAATGACTCCATGGTGAACTATAAGGAATAATAGATATTTGGCACTTGTTTGTGCCTGAGAATCTTTGGTCTAAGAAAAGGTCATTCTGGCTTTCCCTGCAGATGTTACCTAATGGTGTCTCTGCTTCCATCAGCAGGCCTGGTTTTAATTTGTTAGATAATGTAGGATTTCATTCTTGTGCATGTAATGGTATGGAGTTTTTGTCTCTTACTGGTAAGTGACCTCACCTATGCCCTTTGCTCACTAAAATCCCAACACCTTAAATTTCTGATTTTTCCACCAAATACAAATGTTTCGTAGTGTTGTCACCTGTAATAGTTTCTGTGTTGACTTGTGCAGAGGAAATTGAATTCTGTACAGTTAGATTATTGTTTCTCTCTGTCCTTTGCAGCATCAAGTTATTTCAGGATGCTAAAACCACCTCACAGTTCTGTAGGCATGTGTAAACCACTCTTGGCAATTTGCTTATTGCCCTAAAGACTTAATTCCTAAAGTAATCTTGGATGTCCTGCTTAGTTAATATTAGTTAATAACAAGTCTGCTACAAAAACAGCTCTAGTAGTATTACAAGATGCTTTAAACATCTTTTGTACCCTATTTTGGAGATGGATAGCACACTTATCTGTATTCAATAAATGGAGTGTTTGAATTCTGTGAAAAAATAATAGTGTGGACTTTTATTCATGATACTCCCTTTAATTAAAGGATTCCCTTTGCAGAAGGAATCCTTGTGGTACTGGATGTTCTCTGATCAGAATTGTCCTATTTCTAGCTTGCTTTGCTGCCTATGCCTTTTCAGTGAGCTCAGTTCCCTCGTTATTTCCTGTTTTCAACACTTAAAATCTGTTGTTGCTATTTCTGTTTGTTTTGAGAGGAGAAAGTTATAAATGTAAGCAGCATCTGTAAAAGAAAAAGGCAAAATCTCTTTAGGAAGGTAAAAAATTATAGAAGTTAAAATATATTGAAATAATATGAGAAGTAATATATGACTCTTAATATGATAATTCTTTAGACTCATGATTTTTTTTTTTTTTTTGTGAGGCAACTTCTGTAAACAATAACTTTGTTTTACAATAGCTACTGCTGTATTACTGCTTAATCCTACTTATTTGTGGCAGCTGCTCTTGAGCAGGAAGCTTGGTTCTTTTTCCTGTGTTTTCTGGTAAGTGTGCCTCCTGTCTGGTTACCTGAAAGGGAATAATGAGTAGCTTAGACACTCTGTCTTGTTAATGACTAGAAAAGGTAATTGTGGTAAGTCATCAGAGAGGAAAAGCTTTTCTGAAGAGAGGTAAACAAAGTGTAAGTTGTATGGGTTTTGCATGACTAGCTATGTGAATTGAGTGTGTTGCAGATACCCTTCTACAGCAACTCCAGAGGTGCCTCTGCAGACCTGAGACCAGCTGTCCCTGCAGTTATTTCAAATGTACAGCCTTTCTAAAACCTTTAGTTTGGGAAAAGCAAACCTAGCAAACAGCAATGTAGAAAGCCTATGAATAGATCTTTCCATCATAAGTCCTGAATTCTATAATTTTTCAGTAGATTGCAACTCAACACATTGGCCTTGGTTGGATACTGACTTCCAAAGTGAGTGAGTTGCCATGTCCTTCTTACCTCCTTCCTAAACATCAGCCTTTATCCCAAACAGATGTAGTTTCATTTTGTAGGTCTTACTCAGGTCTTCTGTTTTGTGGTAGTCTGACAGAGTAGATCTACATATGAATATTGAGGTTAAGAAGTCTGCATGGTACTTTCTTACTATAGTGAGGCATGTATTAGGACAATGTAAATAAAATACACAGCTGGTAAATTCTTAGTTACCTAAGTTTTGAACACCTGTTGCCCTGAAGTCAGGGAAATCAACTTGAATATCTGTTAATTTGAGAGAAGAAACAATACATATGAGATGCATTGGAACTGTTTAGTCTCACTGAACTGATACCAAGTCAGAGACCATGGTGCAGTGGTGGTAAACTTGTGAGCTGATATGTGAGTGGAGAAATCACACTGCCCAGGTTACAAGCAGTTAAACTTTAGACTTCTGTCTTACTGTCCAGCAGATGTTGTATGGTGCACTCTGGTCCTTACTGTGGGATAGAGAAAGATGCAGAGGTATGCAAGGAGGGGGCAGAGAAAATCAGTTTGTGTGTAAGGCATATCCATAGCTCAGCACTGCAGACTCATGTTGCAAGGGTAACAGGATGCTACTGGTAAATATGGAAAGACCTGCTGCTGAAATTCAGCCTTGTACAGAGGCCATTGCTCAGGCTCTGTGCAAATTCACCCTGTACAAGACTTTAAAGCGATTGGATACTGCTAAATTGCCTCTTAAGTAATTTGTAGAAACTGACACAGATAGCAAATCTTTTATGCTTCAGGCACATGGAAGTGGTTTGTGATGCAAACATGCTATCTAAAGTGGAAGCACAGCATGGCTTTTGTGAGCTCTCATCTGTGTACCTCGATTACAGCTCTGTCTGAATGCTGCAAATGCCAGAAGTTTTACATGGCTTCAAAAACTGCACAGAGAGCCTGATGAAAGAAAAATCCATTAAGGCTGTCAAAACTGCCTTGAATCAAACTGCTGAGACTTGGGAGAGGACATTGCCCAGTGCCATAAACATCTGTTGTTTGCCTTTCTCACCATGTTAGGACAATATTGGGTTAGGTGGAACATTGGGTTTGAGGCAGTACAGCTGCTGCTAGGATACATCTGTATTTTGTTCTACCTTTCATATTTCAATCAGATTCTTCCATTGTTTTCTGCTTACATAGCTTTATACACAATGACTTAATTCTGCTTATAAAATTCAGGCCAAGTCCTTGTCTCTGCAGATGTGTCCTGAATACTTCCAGGAAAGGACTGCTCTGTTCTTTGAATATAGAGGCAGCAAAGAAGGGCATGGTATTACAGGAGTGCTACAGAAGTTCTTCAGTCTAAGGATTCATCAGTGAATGAGGAACATGTCCCTTCCTTCACTGGTCAGATTTGTATGAATGCTGTTACACCAGGAAGGTACAGAGCAGAATGAGTGTGTTGCCTTTCCAGTTTAGCCAGAAGACCCACAGAAGGGAGGAAACTCATGGGTCAGTAAAGGAGGGCTAAATTAGAGGTTAGCATATTCAAGTGTCTAGACAGCAAATACAGACATACTGCAAAAGTCAGTCTGTCAGGGAGTGGAGAGTCTAGATTAAAAAGCCATTTCAAAGGCATGCTGCCTGGATGGGGTAATCATGTGCTCAGACTTTTTCAGTACATAAGCATAAGCTGAGCTAGGGAAAGATCAAAAAAGGACAGATTGACACAGATTCTGTAGCAGCTTAGACTGGAATGGAACTTGATAAATTAAAAATAGCTGATTGTTCACACTTTGTTTCCCAGAAACAGCCACAGCCCCATCTGTGTTTTACCATCCATTCTGTACTATTTGAATGTCTTGCAGAAATCTGAACATCTACCCTACTGCTGCAGGGACAGTGTTAAAGAGTTCTCCCAGGCTGAGTTCCTTCTTGCTCTCAGGCATGTCAGCTGGTCACCAGGAAGTCAGGCTCTAGTCTGCTGAAACACCTGGAGCTCTCTTAACTGCTGTAAGATCAGATGCTTTTAGGACAGTGTTGAGAGATGTTCCACTGCAGGACTCTGGGTGGATCAGCAGAAACAGGGAAGCTGACTCAAACACCAGTCTGACTGCCCTGGTGCACCCCATCTACTTAGAGCCAGAGGGCTTGCTGTCAGCTACCTGCCTCAGCTGGGTTTTTATGCCCTGTAGGCAAAGCGTTTCACACCAGTGTAGTGCTGTGCATAATGGCATTTTTGGGGGAAGCTCCTGGAGTCTGTGAAGAGTGTGAGGGTCTGCAGCACTGCCAATATTCAGTTACCTGAGTGCTCGTTGCATTACAGAGATGAAATATCTGTGTGGCAAAGCTAACAGCCCCAGAAGGCTAGGAAGCATTTCCACAATATTTGGCAGGTAGAGATGTGAGGTTTTCTGTTCCTCAGAAAAACCAGAAGCAATGTGAATAGTGGTGTAGTGGTCAGTTGAGCTGTTATACCCTACCTTGTGTCTTGGCTTTGATAAACACCCAAAGTAAGCTTTCATCTGAAAACTGCAAAACACTCTCTGTGTGCCTGTTGATTCTTACCCCTGTCAGGGAAGGATTTATGTCTCTGCTTCAAGAGATCTCAATGGGTTTGCCCACTTGAAGGAGGATATCTGATGCAAACACCTCTGAACTGGTCCTAGCACAAGGTGAAGTTTATTAATTACCCCATCTAAAGACACCAAGGTAAGGGACATAAATCAGATCAGGTTGGCTCTCTGTGGAGGGAGCCAGTCGTGGGTGCACTGAGTCCATCTCCAGGCACATCATGTGTGAGATTCATGGATTGCTATGGCCAGACCATTGTTTGTCAAGACCAAACAGGGACTCTTGAAAGACAGCTAAATATGATCATCACCTATAGCTATAGCTGCTGAGTATTTTGTACTGGGAAGCCTAGAAGCTGCTGAATCTCTTAGAGTTGTAATCAGGCAGTAGGTTTCACTGAAGTGAATGGTAGCTGTCAGCTCTTGCTTTCTTTGGGCTGCTTTCTGTGGCCTGTTCTCTCCTTATGTCCTCTTAAAGTTGATGCCTTAGTCTGTTGTTTTGATAAAAATTGTGTATATAGTTTTTCATTAGTAGTTATGGCTTATGATCTCTAACAGAATAAACTGTAAACTGGTAGCCTAGAAGTCTAGCATGCCATTAAAAATATAGCCAAGGAAGTTTGTGGTATTTGTTAGATACCAGGTGGGTATTTGTGAGAACTCTTGAAAGCAGGAGAAGGAGATTTTGCAAGATCTGAAGGTGGAAAAGTGGGTAGCTTGGGTGAGCAAGGAGGTAAGAGCAGACTGAGCAGAGAAAACAGCATGCATAAAGCTTAACTGGTTCTCATTCTGAACCAGTCATTGCAGTTGAAAAGCTATATATATAGAATTGATATATGGAAACAGTTCTAAGTGTATCATTATAGAAATTAATAGTTCCCAAATAGTATAGAGTTAATTTTATTTATGAATAGTTGAGATTCTCCCTATATAGGGCATGTGGAAGGGGACAAAAAAGTCTGCCAAGCATTTATATTTTAAGATGTGTGTTTGTATTTGTACTACTAATCCCTTGCCACAGATATCTTGAACAAAGTAAAACTACTGCCATGTCAAAATCTGATGTGTGCTTTAAATGTGTGTTTATGAATGACATCTTTAATTCCAAAGCCTGATGCTACTTATCTGAGTGCATCAGACACTTAATTTTCTGAGGAGCTGAGCACTACAGATTTTGCTGGTGAAAAGATAAAACAACATCTATCAACTTTAACTCTTACTTGTGTCTACACATGGAATTAAGTATCTGATATTTTAAACACTTACTGAGAAGTATTTTTAAATGTTGATGTCTCTAGTCCTCTGTCTCTCTTTATATGTGATCTAAATAATCTTTCTGATGTTTAGAGAAAAAAACCCTAATGTCATGCCTTGATGATCTGATTGCCTCCAAACATTTCAAATTAGGCATCACAAAAATTCAGGCATGAGAATAGCTTTTCACTCTTAGAAGTAGACAGCATCTATGTGTACATATATGTGCATGTGTGGATGAGAAGGGTCTTAACTGCTCTTGTTCCTGGCAGCACAGCCTGCAAGCAGGTGCGAGGGGGAGGAAGCCAATGTGATCACAGGTTTTAAAGAAAGTTTTTGTAGAATGTTTTGCATTCTCTTGCAGTTTGGACAGCAAGCAATCCAGGCCAACCAGCAATCCAGGCATCCCTGTCACCTTGAGATCACACTCTCTTCTTTCCTTTGTAGGCCACTGCAGGTTTGGAAACTATCATTTATTTGTGGAAGTGTCTTCTCTTTCTCCCTGGATCTACTGAGTGTTTCCAAGCACCCGGGGCACAGCTGTTGGTCCTGGTGAGTTCACCACAGCCCCTAGCAGCTCCCATGGCCAACCCACCAAGCTGGCAACAGGCACAGACATTGCTGGGCAGGGGTTATGATGGCCTTGGAGTGGAAAATCTCTCATCCTGTACCTAGATCACTACATGTCTTGTTTTTCCCTCCCTCCATCACCTGTGTGTCCTCCTTTGCTGTTCCTACATGCTCGTGAACACAGGAAGGATAATTTTCTCTGTAATTTAGCAACTGGGAATCCTATCCCAGATAAACTTGACCATTTCCAGGAAGTCATAGGTACTTCTCCTTAAAACATAATGAGTTTGTCTTTGTTTTCTCCTTCTCTAATTGGCACTTTCCATTCTAATAAACCAACACCCACAAACTAGGCAGCCACATGATCTTTTCAGTTAATACAAATCGTCATTTCCAGTCCAATAGACTCAGTTAATTGTGCAAACCTGCAACACACCCATAAAGTGGCTATCTAGTTTGTTATGCAACGATGAATCATGAAGGAAATGTGGAGTGTAATTAAATACAGTGATGCAAAGATAGTAGTATGAAGCCAAAATCAAAGTGTAAGTGATAGCCATCTGTATTAAATGTTTCTGCATGTTGTTTTCAGAAATTACTTAAATGATAAGTTATCTGGCTGCTGCACACATGCCTGGCATGTGTTTTGACAAGTTAAAAAATGACCTGCAAACTTTTAAGTAAGCTGAACCAAGTCAGCTATCAGAACAGTCTTTTGGGGAAGACTCCATCTCAGACTTGGAGTGCCGGCTCTTTCTAATTTTCCTGTGATCTCCCAAGTTTTCTGATCTTGCTGGAAGCAGTAGTTTCAAGGTCAAGCCTTTGTGAACTTTCTGCTGTGAAATGATTTCTAGTAATACAGGCCTTATCACCAAGTTACTTGAGTATATCCTCACTCTATCAAGGGAAAATGCTGTCTGTGCATTGATGAAGAGCCTTGAGTTTTTGCAGAGGACAAATATTTTTGTGATTGGATAATGATTCCTTTTAAATCCTCTTTTTTTAACTTTGAAAATAAGCTTTACATTCAGAAATAAACACATACAGAGAAGTTGCTGCAAAGTATGCTATTTTGCATTTTTCCAAGCTGCTTTTTACTTGTCTTGCACACACAGCTAATGCTGGTGTTAACCTCTTAACACGTTAAGAATTGTTTTCCTTGTCTGACAGATGGCATTGTGTTTCTGTGCAGCAGCTGACAGCAGTTCAACAGCATTGTCTCCTGAAGTCAGTTGGCTGGCTCCCAAAAGACACCCTGTATGTAGTTCAATGGTAGAGAAAGTCCAGAAGTATGTGTAATGAAAGTAACATCCACTCAGGAGCTTGTGTGTGAATATCAAGGCAGTGTGCAAACTGAAATTCTGAATTTGATTCCCCACTGTGGCTGTGCATCCAACTCAAGCTGGTAGGTTTGTGTATGGGAATCAAAGTAAGATGAGAAATACCCTGATGGGTAAATGTTTTTCCAGGCTTTTTTTTCCAGGAGCTGTTAAAGGAACAGCTTGGAAGTTCTTAAATCAGTCTTTAGCATGAGTTGGTTACGGGCTATCATGAAACAAAGCCGTGGTGTAAGGAACAGGTGGTTTTCAGCAGCTTATATTCCAGCACAGTCACCAGCAATTGTGCACCTTTGGGCAGGGTGAGCTCCTGGAGGCTCTGAAGGGCCTGTCCAGCATGCCCTGTGTCTCTGCTGCCAAGGAAAGGAGGAGGTGTTCCTGGAACAGGTAACCAGGCATCAAGTGTGTCAGCTGCCTGCTGAATCCTGAGCAGACACTGGACAGAAGGTGATGAGACCTCTGTCCCATTTCTGATGTGTTTTAGTTCCTTGTTTGCTCGTGGGTTCTCTTGAAGGCAGTACCCAGGGATGGAGTTCAGTACAGTGTTGTGTATTTTATAAAACAAATGTTTGATCTGGCCTGTGGAAGTCTGGTCCCTGCCCTTGGGAAGGGTTTTGGAACCTGATGCATCTTTAAGGTCCCTACCAACCCAAACCATTCTGTGATTCTATTCTTGGTGTAAAAAAGTGTTAGAACCCCTTGTCTGGTGGGGATAAAATGGTTCTTGAGTAGGCAGCCCTACTGCAGGGTCCTCAGGGAGAAGGGCACTGGCAAATATCCCAGGGACAGTGCTTTCCCTACCTGTTTGCTTGCTGAGGAATTGCTGTGTGATACCCGATACACTTCCTGCTCCTCTTCCATACATGCTTTGAAATTGCCATGGACAGTAGGATAAATGGGACTGCCTAGATTAAGAGATGATTTTGAAGCTTTCCCTTTTTGAGGTTGTATGAATAACCAAAGGCTCCATCTGTATCTGTAAGGCTGTTTGGTCTGTAGTTCTCTGCTGGGACAGACTGGGTCCCAGGGCTTTGTTTCTCACCCCAAAGCTCCAGGGTGAGAGAATACATGGCCCTGTCAGAGGCCACTTTGCTTCTTTCAAACCAGAGATGCCTAAGAGTATTCTATGGTGTGAAAGTTACATTAAGTTTTTTTACTGAAAAGTTCAAGTTTCTGGGAAATTTCTGGGAAATTTCTTAAACTGTACCATTGCTACTCATACTTGAGGGAATATGGAGCAGCTTGCTTGTACATGAGGTTCTGGGAGCTGGTGTTTAGTTTTGTAAAGACTTTATCAACAGTGTTATTTGGCAAGCAGGTGAACAGGAAGAAATGTCACGCGAGTTGTTATTTCTCAGTGTCAGAGTGAAAGGGTTGCCTTCATAATTTGTCCCAAGAGCTGAGCAATCCTGAGTCACCTGAAGTAAGACTTGACTGCTGAAGTCAGGTTTTAGGTAGATGGGATATCCCAGTCTGTAATCTTTTTTTTTTGTTGTTGTTGTAAAGTTGAAATCCTTTCTCTTTTCATGGTGGATGGGGAAGCAGTCTGTCAGCATTTTTCGTGTGTTACTATGAATTCACTTAGAATCCCTTCAGGGGCAGCTTGAGAAGTCAAAGGTGAGCAAAAGGGATGAGGAGGCAAGTAGGAGTCAAATGGGAGCAGGTGCTTAAGAAGATGGGTATGCTGCTAGGGAAGCTAGGAAATTAGAGGAGGAAACTCTAATTTCATTTTTCAGAAAAATGTGTGGTTGGAAAGACCATTTTGTCACCTGCAGCTGGGTGTAAGGTGGATCTGCCTCATAGTGGAGCAGTCCAGCACTGGAACAGATTTCTCAGAGGGGTTGTGCAGTGTCTGTCCCTGGAGGGTTTCAAGACCAAACTGAATCAAGCCCTGAGCAGCCTGGTGTGACCTAATTGTTGATGATCCTGCCTGGAGAAGGAGGTTGGACTGAAGACCTTCTGAGGTCTCTCCCACCCTAAATTATTATATGATCAAATTTGTACTAAGCACAAGAAGGGAGTGCTTTTGTTCAGCTTGCTTGAATTTAATTTTATCAGATGTCTGTGTAGAACATTTGGGCATTATTTGCTTTCACAATACTTAAAAAACAACACTTTTGAAAAGTTCCTTCTAAAAATGCTACACTGAGGAGTTACATATGTTAGTGAAAGGGCTTTTTTTATGGTAAGGCCCTCTTACCATTTCAGGAGAAATAGCATTCCCCAGTGAGAAGACAGGGACAGAAATTTCTGTTTTAAGACAATGATGTTCACAATTCTCAGCCTCAGCTGCCAATAATATATCCCCAGGAATTTGTTTGAACACTTTAACTTTTTTTTTTTTTTTTTTTTTCAGTCAGTTGATTGTGACATAGCCAGAGAAATGTGTATGAACAGTACCATGAAGTTGCAGGATTCACTGTCTGCACCTCAGACTGTGCAAAGAAGCTGGATTCTGTGTAAGCCTACAGCCTCTTGTTTGGACCAAACAGTAAGAAAAGGACATTGCTTACTTAGTTGTTCCTTGAGGTTGAGTCAGGAGGGGTGGATCAGCACTTGGACAAAGGTGAGGGTGCTGCTGAGCCCCTCCCCAGATGAGCTGGAGACTGGCAATGGAGACTGAACAAGATGCAGCTCAGTGCTGGCAGGGTTTGGAAGAGGCTGTGCTGATGGCAGCTGCTGCAGAGTGCAGTGCATTAGGTGTGCTCAATTAGAAAGAGAAATATAAAGCTGGATATGAAATTGTTGCTAAGATGTCAAAATATCCCAAGTGTGTTCCGGCAGTGTGGGAGGGAAAAGGTTAAGCAAAGGTGCTGCCTGTAGTGTCACAGTTACAGCCTCACCTGGGCCTCTAGCCAGCAAAGCCAGTATTTCAGGTTGGATAGGATTCAGAAGAGACTAACCCTCCTCTTGAGTATGTTAGATCCAACTGCTGTCTCTGAAAAAAAAACGAGACTGGGAAACAGAAATGAGAGAAAAGCTGAATCTAAGTCTCCTCCAGTGCTTCTATTTTTGTTGGAAACAGAGAAAATGCAATTGTGTTTCATCTGTGTGTAACTGAGCAAGAAAGATCATGCAGCATGTATTCTTCAAGGCTGAGGCAGACTTGGCTTGGCTGGATTCCAGGGCACTGCCAACTTTCTGGGGACCCTTCTAGGAACCTTTGTTGGCTCCTGGGAAGTGCCACTTGTATCAGAGGTGCCAGTCCACCAGTGCTTTTTGTTGGTAACCACACAGACTAGTCTGCCCACAGTCCTTTGCAAAGGATGACTCCAGCCCCAGAAAGACTACCCATGACTAGTAATTCTTTCTTTTATTTGGCTAGACTCTTGGGTGTCTAAAGCACCATTCTAGCCAGCAGAGTTCCTAAAGAATTTCCCTTAAGAGAAGAGAAGCCCCTGTGGATAGGAGGGCAGCTTGCTGAGCCATATTCAGCCCCACTTCTATCTTACTTCCAGTCAAGAGAGACTATTATCTAAAACCCACATTAGAGAATTCTCTAAGTACTAGTGTGATTCCACCTACGGCTGAGCCTGTCTCACCAGCCTGTGGTCACCTGCTGATTGTCCTTCCTGAAGGATTAATTTTGCCCAGTCATAAAACTACTAGCTCAGGCATTTGCCAAGGTTATGGAGTGGGAGCTGGACTTTTAAGAAGCTCTGGCATAAGTCTGTTGGCGGTGATTTTTCCACATCAGAGAGAGGTATTGGAGCCAGGAGGATCACTTAGAGTGCAGTGGGTGTTGTTGGCCTTTTTGACTCAAAGTGATGGGGCGTTGCACAAAGGAAACTTGATAACCAGGTTAGCTCTTTCTCTGTGAGGAAAGCTCTTACCTATGAGACTTTTTTTTTTTTTTTCCTTATGCCTTGCTTTAATGGCAAGTCCCTTTAACAAGATACAGACTAGATGGATCTTTTGTTTAGGTCCAGAATATCTACTCCTTTCTTTCTACCAGTGTTGGATAGACTGCTTCTTCCTGTGCTGATGCAATGACTGCCATTGTTAACTTGGTACTCTTAGGAAGTTAGAACAGTTGTTTGCATTGGGCTTAGCACACAACCTCTAGGGTTGTCATAGCAGTCAGCTCAAGTTTGCTTTGCAGCTTCCTCTTGAATATGTTACCATTTAGAAATGTCCTCACCTTGTGGCCTGTTTTGTAAGTATTTTTTTCACAGAACCAGTAAGGTGATTTTCATCGTTGCAGCTTCTGCTTGCCTAACACAGATGTTTCTTAAGCAATCCCAAACTGTGTGGTGCTTGCCATGTGTAAACTTACGTGTGTGTTAATCAGAGGAAAATGAAAAAATCCTTTGTGGCTGATTCCTGTGCTTGGAATGCTGAGAGGGAAAGCTGGAATGCTTACTGAGCCATGATTGATTCTGGTGACAAAGCCATTTCTGATTCTTACTGAACAAGGAGACTAAAGGAATGGAGAAATTCTGTAAGGAATAGGCAGTGTGAGGTTAATGTGTCATCTGTTGTTTTGTTGCAAGTTGGCTAGGTGTACTTTTGATATCTACCTCCTCCATCAGTTTTTAAAATGCATTGATGCACATCAAGGACCAGCACTGCAAAGATCTTGAGCTTGCTTTTATGAAGCTGAAACCCTGTCAGGCTAATATCTGAATCCTTAACAATAAGAAAATGGAAGTGCACAAAGCTGCTACTGAGGAAGAGAAATAGTGAATCAGTACAAAGCAATGTATATGAATCCAACTATTGTAAGTAAAGCATAATTGGTATTGTTGGTGACTGTTGGTGCAAGAGAGCAGCTGACACAGAGGTGGACATTCCCTCTGCAGTGCATCCAGGTACCTGACAGTATTACACAGTGAAAACTAGACATCTGCAATAGGCCTGGTGTTAATCTGCAGTGGTTGAAGGAGAAGCTTTCAGAAGCATCTCCAAGGTTTTGAACTTTGCCTTTTGACTGAAGGACTGACAAAGACTGCATCCCTGGAAATGTGCTGGGTTTAATTTGGTAGATTTAAGGAATGGTTGGAAGTGAATTCTGTTGATGCAATACACCTCCAGGACAGACAAGACTGCATAACTTAGACACTCAAGTTATCTTTGGGTGAAAGTTGGCTGGATAAAGACCCAATGCAGAAATACATCTGGTTTAATGGGTGGAGCATGCTCGCGGAGCACTGTTGATTGGGGCACATTTGGATGAGTCATTGATGGGATGTAGTGGGAATGCAGCCAGCATCAGAGATGTGCTTGTACTGTGTGCACAGGATGGGAAACATGGGCTGGTAGTGGAAGAACACGAGGAGGAGGGTTACACAAAGCTGGAGGAGATGCCAGGTCTCCTTTGTTTGTGACTCACCAAGGCAGTGGCAGCTTGTACTTGCTGCTCCCTGACTAATGCAGGGGTTATTCCTGAGTGCTCAAAGAATACTGGAGGTTACTAGTTCAGAATTTTTATGGATTACATCATTTTGTTGCAACGACTGACTCACTGGGTCAGTTTATTTAGCAAGGAAGCTGTGGTAAGTGGGGGAACTGTAACAGGGTAGACCTGCATTGGCTCAGCTGACAGTATAGTTTATTCTCTGTTCTAGTTTGTTCTTGATAAGATTTATCTCCTTTCCTTGAGGCAGAGCAAGCACATCAGTACCTGCAGGCAGTCTGTGAATCTTAAATGGAAAAACCAGTTGGTGTGTGTGTGTGAGTTATTTTGTGGATTAAAAACAAAGGCATTATTTCCTGAAATCTCATTTTACATGGCTTTGTGTACAGGAAGCAGTACTGGGTATCTATAAAGCATTTTGCTGTAGGCTGCATGGAAGGGGACAAAGACAAGCTGGAGGAATCAGTCTTTAAGTTAGGGCACATCTCAAGCACATTTGGCTCTCTCTCATTTTTTCTGAGTGCAAAATAAGTATAGCATTGCCCAACAAAGTTGATGGCAGTTTTAATATCTTATTTTCCTCTAGCTACTTAAGTCTTATATGAGTCTTCCAGTCAGGGACAGAACGTGTCCTGTAGTAGTAAGGAAGACTTGCATCATCAGGAAAATTATTACTTGGATATATATCTGCTAAGACAGGATTCTGGAAACATTGGATTCAGGAACTGGTAACATTGCTGAAGGATTGAACATAGGTGGTCTCTGAATGGTAGGGAAAAGCCCTCTTAGTACCAAGACTTGTAAAATGTGGCTGGCATTTTTTAAGGAAGGAATATTGAAAGCTCTGCTCAGACTTGTGAGCATTAGAAAGCAACAGAAATATGCACACAAACCTGCCTGGTAATGACCATCATGAAATGAGATACTGTTAGGACTCCATTTTTACCTGAAGAGAAGACCTATGTGCTCTTTTTTCAGTGAGCTGTGAGAACATATTCAAACCTCTCCAAAACTAATGGCAACTTTCTCTGAGTCCAGTGTGGTTTGGTTTGGTTTTTTTTTCCCTTCTCTCTCCCCTCTTACTTTGTGAGTTGTGTGAATACCCATGCAATAACTCTTTATGGTCAAGAGTACTACATCTTTGCTCTCTATTTTCTTCTTGCTTGAGACAGGCAGAAACTATGGGGAGTAGAGGAGTGTGCTGATTGGTGACATGTTGAGATTTCACGGAGAGTAGGAAAGCACCATGAGAAAAGGAACAGTGCAGAAAAGCATTCCTGTGTGATGCTCAGCAGAGAGCAGGTGCTGCATCCAGGTTAAGAAGCTGATACTTCAAGCTCCTGCTTCTCCAGTCATCCAGGTCAGGTAGTTTGTAGTGTCTTTTAACCTGGGAATGTGTGAATCATAAATTTTCTCATTAAAGGGACTACTGAGCTTTTTCTTCCATCAGCTAAGTGATTACAAGGCTAGTGGAGAGGAGCAGAGGTAATTTCCTTTCAGCAGAGGGTGGATGTGTAGATCAAGTGACTATTAAATGCCCACTCTCCTTTAAGAGTGGGAGGAAAAATTTAAAATTTGGCTTGGATTTAGCTCATTGTCTGAGTTTACTCCCAAACTTGGTTTATTGGAGACATGCTCCCAGCTGCTCTGAAACTGCCCAGACACAACGATGCAGAGATGGGCATAGTTGCTTCCAGGCTGCATTTTTTTAACAAATATTTCTTGCTTAAAAGAAAGAAAAAGCATAACCTAATCATGAAGCATTTTCTTGGGAATTTTGCATCATGCTTTTGTCACTATTGCAGGAAGTGCCTGGGGGGTAGACAAGGCTTCTCCTGAACTTTTCCATTTGCACTTCTGTGGTCAGCTTAAAATCCAGTGTCAAAAATGTTCAGAAAGTTTTTAAAGAGGGAGGTCTAGCAAGAAATTACTTTGAATTTCATATAGATAGTTGAGAATCAGCCTCTGTACTCCCATGTGGTTGTTAACTCCTGGCTTCTTTTTGGGAACAGTGAATTTCATTGTAAAGAGAGAGCTGCCAGAGGAGGTTTAGGTTGGATATTGAGAAAAAATTCTTTCCAGAGAGGGTGATCAGACATTGGAATGGGCTGGCCAGGGAGGGGGTGGATTCTCCATCCCTGGAGGTTTTTAAGAGTCTGAATGTGGCACTGAGTGCTATGGGCTGGGAACCAGAGTGGCAGGGGATTAAGGGTTGGAGTTGGTGATCCCAGAGGTCCTTTCCATGTTGGAGCTGCTGATCCCAGAGGTCCTTTCCATGTTGAAGTTGCTGATCCCAGAGGTCCTTTCCAACCTGGATGGTTCTGTGATTTCTGTACCACTTGTATATTCATGCAGTTCTTTGAATTTCTGCAGGTGGTCTGAGGCTGTTTCTCATGTCTGCAACAGAGCAGAGTTTGTGTGATGGGCAGCCCAGGGAACCGTGGTTTGCTTTCCTCAAGTAAAGGTGAGTGCAGGATGGGTGAGCAGGCTGTGCTTGTCTTGCCTGGCAGTGCTGCAGGCAGGAGGAGGGAAGGCCAAGTCAGGCTTGGTCTCTAGCACCGCAGTGTGGTGTGCAGAATTCAGCAGTACCTCAGTGTTCTCCTCCTCATTCAGTGGCAGCCCAAATGCTTTGGGTGGTTGGTTGTTGCAAACCACAGTTCCTGGGAGACAGCTTTTCTCAAATCTGCTTGGTGTCTGAGGAGCTGATTGACAAGGTGGTTGTTATTTTCTGTCTCAGGGTTTGTGCTCCGACTGACGCCGCTTGTTCTTGGTTCAGTTTGCCTCAGTTAAATTTCAGAGGCATTGCTAATCTCTCACATAGAGCTGTAATTGTATCAGCTATTTTTAAAAGCAGATGTTCCCTGGCAATTCGTGACAAGACTTGGCTAACTGGAATTGTTAAACCACCAGGGTTTTATCCGGGGCAACACAGTTTGCTGCACACATCATGCTGTGGTCACTCCAGATGAGTAACACCATGCTATTTGGGTATTAGTATGAACCTTGATCCCACAAATACCTGAATGTGGAGCACTATGTTCTTCCTCTGTGGTTCGTGATTTTACACTTTAAAAAATTCCTTCATGAGCAATTTTACTCTGATTTCTACAGAACAGGAGCCAATCGCCCCTTGATGGTTTCTGACAGATGGTTAAAACTTCCCCTTCCTGCTGATAAGAAATAATCTCCATATGAAAATTACTAAGTGTCTGTTTTATAGTTGTACCCATGTCCATCTGGCCTCTTCTAGAAACGCATAAATAATGAAATTAACTTCTGGTCAGACAACACAGCCATGTCTTTCCTTTCCAGATTCCACCTACACACTATCATGAACCACTTCCTTTCAAGAGTAGGTATTGAGATTGAACAGGAGTAAAGTTCAAGGAAAGATGAAGTTTACTTTCAGCTTGCTTAGGGCGTGCATTGCAGACAATGACCACAGCCTATGTGTATGAATTATATACCATTTGGGTGATGTTCAATCTGTAGCAGTACTCAGCATCCAGAAAGAAGTCTAACACTGATATGTTGTTATCAGTACTCAGCTAAGTTCCTGAGAGGGGGAAAAAAAACCAAACAACAAGCTTATAAAGTGCCTGGAAGACCTTAACAGATACATAGATAGTGTCAAAGATATTTTGCCATATTCATTCCTAGGTGTTACCAAGCAGTAGACAATGTTCATTTTTGTAATCCATAATTTTGAGTGTTTATGCTTATAGGCATAACAGTGTGGGCTTTTTATTTATTATCATAACATCAGCAAACTGTTATTTGCATCTGACTGCGTGGTAATAGGCTGTTGGTAATATATTCATAGTATATATAAAAGTAAAAACAGCCTTTTTCCAGTCAGCTGACAACAAAGCTCCTGTCACAAAGCAATCAGTCTTAGGAAATAGTTTGGGGCTTGTAGGAATCCTGCCGAAGGACTGTATGGTCTGGAATGCAAGTCACTTTCTAGTTGTTTGACTCACCCCTTAGATGAACACTTCTGTAACTTTTAAATAAGAGCTTATGAATTGTCTGGAGGGCTGTAAAGGGGGGCACTTGTTTTCATGCCTCCACTTTTCTCTGACTGTGGTAGGATATTAGTGGATCATAATCAAGGGAGAAAAGCACCTGCTTGAATATCCTATCCACAGGAGCACTGGGACCTAACAGAGTAGAAGTGGCACAAAACAGAATTTCTCTTTCTTTTTCTTGTTAGAATTTTTTGGCTTTGTGTTACCTTTTCACATCAGTATTTCTCTCCTTGAATCATTGGCCTATTATTCTTATCTTGATGATTACACTTCTGCCCATGATTTTACTTTCTCTCGTCTTGCATAGCTTTGTAGTGGTTTGTCTCTGAAAAACAATTTTTTACAGTTAGCCAAAAAGCTCACAGAAGTACCTAAAGCAGAGGGCTTGTTCTTTTGTTTTTTAGAATAAAATATGTTGATATGGTCCAGAAAATGCTGTGGATGTTCCTATTAAAACTGTTAGAGACTGAGAGATCTGTAATTCATGAGTAACATGGCAGATGTCCAAAAGTCCAATAAATGTTGTTTGTTGTCATTTTTTTTAAATTGTGTCATGGTCTTTTCTGAGTTATTCTGAAGAAAAACGAAGTATCTCTGAGCTTGTACATGATCCTTGGTGGCACTGTGAGCAAAATGTAAATTCTAAATCCACCTGCATTATTTCTCTGACAGGAAGTCATCACTGTTTTACATAATAGGAGATTATAATTGCAGTACAGTAGTAGCCTCAGTTTCCCATTTTTTCTAAAATGGAGTGATTCAGTGGAATTAGAATGGAATGCAGTAATCCTGCTGAAGCATTCTGTGTCGCTATTACCAATTTGAGGGTTATCAGTCTCCAAATAGAGCTTAAAATGCTGTTTTAATAGGATAGTAAGGGATATGAGGTGGTTTGAGTAGGAAAATATCATGGTAGTGACTTGAGAGTGCAAATCCTGCTGAGTTGTCAAAATATACCCACAGTCATATGGGAGTTTGAAGCTCATTTGAAGTGAAGAGTCTGGCAGGGCTGATCAGATCTCTGTAAAAACCTGAGCTTGGCCTCATAACTTGGAGGAGTCAGGAGCCTTACTGGCATAGATTGCTGTGAATGGCAGAGTTCAAACCCAGGGCTGAGGAGAGCACTGGTGTCCAGAACAGTTGGCCCCAAAATGTTCCCATTAGCTTTGTGAGGAAGATTTTTGAGCGGTGTCCAAAGATTTTCAGTGCGTCACGGAGTTCTGTGGCTGTTTACAGCCTGGAGTCTGCAAGAGCTCTGTGCTTTTCCAGTCAGATGTGTAATCCTCCTCCTGCCTTAGGGCACTGGTAGATTTTTCAGCCTTTAATGAGACAGAGAGTTGGATCCATGCTCGCCGTTGCAGAAAGTGCAGTCTGAATGAGGCTTTCATGCTTTTAACCAGCAAAACAAGTACTGCTGACTTGGTGGGTAAGCAGCTCAGACCGTGGCAGGTTTGGTTAACACACATCTGCTTTGTCAGCCACAGTGGTGGGGTTTTTTTTTGGGATTCCCCAATATATATGCTGGAAAAGCCCTCTCTTTGTGTTTTTAGGTTATGCTCTTTGAGGAAGATACATTTCCCAGACTGCAGGCACACCAGTTCAGGTCCTATGGCTGTTGATTCATCTGTGAAACGCATGCTGTGCTTAGGAAGAGACAGTGCAGGAAGGATTTGCCTGTCCAAATATAGACTCCTGCTTTGGAGCTGGTTGTCTGGGTTTATTCCTAGGCAGTGGAGTGAAACAGGTGTTGCTGGGCTGTGACTCATCCCACCCAAGGCTGTGTCCCAATAACTGTCTGGCTGCTCAGACCATCAGAAACTATGTGGTCAAAGTTTCATCAGAGCAGGACTTATTCATGCCAGGACTAAATATTCCACATTTTCTTCACAAGCTCCGAGCACATTCACTATTAGCTGAAAATGACATTATGTTTATTTGACCTTCTTGAAAGGAAGAGCTTGGTTATTGTTGTGTCAGGTTTTCATTGGCTAAACTCAGGCTTTTTTTTTTTTTTTTTCCTCATCTAAATTGAACAGAGGGAGAAAATATGTACAGGTTAAGAACATCAGCTTTTTAAAATGGATTATTAGGTGGCTTTACAATAGAATTCATCATTGAGAGCAAAACTGCAGATTTTCCATTCATAACAAGCCAAGAATAACAGTCACATTCCTATTAAACAGTTACTTGACTTCTGTGCTGGCAAATGCAGCCTCTGAAGGACTCTGAATTTCAGTAGAGTCTTGGCCACTTCAAGTGGAGGGAAGTTTTGTGTCACAGGAAGCTCTGCACACTTGTGGCTCTGTTTTTGCTACAGCTTTCATTTTCAAGCGTGCCAAAAAGGCTTCAAGGTCTTCAAGTGTTGTCTCAAGAGATTCATCTTTTTCCATTTAATGGTTTTAGAGAACAAATACTGGAAATGATCCTCTTTCAGGATCTTGATAGAATATTCTCCGACTTCCAAGGTTTCTCCTAGAATATGAAACCAGAGTGGAAGAATTGCTGGAGTGCTGATTTACTACCTGGAGTCTGCCTCCAGGAGGAAGAGGAAAAAAAAAAACCAACTGGAAAGCAGTAGTCTCCCACTGGAATCTTGGCTTGAGGTGAATAGAGGAATGACAACATCTCTGTTCTGCAGTGGGGCCTCTCTGACCTTTTGCTTCCTGTTGAGTTGTGAAACAACAAAGTAAACATTTAACTGAATGTGGCAGCCTGAGACAATTAGCCCTATTGTAGAAGAAATGCTAGTCCCTTCTTTCTGCATAAATTCTCTTTGCTGGCAATGCTAATAGAGCTGCAGTGGAAGCAAGCCAGGCCTTTCACTAGGCAGGACCCAAGTTTAAGCAGAAACAGGAGCAGCATGTGGCTTGGTCCCTGGAAGTGCCCTGGATGCAGCTGGGTTGCTGAGGATTGCTCAGGATCAGAGTCCTTTCAAAAAGTATTTTGTTTGTAGTGTGGGACTGATTGATTTGCAATACCAAAGTCTTCAAAGCTCTGTCATAGGGGTTGGTGAAAGTGGTTGTATATGGCTTTTTTTTTTTTCTTTTTTTTTTTTTTAATGATGTAACCATTCCAGAGTAGAATTGCTGATGTGTTCCTTGTACAAAGATGAATCACTGTTCAAACTGTTTTCCTTAGTCTTGTATCCCTGCCATGATTCTGCATTCCAAATTGAGGTAGGCTTCTTGGCATGGAGGAGAACAGGAGTTTGGAAATGCTATAGATGTACCTGGCCTTATTGTTCCTCCAGTGTAGATGTAAGTAGTCCCAGTTCCCTTGTCCCAGGCTCACCAGTTCATACCAGTGCCTTGTGATGTTCTGCTATAATGTTGGAGCCTGCATAGCCTCCTGCAGACCTGGCTAATACCTGTGCCAGCTGTGTATGTTACCAGATAGAGTCCAGGAGAACATTTTGTCCTGCCTTTAAAATACATACAGCCCTGGCTATAGCTTAACTGCTCTTTGGTGTTGCAGCTTCACCATATTTAAGATGCATTTTAGCCAGGAGGAACAGGAGTGTTTGGTGCTGTGGAAGCAGTGGGTGTCACAGAAACACAGAATTATCCAGGTTGGAAAGGACCTCTGGGATCATCAACTCCAACCCTTAATCCACTGCCACTGGAGGTCCCAGACCATGGCTCTGAGTGCCCTCAGATCCCTGACAGGCAGCTCACTGCTGTGGACACGAAAGCTTTTCCTGTCCTGCCCACAGCATCCCTTAGGAACGTGCCTCCTCCCTGCCAGAGATGTCAGCTGCCTTCCCACCCCAACCCTGCCCTTAGTCAGCAGATGCACTCCACCCCTCTGAATCCAAAGCAGAAGAGATTTTTGCTATTGCTTCCTTGCTCTCCCTTCTTAACCACCTCTTCTGTGTTAGAGCTGAAATTACAGAGGGTTTCCTGAGGCACTCTGGCCATGGGGTTGCTCTGAGAGGCCCCGTGGAGCAGCACGTATCTTGGGGCTCTGGGGGAGCCCTGGGGTGGCTGCCATGGGCCAGGGCTGGGAGTTTGAGTCACAAGTGGCAGAACTGGGAGGACTGGGCTGAAATCCCTGCTCACCAGCAGCGGGGTCAGCAGGTGGGTGGCTGCAGATCACCTGGAGTGAAAGCTTGTACCTCCCCAGCCAGCCTGGGCTTCCAGCAGGGAATCTCTCCATTTCATCAGCAGCTTCTGTTGTCTGGCAGAGAAATGGTATTAGGATGCAGATAATTGACAGTGCTTGGGTTTCCTGTGGCTTTCCACCTAGGTGTTTGTGTTGGGTCAGCTCAAGTGTTTTGTAAACATGGAAAATGTGTTTGGTAAGCTTGCAAGGTGACAGGAAACCTGCAATTAGATCTCCAACACTAGAACTTAGGGGCTTTCTATCACATTCTGGGTCAGCTTTGCCTCTAATGGTGAATTTAAACTTGGCACTTCTTCCAGGCTTATTTAGAGAAATAGTTTCTAGGTGCTGCAAACAGTTCAAGGACCAAATTATTCTTCAGTGCTTGTGTTCAAAAAAGACATTATGTGGGAACCCTGCAGCAGAAACTGTGGTACCAGTGAAGGTTTCTGGCCTAGAAATTGTTTCTCGTGTCCTGGGTATGAAAATGTGCTGAAGCCTTGCAACAAAACGACAAACATGAGGTACCATGATCTGTTTTTTAACTTTGGGGCAAGGTTAAATTTGAACTGGTGACAGGTATCAGAATATTTGTGTAAGAAAACACAGTAAAAGTTGCACTAAGCCTTTTGGAATGTTCAGTCGCCCACTTCTGTGTGATTCGCATGATAAAATCTCAAAAGAATGCAATAGGAACACTTTTCATATGTAAAGAAATCATCATCAAGTTCTTCCAGAATGTTCTATCTATATACGGAAATGATCAGCAAATTTTTCTGTAAGTTAGGTGGAGTAGAAGGGAAATTTACCATCTTAAGTGCAATTTTCTGATTGCATCCCATACACATTAAGGAGACAGAAATACATTCTGTTTCCTTAATCTAAAAGTTTTGAAATTAAAGTTGCTTTTGATTGGACTTCTGTTACTATTGATGTCACAGCTTCTTTATTTCCTAGCAGGGAAGTTTGATTTGCAGGCCATAAGTCACAGGGTTTTGTCTCTTCATCTTCCCTTGCAAGATCTCCCAAGTTCTTTATGACTCTTTACTGAAAAATAAAGCTTCCCTCCTTCTACAAAGAGGGAGTTCCTTCTCCCACTTTCAGACTGGTGTTGAGCTCTTAGTCCTGGATTGCCCTGTATATGCTTTTAGACATCAGCTTTCTTTCTGACCTCTGTGGAGTTCACTCATTTTCAGTGACTTGCAGAAACTCAGTGTCAGCAGTCAGATTTTCAGCTGCCTTCTAAGGCTCTGGGGTGCTGACTCACTAATATCTCACCCTTGATGCTATTAAATTATCAGTCTGAGTTATTGGTTTTAAGCTCTGATCGTATCTGCTACATGATAGATGGACAGATTTTACCTTATGAAAGCAGTAATGGACAGTGTGATCATTACAGATGGTTTTATAGATTGTTGTATTTTTATTCAAATGTATTTAAACACTTCTGATTGTCTGTGGTAGGAGGAGTGGGGTTTTTGGGGGGGGTATTATTTTTCCCTTCTTCCTTGACTGCCTCTTATTTCTGTTACCTGTTTCCCAAGTAGGTTCTGTATAGTTGCTTCTATTTTTAGCCCCATTCTGGCTTCCATTAATCTTGAATTTCCAAGACTGTCAATACAACATTTTGACCAGGTGCTTTCTAATTCAATTCACCTCTTTTGAACTGTCATGATTTTTAGGATACAACCAATAAAAGATGTGTTTTAAATATAATTTCTAATTGCTACAGATGCTCTTACTGCAGCTATAATCAGCAGCCCAAGGTTTGGCTACAAACCTCTATTGTTTCTTGTTTTTCAGGTCAAAGTAAATTCCAGTCAGACTTTGCATGGCATGAGGCAGAAACAGGATTTTCTAGCACAGTGAGTACTTGCAGAATCAACAGGCTGATGATTTATAATGACTGAGAATTCAGGAGACACTGCATCCTAAATAAAAGCAAGAGAGGGTCATTAATTGCCAAGTCTGCCTAACCTCTCTCTCTTTTATGGGCAGCTTCAGGGAGGAATTTAGGAAAGGTGGATTGCAGAATGCTTTACTGCCAGCTCTCATGATGCTCCAAAGGAGCACTACTGGGGGGAGTTTATAAAAGGAGTTTTGAAGGAGCTATTTAAAGCTATAAGATGGGTAGGAATTTAATGATGGTGTTCATGAGAAGATCCCAAAGAGGGATTATATAGCAGAGAATGTTTTTCCCTTTCACACTCACTGTCTTTGATTTGAGTTGTGAACTCTTTGGTCACTTTGCTACATGCAGACTTCTCAAGCTTCTTCTGGCTTTTTTGCTGCCAAAGATAAACACATACCAGAAGTGTGCCTTTTACTGGTTTTTAGTTTGCTGCTTTCCCATGCCACTTTTATTGAATGGTTTCAATGGAAAATCCAGAAAAGACCTTGCAAGGTCACAGAGTTCCTCTATTTCAGCTCCTCAGCCCAAGGCAGGATCTGGTAATCCAAACCTGCTCTCAAGCATCCTGGCAGATATTGTAAGAGTCTCCAGTGACAGAGATTCTCGTATCTCCCTAAGCTTTAAAAAAATGTTTTTAATAGACAATTTTGACCCCAACATATAAATAACTAAAATAAATAAACCAGCACAATTTCAGTAATTGTCCAGAATCACTCAGGTTTTGACACAGAGAAATGGTGTGCAGATTAGGGTCATATTTCACAGCAGGGCATACAGTAACAATTTAAATCGGAGGGAATAATGCCTTAAAAAGCCACATGGATAAAGTTTATTTAGTAATATTGTTTAAAATTAGGCCCCAAAGGCAGTCTAGGGAATGCCAATTATTTGGTCCAAACTCTTGGTATCTGTCTATTTGATCCTTTTTCCTGCAGCATAGCCTGGTATCTGTGTGATCCAGATGGAGGAGTCTGGGAAAGCCACTCTCCAGAAAATGCTCTAAGTCCCTTTCCAGCTATGAGGGAAGAAGGGCAAGTGCCAGTATCTCTCAAGAGGTAGGGATGAGGAAGTCAGATCTCCTGATCATGGCTTGGATCAGTGGTGATTTAATGGGTGGGCAGCTGGAAGCCCTCTGGTGTGTAATGCAGGGCAAGAATCATTTAGAATAAAATCGTGTGTCAAATGCATTTATTCAGAGCCAGGTCCTTCCTTCACAGTAGCCCATTTCTTACAGATTTCTCTGTTAAGTAAATGCTGTTTGATTTCTTTGAATGCTTTGATACAATTAGTGTCTGTGATCTGTGTACCTGGAACATGCTGAAGAGTTGCTTCTGCAGCCAGAGTAATTAATTTCTCATTAAGTCTAAAAAATGAGCTGCAAAGATGACTTGTACCTCCCTACAGGCTGTGTTCATTGCAACAGAAACCCTCTGTGCTATGGGGTGGTGATGCACAAGGAGTCACTGCTACAGGTCCACAGACTCTGCTCCAGGATGATCAATAAATGCCACTTGAATGGCATCTTTGCCACTTGGCTTTTGGCTAAAGGAAAGAAAAGTATAATGCCCAGTCATCCAGCAGATGTTTCAAATGCTTCATCAATGAGGAGATTAGTCTGGTACCTAAATTAGGCTTATTGTGGAATTTCAGTAATGCAAAAAGAAATGGCTGAGCTAGGTTTGAAATTGCTAAGAAAGTTTTGGGATTAAACCATATGTGAGAGGCCTTCCATGGCTTTTGACCAGAGTCTTATGGTGTTTATTTGTCTGGTGCCTGTTGTGTCCCATAACCACTGGTGCAAGCAGACCAGGAGGGTAAATACAATTGGATGATGCACTTGGTTAGCTGGAGAGTAATCATTAATCTTTGCAAAGCTTACTTAGCTCCTGTCTTCTGATGTACTGTGACCTGCAAGGGAACATTCCTCTGCCACAGCCAGGGCATTCAGGTGGAGCTGAGCAATTAAATTATCAGGTGATGGAAGTAAAAATATCATCCAGGCAGTGGATGGATTTAGCAAGCTGACTCTTTTTAGTTTATGACTTCCTAGTGTGTAATGTGTGTGTTGCTACAGAGGTGCACACTCTTGTGAACAGCAGAAACCAAGTGTCCACTAATAGCACCTCCTGGCAACTGGGCTGCTCTGTCTGTCTGCCTGTTCCTGGAGCAGGGAGCTGTGTTTCAAAGATCTCCAAAGAGCTCTGTGCTACTCCTGCAGCTGTTGCTTTCCAGTATAACACTTAATCAATTTCCTGCAAGTGTTATTCAGACACTGCATTGAAAGTGTGGAGCTCTATGCAAGTCCACATCATTCCTCTGTCTGCATAGGATGCAGAGTGAGTGTGAGGTGACAGCAAAGGTCTTGTGTCATATAAATGTGTGGTTTTGACATGGTGGGGTGCTGGAATACTGCTGTCAGAGATGGACACTTAGGAAGAAAAGAAAATCAGGATAAGATGCTACAAATCCTTATCTCTTTGACCATGCTCCAGAGAAAGGTGATTTGTACTCATCACCTAGGAAATGTTTTCAAATTTAGGTCCCATGTGAGGGTGTGCTGAGCCATACACACTTATGAAGTCAGGGTGCACAGTCCCTGCTTGTCTTGCACTCTGTGGATCTGCTTATGGCTCTCCTCTGGTGTTCTGAAGGGGTGCTTTGATGTTTTAGCCTGACAAAGGCACTGAAAGGGACAGCCAAGTTCCAAGAGTGGTACAGGGGTATTCTTTTGCTGTTTATCTCTGCCCTTTTCCCTGCCTTAGTGGATACAAGAGGTAAGGAAGGCTGTCAGAGTGACTTTGGGGCTATCCAGGAATATTAAAGCATCTGTCTGTACCCCATACTGCACCCCAGCATCTGTGTATCTCCATGAGGTAACTTTGGGATGGCAGGTAGACAACCATATGGTCTCCACATGGTTGCTAGATGCTTTCAGGCAGGAAGGGGATGACAGCCTCTGCCTCTCCTGTCTGACAGGCACTCTGTCTGGATAGAAGAGGCTAAATTAAAAACAGCAGAAGTAGACTTTCTGGTTTTTCTTGATAGCTGGTAAAAGGAGAGAAGGGAGCAGTCTGTGCACTGCAATTAACATTGACTGCTATTGCAACTCATCCTGTAATGTGATACAGCCTTGGCAGAAAATTGGGTGCTGCACTGAGTCAGAAACACAGCAATGTGGGGTTCTGAAGCAAGCAGGCAGCTCCCAGGGCTCAGTGGTTTCTCATTTCCCCTGCGGTCAACACAAAGAAGTGGGGCAGAACCTCCCAGAGGCTTCCAGAAGCAATTTAGACAAGTTACAGAGGTAATTTATAAACTGAAGTTTTAAGGAATGCTTAGCAAGAGGCAGGCACATGTTTGCTCTTCCTGCAGTGCCCACCAGGTACCACCCAGTGCTGTGATGCTTTTGTTTGCTGAGCTCCCAACACTCTGTCCTGCTGCAGGCACTGCCAAGCCAGCCCAAGCCCTGCCAGCTTTGGCAGCCTTTGCCTCCTCTCCTCCCAGGGGCAATATTTATGCTCTTTCAATGACACCAGAGTTTAATTCTAAAAATATCTGTCCCCCCTGCCTGCTCTGGGTGACCTCAGGTTCCTGTATCCAGGACTCCCACTCCTGCTTTTCCTGTCCTGCTTGGTGCCTTTCTGTGGTTTGTGACATCCAGAATGAAAACCCCCAGGGTCTTTGGGCCATAATCCTGTTCTTATCTCTTGTGAAATGCAGAGTCCACTCGAGGCATTACAGTGAAATGAGATACTGTGCTTCCATGAGCTTGCCACACAGCTTTGTGTCTTCCTGCCCCTCTTTCCCTAAAGCAGTGTGTAACAGTGACACTCAGCACCAGTGTTTCCCATGGGAAGTGTCTGACATGCCTGCAGGTAATGCTTTTCTTCAACATTTGTCTAGAAGTGCATGGTCAGTGTAGAATGGTATGTGGGTTACCTCAGAGTGTGTCCTCAGCCTTCTTTCCTTCAGTTGCTGGACAAACAGAAGATGATAAAGACCTGAAATAGTTATTTCCCTGGTTGGTTACAGGAGATGGTTGGGAAGTAAATGCAAAAGTTGGCATTTAGAATCTCAAACTGTTTGTAGGACCTTGGCCTTCTGAGAGGAAGAGCTTTCCCAATCTTTTGGATTCTCCTAAGTGCCCTCTAGTGACTGATTCCCTGAATTCTGTTGGGTTTTCAGTGTCTGAGAGAGAGGGGTGATTGTCTGGTGAGGGCAGGAGGTAAATAAATGTTTTGAGGGGTTTGTCCAGTGAATAATTATCCTCTAAGGTTTAAAAAGGGGGGGGGGGCACAGCATTCTGTTTTACATTTGATCCAACAACTGCAGAGTAGGCTGATAGATTACTGACATTTCATTTGTACCATGACATGTTCCAGCTTTTCTAAAAAACCAAATTGGTTCTCTACTAAAGACTTTGCTTGTTTAAAAAAAAAGAGATTCACTTGTTTTACAAACAGGTCCGGGACTGTGTTCTTATGTTTAATTTGTCAGTAGTGGGGGCATTTCTGTCTCTTCCTGTTATTAGAGGTCTGTGTGGATTGTAGCTGCCTGGCATACCTGTCAGGAGGCATCTTGAAATTTTTAATGGATTGTTACTATTTAATGTAGATAGATCAGGGATTTTTTCCTGCTAGTATTTTGGGTGCGAACATTTAAAATTGTTTTTTCTACTGTGTTTTTCCTTCTTTTAAGTAAAAACTCAAGTGCCCCTTTAAAGTTTTTATTGCCTCCATTAATATTCCCAGTGTAGGGCTTATTTATTTAGATAAATCTGTTCCTTTAGTTTAGGAACAGATTTATCTGGGCTGTTAAAGTCATACTGGCAGTATGCTCAGGGACAGGTATGGAGGTGGTTTGCAAACCAGCATATGTGTCTCATATATACTTATTTAAGTTCATAAATTGTCATAGCCTCCCACCAACTTCCTTATGCCTACTCATTTGGCAGGTAAGGGATGCGAGGTGGTGTAATTTACCTGGTAAGATTCTCTTAGCATGGATGTGGTAAGAGTGTATAATTGAAATGCACCTCACCTTGTTTGAACTTGCTTCTTTTTTTTCTGTCTTACTTTATATTTGCACTGTGTTCAGTACCATAGGCCATCAACCTCACTGGCATGACAGGGCATTTATAGAACTGTAAATTTACTTTGTCAACTGATATTATTAATGGTGTGGAAAGCAGAGTTTGTTTTGCATTTAGCAATAGAGCAAAAGCTCCCCTACACCTGGAGCACGTGGTAAGGAGGAGTTCAAAGGAAGAGGGGAAGCTGGTGTCAGCTCTAGAAATGATCTGGAAAAGTGGATTGCAGAAGAAACAAGGACAGTTGGGATGTAAAAAGTGCTTCTGGCTGATAAACACCTGTATCCATCTCAATAACTCCAGCAGTAACCAGCCAGAGGACATGAGAAAATCAAGTGAAGCTGAGTCAGGGGAAGTTCCTATTGGACATGAAGGAAAGATTTTTGACTGAGAGGCTGGTGACTCACCAGAACATGCTCTCCAGGAAAGTGCTCAGGGCACCAAGCCTGTCAGCACTTCAAGGTTAGATGGTTCAGTTTTAGGCAGTCCTGCAACTCAGTGATCCCTATGGCTCCTTTCCAACTGGAGATACCCTGTGCAGTTTTTGTCATGGCAGACCCAATTTTAATGAAGTGAAAGACTTTCCAGTGCAGATATGCACTCAGGGGAATAGCTGGCATGGTGTGCTATGGCCATGAGCTTTGTGTCTTGCTTCTCTGCTGGAAGAGCCCCTCACTGTAGCTTTTGCTACCACCCAAAGGCTGCCCAAGTAGAATATGGAGATTCAGCAGACTGGGACATGGCAGTAACCAAAAAAAGAAGCTGTTTTACAAAGCCACATGAGATGAGTGGTTGTTTCTCACCTAATCCCTTCTGAAAACTTCACCAAAATTTCTTGGTCAATTTAATTGATATCAGAGAAATGTCTTGAATCCTTGACACTAAATCCTGAACCCCTTTAAAGAACCTTAGGAATTCCCTGTGTCTTTACAGACATCTCTTTCTGAAAAACTACTAAAACACCAGGTGTTGAAAAGTGTATGTGCTGTGGAATATTGCCAAATATTTTGCCAAATCAGCTGTGATCCTAAGGCCTGGTGCAGCAGAGCTGACTCAGTCAAATCCCTTTCCAGTTGGAACAAATGGGTAAGAGATCTCAACCTTTTCATACATTGAGTGCTTCCTTTTTTCAGCTTTCAACTTACTGATGAACTAATATGGAGTGGCACCCCAACCCCCTGCCCTGGCCTCTGCAAGCTTGAATCTCATTTTCCCACACAAGACAAAGGCTTTTTTGTTTTTCCTTTTGAAAGACTTTAGTGCAGGGACAATAATTAACTTGTCACCTCAATGTGGACTAAGAGAAAAAAGGACATTTAGATCTTTCTAAATTATTGCCAGGTTGGGATGGTCAAAAATGACAAACGAAGCAAGACTGGTTATTGCTCCTAAGGATCCTAAGTGCTGTTCTGTAGGAAGTAGAGGCTGGTTGTGGACAGCATACACATAAAAACTTGGTAACTCATCAGGCCTCTCCCTCTTTGGGTCATTGAGGTAGATTAATTTTTGCTCCGTGTGGCTTTTGGGTATTCTGCAGCAGCAGCCTCTGCACACAGAAAACTTTTCCAGTGCATCTCTTTGGTACAGACTTTGTATCTCCCCAAAACAGGATCAAGTGCTTGGAAAAAGAGGCTGCCAGTTATAGACAGACTGCTGAGTGACATTGCAGAGCCACTGAACCTAAGTGAAAGATGTTTTAAAAGTAATTGCAGAAAAAAAAAAAAAAAAAAAAAGGAACACCCAACATCACACAACTGAACAAAGTTCTTCAAGAGAGAGCACAACATACTCTGGTGGTGGATTTCACAGAATTTCACTCAACTGGAGCTGATGTTTGCCTCACAGGAAAGGACTATGAGGAGAGTAAGAGAGGTTTCCAAGAAACAGAGGAATGGTCCTGATGTGAGCAAGGCAAATAATGAGGTCTGCTGGGAAAGGAACCAGTGGGAAGCTGTACACAAACAGGGAGATGAATGTCCTGTCTGAAGCTGCTTTGTGGAACAAAAACAACAGAGTTTAATGAATACAAAACTTCAGAGAAGGTAAAGGAAGGAGCAGTGCAGATTCAGAGCAGGAGGCATTCATCACCAAAACACATTCTGCACTGACTGAGTCAAATTAGTACAAAGGAAATGAGGATCTTTACATTTCAGCAACAATTTATGTGTAAGCTCCCAGAGGAGAGATTTGTGGGTTCTGTTTTGTCTAAAGCCCAAAGGATGCTGACAGATGGATGCACAGCAGGAATCGCCTTTGTTCTCCCCATTGTTGTTACCCTGGGAAGGAGCAGAGCGCCTTGTCCCACTGTCCCGAGTGGACAAACTGCGGGACCTTTGCGGGAATCCCGGTCCGGTTTCCCTGCGGAACCCCGCGCTGCGGCCGCAGGAGTAGCCGAGCCCCTTCGGGGGATGGACCCGGCTCCAGGGCGCGCCTCATGACGTTGCCGATGACGTCACCGCGCGCCGCATCCCGGGCCCGGCGGGGGTAAGGGAGGGGGCGAGGGGCCCGGGGCTACCGGTGGTCCCGGGAGGGGCGAGGGAGACCCCGTCCTGGGGCTGTGTCCCGGCCGGGTACCGCGGGTGGGAGGCGGGGGAGGGCTCGGTCTGGGCCTTCCCTTCCCCGGCCCAGCGGGGGGGTTGGGAGCTCCCGGGAGAGCGGAGGGTGCCAAAAATAGGGGAAAAAAATAAAAAAATTCGGGAGGAAGGGAGGTGCCGGTTCCTGAGCGTGAGTTGGAGTTTGTGGGGACTGAGCTGGGCCCGTGGGGGTAGCACTGAGGTCTGGAGGGGATGAAGGGTGGGAGATGCTGAGCCCAAAGGTTCTTTCTGTGAATGATTGGTGCATGAAATGTGCTGGAGAAAGTAGCAGAGAAGAGAGGTGTGGGATTTCTGTACAGCCAGATGAACAGGACAACTGACAGCTCTTCCACCCAGGCAAACTGCCAACAGTGGGTTAAGAAATTTATTTTGCTTCCTGGTGAGATTTTTCCTGCAGTGTGATGGGATGTGCTGTGGAACCATCCGTGTGCAGCAGCAGCCTGTGGCCCAGGGGTGAAAAAACACAAAGGAAAGGTCAGAGCTGGCTTACTTTGTGGCTACCAGAGGCAAGGAATCACACTTGTGCTGTGTTAATTCAGCAGATCTCTTGTCACCCATCCCGAGATGCTGGTTTGGAATCCATGTGACTGTTTTACCCACCAGCCTGTGGACACTTTGACTGCAGGAGTGATTCTGAGGAGGCTGTGCAGCACCTGAAAGCCATTCAGCCCCAGAGAGAGGAGCACCAATGCTGAGGGGGGCTGCTGGGGTATGTATCCTCTTTTCAGAGATTGCTTTGAAACTTCAGTTCCTGCACTGAAAGAAAAAAAAAAAATGGTGTCAGCTTCTGGTTCCAAATGTATTTTTGTCAGCAGTTTTCATCCAAATGTTCAGCTTGTGTGGTCTGAGCTTGAAAAACACATTATTTGGGCACTTTGAAGTCTTCTAAGTAGAACTGCTAAGAAGCAAAGGATCAGACCCTGTCAGCACAACAGGGTGCTGGGCCCTGCCCCCTTTGTATCTTTTTTTTTTCAAGATGAAAAAGGATTATCCCTCCTGGATTCAGCAGTGTAAATGGGAAGGAAACCAAACTCTGTCATTGTGAGAAGTTTTGTGCATTAAACCTTGGCCTCAGCAGAGGTGTGAGGGATGGGGGGATCTGCACTGAAATTTCCCATTTCAGCAGAGGTCTGGATTTGCAGCCAGGCTGCAGCTTTGCTGGGCTGTAAATCTGACTGATTTATGAGGTTATGAGGATACTGAGGTTATGAGGGATCTGATTTATCTTGAGAATGAAAACCTATTGCTCCTCTGGGAACTCCTGGGAAGTGGGAGATGTTTGGCTGCTGATAGTGTGAAATATTTCAGTCTTAATTCCTGATGATGGTGGGCAGTGCCTGGGGAACTGAGAGGGGATCCCTGGTGTCTCGTTGGTGCAAAGCTGGAGGAAATGTGCCCATAAAACACGTGTGCCTTGTGCTGAGAGGTGGAGAGGCTGGGGTGTGGCTGACAGGGAGGCAGCACTTGGTGTGTGAACCATTGGGAGCTGCAACTTCAGTGAATTAAATCAAAGTTTCTTTTGCTCTCAACCGATTCATTCTGAGTTTTGGTTTTGGTGGGGGTTTTTTTGGTTTTTTTTTTTTTGGTTTATTTGTTTGTTTTTTTTTTCCAGAGGCCTCCCCACCATGATTCCACCCTCTGCCCCAACCCCTGGCAGGGATGCAGCACTCTTCCCAAACGTGGCTGCTCAGGAGCTTTGGAGATCACAAGTTCCAGGCTACCCTGGCTCAGTCACCAGGCACATCAGTCACCGGGCAAACAACTTCAAGAGGCACCCAAAAAGAAGGAAACACATCCACCCTTCACCTCCCCCCCCCCCAAACACTCCGTGTCCCATCGATCTGATAGACTTTGGGGATCTCCAGCCTCAGAGGTCCTTCCTGGAACTCCTCTTTAATGGCTGTGTTCTCTTTGGGATCGAGTTCAGCTACGCCATGGAAACTGCCTACGTTACCCCTGTGCTGCTGCAGATGGGACTTCCAGACCAGCTGTATGGGATGGTGTGGTTCATCAGCCCTATATTAGGTAACTTTTCTTTATGCTGTCTCTCCTCTCTTGTTTTTTCTGCTACGTGGAGGTTTTATGGGTTTATTTTCTTTATTTTCTGGGTCTGTGTAATCAAAAGGGAGGTTCTTTGAGTGGCTCCTGTGTGAGGGTAACCCTTGGTTACTCTGTTCCTGTATTTCCAATCTAGCAGAAGGCTGGTAGTGTATCCATGTGTGTCCCCATGAAAAGTGCACATAGAGATGGAAACCTTTATGTGAAAAAGCAGAGTGGGATCACCTTCTCCTTTTTAATTTTCTGAAAAAAGCAAAGTGTTCCAACTGCTGACCACAGGAACAGTTAGAACATGTGACTGTTGTACTCCTTGCTTGATGTCAAACTCTGCTGTACCAATGATCCAGAGTGAACTGCCATGACAGTGAGCAGCAGCATGTGACCTTTTCCAGTTACCAGCTTGGAAAATGCTAGGAATTACACAGTGTGCACCTGGATGAGTAGTAGCAACTGTGGATGTCACAGTGTCCTGCCTTTAACTGTCTTATAAACTCCCTAATTTAATTCCCCTCTGCAACAAGGCTCAGAGGCAAATGTTACTGATTGGTGATTCCTTTTTTGTAGGGTTCTTGCTACAGCCTTTGCTGGGGGCCTGGAGTGACAGATGCACATCCAGGTTTGGGAGGAGACGACCTTTCATTCTGGTCTTAGCAGTAGGTAGGTTCTTTTGAAATGCTGGGCATAAAGCTTGAAAAGTAGGAATGCTCTTTATCTCTCTTCTGTGATATCCCTGGGCTGAACAAAATGCCTCTGAAGGGTTGGGTACTGGGGGTCTGAAAGAGGTGATGGGTGGCACCAAGGTGCAGCTGGAGATTGACAATAAAAGCTTCTCTTGTTAGAGATGAGGTTTTGAGGGTCAAGAATGTTTTTCTTTGGCCAGAACAACTGCAGACATTTCTAAGCTTGGACAGTGGAAAAGGATTATGTAAATCTTATCAGCCACACTCATTCCCTGGGCTGTGGTGATCTGAACAAGAGGAATAGTGCTTACCACAAGGCTGTGCATGTAGTACAATGCTTTCAGAGCCTAGAACAATGCAGGGTTTTTTGCTTACATGCAGTCAATTGATTTGTTTTAATCTGGTTTTATTCCCAGGAGCATTGCTTGGGCTCTCACTTATGCTGAATGGCAAAGATATAGGAACTGCCTTGTCTGACACTGCAAATAACCACAAATGGGGGATCATTCTCACAGTCTGTGGTGTTGTCCTCATGGACTTCAGTGCAGATTCAGCAGACAATCCCAGCCATGCCTACATGATGGATGTATGCAGCCCCGTGGATCAAGACAGAGGCCTCAACATCCATGCTTTGTTAGCAGGTATGCTTCCTTGGTGCTTCTTAAACAAGCTCTGCTCTGTGGGAAAGCAGAGTGTAAATCACTGTTCTTTCCCTGTGTAAGCATAATAACTGAATACCTGGAGAAGTAGCAGTAGTTAACTTTGAAAACCAACTTCTGCTTACAGCAAAAGGATTTTTATAACTCCTAAAAGTCACACAAGATATATTCCTGGGTTGTTTTCTATTTGAGTGGAAATGTATATTGGGTGCCACGATCCCTCATTGCTGACATCTTCATCAGGATGCAGTTTCATGCTATTAAATGTGCTGGGAAGAAAAAAAACATAATGTTGTAAGGCTTTCACCACATGAATGGAGTGAGAGAGGTATCCAGTGCCCTCAGAACTTCTCTTTTCATCAGTGGTAATGGAGTGGCAGTTTACTGTGCTGTCAGCACATTGCTGAATGACAAGCTGGTTATGCTTCTGAAGTGATTCTTGGACACAGATACATCTGTGTTCCTCCACCTGAGTGAGGAAAACAGATTTTCAGTCACTTTTAGGGAAAAGAGTCCTTGCTGACTGTGACTGCACAGCCTGGCTGTGAGTCTGGTGGCTGCTTCTGTTGTACAGACTGAAACAACTGGAGGTAGAATGGTTTATTCTTGGCAAAGAAAGAACTACTCTAGTTTTTGCTTCATCACTTTTACAGCACTGACTTTCTACCTCTTTCTGTACCACATTTGTACATCCAGACTGTGCATTACTGCATTTGAATTAAAAAGGGGTTGAGTGGTAAAAGAGAAGAATTCCACTCACAAATGATAAGACAAATGGTGCTGTGCTTTACTGACTTCCATGATTGGCTAAGGAAGATAATCTCAGCTCTGTTTTTCCACCAGGTCTTGGAGGTGGCTTTGGTTATGTTGTTGGAGGAATACACTGGGATAAAACCAGTTTTGGAAAAGCTGTGGGAGGACAACTTCGTGTCATCTATGTCTTCACCTCAGTGATACTGACTGTCACTACTGTGCTGACTCTAATCAGCATACCAGAAAGACCCTTAAGGTCCTTTAGCAGGAAGAAAAAGGTGATGAAGAGTCCAAGCCTTCCTCTCCCTCCTTCTCCACCTTTCTTTTTTGAGGAGGGTGTGAATGAAAACTTTGCTTCTCATAACTCAGATCACTTATACTCAAGTTTTACCAGTCCTGTTTCCCCCCTCAGCCCACTCACACCCAAGTATGGCAGTTTTATCAGCAGAGACAATTCCTTAACAGGAATTAATGAGTTTGCATCATCATTTGGGACTTCAAATATCGACAGTGTGCTTATAGACTGTTTTACAGGTGGCCATAATAGTTACTTAGCACTTCCAGCTAGCTTGCCCAGGCAGCCTGTCAGTGTCAGCTTTCCTCGGGTGCCTGACTTCTGTTCCCAAGGAGAGAATGGAATCGTGGAGCCAGGGGAGAGCAGCACAACTCCAGGGCCTGATGCTGAGGTGCTGAGGGTGGGCTCACTGGATGCAATAAAGCCACGGTCATCAGGGATCCTGAAAAGACCTCAGACCTTGGCCATTCCAGATACCATCACAGGAAACTGTCCAGAAAATAGCAGAAGAAGAAATGTAACTTTCAGCCAACAGGTAAGGGCAGAAAATTAATAATATTTCCATGTAAACCTGAGCTTTTATTTAATCTCTTAATAGAGTTTTAATTGTGTAGTGGAGAAATTTGTCATTAAAGACTGCTCACGACAGTGTGCTCCTAAAAGTCATTAGCATCAACAGCATACCTGCTGTATGCTAATCAGTAAAACAGTGGCTAGGATGTGGGTAAGAGAGTGTGGCAGTCTGTCAGCTGCCTTTGGTAAGGTGGCAGAAATGGGAGCAGTCTGCTCTCACCAGGACACATGTGAAACTGAGGTTGGTATTTTTAGCCCTGCTTCACCACCCAGGGAGCTACCACATGAGAGGAGAAAAAGACACATTTTTATTGAGCTTGTATCTTCCCTTTCCACAGAAATACCTGCAAGATAGGGCCAGGGATAGGATTCTCCCATGAGCTTCTCCTTATGGCAGTCATTACATCTGGTACCATCAGGGAGGTGAGGTTTCCCTTATCCAGGGATGAGACTCTGATCTCACCTCCCACTGTTGGTGATAACTTGGAATGTCTGAGACCTCTGTATGCTGGCCCATTTTTTTATGATCCAGATGAGGTAAACTGTCCTCTGTTTTTTTCTTTGATTTTTTTTTGTTTGTTTGTTTGGTTGGTTTTTTTTTTGGTTTGGTTTGGTTTGGTTTGGTTTTTTTTTGGGGGGGAAGGGGGGCTTGAAGGGTGTGTGGTTTTTTGTTTGTTTAGTTTGGTTGCTGTACCTTGACTCAGGCTGTGAGAGAAGACTTCATTGAGGCCAGGATTTTACACACTGTGCACACAGAGACAGAGCATCAGGGTTAGCAAGCAGTGAGAATGTGTTTCAATTACAACTGGCCTCCTCTTCCTCAGTGTGTCTAAAAGTTCAGAAACCAAATTCACCTGAGTGTGCATACATACAGCAATGGATGCAATGGAATTTGTCTTCCATGTGCTAGCATCTAGAGAGGGTTGCCAAATACCCCAGAGAACTGAAGAGTAACATTTCAGGTATCCCAAAATCTGCTGTGCTGCTCTTTAACACTTGTGCCAAGGCTGAACTTACACCCTAACTAAATACACTCTTCTTAACCTCCAAGTCAGCATTCTGCTGCAGCAGCAGAGTTAAACTTTGAGCTGATCAGATAGGTGTGTAACGTTCCATAGGTTTGCTCAAAGGATGGTTGGGTTTTTCTTACTGTGCTTTTGACCTTGGAGTTCTTATGGTGCAGGTTGCTAATATCTTGCTGAATGGTGTGAAGTATGAGAGTGAGCTGAATGGATCAGGTGAGACCTCTGAGCAACCACTCTCCTTGAAACTCCTTTGTTCAACCATCTGCCAGATGCCCAAGGCTCTTCGTAACCTCTGCATCAACCACTTCCTAGGTATTCAGAAAATCCCCTCTTGCTTTCAGCATGTGGTAGTCTGCCTCGGGTGAATGTCTTTGAATGTCTCATCTGGTGTTGTATTGGCTGCTAACTAGAAAGGACATGGATTGAGTTTCTTAGAATACTGGGAAAGTGAACAAAAAAAATAAGCAGAACAATATTCCTAGAAAGGGAACAGCAACAGCCTAAGTCAGCTTATCCTTTGAATGGAATATTTACACTGGGATGAGAAATGCCACTGAACTGAGAACTTGAAACTGTTGGCTTCTTTTCTTTTTTTAACACTCTGAAACTGTCATTACTGAGCAGAAAGACAATGTTGGTTGTATTTCTCTGCTTACACCTGGGGCAGAATGGGGCACTGTAGGTTTGGTCCTCACCAGTGCACTGTTACTCTTACCAGTGAATGACTGATGGGTAGGAAGGACTTGGCAGCAATCCAGTTTGCACAGAATTAGACAGAAGGTAGCAGGTAGTTAATATTTACTGGCTGTGAAAGGAATTAAGATGCCTGCTTCAGTGGCCCTGATGCCACTTGGTGTTGGAGGCACTCTAGGGGCTGCAGCCATGACATAAGCAGCACTCCTTCCAACTCTGTGTGGGAGACAATAGCAACCTGAAACAACTGTGTAGTTCTAGGAGCCACGGTGTGAAACTGAGTGTTGTGTCCTGCCAAAACCTGAAGGGACCTCAGACTGCTGTAATCTATTTTTTTTTTTGTCCTCCTTAATCAGTGTTCTGTGTCCTGCAGTCTGCCTGGACTATTCAACTTAGGAATTCAAAGGATAAATCTTGGTCTTTAAAATTCTGAATGTCTTTGACAAACACTGTGGCATAATGCCCAGGGAACAGCAGTCTGGGATCCATGTGCCTGAACGTGATGGGCATGGAATGTTATGAATATGAATGTCTCCAGTTGTGATTTGTGGTGTAGCCAATAGCATCCATGTAACATTACAAGGAGAAATGGATGTTCCACAATCCTAACAGGTTACTTCTGGCTTCTTTCAGGATGGCTTTCATTTGAGGGGATGTTACTCTTCTATACTGACTTCATGGGGGAAGTGGTGTTTCAAGGGAACCCAAAAGCATCCCACAACTCAGATGAGTATCAGAAATACAACGCTGGGGTCACCATGGGCTGCTGGGGAATGTGCATCTATGCATTCAGTGCTGCTTTCTATTCAGGTACTTAACACACAGCCTTCTTAGCCACTGTTTTGAGAAAGATCCACCTGCTCCTGGAGTGGTGTTTCTGCAACAAACACTCTGCCATTTAGGGTGCTCACAGCCTACCTGCTCACAGGCATGAGTGCTGCAGCAGTCTTCTTTTTTACCATATCACCTCTGCTCGTTAGCTTGGCCTGTGCTCACAGCAGATGGGGTCAGCAGGCTGTTGAAAACCCATCTCTTGTAGCAGATAGTTCCTTTTACAAGAGGCATTTTCCATGTATGTTGAATCCAGAAATACAAGCAGCCACCATAGGTCTGGCTCTGGTGCAGCAGCACTGGGTACTCCTGGCAGAGTGCCCTTACTTCAGATACCACCCCAGCTCCCTGCCCTGCATCTGCCTGCTCCTAACAGTTCCCATTTACCCCTCTGGGACAGGGCCACTGCCAGGCTTCAGCTTTGCCATGCCCAGGGCAGCAAGGCTGGATCATGGCACTGGGATTCAGAAGGAGTCCTTGGAACTCACATGTGAGCCACCAGTTACTCAAAAGCTAAAGAGTTACCACTGAGATGGGGCTGCCCAAAGCTGCACCCCTTGGGTCCACTGACCAGGTAGGAGTAGAGAGGGCCACAGTTCACCCAGAATACCATGGCATTGTCTTGCAGCTGCCCTGGAGAAGCTGGAGGAGAGGTTCAGCACACGGACACTCTACTTTGTGGCATATTTGGCATTTGGGCTGGGCACGGGGCTGGCCACACTTTCCAGAAACATCTACGTGGTGCTCTCGTTGTGCACTACCTACGGCGTCCTCTTTGCCACGCTCTGCACTCTGCCATACTCCCTGCTCTGTGACTACTACCAGAGTCATGAGGTGAGCCCCAGGACAGGGAGAGGAGCTTCTGCAGCACCCCCTTACCCTGTGTCTCCCACAGCACCCCCTTACCCCGTGTCTCCCACAGTTTGTAGGCTCCCAGGCGGAGGGCACGCGGCGCGGGATGGGCGTTGACATCTCCCTGCTCAGCTGCCAATACTTCCTGGCACAGATCCTTGTGGCCCTGGCCATGGGGCCACTGATGGCAGCTGTGGGCAGTGCCAGTGGTGCCATGTATTTTGCCAGCTTGGTGTCCTTCCTGGGCTGTCTCTTCTCCTCCCTCTGCATCACCTACGAGCCGCCGCCGCCTTCTGAGGAGCTGCCACCTGCCGAGGAGCAGCAGCCGCTTCTGCCCCGCACGGAGGACAAATAAATGGGAGCAGCCACCACAGACTCTGCTGCCTCGTTGTCTTCTCCTTGGCCTCCCCATCACAGCCTGGTGGGCTCCCCACAAGAGCAGCAGTGGGCATGAGAAGGTCTGTGCTGACTTTGCTGAGCTTTCCCCTGCCCGTGGGAGGGTGAGCAGTGGGTTGGCAGCACACCCCGCACCGCTCATCCTTCCCCTGGTGCTGCAGAGGCTCCATCCCTGTCACTGAGGCCACAGAAATGGGAAGCAGTGGTGGCAACATGGGGCCATTCCCTCCCAGCTGCCCTGCTAGTGCTGTCATTCCAAAGGGCACAGGTGGCATTGTACAGCTGGAGGCAAGGGACACCTGGAAATCTGGTGCCCAGGGCAGGGTGACCATAATCTCTTGGTGGCAGCGAGCTGCAGGGGCTGCATGTGACATGCTGGCCACTGCTGCTGCAGGAGCTCTGGGGCCATGGTGTCCCACGTGCCACGTGGGCTGGCACCATCTCCTGTGGGTCCTGGCCTCTGCTCCTGGTTGTCAAAGCTTTGGGAAGGCTGGGAACAACTGGTCTTGCTCAGGTGGCCAGAGTACTCTGTCAGGGGTCAAAGCCAGGCCTCTGGGGACACTGAGCTCCCAGCAGCAGAACTCCAAGAAGCCTCTTTGGGAGTGTAAATCCAGTGGCCTGGCTCCCAAACCCAGTACTCTTGGTTCTGGCTGTGGTCCACAGTCACATGTGTTGCCTTCCACATTAGACTTTTAACTACAAGGGCTTGTGATGACTTGGCAGGAGGATGAACAGTTGTCTGTAACCCAGCTTTGGGGAGAAGGGTCTTTTTGCATCACCTTCCTTTGGTTAGAAGCTTAAGTTGAAAATTTTAAGTTGAGAACTTAGGAAAAATCATCTCTCTGAAAGCTTGCAGCACAACCCTGCTTGTTTTTCATGCAGTTGTACCTTGTGACATAAAGATCTGCATGGGGAACAATTAGAGCTGCATCTTCCCCATCTCATTGGAAATAGTGAAGAGGGTTTGGGTGAGAATTTTTACTTATTCTAATTTTGGAACGTGTTAAACCCTGGAATCTTAAAAGTCTTGAGAGCAAAGTTGAAAATGGAGATAAAATGAAGACTTTCTAGGACTCCTTGAGCCTGCCTCTGCACTTGGATAGGCAGCCAAGGTTTACCAAGGCTGCTGGGCATTTTGGTGTTACATGTGCTGTGCATGGCATCCCTGTCGAGGTTATTTTTGTTCACCTGGTCTTTAGGTTTTCTCTGGAGTGTCACTTCTTATAAATGAGTTGCATTTGACTGCTCACCTAAGTTTATCCTGATGCTTTACCTATGATGCCAAGATGTTACATTTCTGCAGATGTTGTGGCTTGCTACACTCCAGTGCTGAAAGCATAATGCATGACTTGTAAGAATCTCTTATTATCTCTGGTCCTGAGTATTAATTTTTTATTATTAGTTGAGAAGCAATTCTCATGCTCAGTACTTGCTTAAATGGAGGAACACAACTGAAGTTATGGGCAAGCACTCAGAGGTACAGAACTATCACACTGATGAGTCTGTTCATCTTTTCTTTGTTTTGGCTTACATGGTGTTGTATCTGCAGGAATATCTGTGATGTGCTGTCTCCAGGAATGGTCAGGATGAAGCTGGAACAAAATAGCATGAGAAACTGCATTTGGCACTTCTGATTTCTGACAACCTAAAGACTTGATTTTTGACATTTTTTTTTCTTTTCTTGTGTTACCTTAATTTATCATCCTTATCCTACCAAACTTTTAAATTTTATTTATTTATTTATTTATTTATTTATTTATTTATTTTCTGGTCCCACCAGCTAATGCAGTACTAGCTCTTAAAATCATAGCCAGCATTATTGCACTACATGGATCATGAGCACTTTCCTTTTCCAGGTAGCTAAAGTTACAGATCATTTTGATGCAATTAAAGATCTTCCAAAGATTCACAGAACTGATGAAACCCATGTATTTGGTGGTAATGTTTGTGTCTGCTTCCATCTGTAAATACTACTATGAATTCTATTTATATAGTTATAAAATTATTGCTATGTCTGTATGCATTGCCCAATGGAATATATATTACATTTTCTGTTTTATGGGATAGGGACTTCTATTTTGCATAAGCATTTATGTAGCTCTTGCATACATAGTACTTTTAAATCAACATCAATGTATGTTAATTTGGGGCTTTGAGCAAGACTGGTGTCTGGAAAAAAAAAAAGCAGAGGCTGCCACCATTCTGCAGAGTTGGGAGTTGCACCAAAACCACAGAAATAACTTTAAAAAAGCACTGTTTACTCACTTACTCTCTTCCTTTGTTATATATTTTGTGTTTCATACAAATTACTCTGTGTGTTGAACTGTGAGCTGTCAAGTGATGCTTTCCTTTTGGAAACCAAACATAACAAATAATCTGTCTAAATCTGTGAGCTGCTGTTAAGGAAGTAAAGTGCATGAGTTTAGGCAGGGACATGATTTAGACCATGCTGTGGTTTCATCTCTTCAGCAGTCCCTTAATTTTGGTTAGATATTTAGAATTCCAGGTTGCTTGATGGCACTTCCTTGTTCATGTTCATAAATGTATTTATAACACAGATACAAAAGTAGGGAAAATGGGGAGAAGGACAGAGAAAGCACCTCATCAGTTGTTTCATGTCTGTGATTAGCTGTGACTATTTTCAGCACGTCTGAACTTCACTGAACCTCTGCAGTGTCTCATAAAAGCCTAATGATTTTGGAACTTCTGTATCTTTGAATGAAGAAAATAACTTCAATAATCAAATAAAATTGCATGACTGGCATATATAAAAAGAAGCTGTTTTGGGAGCTATATGGAAAAAGTTGTCTAAGTGATTTATTTTCTCCTAGCAAGTAGCTGCTCATCTTGTACTCCATAGGAGATGCACTTTATTTTATATAAAAAAAACGTCTTCAGGTAAAAGATGGCTTTCTTAATGCATGTGGGAACATACAAACATACATCCTCCCTCAGTGTGTAAGACAACCTTCAGTGAGAGACTTTAGGTGCCATTACCATAACGACACCCATGGATTACACTAAGTACAATAAAAATCTTAATATCATGGAGCTGAAAGGGCAAGGGAGATCTCCAGCATCAGTTTCCTTTATCTCAGTGGACATTTTCCATAGCTCTGGCTGTTAAGACACAATGATTCATTTGGTACAACTTTCCTGCTGGGAAGTTTTTTGTCAGTGTTCACTAAGAAGCTGTATGTTGTTGCACGAAGTATTCTGAGCCCCGTGCACCAATTCAGCATCCCTGAAAAAAGTCATTTTTTCCATCCTCAAGACAGACCCACCACTTGCACAGACAGTGAGGGAAATTCACTATTTTCTGCCACTCCTCCCTAGAGCTGACACCCTCCCTGCCTTTAGGACAAGCTCTGTGCCCCCAGGAAGGGTTCTGGGAACAGCAATCCCATTTTTTATAGCTGCTGCACCGGATTTGGCAGTGACAGTGGACATTGGGGAGCGCCTCTGAAGAGAGCATCACACAGAGTGTGGGGGGTGCAGATGTCACTTTAATGCTGGGGGGTGTGCTGCTGGGGGGACGGGGCCATCCCAGGCCCTCTCACTCCTCACCACGGGGTCCCGCAGAGCCCTGCTCGGGGGTCAGCACCTTCTCTGCCCCGCGCTGTCTCTGCCGCAGCCTCTCGGCCCCGGTCACCGTCATGGGGTGCAGCGGCAGGAACCCCGCCAGCCCTGCAAGGAAAACCCCTCAGCTGCAGGGAGACAGCTGGGCTCATGCTCCAGCACCCCCCCTCCTCCTGCTGCTGCTCCTCCTCTGCCTCAGCCACCTCATCTTAATCCTCATCTTCCTCTGCCTCCTCATCCTTATCCTCCCCATCCTCCTCCTCCTCATTCTCATCCTCCTCCATCTTATCTTCATCCCCCCCATCCTCCCCATCCTCCTCCTCCTCCTCCTCATCCTCCTCCATCTTATCTTCATCCCCCCCCATCCTCCTCCATCTCCTCCTCATCCTTCTCCTCCTCCTCCCCATCCTCCTCATCATCATCCTAATCCTCATCCTCCTCCCCATCCTCCTCCGTCTCATCTTCATCCTCCCCATCCTCCTCCGTCTCCTCTTCATCCTCCCCATCCTTTTCCTCATCCTCCCCATCCTCCTCCTCATCATCATCCTAATCCTCCCCATCCTTCGCCTCCTCCTCATTCTCCTCATGCTCCTCCGTCTTATCTTCATCCTCCCCATCCTCCTCCTCCTCCCCATCCTCCTCCTCCTCCTCCGTTCCTACCCAAGAGTTTTTCAGCAGGCCGGGAGAGCTGTGCCCCGCAGCCCAGCCAGTACCGGACCCGTTCCAGGTTGAGCCCCACCACCTTCTCTCCGTACGCGTTGGGCAGCGGATCCAGGCAGCCGAGCTGCTCCAGGTACTTCCCGTCCCGGGCCCGCTTGCTGTGAGCCGCCACGATGCGGTAAAAGGGGCGGTTGGTGCAGCCCCCCAGGGCGAAGCGGATCACGACGTGACCCCCACGGTAACCCTTCAGGAGGCGGCTCCCTGCCCAGAGAGAGCCCGGGGGTCAGAGGAGGGGTCGGGATGGGGCCAGGACACCCCTAACCCCCGGGATCAGAGGAGGGGTCGGGATGGGGCCAGGACACCCCTGTCTCGGGGGTCAGAGGAGGGGTCGGGATGGGGCCAGAGGAGGGGTCGGGATGGGGCCAGAGGAGGGGTCGGGATGGGGCCAGGACACCCCTGGCCCGGGGGTCAGAGGAGGGGTCGGGATGGGGCCAGAGGAGGGGTCGGGATGGGGCCAGGACACCCCTGGCCCGGGGGTCAGAGGAGGGGTCGGGACGGGGCCAGAGGAGGGGTCGGGACGGGGCCAGAGGAGGGGTCGGGACGGGGCCAGGACACCGCTAACCCAGGGGTCAGAGGAGGGGTCGGGACGGGGTCAGGACACCCCTGTCCCGGGCACTCACCCAGCTGCACCATGGCGGCCCCGCAGATCTCGCTGCCTCGCGTGGAGATGCTGGGGGAGGAGCCGGAACGCGGAGGGCAGCGCAGCCGCGGTGGGGCCGGTCCCGCGGTACCGTCCCGGATCTTTGTCCCGGCAGCGGGAGGGGGTTGGGAAGGTTGTGTGAGTAGGGAATGGTTTGTGGGGTTCGGAGGGGGATGAGGAGTAGGGGGTACGCGGGGAGGGATGGTGCGGGCTGCAGGGAGAGGCGGGGAAGGGATAAGGGGGAGGGAAGGGGAAAGGGAAAGGAAAGGGAAAAGGAAAGGGAAAGAGAAAGGAAAAGAAAAACGTAAAGGGAAGGGGAAAGGAAAAGGAAAAAGGAAAGGGAAGGGGAAAAGAAAAGGAAAAGGAAAAAGGAAAGGGAAGGGGAAAAGAAAAGGAAAAGGAAAAAGGAAAGGGAAGGGGAAAGGGAAAGAAAAAGAAAAACGGAAAGGGAAGGGAAAAAGAAAAGGAAAAGGAAAAAGGAAAGGGAAGGGAAAAGGAAAAGAAAAACAGGAAGGGAAGGGGAAAAGAAAAGGAAAAAGGAAAGGGAAGGGGAAAGGGAAAGGAAAGAAAAACGGAAAGGGAAGGGGAAAAGAAAAGGAAAAGGAAAAAGGAAAGGGAAGGGGAAAGGGAAAGAAAAACGGGGAAAGGGAAGGGGAAAAGAAAAGGAAAAGGAAAGGGAAGGGGAAAGGGAAAGGAAAAGAAAAACAAAGGGAAGGGGAAAGGGAAAGGGAAGGGAACTTTTGAGTTTTTCAGGTGCCACACAAAGCCGTGTGTTGAGGAGCAGTTGGAGGTGAGATGGTTGGGGACCAGGTCAGCCCAAAATTTAATGTCAGCTCAGTGAAGTGTTACCCTTAGTTTTTGCAGGGTCTTTTTGCCACCTTTGGAACCAGGTGAGTGTTGGAGGAGAGCCGGGGTGGTAATTTAGGAGGCTCACAAAGTGAGCCAAAGAGTGGTTTAAACATGGGTGAAGATAAAGTTGTGATTTATTAATTAAACATATTAAAAACAATGCACAAAGTACAACATAGTAGACATGTTGAGATGCCGTGTTGTATTTGAATATTTTTGTGCCAATAAATTACACCAAAATGTTAACATTTTGCCTGTGTTGTTTATTCCTAAGTACTTCTTAGGAAGAGACAGGGAAACAGGTGAAAATTTATTTTATTTTTCTGCAGTAAGTTTCCTCTTATCAGGAATTTGACTTCTCTTTTTCTGCACCAGTTCAGGTGGGGTTGCATGCGTTTCCCTTTTCCTAAGCAGCTGGAGGCAAAATCACCAGGCTGGGTGAGGTCTGGCACTTGGGTAAACGAAACCTCACCCCACGACCCCAGAATTTTAGTTGTTTCCAGCAGCTGGGATGTCACCCTGACCACATCACCCCAGAATTTTAGTTTCCAGCAGCTGGGATGTCACCCTGACCACATCACCCCAACATTTTAGTTTCCAGCAGCTGGGATGTCACACCAGCTTGCTCTAGCCTTGGGGTGACAGCAGCAGCTCCAGGAACAGCATGGGCTGTGTCACTGTCCCAGCCTGGCTCCCCCCCTTCCCCTTGTGCCAGTGCTGCACCCCAAAAAGGAGAAATGAGGGAGGTGGCAGCTTTGGGGGGCAGCAATGCCACGGCCCCATTTCTGGGCATCATGGGGGGTGCACTGGGGGTTGGAGGGATGGGGGTGTCCCCTGCCAAACCCTGAGGAGGGGTCGGGTGTCCCGGGGGCCGTTTTTGTTAAAATAATCATAATGTGTATGTCTTTGGATTGCAGCGTTCTTTCAGGCCTAAAATACTAAAGCAAAGGGAACTAAATGTCTATAAACTTTAAAAAGTCCCACGATGTTATTATGTTATTATATAGTAGAACCACAGCATTAAAACAACTCCTGCTGAGTTGTCATTAGATGTGCAGACAGAAATCCTGCTGACAGCAAAGCTGCCTGTCTAAATTCAGGTTTTTGATACTTCATCATCTTAATAGGATCATGTGGTGGGTGGAGGGGAGAGAGTTGGGAACATGTTATGTGTGGGACCCAGCCCAGTGGTTCCATACTGGTTGTTCAGCCCTCACAAAAAGTGGATGGGAACAAAAGACTTGGACGTGCCAGCTGCTTGGGCAGACTTCACACACCAGCAGAGGATGCAGCAAACTGAGCAAGACATGTAAGAAATTAAAGTGACAGCAAGGTGCTTGGAGTCCCCTTGGTGACCAGGCACTTGTGTGGTCCCATTGTGCTGATGCTGTTGCTGTGTAACAGCTCTGCCTGTGTTTGTGTCTGATGACTGAAATTTAGTCTGTGCCTGTCTTCCTCATTTCCACAGGTTTGCTCACCCTTACCAGTATGAACTGGAGCATCTTTTCGCCACCAGATGGAGTTCTGACAAAACCAGAACCCCAGATTGGTGCCCACATTAATTTAAACTTCTTGCAGTTTACAGCCAGCCATACCTGATGAATTTCAGATTTGAGGGTGGAGGTCAGGGGTGGGAATTGACTGAGAACATACCATGCCTAATAATTTGCTCTGCCAGATGTACAAGCCCATCAAGGAAACACCCTGTCATTTTATCACCACCCTGAATGAGCTGGTAGAACTGAATGAGAAGCTTATGAACTATAAAGGATTTGCCCTGGACTTAGAGGTAATCAAATTGCCTTTTCTATTTAAAAGTTACATGTGTACTGTGAGTATCTAGGAGACCATTATATTCTCGTTGTCTGTTTTGTAGTCTTGCCTTTCTCCTGCTTTTTGTAATTTCTGACATGAAAAAACAGTCACCCTGACCTGTCAGATATTATCTAGAAAGGTGAATTAAACTCTTGTCAATAGGATGAGTTTTCCAATGGTGGTACTGGCTGCATGCTGCATACTGAATTTCATCTTCTTTCAGTTCATCCTATGTTTTTTTTCTGTCATGTTAGTGACTGCAAAGAGAGAGCTCATTTATCCAATTATCACACTCCTCCTTTTTGTTTTTTTTAGGAATGTGATGAAGATGGGGGAAATGAGAAGGCTTTAACCACTGCACAGCAGTAAGCTCGGTGTATAATGGAGTCCTTGGAAAACTCATTTAGAATGGTAAGAGCTCCCAATACATATTTTTAGTGGGACTGATGAACTACCTCATGCAGAAGATGCTCTGAGCTGTTTTTTCCAGGCACATCTGCAAGAGCTTGGTACAGCATCAGCTGCTACTCTCATACAAGTTGCAGCCTTGCAAAGCATGCACGTGTGGACTTGTTTTCAAAACAAGTAAAAATACCTCTTAGAAATATGTCTTTCTACATAGTAAACAGACTTCACACTCTTTGTTTCTTTTTTAAATCAAGTTTGAGGTTTGTTTAATTTGCATCACATTTTCATCTCTATGGCTAGACTTAGTGAGCTGATACTATTACTCTTGTAATAAATCAGAATAAATCAGAAGAACAATGGAATACTTTGTGATAGATTTGGCTTGGCAAATTGCTGGGCAATAGTATCAAAACAGCTTTTTCTCTTGTGTGGTGTAGAGTTGCTTTTTCAGGATTTTTTTTTTTTTTGGTGGTGGTGGTTTTTCTTTGACATTTCTCCTGCTCGTAGCTGTGGTAACTTTTCTTTTTCCAACAGGTGATCTGTCTGTAGAATGTTTCATAAATACGGAACTTTTTTATTTGGAACATTTTAAGCAGCATTTTGGCAACGAACTGGCTTTAAATTAAAATGTTTGATTCCTCTCTGCAGTACCTGCCTTCAGACCAGGATCCTGCCTGTGTCTCACAGTCTGCAAAGTCTGACCCATCATCAAAAATTTATGAAGTAAGACGTGCTAAAAATTTTTGCCAAATAGTACAAAAGAAACAGGTAAGTAGAATATTTTCATTGGTGAACCTCAGCAGTAGGGGATTTTTTTCCTGCTTGGTTTTGCCATAGAAAAAGAATCTTAACTTTTGAGAAAACTGCCATGTTTCTGAATCTGAAGTTCATTGTTTCTGTAGCTTTTCTATCCTTTGAAGAACCAAGGATTGCAGACATTCCACTGTGTATTCCCTGTCTGTCAAAGCTACAGACTACTGAAGTCAGTATCTGCCTTTGTTCTCCTGGCTTGTTTGTAGTTCAGCACTTCTAAAGCACATGGTTTTACTTTACCTGGTGCAGCAGATCTTAATCTCTTTTATAATCTAATTTGATCTTTTGTACTTTTAACGAAGACCAGCATGTGGTAGCAAGTTTATAAACTCCCTTTTGCTATAAAACTTCAAAGAAAGTGATCCCAGGTAATTTTTTTCATTCCAGATTAGCAATCGATGGAAGTTGATGACTCAAACTCAAGTACAGAAGGAGCCCAAGGATGAAACCAAGAAAAAAGCAGCCCAGCAGTCAGGTACAGGTTCCTCCTTTCCTCCAGATTGTCCAGCTGCTCTTCCCAATGTACACAGCCTGATATCCAGTTACAAGAACACCTTAGCTGATGATTTTACTAAGGGATGAAACTGACAAAGATTTGTACTTAAAGATTTAGTTTCAGACTTGCTGTGAGCTTGTTTTTTCTAAGCTCCCAAGGAATTTACTCCTGCTTTTTACAGTAATCCTTGTCTGCTTCCACAGCTGCTGATGACCAGGTACAGAAAGCATATAGAGAGGCAACAGAAAATCCTCTGTCTGTTTGTCAGCAAGCCATGGTGTGTCACTGAATTCCCTGCTTCCAGCCTTTGCCCCTTTTGACCTGAAGAACAAAACCCTGAGCTCTGCAACCCTCAAATACCTGAATGACAGTCTGATTGTGGGCTTTCTGTGATTCTGTCCTGTGTGTAGCAACAGCCCCTGGTAACTCTGCTGTGCTAATCCCTCCCTGCCTTCCGTAGGGAATTTTTCCCACTGATGCCCCTCTCTGCTCCTCACTTGGATAGATTCCCCCAGATCTGCCTGTGGGGCCACAAGAGATCTCAGCCTTTAGCATCCTGTGAAATGACAACTTGGCTTTTCATCTGAAAAGTCCCTGCTGTGAGGCAGAAAAAAAGCAGTTTAGGTCCCAGGAAGAACCCAGTGCTTTTCCCCTGCAGTGTTACTGCCACAGGCAATAGCTGTCATTGAGTCCACTGGGCAGCTCATCTGCATGCTGGGCTTTGTGCCTACACAGAGAGATTTCCTTCTCCTTGCCCTTGTTTCTGTTCTGTGGCTTGCTCTCACAGCAGGAACAAGCTAATAAGAAGAGGGAGAGAGTCCTGAGTGAAGCAGGAACTGAGTTGCCAAAACAAGAGAAGAAAGGACCAAAAGCCTCCCAGCAACCAGAGGAGCTGGAAGCACCAAAGCAGTTTATCCCCTTTGATTACAGCAAGTCCAACTTCAAAGTGTTTGCAGGTAAGATCTGGATCTCTTGCTAGGGCACCACAGGCTGTGGAAAATGTTGCCAGCTGATCAGGAGCAGCCTGTGTGTGAGTGTAGGTACCAAGGCAGTGCAGACTGTTACAATGCACTTACCTTACAGGGGGAAAAATACTAAAAAAAATCAGCTTGGGGACTGGGCAGTTCAGCATCCCTTTTCTGAGTTGGAAACAAAATCCTCTGTGTCTCAGATGTCAGGGTTAACCCAGCAGAACAGCACTTGCTCAGATGCATTGTGTCCTAAAACATAAAGCTCCCAGTCCTGAGTCCTGATGTTGGAAGGACCTGACAGCACATGAATCTCCTGGAATGTCTCCATGAATGTACATGGAATGTACTGGATTTGGCAGGAACCTCGCTGTGGTGCTGCTTTATTTTGTTTAGTTTGGTTGTTTTTTTTTAATTTGCAGAAGTTTGCTGGAGCTAACAAAGTGGAACAAGCTGGGAAGAGAAGCATGTCCTACCTGGCTGTGCCCTGGAGCTATGGGCAGAGCAGAGCTAAGGTCCTCTCCTGCAGATGTTTAATGGGAAGAGGTTGCATAACACCTCCCCACCTTCACTTCACAGCTTGACATCAGTTAAAAGGGAAAAAAAGAGGAGGGGGGAAAAAAAAAAAAAAAAAAGCTTAGTCAGGATTAATGCAATCAAAGATAATTCTGGGCAGAAGGTTTGAAATGCTGAGGTGAAAGTTTGTGTTAATAGATGTGGAAGGTGCTTTCTTTCCAAGGTGGGGAAAACATTTGCCTGGCTTGGGAGGGAGGTAAGTGAAACAAATCTGAGCATTCTTGTTCTGAGCAGACAATGTGTAGCTTACAAGGCTTGAAGGGCAGAGCTGGAGGGAGGAAGGTTCTGTCTGCATCATGGCCCTTTCTCAGTAGTGTTGTTACCTACCAGATTTTTAATTCTGAGTGAATTTAGAGCAAGAGGTAAAGTTTTCCTGTAATTTGTCTTGCAGGGGTTCCAGACACTACTGGCCAAAGAGAGAGTCCCTGTTACAGGCCCTGTGGGAGCTGCTGCTGAACAGAACAACAGTCAGAAGAATTGTCACCATGGAAGGCAAATACCATTCACTGGTTTTTGTACAGAAAAGTTTTTAAACTCATTAAACCATTTTTTTTCCCAAAAGGAAAACATCTTAATTGGTTTCATTTTTATTCTATTCGCATTTTTTTCTAATTATACTCACATTGTTGCTTCGTTTCTAATTGTGAACATTTATCCTGTGTCCTCAAGCACAGTTAGGCTAAACTTGTCACTTCTTGGAGTTGCTTGAAGTCCAGAACCAGCATGGAGTGTGAGAGAAACCTCTTGGCATCTCTAAAGCCAGCACAAAAATAATAGAGATTCAGTAGAAGTGACTCAAACCCCAGCAGCCCAGAGGAGGAGCAGCCTGTGCTTTATTCTCATCTCTGAGAAGACAAGGTAATGTGGAAAAGGAGGGTGTTTACCTGGCAGTGCTCATCTATTTTTTAAAGTTTTTTAAGGGGAAAAAAAAAAATAGGGGCCTTTTCCTAGGATTTTCCATGCTGTGATCACCTGATTTGGCAATGGCAGAATTTCTGTCTGGTTTTTAAGTTGTAAGGACTGAGGGGTAGAAGTAAAAATTCCCTTCTCTGTTCCTGTTTTTCAAGGACTGTGAGGAGTTTGGGATTTTTGTGTGTTTGTTGTCAGTCTTTGCCTGGATTTCTGGGGAGTAGGGAGGGAACAGAAGAGAGTTTTTCCTCCTTAGGTATCTCAGCATAAACAGTGCCAACTGAGTAGCACTGTAACAGGAGAACAGTCCCTGCCTGCTCCTAAAGTCTGCTTGCATGGCTGAATATTGGGGAATATTTTTGCAAAGAGGCAGTTAAATACCAATTGTCTCTGGGCACATTTCCAGGGGCTGCCAATTCCCTTTTTTTTTCTCAGCTGTGCCACCCCTGATATGTTTGTAACTTATTATTTTATCAAAAGCCCCACTGGCTGCAGAGATTCAAACCCCAACTTCAAACATCGTGCAAGGTGACAGCTCAAGGGGAGCTTCATTCCAGTTTTTGTTTTCTCCTTGTGGCTTCCTGGGTCTACAAATAACTGGATGGAAGTGAGCACCAACCCCTGGGAATGGGATGGGGGTGGAACACCGGGATCCCATCCTCCCAGACTCTTCTGCTCTCAGGAGACAGGGATATGGGATGGAGAGAGGAGGAGAAAGGTATGGAGGGCTCAGGCTCACCTTGGGGAACTTCAGGGAGTTCCCTCTTAGCAGCACGTTTTGTGGGGAATCTGCTTTGGGAACATCAAGCCCTTAAAATGTCCACATTAGGCTTTTGGCTTTTTTAATTACTATTATTATTTTGTTTCGCTTTTTTGCTTTTTTTTTTGCTTTGTTTTGCTTTTTTTTTTGCTTTTTTTTTTTTGCATTTTTTTGCTATTTTTGGGGTTTTTTGGGGTTTTTTGTTTGTTTGTTTCGGGTTTTTTGCTTTTTTTTTGCTTTTTTTTGCTTTTTTTTGCTTTTTTTTTGATTTTTTTTGATTTTTTTTTTTTTTGCTTTTTTTTGCTTTTTTTTGCTTTTTTTATTTTTTTTAATTTTTTTCCTTTTTTTGCTTTTTTTTTGCTATTTTTGGGGGGTTTTTTGGGTTTGTTTGTTTTGGGTTTTTTTCCTTTTTTTTGCTTTTTTCCTTTTTTTTTGCTATTTTTGGGGTTTTTTGGGGTTTGTTTGTTTGTTTTGGTTTTTTTTGCTTTTTTTTGCTTTTTTTTTGCTTTTTTTTTGCTTTTTTTTTGCTTTTTTTTTGCTATTTTTGGGGGTTTTTTGTTTTTGTTTGTTTGTTTGTTTTGGGTTTTTTGCTTTTTTGAGGTTTTTTTTTGGTTTTTTTTGTTTTTTTGCCTTTTTTTGCCTTTTTTTGCCTTTTTTTGCCTTTTTTTGCCTTTTTTTGCCTTTTTTTGCCTTTTTTTGCCTTTTTTTGCCTTTTTTTTGCTTTTTCGCCCGCAGAAAATTGCGAAGAGCCTTACAACTCTGCCAGGCTGCCGGGCTGTGTGTCACTGTGTGTCACTGTGTGTCACTGTGTGTCAGGCCGGGGATGTTCCCGGGGGGGGTGGTGTAGGGGGTGTTCCCGGGGGTCCCGCACTCCCGCTCCTCTCCCCACGTGGTCCCGGGGCTCCCGTTCTCCCTTCCCCTGCTGCCTCTTACGTCACCGCCTCTCTGAGCCAATAGGAGCGCGCCAAGGCTCTGCCCGCCAATAGGGAGGCGGCGGCGGCGCGCGCTGGCGGCTGTGGGCGGGGCGGCGCCTGGGCCCCTCTGCTCGGCACCCGCGGGCCCGGGTCAGGCCGGGCCGGGCCGGGATGGAGCTGGGGGCGGCGGCGCTGATCCGGGAAGGGTGGTTCCGGGAAACGTGCCGGTTGTGGCCGGGTCAGGCTATGTCGTTACAAGTGGAGGAGTTGCTGCATCACCAGCGCTCCCGCTACCAGGAGATACTGGTCTTCCGCAGGTGCGGCGCGGCCGGGAGGGATCGGGCTGTTCGGTTCGGTTCGGTTCGGTTGGGTGCGGGGGTGGCGGCTGAGCGCGGTTCGGGGAAAGGATGGGAAAGCGGCGGCGCTCGGCGCCATGCGGCGGGGCCTGGCGGAGGATTGGGATGGGGGGGGGGGTGTGGGTGAGGGAGTTCGGGCCCGGTCCGGTTCCGATCCCCGCTTCCCCGCTTTGCTCAGCACCACCTACGGCAACGTCCTGGTTCTGGACGGGGTGATCCAGTGCACGGAGCGGGACGAGTTCTCCTACCAGGAAATGATCGCCAACCTGCCCCTCTGCAGCCACCCCAACCCCCGCAAGGTGAGTGCCCCCCAACCCAACCCAACCCAAACCCCCCCCTTCTCCTCTTTGGGTCAGAACCCGGCGGTTCCGGCGCAGCTTCGCTCCGGGAAAGTTGTTCCCTGGCTGCTGAGCCATGTTCTGCCCTCCCTGCCCTCCTTCCCTCCCTGCCAGGTGCTGATCATCGGGGGCGGTGATGGAGGAGTCCTGCGGGAGGTGGTGAAACACCCGGGGGTGGAGTCCGTGGTGCAGTGTGAGATCGATGAGGTGAGGTGGGAACAACCCCGGGAGCTTCCCCTTCACCTCCTGGCCCTTGTCACCCGCATTTCCCTGCCGGTTCTGCTGGGCTGACACTGACAGCGCCGCCTCTTTGCCTTAGGAGCCATCGACGTGGCAGCTGGCTGCCTCTTCCCGGGGATTTCTTTCACACACACACAGCCCTAGAGGCCCTTCCAGGCCGCCTTGGGATCTGCAGGATTTGAGCTTTGTGGAGACCCTGCTTTTTTCCCCTCTTCCCAGAGCCAGGACAGAGTGCTGCTCCTGCCAGGGGAGGTGGTTTCATGGTTAAGCTGCCTCCTGTGACTGAAAGCAGGATCTAAGAAATGTTTATTTCTATGATAGATGGGCTGGTCTTCTTCCTTTAAAGCAGTTTTTTCCAGTTTTGCTGTCTTCTTAAAGTGAGGCTTTCCTAGGAATGGGAAATGCTGCTCTATGAGGCTGTGTGCTCAGTCTGCCAAGCAAAGTAAGGCATGTGTGCCTGCTTTGGAGCTAGCACTGTCCAACACCAGCATATTTGTTTTGTCTCTGCCAGCTGTGAGAAGCTGGTAGTGTTCAGTACAATTGCTGGGCTGAGGGCAAAAACTGTCTGACCATTTTAGAGAGAAAACTGTATCTTATGAAGGGACTGGAGGTGGGGGTATTTCTTGCCTTGTATCTAGAAACCTGCTGAAATGCTTTTATTTAGGAAGAAAAAAATATGTCTTTAGTTGAGATACCTCTGCAAATGATGTCCACAGGGAAAAGGAACACAGAGCATTTAGATCTGTAATCTTATCCTCTTAATTCCTCAGGGAGCTTTTGAAGCTCCAAGTTCTTCTTGTTGAGTTTGGCAAGGACAGAGCAACAGTGTCACTGAACCCAGAGGCCATAGGAAAGGGCTGAGTGGAGCTTCTTGGCTGAAGATGCTGACAGCTCTTGAGGATCTCAGATTTGTGCTGAAGGCATGGAAGGAAATGACTCATTGTGCTGTTCTTTCAGCTGCAGCTGCACATGAGCCTGAGAAGCAGCTTCTTGGAGCCCCCTCTCACCCACTTGTGCTCTCTCTCTTGCAGGATGTGATCCAGGTATCCAAGAAGTACCTCCCAGGGATGGCAGTGGGATATTCCAGTGCTAAGCTGACCTTGCATGTGGGAGATGGTTTTGAGTTCATGAAACAAAATCAAGAAGCTTTTGATGTGATTATCACGGACTCATCTGACCCCATGGGTAAGAAATCTGCCTATAAAAGGGTTCTGCTTCCCACACTCCTTTTTTTTCCCTCTTCTGCCTTCTGGAAGTAATGCCAGCCGGCCCAGGCTCCTTTCAGCTGGAAAGACTGCCACTGACTTGGTTCTTTTGGGGAAGGATGAAGACCATAAAATTGTATTAGCAAGGCTTCAAGCCAGCTGTCACGTTTCTCTTCTCAAAATTCAACTCCAGCATTTATTGTTTCTGGCAAAGAGCTGCTCCTTGAGTCCAGTAATCCCAGGGGGTTACAGCACCCTGCTGGCTAAAACAGCTTTGCACATGTGCCTGCTAATGAAGCAATGGTTCACACACTGTGGGTGTAGCTACTTAGCCTAAAGGTGTCTGTAGTGAGGTTGCTGTATCACTGAGGAGGAAAACTGAGGTAGAGAGGGACCAAAAATTGTTAAGATGTCTCATTTTAGGGACCTAGCAACAAGTGCCTGAGTCACCTTCACTCCTGCTATAGTCAGCACAGAGAGAAGCATCTCTATAGGGCAGTCTGGAGCAGGAGTTTGGTTTAAAAATGCTCACTGATGCAAAAAACAGCTGGTAGGAGTTGCTTTGATAAAGATCCTGGGCTTGCTATAAAGCAAAGCTAAAATCCTGATAGTGTGGTTGTGCTAAGTGCAGGCTGGAGTTCACCCAGGGTCAAAACTTTTTGCTTCCAGATTATCTCCTACACTTAGGATCACTGCAAAGCCATTTGAAATGTCTGCTTCCCAGTGCAGTCCCTGCACGGCCTGGGCATTCAGAAGGCTCTCAGAAGCTGATCTTCACAGTCTCTCTCTAGACTGAGCTCTTCACTCACTTTTCTTCCAGGTCCTGCAGAAAGTTTATTTAAGGAATCCTACTACCAGCTGATGAAGACAGCCCTGCGAGAAGATGGGATTCTGTGCTGCCAAGGTGAGGATGGGGGCTCTGGGCAGAGGCTGATGCCAGATCATTGCATGCCAGGTGTGAGGCATGAAGGGACTCTCCTCTGGGGGAGACAAGCTGCAGGGAGTGAAATTCATTTCATCTTTTTTTGATCTGTGTGTGTCAGCTCATTAACTGCTGGACTGTACATAGCAGAACTGGTGTAAGGGCCTTATCTTGCCTTTGAAAGCACACGAGCTGTGCTGAGGAGAGCAGGTTTGGGCTTGGAACCACTGTTAACCTGGCACAGGCCTGTGCAAAGAAGAGGGCCAGCTCTCACCTCGCATCCTCTCTTCCTCCCTCCCTGTAGGTGAGTGCCAGTGGCTGCACCTGGATCTCATTAAGGAGATGCGGCAGTTCTGCAAATCTCTGTTCCCTGTTGTGGAATATGCCTATTGCACCATCCCCACCTATCCCAGTGGGCAGATTGGCTTCATGCTCTGCAGCAAGAACCCGGTGAGTTTCAGGCACCTGAAGTTCCCTTTTCCACTCCCTGAAAGCACCTGCAGGACCTGCCTCAGGCTGTCCCTTCACAGAACCTGAGCTGTGGCACTGTGGGGCCTCTGGACTCATGCTGAGCCCAAACCCCAGCAGCCCCAGAGCTGCAGTGCAGCTAGTTCAGTGCTGAATGATGTGCAGAACTGACAGTAATCTAACAGTTGCCTTAGAAAAAAGGATATGGTTTTCCCTCTAGTACAACAGGTTTGCAAGAGAGGAAGCTACTACTGATTTCCAGAGCCTGTTAAGGCTTTGGCTTATTGCTGCTGCTTGTTAAAAGTGGGCACCTCCTTGGTAAGAATCACTTTGTGAGTGGTGATCTGCTTGTATGGAGGCCTCCAAGTGGGAGTCAGTGTGAGGATGTGGGCTGGTAACTGTCACACCACTGAGGTCTGCTCTCTTCCCAATCTGCTGCATCACAGCAAGCCAGTAATGCAACTGTCAGTGGTTTTAGGGAGCCAGCAGCATCCTGGCAGCAGCTGCATTTTATCTATCTGGGGCACTGGCAGCCTGCACTGTGCCTGACTTAGCACAGATGTGGATTCTGCTCTGAAGAGCAAAAGCTTTGCTTCTGAGATGCTCAGACACAATCTGACAGCTTCATCTGGCACGTGGCTCACGTGCAGTCTGACCTCATGCACTGACATCTGTGGATAAGGGAGATTCACGGGAGGTGCAGAGTATAAACTCCAGTCCTTGGGGCTGGAGCTATGCAGAATCTTTGACCTCATACTAGAACAAAAAGTCATTTGTTTTCCTACAGTCCTCTTGGGTCTCTGTCATGAAGCAGGGTGCCTGTCTCACAGCCTTTTGCTCCTTACCCAAACACTCTACAGAGCTACCTGGCTTCTTCATTGCAGAACACAAATTTCCGGGAGCCTGTGCAGCAGCTCTCACAGCAACAAGTGGAGGAGAGGAGTCTGAAATACTACAATTCTGACATTCATAGGGCAGCCTTCATCCTGCCAGAGTTTGCACGGAAGGTAAGTGAGGCTGTGCTGCTGCTCCTCCCTCAAAGATGAGCTCTGACTTTTCTTTGGCAGGAGTGGGAATGTACAGGACTGAGGATTTCCTGCAGCCCTGAAGGCTTCTGTGAGCAAGTCAGAGCAGGAGAGTGTTCTGTGTGACACAGCAGAGGATGAGTCAGTCTGGGAGGACTGCAGTTCAGTTTGGAACTGTTCTTTGGGTTGATGTCCCATGCCTTTGTGGCAGATCACTCCTACTTCACCTACCAAAACTAAGTCCAAGAGCCTGCAGAACTCATGTTTCCCCTTGGAAAGCCTCAGAAGTCCTAGATAAAATGTGGTGGTGGTTTCTAGGGCAAATCAGGGGGTAAAGAAAGCATGCTGTAGCATAGTCTGCCTTCTTGAAGGACAGCCTGTATGTCTGCAGCATTCCAGCATCTCCTAACAGGGTTGCAACTGTAGCTTCCAGAAAAAACCTCTTAAAGATGAAGGCAAGTGCTGTGGTGGTGTTTCAGAGCCATATTTCTGTGGAGGAGTGGTGGAGCTGCAGCAGGTCCTCCCTGACACTTTTTTATCTTTGCCTTTCTGCAGGCCCTCAGCGATGTGTGAGACAGAGAAGCTGCTTCCTTCCTTCAAGTTGGACCCTGAGATCATCAGTGATGTGGTGGGGACCTTCCCAGCAGACTGCAGATTTGCTCTCCACTGTGTGGGAGCCAGCCAACATTCCCTTTGATGATGTGTTAAAGATGATGGGGCATAAGCCAGATAAGACTATTGAAAAGGCCCAGTGACTCATTGCCTGAGATCAAAACTGTTCTTTACAGAGCTGGAAATGTAAGATGTCTTTTTGCTTTCTCTCCTCCCTGCACCTATTCTAAATTCTCCCCTCCCTGTGCCCACCTCCACCCCCTGCAACTCAACTGACATGAGATATTTATAACTGACACGTATTTCTGTCTGATGATCTTCTGAAACCTGGGAAGAGTCCAGAAGGGTCCCTGACTCAGCCTTAACCACGGAGAGCAAGAGCTTTGTGTGCAAAGTTACCTTGCTGTCTCCTAGGAGCTCCCTGCTGCTCAGATGTTTTGACTGGTGATGGGTCTGAGCCTTCATGTCCCACTGCCCTTCTGAGACACCTGCACTGGTCTGCAGCACAGCTGGAGAGGTCACAGTGCAAACTGTTGCCATTCACAATAGGTCTCCCTCCAACCCTGATGGAGTAGCAGTATTAAACACCAGCCAAGCAGGCTGGCAGCAAAGTCTTGTGGCTTTTTTTTTTTTTTTAAATTGGTTGGAAACAGAAGTGCTGAGGTACTAACAGGCTGACTCCTGTTCTTACCTCTGCTGTCAGAGTGGTTCCAAAGAATGTTTATCAATATGGTGATAGGCGCTTTATATATAAAAATATAAATATATATATATAAAAAACAAACCTTAGATCCATTGCCTGCTGTTAAGTATTGATGTTGGGGAGTCAGTTGTGCTGACAAATCTCTCATCTCAGTCATGCTGGGATGCCTCAGGCCTGGGTATTGCTGATCTTTAGGGGGCATCATTATTTCTAATGCTGCCCTCAGAGTCCCCAGATGCACATTGTTTTTCTTTGTACTCTGTTGTGAGATGACTCTCCCTCCACTTCTTCTGTTTTCAAGACTCAGTACCACCACTGTGCAGTGGGTATCTTCCCAGCACAACCACTGTGCAGCTGTCACTCCCTTGCAATCAATTAAACACTTGGCTCTGGTTAAGGTGACATCTCTGTGAGCTGGCGTGCTTCTTGGGGGGGAGTGTGGGGGTAGAAAGAGAGATCCTGAAAGTTTGCTGTGCTTGTCAGAAGATGTCCAGGGGTGCTCTGTAGTTGGTCTGACTGACTACCTCTCTCCCTTGCCTCTAGGGATGATGAGTTACCATCAAAAATAAGCTCTGAAGAGTGATCCCATTGCATGTTTTGTATTGGAAACTGACTGCGAAATAGCTCCAGCTTCTGCCATCTGTGCTGCAGAAGTCAGTACCCTCTGTCCAAGCTATTCTCTGGTTCAAATGTGGCCTCTGGTATATCTTTCCAGACTGTTTTCCATCTGCTCATATCCCTGCTAACATTCCTGTCAGTCACATCAGCCTGACAACAGCTGCAGTGGCTGTGCCAGGTAGGGAACTCGGGCTGAACAGGCTGGGAACAGTCACTAGGTGGCATCAGGAGAAGACAAAAAAAGCTCCTTCCGAGGGATGCTTTTTGGTTTGCTAACCAGAAACAGCAGATTACACAACTGGTGGCTTTGCCATCATTGCCCCCCTACAAACAGCACGGGTGGTGCAGCACCTGAGTGTCTACCAGGAGGGGCTTCTGTGGTGTCAATCCCAACCCTTCTACTTTATCCCTTTTCTGATCAGACTCTTTCCCAGTGCTCCCTCCTGCTACCAGACTCAGTAGAGCTGCTTTGTGCTCACAGGGGCCTTGCAGAGCTGAGTCTGGATCTCCTTTGCATTCTTGTGTTGAGATTACACCTGGTTTGTCTCTTCATTGTCATCTCCTTCCTCCCCCAGCTACTGATTAGTTAGGGCTATAGAGGCATTTTCCTTGCTCAACTCTTGTATTTTTACTGGGAGAAGCAGCCCAGCCATGGAGGCTGCTTCTGGGGACCTGAACACCATTCAGCAGTGCTTCATCCTTGACAGAAAACTACCTCTGGCACTTTCTCTCCCCTGGAATGGGAATCAAGACCAAGACTGTAGTCCAGAAAGGCCTTTGAGCAGCTGCCAACTAGTAACAAGTTCAAGCCTTTCACTCACCCTTGGTGAGTACAGTAATGCCCGGGAGGAAAAAAATCTTCCTCAGACTTTTTTCTAGCTTCCACACAGCTAATTATTTCTTGTTTCCTCTGAGCTCTCTCCAAATGTATATGCTCAGTGAGTGGCCAGTGATAGGAGCAGGCAGACAAGGCTGTTTCCCATCCAAGTTGTACATACTCTGTCCACAGGGTCCTATATATAGTTCTGAGTCATTCCAAATCATTGTTCTTTACAGGCAGCTTCAGTGCCTTGCAGTAGGTGAAGACAGATCAGTGCTTGAATCAAGCACTCATTAGAAGTGGAGCAAGAGTTTGTAACTGGTTTGTAGCATCTGAGCAGCCTTGGGAGCACTTCAGAACTGTTGTTCAAAGTCACCCCCATGCTGAGAGCTGCCACCAGGTCTGGGTACCATTTGTATCTGTCAGGAAATTGTGTTTACAGCCTGATGAGTCCTTCCACAAGTGTGCGTCTGGGCTGTTACACTGCAGGATGCTGGGGACTGAAAAGAGACTGGAAATTTGGGTAGTGCCCAACAGGGGGAAGCTGATGGGACCTCTTGTGGAATTGGGCACTGAACACTCACCAGTAATCTTTGCAGTGTCTCCAAGTGGGCAACTAAGAGACTTGAGTAAGTTTTTTTTCAGAGTTTTAACTGGCTTCTGCCCAAGGCTAGTCAGCAGGGCTGTTCATAAGCAAAGAGCCCCAAGGATGTTGTTTGTCTGGACAAGCTGCAGTCATGCTCCAGTGTTTTATGAAGCTGGGAGCATATGACCAGGGATAGGCTTTGTCCCAAGTAACATGCAATGTAATATCAGTCAGAGCAGGCAAGCAAGGGAACAGAGCCTGATGGGCTTTAGCACAGTAATTGTTTAAGCCTCTTGGCACCTTCTGAACTGTGTCAGCCTCCCTGCTCTGTGCTTTACTCATTGAACTAACTCAATTTTTGGAAAAGAGTTTCAAAAAATGAAGAGAAATCTCATGGCTGTATCTCCTGAGCCCTTTCAGCCAGTTAATTGTCATGAGTGTTGTGTTCATCCAGAGCTAATGTTATCGAGTGCTGGCTGAATTATTGATGGAGCTTGGCTGGAGCAAGACACTGCTGAAGTAAGAATGACAATTCATCTTTCAGCAGAGAAAAGGAGCCTCAGTAAGGAAACAGTCAAAAAAGTAGTAAGTATAGGGAGTGGGAGGTTCCTTTGATAAAATGGTGGGAGAAGAAGAGGGAAAAGTGGGCAAAAGAGTGAAACAGCAGATCAGGCCTAGCAAAAGAGACACAAATAGTTAAAAAATAAGATGAGAAATTTAACCATGTTAAAAACCAAGACTTGCCATCAAGGAGACGAACCTGGTGTAACAGAGGTCAGGTCATATGGCAGGGGGTGGTAACCTCAAGCATCCTCAGCTTGTTTGACAGCCTGAAATGCCTCCTGCTCGGAGCCAGACAAAGCTTCTTTTGGTGGAAAGCAGAGGTATTTTGAAACAGGAGTGTTTCCTAGCAAAGTTATTTTTGAGGGAGACTTTTGATGGAATAACTGGAATGTTTTAACCTTGCGTGCATTTTCCAGTTTTCCCAAGAGGTTTGGGGCATACCACTGAAGTGTTACACTTCCCCTCCCTTTATCCTTCTGCAGTCAGTCCCTTTGGGATCAACAGACAGAGAAGGCAGCACAACCCCCCCCTGTCCCAGCTTCCCTGGAGAGCTGTCCCAGGCTCGTAGTCGTGCGTGCTGTGACAGCAGCATCCCTGGGGTCCTCCCCTCCTCCTCCCTGCACCTGCTTTCCAGCTCTTATCAGAGATGAGCTGGAGCAGCAGACTCCAGCCCACGCTCACACAGTCTCTTCCTTGGGTTTGTTAGATTAGTGCTGATGAAAAGCCCTGGCTGGAACAGCCACCTGCATGCTTCTCCAGGGCCCCCGGGGAGCTCAGTGCGAGGGAATACTGCAAGGCTGGCCTGATAAATGAGCTGTGATTTCAGGCCCACGAACAAATTGGTTTCCCCTTTCAGGAAGGCTCACAACTGTCAGTTGACTACTGCTTTATTTATTGCACTGGCCTTTGCAGCCAGGGACTCTTGAGGGCAGAGAGAAAGGGTTGCAGTGACAGCAAAGCAGAAGCATTTGAACCCTTCCTTCAGCTGCTTTGGGAAATGGGCTTTGATTTGGAAGCCTGATGCAATTCTGCTATGTGCTTTTAAGACATGGTGATCTGAACCCAGACCAGGCAAGAGCTGGGCAGAAGATGGCAAACCTGCAGGCTGTAGAGGGAAATATTTGAGAAATTCTCATTCCTTAATGTAGTATATGGTACCAGACGTAGTCTTGGGTTTTGTATTCCAGCAACGCCCAGTCTGCTGCTGTACAGACACACTTAGGAGAGGTCAGGGACCTCTTTCTTACAAGATAAAAATCTCTCCTATTGAATGTTGTCGTGCACCCTTAATCAAAAAAATGAGAGGTGGTCTCACATGCACTTCTGAACCCACTGTGTCCCTGCTGAAGCCACGCTAAGTGAACCCAAATCCTGACCTTTTCAAGTTGCTGTATGCTGAGCTTCCTTCTGGAGCATCTTCACCAGGTTCCCAGGGATGTCTTCATGGCTATGCTGATTTACCATCACTGTAAAGTGACAGAAACCCACCCAGACCATCTGCAGCTCCTGACAGAAGAGACCATTGAGGAAGAAGACTTCTGAAGGGGTGAGTCAGATGACAGAGAAAGTTCCAAGAGGAAATTAAGGAAATAATTGTCAGAAATGTTTATTCCTCCAAGGGAAAACCTTTAACCTTTCCTGTGTAAAGTGATAGGCATTTTAGAGTTGGGGAAAAAAAAAAAATGAATAGGGAGCAGTAGGAATGAACAGTCCTGGTGCAGCTACATGTTGAACTCTCTTTGCAGTTACTAAAAAGAGCAAATTTTATCAACACAGAGTTGTTATACTTCCTGTAGAGAAGATGGTGCTATAGCCTGTGATGGGGAACTGGTCAGCAGAGATGGTGGCTCTCTCCAAAGCCAACATTTGCAAGAGGTAACATTTTATTACTGCCCTTTAATCCCAGGACAGATTAATGGCAGCCTGGTCACTATTTACACCCCTGTGGACGTCACCAGAAGCTGATCTCTGGCTCGGCACTTCATCCCTTTTTTGATAGAACTGTCATATTGTGACCCCATTCCCTCAATGAAGTTTTATGGAAAACAGCCCATTCAGAAAGCAAAGCTGCAAACAAAACCATATTTATTAGAGCAAGCAGTTTGGTTACACCAGATGGCCCCCAGCATGGAGACCTGGCTGTGCTGCTTCTGCTGTCTGCCTGGCTTTTTGGGGGGCTAGTAAACCCAGGAGGTTTAATCCTGCCTCATAACCAACAGTACAGAATTCACCTTCTGTCTGCCTGTCAGCCCAGGCACATCTCTCACCCCCAGCTCCCTGCCCTCCCTTCCTCTTGAGCAACCAAATGTGCTTTCTCCATTTGCTATTTTCCCACTTTTACCTCTCCTGGAGCAAATCAGCTGTGGGTCACTTGTCAAGTCCCTGTGGTTTGTCTGCTTGCTGAAGCCTGATACTTTACCTGATACTTCACCAGCCTGGCTGGGAAGTGTTTGACAGAATCCATTACAAAGGGCTAACACAGCAATTCTGATAAACCAGCAAGATGGGTTTAAAAGGAAGCAGATAATGTTTCATTTGAAACCAGAGCTTGGAAGCCAGCTCACACCAGGCGGGGGTGAGAAACAATCAGGTTACAAAGTTTGCAGAAGAAAATCCATTTCCAGAAATTGCTAGGTTGTTACCTTTCCCCATAAGTCCCTGTGACTCAGAAAAGTTTCTTGCTTTGTGTTTTTCAGTGGAGGTATCCAGCATTTCATTTCCAATATACAAGTGAGGGCATCTTTTCCCTTGAAGCACATTAGGGGTAGTGTATTTGGCACTAGGAACTGGATAATTCACAAGCAAAGCTTCAGCCGTGCTCTTTCCAGGAACTCTAATGTTGGTAAGCAGTAGAAGTGGGGAACAGGTTTTTCTGCCTTCTGTTCTTAGTTCTGCCACAGCATCCCCTTGGCTAAATCACCTCCCTAGGGGTTATTTCTCTGCTAAATTAGGATAATAATGTACCTTTTGAGTGTTTTTGTCGGGGTCAGAAAAGGACTTGCCCTGAGCTGTGTGCTTCTGGGGAAAGGGCTGGTGGTGAGATGGGATCTTAGCTCTGGCTCTGCATCTCACAGGCATATGACAGTGGATGCCACCCCCACACAATGGGGACAATCCAAAGCAGAAAGAGAAGTGTTTAATAGCACCTTCTGCTGGCCCAGTCTCACTGCTGGGACAGTATTTTGGGCAAAGGGAGAGGCATTATTAACTGCCATCCAGAGATCAGAAATGGCAGGAACTTACTCCAAGCAGGCTGCAAGCAGTGCCAGCACACCATGAACCTTTTTCTGAAGCCTCACTGAGTCTCTGGGCAGCCTTTCAGTACTTTGTTTTCCCTTAAATACATTTAAACTCAACATTTCTATGTCAGAATTCACTGTATTGACTGATACTTCTGGGATAGGTTCAAGATGCATTGAAACAATACTAGGAACAAAACCCAGTAGCTTCCAGCTGGCTTCCAGGTAGTTTTATATGCATTTGCCAGACAGATTATATTACTGCATAGCTGCATCATGTTATCCCCATGTTACCATAGAGGGAAAGCCAGGCATAGTGGCATTCCACAGTGAGATGCATCACTGGATGTAGAGATCCAGATCCAAGAGTCTGGAGCTGTTTGTGCACACAGGCTGAGGTTCCAACCCTGTATCTAAGTGCTGGTAGCCAGAAGTTTTACCTCTTCCCTCTGAATCCCCCAGCATTGGCCAGAGGTTCATGCAAGCTGGTGACTTATTGTATCCAACGTTATATTCCCAAGGAGAATTCAACTAGCTTGGAGAGGCACAGGTAATGCCTACATTTTCTCAGGTGGAGAGTCCCAAACCTTTGCTTCTTCAGTCTCTGCAGGTCTGGCACATGGAAAGCCCAGAGGCACTGAAGTATCCCACTCAAGCAGCCAAGTGTTAACAACCTCTCCAAAGTCTAATTTGCCTTTGATATAGACTTAATTGTTTGCGTCACCCACTGGGCTAGGGGGAGGGCTATAAAAGGGGCTGCAGCCATTGTCTGAGGCAGAAGAGAGCCCAGAAACAGCTCCCTCTCCCAGTCTTCCTAATTCAGCACAGTAGTCACAGCCTGTACATCATGCAGCTGGTGGCCAGCCTGGTGTCTGTTCTGCTGCTGGTGTGGAGCGTGAGAGCCACTGCACTGCCTGGAGAAGAGAGACTGGCAATCCAGAGCACCAGGGTGAGTATCGTGCACCCTTGTGCAGGAGCTGGGTGAGGTGGGAGCACAGGAGCACAGGTTGGAGCCAGGGGAGGGGGTACTAAGGGCAATGAGGCTTTACCTGATGCAAACAACTCCACCATCCCTCTCTATTCCAAGGAACTCCAGATCTGTGTGCTATTCGTGCATGTAGGCTACTCGTACAGCTTACTGTTTATTTAGACAAGATACCAGGGCAGATGCCAGAGAGCTGCAGAAGTGAAGTCTGAGCTAAGCAAAAACTGGCAAAAAGAACAGAGAGGAGAGGGAAAAGGAGAAAATAGTATTGCTGAAAGAGTACAGCACGAGAGATTAAAGCCAAGTACTAGGGAGGGAGAAAAAGGATACATAATTGGTAAAATGATCAGGGGACATAATATTTTAAATAGGACTCATGGGAAGGACAAATGTTTAAAAGATGGGTTCAGTAGAAAAGTAACAGAGGAATAATAAATGAAGTAATTATATCAGAATAAAATTGCTTTTTCCAGAGTAGTATTCACAAGGGGAGTTATACTGACATAGTTCTGCTAGAATAATTACACTCTGAACCAGCGCAGCTCGATGCAGTGGCAGAACTTATTATAGCAATATAATTATCCTACCACTTGCAAAACTCTAATATTATAATGGCTATAGCACTATAATAACTTTGTTTTGTTGGAGTGTTTCCCTCAGAGGCCAAAGGAGTAGGAAGCAATAGCATAACATAATCACAAGCAAGTGCTGTGTTCTGCTTGCCCTCGCCCCGCAGTTTTCTCACCTGCATGTCCCCTGCCATCCCTGAGCTTCCTCTGAGCTGTGGTCAGTCACCCCACACTCTGCCACTCCACGTATCCATAGTGCTGCTGATATTCCAGTCCTGCAGAGGAGCTGCCCAGAGAAGTGAAGGATCCCAGTGTTGGTTTCAAAGGCACTGACTTCTCCTTTGTGCGTATCCACATAATTTTTTCTGTCTCAGCGTTGGCTCCAGCACATCCATCAGTGTCTTACTGCTTCAGGAGTGGGCTCACATCCCTTTAACAATAAAACTGCCTGCAAGAAAAAAACATACTCAGTGTGAGGTGCTAGGGCTAGCATTCTATTAGAGACTAGGGCTTCTGCAGCTGGCTGGGATTAACCCTTCTGGGGATAACTGTAAACTTTCAGCTGTACATTCTTGCAATAACAAATCCGGTACTTAAAAAGTAAACTTTCTGGTGCAGATGCTATCTGCTGGGGAAAAAAAGAAACAAGTTGTAGGGAATAAATTGGTATATAAAGCTTAGGTAAAAATGAGCTCAAGTGTTATGACTCAGCCATTTACACACTTGCTTATAAATAATGATATAATCAATTTAATGATTCTCTTTAAAACATTCTATAAACTGAAAAATTATTAGATACTGGTGAACCAATCCCGACAGTCAGCACCGCTCTAAGCGAGACAAATGTTTAAGTATGAAGAATATTGGGATTTTACAGATGAACCACCATAAAATGTGTTACAATGCAGAAGAAAGGTCTGCACGTTCTGAGGCTCTGGTGGAATGTTGTACAGGGAACTGAGCAGCTACCCAAAGCTGTGCCACAGACCACCCGTGCTGAGATCTCGAACTGCTGCCAAAGCATTTTGATGTCTTTCAGCTCAGGAACACCTATAAGCAGAAAGGATGTTAGCAAGGGATTAGTGCAGGGGAAGAACTGCTTCATTTCACCAACAGCCACAGCTGGTCATGCAGAAGGAATATCCCCCAACAGCAGGCTGAGTTTTCCCCACCCCTGAGTCTGAACAAGCTGGCTGGGCTTTGTGCAACTTATTTCAAAACATAAACTTCTTCCCCAGCTGTAAATCCTATGAGGGAGATGTGACCCAGGAGACACACTTAGTTGGGTTCCCCAGTCCATCTCCATGACACTCAAGACATTTCTGGATTTGCAGGACAGGAGTAGGAATAGGAATGGGCACAAACCACCTTTTGTATTTTTTTTCTCTTACAATCATAGCATGTAATCTTTCTGTGCCTCAGTTTCTCTTGTGTGGAAGCAGGGATAGTTAGTAAAGCTATGAAAGCTACTAAAAAAAAAATCTATAAACATCCTGTAACGTAACCTCAAAATAATTGCTGCTGCCTCTATTTATCCATCTTCCTGGACTGCCATCCAAGTGGCCCTTAGTGAATGCTGGTTCTGACAGAGGCAGTGGATAGAGCAGTCCCAGCATTAAGCAATGGCCTTTGTGAAAAGTGACTTAGAAATGTGCTTCCAAGATTCCCATTCCACATGGGAAACAGGATCTGTTCCTGCCAAACTATCTATCCCAGCTTGTCCCATGCCAGCTGTTTCTGCTAATGAGTCTCAGAGAGACCAGGAATACTCAGGCAAGAAGTAACTCCTCAGGTTTGATGGATGTAAAGAAAAAAGAGATCACTCACAGCTTATTCCCAATGGAAACCCCTCCAGCCCCAAGCTAGAAGCTGTGGCATGGGATGGAGCTCCACAACTCCTCTTCCACTCTGTCTTCTCCCAAGGTCAGGCTATTGAAACAGGTTCTCCTTCTTGAAACACAAGCTGCCTGTCTCCACTGATGAAATACTTTGCACCAGATACTGAGAGCACCTTTCTCTTTCAGCCCTCTCTTTTTGTTCCATTTCATTCTCAGCATTTCAGGGTGCTTGGTGTGGTTAAGTCAGTATTGCTGAGGACTCTCTGCCTCTTCCCAAACTTCCCACAGCAGATGCTGGGCAGTCAGAGCAAAGAAGCTGAGTGCAGGTTTAGTAGGAGGGAGGGCAGCTTGGCATTCAGTGGGATTAGATATTAGGACAAAATTCTTCACAGAGAGGGTGATCAGACATTGGAATGGGCTGCCCAGGGAGGGGGTGGATTCTCCATCCCTGGAGGTTTTTAAGAAGAGACTGAATGTGGCACTGAGTGCCATGGGCTGGGAACCACAGGGGGAGTGGATCAAGGGTTGGAGTTGCTGATCCCAGAGGTCCTTTCCAACCCGGCTGATTCTGTGATTCTCTGAATTTAATCAGTGCAGGCAACAAGGGACTCCCCAGGCAATCTGTGTCTGTTTTCCAGCAGCTCTTTTCCAGGGGAAACACCTCAGCTCCAAGGAGGGGGCAGGAGAGGAGGCAGGGACACGAGGAAGGGCTCCATGTTCACACCTTGCCTTGATGGCCGCGGGGGTCAATGTCTCTGTCTGTCACTTTCTGCTGCCGTGTCCCCACAGGAGCAGAGCCCTGTCAGGAAAGATGCCCTCCTGAAGATGTTGGTGGGGCTGCTGGACGGCGTGGACGTGGGACGTGAAGTGGCCTCCCCAGACGTGGAAGAGGAGGGCAAGCTGGAGGAGGAGCGGGTGGTGCTGGGCCGGCTGGCTCAGCTATCCCAGCGGGATCGCAAGGCTCCCTGCAAAAACTTCTTCTGGAAAACCTTCACCTCCTGCTAGTGCCACCCCCAGAGCCTGCCCACCCGCCAGCCCCCTGCCCTCCCCTCGGCCACCCTCTGCCCCAACCTCCCTTCCTTTCCTTCTCCATCCCAGAGAATAAAGCATGGCGCCTCGGGGACTGTGCCTCTCTGTGCCCTGCCAGCGCGGGACGGGGGTTATGGGGCATCGGTTCTCGCCGCAGGGGATGGCAGCCATCTTGTGGAGCGGCCATGGGGGGTGGTGGCCATCTTGGGGGGTGGCCATGGGGTTAGGGGCCATCTTGTGGGGTGGCCATGGGGAGCAGTGGTTATCTTGGGGGGTGGCCATGGGGTTAGGGGCCATCTTGTGGGGTGGCCATGGGGGGTGGTGCCCATCTTGGAGAGGGGCTTCTCCTTGGTGGGCGTGTGGTGGGGCTGAGGGGCTCAGCTCCCCCGGGAGGAACCTCTTGGTGGTGTCAGGGGTGCAGCCATCCCTAAAGCTGCTGTGGGTGTGCGTATCTGGGTGGGCAGAGTGAGGCCCAGGTGCTGTGCCATGATCTGCAGAAGGGTGGTTTGGTGCATGTGGGAGAGGGTCCTGGTCCCTCTGCTCCTCTCCATGCTTGCCATGGCTCATGGTGGTGGTGGGAAGCACCCATGTGGGGAAGCTCCCATTGTGTGAGACCTCTGGGAGTGGGAGATGTGCCCAGAGCCTGGCCCTGGCCCGGTCCTATTTCTGATTTTTTGGGAGTTATCTTCTGAGCAGTCCCCCAGGGTAGGAGATGTGCATCTGAAATCTGAAACTGATCAAAATAAATCCCCTGTGATTCTGAGGCTAACAGCTCTGACTCTGCTCTGATTCTCATATGGTTCTGTAGTGTCACCATCTTGCTTAAAAAAACCAAAACACCTGATTTCTCTTACTTATCTTCTTGGGTGCTGGATGTTTCCTGGATCCTTTTGGCTTGTTGAGGACCTTTTTGAACCTTAGTTTTAGATCTAAGAGGTAATGTAGAGATAGGTGTGAGTTGAGCACATATTTGTCTCTACAGGAGGTTGCTGATGCCTCGGTTTTGCATGCTTTGCAATAAGGAAATCCACTTGCTCTATTTGCTTTAATTCTTAGCATTCACAAGTTGAGTTTCAGAGTTTTTTCACATTGCTGGTAGTGACCACACAAAATAGCAGACTTCAGCTATATTTTAGTGAGCTTGTCTCCAAGACCTGACTGGCTGCTGGTGAGAACTGGAAGGCATCTCTTTGCAGTGCCTTGCTTTGGAACCTTTAGCTTTTGTGTTTGCAGGCCAGTGACCTTGAGGTCTTGCATTTCAGTAGCAATAATTTGGATTAATCAGCAGCCAGCCTGTTTTCTTACAGCTGAAGTAACACTTCCAACTCCCCTGCTCCCCCTGAACAAGGTAACCACACGGGCACTGACACAGCTGCCTTGCTGCTGCCACTTTGTGCTGGCTCAGGCTGCATTTTCACTGCATCGTTGCCATAGAAATTTCTGGCTCTGTGTCTCTGGCTTGCAGGAGATGTTAGAGCCCCGTGGCTTGTTTTATGTTGCACTCCATAATGAAAAATAAGATCCTTGCTGGGGCAACTCAGCGACTCAGTATATGTGTAATAGAATATGGAGCTTTCCAACTGCGTTGCCTGAAGCACTCAGCCTAGGATGCAGGAGCCCTGGTTTTGTGTCTCACTTTACTGCTGGTATTCACATTTTATCATTACTTCCCTTTCCCTGTTTCCCTTTTCCTCAGTTTCCCTGTCTTTAAAATGGACTAAAAGTTCTTTTATAATTTTTTTTAAGATACATATGTGACAAGTACTAACTACAGCTGGGTTTGTTACTAAAACCAGCGTAGCAGCACGAGACCAACCAAGGTGCTAGTACCTTAGAAGTGTTTTCACAAGTATTATCCCCCACTAAATCTTCCCTGTGATAATAATGCTGAAGACAACATGTAGGGGCAATGAGAAACCCCACAGCACAGGGGCATAGGGACTGCCCCCAGCAGAGCCCACGTGTGCAGCAAACTGTGTGCTGTGTTATTTCGTGGTTCTGGGAGGAGAGAGCAGCCCAGTGCCTCCCAAGGTTGGAAGTAAATTTGGAAGCTGAACTCATCTTTCATCCCTACAGATGGTTCCTGCTGGTGGGGGCTGTGGCATGCTGGCTGAGCCCCAGGCAGGAAGGTTCCATGGCCAATGCACGTGTGGTGGATGGGGGCCAGGACAGCTTTCATCAGTGCTGAAACCAGGGCTGGAGTTGGAGTTAATGTTGCAGGTCCCTTGGTAAGTCAGTGTGCCACAGCTGAAGTGTTGTGAGATCCTGCCTGCTGACAGCATTAGGGAGTGCAGAATGATAAATCAGATGCAGGAGGAGGGTTTGAAGGAAGGGCTGTTGATAATGTGTTGGATTTGGGCATTTTCTGGTGAAAACTGAACAAAAGAATTTTTTAGTCTTTCAGTGGTGTATGTCAAGTAGGAGGGAGTGAATGTATGTTGTTTTTTTAGATGCAATAGCCAGTGCATTTGAAAATTTTGTCACAGCTCAGAATAATTGTATATGTGTGAGGAAGTGCGTAATAGCTATGAGCTTTTTAAAAAAGTGATACAGGACACATTAAAAAAGAAAAAAGATGCCAGAAGGCAAACTTCTAACATCAGCTAGCACACACCGTGCTAACTTTACAATGGCATCATGCAGCACTATTCACTGTATTTATTTTATTTAAATATTTGTTAACCTCAAGCTAGCTCATGTTTGTGCATCAAGCTTCAGGCAAATGAAGAAGCTATCATGGGGACAAGCTCAGCTGTAAACCTACAGCATGAGCAGTACCCAGGGAAAACTCCGTGTGTGCATACCCTACATCATGACAAATGTGAAGTAGTCCAATGTAGTTTATTCCTCAATGAAAACAGAGTA